>OX637526.1:9644694-12144694 GCA_951799955.1 Apamea anceps | reverse complement strand
CCCATGACATAAGTACTTAGTAAGTTGAGTACGAGGCTTTTGTTAACTGTTTATGAGTCATTTTTTTACAGTAGTTTTTATTATTATTACGACTATTCATGTTTTTATTCAAACAAACCACAGTTTTATTGTTGCAAAACTAACTAAATGACACATAGTGCGGTCCGTCGTGCTCGGCGGCCTGTTGCGCTTTGAGTTCACCGTGCACAAATCAATCTCATCTAGATTGATCGAGAAAAACAGGTTTTGCTGAGAACTTGGTTGTTTTGATTTTGGTTTTTTTTTTTTCTTTGTATTTGTAATGATATGTACGTGATTACTAGTTTATTTATTTATTTATAAGTATGTATTAGATATGTTGAAACTGTGCGTACTTCCCGTCACTTTTTCCTAAAGGTTCATTAGAAAACCAGCGTCAGACAGCATCTGTCTGGCATTAATGCTGAAATGAACCTTTTTGGCGCAGCCGTGAGGCACACACTATTGTTGTCTGAAACATTATTTTTTATTTTATTAATTTTGTATTTTGTGTTTCATGAACTTTGTCCAAATAAACTTTTTTCTTCTTCTTTTGACTACGTTGTAGGTGTATATTTTATGTCTTTTTTTATTTGTAACTAGCTGCGCCCCGCGGTTTCACCCGTATAAGTTTCGATCCCGTGGGAATATCAGGATTAAAAGTATCCTATGTGTTAATTCTGGTTATAAACTATCCGTGTGTCAAATTTCATCCAAATCCGATCAGTAGTTTTGGCGTGAAAGAGTAACAAACATCCATCCATCCATCCATACAAACTTTCACGTTTATAATATTAGTAGGATGTGCGTTTGTTTGTGCAGAATAAACACTTTCTTTCTTTTTTCTATAGGGTTAGTTTCGTGACTAAGTCCTTAGGAGGACGGCTAACGTCCAAATATTATACCCTGCGATGGATTCATTCCATTTCTAAGTCTAGTGCATTGAGTGAAAGTGCATTACGGTACAGACGCCAGCACATCAAGCTACTACAGTCTGTCAAATTTCTTTAATAGATGTTCAACTATATCGCTACAGCATTAAGGTTCAAGGTTGATTGGGAAAATTTGACAGTTTCGGGTAGCTTGATCTGCTAGCGTCTGTACATACAAACCCCAAAACGAGTCTCATATACTTTTTTTTTTTAATTATTCTTCAATACTTACTTGGAAGGTGAAATATTTTGTGGCAATGGAGGAGGTGGAGGTGCTTGCAGTTCTGCCAGGGGGTCCCGCGATAAACCCAGCTTGTGGATTATGTACTGAGGGATGTCAGTCGTTATGCCCTGGGGAATAAGGTTCATATTAGTACTGCAAGTATTTTTGAACAAATGAAGGATGAATGGTGAATAATCAAAAAAAATAAATAAAATAACTGTAGGAAAGGCTCGATTACACAAGTTTCGAAGCTGGCACTAAAAGTAGCACTTGAATATTACGCTTGTAGACATCTTTTTATAGTGTATCCCTTATAGCTGTTAGATGCCAAAGAAGTAACAGAAATTTTCATGACAAGTTTCACAACTGTCACTTAAAGTACCTACCACTTGAATATTACACTTGTAGATGTTTTATAGTATGTATCTTATAGCCGATAGACGCCAAACAAGCAACAATACCTTTTTGTCACAAGTTTCACATCTGTCACTAAAAGTACCATTGGAAAACTGACCTGCTGATGTTTTGCATGACCCTCAGCGGCCTCCAACAGTCTGTAGAACCTCTCAGGATCGAACTCGAGACATTCCAGTAGTCGTGCCGGCCGTGCCATCGCGAGTATTAGTCGTGTCACTAGAGGTGCCACCTGGTTCCCTGCTTCTGCTGACTTTTCTCGTGTCTGTGGAAGATATTTAGATGTAAATAGTTTCTGTTCGGTTAGATTTCAATAGCTCAAAATGTCATAAATAGGCTCAAAGTTGCATTCGAAGTTTTTAGAGGTTGGGTTTCTCTCAGAAAGTGGCATTACACCGCACAATTACGGCCGTCCACATATAGAGCGTCTTTGACAAATAATAGCCAACTCCAACAACCACCGTCATTTTTAACCCGCGACGGAAAAAGAGGGGTGTTACAAGTTTAGCGTGTGTGTCTGTGTGTCTGTCTGCGGCATCGTAGCTCCCAAGCGGCTGAACCATTTTTCATTTTTCTTGTTTGACATGACTACCGTTATGTTGTGGCTACAACAGGCGCCAACTTCTTAGGTCACCCAAGCATAACTGCAGCATTATGCTGAGATAAGAGCCTTTTTGGCACCGCACAGGTCTTTTATTTTGTTTTCATTATTTAGTTAATTTTAAATGACCTTTATTATTGTTTGTATTTCTTGTGCGTGTCCCAAATACATTTTTTTTTCTTTCTTTCTTTGTATATTTTTTTATTTTTCATTTTTTTTTTATAAATCTTTAAAATTGCTTTTTATAAATGTTTTACTTTTTTTGTGAATTTCTTTCTTTCTGATGGATACATTACCTCAGCCAGCAGCCTGTCCAAGCTGTCAGCCATATCGTAGAAGTATGTGCTGGTGACTTGTTTGGACTCCGACTTGTGCAGGCAGTCGCGAGCCATTTCCAGCACCTGCGAAAATTAACAATTTTATTATAAAACCAACTTCAAACTTACAAAACCTCTGTTCATTATGTAAAACAACTTTACCTGTCTCTGAACAAATCTCTCGATGGGTGGCCGGTCTGGCTTCTTGTCTAGTTCCAACACTTCATCAATCAACCCTCGTAATCTAAAAATAACAATAAAAAGTTGTTTAATTTCATAACGAAAAGTTTTCATCGTGCAATATGAATCAAACTATTTGTTTTATTTCATGATGATCAGAAGGCCAATTCTCGTAATTTAAAACGTTCAAAATCTAGTCGCAGTCTCATCTCGGCGACAAACAAATGTCAAAAACTTGTCAAAAATGTAGGGAAATTAAAGGTATTTTTGACGGATTGAGACTGAGATCAGACTGTGAATGTTCTTAAAATTACGTCAGACTATTTTGAACTTTTGGAATACTTTGATTTGACCCTCATAGCGGGAAAACCAATAATCTATTGCACAAGAATGAGGAAAATCTCTAAATTTATTTTTAATATAACTTTTGTGAATTACACATTCAGATAGGTCAGGGTTCAGACTATCGTACCATAAATTCGTTGTGTAATCTTGTTTTAATTGTACCTTCTTTCACAACGAACATAAAAATAAAATAAAATAAAGTGACACTGGACGTATCACAAGCCAAAATAAAATAAATAAAGTGACACTGGACGTATCACAAGCCAAAATAAAATAAATAAAGTGACACTGGACGTATCAAAAGCCCGTTACAGCGCGATTCTGGGTCCAACCACTCAGGACCTACATAGGATTCCTCATTCATATATCATTCATTCATACAATCTTGAATGATTGAAAGTATCATACATCCTAAAACTGTTAATTAATACTGCATTTTTAAGCGTATATATACCAGCACTGGATAAATATAAACCAATCTTCAGCATACAGTTAGACCAGAAAATGTGTGCGCTTCGGTAAAGTTCACACGAACTTTACCGAAGCGCACACATTTTCTGGTCTAATTCGAAAACACTTTCGAATTAGAACGAGCGTTGCTCTACAGGCTTACCCCGAAAAGAGGTAAAGTTTCTAGGTTTTTTTACAGCCGCGCTTAGTAGTAGTGCACCTATCACTGCGCGTTTTTTTACGAGTTTTTTCTGTATCTTATTACCTCTTCCGGTCGCACCTCGTTATCTTTTTCTCAAAAGTTTTGAAAACTTTTTTGGAATTGCATAGAGTTGTAAATCCACATAATAATTTTCTAACCATACTAATACAATATAGGCAAGTACTTCCATGGTTGTAACAGCTCCATATTAGATCATCATTGCACGTTCGTATTTCCGAAGATATACGATGATTGCCGAAGCGCATACTTTTCCTTGGAGATCTGTAGGTACTTACTTGTCATCCATCGCCTTTTGCGCGGCCGGGAACCGTGCCGCGAAGAGCGCAGACATGGCGGAGACAGCGTCATCTCTTGAACCAGACCCGCCGCTCGAACCGCTTCCACCACCGGTGCGGGATGGTGAACTGGAGAAGCAAGAATTCTAGGTTAACAAATGACATAGGTTACTTGGTTACTGATAACTAGTTCTATTAGTCAACCAATCGCGCTAGGTAAACCCGCTAAATCCAAATTTTCTTACGTTTTTTGTAATTTGCAGGTCAGTGTCAGTGACCGTAACTAGTAAAGAAAGAAAGAAAAAGTAATAAGACAACACACACAGAGAGAGAGATAGAGGGAGAGAGAGAGAGAGAAGAGAGAAAAGAGAGAGAGAGAGAGATAGCGCGCGCGCGAGGTAGTAAGTAATTATATTCATTAAAATCATCAATACAAGACTCTAAATTCATATAATTTCGCGAGCTACCCTGGCGCATCCCCCTTATTATTCGAATAGATTTCGTGGGCTGATTTTTAAGAAAATTTGTTAAAAATCAGCCCACGAAATCAGTACCTTTGTTCCTAAAATTCTCATTGAAGGCTATGGTACATTTTGAAAAGACAAAAGATCCCTTCATAAAAATTCAGTCCAGTTTCGGTCACAAGACGAGCCACTTATCGACCATAACTATTCAATACACACCCACAAACTTACATCACATGCATCTTACCATCGCACAGTAAACAATACGGCTGCCAAGATTCCTAACATTCGCCGCGGTCGACACTGACTCATGTACAGACAGCCTCAAAAGATGCTCATATCAAACAGAATTCATTTAATTGTCTACAATCCTTGTACAGACGCCAGCACATCAAGCTACTACAATCTGTCAAATTTCTTTAATAGATTTTCAACTTTATCACTAAAGCATTAAGGTTCAAGTTTGATTGGGAAAGTTTGACAGTTTCGGATAGGTTGACCTGCTGGCGTCTGTACAATTGTTCCATAATATTGTATCAATGTGTAGCCACAAAACATATTACACATTGAGTACTAAATTTTAGCTAAACATTAATACAGAATGCGAATGTACGGGCTCGTGGTCGCAAGCGAGCGTCAAGTTCTGGGTTCGATTCCCAGGTCGGGCAGTGTTTTGTAAAGAGGATACATCGACAAGAATTCCAAAGAACACACAGCCAGACATTTGATTGGCTTGTGACTAAGTAATAACAGCAGCCGCACGGGTCGATCGATCAGGTTAAGCTACGCTTTCCGCGGTTGGTCCGTGGATGGGCGCCTCCGTGTTCGGAAAGCACGAAGACGTTGGCCTCGGCTGTCATTCGTAGAATTTTGAAGGTCGTTACGGGTCATCAGAAGCCCGAAAGTCTGACACCCAATCTTACCAAGGAGTATCGTGTTACCCAGTAACTGGGTTGTGGAGGGCCGATAGGCAGTCGCTCCATGTAAAATACTGGTAGTCAGCTACACCCAGCTAGACTGGAAGCCGACCCCAACATAGTTGGGAAAAGGCTAGGCAGATGATGTATAGATCTTTTTGAGTCTGACTGTACCTACCGTGTAATGTCACATGCTTGATAAATTATTTAGTTTTACCGACCGTGCGACGCTATGTCGTTATGTGTACTCGGCACGGTGGCGTGAAGTTTTGGGTTCACATCTGTTGGACACGGTTTGAAAAACATTTCCGACATTTTTCCAGAAATCTAATTCAGTCCATTTGGCATCTGGATAGAAAATGCCGGCTTCCGCATCTATTGCCGCTGCTGAATCTCTTGTAAGGACCACTGAAATAACAAGTCAGATACGAAATAACTATGAATGCTACGACCAGGAAATAAGTGGAAACTGCCGGTTTTATTTAAAGCAATAAAATCGGCAGTTTCAACTTATGCCTGAATCTTCTTCTTACACAAGGACGTCAAGAATTGTAGTTTTTCGTCCATTAATCCAGAATTGCGTCAACCCCAATAAATACTCTTAGGCGCCATCTTTATGAGCGAGAGAATCGCAGCGATTAGATTTACTTAGATTGCTAGACAAAAACATACCTCAAACTCCGACTGCGCACGCGTCTTGCAGGGCTCTGTGGTGAGGGCGCGCGCGCCGCTGTGTTCCCGCTGCCGCCGCTGTCGGACAGCGATGCCCAGTTGTTCATGCCGCTGCCTTGTGAGCTGCTGCAAGGTGAAACAAAAACTATGGTCAGTACATGTCAGAGAAATGGTATAGTGGCTTTAATTGTGGTATTAAAGGTGGGATATCTGAAGCAACCATACTCTCTGCGAATCCACACACAATATTTTTTATTTTAAGCTTCCTCACACTAGAAATTACTCCTGTATCGTGGGTGCGTTTACAAACATTTAAACTCACATACACAAACAGCCAGACCCGGAACAGCAACCTGTAGGCAATACAAATTGTTCCGTGCGGGAATCGAACCCGTGACATGCGGGGCAGCAATCGATCACTCAGCCACTGCGCCAACCGTGTCGTCAAGTTCGATTGGTAAGAAAGAGAAGTAGGACTTATTACTTCTAAGATAGAATGCCCATAGCAAGTTTTATAGCGATTATTCTAATTATTCAGTTTCACGTGGAAAACTCTCAACAAGTTTCTTGACCAAAAACAGCGCAAGTCGTTTGCAGAAGAAACTTATCCAGTGGACATCATGTCCAAATAAGTTCGAACTTGGAACCTGTGCTATGAAATGTTTACCCATTATTCACCTGCGAAAAGGCATAGTGCCATTCGTCCTGCATACCTCCCTCACATACTAGAACACATAGTATAGCTCCTGTTCTTCCACCACCCTACTTACTTGAGCGAGTTCTGATGCTGATGGCAGTGTGGACATGGTGCTCTCGGCGGCTCGCACACCGCCTGGACTGCGAGCAGCCTCTCCTGGGATGAGCATTGCGACTGCAACAAGGTGAGACAACACATTAGCCTAATATTCCTTACATCACACCTTTATAGGCAGTCGGATACTACAGATATACGTCACCATTTCGTCAATATCATCGCGGTAAACCTACTTATTTTCAAGTTACGGAACAACAAACTGAATGTCGTACTTAACAAAGTTCAAATTCTATTGCAACCAAAAACATATTAGGACCTTTTCGTCAAAAATGATCACTCAAAAATCAACTTTGAATGCATTTGGCTAAAGTAGATAACTGATTAAGTGGCGTTGGAATGTAAAGTATCTCAGATTATTAACACTAATATATGCACCGAAAAGCAATCCATGTATAATACAGGCTGGGAGGGACATCGCAACGCAAACTGAAACCATGAATTCAGCACATGATTCTAGACCCTAGCGTAGATATTCTTCGTCGGTTATCAAAAAACAAAACTCGTCGAAAAGTGCAATACCTACGCGGTCAAACTGTATGGAACCGCAATTTATTTTAATAACCCACGAAAAATTTCATCGTGGGGTTCAGAATCATGTACTGAATCCATGGCAACACTTTGCGCGTCGATGTCCAGCCCTACCCTACCATCCTGTATAATAGCTATTGCACCAGATCCTTCAGAAAATAAGCGTTTAAACAGATCTTTTTGACCAAAGCTGATCTCTAGACACCAAGACTTTCGAATCGAAAATATTACAGGTAATTAGGTATGGAGTAAATAAGGTTTAGCAACACAAGAACTGCTGACCCTAGACACACAAGGAACTTTTGCACCTCAGGCAGGACTCGTCATGCCTCACCCAAACGCACCCACATCATACAAGGACTTAATACGGTCAAAGTTGACAAACAACAGTGCGTGTACAAACACACAATTCCAGGCCATTGGGAATTGAAGGCGTGACAGCATTTCTATGTTATTTGACACACCTGAATAATTGTTTTTAGGTGACGCAAAATAACGTAAGTGGTAGCGTCTCTTTTATTTTACTGCAAAAAGGTTACGTGTGCCATTAGTGTGGCAATCAGCCAACAAAAGACAAAATCAAAAGTCATTTATTCTAATCCAGGCTGTGAATTAGCACATTTCGAACGTCACCATTACATAACAGCACAGAACAGTTATCTGTTCTGTGCATAACAGTCTCCCGGCATGCCCGCCCTTCACCACTTTCTAATGCTGTTAGTTAGTTAGCTGGGAAGAAGTGGTGCAACATACTCCCCAGCAGCAAGCTGTAGCAACACCATCAGATGGTTCTTCACGTCTTTTTTTTTTTTTCAGGATGGGAAATCATCAAATGACCCCTCCCGCTCTGGGTGGAGCGGAGGGAGTGTCAGACTCTTACTGACTAAAACCCACCCGTGTTCCTTCCTTAGCCCTTTATGTTCCAGGGCAGCGGTAACCCTTTCGGACGATCCCGCTACCCGTTCTTCTCGTCTTCAGCTGAAAATCTTATGGGTGACTTAGTTACATTTTACGGGAACCAACGAGATACATAAGGGGAGAGTAGATGCCTTATACCGTACCTTGCCTGCTGTACCAAAAAACTCAGCAGGGGGAAGCAACTTGTAGGTCAGGTTGTATGCTGAACAAAATATGATTCCCGAGCGCAACAAGTATGTATTTACAGAATTATAATCATCAATACAACTCCGTAAGTTCATATAACCGTATTGAATAACTATTTCTACGAGTAAAATGCAAAAAACGTAAAAAGTAATATAATTTCGCAGGCTACTCTGCCGCTAAGCAAGAAGCTTGATGTTCAACGACAGCCTTCGCTCTTTGAATAACCAGAAATCCAAATGATTTCTGACCGTTACCATCAGGTACAATGACGACATATCAACAGTTTCACATAACATGTAACAAATTCAACATGTCGTAAAGTTTGTACAGTCAACCGCAGATCAGTGGTAACAATGGCACTACGAAAATCGCCCATACTATTACGACATAAAGGCGCTGTGAATGTAAAATTGGTAGTGAAGTGCGGTTGACTGTACCGAAATCAAATCTCAAGTTGGTAAACAAAGGCACAACATGCACTAGTAAGTATGCGCAAGTTTCCTCGTCCGCGCAGTGAATACTAACAGCCGGATCAATTTGACTGCGTTTGGACATGATCTTCTTGAGACAATGGCATTGTTTTTTTTTTTTTTTATATTTACATATTTTATTTAAAACATGTGTTGTATGTTGTATTCCAGCTATTGACTTTAAAATGGTTTTGCAACTTAGAAAAATGGAAGCTGGTTGGTAATTCCTGTCCTGACTGCAAAATATGTTTCCAAAAATGCCTGTTATTTGTGACACCCAGAGGGGCTCGTGGACACTCGTGGCTAAGTAATAACAGTCGATCGATCAGGTGAAGCTACGTTTGCCGCGGTCAGTGCGTGGATGGGTGATAACATTTACATACCCAGAACCCTCCGTGCCTCGCACGGCAACGGCTTGAAAGCACTTCAAGCCGTTGGTCCCGGCTGTCATTCTTGGTCCTTTGACAGTCGTTACGGGTCGTCAAAGTCCTAAAGTCTGACAACCAGTCTTAGCAAGGGGTAACGTGTTGCCCATTAGCATCCGGTTTAGCTGGAAGCCGACCCCAACATAGGACAAGGCTAGCACATTGCATTACTTTGTGTCAAATTCAGAAAAAACTCTTCGAAAACGAAGTAATAGCACAGAAGCGTGATCAGGCGATGCGGGTCAGGGGAACAAGGAACTTCACGCGGACGAAGTCACGAGCAAAAGCTAGTGAATAAACAGAACAAGATAGAGAAGTAAGATCAACAGATGAAATCTCACCTGTTGATCTCACTATCTCACAATCACTACGTGACATCGCAGATCCTAACAGGACCCGGGAGTTTCAGAAGCCGCCTACACGCAATGTCGCTGCTAGGTGCTACTGTGGGCTGGCGGACGAAACTCGAGACCATGTCCTGTGGGACTGCACTCTCTATGCAGTCGACAAGGAGGTCATGTTGGGGGACTGTTGTAGAGAGGAGGTTGGTCCGGTGTAACACCGAGAACTGGTCGCTAGCGCAGAGGGTTTCCGGAGGCTGCGGTCATTAATAATAATAAATAATAATATCCCTGGACATTTCACACAGCGCCATCTAGTCCCAAGCTAAGCAACCTAATGCTTGTGTTATGGTAACAAGATGGCTGATAAACTACTTATATACATTTTTTTTTTGTAAATACATACATATTATACATAGAAAAACACCCAGACTCGGAACAAATACATGTAGGTCATACAAATATTTGTTCCGTGCGGGAATCGAACCCGCGACACGCAGCGCAGCAGTCAATCGCTTAACCACTGCGCCAACCGTGCCGTCAAATTCGCCCACAAATGGCACAGCAAACGGAAGGAGTTGGAGTTGGCGGATGGGGATCGATCAAGAAGGGTCAGTTAGGCTAGTTGAAGGGAACGATCAATAGATAGCGGTGTTGGGGCGCGAAGTCATGTTATGTGGCGTTACACGTCCCAGATTGGAGAGCACTGAAATTGACCAGAGGGGTAAATGAGTAGAAGGTATGGAGTCTACAACACACACTCTGGTAGTAGCCAGAGTGTGTGTTGTGTGTGTGTCCAAGAGGTCCGTATGCCGCAAGGCGGGTATCACTAAAGGTCGTTGGTTATCATTCAAACCTTTATATTCGAGCCTATCTATCATACTAAATTATTTTGATTCATCTGTCATCTAAACATGTTACATTTATAATCAATGAGTGCCAGCCACCTACGATATCTCAGCAAATATATGTCGCTAAACATATCTATATACATACTAATAATATAGCTGAAGAGTTTGTTTGTTTGAAGGCGCTAATATCTATAACTACCAGTCGGATTTGAAAAATTCTTTTAGCATTTCATAGCCTAATTACTGAGGAAGGCTTTAGGCTAATTAACATCACGCTAGGACCCTTAGAAGCCGAGCAGAATCAAAGAAAACTCAGAATTAACGCTAAGCGAAAACAAAGTACGAACCAAAAATTCCACGCGGAGTCGCGGTCAGAAGCTAGTCTGTAATAAATGTGTGCCAGCCACCTATGATATCTCATAAAATATATGTCACTAAACATATTTGAGATATTAATAGACATTTCTTAAGATAAACAGAGATTTACCGATCAACAAGACATCACAAACGTCTTGGACAAGTTTCAAATTGTCTATGACATATCTATGCTAGAATGATAACGAATTCTATTTTAGAGAGATTAAGGTTTTGATTCCGCTGATAAGACGTTGTTTTGGCAACATACATTCGACTGATGATAATTTATATTTCATTGTAGTTGACTTAAAGTGTGTTAATATTAGTTTTGTCAACAAATATGAGTTAGCACCTATTTCTTTGTTAATACGGCAAAAAAATAAAGTTAACTTCTACAGATACTTGTTACCAGAAATCTTTCGTGGAATTTTAGTTCTCGGCTCCCGAATTTATTTAAGAAGAAACACGGTTACGTGGTCGTTGGCGTTCATTCCATACTGACATATTGTATTGTATATTGTTTTCACCCTGGCTAATGATACTAGTCCAAATATTTTTTTTTTTTTTTGTATTCTATTATGTATCCACCACCACCACCACCACTGCCTTGTCCCTGTTTTGTTTTTCTGCATAAATATATTTACACTGTACACTAGGTTAACTAGTGATTGCAGCAAAGTTAGACTTTCGGGCTTCTGACGACCCGTAATGACTGTCAAAGATCCACTACCGACGTCTTAACATGCTTTCCGAGACACAGCGGAGTCTCGGTATGTAAAGATGGTCACCCATCCACGGACCGACCCCGGCAAGGGTAGCTTATTCTGATGGAACGACCCGTGCGGCTGTTATTACTTTGCCACAAGCCTCTCCTAAACGACCGATACGATATATGCGATTCATAGGTAGGCATTAGGCAAGGAACTTCATGGAATTTGCCAATTTTTGGAAGCCTAAACGGTCTCCCTATTATGTTACTAACGTAGTTTTATAAGTGTTACTAACAACAATATGAATCATTTGTGTTCGAAATAAATAATAATAATAATAATTAAGCTATAAGCTAGCAACACCAACGTCAACGTCAACGTCTTTTTTGTCATCTCCTCACAATTTTCATATATATAATTTTTAGAAACAGTTTTATAGTTATATATCACTTGAAACCATAATAGGCAAAATAAAAATTATCTGAAACATAATTTTCTATAAATATAAAATGAACCATAACAATTTTCATCAAAAACTGCCGAACCGGAGGTGACATCTGTCATGTCACCTCCGTTAGAAACATGAAAACGATGAACGAAATTAAACGATGAAGATGTTGACGAGATCAGCAGCTCGCCGCGCACAATTACCACCTCCGGATTCGTCGCTCAGCCCCGCCCCGCCGCCGCCGGAACCTAGCCCCATCGAGAGTGCTGTGACTCCGGCCGTAGCAGTTGCGTCGAGCTCGAGCGACGAATATTTTTCCCCGCCGACGTCGCCTACACCTGTACGTCGGCAGGGGAGAGGCCGGCCACCGAGGAGCTTGGGACTTAGGGGCCATCCGGCCCCGAGCCGGGTCCCCGCTGCCGGTGGTTGTGTGCAGCGCATGAGATGGACTCAGTCTATGAACGAGAACGTCATGCGCGCATACTACAGGGCTACAGAGGGGGGAACTAACCTCACTGCGTACCGTGATAGGATGCTGTCTCTGTTCCAGGTACTGGAACCAACCGTCAACGTCTCGGCCCAACGACTGTCGGATCAGGTGCGGGTCATCCAACGTAATCACAGGTTGGACGATATCGCACTTGATAGGCTGCGCTCAGAGGTACTGAGCAACCAAATCGTCTTGTCTCTGACACAAACCGCGGCACAAGCGTCAACTACTGATGCCATCCCGCCGCGGTCCAATCATGTTGAAGAAGAAGATGATAGGGTTGACACAGTAAGTAGCCAGTGCAACGTCCGACTGAGGAGCGCACTGGAGGACGCGTTTCGCGAATATAGATCCACTCCAACCGAATTTAGACCCCGATTACCACGGTTACCTATGCACAAAAAAAATAGGGCGCTGGTGTGTGCCTTGGACTCGCAGCTCAAGAATTTCTTCGAGAGCAGCGAGGATCTCGTTGATACACACTCGATCCTGTATTGCGCGGCTGTGGCGGCATGTCGTTTAGCGAACGTCAAATTTCCTAGTATTGACAGAGCTACTCGATCAAAACCAGCCGTACCAGCCTGGCAGCGCAGGATCGAGCGTCGTATCGATGGGGCCAGGGTACTCATCGGCAAACTATACTGCTTCAGGGAGGGCAATACACGACCACGAGTGATGCGCTTTGTAAGGCAGGCATTCTCCGGGACTGGAATCAGTCCTCGAGAATACATGTCTCATGTCACAGAGCGCATCGACTTCCTGAAGCAGAAAGTTTGTGCATGGGCGAGCCGTATTCGGCGGTATAAGCGGCGGGTTGATCGATATTCGCAGAATCGCATGTTCCAGAGCGATGAAAGGTGGGTGTATAGAGCGTGGGAGCGACCTGAACAAAATGCGACAGATGTGTGCCGCCCGGATGATGCCGCCACCAGTGCATTCTGGCGCAGCATCTGGTCGGTGCCCGTCTGTCACACGGAGGCTGGCTGGATGCAGGATGTCGAGCGAGTGTGTGGGACTATACCAGAAATGGAAGCAGTCCTAATTACGCCATCAGACGTTGCTAGAGCGGCCCGTCCGTTACCGAATTGGAAATCACCGGGAACGGACGGACTGCACAATTTTTGGTTGAAATGGCTAACTAGTTCACACACTTGCCTGGCATCTCAGTTCCAGGCATCCTTAGAGTCTGGGTCGCTACCGCAGTTTCTAACAACAGGCGTTACCCACCTGCTCCATAAGTCAGGTAGTCCCGCGGAACCCAAGAATTATAGACCGATCACGTGTTTGTCGACGGTTTATAAACTTCTTACATCCATTTTGAGAGCGAAAATTAACACGCACATTGACAGTAACTCGATTATGTCTGCCTCTCAAAATGGATGTAGGAATGGGTCCCGCGGTACTAAGGAGCTACTCCTCATAGACATGGCCATTAGCCAACAGGTTCGCCGATCCCACAAGGATATGTCGACATGTTGGATAGATTATAAGAAGGCCTACGACTCGGTGCCACATACATGGCTCATGAGGGTGCTGGAGTTGTACAAGATAGATGCAACTCTACGCACCTTCCTTGAGTCGTGTATGGGGCAATGGAAGACGGTCCTTCGCTATCCAGGGTGTCGACAGATCCAGGGGAATGATGAGCCTGTATGGATTAAGCGGGGAATATTTCAGGGCGACAGTTTGAGTCCTCTTTGGTTCTGCTTAGCCCTGAATCCTCTAAGCACACTGCTGGAGAATTCAGGTCTAGGCTACCGGTTGAAGAGAGGTGGTCAGGTCATATCTCACCTCCTCTACATGGATGATTTGAAACTTTTTGCCCCCAACAAATTGCATCTGGTGGAGCTACTGAAGGTAACTGAAACTTTCAGTAGTGCCATCAGGATGGAATTTGGTGTGGACAAATGTGCAGTCATGCATATAAAGGGGGGGAAGATTATGGAATCCGAGGGAATTCCACTTTCAGATTCCATACACCTTAGATCCCTCTCCTCATCCGAAAGCTATAAGTATTTGGGTATGTCGGAAGCGTTAGGCATCAACGATGCTGACATGAAGCAATCATTGAAGGAGCGCTTCTTTTGTCGCCTGAAGAGGGTATTAATTAGTCTTCTTTCGGGCGGAAATAAGGTGCGCGCCTTCAATGGTTGGGTCATGCCAGTTTTGATGTACTCTTTCGGCATACTCAAATGGACTCAGACTGAACTCGACGCCCTGGATAGAAGGGTCCGTACACTACTGACCGCAAACCGGATGCATCACCCACGATCATCGGTTATGAGACTGTATATCCCGCGGAAGTGTGGGGGTCGAGGTTTTTTAAATGCGAAGACCCTCCACAACCGCGAGGTGTGCAGTCTCAGGGAATATTTTTTAAAAGCCGAAGTGGGTATGCACCGTGATGTGGTCGCAGTGGACAAGGGGCTCACCCCGCTCTCCATGGCGAAAGAGAACTGGCGCAAACCTGTAGTACTGACTACCGATGACCGCAAGAAGGTATGGCAAAGCAAGGAGCTTCACGGGCGCTTCTATCGGGCTCTTCATGAGCCCGGTGTAGATTTCTTAGCGTCCGTTTCCTGGCTACGTTTTGGTGACCTCTTCGGAGAAACTGAAGGTTTCGTCTGTGCAATTATGGACGAAGTTATCTTGACGAATAACTACCGGAGACATATTATGAAGGATGGGACGGTTGACGTATGTCGGGCATGCCACCGTCCGGGTGAGTCCATCAGACATATTATCTCTGGTTGTTCTCGTTTGGCTAACAGCGAGTACTTGCACAGGCATAACCAAGTAGCCAGGATTATTCACCAGCAACTTGCTTTGAAATATAAACTTGTCAACTCTGAGGTACCATATTACAAGTATGTGCCCGACCCAGTTCTCGAAAATGACCATGTCACGTTGTACTGGGATCGGTCTATCATCACTGACAGGACTGTTGTCGCCAACAAACCTGATATAGTAGTGATAGATCGATTAGTGCGCCGCGCAATGATTGTCGATGTTACCATTCCACATGACGGGAACCTCGTGAAAGCTGAGAAAGATAAACAAATCAAATATCTTGACTTAGCACACGAGGTTGTTGACATGTGGAATGTGAGCTCGACTGTCATAGTGCCGATTGTCGTATCGGCCAATGGCCTGATGGCCGAAAGCCTCGATCAACATCTATCGAGGCTCTCGTTAGGCGGTTGGATCAAGGGCCTGATTCAGAAGGCAGTACTCCTCGATACGGCTCGCATTGTGAGGAGGTTTCTGTCTCTGGAGCCCTAACCACCGGTAGCTTGGACCCTGCTCCCGACACCGGTGGATTACTATTTTTTTATATTTTTAAATGTTTTTTTTTTATAATAATATTTAAAAATGTAATCAAATAAGAAAATTAAATAAATAAACGACATAATAATTATAACTATTTGTGCACAAACAACTTTATAGTTTGACAATTTATAATATTTTCACTCAATCTAATAGACATATTAGGTTATTAAAACAAGAATCGACCGCCTCTTACAAAGGTCTTCGGTTAAGTCACTATATGGGTTAATAATAATAATAATATCCCTGGACATTTCACACAGCGCCATCTAGTCCCAAGCTAAGCAACCTAATGCTTGTGTTATAGTAACAAGATGGCTGAGAAACTACTTATATACATTTTTTTTTTTTTTTGTAAATACATACATGTTATAGATAGAAATAGGGATAATAACCCTTTCTATCTTTACCATAAGAATATATATTTTTATTATTAAAAGCCTGTGATGTCCCGCTGCAAGGCAAAAGCCTCTCTTTCCATTTCTGTCTGTTTAAAGCTTCTGAGGACCAGTTCTTGTTGAAGGAGTCCAGCTCATCCCGCCATCTCCGTCTGGGTCTGCCGCGATGTCGCCTGCCATTAAGAGGGACCCATTGGGTCGTAAGTTTGGCTCATTGGCCGTCGGACATGCGGCAGATGTGTTCAGCTCAATTACATTTTAGCGTGGCAGCTTCAGTTATAAATATAAAGAACTAGCAGCGTCCCGTGGTTTCACCCGCATAAGTTTCGATCCCGTTGGAATATCGGGATAAAAGTATCCTATGTATTAATCTGGTTATAATCTGTGTGTCAAATTTCATCCAAATCCGTTCAGTAGTTTTTGCGTGAAATTCATCCATCCATCCTCACAAACTTTCGCGTTTATAATATTAGTAGGATTTATATAGTAAACTTTTTATTCTATGCCTTTACCCTACCGGGGGGACCTTATGCCGGTTATCCGCTCCACTCATTTAGTTGGCTAATGAAGCAGAAAAGCTGTGAGGGGCTTCCGGCGATGACCACCCTAATGGAACCCATTCATATAGCAAATTATCCAAGGAGTAAAGCTGCGGTTTCCCTGAAGAGCGGTTCCGTCATGATATAACGGCCGTCATGAAAATCTGCCATTTTCGCAAGTGTTTGACATTAAGGTGCCAAAAAACTCTAGAATGGGCAAGTTAAATCCAGTAGATGGCCTGACTTATACCTACGCTGTGCAGACGACCAACCTACTAATATTATAAACGTGAAAGTTTGTATGGATGGATGAACGGATGGATGGATATTTGTTACTCTTTCACGCCAAAAGTACTGAACGGATTTGGATGAAATTTGGCACACAGATAGTTTATAATCAGGATTAACATATAGGATACTTTTTATCCCGATATTCCCACAGGATCGAAACTTATGCGGGTGAAACCGCGGGGCGCAGCTAGTACGACAATGAAAACACTGACAACACTTATGCATAAGAGTATTTTGAAACTATCAAATAAATCCTACCAACGAAATTAAAAAAAAAAAAAACTAATTACTAGTGCTGGTCCAACTGTGGGTTTGCTAATCTTTGACTATAGTAACTAAACTATTCAATATACCTATTTTATTGAATTTTTTATTGCAGACTGAGCACGTCATTCGATATACGCGGGTATTGTCGTATTATCGTCTACACCGTGTATATCCGTGAACAGAGAATTGAGACCTCTCCGTGTTAGAAGAACCCTAGTTACCCCAATGCCATTTCAATCCAATGCAACATCAAGCTATACATTTCCAGTATAAGCTGACTTCTCATTGTACGAAAAACCTATACAATGCGAGGTCAGCTAAAACTGGACATGTATAGCTTGTATGTTGTCATGCTTACCTAGTAACGATACAGTCTCTCCATGAAAAACTAATGTTCAACCACATCTGTCCACTCCATCATGATAAGAAAGAGACAAAGATAACAATTATGAGACAGAAATAATAAATCTCCTAAGAAAAGAATAATCTATTTGTCTCATTAGAGAAAGCGTACTAATAACGAAAGAATGCCTCTTTTCTGGCTATTTCGCGGAATTGTTTAGCAAACACGTATTAGCCGGCACATGACACGTCGCAAAAATTCGTAGAACAGAAGGCTGGTTCCACGCAACAGGCGAAAACAGACCACATAGACGCCGAGTATGGCAAGCATTGGTGGCCCAATTGTAACGGCCGCGACTTACGAGTTAAGTCGTGGGTTCGAACCCAAGCAGGCACTAAGTGTAAATTATTTCATCACCACTGGACCCCGATTGCGTAACGCACGATTACTCCCAATTTGAATCATTTTGAAGCATATTGCTAATCCATTGCTCCATATGTTCGAAAAATGTATCTGCTCAACAACGTAAATGAGGCAATGAATGTTGTTGAACTGTCAAAATGAAAGTGTCTGCGTATGCAGCCGGCCTTCTGTGTACCTATCTATGCTGTGGCACATGTGCCGTTCTACGTGTCACTATGTCGAGTTCGGTAATTAGTTTCAGAGTTGGACGACAGTGATTCATTGTTCACGGAATCGGTGCATATGTTACCGATATTATGTAGAATATAATAGTCATTTATGTTAGCATATTGTGTGGAAATCTTCTATACCTACTAATAATAAAGTTGAAGAGTTTGTTTGTTTGAATGTGCTAATCTCTGAAACCACTAGACGGATTTGAAAAATTCTTTTTGTATTTGATAGCCCAATTCTTGAGGAAGGCTATAGGGTAATATCACGCTGCGACCCTAAGGAGCCGAACAAAATGAAAAATAAATCAGAAGGAACGCGAGAAAAAAATTGGCTGTTCCATGCATTTTTTCCCCGTAAATATTGCACTTTTCTATGAAGCTGCAGAGCTTTTTTTTCATAAGATTAAGAGTCCTGTTCTGCATTTTAAAATCATTTGCTGGCTTCTTAGTTACAGTTTGAGCGTCGATATCCCTGCCACCTGTTAGACTGATTATGTGAAAGATGATATGGTTAGAAAAGGAAATACTGAGTTGACAGCTGATATCTATTTTCCACAATTTTGTCAATAAGCTTATTCTTCAGACCTTTGACGACCCGAAACATAACTATGACTCATGGTTATTCGTATGATGGCATCCAGACTGGTAGGCATGCTCTCCCAGGGGTCCAGATACGCATACTGAGCATAGTCCTTGGTCCGACCATGACAAGCTTAGGTTAATCCCGCATTTTTATAGATCTGATCCAAACCCGTTTAGCAGTTAAAGTGTGACAGAGTAACAAACATCGACTACTAGTCTATACAGGGTGAACTTTTGAGACAGGGCAATAAGGGCAGGGTTATCTTAATCGTTATAGCCACAGGAAAACATTCTTAAAGACAGTCCGTAACTTTTTAAGTTATTGCTAACTGCACAGACTGCATCCACAGATCTTGAAAAAATGATGAAAAAAAAAACGGGGGAATTTACGTTTTTCTTGTACAGTTACAAGAAAAACGGAAATTCTCGCGTTTTATTTTTATGATGCCAATCGATACAAAACTCTTCTACACTAACTGAGGTAAAGTAGAGTAATTAGAGGACAATAAAGCCACAATTTGCAAAAAATACTTTTTCCAAAAAATCCACCGTGTATAAACAAGAAATATTATAGACTTACTGATAGACTAGAGCTTCCAGGAGTGGTCCCGTAGCCCGAGGACGGAAGCGACGCCACCGACCACCTGCGACCATCGCTGTACACAAACAAACATACATTAGCATTGATACAATTAATTTAATAAATGAAAATAAAAAAGAAAACGGATGAAGTTTTACTCTTGAAACTAATTCCGATTTGAAAATCTATCACTCATGACTTCATGATCGTCATGTCAGAACGAGGTTTATGAAGACCAAATATACTATGGTGAAAAAAAAGCACAGTCAAGGAATAATAGAAACTTAGCTGACCCGACAGTCGTTGTCCTGTCCAAATTATAAACCCATTGAAAAAAGCGTTTTAAGTTAATCAAACAATCTGCCTAGCCTTTTCGCAACTATATTGGGGTCGGCTTCCAGTCTAACCGAATGCAGCTGAGTACCTACCAGTATTTTACATGGAGAGACTGCCTATCTGACCTCCACAACCCAGTTACGGGGTAACACGATACCTCTTGGTATAAAGGTACTCGACCAAGAAATATTGCGACATGGACTAAAATTAATAATGACAACGCATTTGTTACGCAAGTTAATTCATTAAGTCGTCGCATAGTAGATAATTAATTCCTTCATTAATTCCAGTACCAATGTTGTTCGGTTCAGGTAATAACTAATTAATATTAGCCAATATGCGACGTTAAGCCAACCCCAACATAGTTGGGAGAAGGCAAGGCAGATGATGATGCGAGGTTAGATTCGTATGATGAAGGTATACTATATCGCTAGCAAAAGATCGCAATTATTTTCAAGAGTAAATCTGTTGAATGAAGGAAATATGAGGAAGATTGACCACATTGATTGATGATTTAAACGCCTCAGTTTAAGGTGGATGCTCCAAGGTAGCCCGCGAAATTCAATTTTTCTTACGTTTTTTGCAATTTGCTGGTCAGTACTAAGTTGTACGTTGATTAAAATATGATTCGCGGCCGTAACAAACATGTATTTACAGAATTATAATCATTAGAATCAGTAATACAACCTGTTAAGTTAGCATAATCCTAAAATGTCAAGATTTCATGAAATAGTCATTCAGTAGGATTACTTGACCTTAGAGAGTTGTGTTGATGACTTTAATGATTATAATTCTGTAAATACATATTTGTAACGGCCGGCAATCATATTTTAATCAACGTAAAACTTAGTACTGACCAGGAAACTGCAAAAAACCTAAGAAAATTTGAATTTTGCGGGCTAGCTTGGAACATCCACCTTAAGGGAAGGCGCCCACGAGCAACTTTTGTCTCTCACATCAAGTCTACGGGTTTGTATGTAGTGACGCGACAGCTAGGAGACATTTTTGTCCGCGGGTTTGGACGCAAATGTCACCCGTCTCTTGGTTACAACGCAAGCGCGCACGGCGACAAAACTGTTGCCAGTTAGCCAGTTGCCGCTCGACTGAAAATTAAAGAAAAAAAGTAGCGTTGCTGTGTGCCCGTGTGCGTATCGTCCAAATCTCGGCGAGGAGACAGCAACAGCGACAAACAAGTTGCTGGGCAACTAAGCTGCTCGTGTGCGCCCTCCTTAACATGCGTAGGTAGTTGCGTGTGAGCGGTCTTTCGAGCTTGTGCACTAAAGATGCGTTGTGCTCGAAGAACAGTTTATATACAAAGATATAAACTGTCCTTCTAATATTGTGGCAATGTCTCTTTAATTTATGTGTACTATAAGAATACGAACGCGTTCATGTGTGATATTAACTCCCTTACAGCATGTAACGCCCGCAGTTATTTTATCTCTGATTTTGCATCACTGTCCAAATCACAATGATCATTATTCTTATTCAAATAAGGTTGCTGTTGAGTTGCTGCCTCTGACAAGTCTGTCAAAACCATTGTGATCTTTATTCTCGTTACAATAAGATTGCTGATAGGTTGCCGCTGTCAGAGGTAAAATGACTGTCAACGGACTGTATTGATGAATAAGTTTCAACATAGCAACGTTTTCCGAACTGTAACTGTAAGGAAGACTTTCTTGCCCACCATTACGCCTTCAGAAGCATCTTTTCAGATTTCAATATGTCTAAATAGCGTTAGTTTTGTCGTACGGCTGGAAGGACCACAATATTGTGCGGTGTATGCTGTCGTTTCTTTTCATAATCTCACTACTTAACTTTCTCCAGTGGTTTTAAAACTACATCAGAGTTTTAGAAACCAAGCAACGACTGTCAACCTAATTATATAGACGCTTCAGACATTATCATTTTTGTACTGACACCAGCACATCAAGCTACCCGAAACTGTCAAATTTTCCCAATCAACCTCGAACCTAATGCTTTAGCGATAAAGGTGAAAACCTATTAAACAAATTTGACAGATTGTAGTAACTTGATGTGCTGGCGTCTGTACAGCTTTTTTAAGCCGATTCTTACGTACAAATTAACGTTTTCTTTATTTCGTTCTGTTGTATTTTCGATGGAACCCTTAAACTCTTTGTTACAAAACATGGTTTATCTTCAGACCCAGGTTTAACCATCGAGCCATTTTTAAATTTCGACCTTTTTTCTGACAAAGTTAAAGTTCTCATTACAAAAATAGACGTTAAACCCGATTCTAAGTAGTCAATTTTGCATTAACAACTTTAAATTTGTCGGAATAAAGTTTAAAATACAGTAACTGGCCAGGTCTAAGACGGTTTGATTTTCTTACTGACTGCAGTCAAGATCACAACAAACAAAGACAAAGATCGCATTTATGATAATTCCATACACGACTTCATTACAGATGATGATGCGTCTAATGAGAACTAATAACGGAACATGACGCTAATTAAAGTAAATAAAAGAATATGTACAGCACAAATATACTCACATATCCTTAGTTCTAATTCGGTTAGACATGTAGGCAATACAATAGAGACATTAGACAATTCTGTTACCGATTTAGATTTGTTTAAATGCTGTGACAAAAGACCATCTACAGATTGTATATTCTGTAAAAATCTCACTGTAAAAACCTATAGTCCGACCGTCGCGAGAACGCGTTCTTGACACCTGTCAGTTTCGTATAAACCAATACGTGTTTTGCGGTTTTGATCTTTATTAGTTAGTAGAATTATCACACTGACAGGTGTCAGGAACGCATTCTCTAGACGGCTCGACTGTGGGCTAAGTGAACTTGCACTTCACCAAAGTTATCACGGTAAAATTTTAACAGAATAGCACTAAAGGACTAGCTGTTTCGATAATGACAACACCCACGAATTTTATTGAGAAATGTGACAAAATTCGTGACTTCTGTCTTGTCACAGCTTAGCTGTAAAGATTACTGCAGATAGTCTTTATAATTAGGATGCAAAAATAGTGGTAGAATTTGAAATGACTTTGGTGAGAAAAGCTTATATGAAAATCGATCTTATCGAAACATTGTGGTCGATTTAAGGACGCTCCCTTCTTCCTAAAGAACTCTGGACAAACGGTTTGATGACTGCAGAGAGAAAATAATGGTGCTAAAAATGAACTAAGTATGATATCTGTGTAATGCTTTATCGAGAACTAAATTAATTTAACCGTCCGCGCCACTATAAATAGGAAGGTACTGATACAAAAGATATAATTTATATTGTTGGAACGTACGTGTTGGGCTTTAAGTCCAATATTAAAAAAAATAAAATAAGAATGGTTCGGCATCATGCAAAAATGGATTTAAACAAAGATTTCACTAAAAGCCTAGAGCTTTACATAAAATTCCGTGGATATGAAAAAAATTATAATAATTTGACGTGAAGATTGATTATGGGTAAAATGGGCATCTAATGATCCTATATAGAAATAACCTGAGCCAGAAGTTTGTCCAATGTTGCCGTACATGAAACAGAATAGTTTACAGAAAAGGGAAAGCACACAAAGAAATAGTTTCAGGATCTTGCTGTAAGTGGTTTACAAGTTGTGTCGGATTTACACTTTATTTTTATTTGAAGACGTCGAATTTTCGGTCACCCAGTCGTAAGACTTCCTTATTATACGAGTAAGTAGATATTTTGTGTCTCTTGGAAGAATGATTAGTGTTTGCCATAGAAGATATTGTGTACGTACGGTCACCAAAGGAGATAGATAACCAGGGTCGTTGGATATAGTTGAAGTTTAGTAAGAAACCGATGGATATTTAAATATGTAATTTAATTTAATGAATATAAAACAAACAGTTAATTTATCAAATTAAATGTCATTCGAAAACATCCATCGGTTTGGTGACTGTAAACAGCCGACCAAAAAAAAATTAAGGCACATGTTACTGACGTGACTGCTAGCAGTATGAAAATCCAAAAAGAAGTTTTCTTAAGTAATTGCAATCTCTAATGGACAAAAACCCATCATTTTCCCTAGAGAACTAAAAAAGAGAGCCTTTATTTTAAAGAACCAGTCATCATCAAATTCTTCTTGATTTCTCCTGCAAGAACAAGGTGAAATTCCTCCCAGATACTCACAGCTCCTTCCCACGTTTGACGCTGGATGACAGAAGGGCGTGGTGCAGTGGGTGTGGATGGTGCACGTGTGGCCAGCGTGGTCCCTCGGCTGGTGATAGTGGCCCAGTGCCCGGGGAACTGCAACGGCCTGACCCGACCTGGAAAGAAAGAAAAGTATATCAAAAATTTTGTTACCGTGGAAGTAAAGTCTCAACAAGCATACCCAGAGCTTCCTGCATTTGTGGAAACCTTTTCAATTTAATCTGTTATTATAACAAGTCTGAATTTCAGAACACTAGGTAATTTCTGCTGTCATATCTCAGGTACTAAACAAAACAGATATGATATCATTTTTACTTTTGGATACCAGGATGAGTTTGCCAGCAATATAACTGTCTAATTGCCATGCTAAATATCCCAAGCGACCCTATAATTTCGCTTTTTACGACCCCATCACCTCATCAAAGCTTTTCATTGGAAAACATCTTTAGTATTTTTACGACGTTAAAACGGCAATTTTCACCTACTTGGCAATGATCCAAAAAATATTAGTTTAATGTATGATTAACGACCTATCAACCATACAACCGATATTTTTGTTTTTTTTTTTATATCATCACGTGTACACAAATACGAGGGGCCCGTGGCTAAATAATAACAGCCGCACAGGTCGATCGGTCAGGTTTAACCTACGCTTGCCGCGGTTGGTCTGTGGATGGGTGACCATCTTTACATACCGAGACCCCTCCGTGCCTCGGAAAGTACGTTAAGTCGTTGGTCCCGGCTGTCATTCGTGTATCTTTGACAGTCGTTACGGGTAGTCAGAAGCCCGAAAGTCTGACAACCAGTCTTACCAAGGGGTATCGTATTACTCAGTAACTGGGTTGTGGAGGTCAGATAGGCAGTCGCTCCATGTAAAATACTGGTATTCAGCTGCATCCGGTTAGACTGGAAGCCGACCCCAACATAGTTGGGAAAAGGCTAGGCATATGATGATGACGTATACACAAATAACGGGACTACTATAGAGGCTAAAAATATATTTGTATGAGTAGGTTAGGTTAGGAAGTTTCGTTTCATTGAAGACTTGTATGTATACACACAATGAGAAGACAAACCAAAAATAACAGATTATAATCGGTTCAACCAAAGCACCTGCCATCTAATCTCTTCACCACCCTTGGTTGACTGGTAGAGAATGCCCAAGGCATTAAGTCCGCCTTTGTACCTTTTTTTGTGTGCGAAAAGATTAAATGAATAAATAAACATCCTTTTAAAACCGTTATTCGCGCGTTTTTGTAATTCAAGATTCTCGTTCTTAGATATCATATTTAAAAAATGCCGATAATTCTTGTAACGCCCCTTCGATTAGGCTATTATATAAATTATTTGGACGGCTTTAGTATACAGAATGTTTTTTTAAGATGGCCAATATGGACACATGCCCTTATTGCCCCGTTTCAAAAAATCACTCTGTATACGTCGTCCAAATAATTTATTCATAGCTTGTTGTTACAAGTGAATTTACTGTTTCTAACTACACACACACACACACACAAAAAAATATTGAAAGAGTTTTTTGCTATTTATCACATAAAACATCTACTTTGTACTTATCTATCAGCGTGTGTACAATCAGATCAAACTAGTTTCGCCTATGAGTACAATGGCCTTTGCTCATTTATGTAGATAGGCCGAGAAGTGATCAATCTATGTAGTCGGCCTAGCACGACCCTAGACTTTCTAGGCAGAAATTCCCTCGACCGTTTGAGTTGCAAAAACCTTTATCACTAAAACTAGGCAACCCGTAAATGAATGCCTAAATAAAAGCGTCCTGTTGGATTTTCATCGCTCAGCTCAGTCGAAAGTTGAAAATCTAACAGCGCGCTTTTATTTGAAAATATCATCTGCCCCTTTCGGGATAGATTGGTTAACTTACTAGATTTATAGTAGAAGTCACAAGAGTACCTACTGTCGCATAACCATAAACATTCGCCTTGGAAATTTATACATTTTCATTCACTAACATCCACCAAATCAATCAAGCAATTTTAAAATAAATATTTTGAGATTTGTTTTCATATCAATCAATACCCTGAAATAGTTATAACTTCAGCTTATCTACTTGCCTGCGCGACATCAAAGACAGGTTAAAATATTATTGTAATTAATGTAACACAAAAACTTTATGTTAATTAATGTAATTGGTGTTACCGTTTTAATTAACAATAATTTAATTATGTTTTTAGAGTACAAGTAGGTACGGTTTGTACTTAAGAGAAATTCACATTTTGTATTTATTAGGTGCTGGGTTAGATTCCCAGGTCGGACAGTGTTATTGAAGTCTGGATTTGTGCCGGGTTGATGGCAATAGGCTTTTTGTCAGTTATTTTTAATTATAGGGCCCCTAATTACATGGGATTTAATTATAACTAGCGAAATATGGGTGTGCCTACTCCTCTGACTAACCCTTCCGGGATTACAGTTGTGATGTTATGTTACGTTTATCAATCCTGAATTCCTAAATACCAAATAAATTGGAAAAATAATACGAATCCAACAAAATGGTAGCTTAAACTTTTGTATTTACAGTACAAAAGAAACTTGTAAAGGTCACTTTGTGAAACAAATTGAATCAAAACATAGCTGCAAACTTTGAAAGAGGAGCCCCGGGAAAGTAATAGTTCAAAGGAAATATTTTAAAATAACAGGCGAGTTCCGTTTTACTTCAAAAGATATTATAATTTATAATAGCATCTTTGTTGGTTCAGAGTTGTTCAGCATCGTAATTTAATTCAGCATGGTCTTACTGCTTGAAAACTTAAAATAATTATGTATAAAGGGACTCTAATAACAGCCGCACGGGTCTATCGAAGGTTAAGCTACGGCTGCCGCGGTCGGTTCGTGGATGGGTGACCATATTTACATACCGAGACGCTTCCGTGCCTCGCAAAGCACGTTGGTCCCGGCTGTCATTCGTAGAACTTTGACAGTCCTTACGGGAAGTCAGAAGCCTGAAAGTGACTACCAAGGGGTATCGTGTCACACAGTAACTGGGTTGTGGATGTCAGATAGGCAGTCGCTCCATGTAAGACTGGTTTTCAGACTTTCGGGCTTCTGACTACTCGTAACGACTGTAAAAGATCTAAAAAAATCATGTGATTCATGAGCTATTAAGTGAGTTGCTTGGTTTATTAGCTAATTTATTTAAAATCTTGTGAATTTGTGAGGGTCAATATCTTTTTGTCTTCAGTGTTCTGCAAGGTCCTCTTTGTTCAAACAAAAACCAATGGATGCTAATTCACGGATCGTGACAAAGGTCATGTTACTCATGATCAGTTCCTACATCCATGGTGGTTTAGCTTTTATTACAACAAGTAACAATTACTACACTCGGAAGTCAGACTCCGAAGTGGTTTTGATATTTTTTTTATCGAATTTTCCGTCCTTAATAAACGGTTGGTAAGTCGTGAGGTCGAGCCCAGGCAGACGATTTTACTTTGTGTAATTTATTTCAATACTGCTTTCAAAACGGTGAAGGCGACATGCCGGTTTTCTCGCGATGTTTTATCGCGAGAAAACCGGCATGTCGTAGAACCAAAAATTCGAAGATATGTGACATCTACCCACTGGGTCCGTGTGATAGTAGTGTTAAATATTGTACGGTGGTACGTAACCCGTTGTCTGCGAGTCTGATTCGCACTTGGCCGGTTTTTTACTGAATTTTCTAACCTTACTAAAAAGTACGACTGTTGCTATATTTTTAATTCGGCAATTACATGGTAGAATAATCGCTTGGTTGCACACTAATAATAATCATTATGACGGCTCTGTCCCTTTTAATTAAGAGCGACCTTTAATTGCTCTTCGATACTCGAGAAGATTTACACTAACCTTTTAACCGAGATGCATACAGATTGCAGATTAAAGTCCACTAATATTATCTTTGCATTACTGATCATCCCACAAGTTGCAATCTTCGTTCATTAAGGTTGCTCTTGTCGACGGCTGGAACTCAGTGGGTGTGACTGTGTGGTGTGCATGCTATTATTTTATTTTTTAATTATTGTACTTTTATTTATTTAGTATTTATTTCGTTTCTTTTTTATTTTATTTATTTACTGCGATAGACGATGAACGTTTAATTAACGAAAACGAACGTAAAATTTCATGAACAGACCTTCGGGCATATACAGGGTGGCAGGGACATCGACGCGCAAACTGTAACCATGATTCAGCACATGAGTTTAGACCCCATAGCGTCGAAAATTTTCGTCGGTTATGAAAAAAAAAAGCTTCTGTTTCATAGAAAAGTGCACAGTTCCATACATTTTGCCCTACACGGTCAAAATGTATGGAATAACCATTTTTTTTTTTTTTTTGATAACCCGTGAAAAATTTCGACGCTGTAGATATTATGAAAAAACAACTGAATGTATTTATTCAAAATTGATATATATGAATTCTTGAATAAATACGGTGAGTACGGTAACAATATCGTCATTTTTATACTCCGGGAGTTATTTATTTACGCTCAAAGATGCGTTTAAATATGGAGAGTTCGACGCTTGAATTTTTTTGTTTAGATTATTTTTCCTTACATGGCTAGGTAATGACTAGACAAGTAGATATAATGTATAATTTTTAGTGAAAAAAAGTTTTGGGCCAAATATATTTAAGATTCAGTCGTGCCTAGGACACGAAGAAGAAGAATGAAAAAAAAATAGTTTATTTCAATTAAATTTCAATACATGTTATTGGAGATCAACTTTTAAGCAAGGATAAATGCTTGTGTTAGGAGAAACACAATGAACTCTGTCAAACAGAGGAGTCAGTACGACGTTAGCCTAGAAGAATGAGCGACTAATGTAACCTTAATACCTATATAGAGTATCGAGCTGTTTTTAATTAACGGTAGCGGAAATAGGTCTCGAGATAAAGCGATTAATTACTTACTTATCTGTAAGTAAAGATACATTATGTATGTACCCAGCAGCTGTGCGCTATACTCCCGATAATCTTAATTAATCCAAAGATGTTATTAATAACGTAGTGTTGCCTTTACAAAGTCAGGTGGTTATTAATGTTGTGATAACAACGATATTTTTATAGCTTATTTCGCCTTTCAACATCAAAAATCTTCATGTCCAATAGGAAATGAAGATTTAGTAGTTATCACAGTTTTTCCATCCTCCGTGCATCGGAAAGCACGTTCAGCCATTGGTCCTGGCTGTCATTCGTAGGTCTATGGCAGTCGTTACGGATCGTCAGAAGCCCGAAAAGTCTAACAACCAGTCTTAGCAAGGGGTATCGTATTACCCAGTAACTGGGTTGTGAAGGTCAGATAGGCTGTCGCTGCATGTAAAATACTGGTATTCAGCTGCATCCGGTTAGACTGGAAGCCGACCCAAATATAGTATTATTTTTTGTCTCCTTTGCTCTATCACACGCTGTCTACATCTCTGTATCTATTGTCCTATCTCAGGTATGCTGGAAGAGATTTCTAATGAAATAAGCATCACCTCTGTACCTATTTTTTCTGTTCTGTTTTTCAATGTCTGTTTATATATGGGTGTACATAAATGGTAAAATAAATAAATAAAATAAATAGTTGGGAAAAGGCACGGATATCGAAAAAAGGCCAGGCAGGTGATGACGACCCTTTGGTAAGTACTCGATCAAAAAATATTGCTACATTTGGACTGAAATTACTAATGACAACGCAATTGTTACGCCAGTTAATTAATTAAGTCGTCGCATAGTAGATAATTAATTTCAGTTCCAATGTTGTTCGGTTCAGGTAGTAACTAATCAATATTAGCCAATTAAATATGCTGCGTTATATACGTATAACTGTTGTGGTTAAAATAAAAATAATATATAATATCCTAATCTAACTAAAACTATTAAAAACTTTTTTGCAAAAAAATACAACCGACTTCCAAAAACAACACTACAAAGTGAAAAATAACTTTAATTTCGGAAGTCGGTGTCGTTGGGTGCGCATTTTCGTTGTTTGCCACCGACTTCCGAAATTAAAGTTATTTTTCACTTTGTAGTGTTATTTTTGGAAGTCGGTTGTATTTTTTTGCAAAAAAAGTTTCTATTTTTCACTTTTTGGTTGTAATTTTTACCAGTAATTTTGGTTTAAAAACCAAACTACTGAACCGTTTTTGATGAAATTTCTATGGGACCATTTGGGAAGTATGTCCTTTCCAACAAAAAAAGAATTTTTCAAATCGGTTCGTAAGCGACGAAGTTCTGCGCGAACAAACATAAAAAAAAAAAAAATACAAACATCCGAATTGAGAACCTCCTCCTTTTTTAGAATTCGGTTAAAAAACTAAAATATTGCGTCGAAATATTGCTCCAGAGCGCTGTCGACTGGTAATGCACCCAAGAGACGAAAGACCGGCAGTATTGCCACATTGTATGGCAATGCTTAGCCTCTGACCAAGAACCCAGCCCTTGGGTCACAGGAGCCAGCCCTTGGGTAGTTCGTATAATAGAGAACTTCAATGTCTATCATATGAATTATTTTTAGGAGTAAACCTGGTGAATGGAAGAAATATGAGGAACACAGTGCACACTAAAATAAGAAGTAATTTATTTACACTAGGCTAAAACCATAATTTTGAACGTCAAAATTACATAGGACAGTCCCCCAAAAACGCCCGCCCTTCACCACTTCCTAATGCCTTAACTGAGAAGAAGAAGCGGTGCAACAAACTCCCCAGCAGCACAGCTGTCTGTTAAAAGAACTTGATTTTTTATTCAAGACACACTAGAAACAATATCTTCAAAAAAAAAAAAAAAAACAAAGCACCAATTCTAACAAAGATCTAACCTGTAAGTAGGTACAGTCACGAGCATAAGTATGTGTGCACTTGGCGTTATTCAAAAGCAATTTACTCCTTTATTTTTGAATGAAATTTTATGTTAAAGAACATAGTATTTTCGAACCCATAGGTTTTTGTAAGCACCTTCCTTGCTACAAAATTTTGTTGACCAGTGTTTTTGAATAAAATTTTATGTTGCTACGAACACAGTATTTTCAAACCCATAGGTTTTTGCAATGTGTCGTATTTCATTGTTGTTTTCGTTATTTCACGCAAGAATCGCTATTGAATGTTTCCAAGTGTTGACATACTCGTATTAATGCTCGTGACTGTACACATACAAGTTTTTGATACAAAGTTTCACCTTGACAGATCTTTGACTCCATGAGTCACAGCACGGCATGACCATACATAACAGTTCGCCACGGGCATTTGTTATTGTTTTTATGAAGGAACTCGTTAAGTTTGATATAATTCAGTTTTTTTGTTGATCTATAACTACGAGATGTGGTGGCCCAATGGCAACGGCCGCGACTAACGAGTTGTAGGTCGTAGGTTCGGAAGAAAGACTTGAGGAAATCGGCATGTCCAAGGACCGAACATTGGAAGACATGTGACATCTACCAACTCGCACTGGGCCCGCGTGGTGGATTACGGCCTATTCCTTGTCACAGAGAGAAGGCCTGTGTTCCGGGCGTCGGGAGCCGCGTGACGACTCCCGGCCACCGTAGGCGCGGGCCTGCGGGCGGTGAGTAATGGGTAACTCACCGTCCGATCAGGACCAGGCCCGTGCCGGACGGCGTGTTTGTGTTCCACGCGCGCCTCAAAGAGATGTCAGCATGAGTGACGGGGCCCCATAGGGCCGAAGCCTGCCAGGGTAGCGGGATTGTCCGAAAGGGTTACCGCTGCCCTGGAACATAAAGGGCTAAGGAAGGAACACGGGTGGGTTTTAGTCAGTAAGAGTCTGACACTCCCTCCTGCTCCACCCAGAGCGGGAGGAGTCATTTGATGATTTCCCACCCTAAAAAAAAAAAAAAAAAGGCCTGTGTCCCAGCATTAGGAACGTGAACGGCTGATTAATTATGCATTATGCAATGTTGAGATAGAAGATGGTATGATAATTATGCAAAACAACTGACATATAAATTACCTAATTAGGACAGGTGTTCTACAGTAGTATTGTAATAAGATATGCTGCTTGAATTTAAATGATAATGTTATGACTTCTATCTATGCTCTTCATCGGGTGACCATATTTACATACCGAGTCGCTTCCGTGTCTCGCAAAGCACGTTGGTCCCGGCTGTCGTTCGTAGATCTTTGACAGTCTTTACGGGTAGTTAGAAGCCCGGAAGTCTGACAACCTGTCTTACTAAGAGGTTTTGTGTTACACAGTAACTGGGTTGTGGAGGTCAGGTAGGCAGTCGCTTCATGTAAAATACTGGTAGAAATCGTCTAATTTTAAATGGCACGCCCCTCCACTAGTTGTTATTATTATTATTATTTCTTTATTAATGGTAAGTTTACAAAAATCTTGCTTATAATAAACTATGCTATGTTGCATACACATTTAAAATGTTTGTATAGAAATTTTAGTGGAAGGGCGTGCCATTTTAGATTAGACGATCTCTATCCGGCTGCATCCGGCTAGACTGGAAGCCGATCCCAACATAGTTGGGAAAAAGCTAGGCAGATGTTGATGATGATGGTCGTGGAACTCCACTAATTCTATTCCTAGTAGTTATAACCTGGGACTTTCAGGAATCTTATTAAAGAGATACTTGCAAGCATGTATCTTCGTCGACCTTCAATTATGCTCATCATCATAATATCTGGCCGTTACATTTACAGTGGAACATATATTGTACTTTTAGAGGTATGAGGAACGGGGTGTAAAGTTCACTCATCCTCCATAGAAAAGGGAGGATCCTCCGACCAGACGGGTGTTGTGTCTGGCGGGCAATTGCCCAACGACTGTCGGGAAGTTTGTATGTATGCTAATTGCGTGGTAAACTCTTCTTGCGAGATGCAGGATTTGCGTGACGTCAGTATGACGCGTTGTTCGCATGTGGCATTGTAGATACCGCTACATACTCAACAAAGGCAATTATCTTAATCCATCCTCATCTTCTACGTGATATTATATTACTTTGTAGGACACTAGCTTCTGTCCGCAACTTTGTCTGCGTGAAATTTTTCGTCCCCGTAGCATCGCATCGCATCGCCTGCCCACGCTAGAACTTCGTGTTCACTTAGCGTTCTTACTGACTTTTTTCTCTTTGCTCGTCTCCTTAGGGTCTTAGTGTGATGTTATATACCCTATAGCTTTCCTCAAGAATTGGTCTATCAACCGCAAAAACAATTTTTCAAATCCGACTGGAACTTCCGGAGATATTCCACTTATAAGTGGAATACCTCTTACCCACTACATAAAAACAAACAAACAAATTTTACATCTTTTTTTTTTAATTAAAAACGTTGCCCCACACTAGGAATTTCTCGTGTATCGTGGGTGCGTTTACAAACATTAAAAAACTCACATAGACAAACAGCCAGACCCGGAACAGCTACTTGTAGGTCATGCAAATATTTGTTCCGTGCGGGAATCGAACCCGCGACATGCAGCGCAGCAGTCAATCGCTTAGCCACTAGGCCAACCGTGCCGTCTTTTAAATATTAGTACCTATAAATAAAAACGATACACGAATAATGACAAATGCATCTGCTACCAAGCAAATGCAAAATGCTAGCGAAATGTGGGTACAGGTACACCTCGCCTAACCATTCGGGGTATACAGGCGTGATGTTTTGTTATGGTATGTACGCGTCACAAAGGCATCAATCAATTAAACTAAAAACCACTACCAAAACAACTAAACATCCATATATCCCCTTCCCACCCACCAAAAAGCACATCTGTCAAAATCAGTCATTCAGTTGAATAATAAAAAAGAAACTAACTTTCGACTTCAAAACGTACACAACCCAGTTTCAAGAAACTCGTCATGTTCAATTAATAATGTCCAAATGGAAAAGTTTTGAAGATAACAGCACACAAACAGATAAACAATGGATGTCATTACGATAGGGTTGTTTTTAGAGACTTCGTACCAAAAGTATTTTGAATGCATTTATTAGCTGTGGTAACATTCCAATTCCCGAACCGAATATTATTGAAAAATGCGAAAAAAGTTCGGATCGGCTCAGTTGGGTCGGGACCATAGTCAATATTCGAAAGAATGTAGGATCGAAACCGACCGAACCAAATACTAACTTCGTAGCAGAAAACGGCCGAACATTCGGCCGATACTACTTCGGAGTAGACCCCCAGGATGTTTCCATAACTGACCAATGCATTAATTAATTTAGGTTGAAGAATGATCAATTGCTTAGTTACCGAGTCTAATCTGCCCAGCGTTTTCCCTACTATATTGAGGTCGACTTCCAGTATAACCGGATGCAGTTAATAAATATCAGTATTTTACATGGAGCGACTGCCTATCTGACCTCCACAACCCAGTTACTGGGTCAAACGATACCCTTTGGTAAGACTAGTTAGACTTGAAGCTGACCAGTCTTATAGTTGAGAAAAGGCTAGCCAGATTTTGAATTATCAATTGTTCACATATAGTAGTTTTACTGATCTAGAAATGTGAAGATAACGAGTCTATCTACTTACTGATGAAGTGGTCACCGCGACCTTTGGACATCTACAATACCAGCAGTCATTGCAGGAGCATTGTCATCCCAGGGACAAAGCTCATGTGGTTATCATTGCACCGGCACCTATTGTGCACTTGTATAATTTCTAAAGTGACGATATTATCGAGGACGTCCACATCCGCGTCACAGTATCACAATAACACAGGAAAGTATGTAAAATGTAAAATGTATGGAAATATATGAAGACACTTTTTTCCGTCCACGACAACGTTATAACGTGCAGAGATTTCCATATTTCCATATATATGGACATTAACGATAATATCGTCACGGTATAAAAGCGCACATACACTTCAATTTTGACCACAGCAACAATGCTTGGTAGCAGAAAAGCTTAGATGGCAGTACTTCACCAGATGAGCTCCATCACAAACATCTCTTCTACTATGTATATCTATTTTATAAATGTTTACCTTCAACCTTTCAACTATATTCTCGCCACAAAGCAAGCCAACAACTTCATTTCGGATTTCTACACAATTTTCTAGTTTCGCTTTCATAGTTATTTACTTGGATGTTATATCAGTTTCTCATACATATTATGAGAACTCTTTACTATCCTTCCAGTTTCTCTCAATACTTCATTATCATGAATAGTTTGTAATTTTTATGGTGTACATAATAAAGAGTATTCTATTCAATCATCTCAGCACTCCCCCAAGCATCAGCACTTCGACCAGTTCTGTGCTTCTTGCATCCAGCGGATTAATGTGGCCTTCACAAGGTCGCTCTAAATGCTTACAGGTGACTAATTAACCCACAATATTGAGCCGGCAAGAATCAAAGAATGGACCAAGGACAGCTTACCCCTGCTGGGTCATGGTTAATATGGTCATCATACTTTTGGTACAATTTGTGTTGCTTTATATGACGATTTATATTAACAGTTACCCTAATGATATAACACCGGACAAAAAGACCAACTCCTAATAAATGGTTGGAATAATAGCACGGTCAGGAAAACGTAATTAAGGACCAATACTGTAAATATAACCTGGTAAAGTGGGGCTACCTTGACGGCACGGCAGTAGGGTGTGATTGTGGAGCTATGTCACAAACCATGCTCCACCTCCTATCCTGCCCTCTGTGTCCCAAAACATGCAGTCAATGTGACTGCTGCCCTGCCACCGACAACGCTGTGGAAGTGGCAAAGTTTTGGGAAAGGTTTGAATACAGTCGTGCCAGTGACACGAAGAACAGAAGAAGAACCAATCAGCAAGAGCTTTAGCTTGAAGATGTACCAGAGCATGGAGCTTGGTAGACCAAAACCTAGAACAGGTAAGACGAGGTACATACCCAAAGACCCGCCTCTTAGAAAACCAGCGCTGGGGCTCTGTCTCGTATACGCATTATGCTGAGCGATGGCCGTTTTGCGCGGATGTGACGCATGTTTACCGCCAACTTGTTATTTTTAATGCGTCACGTTTGCCGCAAATAAATGTATTTTCCTTCGCTCTCGCTTTTCTTAGGACCATAAAATCGAAAGTGAGTAAACATAACCTGCCTTGCTCAAACCAAACCAAATTTCCCCCAAAAGTAAAGATTTCAATCAATCATTCACCTCGTTAACGGCAGCCCTGTTGACAGTTTGTATGTAAACAGTCATAAAGTGGGCTATTATACGGGTAGTGACGCGGCCCCCTTAACGAGCTTAAGGCAATGGCGATATGTGAACGGTTCATCTGACTGACATTGTTTGAAAACTCGCGGCGGTAATTACGACAAGACCGTTAGAAATGGTAACTTTTACAGTATTATTTACGGGGTTTTGGTAAGGCATTTGGGTTTAGTGAGAAGCCTGTAGAGAAAGTGCCCGGAACAGAACGTCTGGGCAGAAAATCATTTCTAAATGAAATTAATCTAGCCGAGAAGTACGCGACACGTTTAGGTCTTCATTCTCCACTGAAGGAACATTTCTAACTAAGGAGCAAGGCAAACTATTTGTACTTGCTCAAACGCTCACCCATTACGGTAGTAAAAACAAACTGTTTTTAAATGAAAACAAACAAACAAATAGTTTTTGTTGTTGTCTGTTTTTTTTTTAATTGAAAAATGTAGGTACTTACTCCTCTCTTAAAGAAACTCTTCATGCACAAAAATACGCAGATCGTCTTTATCTAAAAATTAAACACCCATTTAAATACCAAGAAAACTCCTGGAATTGGATTAGTTTTACTGCCTTTACCTCGAGTCGCGGACTTATTTAACTTTCACATTTTCCGAGGATACGAACCCTTTTACTGCGCTCATGGTCGCAGATGGAAACGGTCGTAAAACTTCGTGTTAAATTGATGTAAATACCAGTAGGAGGAGTTTTTATGATTTCGCTGCTACATTGCATCAAAATGAAAAACCTTTTTATGTGTTAAGAACATGTCTCAGCAAATTTTTATCGCAGTTCTATAACTTTAATTTTATTTATTTATTTAAGGGCCGATTTTTCTAGCGCCAGATAACTTTAACGGAGGAATAATTTTGAATTTTTGAGTTCTTCCATACAAAAACTGTCAGACGTCAATTTTATTCCATGAATAAAAATTATCGGTCGATTGAAAAATCAGCCCTAAGTCAAACACAGTAAAAGACAGACAACCGGTCTTACCAAGGGGCTTCGTATTACCCCGTAACTGGGTTGTGGAGGTCAGATAGGCAGTCGCTCCATGTAAAATACTGGTATTTAGCTGCATTCGGTTAGACTGGAAGCTGACCCCAACATAGTAGGAAAAAGGCTAGGCAGAGCGGATGCAGAGAAAGAAAAAAAATAATGCACTTTCAGAACCCCTCGTCCGTCAGGCAGACTTATTAAGTTCGGTGACAATAGAAAAAGTAATTAAGTCTCATTAGTGACAGTTGAGTTCAGAAAGAACAAAAGAAAAATAGATTTATTTTGTTTCATAATTTTTTGTCACAAAATCTCACTAATTTCCAACTAGATTCGGTTTGTAGACTAACCATTTTCCAGAACGAACTCGAAACCTAGCAACGTCCGTCTTATAATCAAGTTAAAAGTTAACAGAACAGTTTATCTGCCACGTTTAACGTTAATTAACTGCTAACTGACTGGGAGTTAGAACGGCTCGATCTCAGAATACCAGATTCTCAAAATACCAGATTCTCAAGATACCATATTCTCAAAATATCAGATTCTCAATATATCAGATTTCGGACAGTCGAAATCTAAATATTTATATTATAAAAAAACCCAAGCTACTTTTTGCAGCAAATAAATTGCATAGTGCACATTTAGCAATAAATACTGTTTGGTTTTCCTACATTACCTATTTTGTTTTATTGACATTGTAATTTAATAACATTATTAATGATTGCATGACCAACAAAATCACAGTTACCGAGTGTATAAATGTTTTAGCAACTATAAGACGTCATTGAAGAAAACCTGAAGTGTAGTTTTAGTTTTATTCACTTTGTTGTTTCTTTTCTTATTTTTGTGCAAATAAGTAGCTATAGTTTAATTTTTGTGCAAAAAGGTAGGTACCAGAAATTTCAGTTGATTTTACTTTGTTATTTCTGTTGTTCACGATTTATTGTTATTTCGGTGCAAATGGGCACCTATTTGATTTATTCTTCTTTATTTTTCTTCTCTTCTTTATTTTAAAAAACAATTTTTCATTTAACTGTACTTCTGGTATATTGCGAATCTGGTATTCAGAGAATATGGTATTTTGAGAATCTGGTATTTTGAGAATCTGGTATTCTGCGATCGAGCCGTTAGAACTCCTGTTTAAGTCTCAAACTATCTAGATTTAGTTAGATACAACATATTGCTTGAGTGGCATATTATTACTTTAGTTCAGAATCTAACACAAAACAGTCATTTAAAAGAAACGCTATTGCACTTTTAGCTCGTGGCCATTTAATAACAGCCGCACGTGTCCATCGAAGGTTAAGCTACACTTGCCGAGGTCGGTCCGTGGATGGGTGACTATCCATTATATATCGAGAACCCCGAGGCACGGTAAACCGTTGGTCCCGATGTTCCTATAATTTTATAGATCTTTGACAGTCGGTATGGGTAGTCATAAGCCCGAAAGTCTGATAACCAGTCTTACATATGCCCCAGTCACTGGGTTGTGAAAAAAGAAAGAAAAAAAGAAAAAAGTTTATTTGGACACAGTTCGTGAAACACAAAATATAAAATTAATAAAATAAAAAATAATGTTTCAGACAACAATAGTGTGTGCCTCACGGCTGCGCCAAAAAGGGCTGATAAGCAGTCGCTCCATGTTAACTACTAATATTCAGCTGCATCCGGTTAGACTGAAAGCCAACACCAACATAGTTGGGAAATGGCTAGGTAGACTTATTGCACTTCTACCATGTGAGAACAACTGTCGGTCGATATGGCGATATTTGAGGAGGCCTAACTCCAGCAATGGCCCTCATTGACTAAATGATCATGATGCTGTTTACGCTCTTATAATCTTATCGTCGTGTCAGTCCAAACATATGTCCAAACATATGTCCAAACATGTGTTTACGCTTTATAATCTTATCGTCCTGTCAGTCCAAACATAGTGCTGTACATACGCCATCCAGAAGGACCGCCAAAAATTCCGAGTTTAACTTGAAATTAATTGCAGGTGACGAATTGTGGGACGCCCCCAGCTAGATGGACGGACGACCTAAATAAGGTGGCTGGCATACTGGATGCGGAAGGCGGAGAACAGGGTGTTGCACCGCAGCCTGGAAGAGGCCTATGTCCAGCAGTGACTGAGTTGATTTATTGCGTATCACACATACAACCGACGGAAATAACTTTCATTTTGAAAGTTCAATCACGTTCATTACATTATTAACGTTGTTAGCAAACGAATTGTTCAAACCTACCGAGCAATGGATTAGGAATTTCTTTGAGTTGCAGGTGACAAATAAAGGTTCCATCATAAATTCTACCGCCATCTGACGTTTCTTTGTGCATAAAACTACTATAGTATACCTCGAAGCTTCCATGCGACATCTCGTTTATTTCTTACACCCTGTTAAACCAAGTCTGAAAGGGTTATAAAGTTACTGCACGCTCATCTAAGAATAGGTTCGCCCTGTTCTCGTTTTGTCGATAAGGGATTACTAGCCTCTGCCTGCGGCATCGTCCGCGGGAAATATCTTGTTCCCCCGACCCGACACAGTATGAGGTATTCCACTCAGAGCACTGGGGGCTTACCACCAGCTCTTATAGCATGGCAGAAGTTGAACTGCACTGTTTTTTTGTTCTATGACTAAGTACAAAAAAGCAGTGCAGTTCAACTTTTGCCCTGCTATAAGAGCTGGTGGTAAGCCGCCTGATTTCAACAGCACTTGCCCGCACCACGCATCGCATGACTTGCCCCTATTACTTCGTTTTCGCTTAGCGTTCTTTCTGACTCTTTTCCTTTTTGCTCGGCTCCTAAGGGTCATAGCGTGATGTTAAATAGCCTATAGCCTTCCTCAAGAAAACAACCGGTTGTTCCAGAGATTAGCGCGTTCAAACAAACAAAATCTTCGGCTTTATTATTAGTATAGATATGTACTATACCAGCTTCATAGACAGTAGGTAATAAATTCAACGCTTTAATGACCACAATTGTGCATTAATTATGTGTGGAATTATATTCTGGCTCGTCGCCCATGAGCTTTATTTACTTTAAAAGCATTTCCATTTCCTTGGTCTATTTCTAGGATGAACTTTGTGAAGGAATTTGATTGGTTGCGACAACTTGCATGCCACCACAACATTTTGTCTGCAACGTCATTTTTAGATGCCACTACCGATACGTCATCTGCTTTAGTCTTTTTGTTTTCTCTAGACTACAATGATAAACTGTTCCTCCGAACCGCACGTTACAAAATTTTGTTTCAGTGCGGTTAGTGGAAGTGCTGTTGAAATCAGTGCTCTATGTGGAATACCTCGATTCCGCTATCCAAAACTGTTTAGAAAATTTGTTTTATAGCACTGTGTAACCTAAGCCCGCACTTAGTCACTCTTTTCTGCGACTTAAGTGGTTCATTTTTACACAGAAAAGTGTGACTTAAGTGCGGATTAAGGTCACACAAGCTATAAAGTAGTATAAGATACGTGTGACTGGAAAATTAGCGTCCGAGCGTCGTGAGAGTGCTATAAATCACGCTTTTCTGTGTAAAAATGGACTACTTAAGTCACAAATATCGTTATGTACAGACGCCAGCACATCTAGCTACTACTATCTGACAAATTTCTTTAATAGATATTCAACTTTATCGCTAAAGCATTAAGGTTCAAAGTTGATTGGGAAAATTTGACAGTTTCGGGTAGCTTGACCTGCTGGCATTTGTACAGACGCCAGCACATCAAGCTACTACAATCTGACAAATTTATTTAATAGATATTCAACTTTATCGCTAAAGCATTAAGATTCAAAGTTGATTGGGAAAATTTGACAGTTTCGGGTAGTTTGACCTGCTGGCATTTGTACTATTATTGTTGGGTCTGAGCAGTGGTGGCCTAGTGGTAAAGACCATGACTTACGAGTTGTAGGTCGTGAGTTCGAACTCAGACAGGCCTGTGTCCCAGCAGTGGGAACATGGTAGGCTGATTATGCTGGGTAACACTGTTATAAATTTTTCCATTCGATAAACAATAGCAAACAAATAAAGGAAACAGTCATTCATATATTATACTGACGTAGAACTAATAGAAAATAATACATTTCAAGTTCAATCTAAGGTTAAATGAACAGTCTTCTAATTGATTAGCAGTGCCATCACGTCTGCAAGGAATATGTTTGTATTGCTTATGAGACAGGCTCGTGGCTAAATAATAACGACCGAATGGATCCATCGTTATATATAAAAATCATCAAACTTATAACACCCCGTCGTTTTTGCGTCGGGGGTTAATAAAAATATATATCATCAATGCCACTTCGTGTCTCGGAAAGGACGTAAAGCCAAAAGCCCGTCTGTCATTCAAAGATCTTTAACGGTTGTTAGGGGTCGTCAGAAGCTCGAAAATCTGACAATCAGTCCTACCAAGGGGTATCGTGTTATATAGTTACTGGGTTGTGGAGGTCAGATAGGCAGTCGCTTCATGTCAAATACTGGTATTCCGCTGCATCCGGTTAGACTGGAAGCCGACCACGACATCGTTGGTGAAAGAGACTAGGCAGATTGGTTGTTTACATAGTTATGACTAATAACCGGATGAAGAAGCTTGCATGTTCATTAAAGAGTTTAAAGAAAATGTGTGAATCAGATGTGCATCATCTTGAAGAATAGATAAAACGGTCACATGAGCAGCCTTTAGGTTAACTAAACAGTACTGTCATGCAAAAATACATACAGTATAAATACCTGTGGGACCTTTTCATAATAATATCGTAAATATAAGAAAGAAGATTTTTATATTTCTATGCCCATTATAGTTTCGATATAATATCATCGCAAAAAAAAAAAAAATTGACCCTCTGATCTGACGCACCCATATTACAGACACAACATTGGATAAAGTATCTAAACAGTCCAGTCCAGTCATGAAGTCCTGGGTTCGATTCCCAGGTCGGGCAAAATTTTCTTGGGTATTTATATCAGGAATTTCGCAGTAGCAGCCCGGAATCTGGATCTATGCCCGGTTGATGGCAAAAAGCTCACCCCCTAGTTCATGGAACTTAAACATAACTGAAGAAATGTGGACGTACATTCCAAGGTACACATCTGCCTTACCCTTCGGAGAATCACAGGCGTGATGTAATGTTATCTAAACAGTAAAACGCTAGACACCGTTGCGTACGATTAAGGTAGCTATCCTCCTCTTCGCAAAATATTTATAAATCAACAAGTGCTAAATCTAAAATATCACCTCGCAGACACTCAGAAACTTTTGTACTACTCAAATAACAAAATCTAAATAAGCTTTGTGACGTCTATGATTCGCTATATCGAGATCCACTATCTTGTAATGATCTGACAACGGTTTGATAGTGCAATGCGATGACTGATATAGTGCACAAACACAGAGGTGACTTATTTTTATACATCTACGGTTTGAGGGTAAAAGAGAAGGGTGAAAGAGGGTGACACACAATAATACTTATGAAACAGCCGGTCGATTCTGTAAAAATCTCACCGTGAAAACTCAAGTGAAGTGAGCTTGATGTGAGTTGTCAGTAATGTCAATCCCTAGCATTATTTGGAATGACAGCTCACTTCACCTAAGTTTTCACGGTGAGATGGTTACAGAATCGCACTGCATGACACAAAACCAATCTACCCGACCTTTTCTCGAGTATTTTAGGGTCGGCTTCCCATCTAACCGGATGCAGCTAAACACCAGTATTTTACATGAAGCGGCTGCCTATCTAATCTTCTCAACCCAGTTACTCGGTAGCACGATACGATACCCCTTGGTAAGATTGGTTGTCTGCCCACCAAGCTTACCAAGGGGTATTTTGGGCTTCTGATTAGCCGTAATGACTGTCAAAGGTGTACGTATGACAGCGGGGAGCAACGGCTGAACGTTCTTTCCAGGCACGGAGATGTCTCGATATGTAAAGGATCCATTACATATCCGCAAGCAAACCGACCGCGACAAACCTTCGACCGACCCATGCGGCTGTTATTATTCAGTCACGAGGCCCCTCAATAAAAAAACAAGAGACAAAATGGTGATGGAAAGGGCCACGGAGCCTAAAAAGGCCACTTTGGCAGAATCATAATAGGATATCAATATGAATCATATTAAAAATCGTAAAATGGTCACAATCTGACAATTCATAATATGATCTGTGTGCAATTCATATTACAACGAAATAACATTTAAACTGTAGAAATAAAAAACCAATTTGATTAATAAAAACTGTAATGAAAAATTTACCGATAAAATTACGGTTTTTATTTTTTTCATGCGGCAATGTTTACGCCAAATATGAAATGAAATTTTGCGAAAATTAGAGGAATTGTTAATGATCTGCTGGGAATTCAGGACATGAATAGCTTTTAGAGGTATTGCTTAAAGTAGCTTTTTTAAGCCCCCAGTATTCGTAGTAGCATAGAGTTAAAGAAAAGCCAACACCGGCTGTCAAGAGTTCAAGACCACAAGTACCTTTTCTAAACATTTCAACAATACGAAAAGTTTCAATAGCATAAATTGGATTTACACTTAATCCAATTCATGTTATCGAAACTTTTCGTAAAAACATTACTTTTGCAAGAACCAAAGTTTTTTGCGCGTTTCCTAAGTCGCAACGCAACCGAAGTAGGAGCGTTTTTTCTAACACTTCCATTAAAGGCCCCAGTATTGCGTTTGATAGTGTAATTTAAGTTTTTTTTTTACTTGTTTTATTGGCTTCAATACAATGGTCTTTGTTAGGCACACTTGAACGCACAATAAACTTTTTTAATCATCATAGTACAGACGCCAGCACATCAAGCTACTACAATCTGTCAAATTTCTTTAATAGATTTTCAACTTTATCGATAAAGCATTAAGGTTCAAGGTTGATTGGGAAAATTTGACAGTTTCGGGTAGCTTGACCTGCTGGCGTCTGTACATACATACTTTAATAAACCTCTTGCATCGATGGGGTCAATCGACTGATCTATGGGGTTTAGGTAGACCACCGACAAGATGGTCAGAAGCGATCAAAAAGGCTTTTAAAGGCAGAACCTACGGTGTGGTCCACACTGCAGAATGACTTAGCGAAAATAATGACGCCTGACGTAAATTGACATATTTTTACTTAGTAGTTCAATCATGTCTAAACTTGTCTATGGCGTATGTAAGTACACAAGTCATCTCAGTATTCATCCCATTTCTAGACATATCACCTTTCACGCAATAAATTCATCGTGTCTTAGACTTCCTCTATTCTTAAAGCATTAACGGTTCAGGAATCCTAAATAAAAACCTGAACACTCATATTTACGGAATCCAGCCAGACGCATTTGACAAATGTAACTAGATTTAACACACAACACATCGTCTGAGCATTACCGGTATTACATACTTGTTTATTTTCGTTCCCAAGCGCACTAACACGTAACACTGAATAAAATGTGGACCATCTTGAAATAATAGTGGATAGCCACGCGTAATTTCAAGATGTATATAAACGCGAATGTTTGTGAGGATGGGGGGCTGAATGGATGGACGTTTGTTATGAATGATGTAGTTATGAATAATATAGTTTAATTAAGGACCACGCTAACGCATTAGGAATTCCCTGTAATGTTAGTTGTTTGTGATAAATAAATAAAATAAATTGTTACACTTTCACGCAAAAACTACTGAACGGATTTTGATGAAACTTTACAGCAATATAGCTTATAATACATCAGAATAACAAGGTTAATTTTTATCCCGACATTTCCACGGGATTACGACTTACGCGGGTAAAACCGTGGGGCGCTGCTAGTAATATTATAAATGCGAAAATAGGTTTGCTTTCTCGCTTAAAACTGACTGGCTGAAAGGATTTGTATGAAATTTGGCTCCCAAATAGACCTGGGTAAGGACATGGGCTACTTTTTATCCTGGATCGCAGACGAAGTCGCGGGCAACAGCTAGTATAATCCTACTAATATTATAAATGCGAAAGTTTGTATGGATGGATGGATGGATGTTTGTTACTCTTTCACGCAAAAAGTACTGAACAGACTTGGTTGAAATTTGGCACACAGATACTTTATAACCAGGATTAACACATAGGATACTTTTTATCCCGATATTCCCACGCCACGGGATCGAAACTTATGCGGGTGAAACCGCGGGGCGCAGCTAGTATAAAAATATATTCATGTTCTACTGTATATTTTTACTGGTGCTAATTTTGGAGGGATCCCGTCTTATATTGTGTAGGACATCATTATTGAGAGTCTCTCTGCTTATGCTATTCTTGATTTGTATGCTGAACAAAGTGACGTAGGTATGTGTTTTTAATGCCGCTTTGTTGAGCATGCGCCCAATGAGAAACTTGTTTGTTTAGACACGGTATGGTGAGAATCTCAAGTTCATGGCTTTTTTGTGGAGTTACCATGGAGATCTCAGCTGTCATACAATCTTGAATGGACGCCCGATGCATCTGGCAATAGCCGGGGGCTCTGTCTCGCATAGGGTAGCATTATGCTGAGCAATGGCCGTTTTGCGTGGATGTGACGCATGTTTTACCTCCAACTTGATCTTTTTTGTGTTCATTCTCTGCGCCATGTTTACCGCAAATAAACGTATTTTCTTTCTTTCTTTCCTTGCTGACTGGCAGATATTTTTATCACGGCATGCATTAGGCTTCGAGAGTAGGATTCGTCGATACGTCAAACCTTCTAGGTTGACTTGCAAGACGTCATTTATATTTTTTTTAATGCGTCGATGCGAGAAAAGATTTAATATTCGATTCGACGACTTGATTCTTTTCTTTTTTCTTCATTTTTCGACTTGTAATTTTTTAAAATAAATAATAATAGTAATAATAATTTGGACTCGGTCCTAACTGATTGGACGGAGAAGGCACAGCACAAGGAAAGGAAGAATATGGGGGAGGCCTTTGCCCAGCAGTGGGACAATAATGACTAACGGAAAAAAAAAACTAGAAAAGAAGTCGCAACTTCAAAAACAAGTCGTAATGCTCAATTCTCAATAGTCTTTTCATTCAATTAATGAGAAACTAACATTCCGAAAGGTTTGGCAACTAGGTCGCCGAAACTCCTTCAACTTCCGAGCTCACCAAACCAAATCAAATGACTCCAATTTTTACATCCTATTGGCATAAGCCCAATTACAACTCTTGCATCTTTAAAAGATTTCTTAATATCTTTCATTGTATTACAAAGTCATCGAAGCAGTAATGAAGAGCATTTCCTCAAGAACGCTTGACCTTAACCGTCATGTAATCAGAGATTGTGTAAATTACGTAACATTGGCCATTGTGGAAACGATTTACTGCTCGTAACAATGTGCGATTACTGTTATTTACTTCAAGGATGTTATGATGTGAAGTTTAAGGGGGAACAGCAAGGGTCGCCAGCGAAATTTTAGAATTTTCGTACGTTTTTTGCAATTTGCAAATTAAAATATAATTTGCGAGCGTTATGGTAGGCATTCCGAAAAAAAAATTATCCGATGTCATTGTCTCTAGCGAAAACGAACAGAATGTCAAATCAACGACTCTTATAGTCTCTAGATCTTTAGAAGTACTTTATCGTATATTCTTTGTTTTTCTTTATATTTTTTTTATGCTGGGGAGTTTGGTGTTCCTCTTTTTCCCAGCTAAAACACTAGGACTATCTTTATGTATTTGAATTTGACGTTCAAAAAGTGCTGATTATCAGCCTAGTTTGTTAATATTTTTAATTTTGATTTTATCACTTTTTTACTGGCAAAAACTTATTTGATCATTCGGTGAAGTGTCCAATTTTTTTCTTAGACTTCAAGAAGTTGGGAATTCAGGAGAAATAGCAGTCCTACCTAGGTCAGCAGTGCGATTCTGTAACTATCTCACCGTGAAAACTTAGGTGAAGTGAGCGTGGAGTGAGCTGTCATTCCAACTAATGCTAGGGATTGACTTTAATGACAGCTCACTCTTAGCTCACTTCACCTTAATTTTTACGGTGAGACAGATACAGCAGTGCGATTCTGTAACCATCTCACCCTGAAAACTTAGGTGAAGTGAGCTGTCGTTCCAACTAATGCTAGGGATCGACACTATTGACAGCTCATTCTAAGCTCACTTCACCTAACTTTTCACGGTGAGATTTTTACAGAATCGATCGACTGTTCGATGGAGCCATAAGGCGTCAAGTCTTTAATTGTAATGCACGAGATAATGTAGCCGGCATGTATGCTTCACCTAACAAGGTATCTAGGACAGTTTTTCAACACAACCATGACGATACTAGAAAAAAAGCCTTAGTGGAACAGAATTAGCATTTTCGTATGGGAATGGAAGAAACAATGTATCAATTGCTTGTCATCTTGGCAGTATCAAGTATCTTAATTGATGGGCAAAAAATATGGAGTAGCCCGCCAAATAGACCAGCCAGTTATACGATTTTGAAATTGGAATGAGACCTTATTTTTCTTCTTCGAGTTTTGATGGCAATCTAAATGGACTCGCCCCAGAATTCGCTAGCGTCAATCTGTTCCTGTAACCTGCAGACGTCAGATCACGCAGGGCACTAGCCCTTATCCTACTTCCTACTAATATTATAAACGCGAAAGTTTGTGAGGATGGATGTTTATTACTCTTTCACACAAAAACTACTGAATGGATTTGGATGAAATTTGACACACAGATGGTTTATAACCAGGATTAACATAGAGGATTCTTTTTAACCCGATACTCCCACGGGAACGAAAATTATGCGGGTGAAACCGCGGGGCGCTGCTAGTATTATAAACGCGAAAGTTTGTAAGGATAGGTGTATGGATGTTTGTTACTCTTTCACGCAAAAACTACTGAATGGATTTGGATGTTTGACACACAAATAGTTTATAACTAGGATTAACATACGACAATTTTTATCCCGATATTCCCACGGGAATTTTATAAGGTTTATTTTTTTATTTTATAAGGTTGGAAGGAAACATCGTCTCTTAGCAAAAAGATTTGCGGTATCATTTGATGACTTTAGCAACAACTGCCATGTCGATATCATTCCACCTGACACCAGGGATCGACACTATTGACAGCTCAATTCAAGCTTAGTTCACCTAAGTTTTCACGGTGAGATTTTTTCACAATAGAAAGAAAGAAAGGGTATCGTATTACCCAGTAACTGGGTTGTTGAGGTCAGATAGGCAGTCGCTCCATGTAAAATACTGGTATTCAGCTGCATCCGGTTAGACTGGAAGCCGACCCCAACATAGTTGGGAAAAGGCTAGGCAGATGATGATGATGAGAAAGAAAGAAAGAAGAAAAGAAGTTTATTTGACCCAGGTTAAGTAAGGCACACAAAAACAACAAAAAAAAAACAGTTAGTATTGTGTGCCTCACGGCTGCGCCAAATAGGCCCAGTTCAGCATAAATGTGAGACAACTAATGCCTGACGCTGGTTTTCAACTGGACCTTATGATAACAGATCAGCAAGACTTTAAAATAACTGGCGAAATGAGGGTGTACTATAGATTCACATCTGCCCAGGCCTTCGGGGAAAGAAGGCGTGATATTATGTAAAAATAAATGAGGCCGGAATCTGGACAATCGTGTTTAATTGTGACCATCACTTGTCACGGTCTAAACACACGTGTCCAGTCCTATGTTTCCAACACGTCGACCCTGAGACAAAACGACAAATCTGAGAACGCTAGTCTGAGAACATCTGTATACTGTTCATGTCGCCTGAGATTCAAAACAGGTTGCATGTGAATACATTAGTGCTGTAAATATCATAATTGATATTAGGTAACCAATTGTAGCAGGGGAGCAGTTGTGGTCCAATGGAAACGGCCGCGACTTACGAGTTTGTAGCGGTATCTACAATGCCACATGCGAACAACGCGTACTGACGTCGCGCAAATCCTGCATCTCGCAAGCAGAGTTTACCGCTCAATTAGCATACATACAAACTTCCCGACATCAGTCGTGGGGCAATTGCCCGCCAGACACAACAGCCGTCTGGTCGGAGGATCCTCCCTTTTCTATAGAAGACGAGTGAACTTTACAACCTGTTCCTCATACCTCTATAAGGTTTAGATGTAGGTTCGAACCCAGACACGTGCCTAACATTGTGTAAAACGGTAAAGGGAAATTTCGTGAGGAAAACAGCATGTTCTAGAACCAAAAATTCGAAGACATGTGACATCTACCAACCCGCACTGGGCCCGCGTGGTGGATTACAGCGTACAGAGAGGAGACCTGTGTCACAGCAGTCGAAACATTATAGGCTGATTATGAAACAATTGAAGGAGAACTGATGGCAGGATGGGTCCATGACAAAATTAAGTTTGTCGGGATAACCTGACCCAATTCGGCCATAATATGAAAAAGATGAGTTATTCCGGTCGGATCCCCTAGTTATCTTTAACAGATTTTTGGAACAGTCAGCAACAAATGGCGTAAAAGAAATGAGGTCTGAGATCGCCAATACGGTTAACCAGTCGCTACAACAGTGGTGATGAATGCACACATCATGGTTGTTAATAGTAACATCATTTAATACAAGTTGGTAAGTACATTGTAAATTAATTCCATTGAATCGAAAACTAAAAGTAGTATGGTATTCTTCTTTTCGAGGCAATGGAATTATAAGGAAAAATAGGAACTGTTTGTGTGGCTTACATACAGCAATGGATAACTTTCGACAGAATGATGATGATACAAAAATAATTGCCAAAACGATACTACATGAAAAATATAATAACACTATCGGGTTGTAAATGATGGCGTGATAAGTTTCCTATTACGTGGCAATGCGGTTACTGCAAGGACATTTGGTGTCATTGCGGTGAAGTAAGAGATCCGCTAGATTGATACCTATAGAGATAATGTTTTTGTAAAAAACTAAATTATATGATTAATGACAAGCAGCAACAATTTATATCGTGACAAAGCGCTGTTACAAGGATTATTTTATGTACGAGTATAACATGCTGCGCCCCACGGTTTCACCCGCATAAGTTTCGATCCCGTGGGTATATCAGGATAAAAGTATCCTATGTATTAATCCTGGTTATAAACTATCTGTGTGCCAAATTTCATCCAAATCCCTTCAGTACTTTTGGCGTAAAAGAGTAACAAACATACATCCATCCATACAAACTTTCGCGTTTTTAATATTATTAGTATAGGATATTATCATCATCATCCTTAACATTTCAGCAGAAAGATGTCTATTTCTAAGCCTGGCCCTACGATTCTACGTAATCCTGGTCCAACAGACTGCTGAGGGGTAATTGCGTGTGGCGGGATCGTCCGAAAGGGTTACCGCTGCCCTGGAACATGAAGGGCTAAGGAAGGAACACGGGTGGGTTTTAGTCAGTAAGAGTCTGACACTCCCTTCCGCTCCACCCAGAGCGGGAGGGGTCATTTGATGATTTCCCATCCTGAAAAAAAAAGGGTAATTGCGTAACAGTGTATAACTTTAACAATGTAATAACTTTAACTTTATACCCTAATTTTAATACCTTATGCTTATTTATGACATGTAGTCACTATGGGTGAAATGTATGTGTATGTAATTATGTATACAATGCCTGAAATAAAATTATTTATTTATTTATAAGCAATGGCTTTCATTTTGACAGTTCAACAACATTCATTGCGTCATTTACGCTGTTGAGGCCTTCCCGTGACCTCCACCAAGTCATCAATCAATCTATGTGTTATAATAATTAAATAAAAAGTAAAAAAATGTTTAAGAAATCACATCATCAACCTTGGAATGACATAGATGACATCAGTATCCCGCGCGACATTTACGGAGTATCAATGAGCCACTTTATCTTACCAAGATAACTATCTACTGATTGAACAGATTCTGATTAAATCTATATCTATATAATAACTAGCTGCGGCACGAGGTTTCACCCGCGTAAGACTCGATCCCGTGGGAATATCGGGATAAAAAGTATCCTGTGTTAATCCTGGTTATAAACTATCTCTGTGCCAAAATTCGTCCAAATCTGTTTTGTAGTTTTTGCGTCAAAGAGTAAAAAACATCCATCCATCCATAAAAACTTTCGCATTTATAATATTAGTATAGGATAATAAAGCATAATAATGAAGAGTTTGTTTGTTTGAACGCGCTAATCTCTGGAACTACCAGTCGAATTGGAAAAAAAATCTGCATTTGATAGCCCAGTCCTAGAGGAAGGCTATAGGCTATTTAACATCACGTGAGGACTCCTCGGCGCCGAGCAAGAAGAAAAAACGCTAAGCGAAAACGAACCAATAGCGTGGGGCGGGCGATGCGATGCGACGGAGTCCCCAATAAGAAATTTCACGCGGATGAAATCGCGGGCAGAATCTAGTTCTTACATAAAAAGTGCGAAAAATGTTTAAAAAAATATCACAACAACCTTGGAATTTAGTATATGACGTCAGCATCGCCCGCGACATTGAAGGAGTATCAATGAACAGCACCCTAATTGCGTAACACACAATCAATCGTAATCTGAATCATTTTGAAGCAAATTGCTAATCCTTTGCTTCATAAGTTCGAAAAATTTGTCTGCTCAACACGTAAATAACGTAATGAATGTTGTTGAACTGTCAAAATGAAACCAATTCCGATTGATTGTGTGTTACGCAATTAGGGTGCGGCTTTATCTTATACAGATTGAACAGACTCTTGACCAATTGCTTCAGATTGAATATTAATAGTCGAAGAAGGCCGCGGTTTTATTAATAGCTTGCAAGATCCTAATCTTCCACTAGACCTATTCAGTCTCTTTAATCTTTTACTAAGTATCTGGTCTTAGATTTTCATTTAGGGCTAATTTTTCAATCATCTGATAACTTTATTCGAGGAATAATTTTGAAATTTTGACAGTTATTTCATATAAAACTAGTTATTTCATACAATTTTATCCCTCGAATAAATGTTATTTGGCGATGGAAAAATCAGCCCTTAGGCTTTCAAATGCTTCACGGGACGGCTATGAGAGTAGCGGAAAAGATACAGTTTTTCAAAAGATACAGTACTTTCTCCATGGGACCAATATCGAAAAATTTATCAACTGTCCCATAGAAAACTTCAATACCTGCTCGACCTAAACGTATTTGACGGCTGAATTTTTATTCGCGATTTCGATGTTGGTCCCATGAATAAAATTGTTCAGTCTGATGGTCTGTACCACACACTGGCATCCGATCCGAATCATATAAACCATTATACATATATCATAATATAAACCATTATATTCCATTGAATTCCCCAGCGAATGATGAAATGCTTCACTATTTTCTAAAGCTTAGTATCTCCTGGGATATAACAAGATCAAAGCATACATTTTCAAGGAATCCCGCAAGGAATATTAGTTACGTGAGCGAGGCAACCGAAAGGTCTCCTGCATATTACCTGCAATGTCATGTTCCTCTACAAAGCTGAGAATGTCAGATATATTCGTTATAATGAGAGTATATCTACCTATTAGATCTTTACAAAGAGCTTCTATTTCTGTATGGTGATCCAAACTACTATTATTACAAAGAGAAAAGATTTGATTTTTTGTATGTTTGTTTGTAACGCTTTTACGCTAAAACGGTTGAACGGATTTGGATGGAATTTGGCATAGGGGTAGACCATGACCTGGATTAGGAAATAAGAAAATGGTTATCCCGATATTCCCACGAGGATCGAGACCGATGCTATTTTATTTTTGTTTGTGTAATATTGTAATGCATCATTACCTACCTATGGATCCTTGATATCTGAATTAAAATTATTTTATTTATAAACTAAGATCGGGTGATTCCGAAATATTTTATGGAATGCCGTTTTCTTCTGCCTTCAGTGGTTTCACGTTACTTGGTGTTGAGGCAATATGGGCTCCTTCATTCTTCGCTGACAGCCATCATCCACTACTTTTTCTTTTGTATTATCTCCTACTCTTCTACACATTCCATCTCCCTCCCCCCAACAGCCATCAACATTAATTTATATTCATCTTATCGCATGCTTGCTCTCAAATTTAATTCTATCGCAGTGACAGATATTTACTCCTTCAAATAGATTCTAAGCACTACATAGAAAAGGAGCAAGGACCTTTATTCATCCTTTTATAACCTCTACGAGTGGGGACGAAACAAATTAAGATTTATACCAGCTCGAGAGTAATGTCCCTCTAGTGAATTAAAAACCTTCGCTACTCTGTAAACTTTCTCGAAACTACGTTAGAACGTATCCTTCACATATTCTCGAAGGTTCTTTGATAATACTCTTAGAACTTGCTCTTTTCTTAAGTTAACTAGTTAACTTAAGTTCTCAGAAAACACGGAACTAAGTATGGAAGCAAGTTCAAAATAAGATAAAACCTAAACGGCTTAAGCCCTTTAGAAGGTTTTATGTAGTTTGTAGAACTACAAGTAGTGAACGAAGATGGATGGTGTGATTGATAGAAACTACAGAGAGAAGAAGTAGCGCAACAAACTCCCCAGCAGCTGTGCTGCTAGGGAGTTTTTTGCGCCACTTCGTCTTCCCAGCTAAAGCACTAGTAAGTGGTGAAGGACGGGCGGTTAGCGGGACTGTCTTATGTAATTTTGAGGTTCGAAAAGTGCTGAATCTCAGCCTAATTTGAATAAATGACATGATTTTGAGACAATACTGGTGACATAAATGTAGTCCTTATTAAGAATCTATAGGAATCTCAGCAGTGGTGGCCCAGCGGTAACGGCGCGACTTACAGGTCGCTGGCAGTATAGTAGGTCCGAAGCCAGACAGGCACTTTACTTTGTGTAAATTATTTCATCACCACTGCTCTCAAAACGGTGAAGGAAAACATCGTGAGGAAATCGACATGTTTTAGAACCAAAAGTTCCAAGATATGTGACATCTACCAAATCGCACTGGGCCCGCGTGTAAGATTTTTTTTTTTTCTCTCACCGAGAGGACCAACTATCGATATGAAGAAATTATTTCTATTATTCACCAATAAGGTTTCTTTAAAAGAGACTTTGACCTCCTGAGTTTGTTTCGATTTTCCTTCTCAAAGTAGTTAGGAAACACCGATTTCACACTGTTTTCAAACATAATTTAATTTTGACGTGTAACTGTTTTTTGTTTTTCAACAAATTTACTGAAATAAACATCATCATGATTTAAATGTATCCGTAATGCGTAGGTGAGAATAACGATTTTTCATTGATTGAAGGATGGTTAACTTGTATTGTGAATCTACAAGTAAGGGAGGGCATGGTCAGCTTTTGTCTCAGCAACTAATTTGTCTCTCACATCAAGTCTGCGACGATCTTCGCAGGATGGCAGGTAGCAGCTGGATGAGAGTTGCCGAAAATCGAGTTGAATGGCGTGCAATAGGAGAGGCCTATGTCCAGCAGTGGACTGCTATAGGCTGATGATGATGATGATCAAATGTATGGGTTTGATGATCAATGAAAGTGTTGTCTTCGTCGCGTCGCTACATGCCCGCACTTTCATACAAACCCGTAGATTTGATAGGAATGAAAACAAATTAGTTGCGGAAACAAAAGCTGCTAGTGGGCTCGCCCTCTCTAAGGACGTTCAAGAACATAAACAAAGCATATTATTATGAAATCAATACCTCGATTCATCTCAATGAGAATACTTTCCGAGTGAAAGTGTCATTCATAAATATTAACTTGACTCAATGAGTCACAATTTATCTTTGTCACATCTCTAGCTGACAAATATGGAGTTCTTACTTTTATTGTAATCTTATTGATTTATAGGACTTTGAATTTTATTATATGTATAGATAACTTGAAGTAAATAAACAATATTTTTGTGATCTTCGCGTTGTGGGCTTATAAGATTTTTCATGATTTCAGTCGAAAAACGTCCACTGCTGGACATATGCATCCCTCCCTCAAGCACCTAAACTTCGACTGGTTTTGTGCTTCTCGCATTCAACGGGTTCCTGTGGCCTTCGCAAGGTCGTCGGTCCACCTTGTGGGGAGGCCTTCCAACGCTACGTCTTCCGGTACGCAGTCGCCACTCCAGAACCTTTGGGCCCCATCGGTTGTCTGTTCTGCGAGCAATATGCTGCTGCTGCTTTAAATATCATAACCTAACCTAAGTAAAACTATTAACAAACTAAAATATGGCGTCGAAAAATTCCTCCGCATCGCTGTCGACTGGTAATGTACCCAAGAGACTGGCGGCATTCCCACGTATGGCAATACAGTTTCTGGCCAAGGGACAAGCCAGCCCCTGGGTCACGGGAAGTGTCAACCAGCCGTTTGGAGATTTCATTGAACAAGCCATGAGCACTTGGACCCCACGATTACTTCTCGATATTGATAAACTGTTCCTTTGAACCGCACGTTACAAAATTTTGTTTCAGTGCGGTTAGTGGAAGTGCTTAGGTGCGGTTCGGGCAAGTGAGCTGTTGAATTAAGTGCTCTGAGTGGAATACCTCGATCTACTTCTTCTTTTTTACTTATCATTTGTTTTTTTTTTTTTTATGGCATTTTAAGTTCGCTTCTATGCATTTTTGTGCTCAAAGTAGAAGGTAAAAGAAAGATTTGACACCAGAAAAATCAGGAACAGAATTTTAGAAATCAGGAGCTGGCGTTAAATTTTCAGAAGAAAAGCATCAGATGAGATATAAAAGTTGTAATCTACTTAGTCATCATGATCTTCCTAGAAATGACTACAGATATCGATTAACCATTTTCGTGAACCATGTCATTGTTAGTTAAGCTTGCGAAAGCTTTTACCGACAACTTTCGCTCTCTTCTTGGAATATCGTTTTAGCGAGTTTGCTGTAGTTTATAATAATCTCTATGGTGCTTTTACACTTTAGGGCTGATTTTTCAATCGACAGATAATTTTTATTCGTTGAATAAAATTGACGGCTGACAGATTTTGTATGGAAGAAATGACAAAATTCTAAATTATTCCTCGGATAATTTAGAATTTTTGACATTTCATCCATACAAACAATACCAACAACCAACAATAAACCAAACAAAATCCTCATTACCAATGAAGACAGCAATACTTATATATCTTTTGTTTATCCGGTAGAATAAACAATAAACCTCATTATCAATGAAGACAGCAACACTTATATATCTTTTGTTTATCCGGTAGAATTCTTCGCTAGTGAAATCGAGTGCCTATAAGCTGATTAGCAAAGCGCGGTGTTTCCTAATTAGCTTGTAGCGGTATCTACAACGCCACATGCGAACAACGCGTCATACTGACGTCATGCAAAATCCTGCATCTCGCAAGCAGAGTTAACAGCGCAATTAACATATATTCAACAGCCCGACATGATTCACCGAGCAGTTGCCCACCAGACACGACACCCGTCTGGTCGGAAGATCCTTCCTTTTCTATAGAGGATGAGTGAACTTTACACCCTGTTCCTCATACCTCTATAAGCTTATAGGTACTCGATTAAAAAACAACAAAAACGGCGAAAGAAGTAAACAGGAGAATTTTTCGCTCTTAAGAATTACACTTAATTACTTTTAAGAATTACATTTTCAACTGAGGGGCAATTCTCGTAACTTTAAGAACGTTCACAGGCTGATCTCAGCCTCAATCTGTCAAAAATACCTCTAATTTCCCTACATTCTTGACAAGTGTTTGACATTGATAGTCGCTTTGATGAGATTGCGACTAGATTTTGAACGTTTTTAATTACGAGAATTCGCCTTCTGATTCTCGTTTGAGGTTAATTTTTCTTTTAAGAATAACGCATAGATTAATTAACTCTAACCCATAAGCTCTCTAATAAGCTACATTATAAGTAAGTAAGTCCTCACCACTAGTGAAAGCCGGTGGTGCGGGGGTGGCGGAGGCAGCCTCGACGGCCGCCGAGACACCGCGCACGTCTCCTTCTGCGAATACATCATCATGCATGTTACTACTTCTATCTACTGTTATAGTATTGTATGTTGTTTCATTAACTACATCATTTTCAACATTTACATGTACACATAACATAACGTCACGCCTGCAATACCTGAAGGGTTTAAGCAAAGGTGTACCTAAAGAACACTCATATTTCGCCAGTTACGTTTAAGTCGCATGTAATAGGGCCCGGGCAGACATTCAGACTCCGGGTTGTTACTGAGAAATTCCTGATAGAAAAGTCCAATAACACTTTGTCCGACCTGGGAATCGAACCCAGGACCTCATGTTCATCAGTACCGCTTCCGACCACGAGACCAACGAGGCAGTCTCCATTCATTCCATTCTTCCATGTATAACCATAACCATGTATCAACTGCATAGGGAATACAGTCTAAAAGCTAGAGATGTATGGGCACTAGACTCAGAAATCTTCTGACAATACGTGCAGCATCGAGGATGCAACCAAAAAGCCCTACGACACGGATACTTTACATAGCCCCCAAGGCCCCAACCTACGGCGGATCTTCCACAACGCTACTCAAAATAAACTCAAATCACACATGAGAAGCCAGAATGTCATAGGCTAGTATTTCAATGGCGATTCAATCTGGCTACCAATACGCTATTTTCCTAAAAAAATCTAATTAGTCCGTCAGTTAGATTACCAAAAAATATTGAACCCGTATTTTTTCTTTTGTCAATTATATAAAAAATGATGAAGATATCGCCCGTTAAAGTTCCGCGCGACGTCACTTGCTTGCGACACTTTTGCAAGCAAGTGACGTCATGACAATCCAAACTTTGACGCGCTTTATCTTTGTCATTTTTTGTTTGATTGACAAAAGAAAAAATACGTGTCCATTATTTTTCGATAATCTAACTGACGGACTAAATATAATAATTATTATTTTACCCAGGCAACTACCCTATTGGTGACATGGGTTCGTACTGCGTTGCGTCTAAGGTGTTGATCGATGACCTTGCCTATAAGACCATTGGTCGTTATACTACAATCGGCACAATGATAGCCGAATTCATATACCCAATGTACGACTATTTGGACTTGATTTGACCAACTCTAGCACTTCTTTTCCAGTCGATGGTAAATTGTTAAATGATTTGAGCCCAGTACGTGGCCACACCAAGCGCAGCATCAGTGGCGTTTTTTAGTCCTCAGAAGTGGAGGTGTAGGGACACTTTGGACACGTCAACATATGCGGCATGGTTTGATTCTAAGTGGGAAGGTTTTGAACTATAGAGGACTATCATAAGTTAAGATGTCAAAGATGTTCAACCTACATTATCGCCGACGGCATTAGATTACAATGTAATCCTCAATGAGTCCTCAAACGCCTACAACAAGTTTAGTACTCATTACCAAGTAATTACGTGTTTGTACGCCCACACTAGAGTATAGTGAAACTGTTCCTAGAAATAGTAGAAGTGGAATTGCGGGCTTCGAAGAAAATTTTAAGTAGGTGGTTGTCGAGTGTCGCTTTCTTCCTAAAGACGTGGGTTTGTTGGCTAGAAAATATGTTGTTTACCTTTTGATGTTCCGTTTACAAATACATCCGTTATTGGATTCGATTATTTATTTGGTACAGACGCCAGCACATCAAGCTACCGGAAACTGTCAAATTTTCCCAATCAACCTTGAACCTTTAGCTGCTTTAGCGATAAAGTTGAAAATCTATTAAAGAAATTTGATTGTAGTAGCTTGATGTGCTGGCGGCTGTACTTTATACATATGTTATAAGCTTTTTTTGTATTAGATATGTTGAAACAGTTCGTTACTTATCCGTCACTTGTCCTAAAAGTTCATTAGAAAACCAGCGTCAGACAGCATCTGTCTGGCATCAATGCTGAAATGGGCCTTTTTGGCGCAGCCGTGAGGCACACACTGCTGTCGTAAAAACATTTGAATTTGTATTTTGTATTTCACGAACTGTTGCCAAAGAAATGTTATTCTTTCGTTTGACTAATTCTAATTGAACACAACACCACCACGCATGCCAGAAGGATCGGTCATCGTAGTTTGTTAAAGTCACTGCTAGCCATCGTCTGGTGAACGTCACTATTTTTATAGCAGCTACGGCATGGAACGGTGGTGTGACGATCTAACGAGGTTTGCATCGCCAACATGGCCAGAGATCGCTCAAGACAGGGACGTTTGGAAGAAAAAAGGGGAGGCCTTTGCTCAGCAGTGGGACACAATATAGGCTAACGGACCGGAACGGCATGGAAAGTATTTATTGGGACTCGCACAGGAAGATCACAAACTAAACTAGACACACTCATAGAAACATTAAAAAAAACACAAAATTAAAATAAAAACAAAGTTCTGTACGAGGCCAAAAGGCTTCTATCTCAACATGACGCTGCGACATATGAACCTGAGGAACCCTTCACCGAAAATCACACAAACTCTTTTCCCGTAATTTTGTATTATGTTTTTTTTTTTAAGTTTTATTCACAGGTAGACAAGAGAAACAAATCTACAAACAACCTTAAGGAACTGTGTAATGTATAGAAAGCTCAGTGTAATTTAGTGAACAGATGTCAATTAATCTAACCTAACTAGAAACAAGTTACAAGCTCACAAGTCACAAGTAATGAGTCAGTACGCCCACCGCGGCTTTGAAAGTAAACTTATAAGGGGCTTACTATTGAGGAGTTGTATTGTGTTGTTTGAGTTGTAGGTGTAAGCCAGCGACAGGGCAACTGATATTAATATTGACACCACCTTTTGGGATTTCTTGCCAGGCGAAAAATGGTTACAGGAGGGCAATCCACTGGATTTAAACCCGGTGGATTGCCCATCTATAGTTACAGGTAAGGTAAGCACTGGTGGCTGCCGCGACTTGAGTTGTAAGTCGTGATTCGAACCGATGCAGCTTGTGTAAATTATTTCATCAGCACTGCTCTCAAAACGGTGAAGGAAAACATCGTGAGGAAACGGCATGTCCTAGACCCAAAAAATCGAAGACATGAAAAAGAAAGAAAATGTATTTTTTTGCGGCAAACATGACGCATAAAAGGGACATAAAACACACAAAAAAAAAACTAGTTGGGGGTAAACATGCGTCACATGCACGCAAAACGGCCATCGCTCAGCGCAGCAGCAGCATGAGGTATCCACCAACCCGCATTGGGCCTGCGTAGTGAATTATGGACCACTCTCTCTCACAGAGAGAAGGCCTGTGTCCCAGCAGTGGGAACATTATAGGCTAATTACGTTGTGTGAAAACCCTATAAAAAGAAAAAAATAACCTTGAAATTATGACCCTACGTAAGTACGTATGAAATTTTTTGATTAAATGTTGTCCTGTCGGGGGACCGCTCTAATTAGCTAGCTAGCTAGCCTAACGTTCTGTTAAAGTTTAAAATAGTAGCGGTCCCCCGACAGGACAATATTTAATCAAAAAATTTCATACGTACTTACGTAGGGTCATAATTTCAAGGTTATTTTTTTCTTTTTATAGGGTTTCTCGTAGTCGGGGGTTTTTTAAATTTTTAATTTAATTTTTTATTTCATGCTTTTTGTAGGGACTCCTTATTATTTATTTTCTTGCGTTTTAAGATTCAGGTAAGTAATCTGGTATTTAATCAGATTTTTTGTAATTCGCCATTTTGTGGTGGTGGCCACCTTGGATTTGAAATTTGTCATAGTGTATAGTATTCTACTAGTCAAGCCCTTTCGTTTGATACCCATATTGAGGGAGTTGTGAAAAAAAAATGTAATTTGCCATTTTGTGGTGGCGGCCATCTTGGATTTGAAATTTGTCATAGTGTATAGTATTCTACTAGTCAAGCCCTTTCATTTGATACCTATATTGAGGGAGTTGTGAAAAAAAAAAATGTAATTCGCCATTTTGTGGTGGCGGCCATCTTGGATTTGAAATTTATCATAGTGTATAGTATTCTACTAGTCAAGCCCTTTCATTTGATACCCATATTGAGGGAGTTGTGAAAAAATATGTAATCCGCCATTTTGTAGCGGCAGCCATCTTGGACCGATTTTCATCAAACATAGCTAAGAACACTCCCGACAAATTCATCTTTCAAACAAAAAAAACAAAATTAAAATCGGTTCATCCGTTCGGGAGCTACGATGCCACAGACAGACATACACACACACACACACACACACACACACACACACACACACACACACAGACACGTCAAACTTATAACACCCCGTCGTTTTTGCGTCGGGGGTTAAAAAAGGTTGTTCTCATTCGAGGGTTCAAAGGAGCACTCGTTCAAATCCCAGATGATTTTGTGGACACGGCTTTTCCTGTACACAGCCTAGAAATAGAACAAGCGTGTCACTAATGCAAGACAATAGCCCTTGAATCGCGGAGAGGTTAAGTGAGTTTGAAGAGAGCTGTCAAGTATCAACCCCTAGATTCCCTACCATCAGGTAGGATGACAGTACACTTGAAACTCACTTCACCATAATGTTCACGGTGTGATTTTTACAGAATAGCACTACTGAATTGCATCTTCATTTTATGGTCTTCCTTCATGCAAAAGGGCTACCATGTTCAAGCATGATTTGCTATAAAATATAAACAAATAAATTATACTTACGACGTGAACAGAGAGCGTGGGTGCGGACTTCCCGAGCGCGGACCTGCGCATACGCACAAGGTTCGACAGTCGAGGAGTTTTGGTCGCATCTGTAACAACAAACATTTTGTTATTAGACAAAAATCCCACCATTTATTATCTTGGAAGAAATACTTCATTTTTAGGGGATTTTCACACCTTCAATTTTAAAAGATATAGTACTTACTTCGTACAGAAACGAAACTGGGGCAGTTTTACTTGTGTACGAAGTATTATTAGTTTTTCTATGACAGTAAGGGAGAGGTAAACGCCTGATTTAAAAACTTTTTTGCAAAAAAAAAAAACAACCGACTTCCATAAAAACACTGCAAAGTGAAAAATAACCTTCATTTCGAAGTCGGTGTGTTTGGTTTTTGTATTTCGTTTTCACCACCGACTTCAAAAAAAAAAAAAATACAGTCAAATTGAGAACCTCCTCCTTTTTTGAAGTCGGTTAAAAACTAACTGAAGACGTTGACGCTGGCGACGATGCTTAATATGATATCCAACACGCAAACTTAGTTCTGTAAAGTGGACTTCTTGTTATTACTGTCAAGATTCGCAACAGCTTACATAGGATTTGAAAGCTGATTTAACTTTGAAAGAGGTCGGAACATTATAAGCGGTTTGTAGACAGGCGCGACACGACGGCTAGACGCGATTCCGATAGAAAGATTTCCAAGAAAGTTTTCATAGAAATTATTCCACTAGAGTCGCGTCGTGCTACGCTGTCACGTCGCGTCTGTCCGCAGGAGCCTTTATATAGGTAGGCATGTCATTATTAAACATGTTTATCATGTAATGTTCGCAAATATTAAATGATTAATAAATATTATATTACTAGCAAATGGCTGTGAATTGAGTGTTAAGTTATTGGATGTAATCTTTTTATATAACAGTTGTTATTTTTAAAACACATGTAATACGTTATTTAACCAGATGTTTATTATATCTTATTGTTTATTCGATAGACTTTCACACACGACACAAGCAGTTCACCATCATCTGCCTAGCCTTTTCCCAACTATGTTGGGGTCGGCTTCCAGTCTAACCGGATGCAGCTGAATACCAGCATTTTACACGGAGCGACTGCCTATTTGACCTCCACAACCCTGTTACTGGGTAACACGATACCCCTTGGTAAGATTGGTTGTCCCTACATACATACAAACAAACAAATTTTAGGATCGCTGACACATTAAAAAAATTCTACCACTTTAATAATATTTCAGGCCCCAAATTTACTTCATTTTGACTTACCCAGGTCAATCTGGCAACCCTAGGTGCGCAATTCATTTTATTTTATGGAAGGCCGGATTAGCTTTTACAGCTTGACCTCGTTTGGATGTAACCAGCATGTTTGCTACCAAAAACAGTATCCATAATACCATCTTTTTTAGGAAATCCTACTTAAACCGCACGAAAGACCGTGCCGAGCACATGAATATAATTTGCGTATTAACAACTTGGTTAACGTTACTTAAAACATGTTATTATGGAGATCTAGTTATAATGCTTCTCCCGCGTGAAATTCCTTGGTCCCCCGACCCACTGCGTCGCATCGCATTGCCCGCCAGCATTATTACTTCCTTTTCATTAGCTTTCTTTTTACTTCGGCTTGTGGAGGTCGTAGCGTGATGTTAAATAGCCTTTAACTTGCCTCAAGAATTGGGCTATCAAATTCGAAAAGAATGTTTCAAATCAGACTAGTATTTTCAGGGATTAGCGTGTTGAAAGAAACAAATTCTTCAGTTTTATTATTAGTCATCATCTGCCTAGCCTTTTCAACTAAGTTAGGGTCGGATTCCAATCTAACCGGATGCAGCTGAATACCAGCATTTTACACGTAGCGACTGCCTATCTGACCTCCACAACCCAGTTACAGGTCGCGTCATGTAAAAAGAACGCTGGCGGTCAAGCTGCGCTTAGGCGATATATCGGTCTATTTGGTGGAATGAGGTGCGGCGCGGGGCGGGCGAGTGACGCGCCGCATGCTTGCCGGCAAAAGGCTAGTTCAAAAATAAAACAATATGCCTAGTACTTTCGTGTGCGAGTGTACCCATGCGCAAACAAAGCCCCTCCACTTTCTTCCAGCGTTCTTTTTACATGACGCGACCTGTACCGGGTAATACGATACCCCTTGGTAAGACTGGGTGTCAGACTTTCGGGCTTCTGACGACTCTTCACGACTGTCAACTATCAACGAATGACAGCAGGGACCAATGGCTTAACGTGCTTTTCAAGGCATGGAGCTTTATTATTAGTATATTATAAGATATAGAAGATATGTATACTATATGTATAGTAGTATATATACGATGACATAAGACTACAAGATTATCAACTTGTAGAAAAAACAGCTGGAAGTCATAAATAACAAAATTAACATTTATAAGGTGACCTATTTTTCGTGTCATAAAAAATGTTATGTGTCTATTTACGTATCTTGAAGTGTCCAACTGTATTCAAAATAAACGTAGGCACATATTAAAAGATAAATAGACTCATTTCCCAAAACAAGATTGATATAAATACCGAATCGAATTTGTCGGTCAAGGCTAGATCAGAATACGATCGATCTAAGTACGTTCTCCGCTATTTACTCACAGTTTTAGCTTAAAACTAAGATACCTACAGTATACAATGTGTGACTGAATTAATGCACATTATGAAAGTAGTTTGTTCAGAATCGTTTGCTGAATCGATTTCTGTCATTTTTAATATAGGTAATATTTTATCCCAAACATAATTAAAACTACGTAAATTACTGTCACACTTCCGCTGTACAGTCAAAACAAACCAAAATGGATGAAATACCCACTGAGCTAGACCCTTATACGAGTGCGACTGTGTGCATGCGTAAATTTGTAATGTGACCATAATTTTCTCCCACAATCAGTATAACTAATTTATTAATCAAAACAATGTTTTTTACATAATAATAAAAATTCAGTGAATGTATTATGATTATAACATAATATTCTAATTGGGGTGGTTGGTGGTGTGCGTTAATTCTGGGACATGTTGTATAATTACATCAATCTGCCTGGCCTTTACAATGTTGGAGTCGGCTTCCAGTCTTATCGTCGAGGTAATCGCGTAACACCATAGATATGTGTCAGTCCAGGCATAAAGGGTCCAGTAGTGGGGTATTGAGTTAAGACTGGATTCGGTATCTAGAATAGTCAATTGATAGTATGGATTGAAAAAATAATCAAAAAGTAGCACACGTTTTTTTTTATCAGACATTTGAAGTTGAAATTCTGAAAAAGCTTGATTTGAGAAAAAGCATTTTGAAAGTTTGAGTGAAAAAAAAACACACTTTTACTTGCTTGTTACGTAGATTTTTATTCATTATTGTAGATTGATATGTTTTCCATAGAATCAACTTATAATTATACTTTTGACATCAAAACTAAAACAATTATTATCAAAATAAAAGAAGGATACACAGTCTAGTAAAAAAGGTCCACTTGCCGATATTTAATAAAAAGTTAGTTATTGCGATAGTAATTAACAATAAAAAACTAAAATTAAGTATTCTTACTCTATTTAGGAACTAACAAAATAACAAGACAGGCTTTTTTCAAACATTACTGCAACAGAATAATGATTATTTTAGCCACTGGTACCTTTTATGTAATGTCATAAAAGGTACCAGTGGCTAAAATAATCATTATTCTGTTGCAATAATATTTGAAAAAAGCCAATACAAACATAAAAATAAAACTTATTCTATTTGGGACTCCAACTTACGTTTTGGACAAAAATAAATTCCTCCTCGCACCTGATTCCTATGACCAACCTGTTTGCAGTACGAACATGTTGGTTTTTGTCGAATACTCTTTTCAATTGATGGTTTCTGAAAAGAGTACTCGACAGATGTTGTTGGGACAGAGTTGTGGTCAACATCAACATTTGGAATGGGTTTCGGGCATAAAATGTCTTTAGATTCTTCACGTACAAATTCACGAATCTTATTATAAAGATACGATTTTCTTTCGTACGTCATGCCTGCAGGGGATTTTTCTAAAGGAAAACCGTATACTTTATTCGGGTTCAAAACCTTTGATACAGTTGGTTGACTGTCAGTATATTTTTTGTAACATAACATGTGCCCTCTATTATCTTCATTTGTTTCAAAATGACTAAAATGCAGAAGTTGGTTAATAGTTACACAATCAGGTTGAAAAAAATTGGCCCAGTCGTAAGTTTTCACAAAAGTTTCTCCTTTCTCATCACCAGTTAGAACAGCTACTATAGATTTTGTTTTCGGACAAGCTTGAACAGCAGCTGCAAGAATATCCTTTAAGTTATTGCATTCCCATTTTCTAAAACTTTTTTTGAATAGACCGAAATACATGTCGGGTGCAAACTTCGTATGACCCACGGGAAGGAAAGATATACGGAAACTTCGGTGTCTGCCTGTTAAAACTCGCCATGTTGCATATTGCATGACATAGTTATTTTTATTTTGTCCAGCACAATTATCTGCATGACAAACAACATCTTTTTCGCCTATACCAAAATTTTCGAAAAAATGATGTAGCATTGAAATTATTACATTAGCTCCTTTCCCAGTAGCACAGGGTTCAGGAATTACGTACAAAACGAACTTTCTCAAAGGCTCTGCAGCAACACCAAATAAACTGACTTTAAATCCTGTCAAGAAATACAGTGGCCCAATTTGTTGTGAACTGTGCGGCAAATGCACCTGTTGGGCAAAATCAAAAGAGTAATGCATGACGCCATCATAAGAACATGGTTCATGAGGTCCAAGAATAAGAGTAGAGTCCGTTATTGAATCAGTCGCAACTTTGATTACATTGTTATAATATTTTCGTTCATTTTGCACTAAATCAAGGTGCTGCCTCGACTTTTCTACAAGCTGTATTTTTTCCTTTTCATCTAAACCACCCATTCGTCCCAACGTGGTCACGTTTTTCTGACAAGTTGCACATAGATCTGTTTTCGGTTTCTGTATAACGACATATGGACAAAAATCTTCCCAAAGATCATACCAACTACTTCTACTAATAGGAGTTTTATCGAGTAAAGCTATAGTTTCCAAATATTTGTTGTACACATACGCTTTAGACATACTACAAGGTAAAATTATTAAATCAGATTTAAATTGGTGGCCTGGTAATCGGCCCGGCAATACTAAACCGTTTTCATTAGCAAACTGTCTTATAAAAGTGATTGCGTCTGATCTAGTTTGCAAATTAATACAATTGTAAGGTCGTTTACGTGACCCGTGGACCTTTGGAGCAACACCGCTGTCCAGAAAGTTCTTTTTTACATTTTTTAACCTTTTCAAACCAGTGGCATATACATATTGGAAAAAAATCTTGCATACTGAAACACCTCGAAAGAAATACTTTACCGTGTATTCTTTTCGTTGCAAGTTTCTGTTTTTTGAATGTAATGTATTTTCACTTGTACGTAAGAGAGCATTTAAAGCTCCTTTCAAGACCAAGTGATGATGATTGACTCCTTCATTACAACGTGAATTTAATTCGATACAATCTAACCTACTACTTAATATTACATCTTTTTGAAATTTGGACACACAATTATTATTACATCCACAGCCAGTATCTAAGAATGAGGCCTGAGTTACATCGTCTAGAATTAAAGGATCATCATCTAGTAAAATATTACCAATTTGCCGCTCTTCGAGCGGCTCACAAGCACTAAATTCGATGTCACACGATAATTCTGTACCCCGTTGACTTTTGAACTCTAAATTAAAATTTTCATAGTCTTCATGTTCTACAGACGCTGAATAGCTAAACTCTGAAAACAAATAGTTGAAATATACATACTACACAGGTCATTTTTTCATACTATGTCTATGACATAGGTACCTAACACAACTTCTTAATTGGTATTAGAGTCCTTGCTGTAGTCATAAAGAATATGTACTATTGCATGCATACAATGATCACGTCGATCTTTTTTGATTTTACACAAGGCTCGGCTAACTATTTTAGCAAAATCATAACACTCATGTATTTCATCTTCACTGATTGCTTCTGTATTAGTGCTTTTTTCATAATACTGATCCGTTTCATCCATCTCAGATGTCGACTCTGTGAAATTATTTTCTAAGTTGTAAGTACCTGAATAAGGTGCAACGGTTTCTTCTTCTGTTGGTAAATCCGGCGTTGTTGCGGTCGAGGCCAAAACAGGTAGTGTGTTTACTTCCACCTCCATAGAAAGTGGTACAGGTCCATCAGAATGCTTAGATTCATCACTAGAGCTGGAACCTTCGGTTGAATCTTCAATAATTATGTTACCTAAAAACAAATTTGAATTTAGTATAAATGGGATGAAATTATGACTAATTGAGATTCATTAGCCTATCAACTTTGTCGCGGTCAGTTTTCAGTCTATGTGGATGCAGCCGAATTATTATGATTAAAGCTGCTCTCTTTTAAAATGTAATAAATAAGTAGGAACGTAACGTAATCTACGCTTAATCCATAAATCTCTAAATCTCTAAAATCCATAAAAAATCGAATTTAAAGACGACTGCTGTCTGTAGGAGGCTTCGCCCCTGTCGAGGTCTAAATATGAAAAGTAGGTAACAGCTGTAGATACACACAAGAACTCCGTAACATTCCGATACCCCGGTTTATAGAACTAGCTTTTCGACCTCGGCCCCGCTAAGCGTAATAACGTTAATAATATTATAGCCTATGACTGAATAATGCAGCTTTGTATTGGAGAAAGAATTTTCAAAATCGGTTCAGTACTTTTGGAGCTTATTCGATACATAACACAACACGTAACAACAAACATAGTATTAGTAGATATAATAGACAACGTAAAGACTTACCTTTATTCATTTTTATGCGCACTTTTCACTCACTCAATTTAAAACAGCTAAGATAATAAAAACTGCTATATTTACACAAAGACTGTCGGATATTGTTTCCTTTCCGGTGTCAAATGACAAATAAATTATTGCATCACAGGCAGATCTATTTATAGGACACGTAGGTAGCAAAAAACGATCAGGGAAATCCCCGCTATGTCGAAGTGAAGCAAAGTAAATCCCCTTAGTAGTTGCATAGTAGCAGGGAGTTCCCCGCTTTAAGGGACCTTTTACACGTAGTTTCAACATTTTAATCTTAAAATATAATTAAATTATTAGAAGTGATCAGTACGGGGTATTGAAACGTATTTTATTCCCAGAATATCGACATGCCACCCACTGGTACCTTTTTAGTAAACTTTTTTCATAAAGTTTCTGGTACTTAGAAACATCGTATATAGTCATTTACTATATGAAATTGTAGATAATTGAGCATTTATTTATAACCAATTAAAATCGCGAAATGCAATTTTTATACCCAACTTTACAAAACCTCTTATATCTCGGAAACTAAATGCCGCGCACTGGACCCTTTTCGCTTGGACTGACACATATAAGTTTTACATTTCTAAGCGTAACACACTATAAGTAGCAATGACTTATTTTGAAAGTTCAACAACATTCATTGCGTTATTTACGTTGTTGAGCAGAACAATTATCCAAACATATGAAGCAATGGATTAGCAATATCCTTCAAAATCATTGAGATTGTGATTGATAGTGTGCTACGCAGTTAGGGTGCGGAGGCACGTGAATACTTTTGTTTTACATGAAGCAACTGTCTTTCTGACTTCCACAACCCAGTTACTAGGCAAGACTGTACCCCTTGGTAAGACTGGTTGTCAGACTTTTGGGATTCACAAACATTTACGGATGACAGCCGGACCAACGGCTTAACATGCTTTCTGAGGCACGGAGGGGTCTCGAATCTCGATATGTAATAGTTGGTCACGAGCCGACCGGCAAGCGTAGCTTAATTAACCTAGAAATTTATCAATCTTTTAAGACAGATATTTTTACTTTTACAATTTACACCTGTTAAGTACGCGGGTGCGGGGTGTATACAACTATACAAGTGAAAGGCTCGCTGGTTAGCAACGCACTGGTTTATTCGCGAGTTGGACTCGTCGTACAATAGATGGCGCGCGGGAGTGTGCGCGCTTGCACAGATACATAACAATTCCTCCCTCTAGTCCAAAAACACCGAATACAAATTAACATACATAAACATAATTAAATTTACTTTAGTGCTACATAACAACTTACGCTAGAAATACTTTTTAAAACAAACAACGGGGCGATTACGTGATGATCTCTTTGGTGAAACAATCCTTGACTCATCACGTTGTGAGGTCTGGATATCGAGTTCAGTCCCTGCTTTGTGACCAACATCCACAGAGGTCGAATGTCTCTCTGTTCTTTCAACATCTACGTCGTTCGTACCAACTTGATGTTCATCATCATGGGCCTGTTGTGGATCCTTCTCAGACTCGTCCTCTCCTGACGACGAAGAAGTACTTCGTGCGCACAGTTCTGCTGTCCTCCTTCTGGCCGAACTACCCGGCAAGGGATCTGGTAAGTAAGGTTCCGGCTGGAGTATGTGCGTTTCAGGCGTAGCTGGCGACGGGGAAGGCGACCGTGATAACGGAGGCGACGACGACGGCGAGTGTGGCGGTGACGGTTGCGGTGCCGGAGGACAAGATAACCCAGGTAAGTTCTCTTTCGAATTTTGTACTTTATCCTCATTATTGTTACTCGTTCCTTTATACGGCATCAGCTGATTGATGTGCCTTTTGTAACTTTCCGAACTATGACTGTCTTTTACTAAATACAACACTTTTCCTAATCTTTTAAGTATGACGCCCTTACGCCATGTATAACTTGCCTTATTAACAAAGTTTTTATATAATACAATATCGTATTTTTCTAAATATTTTGTTTTATTTTTCCCTTGTTGCTTAGTTTGCATACACTGTTGATTTTTTACAATATTAGCTACAGACGGTGACAAAGGTGCCGATGACTTTGGATCCATCAGATCCAATCGAGACCTTAACTTGTGCCCAAACACCAATTGCGCAGGGGACAACCCAGTAGCAGAGTGAACTGAATTACGATAATCCATAAGATATCTTAGTAATTTCACTGATGTTTCTTTCGCGCTCTGAGACGACATAATACTAGACTTTATTCCCTTTTTAATTACCTTAACGAAACTTTCGGCCTGGCCGTTACTAGGTGGGTGATAGACCGGTGACGTCATATGCGTAATCCCGTTTGCCGCGCAAAATAGTTCAAATTCCCGCGAACAGAAAGCTGTGCCATTATCACTTACTACCGTTTTCGGTACTCCGAACCTTGACATAAAATCACATAGCTTCGCAATCACTGCGCCCGAAGAAGTAGCCGTATTCATGTTGTAAACTTCGACCCATTTGGTATGTGCATCTACCGCTACTAAATAAACGCAACCTTTAATCGGACCTAGGAAATCTATGTGTATTCTGTAAAAGGGACAAGGTGGAAATTCCCAGTGAGAGGGCGGCGCGCGCGGCGGTGAGGGGCGCAATTGAATACAAATATCGCATGAACCTATCGTTGTTTCTATGGCCTGGTCGATTCCCGGGAACCAAAATCTTGATCGCGCTTCGGTCTTAGTTTTTACTATGCCTAAATGGGAAGAATGCAATTCTTTAAGAATGACTTTGTATAAGCTCGAAGGAATAACCACTTTATGGCCTCTCATGACACAACCATTCTCAAAGGATAATTGTGATCTACATAAGTAGTACGGCTTTACTCTTAAATCGTTTATCTTCGGTGGCCAACCATTTAAAATAAAGTCTTTTACTAGTCTTAAAACTACGTCACTACTTGTCTCTTCGCGCAGTTTATCTAGTGTCACGGGCATACTTCCGTCTACTACAAAACAAACATAAGTCGCTCGGTCGTATGATACTTCGCAGTCACAACACTTACACTGTTCGGTGCACGCGCACTCGTGAACCGCGCGCGGCAAGCTTGCGCGCGAAAAATAATCGGCGCTGTTATCAGCGCTGCGAACATACTCTATTTTATAGTTATAGCTACTTAAGAACAAGGCGTACCGCTGTAGCCTATTTGCTGACATTTCTGGTATGCCTTTATGGGGCCCAAAAATTGACAAAAGGGGCTTGTGATCCGTTCTAAGGGTGAATGGTTCCGATCTGCCATACAAATATTGATGAAACCGACGCACACCGTAAATAATGGCGGTTGCTTCCTTTTGGATCTGAGCATATCGCTTTTCAGCAGAGTTTAAGGTACGCGAAACAAATGAAATAGGTCTTTCCACCCCGTCTGAACCTATTTGTGAGAGGACTGCTCCCAATCCACTTGGGGAAGCGTCTACCGTTAATATTAACGTCGCGTTCGGGTCAAAATGTGCGAGAACTTGTTCCGATGTCATGGATTCTTTTATTGACCTAAAAGCAGAGTCATGAGTATCCGTCCATGTCCACTCACAGCCCTTTTTTAGCAGATCGTACAACGGACTGAGGATTGTGGATGCGTTAGGTACGAAATTCCTGTAATAGTTAATTAGCCCTAAAAACGATTGAAGCTGATTAACATTTGTGGGCACCGGTGCATCCAACATTGCTTTAATTTTCCCCGGCGCTTTTTTTAGGCCATCTTTAGTGATGATATAACCTAGATAACTGATTTCGTCTTGAAAAAAACTACATTTACTTTTTTGTAAAGTTAACCCCGCTTCTTCTAAGCGCTTCAAAACGAAATTTAGTTTTTGCAAATGCTCCTGCCTATCCTTTCCTGTTATTAAGATATCATCTAGTAGGCACAACACTCCGTCTATACCGGATAACAAGCCCTCGATAGCACGTTGGAAAATAGACGGCGCGCTGGCTAACCCAAACACTAAACGTGTAAATCTATAAAGCCCGCGGTTTGTGTTTATGCAGGTTAGGTTTTTTGATTCATCGTCCAAAACTAACTGGTTATAGGCCATAGATAAGTCGAGTTTGCTAAACTGTTGACCCCCATGGATCTTTGAAAACAGTTCATTAGTCGTGGGAAGCGGATACTGTTCTACTAGTAACTGTTTATTTATACTAACTGAATAGTCGGCACACAATCTGACTGTCCCGTTTCGCTTTAGAACTGGAACTATCGGTGAAGCATATTCCGAATATTCTACGGATTCAAGAATACCTAAACCGACCAATCTGTCGATTTCTTTATCGACCATTGCTCGCAACGCAAACGCCACTGGGCGCGCTTTACAAAAAACCGGTTTTGCTCCTACCTTCAATGATAATTTTATTTTGTACTTATTAAATTTCCCTAGTTCATCCGAAAATAACTTCGGGTATTGCAATTGCAATTCAGATTCAGAAGTTTCGCAAAAGTTGACCGGTATTAACTGTAAGCGAAACAATGATAAGAAATCTCGACCAAGGATGGGCGGGCCGCCGTCGCGGACCACATACAAGTACATAATATTCGTTCGATCCGCGTAGCGTATCGATAGACGCAACGTACCTAGGCACACAATTTTCCCGCCGTTATACGTTATGAGCTGTTTACAAGTACTTGATAATGGCACCTTTATGAAATTACTTTTGTAAAATCCCTCCGAAACAACGGTTACCGCGGACCCGCTATCAATTTCGAATTTGAATGGCACGTTATCAATCCAAACAGTTTCTACCATGGGTTCTCCCCTAAATGAACGGATATAATACAGCTTACCGTCATCGTCATCCTCACCCTTGTCACCGCTATCCACCTGTACGTAATTCACTTTTGGACACATTTTACGCAAGTGGCCTTTTACGTGACACTTTTTACAAACATAATTAGCGAATCTACAGTCAGCCGATTTATGGTTCGTATAACCACATACACTACATTTCACCTTCACTACACTACTAGCACTTTTCCCTTTATCCGCTATCTTGAACAGCTGCTGGTCTGCCGCAGACGCCTGTGCCAGCGCTCCCGCACTGGCTACGGCGGCAGCGCGCGAACATCGGAGGTTTTCTGCCATCTCCACGACCTTGGCCAGCGTGAGATCGGCCAGGTCTTTCGAGTACAGCTTCTCCTTCTCTCGTCCAGGCTGCATCCCCATAATGAACTTGTCGCGGAGGGCCTCCTCCACGTTGAGAAAGGCGCATTTTTCAGTCAGCCCTCGCAATCTCGCTGCCCATTGTGAATAAGTTTCCCCGGCTTGTTGAGACGCCGCGTAGAAGTTATGACGCTCACCAAACCCGACACATTTGGGGGTAAAATGATTGTCTAGTAGTGATAAAAGGTCTTCGTAGGGCACGTCTTCAACGGCTTTAGGTAAAACTAAGTCCGTTGTTAGCTGGTAAGTACCCTCAGTGAGTGCGCTGAGCAAGATGGCCTTTCGTTTTTCACCCGCGGCATCCGTTTTCTCGTTGACGCCATTTGCCACGAAATATTGTGCTATACGCCCTTTGTACGTTTTCCATGTCTGTGTGTTATGGTCGAACGTATGTAAAATTCCAAATTGCACAGAACTAGACATTTTCACGTGGTAGGTAACTTCTCGTCGCCACTGTTAAGTACGCGGGTGCGGGGTGTATACAACTATACAAGTGAAAGGCTCGCTGGTTAGCAACGCACTGGTTTATTCGCGAGTTGGACTCGTCGTACAATAGATGGCGCGCGGGAGTGTGCGCGCTTGCACAGATACATAACAACACCCAAGTGGTTTTCTCAATGCTTATGCAAGCACACTCAATCTTAATACAAACAAACTGTCCATGATTTATTATGGATTTTAATCACGGCTGCACTTACGTCCTCCATATAATGTATACTGAAAGTGAACGCGAAGAGAAAAGAACATTCTATAAATATGTAAAGGGTGTACGTTGGTGCGTACAATAGAGGATTGAAAAAACGCGAGTAAAAATTTACCTATCTATAAAGTGCTTAACCTATACATAGATATCATCATCTGCCTAACCTATTCCCAACTAGTTGGGTACGGCTTCCAGTCTCACCGGATGCAACTGAATACCAGTATTTTACATGAAGCGATTGCCTATATTTACTGACCTCCACAACCCAGTTCCTGGGTAATACGATACCCCTTGGTAAGACTGGCTGTCAGACTTTCGGGCTTCTGACTACCCGTAACGACTGTTAAAGATCCACGAATGACAGCCGGGACCAACGGCTTAACGTGCTTTCCGAGGCACGGAGGAGTCTCGGTATGTAAAAATTCACAGTCCAACCGCGTCAAGCGTAGCTTAACCTGACCGATCGACCTGTGCGGCTGTTATTATTTAGCCACGAACCTATACATAGATAGGTATATTTAAACGTTCACCATGCGTAGGACGACGACGAGTTCGAAAAGGTAATGTGCCTTTGCATTTTCTGTAGAATAGAATATATTTATTGTAAAACATGAGTATACATCAAATGGTACGTGCGCAGGTAGATCTGCATGTTTTGCCATTTATGGCGTACAAAACAACACATTTTTGGTTTAGAATAAGCACATTAATAACTTAATCCTAATGCAAATTAAAAAGGGGAAAAAAATCAAATTCAAAAGTCAAATTCTGAAAATGTCGTAATTTGAAGAAAATGAAGTTTTTTAAGCCCTTGCTGGAGGCCTTAATTTATTGAGGTATCTACAGGCAAGCCCGGTTAAGCAGACGACCACCTCATAGAATAAATTGCGAGATGCGATTTATACAAATAAAAAAAAAACAACGAAAACTGACGGTTATAAACTGCACTATCCGTCTGAAAGCAGAGTAAACGGGTTCCAGTCAACTTGTTTACTTGCACGTTATCTTAAACACTAGGTATATCAATGAATCACTGTGTTGAGTATGCGTCTAGACGCCTAGTTTAATAGGGGTGACAGATGTCTAGCTTTATCCGGTTTGGAGATGCACTCTGTAAGATGAATTGATGAGACCTCGTGTCCGGTACTCAAATAACAAGAATTTACGGTAATAACATCAACCCACTTTGAAGATAGGAGGAAAAAGACCTATTCAAATGTCAATCATTATCTGCCTAGCCTTTTCTCAGCTATTTTGGGGTCAGCTTCCAGTCTAACCGGATGCAGCTGAATACCAGTATGTTACTAGGAGCGACTGCCTATCTGAACTCCACAAACCAGTTACTGTGTAGGTACCATAAGAGTAAGACTGGTTGTCGAACTTACGGGTTTCTGACTTCTCTTAATGACTGTCAAGGATCTACGAATGACAGTCGGGCGATGGAAAGGGAGAGGGAGGCCTTTGCCTTGAAGTAGGACAATAAAGGCTAGTTAGATAGTTAGGAGATAGGATTAGATATAGGGGGCGAGCCTACTGCCATCTACCGGACACAGACCCAAACTCCGGACTACTACTGAGAAATTCTAGATGGAACCGAAACCCCAGGTCCTTGTGAGCACTAAACCAACGAAAAACCATTTTGGGCCCAGTTAACCATTATCAATTTATAAAAGGGGTAACTGGTCCGCGGTCCCAGTTCTATATTGGGCCGAATGACCCCTAACCCGACACATTTTGTTCCCTCATCTGCGTAGCTTTTTCTCAACTATGTTGAGGTCGGCTTCCAGTCTAACCGGATGCAGCTGAATACCAGTATTTTACATGGAGCTACTGCCTATCTGACCTGGTACCCTTTGGTAAGACTGGTTGTCAAGACTTTCGGGCACTGACGACCCGTAACGACTGTCAAAGATCCACGAATGACAGCCGGGATCAACAGCTTAACGTGCTTTCCGAGGAACGGAGGGTCTTGGTTTGTGAAAATGGTCACCCATCCACGGACCAACCGCGGCAAGCGTAACTTAACTTGATCGATCGACCCGTACGGTTGTTATTACTTAGGCCCTTTTTGTTACCTCTTAGAAAAAATTATAGCTACCGCCAGACTTTCCTATTTTTCATCACAACCCTAGCAACGCATCATATTAATTGTGTACTCGTTCCCTTAACGTCGTAAAAGAATGAAATATTGCACTGTTATTTACTCAAACGTCCAATTCTAGTAATGAATGTCAAATACCTCCCTTATTGCCTGAGACAGACAAATGGCTTCATGAAGACAGAATGAGTTTATTAGGAGTTCATACTCCCTGTGATCAGTAGAGGACGCGTTGTGAGAACAGTTTTGAGGATGTGGAAATAATAAAAGAAAGGACAAAGGAAACGATGGATGGATTGAGTGAAAACTGAGATGACAGCTGATAGAGATGCATGTAAGAAGATGACGTGCATCGCTGCATGTCGCCAAATAATTTGAGATACGGGCACGATAAGAGAAAATGGTACAGCAGTGGTCGCCCAGTGGTAAAGACTGCGACTTACAAGTTATAGGTCGTAGGTTCGAACCTTCGAACCCAGACAGGCGTTTTATAACCACTGCTCTCAAAACGGTGACGGAAAACATCATGAGGAAACCGGCATATCCTAGAACCAAAAAATCAAATACATGTGCCATCCACCAACCCGCACTGGGCCCGCGTGGTGGATTTGGGCCTACTCCCCTTCAGCGAGAAGAGGCCCGTTTCCCAGCAGTGGGAACGTTTTAGGCTGATTAATTGAAAATTGAGAAAAGAGAAAATGTTTTGTTTTCGGCTTGATGTGGAACAGCCATAGCCAAGTACTGGGGCGCATTAAGAGCCAGCCTAAACAACTACCTATATCTTTACTTTTTTTTTGAAGTGAAAACTTCTTTAGCGGCGTTGTGCACATTTTTTGTGATGGGTAAAAAATGTTAAACTCGCATCAGGACACGTAATCTGATCGAAAATTCGTAAGACGGAGGGAGTTTTTTGTGATGGGTAAAAAATGTTAAACTTGCGTCAGGACACGTGACCTGATCGAAAATTCGTAAGACGGAGGGAGAGTAGACCTCATTCCAAAATATCAAAAATGCACAACGTTAATATTCAAGTTTTCACTTCTGCCGGCACACCCGGAGTGCAACCCGTTTTTTTTTTCTACGTGTTTGAATGGGCAACTAGCTTGCAACTTTCTGACTAACTGACCGACTTGTTAATTTTGACAATTCAAAAGTGCCTGTGAAATGGCTGAATTGAAATAAATGCTTTGAGTTTGAGTTTAACAGCAATATCATGTCCTTTAATGATATATTATTTATTTTCTGTAATATGCTTGTACAAACACTTTTACACGCCAATCATATTTTTTTTAAACTAGATCAGTTCGGCTTTTCTTATCTGACTACTCTGAGAAGAAAGGCCGAAACAAACTCAGAGGTCACAGTCTCTTTTAAAGTCCAGACATAATCTTGGTCAGATCATGTAGATTGAATGAAATAAGTACTGCATTTTGATAAACGTTTTTGCGATTTCACAATCAGTTGCCGGTGCCACGTTAAATTGGTCCTAAATCCAGCATCTAGAATCTAGACATTGTTAGATCATTATTAAAATATAGTCTGAATGTCTGTCTATGATTAATGACTGCAATGGCGCCAAAAATTACGCCCAATTACGTGTTAATTAAAATATATTACGCTTGTTATATAACATGATAAATGAATTGAAGGCTCACTAATCTACATTGTTTGTTTTCAGTGTTATTGACAATGTTAAAGATAAAACGGGTTAAATAAACTTGACTCCTACTGAAAGGACTGGCCTGCAATGGCTATGGACAAACGTGTGTTGGCAAGGGAAACGGAAGCTTTGCCCAGCAGTGGGAAAATACGGGCTAAATATGGGTGGCAGGGACATCGACGCGCAACCTGTACAACAATACTTACCATGGATTCAGTACACGATTCTGACCCCTATGCGTTGTAATTTTTAGTCATTGGTTAAAAAAATAATATTGCTGTTCCATACATTTTGACCGCGTAGATATTGCACTTTTCAATGAAACGGTATTTTTTTTTTTTATAACTGGCCAAATCATTTATATATGCTAGTGGGTCTAGAATCATGTGCCACCCTGTAGATAGAAAATAAATTTACTGCTGTGCCTTATTAAAAACCTACGGAGCTGTGAGCTAGGAATATTTATAGCATCATTATGTCTCCCCTTGCTAGACAGATGTATCGAGCTGGTGAGTTCGCAGATGCATGGTTGTATGCAACGAAGGCTTGTTCTATGAGAGATTTATGTTTTCAGGCTTTTAAAATCTTACGCTAATAAATAGACTGGTCCAGTCTTCGTCTTGCATGTAGAGAAGACTTTATTTATTTATTTTTTAATATAAAACGGCCAAGGCTAATTACATTAGTTAATGACACAAACGCATAAAACAGAGTACAATAACGAAAACTATACAACTACTCGACAGTCATACGCTCATCTCACAATACTCCAAACACACTGACAAGATCTTCGCGCACACAGTCATCACAGTCTGGCTTAGCGTCCAAGAGAGCGTTGAGCGCAGAGTGTGCGAGGGACAGGAGTCTGGGCTTGAGCGACTTGATGACTTGATTGACTTAACAATAATGAGTAGCAAAATATCTTGTGCGCAAATAAAAACGGTATTAGAAAACCCATGATTAGCAATAGGAAGTTTATATCACTAGGGGAGGAGGTGAAGTGACGAGTAACCATATAAAAGTACCAGGCTACCAGACAAGTACAAGAGCCAAGCGATGGGTAGCAAAATATTTTGTGCGCAAATAAAAACAATATTAGGAAACCCGTGATTAGCAATAGAAAGTTTTGTATCACTAGGGGGAGGAGATCGAAGTGACGAGTAAGCATATAAAAGTACCAGGCTACCAGACAAATACAAGAGCTAAGCGAAGGGTAGCAAAATATTTTGTGCGCAAATAAAAACGTTATTCGGAAACCCATGATTAGCAACAGAACGTTTATATCACTAGGGGAAGGAGGTTGAAGTGACGAGTAAGCATAAAAAGTACCAGGCTACCAGACAAGTACAAGAGCCAACAGCAACATAACAAATTCAAGGCGCGGCAGGGGTGTGTCACAGCTGATATTAAACATATAATATGAACAAATCCGTGACAATAATTTAACAGTTATCTCTGCTATAAACAACGATAAAGCAGTACTTTGTTTGTTAATTAACATCCGTTTATATTGTTTATGATTCGCGCAAGACTGTCTGGAGTTGATTATTTTGTTGCAATAATTCTGGTTTGAGAGGAAATTACAAGGTCACGTATACAATAGAATCTATTGTTTGGTTTTGAGCATTGAGGTAGCAACATGAAAGTAATTTTGAACACCACATCTATCTAGTATATCTATACTAATAATCAATGATAGGAATAGGTAGTGCCTATTTGCCTAAACTTCGAAGAACAGAGACAAGAAACGGAGACTTCCTGAGGACTAAATTTTTTCCGGGACATCTGTCCCGAAATTCGGGACAACACTTTTAAATACATTAAAAAAATATATTATGTTATTTGGAATAAGTAATTCGTCTATATTTACCTTAAGTTTGCGACTAGACATAACATTTATAATTTATAACTCCATAATAATAACTTATCCTCTAAAGGAAAAATAAAATTAATTAATTTTTTTCGGGACAGGTGTCCCGGAAAAAATTTAGTCCTAAGGAAGCCTCCGTTTCTTGTCTCTGTTCTTCGAAGTTTAGGCAAATAGGCACTACCTATTCCTACCACTGCTAATAATAAATCTGAAAAGTTTGTTTATTTCAACGCGCTTATCTCTAGAACTACCAGTCGGATTTGAAAAAAATCTGTTTGCACTTGATAGCCCAATTCTTGAGGAAGGCTTTAGGCTATTTAACATCACGCTAGGTCTCTTAGGAGCTGAGCAAAGAGAAAAAAAGTCAGAAAGAACGCTCGGCGGAAACTAAGTAAGCGCGGGCAGACGATGCGATGCGACGGGGAAGGTCGGAGGAACAAGAAATCTCATAATAATATTATCTCGGTAAAAAAGGCCATAACCATAATTTACCGTGACTGTACACAGTCCCCTTTATTTGTCTATCGCATCTGTCTACAACTCTACAATTCTGCACCAGTTGAAAATTAAATATGATATCAAGCTGTTGACTGCTCTATTACAGAGATTATAATCAGTTGTCACTACTCACAAAACAACAACACAACTGACAACTGGTCTAACCTTAGAATACAGGTCAGATTGGTCGAAGGTCAGATGCTATTTGTTCCGCGACAACAGCTATATCTTGTACTAGATGTAGGTCAGTTTTTTTGTCTCCAAAAACTATGATAAACTTGTTTTGAAAAAATGGAGATAAGAAAATTTAAAAGTAACAAAAACAATCTCATCTTTGTCCAAAAACAGTTCATTTCAAGCGTTTCTTTTTCAAAGCACGACTTCAACCAAGATCCTCCGATTTGGCGCCGTATGGTCAAACGTTTGATCAGATACGGCAATACTCCAACACGATTACACGACACTGTGATTACAGACGATGACTTGGATAGATATTTGTGGATATAAAGCGACTGTTACGAAACATTGTAATAAAGTAGAAATAGATAAGGATAAAAACAAATGGATTATGAATTATGATTCAAATTAATGAGTTACTTTTTTCGGCTGAGAATACGGACAGCGTCTGCGGTGGATTAAAGGAGTGACCACACGTATCGACGAGGAATCGGCTTGAGCCAGTCAGAAAGAGCTTTATGTCTATGCAATAAAAGTGAAAACCACAGCTCCCAAAACGGTGAAGGAAAACATCGATCGATAACGTTCCCACTGCTGGGAAGAGGCATCCACTCTGTGAGAGGGAGCGGGTCATAATACACACCACTCGGGCGCAGTGCGGGTTGGTAAGTTTGGGATGACATACATCGATTCTTTGGTCTTCCCCTACACTATGTACAGACGCCAGCAGGTCAAGCTACCCGAAACTGTAAAATTTTCCCAATTAACTTTGAACCTTAATGCTTTAGCGATAAAGTTGAAAATCTATTAAAGAAATTTGACAGATTGTAGTAGCTTGATGTGCTGGCGTCTGTACAATAGTTTATAGTATTGAATAAATTACGTTTATTGAACTAATTTTCACGACACTCCTCCATTAAAACTTGGATATAACTCGGAAATTAGACCCAGATTCGGAGATGAGAAACGGTTCCGTTTCCGATACACGCCTCTGCAAGATTATCTAAATCGATTAAGACTTCAGAGTAATGAAGTAGCTAATAATGAAGATGTTTCGATTTAATTTAGTTACGGTACAGTAGCATTGACCTGTTTATTAGTAGAATTTACGATACAATCTACATAATTATGACTCACAATTAGCGATTATAATTATAAATAATTAAGTAGTTTTTTTTTTATTGGCACTGATTGCTGCTCCGTTCTTTTCCCCCCTTTTACTCTGCTGATGAGTCCAATTAAATTGGGATGAGGGCAACAGAATGATGATGACTATCTGCTACCAGCGCGGTAATTGTGTAACAGTAGAAATGGCTTTCATTTTGACAGTTCAACAACATTCATTGCGTTATTTACGTTGTTGAGCAAAACATTTTCTCGAAAATATGAAGCAATGGATTAGCAGAATCCTTCAAAATGATTCAGATTGAGATTGATAGTGTGTTACGCAATAGGGTAGTTTCCTGGGTAAAAAAATAATAATTATATTTAGTCCGTCAGTTAGATTATCGAAAAATAATGGACACGTATTTTTTCTTTTGTCAATCAAACAAAAAATAACAAAGATAAAGCGCGTCAAAATTTGGGAGTCGTGTCGTGACATCACTTGCTTGCAAAAGTGTCGCAAGCATTCATCATTTTTTATATAATTGACAAAAGAAAAAATACGGGTTCAATATTTTTTGGTAATCTAACTGACGGACTAATTAGATTTTTTTAGGAAAATAGCCTATTAGGGTGCTGTTTATGAAAAGAGTCTTAATTTACGATTCAATCTACATAATTATGAGTCACAATTAGCGATTATAATTATTAAGTAGTTTTTTTTTTTATTGGCACTGATTGCTGCTCCGTTCTTTCCCCCTTTTAATTTGCTGTGATGACTCTTAAACAAGTCGGGAAGAGGACAGAAAGATGTCGACAATGTGCTCCTACACACGAACGACACGCGTCAATGACAGAGGCAACTGCAGTTGTCGACGAGTGTTGACGGCAGACGTCAACGCTTTGGCGGCAACTGTCAACAACGTGCCGCGTGTCGCGTGTATTTGTGCACTGTACTCACTCAAATACACGAGCGGCACGTTGTCGACAGCTCCAGTTACGCCTGTCGTTAATGCGTGTCGCTCGTGTGTATGCACACTATATGCTGTAGGACGAGATACATACGTTGAAACACGTGTTGACGAAAGGATTGCCGCCATATAACCCAGAAAACTTACTCATTTCTAAAATTCATGACCAAGCGTTAGTTCCCACATCGTTAACCGTATTTAGTTAAACTCTGACGAAGCCATGTTTATCTGCTCACAAGAACCCACTAACTGTGACCACAGCAGTAATATAAAATAGTTATCTTAACGGACAACGTTATAAATCATACACAATATGAGTTATCAACTAATTAGAGTGCTGCCGAGATTTTATCGCAGGAATTATAAATAATCGTATCATTAAACCGTTATGAACGTTGCAGAATAGACTTTACCACGACGGTATAGAATATCTTTTAGATAACACCAATTCTAACATAAACTGCTAATATCTTTAAGAATTATGTGTGAGCAAAAGGGCGTATCTATTCTTTAAAAGTATAACCATCATAATATTATGCCAACTAAATTAAAGATAGGCAAAACGAAAAAAAAGTTTCGTGTTTGTCTAAAAGCAATTTGCCTTGCAAAACAGCGAGAACATCTTTTTACAGCCGGAAGTTATTAATTTTGTAAGGAACCACGAATGTTTAGAGTACTCGGGTAGAACTTATCACAAGCTACACTTTTACGTGTCAAATAACTCAAATATAAATTAATGCAATCCCGGATTTCTAATCTCAGGAGTTAAAAATCTTGAAACCCTGTTGTCAAATCTCATAATATAATCTTTCAGTTCTGATTGTTCAATGGTCAATGAAAGTAATTTAGTTACAGCGAAACCAAACCAAGCCATAAGATTTCCTGCACATAATCAGGCGGGAGGAGACGCCCGGGTGTCACCACTGTCAGGATTGCCCAGAGGACACGGTGGAGCATACGGAGGAGGTCTGCCCTGCTTGGGCAGAGCACCGCCGTGTCCTCGTAGAGGCGATCGGCAGCGGCGGCGACCTCTCGCGTCCGGCCCTGGTTCAAGCCATGGTCCGCGGCGAGAGGGAGTGGGAGGCAGTCACCTCCTTCTGCGAAGCAGTCATGCTAGCGAAGGAGGTGGCGGGGTGGGCGAGAGAACGCGCCTTGCGCACCTCACGCCTCAGCCGCCGCGGGAGACGCTCCGGGCGTCGGGAGCCGCGTGACGACTCCCGGCCACCGTAGGCGCGGGCCTGCGGGCGGTGAGTAATGGGTAACTCACCGTCCAATCAGGACCAGGCCCGTACCGGACGGCGTGTTGTGTTCCACGCGAGCCTCAAAGAGATGTCAGCATGAGTGACGGGGCCCGATAGGGCCGAAGCCTGCCAGGGTAGCGGGATTGTCCGAAAGGGTTACCGCTCCCCTGGAACATAAAGGGCTAAGGAAGGAACACGGGTGGGTTTTAGTCAGTAAGAGTCTGACACTCCCTCCTGCTCCACCCAGAGCGGGAGGAGTCATTTGATGATTTCCCATCCTCAAAAAAAAAAAAAGCCATAAGATTTAGACAACAGCTGTGCTATTCTGTAATAAGGGTTCCGTTTTATGCCATTTGGCTACGGAACCCTAAAAATCGTACCTTTCAAGCACACTTCACCGTAAAAACTTAGATAAAGTAAGCTAGCTGTCAATAGTGTCAATCTAGCATCTGGTGGAATAATAGATCCTCCAGAATTGTCACCTTGATATTTTTACAGAACAGACCGACAGATCAAGTAAAATTAGCCTTAAAAAATGACTAATGTTATAATATCATCTCTAGACTCCAGTCGACCTGGATTTCCTAGCTCCAATGGACTAGACCAAATATTAATAAACTAAATTTATGTAAACTGGCGTGCATACCTAAACTCACGCGCCCCTATCAAAATACTCAGCACGTGGGAAACTTGGCAAGTTTCCAACTACATATTTATTTTTCTAGTTTTTACATTATACTCCAAATCATCAATCAATCAAATAATCATCCATCATCATCATTTCTGTCCTGAAACACCCACTGCTTGTTATAGGACTCCCCTTTTTCGGCCATACTTCCCGGCTCCGTGCGTCCTTCATCCAGGTGTTAAACGTCATAATACGTCTAATCAAAACTTGTCTGTTTGTTTCTTGTTTATTCTGCTCCCACAAATTCCCTATAAACAGCTAAAAGCACCCGCAGACAAACGCGACGCGACTCTGTGAAATGAAGGTTTCATAGAAATATTGTTCAACTAGAGTCGCGCGTGTCTGCAGAGGCCTTAAATCGTAATGATGTACCTACTGTATATTTTCAGCGTTCAAAATTACACGTGAAAGCCAAGAAACGTCGGGAAACTTCCAGCCATTACCACACTAGATTATACGGTTTCGTTTCACGAATAAAACATTTATTGTACACCAAATTGCAGGGTATAGCAACGAGTCATGTAACTCGGAATAAACTCGTAGTTGTAAATTGTAATAGTTGACTACAATTAGTTCCGATGGAGGGTAAAATTTTCAAGACTATAACCAATAACATAACTAACTAAACAGACAGCTGTGCTGCTGGGGACTTTGTTGCGCCACTTCTTCCCAGCGAAAGCACAAGGAAGTGGTGAATGGCGGGCGTTTTGGGGGACTGTCTTATGTAATTTTGACGTTCTAAAAGTGCTGATTTTCAGCCTAATTTTAATAAATGACTTTTGATTTTGATTTTTGATAACATCACGCCTGTATTTCCCGAAGGGTTAGGCAGAAGTGTACCCATCTTCATACGTGTGTCACTGAATTCCTCCTAAACGGCTGGTCCGACAGGGTGGAGTGGAGTGGGTCCCTGGATGGTTTAGAGTGTTTAGATTCACAATTGGCCCCGGTAGGTGGTGCTGTTCGGGCAGGACCACGTCTGTCAGGTCTGCTAGTACTTATAAAAATATTAAAAAAAAACTGTCTATGGGTACTAGCTATTAGTACGCCCACATTTCGCCAATTATGTTTAACTTTAACTCCAATAGGAGACGAGCCTTTTGCCATCAACCGTGCATAATTCCAAACTTCAGGCTGCTATTGAGAAATGCCTGATCGAAAAACCTAATAACATTTTACCCGATCCGGGAATCCAACCCAGGACTCTTGCTCAGTATAATACCGCTTGCGACCACTAGACCAAAGAGACTCAAAATACACTGTAGTTTGTAATAGCTACTTTAAAGTTTTGTTGGGTAAAACTTCGACGAGAAGTAAAAGAAAGTTCTTTTGAATTGGAAACTTCCGCGTAAAACTATCGTAAGTGGGTGAAGAAAGTCTCTAAATCTACTAGTGGTTTCCGAGAATCACAGCGTTTTAAAGGTAATTTAATACTAGCTGTCGTTCGCGACTTGCTCTGCGATCCAAGATGAAAAGTAGCCGATGACCTACTCCAGGTCATGGTCTACTTATGTGCCAAATTTCGTCCAAATCTGTTCAGCCGTTCTTAACCAACAAACATACTTACTTTCGCATTTATAATATTAGTTGGGATTTAATGCAAAATACGAACTAACGACCCACCCAAGCTTCGCAAGGTTTTAAAGAAATTTCCATGTTATGTCAAGTTCTAAAAAACTTGACATAACATGGAAATTTCTTTATTATATGTAAGTTTAATATTAATGTATTATGCACATAAACCTTCCGGAATAAATTCTTAAAAATTATGACGAAAATCGCATCAAAATCTGTTGTGTAAAATAACGCGGTCACACGGACAGACACGAAAAGTGAATTTAATTTATAATTGTTGTAAATTATAAAAAAAAAAAATCCCGGAGTCTGTATTTATGCCCGGTTGAGGGCAACAGGCTCGCCCCCTGATACATGGGACTTTTAAACGTAACTAGCGAAATGTGGGTCACGAGTCACGAGCACCAATATGTCAACACTTGGCTACTTTCAATTGCGATTTTTTCGAGAAATAACGAATGCAACGTTGAAATACGACACATTACATAAACCTATGGGTTCGTAAATGCCAACAAATAAAGGAGTAAATTGCTTTTGAATAAAGCTGAGTGTATACATACTTTTGCTCGTGACTGTACTGTAATGTACCTCTGTCAAAGTGTAATTTTATATTTTTTACGAATTTCAACATTAATTTGCGCAGAATTAAAATAGTTTTACAGCGAGACATGACATTAAAATAAGTAAAACGAATGTTACAAAACAATTGATGATACTAAATTGCATTTTTACTGACGCTTTTTGATATGAACTAAGAATAAAGAACTACGTAAAATCATAAATGTTATGAACTAAGAATAAAGAACTACGTAAAATCATAAATGTCACCTTACAGACTTCTATAAGGTGACATTTATGATTTTACGTAGTTCTAACGTAATAGGTACAATATTCCAATGATTTTAAATTCACTTGACTTTAAAATCATTGGAATATTGTATTACGTAACAGTTGTAAACAATATCGAAATAACACATTTACGGGTATTTTCATTACAGCGGCGGCAGAATGCCAGCGTTGGCTCTGCGACAGCATTTTCAACTGTTTACTTCAATCATTCTAAGTAAAGAAAATAGCGATTCTAGCAATCCTGGCATTCCCTCATTAAACTGTAGCTTACTAAGGAAATAATAAATCAAATGCTTCCAGAAAACTCAATTTCTCACTACCTAAGCCCTGAGGCCTCGTCTGCACTGCTAGCGGCCTTGCTACCTCCCTTAATGGCATCCGCCAGTGCAGTCTAAGCCTTATAGGTACATTTACTACATCTGTCTAGCCTTTTCCCAACTTTATTGGAATCGGCTTCCAGTCTAACCGGACGCAGCTGCATACCAGTATTTTACATGGAGCGACTGCCTATCTGATCTTCACAAACAACCCTGTTGCTGGGTAATACAATGCCCCTTGGGAAGACTGGTTGTCTGCTTTCGTGCTTCCGACAATCCGTAACGGCTATCAAATATCCACGAATGACAGCGGGATCAACTGCTTAAAGTGCTATCCGAGGCACGAAGGGTGTCTGTATGTAAAAATGATCACGCATCCACGGAGCGACCACGGCAGGCTTAGCTGATTGACCCATGCAACCTACTTAGCCACGAGCCTTCTAATACATTTACGGGAACCCAAAAATGCTGACTATAAGAAACAACATTTGTACAACGTTTACGCAGATGCTCACAGTACGAAAACAATGGAAAAAATTTCCACCAAGGTTGAGTTATAAATCTGAACAAATACGCTGGCAGAATATCAAGCAAATATGTGGAGCACCCACGGTTTTGTTTGAGTTCGTATTCGGTGCTAGATTACAAATATTATAAACTATAAAACAATAATATAATAATAAATAGTCAATGTTTAGACTAGGTGTTTATTATTTATCTCAGTATGTATAACTACACTTGCTTCTTCCCGCGTATTCCTCCACGTGAAATTTCTCGTTCCCATTCTGCTGCATCCGGTTAGACTTGAAGCCGACCCAACATAGTTGGAAAAAGGCAAGTCAGCTTTAAATCCCCGACTGTGACCTCTGAGTTTGTTTCGGCCTTTCTTCTCAGAGATAGTCCTAGGAAACGCCGTGCTCATCAAAGCATAAATAATAAAAATAGTTCGATCCAGCCTGTCCTATCTTGCTGCCCTCTCCGGCGCGACGTCCTAAGCCGAGGTTCGTACCCCACAGGGGGTGCCCTTAGCGTGCAGTCGCTTAGTTTTAATTAGTTTTAAGCCCTGGCTGGAAGCTTTAAGTACAATTAAGACAACCACAGGATAGCGCGGTTAAGTAGTCACGACTTCTCTAGAGTCTAGATCAACTGCGAGATGCCATTTATATAAAAAAAAAGAATAAGAATTACCTATTAAGTAAATGGGCCTTAAACATAACTGGCTACATGTTGGTGTACTTTAGGTACAGCCGGTCGATTCTGTAAAAATCTCACCGTGAAAACTCAAGCGAAGTGAGCTTGATGTGAGTTGTCAGTAGTGTCAATCCCTAGCATTATTTGGAATGACAGCTCACTCCACGCTCACTTCACCTAAGTTTTCACGGTGAGATGGTTACAGAATAGCACTGCTGGTGTACCTAACGGGCCCTGTATTCCGTGTAGGGTGACGCAGAGGTCTGCGTAGCCCTACATGGAATACAGGGCCCGTAAGGCCGTATTTCCGTAATTTAAAACGTTCAAAATCTAGTCGCAGTCTCATCTCGGCGACAAACAAATGTCAAAAACTTGTGAAAATGTAGGGAAATTTAAAAAAATAATTTTTAATAGCTTTAATTTTTATTTAATTTATTTATTTATTAAATAATAAATTTAATTTAAACGTATTACAGATATACAGATTGAGACTGAGATCAGACTGTGAACGTTCTTAAAATTACTAGAATTACGCCTCAGGTGTGCTGTACGTATGTTACGTAATTTATAATACGTCAATAACGACTCGTTAATCCATACTAATATTATAAGTTCGAAAGTAACTCTGTCTGTATGTTACCTTTTCACGCCTAAACCACTTAACGGATTTTGATAAAATTTTGACAAGGAGATAGATGGCTTCCTGGGCAAGGACCTAAGCTACTTTTTGTCCCGGTAATACGTTCCCGTAGGATAATTACAGACATCCACACGGGCAAAACCGCGGGCAGAAGCTTGTCTAAAATAATCTAAATAGTGAACGAGTTGCCTTTCAACTAAAACAAATGTTTCAATACGTCCACAATCAATGGACAATTAATTTTATCGCACCACTAATGAACTGCCATATTTTCTAAGAAAACCAATATGCTTCTTATTAGGACAAACGTATTATAGAACAAATCGCAATGATCCATATTATAGTACAGTATTTCTTATCTCACAAAGCAACGCAACCTTTACTTGTGGTTACAAAGTGTACAACAAACACGCTGCACTTTTATTTTAGAAAAAGAATTAGGAAACAGCGCAAAAAAAAACCATGAAATTAAATTTGTTTTCTGACATGCACGCGAAAGAAATTGCGGGCACAGCTAGTATTATTATAAACTCCTGCGCATTCCTGCTACGACATTATAATGAAATGAAATCATAAAATAAATCAAGACTGCTTATGAGGAAACTTAACAGACCGAATATGATTTATGAAAATTGGATGTATTAGTGAAACGTACTCTTAAACATGTTTAAAATGCGGTAAATTATTGGCTTCACTTACATTAGTTTACAAAGGATAACATAACAACATGTCCGTATTCACCAAAGGCAGGACCCAAAATGCTGCCAGATGGAAGTTCCAGATGGAAAAACCCCATAACATTTTCCCCGACCCGGGAATTGAACCCAGGTTTTCATGTTCATCAGACGCGCTTGCGACCACTTGACCAACGAGGCAAAAGAAATCGTGAGACTTATAAACAAACTAGTAAAGAAAACTGGTACGATCAATCGGAATCTGAATCATTTTGAAGCAAATTGCTAATCCATTGCTTCATAAGTTCGAAAAATTTGTCTGCTCAACACGTAAATAACGCAATGAATGTTGTTGAACTGTCAAAATGAAACCGATTCCGATTGATCGTGTGTTACGCAATTAGGGTGCAGACCAGAATAACTGTTTACTCTGCTCCTAGACTTCGCTAGTCAAGTCCTGATTCTATTATCTTCAGTATTCATAAATACAATTATCTTACAGGCTAGGTCTAATCTAATCATTTCCCAAAGGACCGGCCGCGTAATGAAATTAGTTTCCACAGAGACAAACAAAACAGGTCTACATTATAAGTGGCTATTGTTGAAAATAAACTTTGTACAGCTCTATTGTAGAGCTGTAGAATAGTTTACAAGAGAAAACTGCACCATCACTACCCTTCGCGAAAATACTATACCCTGGCCATTAGGAAAACCATTTTTTGACAGATGGAACTAGTGATTGCAGCAACACACAATACATTGATTGATACACATACGGTATTATAATATATGTCATCATCTGCCTAGCCTTTTCCCAACTATGTTGGGGTCGGCTTCCAGTCTAACCGGATGCAGCTGAATACCAGTATTTCACATGGAGCGACTGCCTATCTGACCTCCACAACCCAGTTACTGGGTAATACGATACCCCTTGGTAAGACTGGTTGTCAGACTTTCGGGCTTCTGACTACCCATAACGACTGTCAAAGATCCACGAATGACAGCCGGGACCAACGGCTTAACGTGCTTTCCGAGGCACGGAGGGGTCTCGGTATGTAAAGATGGTCACCCATCCAAAGACCAACCGCGGCAAGCGTAGCTTAACCTGACCGATCGACCTGTGCGGCTGTTATTATTTAGCCACGGGCCCCTCGGTATTATAATATATGTAAGAAGTCATAAATAAGATAAGGCAGTTTATATATTTATTTTACTATACATTTTAAAGTTAACTTTTTCGTAATTGGAATATATGTATGTTCTAAGACAGCTGTCAAAAAACGGTTAACCTAATAGACAGGGTATAAAAGAGAATCTTCAATTGACACTAAAGAGAATACTGTCGAATCACAATGTTGACATAACATCACGCCCGCAATCCCCGATGGATTAAACAGAGGTGCACCTATAATACTTGCGCATTTCGCCAGTTCGGTTTAAAGAAGTTTATTTCTCAAAAAAGAACATACATAGTTCACTTAAATATGAGAAACTTAACGAAAATAAAATATTATTGCATTAATAAACATAGTTGTCGTTCGATCTGTCGTACATACAGTGGTAGTCTTTTGTTATTGTTGTTTGGCCAAATACAACTTTACTCTATTTTTAAAAATGTTCATTGATGAGCAGTCTCTTATTTCTTTAGGCAACTTATTATAAAGCTGCGCTCCCTCAAACTGTATGGTTCTCCTTCCGTACAAAGTTCTAACCTTGTTTCTAGTTATAGGGGGCGAGCCTATTGCCATCTACCGGGCAGAAATTCAGACTCCGGGCTGCTATTGAGAAATTCGATATGGAAAAACCCAAAAACCCTGCCCGACCCGGCAGTGTTCTGCTGATTATGAGATGTTGCCTCATGATCAGCAGAGCCCAGCCCCAGCAGTCTCGACATTTATAGCGATCGCTTTACGACCGAATTCGGTCGCAAAGTCCTGTCACTCCATACATTTCACCTGTCAATTCGGGACATTGCGACCGAATTCGGTCGTAAAGTGATCGCTATGAATGTCGAGATTGCTGGGGCTGGTATGCACGGGCGCGTTTTACCCGGATTTTTTTCGCTCACTGGAATTTAAACGCACTGCGTAGCACTGAGAGTTGAAAATCGAACAGCGTTTATTTGACGCGTTGGGTTGCGCTTGCGACAACTAGACGACAAACGAAGCAGTCATAATATTGACTTCTTTTGTGAGTACAAATCCGAACCAAACATAATTTATACACAAAAACAAATCGTAAATTCTGTTTGTCGACCTAATCAAGTCGATATCAAAGTACCCACTACTTAAATAATTCCGATTGTTTACTATTTACGACTGGTGTGACCCCGCTTTTTATCCAATCGTACTGTAAATAAAATAATATCTTCTGATAAAACGAACTGGCTCGGGTTTGTTGACTAACGTTATTTTATTGATACCGTACTGTGTTTTATTATCAAGCAAATATAATTTCGTTTTGTGATAGAGTAATTTTTTTTGGACCCGACCCCTGCTCTCACTAAGGTTCAATTTATATTGCCGCTGAACGGAATGGAAGCGGATTTGTTTTGTATAAAGCACAATCAACTTTATGTCAACAGTGTAACGCACAAATCAGATAGGTACACACATACGCACAGGTCGCGCATCTTCTGGAGAATTATCGCGCATTTTCGGGAATTCCCGCAGTAACAAGCTCGTATCTAGTTTGTACGTTAGATAATTGACATAAAGTTCATTTTGTTATGTATAATATCGCTACGGAAACTCGCTTCCACTCGTTTCCGCGGCAATGTAAATTGAGCCATATACATAAACCAGTGAGCAGTCATGGTGGGCCATCCAGTGGCAACGGCCCCGACTTACCGAATCGTAGACCGAACAAGCAGGCGTTTTACTTTGTGTATTTAATTTCATCACCACTGCTCTCAAAACGGTGAAGGAAAACATCGTGAGCAAACCGGCCTAGAACCAAAAATTCGAAGACATGTGAGTTTGACATCTACCAACCTGCACTGGGCCTCAGTGCTAGATTACAGCCCACTCTCTTTCGAAGAGAGAAGGCCTGTGTCCCAGCAGTGGAACATTATAGGCTGATTATGTTTATGTACAGATGCCAGCACATCAAGCTACCCGAAACTGTCAAATTTTCCTTCATTATTAATCAACTTTGAACCTTATGCTTTAGCGATAAAGTTGAAAATCTACTAAAGCAATTTGACAGATTGTAGTAACTTGATGTGCTGGCGTCTGTACACATAAACCTTCCAGAATAAATTCTCTACACGATGGAGAAAACCGCATCAAAATCACTTGCGTAGTTTGCGAGAACGACGCGGTCATACATACAGATAAAACACAAAAAGTGACTTTAATTTATAATGTGTAGATAGATACACTCGCGTTGTACAAACGCCAGCATATCAAACTATTAAAATCTGTCAAATATCTTTAATCGATTTTCAACTTTATCGCTAAGCATTAAGATTCAAGGTTGATTGGGAAAATTTGAAAGTTTCGGGTAGCTTGAACTGCTGGCGTCTGTACCGCTATTTTTCCAGGGGCTTTATTCTCTATGACACTTATGACACAATGAACGAATCCACACAAAATGAACGCGAGATTGGCGGGATTACCTAAAAAATTGACGTGGTTTCGGAGTAAGGAATCGCTAAGTGGTCATAGTGAATTCGGGCCATGATGGTATCGACGACGGTGATGACTGTGATGAGTCATACGATTATATTAACCTTTACCATGTGATAAAGATGAGTCATATGATTCTACTAGCCTCATACCAAGGTCGCCTTCATAGTTGACCACACCTCTCTGTTACCAATTCTGGCCAATCACCCCGGCAGCAGCGTTTCATAGGCTTGTCTGTCTCAGCGTCTTTACCCATATTCAAGCACCCACTGCATGACGAACCAGGTCCATCTATCTTCGACAAATATGACAAATGCAATGCTACCGTCCCATTTCAATAATCCGATCCAGCTTGTCCCTTGCTGCCCTTCCCCAGCGACGCCCTAAGCCGAAGTCCGTAACCCACAGGGGGTGCCCTTAGCGTGTAGTCGCTTAGTTTTTTAATTTTTTAAGCCCTGGTTAGAGGCATTAATTTATTGAAGCTCCCATAGGCAAGCCCGTGTAAGCCGTCGACAACCTCCTAGATTGACCTGCGAGAAGCCAATTATAAAAAGCGGCCAAGTACGAGTCGGAGTCGCCCATGAAGTGTTCCGTTTTACGATTTATGACGTATTAAAAAAAACTACTTACTAGATTTCGTTTAAACCAATTTTCGGTGGAAGTTTACATGGTAATGTACATCATATTTTTTTTTTTAGTTTTATCATTCTCTTATTTTAGAAGTTACAAGGGGGGGGGGGGGATATTTTACCACTTTGGAAGTGTCTCTCGCGCAAACTATTCAGTTTAAGAAAAAATTATATTTAAAAACATATCATTATCATTATTATTATCATTTTTGAAGACCTATCCATAGATACCCCACACGCATGGGTTTGATGAAATAAAAAAAATTGGGTTTCAATTCTAAGTATGGCGAACCCCCAAAATTTTGTGTTTTTTTTTTTCTATTTTTGTGTGAAAATCTTAATGCGGTTCATAGAATACATCAACATACCAAGTTTCAACAGTATAGTTCTTATAGTTTCGGAAAAAAGTGGCTGTGACATACGGACGGACAGACAGACATGACGAATCCATAAGGGTTCCGTTTTTTGCCATTTGGCTACGGAACCCTAAAAAGGGTACGGGGACACTGGATCACTTTACTTCCGGGATTTAAAAGAGACTTTGACCTGTTTGTTTCGCTATTTCTTCTCAGGGGTAGTAGGAAAGGGTAGATAGGAAATGTCTTGAAATTTCACTCTCAATTCTCGTCCAATTTCATCGAATCACCGCCAAAGAAGTTTCACTTCATAAACTGCTCACAGACAAGAAAGTGATTTTAATGAAGGTTCCGTCTTCCTTTTAAGGTTAGAAAATTCGAAAACCTAAAAACAACAACTGATTTTTTCCTGAAAATGCATCTATGTAGGTATTTTAGTCAAGAATGCAACCCATTCTCAAAAATCCCCTATACGGCAATTTCTACAACTAAACCGCATATATTCATGCAGCGCTATTCAAATTGTGTTCTGAACACGCCATGTTAGATATAGGGAAAGGGGAAGCGTTTATAGAAAGTAGGCCATGTGGGGGAAGCCAATGTCCTGTCTGAGTTGCATTATGAAGAAATTGACTTGTACATCCTTTGTTTAAATTGAAGGAAGTGGAAGCTCTAGATATCTAGACCACATAATCAGTTAAAGTGTTTTATCTTTCTTCCCTCCACATTTTTATGAGCTTTCTGTAACCAGTTTCATGATGGGCTGGTGCGTAGGGTGTGAGGCAGCTCCAACATTGCGAGTCGCCTGGACTGCGTATACGTGGGTCACTGTTGTGCCGTCTTTCATGGGATGTCGCAATGGTGACCAACCGTTATTTTTTGTATTGCTTTTTCCTTGTTCTTGTTAAGTGTCTGTTAACATAGTCGTAAGTTTTACTAACAACCTTGTGGAGTGTTGGTTAAAGAATATTTTTTATTCAAGTTATTATTGACCAACGTTTTCAATCAACCACATTGGAAAAGAAAAAAAAGTAAGAAAATAAATTTAGCATAAGTACATTAAGCATATGCATATGTACATAAGGAACACATGGCCAATACCATGGCAATGGGTAACATAGGATGTTTTCATGATCAAGAATCTAATCATGTTTACACCGAGGGTTTACCTCCCAAAAGATGTTTTTAAAATGCTTCGCTACCTAAGTTGCTAGATGATAATAAATTGTTTCTACATCATACATTTACACAAAACAATTCAGCCTCGGAAATATAAAGATACACAAATATTTGTCTTACACGGAAATGAAACAAGGCGCTGGGACACGGACAACACTTTGCCAAGTGATAGAGATAGAGTCAGGTCTTAGAATGTGTTGATTTATCTAGAGTATTTTGGTAATCTACATCAAAGACAACTACATGAACTGTGTAAACGATGATATGGTTAGAAAAGGGGTGACTACCGAGATGACGACTAAATACAGAAGTATAGAAGAAAAAGACACGTTTCGTTGTCCAAATAAATTGGGATAAGGAGACTGATGATGATGATCAAAGACAACTCCCATAGGGTTAGTGATTTTTGACGTTATCAGCTGTTGGCGAAGTTGTAAGATTTTCATATAGACAGTGCCAACATTTTCCAAGCTACACCAGTTTTCTGGATATTTAAGGGCAGGTTTTCAAACGAAAACTACCTACAAAAACAGCCAGCTGCCAGACAGTTAACAAACTTGGATCCCAAAGTAAAAGCAATCAAGGCAGGCTCTGACATCACTTCAGAAATTAAGGAACAATATATACATCCTTAACGTCACAAGCCACTGACGCGTGTCGTAATACAGTTACAAAAACGATGTAACATTGACAAACGCACGTAGCTCTTCATAGATCACGGAGTGCAAGCGTGAATAATCCTTGGCGATACGGTCCAGTGAGCCGAGACCTTAGCAACAGGCCACGAAATACACCACAATTGAGCCTTTATAAGGCGGATGTGAGTAAGATCGGGAGGGGACGCCATTGGAGGCCATTCACCGATCTTGTTGATGTCCTTCACAATGATTAAGAATCGTAACACGCATAATCATGCACAGTTTCTTTAGTTGGTTCGTTGTCCAACACTATAAAACCTGATGGTAAACGATGATACGTTCGACGATGCTACACGTATGATTAACGTGGAAGACGCAAAAGGACTGGGTACGGAATGATACGGAACGTAGAATATGGCATTCTCTAGTTCCTTTCGAAGTCCATGCCATGAAAAATTTAGAAGAAGATTGAGCAAGGTCCGAATCTAAATTCTTCCAGTGATATTCCATCGTTCATCTGTTACAATGGTCTTTCTATAAAGAGATACTCACACAGTATACAACTTCTGTACACATAAACATCTGGCTGCCTTTTTAATTAATATTATCCATGAAAGATCAAATAGATCAGTAGATAATTATCAACGTCTGTAGTATCATTCTACTGATAGCTTGACGGTTACCTGAGATATGTCGAATTTATCAATTAACATCCTAGGTTAGGCCAAAGAAACCAGGGGGCCTAAAACGGCCACTTTGGCAGAATCATAATAGGATAACAATATAAATCATTTTAAAAATCGTAAAATGGTCACAAACTGACAATTCATAATATGATCTGTGTGCAATTCATATCACAATGAAATAACATTTAAACTGTAGGAATAAAAAATAAAAAACCAATTTGATTAATAAAAACTGTAATGAAAAATTTCCCAATAAAATTACGGTTTTTATTTTTTTCATGCGGCAATGTTTACACCAAATATGAAATGAAATTTACGAAAATTAGAGGAATTGCTAATAATCTGGGAATTCAGGAAATGAATAGCTTTTAGAGGTATTGCTTAAAGTGGCCTCTTTAGGCCCCCAGGGCCGTCCAAAAGCAAGTCGGGTTGACGATATCCTCAGTCTTGGGAAACACCTGGATGAGGGGAACACGGAACCGGGAAGTATGGCAGAAGAAATAGGAGGCCCAGCAGTGGGTGATTCCCGGCTCAATAATGAAATTGAAGCCGTTTCTTTCTACTATCAAACAATTAAATTAAATTGATTGTACCAACCCGCACTGGGCCCGCGTGGTCGATTACGGCCCATTTCCTCTTACAGGGTCCTCCTCAGGCAATTCTCCTAGCAGAGGGAATGTTATAGGAATATGGGCTGATTATTCTTATGCTATGTATCATAAAATCATAATATCTGACTGTACGCTTGCTTACCTATATTATTTTATTAATTCACGGTCACCAAAAGAGTAAGAGTAAGTAATCAGGGCCGTCGGATAAAGTTGAAGTTTTGTAAGAAACCGATGGATGTTTTCGAATAAAATTTAATTTAATTAATAGAAATCAGACAGTTCATTTATCAAATTATTTTCATTAGAAAAAGTCCATTGGTTTCTTACTAATCTTCAACTATATCCGACGACCCTGGTTACTTATCTCCTTTGGCGACTGTACCACCCTTTCAGCATGAGTGGATGTTTTCGAATAAAATTTAATTTAATTAATAGAAATCAGACAGTTCATTTATCAAATTATTTTCATTAGAAAAAGTCCATTGGTTTCTTATTAATCTTCAACTATATCCGACGACCCTGGTTACTTATCTCCTTTGGCGACTGTACCACCCTTTCAGCATGAGTGGATGTTTTCGAATAAAATTTAATTTAATTAATAGAAATCAGACAGTTCATTTATCAAATTATTTTCATTAGAAAAAGTCCATTGGTTTCTTATTAATCTTCAACTATATCCGACGACCCTGGTTACTTATCTCCTTTGGCGACTGTACCACCCTTTCAGCATGAGTATTATGCTTGATGACCTAAAACAAACTATTTCTTCTATAAAGATGACGTGGTTTTCAGTTGCTCTTATTTCGACGATTTACAAACCTATTTTTATATATCTAAAAGAGAAAACTTTAATAATATCTCTCTTACACACATCTTTCCGACACAGACGATAATATTTATAGAAGACTATACAGACTACTTAAATAAAACACATAACTAATTCATATTATTAGCACACACATATCCCTCTCTACCCACATCTACTTCACAATCTTAATCTTCTCTCGCCTACATAATAAACACATACGAAGCATTCCTGACCTCAGCAACAGAATCTATATAAACTCACCCATACGGACGCTGACCAAACCGTAACGTAACGCGTTACGTAACACCCACGTCACGGTTTCGGGGCGACATTGAAAACGATGCCAAATCTTTTGTGTATCAACAATCGTTCGGTTTGTATTGCATTCTGTTATTTTAGGGTTAAAGGTTATTAAATTGATTGGTTAGGTTCTTGTAATAGGTATTTTTGTAGTTACTTTTACGGGTAGTTCCGTAAGTGCTGTAGTAAAGCCAAGGACATGCCGCACTGCTACAAAATTCCATATTATTGCATAAAAACCTGATTGTACTTTTTTTTAAGATGGTAATCAAATCATTAATAGTCCTCCAGACGGAATTTCGGCTATGGCAGCCAATCTCAACGAAGACTAGCCATCTACGCTGGAGATATTATAGTGTGCAGACACAGGGGCACTTTCTCTTCCCTCGCTGTCATAGACTGATGGAACGGCAATCCGCCACGACCGGAGAGAGATTAGGCGCAGAACCAACGGCTTAACGTGGGAGGTATCACACCGTCAACTTCTAAACTCCGGTCTGTTACTGAGAAAGTCCTAGTAAAAAACCCAATAACATTTTGCCCGACGTTCGTCGAGATAGGCCCGAGTTGGCGCCACGCGCCACTCGAGACCGCAACCATTGTGGGAATGGCCGCACGAGGAGGAGGGACCCGCCGAGGAACAGCGGGTCGAGGCCTGTCAAGGAGCGGTGAATGCTCATACGAATCCCGTACCCCCGGCCTTAGGCAGAGGTGGAACACCGCGGTGGTTTTGGCCGGTAAGAGTCCAGCATACCTCTCTGTCACCCCCACGATGGAGGAAGTCCATGAGGATTTCCACCGCGCAAAAGAGCAACGGGGCAGAAAGGTAAACCATACAAGTTATTAAAATCAGGCCACAGCAATGAAATGCTGCGTTGATATAAACATGAATACATTATCATAATCCGACGTTTTACAACAATATTACTCATCGTAAATTGAGTCTTAGTTATAGCACGTTATAGAAAATAGTTGTCTTTGATATCTAAACGCCTGAGTCCTCTAAACAGGTTAATAGTAATAGATACGAGGACACGATAACTTGGTCTTTAACGCACTATTTATATAAAGTATGCGAACCGTTTTCAACTTTATTGCTTGGAGTGAGAGTCAAGACTGGTGAGATGGTTCGGGTTAGACTTTGGATGCCTTCTTACTAGGAGAATTTATCTAAAGTTACGGTTCAGGACTCTATTGAACTTTCTAAGTACCTTTCATCTGGTCCTTTAACAATGCGTTCAGCCCAAAACAGCAATATAAACATAATGAGCCGATAAGTTTTCCTTCCACAGCTGGGACTTTGGCTGAGGTCTCTCTCTCTGTGAGAGGGAGCCGTTATCCCCAACGAGGGCAGTTTTGGTGAATGTTCGGTTTTACGTGTCTAACTACAACCATTGTCCCACAGCTTGGTAAAGGTCACAACATATTTTTCCACTTTTCTTTGTGCTGGGTCTTCTCCGTCCAGTCACTTAGGTACGAGTGCAGTGAAAAAAGCTACAACCATAGAACAAGAATATTACTTTGTTTAGAAGCTAAAGTGGGCGTAAATGCTGATAGTTACTTTAAAGAAAACCTGATTCACGTCACATTTGTGTCAGTTTTGGAGTTAATGTGGTATGAAACTAAGAATGCACGATGCGACCTCTATTGCAGCACCACTTCAATTAATGCAAAGAAACAGTGCGTACATTTATTGCACAATCCTGTGATACATCTAAATCGATTCCGATCGATCGATTCATCGAAATCCGTTTCGTAGTTATGAAGAACAATGCAGTCACACGATTTTGTCTTACAGGTAGGTGGGTACTTTCTATTTTTAGATTTATTCATTTAATTTTTTTTGTGTTGGTAATACGCACACAGTGGGTATTTATTTTAGTTTTTCATTCAGTACAATACAACACAGACACATACATATATGTCACGACATTTTATTTGATTTTGCATAAGCTTTTCTATAATTTCTAGCATTTAAATGAATTCTCTCAATTTATTACAAAGGACACACACTTCCCTATGTGTTTGTTATTCCAGCGTATGGCACTCGTGGGTTGCAGCTGAAAATCAGCGTCAGGTGATACACTTGTGTTGTCATCTGACATTATGCTGAGCTGAGGCCCTTTTGGCATTATAATCTTTGTTTTCTGTTTTTATAGTTTTAAGGTGTATTCATTTTGTGTAATGCCAATAAACGCAGTTTTCTTTCTTTTCTATGTCAAATCCTATTTTGAACACAAGTTTTTAGACATATAATACGACAAACCCACAAAAAAAGCAATTAAATGGCATTGATTTACTTCTAGGAAAGGCTGGATGGACGTTTACATATTATAAAGGCTTTGTGGTAAAATAATGAGGTAGGCAAAGCATCTAAAGGGTGAATCTATTCACGTTGAAAGCTGGTATCTGGCGCCGATATGCCAGTGTTTGACAAGCGCTGCCCCAGCAGTCTCGAGATTCATAGCGATCGCTTTACGACCGAATTCGGTCGCAAAGTCCCGAATTGACAGGTGAAATGTGTGGAGTGACAGGACTTAGCGACCGAATTCGGTCGCAAAGCGATCGCTATGAATGTCGAGGCTACGGGGGCTGGTTGGCGCTTAGTTTTCATACTTTTTCGCCAAATCAGCGGGAACCATGGCCGTTAAGCGCCGACAAATTCAAATCTGAATTAGTCGGCGCCGCTTCGCACTGGTTCAGCGCCGGTTATGCCACCTATGTACGTATATGTATATGCAATACACCCAGATGAGACGCCACTTGATAAAAGCCTGCAAGAGCTGATTCTGATTCTGGAACGCCAAGCTGATAACGATGACCATGATAATAGTCAAAGTCAAAGTCAAAACGTTTATTGCAAACTAAGTGTACAATGTTGGTGTTATGTTATGTTAGTAGATACTTATGACTTAGTAGCCTTTTACAAGCATTGCAATTTTGTCATTCGCCTGCCCTTATTATCATAAATTAGCATGCATTGACATTATTATTAATTAATTATTATCTTTTATATTAGTACAATTAAATTGAGAAATTACTTATGTCAAAATTAAATGTCAATAATAATGAATTTAATACAATTATTATGCAATATATTAATGTCATCCTTTTCAGGTATTACAAATTATCATTTTATATTAAGTTAAATAGGATAGGCTACATGTTATTGTTTGTATAGGACCATAGATATATTTCTTACGTTTTTATGTATAGGACAGATCGCCACTTTTGGACTCTAAATATTCTTTTACTGAGTAGAAACATTTTTTAATTAGGTATAGTTTTAGCCTTTTTTGGAATATTGTTACAGATTTTTCAGTTTTAAATATGTTGGGCAACTTATTATATATTTTTATTGCCATATAGTATGGGCTATCACTTAACATTTTAATTCTTGAGGATGGAGCGCATAACCTCTTTTTATGGCGAGTGTTTACGTTGTGCGTATCTTCTACTTTAGTAAACTTGTCGATATTTTTAAAAACAAATGCGCAAATGTCAAGTATGTATATTGAAGGCAGAGTTAGAATTTGATATTTTATAAAGAACGGTTTGCAGCTCTCCATATTATCTATTTGGGCTAGAATTCTTATACATTTCTTTTGCAATGTGAATAGTTCACCTACGTTTACACTATTTCCCCATAGCATGACTCCATATCGCAGCCATGAGTATGCGTATGCGTAGTAAGCAGCCATAGCTGTTTGTGTGTTAGTGCTTTGTTTAATTTGGAAAAGAGCGTAAGAGAACCTTGAGAGTTTTGTTTTTATATGTTCTATGTGTGACTTCCAGTTAATGTGTGTGTCAATATTTATGCCAAGTAGGCTAAATGTATTAACTTCTTCTATTTGCGTGTGTTTGAATGTTGTTTTTAGATTAAGAGGTGATTTTTTGTATGATCTAAATTGTATTATACTTTGGAATCTTCAAAAACTTCTACATCATTCAAATCAAATCAAATTATTTATTTGCTAGAATGGAGGTATACAAATAAGGTCGGGAACACAATTATCAGATAAATATTAACAGTTCAATACAATTAAAATCAATTCAGTCAAAATGCAATTAATGAATACATAATAGTCAAAATAGTCATTGACTATCGTTTTTACTTACCTAAGAAGCAGAAGGGTTATAGGATCTATCCTAGCTGCTTTCTTAAAATCAAGTTTTCATCCCATCCTAGGATCCAGTCCAGTCGTTGAAAAGAACGTTAAAAAATCAAGTTAAGGTAAAGTAGCTCCCCTTCTACCTAGGAATAGATTTGTTTCACAATATACCATAAGGATTCACCCTAGTTGACGCAAACATAAATGGAGGTACCTCCATTTATGTTTGCGTCAACTAGCTGTCAGCAGTGCCTGCCTGCAGTCTGAAATCGCATAAATGCAAAGAGATTTGGCAAAACTATAATCGTTCTGGACGAAATCCACTCACTTCAACGCAGCAGTTCAAAGTAAAACATGAGTTTAATAAACCTACAATGTTGTGTAAGCTCTCACTCAATGAGATTAGTATAAGTACTAAAGTCCGTCGGTCTGTGACGTCATACAACTAGGTGCACATAAGCTGAAGTGGCTGAAGCTTAGTTAACTTGTTGCTGAGCTGACCAACGTACAGGGATTGTGTGGGTAGCAACTTTGTGCAAAGCTCTTGCAGCTATAAATTTTATATCAGAAATGAGAATGCAGGAAAAGGATAAAGTAGGAAGATATATTAAGAATTACAGATACGCTCCTTATTTACTGTTTGTATTTCCCATGCAAGTCCCAAATAAAATAATTTCTTTCTTTATTTAGATATCTTAAGTTACCAAATAGGAGGATGACATAAGGAATAACTCTATGCACTGCGGGGACTGGTAATACGAATTTAGATTTAGACACAAAATTTGTTGGTATGCTCTCTAATGACTAGAATTTCGCCCTTTGAAACAGCATGCAACATAACAATGTAGAAATAGTTCTGAATAGCTATTCAGAACCATTCTATAAGTTTCCGTATCGAATCAAACATCAATCAATGTTATCGAAGGAGTCCTCTTAACGCTGTTCACATCACAAGTCCAAAACCCAAAATTGTCCTGTATAAATCAAACAGACGACTGTTATTCTTCCGACAGCTGTTTGCTGTCGGGGGCAAGGTAAATCAGGTAATCCAGATTTGTCATTTCCGACACGATAGCCTGTCGGATGGTTGCAAATAGCTATGCTATCATATGCTGGTAGATAAACAATCCCGGATGAAATTCTTTTCGAAGGGCTCGACTACGTAACTCATTGATATCAGAGGGGCAATTCTTGTAATTTTAAGAACGTTCACAGTCTGATCTCAGTCTCAATCTGTCAAAAAATACTTCTAATTTCTCTACATTTTGACAAATTTTTGACATTTGTTTGTCGCCGAGATGAGACTGCGACTAGATTTTGAACGTTTTAAATTACGAGAGTTGGCCTTCAGGTTGAAGATTCAAGAACCCAGGACATTAACAAACGATTTCACAGTAGTTATACCTAGACCATGAGGCAGTTTCGCAAGAAACTTTCAAATAACCAACACAGGAAGGATAAACGAATTTCTGAACCATCGCACATACATAAATTTTTCAAGATTTTCGCAACTCACGTTCGTATGATATAACTATATACGTGCTCCAATATATCACGGTGCAAAAAAACGTTGAATTAAACATTGTACGCCTAGGTACGCATGGGCGATGTTTTCCCGCGGCGATTTTGTTTCGCGCACTGCATTTTTAACGCTATGCTTAGCGCCGAGAATTGAAAATCCGACAGTTTGTTTTTTTGACGCACTGGGATGCGCGTTGTTGGATTCTCAATGTTCGACTCAACACCATGAGTTGAAAATCCAATGCGCGATAATATCCCTCCGCAATATTTTTACGTGCGTGCGAAGGAAGCAACGTCAGATGAAAGTTGTCTGTCACGACCCCGTTATGTGCTTCGATTAGAAACTATTCCTTTCAATCAATGGAGAGCAATCGCTCAAAGATATCTGGGTCGCACGCCTACCAAGCAATTATATTGATGACTAATATGATGATTGCTGAATAGCACTTATTGCTCGATTATTGTTATGTTTGTAATGGTTAGCATGACAGATTTATTAAACGTGTGATTTAAATTGGCAAGTGTTCCTCGTCCGGTTTTTACTACATCCTAACTAATCCATAGTAATATAATGAAGCTGAAGAGTTTGTTTGAACGCGCTAATCTCAGGAACTACCAGGCGGATTTGTAAAATCTTTTCAAAATCAAAAGTCATTTATTCAAATTAGGCTGAGAATCAGCACTTTTCGAACGTCAAAATTACAAAAGACAGTCCCCCAAAAACGCCCGCCCTTCTGTATTTCCCTTTTTGTATTTGATAGCCCAATTCCTGAGGAAGGTTATAAGTTATGCAACATCACGCTACGATCCTTAGGAGTTGAGCAAAAACAAAAAAGGCAGAAAGGTCGCTAAGCGAAAACGAAGTTAAGGCGTGGGCGGGCGATGCGATGAGGTGGGTCGGGGAACAAGAAACTACACGCGGACGAAGTCGCGGGCTAGTCACCATCTGCCTAGCCTTTTCCCAACTATGTTGGGGTCGGATTCCAGTCTAACCGGATGCAGCTGAATACCAGTATTTTACATGGAGCGACTGCCTATCTGACCTCCACAACCCAGGTACTGGGCAATACGATACTCCTTGGTATAACATTTAGAGGTATGAGGAACAGGGTGTAAAGTTCACTCATCCTCTATAGAAAAGGGAGAATCCTCCGACTAGACGGGTGTTGTCTGGTAGGCAATTGCCCCGAAGGCGCGGGCTAGTATCATATAAATAGTCTTAGTAACTTTAGATGGAACAACCATTCGATATTGAGTATACAATACACGGGTCTTCACGAATGAGGTTCATCGGGTGCACCCTGGGCGGCCATGGCATAAATATGCTAATATTCTTGATAAACTGCCGAAAAACTAAAGGCTTCTAAATCATTAATTTAAGCGATAGCTTTTAGTCTAGCCAGCTAAATAAGAGCCTTCGCGAGTGATATGCGTCAGGCGCACCCTCGTCGACCATGGCATAAATATGCTAATATTCTTGATAAACCGTCGAAAATCTAGAGGCATCATGATGATTGATTAATTCATCAATGCTTTTAGTCAAGTCAGCTTCCTTAGTTTTGCCGATTAATTCTGTAAGAATCTCAACCCCTGCACCAGGTGGAAAGACAGCTTACTTCACCTAAGGTTTCACGGGAAGATTTTTGCAGAATTGATTTTTAACAGTCCGGCTGGTCAGTCCACCTCATCTGACAACAACAGATAATCCTTAAGGTAGCACGTTTAACCACAGAACACCTTGACTTTGTGCCAAGGCCAGTTTCGCAGCCAGTTTTATGGCTAGCCCATTACTCTTAAGTACGCAAACACTGCACTATATCTGCCAAGAGATGCAAAGCCAATAAACAAGCCACTGAAATAATATGAGAAATTTGGAGATTTATGACGGTACGTGAGAATATTCGACTAACTTTGCAAGATCAATTTGATCAGCAAATTGGTGAGATGCAGTTACCGCTCTGTAAAAGTGGTAATGCAGTATGGCGCCAGATACAAATGGCCTTCCTCTTTGACCACTTTCATAAAAATAATTAAGGTATAAAGTAGCCAGTGCCTTTACCATCTTGGCTTTGCAACCCGTTTTGAGAGAACCTTTTATCAAGCACTGGACTGCGATACACAGAGCAGAGTGATATGATTAGTAATGAGCTTGACAATTTCTTAGATACGTATTTCAACAGGTGCCAAAACTTAAAAGAACAGACCCCCCATACGGATCTGCATGGTAACCATGTGCCAGAATGTCTGCACTTGTCCTATAAAGGTAAGCAACCATGTGGATATGCAGACAAATATACATATTGAATTTAAACAAGCATTATAAAGGCCGGATATTAGCTCATCGGCTTAAGAACATATTATGGTAAACTACAAACGATGAGGTAAGCTGTTTCCCGAGTCTTGGGCCATTCAATTCTCTATATGTAAAAAGATCAGCATTTGAACATGATAATGATAACCAATATAATATAGGAGAACAATATAGATTTGTTATTTAATGGTTGATTGCGAAAGACAACTAACATTCACTGGGCATGAAATGAAAACTGAGGAAAAATATTTGGGAAACAAGACGAAGACGAAGATGAAAAACATGTATTTTCAAGTAAAATATACTTGCTAACTCCACATATAAACAAACACTAACCATTACTAAACGGTCAAGTACGTGCGGTAAACATGTATCATATATACAGCAACGATAAGCATCTGTGTGACTGATTTCATGCGATAATCGACAGTCATTCTATGTAGTGAGAATAGGGTTATCTCGCAGTGACATATGTCGCAGATTTCGTAGAATATTGTATAGACTGGACAAAGTTTATGACATAGATATGTCGTGATAGAAGAGTACATGCTGTATGAATTAGATGACAAAACTGTTTTGCGAACAGTACGTATTATAAAAATCTTCAACAGGCCAGTTTTGATTTTTTTTTTCAAAACTTTAAAAAAAATTTGCGGGACAATATCAAAAGCTTAGTCTTTATTTCCAACCTGCACTGGGCACGCGTGGTGGATTACCGCCCACTCCCTCTCACTGAGAGAAGGCCTATGTCCAACGAAACACGGATCACTAGGGACTGACACTATTGACACTTCACCTAAGTTTTCACAGTGAGTATTTTACAGAATAGATCGACTGGTCACTCACGCACGCCGCCGGTTGCGAGTACTACACTACGCTTTGTCATTTTCATTTCTTCACGAACCTACCAATCTTTCTCCCATCCCATCCAATATGGTGGCCCTAACTGACCGTAACCTACATGTGACTAGTGACTGATAAATCACAATCAATCAGGCACAATGCTGCGTGAAGGGCGCTGAACTGCTAACTAAGTCATGGCCATTAGGCAAGTTGTTGTTAGCTAAGGAATTTATGAGTCGTGTCTTGAACTTATTTGGGCATACGTTTATTGATGTTTCCACATTCTTGCTGGTGATATATGGAGTTTGTTGTATAGGTTTTTGGACATGGCTATGGCGAATCGATTGAGGATGTGGTTAAGCAATGTGGGGTTGAATTTCGACACATGAGATGGATTTACGAGTAGTCTGAATTTGTGCCCGGTTGATAGCAATAGGCTCGAGGGGCCCGTGGCTAAATAATAACAGCCGCACAGGTCGATCGGTCAGGTTAAGCTACGCTTGCCGCGGTTGATCTGTGGATGGGTGACCATCTTTACATACCGAGACCCCTCCGTGCCTCGGAAAGCACGTTAAGCCGTTGGTCCCGGCTGTCATTCGTGGATCTTTGACAGTCGTTACGGGTAGTCAGAAGCCCGAAAGTCTGACATCCAGTCTTACCAAGGGGTATCGTATTACCCAGTAACTGGGTTGTGGAGGTCAGATAGGCAGTTGCTCCATGTAAAATACTGGTATTCAGCTGCATCCGGTTAGACTGGAAGCCGACCCCAACATAGTTGGGAAAAGGCTGGTAGATGATGATAGCAATAGGGTCATCTCCTATTACATGGGGTTCAAATATAACTAGCAAAATGTGGGTGTACATGGTGGTGTGGACTGTGGGTGTAGTGTACCTATAGGTACACCTCTTATACCTTCGCGGATTTAAGGGCCGACGCACACTGGCGGCATGGTACGGCAAGGGATTTTTCTGCGACTAATAGAAAATATAACTTAATAGAATGACAATAAAATTGAGATTTCATCGGCAGCAATGATGCCGCGGTATCCTTAGGCATGCCGCGACGTCCTTTGGCATCATCATTGAAATTTAAATTTTATTGTCATACATTTAAGTTATATTTCTATTCGTCGCATAAAAATCCCTTGCCGTGCCGTGCCGCCAGTGGGCGCCGGCCCTAAGGCGTGTTGTTAATGTTATGTTATGTTAAAAAAGGTTTTTTGGACTTCAAGATAGTTGTTTGTGGTGCAGTTGCCTAACGCTTGTGAGATTGGTGTTAAAGGGACACAGGAGTATCAATCCTGGGGATTAAGGAACACAGCCTTGATGTTCTAATGATCACAAAGCTACTCCTGAGCATGAGGTCGTGTGTTCGATTACCGGGTTTATTTATTTACCATTTATGTACAGACGCCAGCACATCAAGCTACTACAATCTGTCAAATTTCTTTAATAGATTTTCAACTTTATCGCTAAAGCATTAAGGTTCAAGGTTGATTGGGAAAATTTTACAGTTTCGGGTAGCTTGACCTGCTGGCGTCTGTACAACTTAGTGTTATTGGGGTTTTTCCATCTAAAATTTCTCAGGAGCAGCCCGGTGTCTACATTTGTGCCCCGTTGATGGCAATAGGCTCGCCCTCTATTACAATAAGGCTTAGACCGATTTTGATTCATGAATGTAAAAGAGGTCATTTCATTATTAGTCAGTAGTCAATCTCAGAAATCGATAGCATCGGAATTAATTAGGAGTGGCAGTGGCAGCGTTATAGTCAGATAATAATTAGGTACTGATAATTTATGATTTGAGATTGTGATTAATGATATCTTGATTGTTACGATTTCTTGAAGTGATCTTGGCATACTGAGGTTAGGAACCTATTACAGTACTACGGACTGACTGTTTCTCTACCCATCGTGTGGCAGTGGAACTGTTTACACTGGTATGTGTGGGATCTATTAAAAGGTATATGGTTTGGTAGGTATCATTATTCATTTCATAATTCAATTGATGTCAGACTGTCAGCCTGAAAATACGTGGCGATATTTCTAGGAACCAAATGGCGATGTTTCCGCATAGTACCACCATTACCACTTCGAAATTTATAAACTCCTGACAAAAAGCCGGACATTCGCAAAATGTCCGGACATCTAAATTTTTTTTTTTCCGTATTCATTTTAATTTTTTATTGTATAAAAAAATTCGGACTAGATGACTAGGCCGGACAAAGTCCGGACGGGAGCCCAAAAAGCCCGACCTGTCCAAACAAATCCGGACAGATGAATAGATTAGTACTACAACATAGAAACCTTTTGTAAAGTATATAAATAAACATAAAAATACACAAAACCTTTCAAAACACAACACAGCATAAATGCAAAACACCGGCTACCAACATCGGCCATGTAATTATGTATGCGGTTCGGGAAGCTACTCGTACCGAATATTGGGCAGAGCACGAATTAATTTGATTTGTAACACGACCTCCTGTAATCCTGTATTGACCGCTGGTAAAGGCAATGCAAAATTTTTGCAGTATAACCCAATGGTTGTAATGCCAAAATTTGGCATTGCCTGTAATATTGATTTGTATTCATTCATGCTAGTGGTCTACTTTAGCCCTGGATCGATAGACCTGGAAGTCATGGGGAGAGGCATTTGCCCAGCAGTGGGATGATGAAGGCTAACAGTAACATTATTCATTCATGCCTTAGTAGCCCTAGACAGAGTAAATGTGGAAGAGACCTGGGGGCTTGTTATTATATAATAATTAATACGCTATGACCACCTAACTTCTGTATCTTAGCGTGTCAATAGCAATCTAAATGGACCCGGCCCACCATTTAACGATTCCTTACTTCAAAACCACGTCAATTTCTTAGTCAATCACGACATCTGAGGGGCAATTCTCGTAATTTTAAGAACGTTCACAGTCTGATCTCAGTCTCAATCTGTCAAAAAATACTTCTAATTTCCCTATATTTTGACAAGTTTTTGATATTTGTTTGTCGCCGAGATGAGACTGCGACTAGATTTTGAATGTTTTAAATTACGAGAATTGGCCTTCTGCTATCAACGTAGTCTCTATGACACAATGGCGTGGTTCGAACTGTCAAAATACATGTTGTCCGTAACAAGACACGATATTGACGTGGTTTGCACGTGGTAAGATTTCGCGGGAAATAATACAGAATTGGGGCCCTGACATTAGCGCGTGCAAACAAGCAAACAAAAAGCAAACAAAGAGTTTGTTTGCTTGTTTGAACACGCTAATCTATGGAAACCAGTCGGAATTGAAAAATCTTTTTTACTCTTGATCGTTTGCCCGAATTCCATAGGCAATCGAATTCGGGAGAACGACCAAGTTTAAATGCGCCATTAAACAAACAAAGCGTATAGTTGACTACTGATAATTGTATCGATACAAACACAGTTCCGAATCGTATCCATTGTTTTTATCGTTATCGAATGCACTCGAACAAACATTGACCGAGCGATATTATCGATGCGTTTGTTCGATAAGATACAGCGGGGGTCAATGTTGAATGTTTATGTCAAAATGTTTTGAAGACATTTATTTTTGTTTATATCAGCTAGATCAAGATGTATGACCACCAAAGGAGATAAGTAACCAGGGTCGTCGGATATGGTTGAAGTTTAGTAAGAAACCGATGCATGTTTGCAAATAAAATTTAATTTAATTAATAGAAAACAAACATTTCATTTATCAAATTAAATTTTATTTGAAAACCTCCATCGGTTTCTTAATGAACTTAAACTATATCCGACGACCCTGGTTACTTATCTCTTTTAATGACTGTACTATCAGTGAATAAAACAAAGAATATTGTTTTTTTTTAGGTCATAATTAACGTCATAATTGATTTTTTATCGGACTGTTTTTTTTTTCAAGAGCAGGGCAAAGTCCTCAGAGTCATACAGAGAACAAATGAGAAAGCATAGTAACAAATGCTCGTTGCATTGAATACCACGCTTGTCCTCTGCATGTTGGCGACTCCATACTTTTCCAGGTCCTACACAGCTATTCGCAAACATTCGACAGGCTTCCGAATTGAAAATGACACATTTTTGGTTACCTTTTTGTCCGTGGGGGAAATTCTCATGGAAAAGGAGGGTTATGTCGAACTCGTACCGACTAAAACACCACGGCTCCTTATTTACGAAATTTTCACCAGTTACCTGATTTTCCCAGTCCTGCCATGAGCTGTCCGAAGAATAGCTGTCGTCTATTTCAAACTCAAAGCAATTATCTCAAATAAATAAATCACAGGCACTTTGGAATTGTGAAGGGGTCGGTCAATGAGAAAGATGAAGCTACTTGCCCATTCCAAAACGTAGTAGGTACCTATGACGAAGAACGGGCAAGAAACTGCACGGACACTCTATTTGGTTTAAACTGACAACATTTTCAGGTTTCTGATTTGTGAATCGTCGTCAATAACATTGATTGACGTTCGATTCGGCACGGAAGCATATCAAACGGTTTGTATGTTAAGTACTGTTTAAATAGTTATTTTACAGTTACACATAATATCAGTTGAACATTGTTACATCAATTACACCCGTAACTTCCTACCAATGACTGATTTTCAAAGCAAAAAAAAAAAACAAAATGGCGCGACAGTAGGCATCATCACCATCATCATTTCAGCCCGGAATCATCAACTGCTGGGTACAAGCATCTCCTTTCTTCTGCCATACCTCCCAGTTCTTTGCGTCCCTCATCCAGATGTTTCCCGCGACTTTGACGATATCGTCAACCCAGCGCGCTTTTGGACATCACTGGTTTCTTTGGCTTAATTTTGGCCACCATTGTGTAGTAGGTATGCCAGGCTCCATAAAAAAAACATCAATCTCCTTTGAAATCCTTAGAACAGCTTTTCTTTTTGGGACACTAAAGGAAAGTCCTTCAACCCTGACAAAAACTACTTTTAAGTACAACAGTAATCACTTAAAATAAGAACCACCTGTACATACATATAAGTACATAACGTATACCTACATAGTTTTAAGAAACAACATGACATGACATCATTTCGCTCGGTGCACTTGTGCAATCAAAGTACAGTCGCCTACAGTGCTATCTGTGTTGTTAATATTAACTGTACCTATTGCAAAATAACCGATCAATTGAAGGTGATTAGAGGTGGATTAAATAAACGTGATACAGATCGGCGATTGTAAACTTTATTAAATTGCATTTCAGAGTTGGTCGAAGTAAAATTAATATAAAGAAAGAAAGAAAGAAAATGTATTTATTGCGACACGCACAGGACGATCATAAAACTAAACTAAACTAAACACACATCAAAAATAAAAATAACCAACTTATATAAAAAAGTAACAAAACCAAATTACCTAAACATAAAGAAAAAGAAAAATTAAACAGAAAGTCCTGTACGAGGCCAAAAGGCTCCTATCTCAGCATCCAATATTATAACGTAACATCACGACTGTATTCCCCGAAGGGTTAGGCAAAGGTGTAAGTATCTATAGTACACCAGCTTTTCGCCAGGGAAAAACAATACCGCTTTGTCTGACCCGGGCATCGAACTCAGGACCTCATGCTCAGCAGTAGCGCTAGCGGCCACTATACCTACGAGGCAGTCAATATTTTTATTTGTGTTCGGTTTGGCATCAGTGGTATCAGAACGCACGATTACTCCCAATTTGAATAATTTTAAAGGATATTGCTAATCCATTGCTTCGCATGTTCGGAAAATTTGTCTGCCCAACAACGTAAATAACGCAATGAATATTGTTGAACTGTCAAAATGACAGCCGTTCCTACTGATAGTGTGTTACGCAATTACCCCGCAGGTTAGACTGGAAGCCAGCCCCAACATCGTTGGGAAAAGGCTAGGCAGATGATGATCAGTAGTATCAGGTTATTCCATCTGGAATGTCTCAGGAGCAGCCAGGAGTCTGGATTTGTGCCGGTTGATGGCAATAGGCTCGCCCCCTATCACATGGGACTTTAAATATAAGTAACATAAACACTGACGAAATGTTAGTATACTATAGTTGCACCACTGCCTAGTCATTCGGGGAGTACTGGACAGGCAACGGAGCCTAAAAAGGCCACTTTAGCAGAATCCTAATAGGATAACAATATGAATCATATTAAAAATCGTAAAATGGTCACAAACTGACAATTCTTAATATGATCTGTGTGCAATTCATATCGCAATGAAATAACATTTAAACTGTCGAAATAAAAAATAAAAAAACCAATTTGATTAATAAAAACTGTAATGAAAAATTTACCGATAAAATTACGGTTTTTATTTTTTTTATTGCGGCAATGCTACACCAAATATGAAATGAAATTTTACGAAAATTAGAGGAATTGCTAATGATCTGCTGGGAATTCAGGAAATGAATAGCTTATAGAGGTATTGCTTAAAGTGGCCTTTTTAGGGCCCCCTGATGTTATGTTAAATGAATATTGGCAAAGTGATAAAAATTTGGCACGAAACATAATCATGTTTATTTATATTTATTATGATGAGACTATAGAGATATTTATTTATAAGATCACTACATCGAAACGAGGCTAAAACAATAAAAATGTTAATGATACCTAATCGTTTTTTTATTACAAATCGGAAGATCGTACCACAGGAAATGATTCTAAGCCCAGTTCCGCACGGGCGATTTAATTTCGCGCACTCGATTTTCAACTCTCGATGTAGAACCGAGCGTTGAGAATCCAATAGGGCGCATCCTAGCGCATCAAGAAAACACACTGTTGGATTTTCAACTCTCGGCGCTAAACAGAGGGTTGAATTTCAAGGTGCACGAAAAAAAATCGCCGCTGAGCTAAAGATTGCGTAACTAACTGTACATGTTGACACGGTGTATAGATTTTTATCTAAATCAGGTATCGATTAAGTAAGATGGTAACCATGTAGCTATAATTTCCCTTGGATTGGAATTTAGGACGACAAGATACTAAATTATCTATAATAAAATGGAGGCCGCATTTACATCAGCATTACATGGTCTTCAATAGAGCTACCATATTTTTAGGAGGGGGGAAATCCTTAAATTCGCCTACATAGTGGCTTTCCCCTTCCAAAGCTCCTAGAGACAAAAGGCCCTGGGAGCGGAGGTCAATCGTCTCGAATTTTCTCGAACAGCCTTTTTATGGCACAAAACTAAATAGAAATATACTTAACTAGCGGACCCGGCGAACTTCGTACCGCCTAAAGGAAGAGAAGGTAAGAAAATGAATTACCTTCATTATTATTATATTTTTCGTTGATTTCTCCCAAGATGATTGAAAAGTTTTTATGTTTCACTTTTTAGTTGTGAAAAGCAAATGACGCAATTTTATTTACTTGAATTTTTATCCGTAATTTTGGTTTAAACCTAACTACTGAACCTATTTTGATAAAATTTCTATGGGACCAATCTGAAAGTATATCCTCCCACATAAAAAAATAATTTTGCAAATCGGCTTATAAATAACGGAGTTCTGAGGTAACAAACATAAAAAAAACAGTCGATTTGAGAACCTCCTCCTTTTTTTGAAATCGGTTAAAAATCGGTCCAATCGTTCTTGAGTTATATAGATTGAAGATTGATACAATAATAAGTAAATACCTTAAAAATGACGTTAAAAATAAAAAGTCAGCGCCGAATACCCAGAACACAACAGAAAAAAATAACAAACTACTACAGCCAACGAACAGCTAATCCAACGCCAAGCTACAAACCATTAATATTGCAGAAGAGGGTAGTTACCTCTGACCGGTAACCTCTTGCCTCCAGCGAGGTTGGAATAAGAATTAATGTTTTAAAAGCCCATTAAAATTCCTATTGACTTGGTGTGTTTAGGGAAAACTATCCATCGCAGAGGGGCAATTCTTGTAACTTTAAGAACGTTCACAGTCTGATCTCAGTCTCAATCTGTCAAAAACACCTTTAATGTTCCTATATTTTTGACAAGTTTTTGACATTTGTTTGTCGCCGAGATGAGACTGCGACTAGATTTTGAACGTTTTCAGGGTTCAACGGTTAAAAGGGGCCAGGAAATGAGTAAAATAATAAAAAATGCAATTTCTGACCCGAAACAGATTACCAAATGATGCAAAGCCAGCAAGTTTATGGGTAAAAATTTCGCAAAATTTCGATGGTTTTCGGTGCAATTATTTTAAATAGCTTGTTCGCTTTTTATTACAGCAGTGAGCGAGTAGCGCCGTTTCGCACGATGTTTCGAGAAATCGTGACCTGAACATTCCTGTGATTTTCACTGGCTTTTCGAGATGGAGTTTAGGCGTCGATTTGAATGTGCCTTGACCCTAAATGGAGTCTCACTCAGCTAAACAGACGTGTTTCTGGAGAGTTCTTTACACTACTTCTACTATCTAGCTTAAACACTAAGAAGTGTTTAGGGTCGTTTTTAATAATAATTATATTCTTTATTTCGGACTACACATACAAGTACACATAATCCATATAATGTTAGTGACTTAAAATAGGTACTATGTTAGTAAACTTTTACAAACTATACAATAGAAATATTGGATCAGGACCGCACTACTCGTACATGGAGTTTTGTCCAATGCTCCATGAATGAGCAATCCACATCCATTCTCCACGCAATAAGCAGCAGGAAGCTGTTGGGGCTGCCCCGTATGCGGCGCATCAGAGACGCAATTCTTTTGCGTTGTATCGCTTGAAAGCCATCCACTTGCGCGTCTGCAAACATACCTAATGCGTGGCAACCCCATCAACATCCTGAACGCGTTGTAGTTGTTGCGTTGTTGTGTGTTGTTGTAGTTGTCTTACAACTTTTGACCTCCAAATATTCACGAATTTTGAATTTGCATAATGCATAATCAGCCTATAACGTTCCGTGCTGGGATCCAGGCCTCCTCTCTATGAGAGCGAAGGGGCTATTCTCCATCACAGGGGCCCAGTGCAGCTGGAAGTCACATGTTTTCGAAGTTTTAGTTCTAGGACATGCCGGTTTCCTCACGATGTTTTTCTTCACCGTTTTGAGAACAGAGGTGATGGAATAAATTACACAAACTAAAGCGCCTGCTTGGTTTCGAACCCATGACCTACAACTCGTAATTCGTTGCCGATACCACTGAACCAACACTGCTCTTTTTAACTGCTTTACCCTAAATTGGGTCCAACCAGTCTTGACCGTCAAAATGGAGCGACTAAACGAGCCTTTTCAGTGAAAACCAGAGCTCTCAAACGGACCACACGACGCCATTCGAGAATGTGAGACAAAAGCTTACAACAATAACAAGGCACACGGTCTGATTCACGGTAACCTGTACAGACAATGTTTTTACTAAGTAAATGGAAGGCACTGACTGTGCAACTACATATATATTACAGTTCGGATTTAGAGTTCCGTACTTTAAAAATATTTGAAACCATGTAGAAGACTCGTGGCTAAATGATAACAGCTGCACGGGTCGATCGTAGGGTTAAGCTACACTTACGGCGGTCGGTTTGTGGATGGGTGACCATACTGACTACCCGTTACATATCCCCTCCGTGCCTCGGAAAGAATGTTAAGCTGTTGGTCCCGGCTGTCATTCATATAGCTTTGACAGTCGTTATGGGTAGTCAGAAGCCCAAGTTTGAGAAACAGTCTTACCAAGGGATATCGTATTTTCCAGTAGCTGGGTTGTGAAGGTCAGATAGGCAGTCGCTACATGTAAAATACTAGTATTCAGCTGCATCCGGTTAGACTGGAATCCTAACTTAGGTGGGAAAAGGCTAGGCAGGTTTACTTTTATTTGTAGAAGACTCCAAATTATGTAAATGATAACTCCAGGTTGTTTAGAAGTTTCTCAAAGTCCTGTTGCTTAAGTACTAACTTGTACTTTCGGAATAATCCACCCTAAGCAATTTGACAGTTAAAAAAGGCGAAAAAAAAAATTGCAGAACCAACTATTGAAGTAATGAAAAGAATTGCCGTGAATCAAAGGATTCGAATTTAGATGCGAAAATAACAACTATGCATTTTGAACTAAATATTAAATTTTTAACCTTTTGCTGCTACTATTAAACCCTTTTTAGGGTTCCGTGCCCAAAGGGTGAAAACGGGACCCTATTACTAAGACCCCACTGTCTGTCTGTCACCAAGCTGGTATCTCATGAACCGTGATAGCTAGATATTTGAAATTTTTACAGATGATGTATTTCTGTTGCCGCTATAACAACAAATACTAAAAACAGAATAAAATAAATATTTAAGTGGGGCTCCCGTACAAAAAACGTGATTTGTTTGCGACGTGCGTGTTTTGCTCGATATTAATAACGGCAACAGGAAGACGCTTGAAATATTCACAGAATATTTAGTTGTATACTCACTATATAATCAATATTTAAATTAAAATAAATATTTAAGGGGGGCTAATGTTGTACCTATAGATAATGGTACGGAACCCTTCGTGTGCGAGTCCAACTCACACTTGGCCGGTTTTTTTAGAGCCACGAAGTTCTCGCACCACGAAATATAATGGTTGCGGAAAATAATCGCTAATCTGTGAACAATATCATTCATACTAGAGTCCGCGCACTGCGATAAATAATCGCTTGAAAAAATATATTAGCGTTCGCGATTTCATTTCGCATGAACATGATTAAAAAAATCGCGTCGCAGTGCGCGCTTTACCCAATGAAATCTACTTTGAGACTAGATTCTCACATAAAGTCTATTCAAACTTGATTCAAATTAATATGATTTCAAGTAAAAAAAATATGAACTTTATTTTAATAAGTTTAAGTTGATTTCAGAGTGACTAGCATTATTGAAAAAGCTATAAAAATGTTTGTAGTTTTAGCGTAAACTGAACATTATTGTGTAGGATGTAAAGTATTTTTTCCATAAACTCATATTTTTGGAAAATAAATCGCGAATGCCGATTAGTTTCATTGTGCAAGGCAAAAATACTGAGCTAAACATTATGTTATCATCCCGGGGGCCTTTCTCGGACTAGACAATTAACAAGAAATGAGTTTATAAGTCAAGCCGTGGGCGTTGGGCCAACAGCATGTCTGATGCCAGTGCTGCCACTAATTAGTTAACCATGCTATTAAAATGGTTAAGAACAATACGTCATCACCACTTTAGTAGATAGGGACACATAAGATATAAATGATGTGGGTGTCAATGGTAATTTTTTTTTCGTGGCTCTGCCTTCAAAAGGCACCCGATCTCCGGGGGTCGGGGAGTGTAGGATTTTTACCTCACCAAAACCACCCCGGTGATCATATAGGGTCCCGTGGTACCTGTGTTTAAAATAAGGAATTTCAAGAAATTTCACGCGGACGAAGTCTCGCGCAAAAGCTAGGACAAACAATAAAAAAGAACATTAAACGGAACAACAACTCTACCAGACTTTAAACTATTGCCTAATAAATAATACAGTACAGACGCCAGCACATCAAGCTACTACAATCTGTCAAATTTCTTTAATAGATTTTCAACTTTATCGCTAAAGCATTAAGGTTCAAGGTTGATTGGGAAAATTTGACAGTTTCGGGTAGCTTGACCTGCTGGCGTCTGTACAATACCGAGCACATAATAACCTTGTGTACGTGATAGCCGCAGGGCTAACAATCCACACCTACAAAGTTGCAGGAAAGTCATTAACAAAATCAAGGCAAAAACAATGGACATTAGCAATTAAACGACTTTGGGAAAACCGCCAGCTTATTTTGGTTTTCATTACCATGTAAACGGTATTTGACTAACAAAAGAACACGTTTATATTCATACTAGGTTCTGCTCGCGGCTTTGCCCGTGTTCCCACGGGAACGTGTTACCAGGGCAAAAAGTAGCCTATGTCCTTCCCCAGAATGCCATCTATCTCTTTGCCAAATTTTACCGAAATCCGTTAAGTGGTTTAAACGTGAAAAAGTAAGATACAAACAATACTAACTTCTGTCCGCGTGGATGTCGGAAATTATCCCACGGGAGCGTGCTACCAGGACAAAAGTAGCCTATGTCCTTCCCCAGGATGCCATCTATCTCCTTACCAAATTTAATCGAAACACGTTCAGTGGTTTAGGCGTAAAAAGGTACCATACCACAGATTACTAACCATACAGAGGAGAGTTACTTTCGAATTTATAATATTACCTTGTATGGATACTATACAAGTCAGAACTGTTGTATGGAATTTATGGTGAGACATTCTTTTTGGTCAATGGTTTCATTCTCACACGATTTGAATTATAACTCTGATGGACTACTAACCTTATAGAGTACATCTTCAACAAGTCCTACTTTCTGCTGGGGCCATACTTAAAAAGCGGCCAAATGCGTGTCGGACTCGCACACGAAGGGTTCCGTAAGGGCTATATTTCACCGTAGGACACTAGCGGTGCAACTAATCGCCGCTACCAACCAAATGTATACAAATCTATAGAGGGTGTTTCACCTGGTGTTCGCTTGGTTGCGCAACCATACATACATTTCGATGGCACCGCGACCTGGCTGCGCGGCCATGGCGTCCCAGTAAGATAAGGCACCGTCACAAATCGCCGACAAAGTCACGCGTCTTGTTTGGAGACCAAGAACCTCATTTAATTTTTAACTTCATTTTTATTAATATTATTTGTTGTTATAGTGGTCATTGCAGTACACACTCTGTGAAAATTTCAACTATCTACCTATATATTACGGTTCATGAGATACAGCCCGCTGACAGACAGACGGACGAACAGCTGAGGCTTAGTAATAGGGTCCCGTTGGCAATCTTTGGGTGCGGAACTCTAAGAACGAAGAACATAATGTTAAGTTTGATGATGAAGATAATGGTAATTATAGTGGTGAGCGGTAATGCTCTTTATTATAATTATATCTTACGATACCGTTGCGGAAAGTAAACAGACATGTTGGCTGCCAAATCGGGAGGTTTGGACCACCTAGATGTGCAAGCCGGGACTAGCAGTGGTGGCCCAGTGGTAACGGATGCGAGTTGTAGGTCGTAGGTTCGAACCTAGACAGGCACTTAACTTTGTGTAAATTATTTCATCACCATTGCTTTCGAAACGGTGAAGGAAAATATCGTGAGGAAACCGGCATGTCCAAGAATAAAAAATTCGAAGACATGTGACATCCACTAACATGCACTGGGCCGTAATTTACGACCTACTTACTGTCTGTCACAGGCCTGTGTCCTAGCAGTGGGAACAATATAGGCTAACAAGTGACGCCTTTCTCCCATACAGAAACTTGAGAACGCCACGTGCTACCATCCTTGCTACTTTTGATCATTCACTTTCATATGGCACACTTAAAAATACATTAATACACAAGTAATGTGCCTGCCTTTTTTTTGGTTGGGAATTCATCTAATAACTTCTCTCATTCTGGGCGGAGCGGGATATCAGATTTTTACTGACTAAAACCCACCCGTTCTTTCAGTTGCCTTTTCGAACAACCCGCGACCCTGGCAGGCATTGGCCCTAGCGGACCCCATCACTTAGTGCTGACATCTTTTTGAGGCTCGCGTGGAACACAACGCGCCGTCGAACCGGGCCTGGTCCTTACCGGATGGCGAGCTACCCATTGCTCGCCGTCCGCAAGCCCGCGCTTGCGGTGGCCGGAATCGGTAAAGTGCCTGCCTGGGTTCGAACTCACGACCTACAACTCGTAAGTCGATGCCGATACCACTGGGCCACCAGTGCTCCCTTTGTGATGTACAGACGCCAGCACATCAAGCTACTACAATCTGCAAATTACTTTAACAGATTTTCAACTTTATCGTTAACGCATTAGGTTCAAGGTTGATTGGGAAAATTTGACAGTTTCGGGTAGCTTGACCTGCTGGCGTCTGTACATCTTACTTTAATTATGTTTTCGGGTCAATGTGTAGCCCAGGGTGTAAATGCTTACATCATTAATTAAAACATAATGCCAACTAGTTCTCAACGGACTTCGCCCAATGAGACCGCACCTTACACGCAATAATAAATTAACATATTAATTATTATTCGCATGTAATTAGGTGAAATGCATTGTTTCCATTTTTTATAGGAATTTTACGTTTGTTAAACTTGTTAGTTATGTGGCTACTATAAAATTAATTTTATGTTAATGGGAACATAGAAATTAGAAATAACTGGCTGTTTGTGCCCGATTTCTGATGTTCCGCCTCACAGTCGCGAGTTCCACGACTTGTCGCGCGACACCGTTTAAAGTCGCCGCTGTGCCTAGGATCGTGGGGGACTTCAAATAAAATGAGAACTAGCTATCGCAGAGTCGCATCACGACTGTTTTGGAGATATTAATGATCAAAACCGATACTTCGCCAATACCGCAGAGGCGTAGAGGGAAGAGTTTTTTTACCGACTTCAAAAAAGGAGGTTATGCATTAGGCGGGTACTTTTTTGTTTGTCCTTTTGGCTGTCGCTTTTGACGTCATGTAGACGCTGTGTTAGCGTCGCGGAAACAGTCGTACAAAAAACGTCGCTTTACCGTAGTCCATATACGTTTGTCGAACGCCTACGCTAGAAACGATGAATGACTGATAGAATTGTTATTAAATTATCTATACTAATAATAAAGCTGAAAAGTTTGTTTGTTTCTTTGAACGCGCTAATCTCTGGAACTACCAGATTTAAATAAAAATATTTTTTATCACATCTATTCAAAAAAAAGCTAGTGTATTCTTCGTAAACAGGGAATAAAATAGCTCTTTAATCCCTAGGGACTAAAAGTGATTTAAAATTGGAATGTGGATATTGTTAGTAAAAGTTTCAATCACCAAAGAGATCAATCACCGATCACGAACATTGTATGAACGATAAGCGAAAATAAAGTTATAGCAGACGATGCGATGCGTCGGGTTGGGTCGGGGGAACAAGAAATTTCACGCGGACGAAGTCGCAGGCAGAAGTTAGTAAGATAACACAGTTAGTCAGAGTTAACCAGTGTCAAAATAATAATAATTTATAATCTGCATTTCACTGCTTCCTAGACCATTTTAATGACTCACGCAATTTTATAATAATTTTGATAAACATTATGTACTCAGAATTGATGTGAGTGATACTTAAATCCTACTAATAATATTATAAACGTGAAAGTTTGTTTGGATGGATGGATGTTTGTTACTCTTTCACGCAAAAAATACTAAACGGATTTGGATGAAATTTGGCACATAGATGGTTTATAACCAGGATACTTTTTATCCCGATATTCCCACGGGATCAAAACTTATGCGAGTGAAACCGCGGGGCGCAGCCAGTAATAATAATAATAATAATAATAATATCCCTGGACATTTCACACAGCGCCATCTAGTCCCAAGCTAAGCAACCTAATGCTTGTGTTATGGTAACAAGATGGCTGATAAACTACTTATATACATTTTTTTTTTTTTGTAAATACATACATATTATAGATAGAAAAACACCCAGACTCGGAACAAATACATGTAGGTCATACAAATATTTGTTCCGTGCGGGAATCGAACCCGCGACACGCAGCGCAGCAGTCAATCGCTTAACCACTGCGCCAACCGTGCCGTCAACTTTAATAATATTATCAATAATGATAATATTATTAAAGTTGAAGAGGATGTTTCACACTGCTACTGCTAGAGACTGGAATGCGAAGTGGGTCTTAGCATCTAAAAAAATGTTATGATTGTGTAATAAATTCCTCTGCACGGATTGCTAAAATATTTAACTTGTATCTACTACTGCCTAGCCTTTTTATCCAACTATGTTGGGGTCGGCATCCAGTCTGACCGGATGCAGTGGAGTACTAGTATTTTACATGGAACAACTGCCTATTTGACGTCCACAATCCAGTTACTGTGATAACGATAACCCCAGTCTTACCAATAAATTGGTAAGACTGGTTGTCAGACTTTCGGGCTTCTGACTACACGTAACTCTGAGACACGGAGGGGTCTCGGTATGTAAAGATGGTCACCCATACACAGACCAACCGCGGCATGCGTAGCTTAACCTGACCGAGATGTGCAGCTGTTATTATTTAGCCACGGGTATCACTGTTATTTATAAACAGAGAATGACAAATCAAGAGTGATGATTCTGTGAATGTACATAATAGCTATACTACCTAAAAAATATTTGTTTATATTAATTTTGTTGTAAAAATTATCCTTTTTTTCTTACATTACACAGAATACTATCACGGTTTATGCACCATCTCTTCCTACCAATTTGTACGCCACGGTATGCGGCTGAACATGTAAGAACTTTTCTGTATACCACTGTTATCCTGCATGCGCACCATGTACACCATGTTTAAACAAATAAAATTCACTTACTTACTTAATAACCATGTTACATTCAATGTTAGTACATAAGTAATGCTGACAATGTTTATTTATAGAAAACTTGCTTTTTATGGATGGGAAAAACATACATTTATTTATTTATATGGATGTACAAGAGGAAATACAGAAAACTATTCATAAACTGTTATCCAAGTAACAATGGAACACAGGACTAAGAGCCCGCACGGACTAGCGATTTTAAGTTGGCCGATAGTTTGATCGGTCAGAGGATCAGTATAGAGTTATATGGCAGTGTGCGCACTTTCATATTAACAGTTGTGCGACTATTACGATTGCGACTGAACTATCGGCCAACTTAAATCGCTAGTGCGCGCAGGCTCGAAATAAAAGAAGTCTTTAATTGGCAAAAGGATAGAGTAGAAATATATTTTAAAAAGTTATGGTGGAGATTCTTGCCCATTCTTCTACATACGAAACTACCTTTTGGAAGAAGCTAATAGAATCAATTTTTTTTGTTGTAAATGTTGACATTCAAAAGTGCCTTTTATGTGTCTATTTGAAGTATATGATTTGACTTTGAATCAAGTAGGATATTATTTAGTGTTTTTATTTTTTGGTTGATAAAAAGAAAGTATAGTTTACTGTGGGAGACCTTTGCCCAGCAGTGGGACAACACAGGTTAACGGAAAACAAAAAAATTGTTTACTGTCCTATCCCAGAGCTATGTAGCTAATGTGATAGCTTTATTTGTTATTAAAAACCTGGATATCTTGAGTTGCAGATCTCATAGGATGATAAGGATTTTTTTTTAACAAGATTGTAATTGTAATAAAACATTATGGTCATGCTATAGTGAACAAAAGTTTAAAAATTTTTTTTGCAAAAAAAAACAACTTTCAAAAAAGACAGTAAAAAGTGAAAAATAACTTTAATTTCGGAAGTTGGTGTCGTTGGGTTCGCATTTTCGTTGTTTGCCACTGACTTCCAAAATCAAAGTTATTTTTCACTTTGTAGTGTCTTTTAGGGAAGTCGGTTGTTTTTTTTTTTTGCAAAGAAAGTTATTATTTTTCACTTTTAATTTGTAATCTATACCAGTAATTTTGTTTAAAAACGAATGAAATTTCTATGGGACCAATCTGAAAGTATATCCTTTCAAATAAAAAAAAGAATTTTGCAAATTAATATGCTTATAAATAACGGAGTTCTGAGGTAACAAACACACATTTAAAAAAATAAAGTTGAATTGAGAACCTCCTCCTTTTTTGAAGTCGGTTAAAAACTGTAATATCTATTCTAATAATAAAGCTGTAGAGTTTGTTTTTTGGTTGAACACTTTAATCTCTAGAACTATCAGTCGGATTAGTTTTTTTTTTTTCATTTGTTAACCTTATTCTTGAGGAAGGTTATAGGCAATATAACATCAACACTTTGACCCATAAGAGCTGAGCAAGGCGGGTAAACACGCGGAGCACAGCTAGTGTAGATAAAACACAAGGAAAATATTTGCACAATTACTAACACATTTGCAAAACAGCATTTAATATATTAAAAGCAGGTAATTGTGTAAAGAATTATTTATTGGATTTATCAAGAACACTTGTGTGGATATAACTTATCCAAACTTGGATAAGTAGAACACAGTACAGTCATGAGCACCAATATGTCAACACTTGGCAACTTTCAATTGCGATTTTTTCGTGAAATTTCGAATGCATCGTTGAAATATGACACATTACATAAACCTATGGGATCGAAAATGCTAATATAATATCTAGCTTTTTTTAAGGCCTGTAAAAGTGTTTCCGATATCCTTTTTACAGAATTATTATCAGCCTGTGATGTCCCACTGCTGGGCAAAGCCCTCTTTACTCTCTTTCCACTTCTCTCTGTTCAAAGCTGCTAAGGACCAGTTCTGGACCAGTTCTTCACCTGTTTTACTGGCCTCATAAGAAAGTCGAAGACAATAAATCTTTTCTATTTTTATGACTGAAACTCTATAATAAATTTATAGAATGAACAATAAATAAGTGTATTATTATTTTATTCTTATTTATTCATTCAGCAATACACATACAGTTAAGTTGATGCAAACAAAACTCATTGGAGTTTTACCGTGCACAATAATCATACACCACATAATTTAGTTAAAAAATAAACAAACTTAAGTTTTTTAATTTAAATGCGATGAGGGACGGACAGAGTGTTTACTTGTTCATGATATCCCCCAGGGGGACTGGCTTAAGGAATTTTGACATTCAAGAAGTGCTGTTTCTCAGCCTAATTTGAATAAAGGAAGTTGTTTTATTGATCATTCTATCAGAAACCAGGGTCAGTTACTAACATACGTTGCAAGTTTGTATAGGTAAGCAAATACTGGCAGCTTTTAAGCTGCTAAGATTAAAACTATTTGTTGGCCATAGGAAAACCTAACTGTTTATTTAAAAATATATACAAAGTGTACAAAGCATACTTCACAAGGTTAATGAATGTATCCTTTTGATAAAGATAATTATGTGCATGCTTTTAAATGTTTAGTTTTTTGAAGAATTTCATTTTCATATCCAATTAACAGTCCAATTTTGCTTGACTGAACAGTTTAATAATTATGTTTATAACCTGATTATTATCTTTATTTATTAGTTTAACAAGTAGGTGCTTTAGCATTAGCAGTATGTTACATTAATAAATTTAGCATGAAACCGGCTCTGATGTTTTGAATTAAAAGTGTAATAAAAATTTTCAAGGCTGAATGCAGTTTCTGTAATCACTGGTGTCAAGTCATAGATAAGAATTATGTTCAAATTATGGGTAGTTTTTTTTTTATAGAATTTGCATTGTAAATTCATTTGCCATGGTCAAAAAAAATACAACTTGTGTATAGTTATCAGAAAAATGATCATCTGGGTCATTGTAATGCAATTATACGTTTCGCAATCATAACACGATCGTAGGGTAGGCGTCAATGACAATACCTTGTATTTTTTTACTTTGGCGCACAAACATGCTCCGCCTATGAGCATCAGCCGTTCATTCACGCCCTCGCAATTAAATTGACAGCAGATAAACCTTGAAAACACTACGAAACCGCGCTCCAGTCATCCATTTCACACTTGCCAACCATAATATTGATAATTTTACCGACCTTCAGCACTCTGGTTCAACGACAATGGCGCTCCAGCCGACGCTAGATCCTTCTTCTGTCCGACTTTAGGCGGATCAGAGTCCGAATCGTCGAACACTAGTGTCCGAACGGACTGGGAACACCGACGATCCATGGTAAACTCTCACTGCACAAATCACAATTGCACTAATATTACCCCCATTTAATACCCCAAACAACTTTATGAATCCACGGCCTATTTACATGACACCCTGAAAGTTAAGCGTTCGTAAACATTGATTAAAATCAAGGTATTCATAAACGATTCGCGAATGTAAATGCAAATATATTCTATGCCATGATAAATAACGCGATACACGACCTCGCACAAATCGAAAGATGACACTTTTGAAGTGCTCAAAAGTGTTGCCATAAAGCAGAAAAATAGTCCCCAAAGTGTTGTCAACACAAATTTTTAGTTTAAAAACCTGGAAAAATTATAGAAAATGTGCCGTTCCAACTTTTGGTCTTAATTTTTTCCGTCTAGCCCCCTTTCGCAACGCGCGCTAAGGAACTTCGTTCCAAAAATTATAAAAAGTCGCATAGATAGCGCCATCACTATCAGTTCAAGCACTCAAGCACTAAATGTAACGGAAGTGGCGATGCCTGGATTTGAAAAATTACTAAATATTCTGGATGTTCTTCAGTTTTCAGATAGTTTTATTGTGAAATCATGACATCGTACGGTCACATAAAATATAAAAATTATTTAGTTTAAATACAGTTACTGTTTACTAGTTTTCTTATCACGAGAGAAGTAATTGTATGTACGCTTTCTTAGTACAATCGGAACATGTAGCATTGCAATAACGTTTATGTTCACTTGAATAATTTATAAAATATTCATTTATAATCGAATTATTTCCAATAGTATTTTAGCAACAAACTTTTTTTACTGAATATGCTGCTAGCGCCACTAGTAAAGCTTGACAATTTACTCTCTCTAAAGATGATTAAAATACAATTTATTTGGGGAGAAGTTATTATGTAATATAGCAACACTGTAATCGCGTTCCAGTTACCAAAACTTCGACCTTTGTAATACTTTGATCAATTCAAATTATTTATTTCGGAAATATATAAAAAAAAATAGCATTTTTTGTAAACGGTAGTTTATGCTGGCCTATTCTATTGAAACTCGACAGTATTAGAACAGAATAGAATAGGTATTTTTATTGGTAAAGAATGTAGGTAAAAATCAGTTGTAACAGATTGTGACGAATCCATGTTCATTTTAACTTAAATGCAAATTAAGTATATGATTACAAAAAACTAAAGAGCATCATTGGTTTCAAACATTTTGTACCCAAAAATTCAAGTTATTTCAATGTTGTTATATTAAATATATTTTATATTAAAAATCCAGTAAAATTAACTCTTTCCCTGCTATTTAAGTTTCTTTTTTAAATGTCCTTTCGATAACTTATCAGCTAAAAAATCTTGTAGGTACTGAGTAATGTAATACATGTTTCTTTCAATAAAGGTTCTACTTTCTTTATTATTGTTACATAATTTATTAAAAATAACTGGTGTATACTACAGATCCCATTTTTTTGAGTAAAGAAGTTTTATATACTCTCGAGTACAACAAATTCTGATATTGATGAGATTTAAATATACTGGTAGGTATGCAACTGTCTGTTACTTTGAGATTTAACATAGCCCTGAGATAACGTTTTAGGGCTTTGAAAATGCACGTACTCACTCCCACACCCCTCGATGTCTCGTTGTAAACAGAGAGCGCAAGAAGTGTAGTTCGCTTTCTGCTACGGCAACATTGTTGCGATAACGCGAACTACACTACGCGCCATCTTTGGTTGCTTTTGTACAACGAGACGTCGAGCAGTGCGCGAGAGGGAGGGCGCGAAGTGTAGTTTGCCTTGTCGCAGCAATGTAGCCGTAGCATTATGCCTCGGCCACGAAAGCAACGCCACGCTTGAGGCGTCAATTCGCTACAAGCGTCATTTATAAGCGCCAAAAGCAAGGCCACGAACTTCAAAAGTTCTCCTATAGCGTGTACGGTGGGCGGGTGAATCAGTTCAGTACAGAGTGGTCGGCATTACACGTGAAAATGTCGCTGTCAAAAATAACTAAATATTGTTTTGAAAGTATGTACAGACGCCAGCAGGTCAAGCTACCCGAATCTGTCAAATTTTTCCAATCCACCTTGAACCTTAATGCTTTAGCGATAAAGTTGAAAATCTATTATAGAAATTTGACAGATTGTAGTAGCTTGATGTGCTGGCGTCTGTACCTAGTTGTTTTTTCTCACATGATATTATGAATTTGCGACAATAAGGAGTACGTGAACTCGTCCATAACGCAGGTCGATTTTGGATTACAGTGATAAATTCTTCAGTACTTATTCATATTGGATTAGTTAGAATAAACGCGATAAAAACAAAAGAATTTGTATAAGACGCAGAGCGACCGCTTCTATCGGAGCGCGTGGAGCGCAAAAACGCGCGTCGGATCATCCAACCCTCGTGCAAATTCGCTCGTAGCGAATTTCGCTTCTGCTTGCAGCGCTACTTTGTGGCCTTGTAATTAATAGACATTTATTTGTTTTTGACGCTCGACGCTGACCCTTGCAGCAGAAGGCGAATTCGCTTGGAGCGTCGCATTTTGTGGCCCTCGGGTTATCGTGACAATGTAAGCCGTCGCAGAAGTGTAATTCGCTTTATCGTGACAATTTAGCCGTAGCATTCAAAAGCGGAGAACGGTCACGCAAAAACGGCTGTTTGGACTGCCGTTTTTGCATGACCGTTCTCCGCTTTTTAAAAACGCTCTGTATTTGGATACGGAGCGTTTTTTGACATCTTAATGTCAAAAACTGGTGAAAATTACAGATTTTCATGACGACCGTTTTAATAATAATGGAGTCGCTCTGCACCCTATGCTTAACACACTATAAAGAACATTGGGAAAAAGCGTCCCCACCCTTGTAGCACTTTTTCTCATTATCAAATGAAAGAGCGTAAAAAATATATCTTTTTATTGTATAGCAGTAAATGTGTGAATAATATAATAAGGGATAAAAGTTATTCATCCATAAAGATAGAAACACAATAAATTATTTTATTAAGAAATATTTTTTAAAACGATTCTCATTGATTGAGCACAACCTGTATGTACCCTCAAGTGCACGAGTATGTACAGACGCCAGCACATCAAGCTACTACAATCTGTCAAATTTCTTTAATCGATTTTCAACTTTATCGCTAAAGCATTAAGGTTCAAGGTTGATTGGGACAGTTTGACAGTTTCGGGTAGGTTGACCTGCTGGCGTCTGTACAACTCACATGCTTATAAACGAATGGCATGAATTGTACGAGTTTGCCGAGGAGTCCTTCAGTCCCGAACAAATATAAGAAATGTTAGGCTTATTGAAAGATGCATTTAACAGCAAGGGTCAATTAGATTTTGATGAAATCAATTCGAATACACACGAAGGACTATAATTTCGCACAGGGCTAACCAATGAACAGTTTGCTTCTGTTTTTAATGAGACGCGGCTCTCTTGCAATGCGATCATAACGCGTAGGTATTGTTTGCCACATTGCATGCATTCTTTCATACTTTCTTTCGGTAATTTGTTATTAAGAATAACATCTATTTTTTTTTCACACATGGCCCATAGTGCTACACTGCTGGGGACGGGGTCCATACAAATTTTCCCATTGTTCTTTCAATCTAAATCATTTTGAAGGATATTGCTAATCCATTGCTTCATATGTTCGAAAAATGTGTCTGCTCAACAACTTAAATAACGCAGTGAATGTTGTTGAACCGTCGAAATGAAACCTATTGCTACTGAAAGTGTGATACGCAATTACCCCGGTTCTAGGAAACCGTGGCTCTACTCATGGTAGGTACCAATATTGTCGGCAGATTATCTTTTTTTGATAAATTATGCAGCATAATGCTGATGAACTTAGTCCTTGACAAAATATGTCCATTGTGTGTGTATGTAGTGCATTTATTGTTTATTGACACACTAAGATAACAATGCAAAATAATATGATGAGCTATCTGTTGTGGTAGGTCTTTACGTATAATAAAAATAATAATTGTCCGAGGACGTTGCCCTGCAGAACATCACTTTATATTTCTCTGAAGGAAGGCAAGTATTTCAACTCGTGTTTACTGCACTGCACACTCTTGATGTCTTCGCTTCGTTCATTGTAAAACTTTTCTATGGTCAGCAAAATAATTTTGTCTACAAAAACAAAAAAGTTGTGTAATACACTAATTTTAATTTTTACTGACACTATTTGTATGGTGTATGCTATAACATTATTATTTTTTACATTTTATCCCGGTTATAACAGTAAAATAAAGTGAAACGTCTAGCTTTTTCTATTTTTACGGTATTTGCAATGCTAAAGAACTTAAAAATTAAATGATTTAGAAAAACATTAAAAAGTAAAACATTTTTTATTACTGGCATCACTGTTAACTAACAGGTGTAAAATCCTTCATCCTTTTAATTTTTTTATTTGTGACAGCGTCCTCTATCGGTATTTGCTGCGAACTTTAGTTACATTACTTACCATAACTAAAAATGTTATAAAATGACAGTGAAATGTTGCAACGTTATTACTGTTTAACTAACGGATAATTATTTATTTAACCATTTTCAGCAAATCAAATTATGTGTATTGATAATATAAAAAAATACTGAATTCAAGTACCAAATACTATTTGCAGAAAAGAGAGGGAAACCGATAATTTTTTTCAAGCACGTTGTGCCATCTAGTGGCCGACAGTGTCAAAATAAACTTGTTCCGTCAAAAGAAACGGAAAAACACGAGTGTGCGTCGCCTCGGTAGATATCAGTTGAATTATTCGGCTAAAATGCCCTGGCACGGGCATACGTAGTCGTCGGTCCGCCATTACGACGCAGCCGAAGACACGTTCGTCGTATTTAGTTAAATATTTTCGTTTATAAATGAGTAATAACGCTCATGAACTAAGTAATCGACTTCTGAATGCGTTGGATAACAATTACAATGTAAGTTTCAGAGTTTTGATGAACGTAAGTCCGATAAACTAGACGAGATACGAAACGGTCCACGAGCCCATGACACCCGATTCGATGTTGCGATTCGGACACTCGCGAGGTTGTCTCGGGAGTGCATTGTGCTGTGCTAAGATCACGAGATGTGTTGATAACCGTCCAAACAATAAATCGGAATATAGTGCGGATCGCGGAGCGGAAACAGACCGTGTGGATACGTGAGCGTGCGAGTTAGAGGGGCCACTGACGTCGCCAGCCCGCCGCCCCGTCCCTCCGTCCCTAGTGCCAAAAATTTTGCAATGTGAAAGTATAGAATTGTGCCACGCGCGACCTTTCCCGTTTATCTTCTCCGTTTGATGTGACTAATCGACTGGGCTGCTGCAAATATGTGTTTTTTTGTACTGATTGACCTTACGTGAGTACAAACGTTGCTATAGGTGGTGTGGCGGCACCAGGCGCTCCGCGTGCCGTATGCTGCTCCTCATCACGCACTTAACTTCTTTGTATTCTGTATTTGATGGCCTGTTCTTGTTTGCTGGTTGTGCATTAAGTAATTTATCGGTATTTTAGCGATTATTTAGCACACTCGTATTATTTTCATTGCCTCGGACTGTTGCTAAGGCCTAAATGGCAGCAGGTGCATTGATTGTTGAGGCAAGTGGTCAGTGTTTTGACAGTTGTTTTAGAACTTTGGTGTTATCTGTAAAATTGTTTTCATTGTGGTGTGATTATTATAATATTCTGCTATTTCATAAGTTGTGAAAACATTCTGTGCTCGTTTGGTCTTGATAGGGTTGCCGTGCAAATTGATGCCCAAATGGTGGGATTAGTGAGGTTAGATTCTATATAAAGCCCCCGCTAAAGCTGATGCTTACTATGGATACATAGATTGAAAAGGAAAGCTATGTTAAAGGTTGTATTAAAGTCGATACAATGTGATGCAACCAACTACCTTTCTGTAATCATTATGAACCCTGTAAAGGATACCCATTGATATTTATCAAGCTGTACAGGGTACAAACTGAGCGCTTAAGCTACACACATTCTAAAAGTTTCACAAATGAGGTTATGTATAATTAACAGCTGATGGGTTAACATAATCATTATCTCGCAGAAACAGATACTAGCTATACATTTTAATGTTGCTCTCCTTCAGAAATATACTTAGATTACATTTAACACATGGCAAACATACATAATGACCCTTTACCTATGGGGTCAGCAGAATAAAATTGCTACATGTTATCCGGAATATTCCCATTGAATATTCATTTTTAAAAGCATCAGCACATTGTTAAAAGTTGCAATGATATGGTACTAAGTACTTACTGCAAAGTAATTCTTAGATATAAGAATTGCTATCAAGTTTCTGAGAAATATGATACACATACAAGTCAAATGAGGCAGCATTTACTACTAAGTTTCATATGAAACAAGTACTTATTATGTACTTATAAAACACCTTTTTGGACGTAACAATGTTGCTTTCATGTTTTATTATTAAATACTGGATATGTTTGGGTTATTTTTAAACCACTTGGATGCCAAACAACTTGTATACTGTTTAGCCTAATTTTCAGTCTATATTTTACTACTCGATCTGTAAATCTGCTGTAATTCTACTGGGATTTAACCACATTTGTCTAGACTGGGAGCCGACCCCAAGATATTTGGGAGAGAGCTAGACAACTTGATTTACTTTACTGCTCGATCATTGCTATTTTGGCTAAGTTTTAACTAAAGTTATATCTTTGTCCGCAGTCAGCCACATTTAAATTAACAAACATACTAGGCTCATATAGAAAAGTCATTTTATAGTTGGCTAAACTACCAAAGACAAACTAAACTTAGCTACTACAACTAAACTAAACTGAGAAACTGCAAACACATCTGCACCTGCTTACTTGCTTGCAATGCTTTTAAAAAAATTGTTGGCCTCAAGTGCTGCTTTTAAGGACTTTTTGATAGGGTAGCGGGATCGTCCGAAAGGGTTACCGCTGCCCTGGTACATAAAGGGCTAAGGAAGGAACACGGGTGGGTTTTAGTCAGTAAGAGTCTGGTCATTATCTCATGTTCCACTGTCTGATTCTACAGCAGTCTTCTTTCTTCTTTATAGTGTAACACTCTACCACTTCAAAAAGTATATCGCTTTTATCGATAAGACTGCTCTTTGTGTCTTATAAACTTTATACATTTATATCTGCATTTTTATGATGTACATAATTAAGAGTATTTTATCTATAGTAGTCCTTTGCGGTTTTGTCCATTGCGGTTTCACAACATTAAGAAATATTAACTTGTATTTGCTTAGCACAACATCATACTTATTTTTGCATGTTTTAAACAATATTCTAAAAAAAAACAGCTGCTCAAATATATCTCTGTAGTGTTGATTGGGTATAAAAATATTACTTTAATATACATCCCATATTTATCACTACCTTCTACCTGCAACTACATCCGCGTAATATTTCTTATTCCCCCAACCCACCGCGTCGCATCGCATTGCCCGCCCTTTTTTCTGCTAGGACTCATAGAGTCATGTTAAATTACCTATAACCTTTTTCAAGAATTGAGCTATTAAACGCAAAATGAATTTTTCAAATCAGATGATTTCCAGAGATTAGCGCTTTCAAACAAACTGTTCAGCTTTATTATTAGTATAGATATAAAAAGTAAACTTACCTTCATACACTGAAAGCTTGATTGAGTATCTGATCAATAAACTGGGTCTTGAACCAATGTTTATCATCATCATCATCAGTTCATACTATTCCACTGCTAGGTAAAGCCTCCATCCACTTTTTCTACTTCGCACGGCAACTCCTCATGAAACGGTCTGTCATGGCTTCGCCTTTCCTGGAGACTCATGCTAGTGGTTGTGATTTGTAGAACTAAATAGACTACCAAATCGCAAGTAAGAATTTCTAATTTGAAAACCTTTTTGGTAAACTTTTGAAAGAGTTTCTGTTTTTTTTTCATGAATCCGGTCCTTAACAGTCTTTATTGAAGCATTCCCATGTCCAGTATCAGACTACCGTAAAGAAATCCTGTACAAAATGCTGGTGCTCACATAACATGGTTCTTGCTTTTCCTTCCTCCTCTACACAGAGTACATAGTTTTGCCGCCCCTAGCCATTGGTACAGTCAGCCCCAAAAAAATGTACTCACTGTGGATACAATGCTATAGAACAAAGGTAGACAATAAAATGGTTCTTTGTCCATGTATATCTTTTTGGGGCTGAGTGTACACAATCACATAATCCCATCTTAGCCCAAGATGTCATCAGTTCATCACATCACGTTAAAAAGGTATTAAAATATCAAAAAAGGTACTTTATATTGTCAGGCTGACAACACATAATTATTTATTAGATCATAAGGTAAATGACCTCTTATATTTGTAACTTACATGTTAATTATGCATTATTTTAGCATCTGAATAATTTTAACTGGAAACGTTTCTACAGGTAGCAAAAAAACTTTTTCAAACAATTTTTGAACTATCTCTGTCGAAAGACATCGCCCCCTGCTGGATATAGGCCTCCCCTCCATGTAAGCTAGATTAATCCTAACGCTCCAGACAATAGAGACAGGTAGTATTTTTTATACAATAGATTAATTCTCATTATCTTATTTTACATGTAAAAGGTTTGGAATTCTACTCCCCTAAAAATACTCAAATCATAAAGTTAAACAAGGAAATTGTATTCATAGGAATGTTATAAACCTTGTGTTTTCCTTTGATGTTATGTCCGAGAGATGTCTCGTATTTGTTGTTTGTGTATGTTAAACACCTGTATTTCCAATGTATGGACAGGAATAGTGTGGACCATTTTTTTAGCCTGTTTTGTGTCCCTCTGCTGAGCAAAGGCCTACCCTTTTTCCTTCCAAACCTTACTGTCTTATGGACCATTTAGGATGTAGTGCGATTGCAAGACAAGGCTTCCCTTCTCCTTCGCTCCCTTCCACTTCACTGTCTTGAGCTAGTGTGAATGGTCCACACTATGTCCTCACTAAATAGTGAATGGTGGGACGAGCTTTGGGTCGGCCTCAATGTCCCTAAATGTTTTCTGAGTTACTGTACATTTTTTTCCCATACCATCTCTATTAGGCATCACCATAGTACTACATCTTTTTGTCTTGTTATAGTTTTTTTTTGTTGCCTATACTTTACTTCAAGATCTGCAAAAGACGCTATGCAATGAATACTCAATGTAATAATGATTTTAATGATTCAGAAATTATTCAATTATTTTATTATTCATGTACACTCAGTAAAATACATAGGGATACGACAATTATAATTTGAGTACAAATGTACTGCTTATTTCTTATGAAATTTCTTCCAGCAGACCTGTGTAAGGAGAAGTGAAAAGGAAATGTAGACAATAGTTTGACATTCCTTTACCACCTATTGTGGAACAACCCTAAGTCTGGGCTGCAATAGGCTTCATACCGCTCATCAACTTCATCTAAAATGAGTATTAGTGTTAGCCTACCAACTTATTAGAGAAAGCTAGAATAAATCTAGTCACATAACCGTTCCACTTAACTTGTTCTTTTTTTTTTTGGAACTTGATTTGTTATCTATAAATAATTAAGCTCTTAAGTTGTATGATAAATGAGTCATTTATTACTTGTTTGAGTTGATTGGTTAAATATTCACAGTAGGTAGATTAGTTATTCTGCGACAAAAATTTACTCAGCCTGTTACAGTGCATGGCCGATTTTAGTCTCCCCCAAGTCTAGTTTTTTAGATAGCTTGCATCCTCCCAATGATATTCCAAAAAATCCACCCTAAAGTGGATATGCGGAAATGCATGCCCGAGAATCCACCCTAACCCTATAGATTGGGTAGCGGGATTGTCCGAAAGGGTTACCGCTGCCCTGGAACATAAAGGGCTAAGGAAGGAACACGGGTGGGTTTTAGTCAGTAAGAGTCTGACACTCCCTCCTGCTCCACCCAGAGCGGGAGGAGTCATTTGATGATTTCCCATCCTCAAAAAAAAAAAAAAAATCCGGTTATCCAACTAGGCTTAAGGTGGTTTCAAGGACATGTGGATAAACAGAATAACCGTCTCAAACCCTTATTTTCTAGTCCTGAAACAGTCTCATTCACTTTATCTAATGAAAACGACTTATCACATCATAAATTAATGATAATTCAATCCACCACTTTCTGAATTTAACTATTTTTATCAACTTTCATAAATAAGTACTAAGTATAAAGTCTTATTCTTAATTGAATTTTAGCTGATGTATTGAGTTAAGACTGGAAGCTGACCCCAAACATTGTTACAAAAAGCCTATTTAGTTTCATACAGCTTCTTGCTATTGTTAGTGCTGATACTGTTTCTTGTCCTTACTAACTCCAGCCCTTGCCAGGGTCTACCTTCGAATTTTCTCCAGTTCTTGCTGTCAGTTACATCCACCGTGACCAATTCACCAAATCAAATACCCTCAATCAGCATTTTGTTACACATAAAACATAACCAGCCTATAATATTCCCACTGATGGGACACAGGCCTCCTCTCGGTGAGAGAGAGTGGGCCATAATCCACACGGGCCGAGTGCGGGTTGGTAGATGTCCCATATCTTCTAATGTTTGGTTCTAGGACGTGCTGGTTTCCTCACGATATTTTCCTTCACCGTGTTGACAACAGTGGTGAAGAAATAATTACTAAATTACACAAAGTAAAGCTCCCGCCTGGGTTCGAACCTACGACCTACAACTTGTAAATCGCGGCAGTTACCACTGGTCTCTGTTGGTTGGGGCACTAAAAATTCTTGCTCCTATTAAACTTCACCAAATCTAGGCAAACTATTTAAAAAATGCTCTTTCCATTGCTTTATTATTGTAGAGTAAGTAGGTAATGTGTAGAATTTCCAATCCTGCCTTGACCTAGATACCGATTTTCTTTAAAAGACTTGTGCACACTGAAACCTGAAACAACGCTCTAACTATTGTTATTGATTTCTAAATATAGATTATTCGTTATTATTTAAAGTGGTACTTACCATGTTTTTTTGCTGATGCTAATTTTAAACTCATGCAAAAACTTATTATTCTGTAATAATGATTACAATATAGACATTTTTAATAGAAAATATTTAACTGATCTATTATATCTATAAAAACTAATTAATGGTGTCTGTCTGCCTTTTAAAATGAAAGAACATCAAAAATTTTTAGGGCTTTAAATGATGCACATTTTTTTAAATAATTGAGCTTCTTTTTAACTTTCTGGCCTTTTATCACAGCGGGTCGCAGTAACTAAGCTAGGGAACCCCAACCAAATGGGTTAGGTTACAACTGTTACCAAACACGAGGGAGCCGAATTGGTTACAGTAACTAAGCTTGGGCATCCTTACCAAATGGCTTAGGTTAGAACCACCGCAAAAGCGCGCGAGCGGTGCATCCAAGTTTGGATGCAGTTACTTTGCTTTTTAGGGTTCCGTAGCCAAATGGCAACGGAACCCTTATGGATTCGTCATGTCTGTCTGTCTGTCTGTCTGTCTGTCTGTCTGTCTGTCTGTCTGTCTGTCTGTCTGTCCGTCCGTATGTCACAGCCGGTTTTTTCCGAAACTATAAGAGCTATACTGTTGAAACTTGGTAAGTAGATGTATTCTGTGAACCGCATTAAGATTTTCACACAAAAATAGAAAAAAAAACAATAAATTTTGGGGGTCCCCATACTTAGAACTGAAACTCAAAATTTTTTTTTTCATCAAACCCATACGTGTGGGGTATCTATGGATAGGTCTTCAAAAATGATATTGAGGTTTCTAATATCATTTTTTTCTAAACTGAATAGTTTGCGCGAGAGACACTTCCAAAGTGGTAAAATGTGTGTCCCCCCCCTGTAACTTCTAAAATAAGAGAATGATAAAACAAAAAAAAATATATGATGTACATTACCATATAAACTTCCACCGAAAATTGGTTTGAACGAGATCTAGTGAGTAGTTTTTTTTTAATACGTCATAAATCGTAACGTAACGGAACCCTTCATGGGCGAGTCCGACTCGCACTTGGCCGGTTTTTAGTATTTTTAGGTTCCCAAAATACGAATTATTTGAGGTTCACAAAAAGAGGCGCATCATTATATTAGAGTGTTCAATAATATTTTTAGGAAAAGAAAATGGGTTTTATTTTGCGTTCGACATGCCTTAAAGTGGAAGTATATTTTTATATTTAAAATCATTCTTTTATAACAGAAACGTCATTCGGGAAGCTACTTTTAAACTAATGCTAAAAAAAAATATTACCTATGTAAAATTATAACAAAACTATCGACATTTTTAATTGCCTAAGAATCGAACTTGTAAGTGTAACGTTTGAGTTATGATGAATGAGTCGCATAAAACGCTGCGCGCGAGTCGCAATCATAGGAAACGGTCGATAGTTGTTTTTTTCTACCATTGATTGCGGAACGTCGTAAAATCACGAGCCTAGGAAATACCATAAACCAAACTAAAAATAGTGCCTTTCTACCGGAATTTTATACATTGTACGTATTTTGTTTATCATTTTTATGTGTATATTTTTTAAATTTTATTTTCATACCTATACATATTTCCAAAATGTAGACATGCAGCTTGTCATAATATTTCCTTGTTCTATGGGGAAACTGAATTATTTATTATCATATGCATTTTAATATCCTTTTTAAAAATAATATACAAAAGTCTCACCAATTTACTGATAACGCCATCTAGTGACGATTGATAAACATTGTTTGCTGTTGCCAAAGGAGAACTTTGCGAATTTTGTTCATGGTACAACGGCAGTTCTACGCGACCGAGCATGGCCAGGGTCTTCTGACAGCCTGTAGGCCAGCATTGAACGAATTGGTTGGCTAAAAATGATAAGCACAATCAGTCTCTATTGCATCATAGTCGGGCAGTCAAACATCGTGAGAAAACCGGCATGTCCTAGAACCAACAATACGAAGACGTGACATTTACCAACCCGCACTGGGCCCGCGTGGTGCTCCTCTTTTCGAGAGGTAGTAGGTAAAGGTGGGCCATACCCACCTCTACGTACTACCTCTCGAAAAGAGGAGGCCTGCCCAGCAGTAGGAAAATTATACACTGAATATGCAGGCAGTAAAACTTTTGACAATCTTGCTTTCTGATTTATCTAAGCTTTCAATGGCTTTTACACAACATTTATCAGTACCATTAAGCAGAACCAATGATAAATAAAGATTGGGATGTTTACCCATAAATATTTTTTTCCGAACCATAAGCAAAAGCTATTTGCATATGTCGATAATAACGTCTTCTCAATACAGATTTGGATGTGGCTAAGTTTTTGGCCAACAAAATTTTAAACACAGTCGTGCCAACGACACGAAGGAGAAGAAGTATACTAGTTGATATTTTGTTCCCAATAAAACCTGCATTGGTCTCTGCCAAGCTCTTCTTATCCAGGCTTCATTTTCTTAGCGTTTTGATGGCAAAAATAACACATAAAATACCATATTCTTTGACCAGTTAAGAGCTATCTGGAGGGCTCTGTCCTTTCCCTCGTTTAAATCCTGAAGGGTGCGGGTGATTGTGTCTTCATAAGTCCAATTAAGTAAAGTTGGTCATTGCTGCAAGCCCTGTTGTCTTTTTTTTTTAAACCTATACTGTCCCACTGCTTAGCAAAGATCTCCCCATGCTGGTCCATCCATCTTTGTCTGCTGTTTTTTCCGGTTAATTAAGCAAAAACGAGCCTAGGTCGTCGCGGCAGAGTTTGTTAGGCCTGCCTCGACGACGAGGCCCGTCTTCAGGGATCCACGGTGTGACCTTGGCCCATCGTCCTTGGTTATCTTAGAATAGAATACTCTCACCTTCCTTATATCTTACCTTTGTTAATTCGTTGCCGTTAAAAGTTAAAGGACATTTTGTTCCTTGTCTTTGAGGAGTCTTTATGCTCTTCCAGATTCTTTGTATTCAATAGGGTAGTTGCCTAAAAAAATAATGGACACGTATTTTTTCTTTTGTCAATCAAACAAAAGATGACAAAGATAAAGCGCGTCAAAATTTGGCAGTAGGGGGTCGTGACGTCAGTTGCTTGCAAAAGCGTCGCAAGCAAGTGACGTTACGCGGAACTTTAACGGGTGATATCTTCATCATTTTTTATATGTATAATTGACAAAAGAAAAAATACGGGTTCAATTATTTTGATAATCTAACTGACGGACTAATTGGATTTTTTTTAGGAAAATAGCCTATTGTGTCGACTTTCTCCTGCCCTCACCCCAATTTACTTGGAGTCGGCGCAACATGTCTCTTGCTTCAATACTTCTCTATTAGTCGTCATCTCTGTAGTCACCCCTTCCTAGTCATCTTTCACACAGTCCAGCTATCGTTTCTTTGGTCTTCCCCTTCTCTTACAGCCATCCACATTCATACCTCACGACATTTTCCTACTTTTTTTTTTGCAAGCCAATTCATATGCTAAAAGCAAGTAAGGTGTTCATGGGTTCGCAACATGTCACGTCACGGTAGACCATTTCGTATCGTCTACCCCTAGTATTCCGGCACACACCATACAGAAAAATAGAGAGAATAAAATGCATTAAAAAACCACTTCTAAATACTACCTTCGTTATTTTAAGTCCTTTAGGACTGAACTACAAACCTCAAACCCCAAGTTTCAGTCCAAATCTAAGGAAGCTGAGCCACAAGCATCATAATAGAATATTAGACGTGAATAACTTAAACATAGGTTCATAGAACTTTAAACATCGGAAAAGTCTATCGATTCATGTAAATTAGGTCATCTAAAACTAGGAATTTCCATTCTAAAAATACATTTTACCGGTTATAGTCGTGGACGAAATTAAAACCGGGGAAGATAAAATATCGATATTGGCGAGTTTCGTCACCCCGAGTTTCGCCACCCCTACCACTGACCCGGTAGTACAATTTTATTGGTGTACTTTGGCTGACCTAATACCCAAAATCTTTGCCCACTACCAGAACGTGGTAACGAACTTTTACTAGTGTTCACAAATACGGTATTTTATCTCACGAAGCGACGCGCGCTTTAATTGTGGTAACCAATTGTACAAACACGCAGACCTGGAGGTCTAAAAAAATTCGTAGATCTAAAAATATTTTGACATTCGTTCCGGGGAGTCGGAAGGACACGACAACGGCAGTTTGACAACCAATCAAACCTTCGACCAACCAAGGGGTATCGTGTGACCCAGTAACTGGGTTGTGGAGGTCAGACAGGCAGTTTTGTCTAAAAAATGGTCGTCCATTTTAATATTTTGTGTATCTGCAATATTACTTTGGTGAGCAAAGAAATATGGCAATTTTAATGGCCGGGCATTTGTTAATATATTACTGAAACATACATACTTATAATTACTATTAACATTTTCAGGTTGTCGACATGCATACTGTCAACGAAATTATTTCCGTTTTGGAGAGAATCAATATCACAAAAGAGCTGCTGGAGGTAAGACCTTATAATGAAAATCATCTAATTTTTTTTTTTCCAATTTTTTCTGCAATCAGTCGCAAGACTATAAGCAGATGAGTTGAATGAATATGCCCTTTATGCGAAGAGATCAGTGTCTCGACTGCCTTAGAACAGAATGTGTTCTAAGAAGGCAGTCGAGACACTGATCTTTCACCCTTCCCTCACTCCTTTTCTGACTTTTTAATCTGGAATTTCTTAATAACAGCCCTGATAATAGAAGCGTTTTACCTACCAATAAAACGCATATTAATTTACTTACCTTATTCGAAGCTTATTTAATTGAGATAGGCACTACGTTTCCCGCCTTCACATTTCTATAGATCTATCTCTTTCTTTTACGTCACTTCCGCTTGGCAGTGGTAGGGTGGCTCGTTAAACGAGCCCCGCCATTTTGAAATCATTGAGTCCAATTACCAGGCAGAACTTGTTCATAAGCTTCGAATAAGGTAAGTAAATTAATATGCGTTTTATTGGTAGGTAAAACGCTTCTATTAATTTGACTTGACCGTTATTCGAAGCTTATTTAATTGAGACGTGTTTGTTATCGCCTGGTGGAAGTGATGAAGACGCCAATGTGAGATTCTAAAAGGTAATGTGGTTATAATTCGATCAAATATAACCGAAATAGGCATTAAATAAAGAAGGCATAAGTAATTAATATAAAAATATATTTGATGATTAAGCAAAAAAGACTTTTTAGATATAAAAACATGTATATAATAATAATTAGAATTACGTAATGTCTAATCAACTGGATTAAATAATGCTGTTACAGATACACGGTTAACAGTGGGTATAACCTCACGCTTATAAAATTTGCAAAATGTATTTTGCGATCGCCAGTTACCCCTAGCAAGAATCTCCTCGAGAGGGTAATTGTCGACCCAATTTTTTGAGGCAACAGCTGACCTGAAACTCCCAGGAGATGCCTTAATACCGGCTTCTACTAATAGGGACTTGATCCAGCCCGCAATTAGGGTTTTCGATGCAGGCTTAGGGTCACCTCTAATGTTAATAAACAAATTACTACAATTTGCAGTATTTCTACGATTCTCAAGAAGCGAGATCGTGTGCTTAGCCCAGTAGACCGGGTCTAAGTTTTTGTTAGCTTCATTAGAAATTAATCTCCAACCAGTTTGTCTGTAATCTACCGAATCAGTTTTTGATCCAAAAACCGGCCAAAACACTAATACATCGTCTTGATTAGAATAATTTTTAGAATCAACTCTGAGCAAAGTTAAATCGTGGATTCTTCTCCCGGAACATAGGAGGAATAGAGCAGCTGTATGTTGCTGTACTTGAAAAGTATTATTTTCATCAATGTGCTTACTCTCTAGAAAACTAGCGAGGTCGTTTATGTTCCAAACCGGGGCCTTGACATGGGGGACCAATCTCTGTAAGGCTATAGATTTTAGAACATGTTTTACTAGGACATTTGAACTTAACTGGCCGGATGATTCTGGGTTGCAAAGGGTTGAAACCACAGATTTGTGTAACAAAATAGAATTGTACGATAATTTATTAATTAAATGTAGATCAGATAAAAATCTAGCCAAATCGCTGGCTATTGGAGTTGAGGGGTTAATCTGGTGCGTTTCACACCAAACTAGCCATCTCTTCCAAGCAACGCTATAAACTTTACGTGTTGAGGGACGCCATGACCTCTCAAGAAGTTCTAATTGACTACTATTCCAGGATGTTAGCATCCCAGACCACCCCCACATTTCCACACTTCCAGAGTCATTTCGTGGACATTCGGTGGTGGCAGTCCTGTTGTCGTGTCGATCAGGACTTTGTCTGTATGTGCTCGGTTGGACGCAAATAGGTCGATCAGCGGGACTCCCCATCTCGAGAAAATTTTGTTCGTGCATTCTGCAGACAGATGCCACTCGGGAGCTATGCGAAACCTCGACAGGTGATCTGCGTGGCCGTTGTATATACCTGGTATGTAAAAGACGTTCATGTGAATTTGATACTGCTCTGTTACTTGGAAAAGCCTGTAAGTTAGGTCCAGGAGAGGAGCTGATTTGGTGCCGCCCTCGTGACGTAAATATGCAACTACCGACTTGTTGTCGCTCTGAATCAAAACCGTCTTGTGTCTCAGGAGCAGACAATGATCTTCCAAAACTCTTAGGATTGCTATCATCTCCTTTTGGTTGCAATGAAGATCTTTCTCGGCTTCCGACCACAGACCCGAGAGAGAGAGATTGTCCAAGCGAGCTCCCCAAGCGATGTCCGACGCATCTGTTGTGAGGAAATGAGAAGGAGGTGGCATGAGTATGGCCGACGGCTGCTGACAATTTTGGCGCCACCATATCAGATTGTCTGTGGCAGCACGAGGTAAGGTGTGTAGTATCCTGTGATCCGATTTCAAGATTTCGTTCAGGAGGCTCAGGAGCGCTCGAAAATTGAGTCTTCCTTTCGGAACTGTGAAACTGGCAAAATTGAGTAGACCAACGAGGCTTTGGAGCTCCCTGAGTGTTGTGCGCTGCTTCCATAGCAAATGATCGATTTTCGCTAAAAGTCCAGGGATTTTCTCGTCGGGAAGGCGCTTGCGATTCTTCCATGGATCCCAATGAATTCCTAGAAACACTAAGCTTTTCGACGGAGTGATGATCGACTTTTTGTGATTGATCAGCCAACCTAACGTTTCCAGAGTATCGAGCACAATCTTCACATGACTCCGAAGCTTGTTTTCGTCCTGGTGAGCGAGCAAGAAATCGTCTAGAAAAACAATTATCCTGACACCTCGTTGCCTGAGTGTCTGGGCTATCCAATTGGTTAGCGCAGCAAAGGTCTTGGGCGCTGTACTTAGACCAAAAGGTAAGCAGGTCATTTCCAGCAATTCGTTGCGATAAATTAGGCGCAGAAACCTTCTGTGGCTGCGAGCCACAGACACATGAAAATACGCCTGGGAGAGGTCGATTTTGCATAGCCAGTCCTGCGGTTGTAGAAAATCGGGGATGCGATAAGCATTTATTAGCTTGAATCGATCTGTTATGATGTAAGAATTGAGTGTTTTCAAATTGAATATCGGACGAGTTGAGCCGTCGCCTTTGGGGACAAGAAACATCGATGACAGGAAGCTTGGCGAAGCAACCGCCCGCTCTAGAATTCCCTGGTCTATCATTTTGTTTATAACAGATGTCATTTCGGCAGATTCTGGAACATTTAGGTTGGTTTCGACAACGCTTGGGTGAACAAGCGGTGGTTTTTGGCAAAAGGGTATGCGATACCCGGTTATTATTTTTAGAATGTAATTTGGTGCATTTATTTGTTCCCACTGGTGTCGAAATTGTAGGAGACGGCCCGCTCTGAACGAGTCAATACTTGCGTCGTTTGTTGTCGTTATTCCGCTGGGGAGGCGATGACGCGCGTCTTCGCCCGTACCTTGGCTGATTATTTTGCCGAGCATTCGGTCGGCCTCGAAAGCTATGGCGATTATTCGGTGCGATCGAATTATATTGAGCAGCATGAACATGAGTGTTACAATCACCTTGCGGAGGTGGATTACTGCGACTGCAACCACCTTGTGAAAGTGGGTTACTGCTAACACATTGCGAATGTGTGTTACTGTGCTGGCATGCCTGTGCTGTCTGAGCAAATCCCTGCGAGGAATTATTGTAAGGCTTTGACCCCTGCGAGGAGCCACGGAACTTTTTCGCATCCGCCTGCGAGGCAGAAGACGTATTACCTTTTTGCAACGGCCAAAAACATTTTCTTACTCCGCCAGCTTTTTCTACAGCAGCAGTAAACTTCTCTGCGTTGAACAGGTTGGTACATGTCGGAGGAATTTTCTTTAAGCTGGCCTTCATCAAGGGGTCCTTTGCCTGTTTAGTGACACAGTCTCGTCGCATTTGCAGAATCTCAGCACGATGTCCACAAACGATCTGTAATAAGTCTGAGGAACACCTATTAAAGTCCCCTGCGGAAAAAAGGTCATTAACTTTTTGAAGCAGAGTGTCATAATTAAGCGAGTCACTATTCCTTGCCCATTGTAACAGTTCTTGAAGGGTTCCTTGTAAACACTCCCTTTGTTTGAGCACACACATGGTCAAGGCTGCAAAAGCCTTATCCGCATACACGAGGTGACGAGGAGACTCAAATACTTTAACTTCCTCGTTCATTTCAATATCTGTGTAACCCGGCGAGTGATTGTACAATTTTTGGGTGTCAGAATACCTGATTTCATTCCAGTCACTTTTATCTAAATGTTGCACATCACATAACAATTTCAAATAATTCTCGGGAGTCTTAGGTATTGTAGGCTCCTTCAGCTTAGTTTCAAGAGATAAAGTGAATTCTTGATCACCACGTGCACTGTAATTACTAGGTTCAACATCCAGCATTTGTTCGTAACGATTTTCACTAGTACTGGACATAAGTGAGATGGCATCATAATCCAAATTAGTACTCACGTGTTGACTGGTATCCTGGCGACCCATTTGCCGTCGAAGGTTACGTACTGTTTTAGCCAACTTTCGAACCTTACGTTCGGAGCGCCGCTTGCGTTTGCCCCCCTTTTTCTTGTTGCGGCGACTTCTCTTTGGGTTGCCACCGCTAGACGAGGAGCTGCTGTCGGAACTCGAACTACTAGAACTCGAGCTACTACAGCTATTCGACCGAGCACGCCGCTTCTGCGGCAAAGAAGGTCCTGGAAGAACATCACTAGCCGCTCTATCGGCATTATTACCCGAATTTTCCATATTTAAAATCGAAAGATTAAACTTTGTTCACTTTAAATTCAAATAAAACTGTTAGGAATATTTTCACTTTCTTAAAGAATAAAATATTCTGCTAAGTGTCGGCACGACACGACCGATCACGGCGGGAAAAGAGACGCCAATGATTTCAAAATGGCGGGGCTCGTTTAACGAGCCACCCTACCACTGCCAAGCGGAAGTGACGTAAAAGAAAGAGATAGATCTATAGAAATGTGAAGGCGGGAAACGTAGTGCCTATCTCAATTAAATAAGCTTCGAATAACGGTCAAGTCAAATTAATAGGTTAGCTCGGATGTTTGTTTATTACTCTTTCACGCAAAAACTATTGAACAGATTTGGATGAAAGGACATTGCTCGGCTTCCATACATTATTTGCCTAAGAACCGTTGATGCCGTGAAATTATTTTTTGTGTTCTAAATAATGCATATTTTCGATTGAAACTTAATATAAGTCACGGACACTTCAGCGAAATGTGAAAAATCTAAAATTCTTTCTGATTTTGAGGTTATAACGGGCCAACACAAACAAACACGACACGGCACGGCACGGCTTACTCTAACTTATATAAAAGCTTGTAAAAAGGGAAGTTGTTGTGGTTTTACTTACCAAACGAGGAGCAGTCCATTGTTGTATACAATGAAGAATTTGCTCATCTTCCAATACCATGGAACCAGAGGCTGACCCGCAGTTAACACAAAATACATTATCGTTTTCCAATTCCATGTTACAATAAAAGTCCGTTGAGTAAATGCCGAGTAGTCGTTCTTAGTAGGTCCGTACGAGGTGATCACAGCCAGAGGTCAATATTTCAAGAGGAAATCACAGTCCTTTGTTCACGCCAAGTTGTTAGATTAAATCAGAATACAAAAATAACACAAACGAAAACACAACCAACAATCCGTATGCGAACACAGGATGCGCGCGAGGGTAGATATCAACGTACGTAGTGTCAACTAAATGTCATCCGTGAATCATCAACTGTCAGTCATAGACTTTAGTCTATGGTGTCAATACTGCTCGATACATAAAATCGTAATCAATAATCTGTTTGTAAAAATTATTATTTTTACAAACAGATTATTAATTACGATTTTATCTTTATAGATGAAACGCTGAGGGTAATTATAATTAATTGCTTTGTATAATTACGATACACACTGTTAATGGATCAATTTCTGTAGATGTGGCTGTATGAGCTTAATACCTTTGCATAATCAAAACCCAAAGTGAAACAGAAAAAACATAGGAACATATATTGAATTACTATTTAAAATGTTTTTGAAATCAAAGAGTGTCCGTGTTATTCTAATAACTGTAAAGTAATTAAAAAAATAAAATAAAAATTATTGTAAAATTTAAATACGTGACGATTCTTAGGCCATTGCTATACATCTCCTTTGGCAAACAGATGGTTTATTACCAGGATTTACATATAGGATACTTTTTATCCCGATATTCCCACCCCACGGGATTGAAACTTATGCGGGTAAAAGCGCGGGGCTCTGCTAGATTTCCTATAAAGTTATCCTCAACTTTTACTAGTTAAAATTGTCAGTTCAAGGAATGTTCTCCGATTATTTATTACTGTTAATTTTATAAAAGAAATAAAACAATTTCTTAATTATGGTGTTGTTTAGTTAATGATATGTTTCGAATATGATAATTAAACAGAATACATAATATTAGAAGTTAATGATAATAACAAATAAATGAAAAGGTAATGACTAACGTAAACGTAATGTTCTGGTAAATAGATTTAAATGTTATGATGATAAAATACTTGTATTAATGTTCTGTCATGTTGGGCAGTTAAAGTCACTCAAGTTCTTCAACAATATTAGTAGTTCAAAAATGTCTATTGGTGAATTTAAGTCATTTTCAGAGATATTTAAAATTTTAAATCGTTCTGGTGGACTGGTCGCAATAGGGGTAGGCAATTGAAGAGGGGATTATTTTTTTATTATTTTTAACTCAAAAAAATATTTGTTTGCAAATAGGTTAAACAATACTACAAAAAGTCTAAAAGCTTAAACAATAGCCAAGTTATAAACGTTTTAAAATAACTGTTAGACAAAGGATGTGTATTGAAAAATGACAAAAAATGCCCGAGATCCCGGTATTAGCCAATATCAGGATCCCGGTATTGGAAGCCCTAGTCACGACTAGGGCTTCATTCCGGACGGGAATAATCCCTACCAAAATTCTACTGATTTTACTGTTTTTTTTTATTAATATGCCTTCCGTGAAATTACTTTATTTGTTCGAGCCTTTCTAATATTAGTCATCATCCTCATTGTCCAGAAATCTTGACGTTTTGTTAAGTAGAAAAAAATACAGATAGAGCTAAGTACTTACATATTTATAACTAGCTGCGACCTGCGGTTTCACCGGCGTAAGTCTCGAACCCGTGGGGATATCAGGATAATCCTTTGTGCTGATCCAGTTCATGGTCTACTCATGTGCCAAATTGTATCCATATCCGTTCAGCCGTTTTAACGTGAAAGCGTACCAATCAAACATTAAAAAAATCGAATCTTTTCCTTATTGTAGTTTAGATATAATTCGTTTAGTATAGAGGGTAATTTTAGTTTATTTTTTGCCTATCAGCCCATCTTCAAACACAGCCATCCCACTGCAACTTCCACTTTGGTTTAGTTGAAATAAATAGTTTGCTTGCTAACTTTGCAAGCTATGTTTATGTATTTCTAACATTTCATCCTTCATATTTCCAGACCACCCGACTGGGCAAACACGTGAACGAGCTGCGACGGAAGACGACTGACCCGAGCCTCGCGCGCCGCGCCAAGGTGCTGGTGAAGAGATGGCGGGACCTCGTCATACCCACCGTGGCATCGCCTGCACACACAGGTACACGCCTTCAAATAATTGGGTTTATAGACTTGACAATACTCGTTTGCACGTGTGAGGATTATAAATGGGCAATCGACCGGGTTAAACTAGGTGCTTTGGTAAACACTCGATAAACACCCGCTGAACACCCATGCACCCAGAAAATTGGGTTTAACTGGGTAAACCCGGGTTTAAACCCGGTGGATTGCCCATCTATAGTGAAGATCGAAAGTACTCAAAATAAATAAATATGCCAGTTACTTGCGTCGACGCCTCCAGGATAACTAGTTGTCCAACAAAACAATTACAAATTTAATTGTTTTGTTGGACAGACAACTCTGGCTCTTGATTTTCCTAATGGTACCAAAGGTGCTGGGAAAGGGGTCTGTTTGAAGGGGCTGGTTAATTTGTTAACAAAGTTTTGGGAATAAACTAATTTAGACTTTTAATGTCGTGTTGAAATTACCTCTACAATATAGATGGGCAATCCACCGGGTTTAAACCCGGTTCTTTGGTAAACGCCCAGAAAATTGGGTGTTTGCCAAAGCACCGGGTTTGAACCCGGTGGATTCCCCATCTATACTCAATAACAGTCTCTGGATATCTATGAGGCTCCTTATAAAAGCAATAATTAATGATCATGGAAGAAATTGTACTATTCAATATCGCCATTCTTGGTATCATTGACCGCAGTGGCTGTATGCAAACCATCTTATGAAGTTGTTAAGAAAAACAAACAATTTTCACGACACAACACTGCAAAGGTATGGCAAAAGGTCACTGCAAAGTGCAACTTGCCTTGTCAAATCATGACACCACCAATATTGTATCTTGTCTAGATTTATGGCGACATAAATTTCGCCGGTTTTTGCCAAAAACGCCATCTACCGAAGCCATCTAAAACACCGACACAACCCATAAATAACCCTCGTATACAAAAGCGTGTCGCAACCAGTTGCTACACGGTCGTGATCGAACAATTCGATCGCAATTAGTGGTACCAATGGCACTTATGAAACACTGACTCACTGTACACTTATGTAATTTTGTGTTTTTTGTCAATACCATGATGGTTTGGCAATGAAAAATAGACGAGAGAAAAGTTGCTAGCTGGTTTAGTTTTAAAGATTGTGTAAATCTGGAATAGTGACGGATTGATGGCAATAGGTCCGCCCCTTATTACACGGGGCTTCAAAGTGACTGGCGAAATGTGGGTGTACTATCTATAGCCTATAGCATAGGTTTTCAACCTTATTTTGCTTACCGGCCACTTTGAGATTTTTTTTTTTTTCTAGAGCCCCCATTTCTTTTACTTACCATCTGACGCGAATATGAAACAGCTATTGCTACGATTATACAGGGTTATTTGTAAAACACCAGAAACCTCTTAAAAGGTCATTGTACTCATCATTATGAACAACTTTTATTAGAGGACCAAACCTGAAATCGCGAAAAAAACATCAGCTGCTCCCTACATTTTGACGAGTTATGCGAACATAAATGTAGGGAACAGCTGATTTTTTTTTCGAGACCTCTTAAGAGGTTTCTGGTGTTTTACAAATAACCCTGTATTTAATGTCATGTGCATCATTATGTGGAACATTATATAGTCGGGCGTTATCGCCCACGTTGAGAACCTATGATCTATAGGTACACGTTTAATAATAATAAATATATTTATTTCAGGTAAATAATTCATAGTACACGTATAAACTCACATCAAATATTAAATAAAGTCAATACCACATTAACTACACTACTACTATACTACAGGTACTATAATCACATTAAACAAAATCAGAATAAATCGAATTAAATGTAATCAAATTAAAATAAATAATCAAAATAATAAAATTAATATAGAAATAAGATTTAATTAATAAATAATCACAAAATAAAATCAATAAATAATCCCAAAATAAAATCAATAAATAAATAATCACTGCCCTACTCTTTGGGGAAATAAGGCGTTATGTTATGTTAGTTCATTTGTCTGTGAAACGTACTTTCTGATCTTACCACTAAATGGAGCGGGGTAATTGTGTAATACACTGTCAGGAGCAATGGCTTTCATTTTGACAGTTCAACAACATTCATTGCGTTATTTACGTTGTTGAGCAGACACATTTTTCGAACATATGGAGCAATGAATTAGCAATATGCTTCAGAATGATTCAAATTGAGAGTAATAGATAGTATGTTACGCAATTAGGGTGCTGATTATAGAAAACATTGTAATTGTAATGACACCTAGGAAATAGCGAGCAGTGGTGGCTCAGTGGTTTTGGTTCCGACTTAGGAGTTGTATGTGGGGGGGTTCGGAGTCAGACAGGCACTTTACGAAAACATCGTGAGGAAACCGACATGTCCTCACTACTGCTTTGTAAAACTTAAAAGAAGTGCTGCTTAATAACATAATAGTGAAATGAATAACGCAATACCTAGTATTAAATGCAACAATTTGTATCTTTAACACGCTCAGCGCCATGTGTATCTTTTGCGATACACACTGTCTAAACACTTGTGTATCCCTTTTGATACACAAGCACCATTCCAGTCTAAGCGCCGTGTATCGCTAACGCGCACACTTTCCATACATTTTGTATACAAAAAATGTTGCCCTGGCCTAGGGAATTTTCCTGGTGTAGTGGTATTGGCATATGGGGCTTGGCGCTGAGCGTGTTAACAAAATTATCTCCCTTTCTGGACATATCAACTACCATTTCTTCCCACATCTAATTCCCACAATTATCTTCAATCCTCAGGTTCAAACCGGTCGTCGGCAGAGCGGAATGCGGTGCGGAGTCGTCTCGGCGGCACCCCCCTAACGTCGCCGGCGCTCAGGGTACGTATCCATGAGTTTTATACGTTTGAGCGAATCCTTTGTCACTAAACATCATAGACGAGTCGAAGAAAGACTTCGAACAAATTAATCTGGACGTGTAACATGAATAAAAGCACAAATTAACATCGTCTGAATAGATCTTCCCAAATTGGACATATGACATGAATAATGCAAATAAGACAGACATAAAAATAGGTCTCGGCAGCTGAGATGTAGGGCATTTGTAGCCAGAACGGAAATGAATCGCAGTCGGTAAATAAAACCAGTTTGACTTAAAGTCAAATTTGTTTCAAATTAATGTTATTTCAAGTTAAACAAATATCAACCTTATTTTTATGATAATTAAGTTGATGTGTTTGTGTTGTAGTGTGTTTGAAGTTGTAGCGTAAACTAAATGTTATTGTGTAGGTATTAAAGTTAACTTTCCATAAACTCATATTTGTTTAAATTTTTGGCAAATCGCTAATGCAGTATATGCAGAGAGAGATCCTTTTAGCCAAACAGGTAGTTAATCCTTTTAAAAATACACTTTTCAATCGAAAGTACAACGAATTATAACGGTATGTCTCTAACCATGGCTCGAATTTTCTATGGGACACTGGTTTACGATTTACCTAGTGATTTGTTGTCGTTTTGCTGAACACTGGTACTGAGCTGCATAAATGGTAAATAGCACATATATGTGAGTACTATGTACATACTATAAAGCTACCATTTACTGGGTACGTCTTTCATTGACTTGAATGTGCCTGGGCGGCTGAGAGTATGTCATGCTCACTCTAATGTCTCGCTGATGGTGGCGCATGTGTTGGATCATTTAGCTCCCTTCAAAATGGTGCTGATCTATGCGTCATGTTCGTGAACGGGCGCCGTCAGTAGGGACTGGTCAACTCTTTGCTGCCATGGCTTTTTTTTATTTTTTCGTTACGGACGCTTTTAACGTTCTGCATCGTTCTCACATGCATAATTTTTAACATGAATGATGTAACCAATACTTTGTTACCATATTATTGTGATTTAAAATAGTGTCTTTGGAGTTTCTGGCCCGTTCTTCTCCATAGGTACCTACTACGCTTTGGAATGGGCAACTAGCTTCATCTTTTTGACTAACCGATCCTTGACAATTCAAAAGTGCCTGTAATTGGTTTAGTTGAAATAAATAGTTTGAGTTTCAAAATCATATTATGATATTAGCTTTCGCCCTCTGGATTTGTCGATAAAAAGTAGCCTATGTCCTTCTCCACGGTTCTAAGTATCCCCATATAAAATTTCATCAAAATCGATCCAGTCGTTTTGGAGATTAGCCTCAACAAACACACAGGCAGACAAAAATGTATAAAATTGCTTTTGTGTTATAAGTGCCGTCTATACTTTCACATGCATTTAGTTAAAGGCTGTTATGTTCACAAACAGACACTTCAATTTTATTTATTTGTGTAGACGTATAGATTGTTTGTGCAATTATTGAGAGACTAGATATTGTTCGTGCAACCTCTTACCACAAAAAGCAGCGATCTTTGCCTAAATTAGTAGATATTTTTACTATAGAACATATTCTGAGTAGTAAAGCATTTCTGTGAAATTACAGCAAGTGCTGAGCCCAGCGGTGAACAGTCCGCGACCACCGTCCAGACCGGGTCAGTATTTACTTTAAAATGTTTTTACATGGCTCATTTCTAAATAATAACCTTCCAGCAGAGCTAAGCTCTTAAAACAGTGAAGGAAAGCATCGTGAAATAACTGGCATGATGGAAAGTGGGCCAGCGTGGTTGACTATTTATTCTCTCAAAGCCGGCCTGAGTCCCAGCTGTGGGAAGACCCGCCCTTTATATTACGAACGGTTGTGTGGGACACATACAAAGGCAAATGCATAATGAACGCAGAAATGTAACATAAGATTTTCACAAGTAGCAAGTCGTTAAAATAACATTGAGGAAGATCTGTGTTAAGTATTTTGTGGAAACCAAAAATAACTGAATTGTTCCATTTCACTGGCAGTTGCGATTTGATAACTGTCCTTGAAGTGTCCGCACACCGTAATTTTATTGCAGCGGCAACAATCTGCTTTGAGAAGAAAAAAGGTCTTTGAAGCTAACATTATTTTGTTTGGCAACATTCCAGCGTGGGGCGGCTACGAGTCGGACTCGCAGGATGTGATCCTGGTGGACGACGAGCCGCCGCCCCCCCTCCCCGCGCCGCCGCCGCCCCTCCCCTCCCTACTCGCCAACACACACAAACCGCTCACTCCGCGTAAGTACTACTCTCTTACTAATTATCGAATAGATATCACCTAAAAATTATACACCGTTAAATTTTGATCGTTTCAATCCTTGAAATCCGTGAAAAAAACAGAACGGAAAAAATCAGTTTATCCATAGATTTACGTTCGCATAACTCGACATAATGTATGGATCAACTGATTTCAGGGTTGGTCCCGTAGTAAAAGTTGTTCATAATGATGAGTACAATGACTCCTTTTAAGGATTAAAACGATCAAAATTAACGGTGTAGAAAATATAAAGAAAGAAACATACAATATTTGACAACAGTTCATGAAACACAAAATACAAGAAACAAATAAAAAATTTGAAATGTTTTAACAACAATAGTTGACTGCTCCAAAAAGGTTCATTTCACCCTTAATGCCAGAAATATGTCTGACACTGGTTTTCTAATGAACCTTAAGGGACAAGTGACAAGCAGTTTGAAACATACATAAACCTACATAGTTCTTAACTTACATGTATATGAGAACACAAGATTCCTGTCATTTACTGACAGTTAATGAAATAAGTCCGTCCGGGATGTCGTTGTGGATTTTAATTAAAGATCTTAGGCTATCTTTTCACCAGAGACGTACTATATAATCTGCGTAGCGAAAAATGTGTTTGATTCTAACCAATAGGATTGTTTGATTGTCATGCTGTAGCTTAGCTTAGCTCTGGTGGAAAAAGATTCAACGAAGCTATGTTTTCTCGCTCGCAAAGCACAGCTTACACGCTCTGCTACACCACTTTTTCATAGTAAAAGCAAACAAGTACGCCAACTCAAGCCCCGAGCGAGCGATAATAGCCTAAACTCGTAGGGCTGTCACTTATACTTTATTCAATAGTCAAAAATGCATAGTCAATCTCTATACAAAACAATGTTCCCCTGTAGGGTAAGCATCAGGGACCTTTAATACAAAGTTTTTTTAAATTATTTTTTCTACACACGGCTACACATCAAGCTATGCAAAACCAGTAGTATTAGCTGACCGTTCATTGTGAGAAAATATCATGCAAAGTGAGGCCAAGACAAACTGGTTTTGTATAGCTTGACGTGTAGCCGTGTGTAAGTACATAGACCAGAGCCGACTACATTTTTTTCATTGCCTACGTCATGTTATCTGTTTAGTTATTTGAAAAATTACGATCGAAATATATGACTAATAAAAACGTGGTTTTACTGAATCATGTATTTATTCAAATAAAATTAAATGATTATGAAGTCTTTGTAGTTAAAGGAGGTAGGTAGGTACACGTACAAATTATTTATTACGAGCAGCAGGGCAGCGGCGAAGCGTGCGCGGGCGCGGGCGATATTACCGGCGTCACAGCCAGGACTGGCGCACCTTTAGCAGCGATAAATTTTGTCAGTGTGTGCGTGCGACGACGCATACGTACGAGCGCGCTCACATACAAACCGCGCGCGGTGCGAATGTATGAAGATGTCGTACTTGTTTGCTTTTACTATGACTTTTTGGTCGAAATAGACAGTTTCGTAGCGTATACTCTATCCGTTAGGTAAACCGTTTTTTGACAGATGGCACTAGTGATTGTAGCAACACACAATACATTGATTGATACACATACGGTATTATAATGTATGTAAGAAGCGATAAATAAGATAATTCAATTAATAACTTTTACGCTATCTGGAATATGTACGTTCTAAGACAGCTGTCAAAAAACGGTTAACGTGATGGACAGGCAATAGTTTCACCGCTCAGATACTAACTCTGTATGAAAGTGTGTGGTCGACCATAAGGAGACTGGCAACAAGGATTCGAAAAATTTGTCAACCCTCGATGACAGTGAAAGAAAAAGATCCTGCTTTATATCTTAACTCTACGCGGATTTACACTTCAAGAGCTATTAAAGTATGATACTTCAATCACGTCATTTGTTGACAAGTAATTACGTTATCAATGCGTAAGCAATCGTAATGATAATAACGACGAGTGTCATTGATATTGATAGGAGGATACAAACAGTGTGTAGGGGTCAAGATAACAGCATAACATTACGCTTGTTTTCTCCGAGGGGGTAGACAGAGTTGTCGTTCACTTACATTTCGCCTGCTATGGTGTAAGTCCCATTAAAAAGGGGGCGTGCCAATTTCTATTAATGGGGCAATCCATAGGAAAGAGAATAAAGAATCTAAAGATGTTTTCTAATATGGGTTATGTGGTACCTGAAATAAATTAATTTTAATTTATAGGCAGCTTCTGGGAACCCGAAGTGGTACAGAGAATAGTATATACTAGTTTCTGTCCGCGGCTTTGCCCGCGTGTGGTTTGATTTATTTTCACGGAACCCTAATTCTTATTCTAAAATAAAAGTAGCCATAGTTACTCCTTATAACATCAGCTATCTGCCAGTGAAAGTCCCTTCAAAATCGGCCCAGCCGTTTCGGAGATTAGCCAGAAGAAACAGACAAACAGAAAGAAAACAAATGACAAAATTGTTGTTTTTTTTTTTCTTATAAGTTTACATACTTTCATAGTTTGGAAAAGGCAAGGCAAATGATGATACTTTCATATGCATTTAATAAAATACTGTTATTTTGACATTACAAACAGACAGTTTAATTTAATTTATTTGTATAGATAGTACGCTTACGTTTCACCAGTAATAATATCACAAATTCATTAAAAAATACTCTTTTTATTTCAGCCGTAAAAAGGCCACCTTCGCCGGAACCTCTGTTCGACGAAAAGAAAGCGAAAAGAGATAAAAAACCTAAGAAAAAAAGGTGAGAATCATACCTTGTGTCAACCTGTCCAAGATTCTCCATAGCATTTCCCAGTCAACGTGTTAATACATTCGCGTTTCCAAAGTGAATCTATGGTTTGCTGCAAGAGGTCATCATTATTAACATGTAGGTACATAATAAATACGTGACATATACCAAACAGCATTGGTCCCGCGTGCTGGATTACGTGATTACGGCTTTCTCGCCAAGAGATGGCTTGAGTCCCAGCAGTGGGAATATTATAGGCTGATTATGCATTATAAGTACATAACAGAACATATACATAGACATACAGTCCCGCACGGAACAAATATTTGTAAGTCCTACATGTATTTGTTCCGAGTCTGGGTGTTTTTCTATCTATAATATGTATGTATTTACAAAAAAAAATGTATATAAGTAGTTTATCAGCCATCTTGTTACCATAACACAAGCATTAGGTTGCTTAGCTTGGGACTAGATGGCGCTGTGTGAAATGTCCAGGGATATTATTATTATTATAACAAGAATGTTGTGGTGGCCCCGTGGTAGCGTTCGTGGTCGAATCCAGACAGGCGCTTTACTTTGTGTAAATTATTTCATCACCACTGCTCTCAAAAACTGTGAGGAAACCGGCCTGTTCTAGAACCAAAAATTTTAATACATGTGACATCTACCAACCCGCACTGGGCCCCCGTGGTGGATTATGGACCACTCCCTCTCATAGGTCTGTGTCCCAGCAGTGGGAACATTATAATCTGATTATACTATCATCCGTCTGCAATGGGAATTGGTAAGGTTGAAATGTTAAGGAAAAGAATAGACATGACATACCTATGAAAAAAACGTGCATACCTAAAATGTGAGTCTGGCATAAAGATGGCGGCTTGCGGCATGCGGCAGCCCACTGCACCTACCCATAATAAATGCAGTCTTATGTAAGTTCGAACACTATACAAGCAAAATTTTCGCCTATTAACACAAAATTTTCTTCAAAACACTGAAACAAACAAGTCGCGATGCCAACTGATTTGGCTGTGACAAAACATGGCGACCGGCCGCATCACATTCCTATAAATATTGTTCGTTATGCCGAGTCCTTCCTTTCTTTCCTTAGTCTGAGATCTGAACAGAAATATCAAACACACAAATATTTCTCTATTTCACTGAATGTTGTAAAATGATATATTATAACGTGCGCAGAGGCCACAGTCGCGCCGGGTCCGGCACGGAAGCGACGGGCCCGGCGCCGGCGGGCGCGGCCGCGCTGCCGGGCCCGCCGGCGCCGTGGGCCGGACGGAACGGCATCGCGCACGAGCGGCGTCGGAACGGCACCAAGCGGGACGCGCTGGACTCGTACGCCGCGCTCGTCAACAGGATGCCGCCTGCTGGCGCTAAGAAGGTATGCCATATACTTTTTTTTAGTCTGAAACTTACTGAAGAAGTACAGGAAGATCACAAAATCAGAAAGTTTGACAACCAGTCTTACCAAGGGGTATCGTATTACCCAGTAACTGGGTTGTGGAGGTCAGATAGGCAAATCGCTTCATGTAAAATACTGGTATTCAGCTGCATCCGGTTAGACTGGACGCCGACCCCAACATAGTTGGGAAAAGGTTAGGCAGATGATGTACAGGAATATCACAAACTAAACTAAATCAAAAATAAAACAAATAAATTAAATGAAGAAAAAAAATCCTATCTAAGAGGACAAGAGTTTTACATGAATACTTCTATGAAAAGTAAAATTGCGATCTAACGTCAAGTCTTCATCAATGGCTTCGAATTAAGCAGAGTACTAATTCAAACTATTTTTGGTTAAATGATGGTCCAAAACAAACATAGACTGTACCTAAGAGTGACCTGCGCCTGATCTCCAGTCGTGTCGGATTGCCGTCCAATCGAACAATGACAGTGAGGGAAGGGAGAGTTCACCTGTGTCTGCGCCACGCCTGCACTATAATATCTTCCGCGCCGAAGGCTTATCTCTGTGGGTAGCGGGATTGTCCGAAAGGGTTACCGCTGCCCTGGAACATAAAGGGCTAAGGAAGGAACACGGGTGGGTTTTAGTCAGTAAGAGTCTCACACTCACTTCACTCCCTTCTGCTCCACCCAGAGCGGTAGGGGTCATTTGATAAAAAGGCTTATATCTGTTCAGATTGTTCGCCATGGTCGAAATTCGGTCTGGAGGAATTAGTTACATAAGAATAAATAAAAACCGTCACGATCTGACTAACAGTAACATGTCGTACTGAAATTATGTTTAGTTTCTTGATTACTTACGGCATTTCATCACCATTTGTAGAAATTAATGGCGTATTTGAAATAGAAATTCTCAGATTTCTAAAAATGTTCAAGCAAATAATCCAAGCAGGAGTTTTCTCTGTTCTGTTTATAGTTGATGCGTCGATAAATTTTTTGGACAAAAGCCTCTCCTAAATCCAAATAAATCATGTTCTCTTGCCAAATACACTTGTAGATTGAAATCCTTATCACAACTCCTCAGGTAAAAACGACCCAGGAGCTGTTAGAACAGATCCAGTCTCGCGGCAGTAAACCCGCCGCGTCGCCGGGTTCGCCGCGCTCGCCAGCCTCGCCTGATGTCATGCTCATAGAGCCCGACAGTACGTATTATTATTAGCCTTTAGCCATCCCCTAGCAGGACAAAGGTCAAATCCATTGTTAAAATGACCTCATTATAATATGACTGTTTTGGGAAAAAATGGATCTTTAAAGGTGGCTAGGGTTTCGAAACGGATACGTTCTATGAACACATATGCTCTGAAGAATATCGCGGGAGGATTAAGTGAAGTACCTAAGTTTTTTTTCTTACATATAACTCTTGTGCCTCAGCAGTCGTGAAGGTGGAGTCTCCCCTGCGGAACGGCGGCAGCACGCCGCGCCCCCCGGCGCCGCCCGCGTCGCCGCGCGCGCCCGCCCAGCCCTCGCCGCCCTCGCCGCCCTCGCCGCCCTCGCCGCCGCCCTCGCCGCTGGAGGAGCCGCGCGAGTGGCGCGCCTGCACGTGCGGCGAGCGCGCCTCGCCCGCGTGCCCGGCCGCGCCCGCGCGCGCGGTGCGGCCGCGCCACGTGCACGCGCTGCACCACGCGCACGTGCCCGGCGTCAACGGCACGCGCGCGCCCGCGCTGCCGCACAAGTTCGCCGTGCGGCCCGTGGAGGACCCCGACCGGCCCGGCCTGTTCTCCAGCGTCGTGCCTCTCTACAAGTATTCCGACTACGCAGACGATTACTGCGTCAAGAACCTGTCCCAAGTGCAGCTGTGCACGCATCTGCCGTGGACCAGCTTCGCGCCGCCTCCACCCGACCTCCCCCCGCCGCCGGAGCCTCCGCCGCTCAGGCCGTACCCGGAGCCCGAGCCCGAACCCGTCGAGCGAGACGAGGACGCCGACGAGCTCGACGTGAAACCCGAGATCGAGCGGGAACCGGTCAAGGAAGAGATCGAAGTGGAGGCCGAGATGGTCGGCGTGCCGACCCTCGAGCCCAGCGAGAGACTGAAGGCGCCCATACTGATGCCGGAGGACGAGCCGTCGTTCGGCGAGGCGGCGCGCGCAGGCCCGGCCTGCGCCGAGCCGCACTCCGCGGCCGCGCCGCAGCACCGCAGCGTGCCGCGCACGAGACCGCGGGGGCCCGGGGCCGCGGGCGGGGCCGCGCTCGTGGCCGCCGTGCGGGCCGCGGCCGCCGCCGTGCCGTACCGCTACGAGCAGCTGGCGGGCGCGCCCGTGCTGGCGCGCGCGACGCTGGAGGACGAGGCCGCGCTGCACGCCGCGCTGACAGGCGCGCCCACCGAGCGGGACGCGCTGGGCCGGCCTGTGCGCGCGCACAAGTTCGCCGAGTGGCACGAGTGCGCGACCCTGGGCTCGCTCGTGGCGCTGCCCTACGTGGTCATCGACTGACCGTCTAGTGCCAAATGCGTGTCGCCCGCCCGCGCCTCGCCCACACCCAAGTGTCCTTACGTTAGTTATAGTGGCCGGCCGGCGGACACATGCCTAGTCATATATTTATTTTGTAAAGGCCGATTAACAAATTTAGTAGCGGGCGGGTCGTCCCGCGTCGCCCGCGCGTTGTGATATTATATAGTATGTGCGTCTGCCGCCGGCCGCGGGCTCGTGACGTGTTACTGTGACGGCCATACATTCCCAGTCGAGACCCGCGCGTGACCCGCGAGTGACCCGCGCACCACGCTCGTGAACGGAGCCTCAGACTGAAGCTTTGATTGTGCTCAATATGTTGGACGCTCTTGGTATTTTTGTAATTAATAGTACATTCATTGCTCACTTGATATTGTCAAAGATATTGTGCGTGATCAAAGCGCCGAGTGATGGACGAGCGATGGCCGAGCCGTCCACACGATGGCTGTGTTGCCACCCACACGCGGCCACGCTCTCGATCCGGTCCACCACTTTATTTGTATAGTTATAGAGTTCCCAAATAAGATTAAAATAATAATCTCCCGACTGTTTCATGAGTTGTCGTTACCTTTTGTGATTTTTAAAAAGAAAGAAAGAAAAAAATTAGGTAATTAATAAATAATTAAATAGGAGTTCCAATTGTATATTATACATAATTATTGCATCTATCATGCGTCGAAATATCAATGATAAGGGAAAGAGAATGTTAAATTTTATAAATATAAACATTTACTATATGAAAAGTTGTACCAAATTGTTGTTATTGATGTAAAGGTGAGCGCACACTGTTATACGCCGGCCGCGTCGCGCTGACCGTATCTGTCAGTGTGTATGTACGCTCTAACCTTAGGAACTACTCCACCGACAACACAGAATTTTGTATATAGTTTAGTTTACATATGAGTTGCTCATAAGCTTCCGTAGTGCAATGTACCATAAGTTTGACGTGACGCCAGTGGCGAACGGTGAATTTATGACAAGCTGAGATAAGCCGCAGCAAAAAAAAAAAATGGGGGATTCGGACTTTCATCGTGGCCACGAAAAGCTAATTCTTGTTTACCTAACAAAATAACGGTGTCAATAAACCGTTTCATTGAATTCCTATTTCGATCTACTTTTTCTATTATGAGCTTCATGCGAATTAGCGAAGAATAATTCTATCTTTCTACCAGGACCGAATTCATGTAATGCTAAACAACTCATACGTTTTTCAGTTGTGAGATGTTTCTATGATGAATTCGTTAGATTATTAATATCTTTAAAACCCCCTTTATTCCATAAATTACTAGAATCTGAGAAAAGTAAACACGGGAAACAATACATTTTATTTAACTTACAACTGCGAGTCAGCCATTGATATTTATCGTAAAGAACGACAATACAATGTTTGAAAAATCCATTGCAGCGTTTGTAATTTATAGCACAGAATAACTAATAGAACTTACGTTTATAGTCATATGTGGGCGAGCACGACCTAACTCAATTACGCGTTTTTTATTTTCAAAACTTAACCTTGAAAAGCGTGTTTTCTCATTATATAATCTGCCAAACAACAATCTACTGCCAATAATGCCATGCCATCCTAATGATTACTTTTCAAATCTACTCTAAATACGCAATTTCAACTTAATTAACTATCTACCTACCCCAAATACCTAATTACAGCGTACAACTTTCACTATACACAAAACAAAACAAACTCCAACTATAGTTCTAATACTAAATACTGATCACTGTTTTATACCAAACAAACAATTTCCAACTGTTATACCTACTAATAAATTGAATGAATACAACGAACAAAATGCAATTTAACTGCAAGTGTAAGCTAATTATTACTTCAAAATAATGTTCCACACATGAATATTTATGCCAATATCCGAACCCCGACCCGAATGCATTACGAAATTCAGCGAAATCGACCGAATGGCGATATTGCCATAGTAAAAGCAAACAAGTACGCCAACTCAAGCCCCGAGCGAGCGATAATAGCCTAAACTCGTAGGGCTGTCACTATACTTTATTCAATCGTCAAAAATGCATAGTCAATCTCTATACAAAAAACAATGTTCCCCTGTAGGGTAAGCATCAGGGACCTTTAATACAAAGTTTTTTTAAATTATTTTTTCTATACACGGCTATAGACATCAAGCTATGCAAAACCAGTATTAGCTGACCGTTCATTGTGAGAAAATATCATACAAAGTGAGGCCAAGACAAACTGGTTTTGTATAGCTTGACGTGTAGCCGTGTGTAAGTACATAGACCAGAAGCCGACTACATTTTTTTCATTGCCCACGTCATGTTATCTGTTTAGTTATTTGAAAAATTACGATCGAAATATGACTAATAAAAACGTGGTTTTACTGAATCATGTAGGTATTTATTATTCAAATAAAATGAAATGATTATGAAGTCTTTGTAGTTAAAGGAGGTAGGTAGGTACACGTACAAATTATTTATTACGAGCAGCAGGACAGCGGCGAAGCATGCGCGGGCGCGGGCGATATTACCGTACGGCGTCACAGCCACGACTGGCGCACCTTTAGCAGCGATAAATTTTGTCAGTGTGTGCGTGCGACGACGCATACGTACGAGCGCGCTCACATACAAACCGTGCGCGGTGCGAATGTATGAAGATGTCGTACTTGTTTGCTTTTACTATGATATTGCTCAATCTTGTTCACGCGCACGCATTTGCTATGTACTGTGTCTATATTAACTCGGTATTCACCGGCTTACCGGGCGCTCAAAAAATAGCAAGCCACGTGACCTGAAGTGACGTCATGACGAGTTTGTTTTGTATAGAAATTGAACTCACGGCGAGTCGCACGCGCCTACGAGTTATTTTAGAGCAAAATATTTTGTTGGGAAAGAATGACAAAAAATTTAATGTAGGCGTTTTGCAATGTTTTTATTTTATGGCGTATTAAATACCTACAGTATGATATGATTTCAATGATGAATTGACTATAGAGTGGTCGTGTTCTGAATTTTCGAAGGGAAGCCGGTAGGAATCGGCTTGTGAGAGCGCTTCGCCACTGCGCGACGCGTCTAAACTCTAGTTTTATATAGTAACTCGCATTTGATACTGTTGTAGTGTCGTCTTTGTACACATTTATAAATGCTTTTGTAACTGTCCCATCGACTATAACCGTGTGCACTGACCCTAAGTAAAAATCTAAGTGTCTGTTACTCTTTAATGAACCAAAAACAAACTAAAAGTACCTATTTGCAAATATTATATCAATCAAATTATCAATTTAAACAGTTCCTAGTTCTGATTACGTTTTCAAAAGCAAGCAACCTGTATGAATGACAATTTGGTAAATTTTTCACCATTTCTTGTGTGAAAAGACAAGTTTTGTGTATCTATAGTTGAATATTGTTACATGCAGTTTGTTATCACGTTTACAAAGATGCCAAATGATAACCGCTGTGCGGTGACTACTGTATGAGTTGTGTTATAAGGCGATTGTGATGCGAAAGTGCGAGCTTTTATGTTTTCGCTGAATAATACGTTTTTTGTAAAAGTTAAACTCTTTATTTTTAATTATTTCCGTTAGGTTTATGTGTAATTGTGTTGTTTTGAGGATGGGATGCATGTTAAATGGTGGCGTTGCAATAGTACACAAGTACCAACATTGTGGTGATATTCAAGTATAGATAACGCGGCTAGCGCACCGGCGACCTTGTCCCGAGCGCCGCTGTCTGGTCGTCGCGGAGCGGACGCTATGTGTGTCTGTTGTTCGGAGAGTGTCTGAGACTAGTGTCACAGGTGTCGCAGTGTCACGCATGTGTGTCGGCGCTAAACGAAGGCCTTACGTGCGTGCTGCGGGTGAAGCCGACGCGGAGCTTGTCTAGGGTAGTGCGCCGGCGACGGACCCCATCACTGCCTTGTTGGACGAGATCCAAAAACTTTGCTAAACAAACGAAAATATATATATATCACTGTGTTTTTATTACCCCTTTGTTTTATTTGATGCACTGAGGTAACAACTTGTTTATGAAGCTGATAGATATCTACACGAGTATTCTAAACTTAACTGCACCCTTCACAGTTAACACTTTTTTTTTTTAATACAAACGGTCGCGTAACCTCTACCAAAATACGCAGGCCATAGCTTTTATGCAGCATATTATGACTTGGACTTTTGAGATGTGCCAAATAGGTGGAGCTGAGTGGAATTGGAAACCAATGTGGCAGCTGTCAGCTGAGCATCACGCAACACAGCTAATCTTGGAGTAGCTGCAAATAGAGTAGGTATTGTCGCCAGACGAAAGTAAGACTATAAAGAGCCAAGAGAGAAAGGACTGGACACAACTTCTAGGTGCTAGTTACTACTATTGAATTTTTACCTGACTGGCTGTGCGGTAGAAAGAAAGGCAAACTTTATGATTATGAATGTCAGTGGCTACGTAGGTAAATGTTTGTGCGTCCTCGTTACGTACGCTGCCCGGCGGATAGGTATATCACACACTACAACGATGAGCGCGGGAAACCGAGCTTAAGCCTCGCGCGGAAATGAGTTTTTAATGAATTTGTACATACCTCTAGAAATCCCGCGCACCAGAGCGTGGCGTGGGGTAGTATGATGTACACAAGGGGGAAGTGATTTCATTAATTTTGACCTAGGACGTCTAGTTTCTAAAATATTAATGGGATTCCAATTGGACGTAGGTAGTTTAGCAGAAAGGACTCAACCCACATTCTTCCCAATAATTCTAAAATTGCGTTAGTCTATGTAATACAACTTGACTCATAAAAATATTGGTGTATATTTGTGCCCCTAGGTGACAATATTTCAAAATATTCCTTAGACAGTAAAACGGAGTGAACTATATTATTTCAACGTTAAAACTCATTTTGAAGTTACGTCCCGATTCACCCCTGCATCCCTATCCCCGTTTTATGGTACAATATCATTGTAGCAATACACACCTAAGCTTAAAACCTCGATAACTTAAAAATTACATTTTGTGGGTTGAATCCTTTCTGCTAAACTACGTCCAATTTATCGCCGTTTCTGGAACGGAAATTACCGACGCGTCAAAACTAAACGCAAGTCAAGTGGTGCAATTGGCTGTTGATTAATTCATTCAACCAATCAGCAGTAAGCGCACTCGGCAATTTGTCAGCTAATTTTTGTGTTGATTTTCCTACCGGAAGTTCCTTCAACCGGGAATTAATTTTATTAAGGTGGATGCTCCAAGTTAGCCCGCGAAATTCAAATTTTCTTAGGTTTTTTGCAATTTGCTGGTCAGTACTAAGTTGTACGTTGATTAAAATTTAATTCGCGACCGTAACAAATATGTATTTACAGAATTATAATCATTAAAGTCATCAACACAACTCTCTAAGGTCAAGTAATCCTAATGAATGACTATTTCATGAAATCTTGACATTTTAGGATTATGCTAACTTAACAAGTTGTATTATTGATTCTAATGATTATAATTCTGTAAATACATATTTGTTACGGCCGCGAATCATATATTAATCAACGTACAACTTAGTACTGACCAGCAAATTGCAAAAAACGTAAGAAAAATCGAATTTCGCGGGCTACCTTGGAGCAGAATAAACTGTATGATTGGTTAATGATAACAACTTCTGTAGTTTAAAACAATTTCTAGAACGAAAATAGTGGCATTGTAATATAATAATAATTTTGTTAAGGAAATTGTTATTACAAATATTTGTATCATCATCATCTTCCTGCCCGTATCCCATGTTACTTGTGGTCGGCGCAAGAAGTTTTCTTCTTCCATTCTCCTCTGTCATCCGTCACGCTATCATTCACTCCCTTCTCTTTCATATCATTCCTCACACAATCCATCCATCTTTTCTTCGGCCTTCCTCTCCCTCTCCATCCATCAACATTATTGTATATTCATCACTCTTTTAGTCACATGCGTTTCGTCCCTTCTCATCACAAATATTTGTATGCTTTTTTGAATTTTGGCAAAATATGTCTGCTCTATTTTTGTACAGACGCCAGCACATCAAGCTACTACAATCTGTCAAATTTCTCTAATAGATTTTCAACTTTATCGCTAATTTATGAAGGTTCAAGGTTGATTGGAAAAATTTGACAGTTTCGGGTAGCTTGACCTACTGGCGTCTGTACATACCTACTGTAAGATGTAAGATCATTTTATACCATGTTTTACGCAAATAAATATATTATTATTACACTTCTCGAGTGTAATAATAATATATTTATTTGCGTAATGGAAGCACGAGGAGGCAATACGAAGTATTAAAATTCAAGAAAATCGTAATAAAGTTCAAAAATTTCATGTTTCCTATTTTTGTTTTAAGGAGAGATCAGCAGTTTTTTTCTTTATGTAATTTTGTGTTAATAAAATGTATGGTGACTCATATTTTTTTTACTTTCATTTAAGGAGTATTACATTGTCTATTAAATACAATTTATTGCATTAACCTAGCATTTTTAGTTTCCGAGATTTTTAGGATTCTTCAAGTGACCCGGATTCATTGCTCTCGAGTGTATTAGTCTCGAGTGAAATAGAACATGAACCTACATTACGATGATAAATGCCTGAATATTTTAAAAACAAAGATCAGATCCTAAATAAAACAAAAAGTCAAGTTAATAAAATTTATTAATATTAAAAATTACATTATCGATCTATACACAATAGAACTGAGCGCAAATAGAAGAAAATCGATTTCACATGTATGGGTCGATGGCAGCACCGTCGATTTAACTCAATTTTGACACGACTTTTAAATTAAATATTTTTTGTAATAGAATCCTAATTATCTTTGTAATATTGTATGTATGCGCTCAGTAGTCGACTTATTTAATTATAGTTAAAAATATCATTAATGGCACCGTGTTAGTTTCAGCTTATTTGAGTACAGACATAAAAAATTTAATTGTCGACATATTTTCAGTTATTGTCTAAAAACTTTCATTATATTATTAATGATTTAACAAAAATAAGATGTTTTATTTTTTTCCTTCATATTATTTCTGAGATTCGTTGTAGTATTCGTTCTTGCAAGCTCTGATACACTTTCTTAGGAGAAGCGTATAGATACTAGCACCTTACTTTACTTAAAATTTTATTATAAATAAAAACATTCATTGTTCCGTTGTTCAGCTGTCAAAACTTAAATTTACTCATAAGATGACCTTGACAACAAATGACCTTGACCTGGTTACCAAGGTCAAGGTAAATTTAGAAGATTATTTTGATATATTGGATACATACCTACATCATAAAGGAGAGCTTTACACAAAAATTACCTTGAATTTTGAATACAAGGTCATTCTAAATTTGTACGTTCCGATAGCTGTCAAAACTAATTTATTTAAATTACGTACAAAGCTTAACACTAAAATATTATCAACATAGACCAAAGGCCTACCCAGATCCCTTTCATTCCAGACATATTTCAGCTTTACCAAAAAATGGGCAGTTTGGTAAGAATGGAATTTGGGTATGCCCTTGAAATTTCGCCCAAGATTTTCACATGATCACGCATGGCATGGCGCAACATAGCGGTAGGCAGATGGGGACAGCTGTTTTCGTCTCAGAATGCTTTTCTTTGCTTCGTGAGCCTGACTCGTACTCGTACATGCCGCGGCCTGAAGCGTAGGCGCCGCCGCCTTGTGCCATCGCCTGGGGAAAAGGAAATGTAGGAATATCAGTAAAATGTTAGTATGATGAAGTGAATTTGGTGGATTAAACAATCTATAAGACTTCAGTGTCCTATTCTGTAAAAATCTCACCGTGAAAACTTAGGTGAAGTAAGCTATCATTCCACTTGATGCTAGGGATTAATACTATTGACGTTGCCGTTACCACATGAAGCTGGTAGAATAGTCGACACGGCTCAGTTGCCAAAGAAGAAAAAAAAAAAAAACTATTGACAGTTCACTTCAATCTCCCTCTCACAGTGAGTTTTTTACAGAATAGATCAGCACCCTAATTGCGTAACACACAATCAATCGGAATCGGTTTCATTTTGACAGTTCAACAACATTCATTGCGTTATTTACGTGTTGAGCAGACAAATTTTTCGAACTTATGAAGCAATGGATTAGCAATTTGCTTCAAAATGATTCTGATTCCGATTGATTGTGTATTACGCAATTCGGGTGCGGGAGTGGTCTTCTTCTTCGTGTCGCCAAACATCGCTACTTCCACGGCGTCGCCGGTGGCAACGCAGAGGTCACTTTGACTGCAAGTTTTGGGACACAAAGGGCAGGATAGGAGGTGGAGCATACTTTGCTAGATAGCGCCACATCCACACCCTACTGCCGTCCGGTAGTTAGAGTAATTGATAAAAAATGGATATTGGATGGGCTGGGGTGTTATGACGCTTATTATGAATCATAGATGGCATTATTTAGATGCTATTTCGCGCAAGTGTCGAGAAAGGTGACTTTCTTGTAATTGTGGGTGAACCAGCATTTGTTTACAAACTGTAATCATGATTAGAGTGACTGGTCCACACCTTGGAACATTCATTGTTTGTAGCGATCTTATGAGGTTTGCGTAAAGCAGTAGTAGAGCTTCTGAAGTTAAATGTGATAGCTTTAAGAGTAGCGGACCAAAGAAACGATGGATGGACTGTGTGACTGTGTGTGTGTGAGTGTGTGCCGACTACCTACTGAGATGACGACTAGAGAAGTATGGAAGAAAAAGACATGTTGTACCGACCCCAAATAAATAGGCTTGTTTCCTAAAAAATTCTAATTAGTCCGTCAGTTAGATTATCAAAAAATATTGGAACCGTATTTTTTCTTTTGTCAATTGTATAAAAAATGATGAAGATATCGCCCGTTAAAGTCCCGCGTGACGTCACGCCTTGCTACACTTTTTAGCAAGGCGTGACGTCACGACCCGACTCCCAAATTTTGACGCGCTTTATCTTTGTCATTTTTTGTTTGATTGACAAAAGAAAAAATACGTGTCCATTGTTTTTCGATAATCTAACTGACGTGACGGACTAAATATAATAATTATTTTTTTTGATGAGAACTTCTGAAATAGTTTCGAAGACAAATGAAAGGCTACTCACGCTGCTGGCCTGATACCCGCCCCCCTCCTTCTTCTGGAAGGGCGTGTGTCCGGGCGGGTAGTACACCGCGGGCCCGGCCACGTTGCGGCTGTTGGCGACCAGCGGGGTCTTTGCTGGCGGACTGGGGGCGGAGTCCCGGGTGTCGCGCACGTCGCGGTTGAGTGTGGAGCTCTGCGTGGAGTTCTCGTGTGTCACGTGGACGTTGCGACGGACTATGCCGTCTGGTTGAGTTGGGTAACGCTGCGAAAAAAGTAATGGTCATTATTGCAAGCTTTTATTTTTCTTGGCTAACGACTGCGGTTCATACCGACTGCTGCCGAAATGTTGATGGGTTAGATCGTTTTCTTGTAAAGTATATAGGTATACTAACAACCATCTGCATAGTTATTCAAAATCATACGACAAGCTATCGTATCGAAAATCAACCGATAACTTGATGTTCCTTGCCCCCGACTTTTCGGGTGTTGGACTTGTGAACAGCGTTTAGAAGACTCCTACGATAACATTGATTGATGTTCGATACGGTACGGAATCGTATCGAGTGGTTGTGAATAGCTATGCCGATGAAAATTAGTTACCTAGTAGCTGTCTATCTGTAAGTCTAAAGTAAAGTAAAGTAAGACTAAAGTAGCATTTATTTTACTAAGCATGACGGTAGTATTATTTTTCGAGAGTTCTTATCACAAGGAGCTCTAGTTGGTTCTACCCGCGAAGTAAATATACCTACCATTACTTCGTGGTACACCATGCTAATTTAGCTATTAGACTTCGATCTCTGATACTCACAGCTTCCGGGAAGTCAGCCATCAGGTCATCTAGCTTTTTGGGCGGCTGCTGCGTGCCGGGCGAGGGGGTGGTGGGGCGCGGGAAGGGCCCCGGGGAGGCCGCGGGCTGCACGTGCAGCGCGTGCGGGGGCGCGGCACGCGAGGGCGAGGGGTAGCGCTGGCTGCTGTTGTGTGCAGAGTATGTCGTCTCGGAGAACTTGTAAGATGATGGACCCTGTGCAGAAGAATTTTTGGTTAAGATTGCAATAAATTGAAGAACATATGTAAAATGTAACTGTGTGTTGAGTGTGCTATTACTGTTTGTCAATGTGGCACTATTACAGTGTCGATGAGTACCTACCTAGATGATAAACGACAGCCGTATTATTATCGTTCTGCAGTGCGATTCTGTAACCATCTCACCGTGAAAACTTAGGTGAAGTGAGCGTGGAGTGAGCTGTCATTCTAAATAATGCTAGGAATTGACACTACTGACAACTCACATCAAGCTCACTTCACTTGAATTTTCACGGTGAGATTTTTACAGAATCGACCGGCTGGAAATTAATTTATTGTTTTTACACTTAATATTGTTTTATTTTTTATTGTATTAGGTACCTACTCATATAGATTATTAAATGACATCATCTTATCTCTAGTAAAATTTCTACACAATGTATATTGTTTTGAAATAAATGACTTATGATTTATGTTACCTATTTGAATTTCGCTTATAATTTTGTAACAGACAAAGAAACCGGAGAATTACATAAACAAACTAGTGAGGGAAGCTGACCAGCGAGGTAATTACGTAACAGACTATCAGTAGCCAGCGCTTTCATTTCACAGTTCAATAACATTCATTGCGTTATTTACGTTGTTGAGTAGACAAATTTTTCGAGCTTATGAAGCAATGGATTAGCAATATTCTTCAAAATGATTTAGATAGAGATTGATGGTGTGTTCCGTAATTAGGGGGGGCAGTGGTCCAAAATCATATTGGTTTTTACTTACATAAGGGCCGTGTCCATTATGCGGTTCAGTGGGAATGACCTTGGTTTCATTAGCGGGGGCAGGGTACACCATACGTTCGTTAGTGCGGTCTGAAACATTGATAAAAATAAGTTTGATTATAATAATAATAAGTTCTTTATTTCTCCTCACAATGACAAACTTATTCTAGGTTTCACATATTATTTGTTATTTTAGTAGTGAGAGGAGGTGGTATCTGAGTTAGGCGTAAAATGCCTGTATTACAAATCACCAGGTCCCCATCCCACGGAAGAACAGGGGGCTAAAAAGGCCACTTTGGCAGAATCATAATAGGATAACAATATGAATCAAATTAAAAATCATAAAATGGTCACAAACTGACAATTCATAATATGATCTGTGGGCAATTCATATCACAATGATATAACATGTAAACTATAGAATTAAAAAATAAAAAAAATAATTTGATAAATAAAAACTGTAATGAAAAATTTACCGATAAAATTACGATTTTTATGTTTTTCATGCGGCAATGTTTACACCAAATATGAAATTAAATTTTACGTAATTAATAATACGTGTAATTTTTTTAATGATCTGCTGGGAATTAAGGAAATGAATAGCTTTTAGAGGTATTGCTTAAAGTGGCCTTCTTAGGCCCCCAGAAAAAAATAGTCTCTTGACAGTTAATAGCAGCAGCGAAGGCCTGTTTAGTAAAATGACGTGTGCTTGGATAAATGAACAGAAATGATTTTTATTTCTGTAAATTGGTTCAAAAAACACTTTTATACTTACTTCAAAAAAGAAGGACGAAGATGCCTGTCCGTGGGGTAATTGTGAAACAAACTAACAGTAGGAATGGCTTACATTTTGGCAGTTCAACAACATTCATTACATTATATACGTTGTTGAGCAGGCGAATTTTCCAAACATATGAAGCAATGGATTAGCAGTATCTTTCAAAAAGATTCAAATTGATAGTGTTACGCAAATAGGGAGCCGCAATAGACTGCCAATGACTACTGTAGGCTGCAGACTTGTTGGAGATGATGACGATTTGAACAATACTTAGATGTTTTTTGTAGAATTTAAAGGGACCTCTGATGATGAAGGGGCCTCGGAGAGAGAGGTCTCCCTCTCCAGGGCCCAATTTTGCAGGTAAAGATAACTTTCTTCCACAACGGTTTTATTTTTTATACAAGAATAAAACTTACCGTCGCTGGTAGTGACAGTGCGGTACTCCCGGGTGGAAGTGTTGCAGTGTGAACAGTACTGGCAGCCTCCCGGGCCAGGGGACGCCACTAATGGCGCGAGAGTTGGTGAACCGGCTGTTGTGCTGAAATTGTACGATTTTGGTGAGATTGGCGACTTTGGTCATTTAGGAAACCATGTCTAACTAGTGGAAATGATTGGAATCGCTCTCCTATGGGATATCAACATAGCTTGACGCAAAATGTGAGCTTTTTGGCAATTTTGGTAACTTGACCAACATTACCAAACTTGTCAAAACTTACTCGAAACATCTCTAAAACCTCACCACCACAATATTTGCTATTTTTGGCAAGTTTGGTCTTTTGACCACCTTCACCAACATTACCAAAAAATACTTACGTGGTCCTGTTGTGTTCGGAGCTGGCGTAGGTATGCTGCTGATGTTCTGCGTGGACTGGTATCGGCACTGTGGTCGGGTCCTGGTCAGCTGGCACTTCATATGTGTAGGTTTTGACGGTAGTTGTCACTTTGTTCATAGGAGTACCACCGCGGGATAGCTGGAGGGTAAGGTTGATTTTGAATAAATCGTTCTGAGGATACAAAAATAAAGGCTATCCGAGGTCTAGAGTCTTAGCATTATGCTAAGCGATGGCCGTTTTCCGTGAATGTAATGCATGTTTACTCTCAACTTGTTTTTTTTTTTGTGATGTTCTTTTTTATGCGACATATTTGCCGCAAATAAATGTATTTTCTTTTTTTGTAGGTTCTGATATCCGAGGGCAGATGGCACAAACGGTAACCTTTATAATTTCGTAATGTTCGTCTGTCCGTCCCAGACAGCCAACTCAGGACTATTTGCACTTTGAAAACAGTGGTGGCCTAGTGGTAACGGCCGCGAGGAGTTGTATGTAGGTTCCAACCCTGATCAGCCTATAATGTTCCCACTAGTGGGACACGGGACACAAGCCTCCTCTCTTCGAAAGGGAGTGGGCTATAATCTACCACGCGCCCAGTGCGGGCTAATAGATGTCACATGTCTTCGAGTTTTCGGTTCTAGGACATGCCGGTTTCCTCACGATGTTTTCCTTCACCGTTTCGAGAGCAGTGGTGATGAAATAATTTACACAAAGTAAAGCGTCTGTCTGGGTTCGAACCTACACCTCGTAAGTCGCGGCCGTTACCACTGGGCCACGAATGCTCTGCTCTTTAAAGCATTGTATGAAACATACATTTTTATTAATTCAATGAAAGAACCAAAATAAAAATCGAAAAATATACAAAAATTATTGTGGTTGCCGAGTCTCGAAGCCAGGAAACTGTCTCCTCTTCATCAAACAATGTAAATGATGCGGTAGGTTTTAGGCAGAAATAATGTTTTAGGAAATATTTCTTTATTTCCATTACAAGTAGCTACCAACTACTTATTAAAGACATAAAACCTGCCAAGTGTGAGTCAGCCTCGCCCACAAAGGGTTCGTAAATACCACCAAAACTTGTTTTTAATACCTTCCTTTTTTTCATTAAATTTAACCATGTATCAGTAAACTTGTGGCTAAGTAATAACAGCCGCACGGTTTAATCGATCAGGTTAAGCTACGCTTGCTGCGGTTGGTCCGCGCATGGGTGACCATTTTTACATACCAACACCCCTTCAGGCCTCGGAAACCACGTAAGCCCGTTGGCGAAACAAACCAGTCTTACCAAGGGATATCGTATTACCGAGTAACTGGGTTGTGGAGGTCAGATAGGCAATCGCTCTATGTAAATTACTGGTATTCAGTTGCATCCGGTTAGACTGGAAGCCGCCCCCAACATAATTGGGTAGGTAAAAGGCTAGGCAGAAATTTAAAATGATGAAGTGAAACCATATAAATAAATAATCTTTATTGATCATTTTCAAGTATTGCAGTACATGGGTTTAAAAACAAATCAAATTTCGAACTCGTTATTATTAAATAAAAAACAATCTGACAGTTTGTTGCGTCCGAAAAGCTCTGAGTGTGTTGTGAATTTTACATTAAGTGCATAATTGGACAGCTATTGATAAGAGAAAAATGATCTCCAATTTAGAACGTTTAGACTTGCTAGAAGCATATTACGTAAATAATAAAAATACATCAGCTGCGTTAGAATGGTATAGGATCAAATATCCAAATCGTCATGTGCCAACCCGAAAGATCCTAAGACCATTTTCGCGTAGCTGCAACGGATAAGGTACTTCCCCTTACTGCCCCGTTGAAAGTTTCCACCCTGTATAATATACACGGTAAAATTACAGATTTGCTACAATTGTAGTGGGTGCAGTTCTGATCTCCTAATTAGGTTACAGTATAACCTGTATGAAGGAGTGACAGTTCCAATCCCCCTTGGATTACAATGATTAAAATAATAAATATAACCCAGTGGGTAAAATACTGACCATGTTTCGAAACCACGAAAAAAGGGGATCGAGGTAACCGTCGGCTGTATAACCCTCCTCATAGGTGCGTGACTATTAAATACTGAGTATTGTACTACTTTATCACGTTACTGGTTTAACCCCCTTACGGGTGAGATACATCTGAATGAACGCCAATTTAGCCCAGCTTGGCGACTACTGGCTACCCTCGAGGCGACTGCCCCCAGAGTACTAGAGAAGTGTAAGATATACATGCAAAGTTGTGCGAAAACTTTGATTGCGCGATGCAGGACTCTAATACGTTTTGAACGATTGATCGGTCGGAGTGAGTTCAAATTCCAATTTGAGTTTGTTATTTTTTATCTTGTAAGCTTTGTATTAAACATATATTTTTATTAATTCAATGAAAGTAACAAAATAGTTTCTTAGGCACAAGCCCCTTTAACCGAGGGATGAAAAAAACCCTTTACTGGGCGTTGTACGACACGTACTTAGCCGATATTTGAAGTTTGTAAAAGAAGGAAGGATGGGCAATGCCCACTCTAGAATCTTCTTTGCGCACCCTAGCAAAATCGAGAGTACTGAAGAGCTACTAGCTTCTCCTCATAGGATCACTTCGTTGTCCGTCAGTCTGTCTGTTAGTCAAGACCCTTTTTCTGAACAACGCGTGGAGGTATTAAATTGAAAATTGAAGTGCAAAGACACATTCCGCCATGTAATGATGGCATACTAATATTTAATACACGAAGTAGGTACGAGTATGTAGTAACAACATACAGTAATATACTAATAACGTAGCTAACTGAATCAACAAAGGAACATAAAAATGTATTACAATGCATTTCTGAAGTGAGATTTTTGTTCAGAAATTCGCCGACAGAATAAAAACTAAGCAATATTAACCATTTTTTCAAAACCACTTTGAATGTTTTGTTATCCAGGTAGGTAATGATATTATAACTAGGCGTCATACTGTCATTAAATGACTGGTTAATTCGGCTGGAAGGCGGCCCCCCCTGGACAAAATCCCTAGCTACGCCTCTGAACACATCAAGCATAATAGAAACTTGAACAGATGACAATTTCATTTATATCGGTTAGCCGAACAAAGTGGGTACCTAACTACCTACCTACCTAATTAAAAAAAAATGTAATGTTTCTTGTTCAAACCATTTTTTATTAAAACTAGATCAGCCATTAATGTTCTCACTGCTGGGACACAGGCCTCCTCTCTTCGAGAGGGAGTGGGCTGTAATCCACCGCGCGGGCCCAGTGCGGGTTGGTGGACGTTGTTGGTTGTTGGTAAGACGGCAGGAAAATAAAAGAAAAGTCAAAAGTCGTTAATTATGTGACCCCGTATAATTAAATTACTTAAAAAAATAACCTATTAAAAGATATCTTCATGAAATAAAAAAGGGGGGTCTCTTTAATCAAGATTAACATCGTTCTCGGAGGTGGTGAATCCTGTTGCCAGGCAGTCTTATTGCTCATTAGTTCGTAGTACTAGCACCGTGTATGCTGACGACATACACTTCATATTTTTACCTCCCAGGCGGGTTGGGTAGGTACATCTGAGTGTACGTCAACTTAGACCAGCTTGACGAATACTGGCTTCCCTCGAGGCGATTGACCCCGGGTATACAACGAAAATAATAAATTACCAATGCAAAGTTGTGCGAAAACTTTGACTGCGCGATGCAGGACTCTAATACATTTTGAATGATTGATCAATCGGAGTGAATTCAAATTCCAATTTGAGTTTGTTTTTATTTTGTAATCATTAAGCCTTGTATTAAACATATATTTTTATTAATTCAATAAAAGTAACAAAATCATTTCTTAGCCACAAGCCCCTTCCCCATCCATTTAACCGACGGATGAAAAATAAAATTTAATACACATGAATGCGGGGTATCCTTGAATACATATTTTATGTATGTTGTTTCTAAGTGATATTTTATTTAAGATTTTGAGACACGTATGGGTTATTTTCGGTTCCAACCGCAGTAATAACTTTGTTTTCATTGTTGTTTCGAGAAACACTAGGAAATCCTAATTTATTTTTGAGGTCGATAAAATCAATACTAAAACTAACGTAAATGTTCATCCCAACTAAGGAACCCTATACTGGGCGTTGTCCGACACGCACTTAGCCAGTTAATATACTAAGTGATATGATAACGTAGTTAACTAAATCAACAAACAAACCATATTACAATGCTTTTCGAAGTGGTAGACTGACAAGACTTTTTATTCAGAAATTCGCCGACAGAATATGTAAAAACTATGCAATATCAACCATTTTTTCAAAACCACTTTGAATGTTTTGTTATCCAGATAGGTAATGATATTATAACTAGGCGTCATATAAGATCTCTCATTAAATGTCTGGTTAATTCGGCTGGAAGGCGGCACCCCCTGGACAAAATCCCTAGCTACGCCACTGAACACATCAAGCATAATACAAACTTGTTAAGTCAGATGACAATTTCATTTATATCGGTTAGCCGAACAAAGTGGGTACCTACCTACCTAATTAAAAAAAATGTAATCTTTCTTGTTCAAAGCAATTTTCATTAAAACTAGATTAACATAATCAACCTTTAATGTTCCCACTGCTGGGACACAGGCCTCCTCTGTTCGAGAGAGTGGGCTGTAGTCCACCGCGCGGGCCCAATGCGGGTTGGTGGATATTGGTGAGACGGCAGGAAAATAAAAGAAAAGTCAAAAGTCGTTAATTATGTGACCCCGTATAATTAAATTACTTAAAAAAATAACCTATTAAAAAGATATATTCATGAAATAAAAAAGGGGGGTCTCTTTAATCAAGATTAACATCGTTCTCGGAGGTGGTGAATCCTGTTGCCAGGCAGTCTTATTGCTCATTAGTTCGTAGTACTAGCACCGTATATGCTGATGACATACACTTCATATTTTTACCTCCCAGGCGGGTTGGGTAGGTACATCTGAGTGTACGTCAACTTAGACCAGCTTGACGAATACTGGCTTCCCTCGAGGCGATTGACCCCGGGTATACAACGAAAATAATAAATTACCAATGCAAAGACGTGCGAAAACTTTGATTGCGCGATTTAGGACTTCTGAGTGGTTGATCAGTCACAGTGAGATCAAATTTCAATTTATGTTGGTTTTTCGTTATTTTGTAGTATTATATGAAACATATGTTTTTATTAATTCAATGAAGCAACAAAATAAGAATTAAAAAATATACAAAATGATTGCAGTGGCCGAGTCTCGAATCCATGACGTGGTTGGAATCTGTCTCCTCTTCATCAAACAATGTAAATGATGCGGTAGATTTTAATCAGAAATAATGTTTAGGAAATATTTCTTTATTTCAAATACAAGTAGCTAAATACAACCAGCTACTAATTAAAGACATAAAACCTGCCAAGTGTGAGTCAGCCTCGCTCACAAAGGGTTCGTAAGTACCACCAAAACGTTTTTAGATTACCTTCCTTTTTTAAAAATTAAATTTTATTTGGGTTGTCGAGGTCAGATAGGCAATCGCTCCATGTAAAATACTGGTATTCAGCTGCATCTGGTTAGACTGGAAGCCGACTGGTAAAAGGCTAGGCAGATGATGATGATGATGAAGGGAAACCATATAAATATAACCCAATGGGTAAAATACAGACCTTGTTTCGAAACCACGAAAAAAGGGGGTCGAGTTAGCTGTTGGTATTGGGCTGTATAATCCTCCTCATAGGTGCGTGACTCTTATAACTCTACTGAGTATTACTTATCACGTTACTAGTTTAACCCCCTTACGGGTGAGATACATCTGAATGAATGAACGCCAATTTAATTTAGCCCAGCTTGGCGATACTGGGTACCCTTGAGACGACTGACCCCCGAAGTACTGGAGAAGTATCTGGGTATACATGCAAAGTTGTGCGAAAACTTTGATTGCGCGATGCAGGACTCTAATGGAGTCGGAGTGAGTTCAAATTCCAATTTGAGTTTTTTTCCTTTATTTTGTAAGCTTTGAATTTTTTTAATTCAATGAAAGTAACAAAATAATTTCTTACGCGTGCACAAGCCCCTTACCCATACATTTAACCGAGGGATGAAAACTAAAATTTAATTCACATAAGTGTGGGTATCCTTGAATGGATAAATTATGTATGTTGTTTCTAAGACATTTTATTTAAATTTTTGAGATACTTATGGGGTATTTTCGGTTCCAACCGCAGTAATAACTTGTTTTTCATAGTTGTTACGAGAAACACTAGGAAATCCAAACTTATTTTTGAGGTCGATAAAATGAATACTGTGTATGTGTACATCAGAACCGCGGGTGTACTTTTTAGATCTGCCTAAATTTATTGCAGTTATTTGGTACCTTCTGTGTACCTTTACGTACCTCTCTTGAAAATCTGAGAACCTACACCCGTACAATGATATTTTAAAAATTATGTACACCCACCATCCTGATGTCAGAACCGCAGGTGTACTGCTAACCAATGTGTGTAGCTAAGTGCACTCTATAAGTAGATTTGGTAACTCTTGTGTACCTGCAGAAACAAGTATTACATAAACAAAGTACTGTAAGGTTGCTGCGAAAAGTAAAAAAAACGATTTTCTTTCTATGACGTTGTTATTATTTTATAAAATAACAATATTCAGTATTAATAACTTAAGTTAAATATTTAAAAATCCTTTTAGAAAAACAAACTTCAAGAGAGGTAGGTAAAGGTACACAGAAAGTACCAAATAACTGCAATAAAGGACATCATCCATTTTGGTCCAAATGTGAAAGTGCCGGCCAACAAAAAAACTGCATTAGTCTGATAGAACTTGACCATCTAAGCATTTCTTATTAGGGCACCAAAGCTGTAGCACCACTGTACTTGATTTTAATTGAGTTAAAAAAATTTGTCTTTTCAATAACTAAAACATGAAATATCTTTCCACGTCGTTATATTTTCTATTAAATGAATTATTAAAAACAAAATAAATGTTCTGCACGGATCCTAACCTGTAGTTTATGTTTGGGAGGGGGGGTTCTAATAATATAAAAATACCTTTAATTTTTTTATATTTAATGTATGGTTTTAAAACATCATATCATCTTCATCTGGCATAACAATAATATGCTCTAATCCCAAACGTCATGTTCTGGCAAGATATTTCATTTGTTTTAGCTAATTCATTAGATCGAAAATATATGAAAAGACAGACCTTTGGAACTCAAATAATACCAAGCACAGTGGTTCTACAGCTTTGGTGCCCTAATAAGAAATGTTAAGGCGGACCAGTTCTATTAGATTAATCCAATTTTTTCTTTTGGCCGGCACTTCCATATTTGGACCAAAAATGTATGAAGCGTGGATGATGTCCTTTAGGCAGATCTGAAAAGTACACCCGCGGTTCTGATGTACATCGTAAATGTACATCCAACTAGGGAACCCTTCACTGGGCGTTGTCCGACATGCACTTAGCCGGTAATTGAAGTTTGTTAAAGAACCACTTATCAACTAGCACAGCAAACCATAAAAGAAACTCCCAAATTACCTACACACTATCAATTTCAATCTGTATCAATTTGAAGGATATTGCTAATCCATTGCTTCGTATGTTCGAAAAAGTCTGCTCAACAACGTAAATAACGCATTGAATGTTGTTGAACTGTCAAAATGAAAGCCATAGCTACTGACATTGTGTTCGCAATTACCCCGAAGATGACAATTTCATTTGTAACGCCGAACAAAGTGGGTACCTACTCGTACGTACCATAATCAAAAAATTGAATGTTTCTTGTTCAAAACAATTAAATGATAAATGATATATAGTTGCTAATTTGCCTGAACTAGGCAAATTAGCAACTGTGCCCTATTTTAATGTACTATATTCGGGCATGACTCCGTCATATATAAACGGATTTGCAAAATTATTTTTTTAATGGATAAGGTATACCTCAGGGATGGTACCATATAGATAAGATTAACTTTGATTGGGTAGTTTTTGACTTAGCTTCAATAATACGATATTTTTCCACTTGGTTTATATTGATGATGTTTTAATAAATGCCTGTCACTAATATTTACATTAAGTAGTGTTAAATGAATTTGTGTGGGGTAGGTACAACTAAAAGGTGAAAAATAAAAACGTTATTTTTGCAAAAAAAAAAACAACCGACTTCCAAAAAAGGGGGGTCAAGGTAACCGTTGGTGTTGGCATTATAATCCTCCTCATAGGTGGTGCTCCTGCTTAGCAGGCGTGACTAATCTCTGACTAATCTCGATACAGTTTAACCCCCCTTACGGGTGGGATACATCTGAATGAACGCCAATTTAGCCCAGCTTGGCGACTACTGGCTACCTTCGAGGCGACTGACCCCCGAAGTACTAGAGAAGTGTAACGTATACATGCAAAGTTGTGCGAAAACTTTGATTGCGCGATGCAGGACTCTAATACGTTTTGAATGATTGAGTAACAAAATAATTTCTTAGGCACAAGCCCCTTCCCCATACATTTAACCGAGGGATGAATAAATGCTTTACTGGGCGTTGTCCGACACGCACTTAGCCGATATTTGAAGTTTGTAAAAGAACTACTCACCACATAGCTTAACCACGGGCGTGGGGGGGGGGGGGGGGCTTTGCCCACCCAAGATAAATCGACAGCATTGAAGAGTTACTAACGCTAAGAACTACTAGCTTCTCCTCATAGGATCACTTCGTTGTCCGTCAGTCTGCCTGTTAGTCAAGACCTTTTTCTGAAGAACGCGTGGAGGTATTAAATTGAAATTAATATCAAATACGTAAGGAATTCTACAAAAAACCTGATGAACATAGGATTATTTATTTAAATCAAATTCGTTTATTTGCACAAAAAGTTGTAGGTACATACAAAAGATGATAAATATAAAATTGTAGTGCAAAGACACATTCCGCCATGTAGTGATGGCATGCAAATATTTAATACACGAAGTAGGTATGTAGTAATAACATACAGTAATATACTAATAGCGTAGTCAACTAAATCAACAAAGGAACATAAATAGTTAAAAATGTATTACAATGCTTTTCGAAGTGGTAGACTGACAAGACTTTTTGTTCAGAAATTCGCCGACAGAATAAAAACCATTTTTTCAAAACCACTTTGAATATTTTGTTATCCAGATACGTAATGATATTATGACTAGGCGTCACATAAGATCTCTTTAGTTCAGCTGAAAGGCTGCCCTCCCTGGACAAAATTCCTAGAAATAAGCACAATCAAGCATAATACAAACTTGTTAAGTCAGATGACAATTTCATTTATATCGGTTAGCCGAGCAAAGTGGGTACCTAACCACCTAATTTAAAAAAAATGTAATGTTTCTTGTTCAAAGCAATTTTCATTAAAACTAGATTAACATAATCAGTCTTTAATGTTCCCACTGCTGGGACACAGGCCTCCTCTGTTCGAGAGAGTGGGCTGTAGTCCACCGCGCGGGCCCAATGCGGGTTGGTGGATATTGGTGAGACGGCAGGAAAATAAAAGTCAAAAGTCGTTAATTATGTGACCCCGTATAATTAAATTACTTAAAAAAATAACCTATTAAAAAGATATCTTCATGAAATAAAAAAGGGGGGTCTCTTTAATCAAGATTAACATCGTTCTCGGAGGTGGTGGATCCTGTTGCCAGGCAGTCTTATTGCTCATTAGTTCGTAGTACTAGCACCGTATATGCTGATGACATACACTTCATATTTTTACCTCCCAGGCGGGTTGGGTAGGTACATCTGAGTGTACGTCAACTTAGACCAGCTTGACGAATACTGGCTTCCCTCGAGGCGATTGACCCCGGGTATACAACGAAAATAATAAATTACCAATGCAAAGACGTGCGAAAACTTTGATTGCGCGATTTAGGACTTCTGAGTGGTTGATCAGTCAGAGTGAGATCAAATTCCAATTTGTTGGTTTTTCGTTATTTTGTAGTATTGTATGAAACATATATTTTTATTAATTCAATGAAGTAACAAAATAAAAATTAAAAAATATACAAAATGATTGCAGTGGCCGAGTCTCGAATCCATGACGTGGTTGGAAACTGTCTCCTCTTCATCAAACAATGTAAATGATGCGGTAGGTTTTAAGCAGAAATAATGTTTAAGGAAATATTTCTTTATTTCAATTACAAGTAGCTACCAGCTACTAATTAAAGACATAAAACCTGCCAAGCGTGAGTCAGCCTCGCTCACAAAGAGTTCGTAAGTACCACCAAAACTTTTTTAGACTACCTTCCCTTTTTTTTTCATTAAATTTAACCCTGTGTAGGTAAACTTGTGGCTAAGTAATAACAGCCGCACGGTTTAATCGATCAGGTTAAGGTAAGTTTGTCGTGGTCGGTCCGTGGATGGGTGATCATTACAAGGTTTTATTTAACTTGCGATGTATGTATGTATGTTCGGGTGGACTCTTGCAACTCAATTTTGAAGCAGTTATCTTCAACCGATTGAGCTGAAATTTTGCATGCATGTGTAAATCGGATAACAGTGCAAAATTATTATGACATGGAGCTGATCCGATGATGGAACCGGAAGGTGGCCATAGGAACTCGGTAGTTAAACGATACAACCCTATCGAGTTTGGACTCGTTTGATCCGTCTTGACGAGAACTTGGTGCTACATGGTAACCACGGTCTGATGAAGGAGCTGGAAGATAGCCATAGGAACTCGGTAATTAAACGACATAACCACATCGAGTTTGGGCTCGTATGATTCGTATTGACAAGTACTTTGGTTCTAGATGGTGACCAGGGTCTGATGATGGAGCTGGAAGATGGCCATAGGAACTCGGTAATTAAACGACGCAACCCCATCGAGTTTGGGCTCGTATGATTCGTCTTGACGAGTACTTTGGTGCTAGATCGTAACCAAGGTCTGATGATGGAGCTGGAAGATGGCCATAGGAACTCGGTAATTAAACGACACAACCCCATCGAGTTTGGGCTCGTTTGATTCGTCTTGACGAGTACTTTGGTGCTAGATGGTAACCAGGGACCAAAGATGAACAGGTAACTTAAGTGAAGTAAACGCATACATATAACGGAAAAACACTGCTACGCGCTACGAACTACGACGTAGTAAATCTCGCATCAAAAATACTAAAAAGTTAAAAATAAAATTAAAAGAAAAAAAAAACTTTTTGAAAACAAGTTTTTATTACTTATTAATAAAAAGGACTTAAAACTTAAAAATAATTTAAACCTGATAAGAAATAAATAAAAGCGTGTTACATTTTAATGGAATATTAAAGAACACTTAGAACACAATGTAACACGCTTTTATTTATTTCTTATCAGGTTCACGTTACGTGACGTAAATTGGAAACGCATTTTACTTCCAACTAGATTAACACAATCAGCCTTTAATGTTCGCACTATTGGGACACAGGCCTCCTCTCTGCGAGAGGGAGTGGGCTGTAATCCACCACGCGGGCCCAGTGCGGGTTGGTGGACGTTGTTGGTTGTTGGTGAGACGGCAGGAAAATAAAAGAAAAGTTGTTAAATAAGTGACCCCATATAATTAAATTACTTAAAAAAATTACCTATGAAGAAACGATTTTATAATATTATTTTTATAACCTTATTAAAAAGATATCTTCATGAATAAAAAGGGGGGGGGGGGGGGGGGTTCGCGTTAACCAAGAATTGGTATTAACATCGTTCTCGAAGGTGATGGGTCCTGTTACCAGGCAGACTTGTAGCTCATTAAGTAGTTCGTATTGCTCGCACCGTGTAATGCTGACGACATACACTTCATATTTTCACCTCCCAGGCGGGTTGGGTAGGTACATCTGAGTGTACGTCAACTTAGACCAGCTTGACGAATACTGGCTTCCCTCGAGGCGATTGACCCCTGGTATACAACGAAAAGGTAAATTACCAATGCAAAGACGTGCGAAAACTTTCGATTGCGCGATTTAGGACTTCTGCTGAGTGGTTGATCAGTCACAGTGAGATCAAATTCCAATTTATGTTGGTTTTTTGTTATTACTTATTTTGTAGTGTTGTCTGAAACATATATTTTTATTAATTCGATGAAGTAAAAAAAAAATATTAAAATATACACAAAAATGATTGCAGTGGCAGAGTCTCGAATCCATGACGTGGTTGGAATCTGTCTCCTCTTCATCGAACAATGTAAATGATGCGGTAGGTTTTAAGCAGAAATAATGTTTGGGAAATATTACAAGTAGCTACCAGCTACTAATTAAAGACATTAAAACATGTCAAGTGTGAGTCAGCCTCGCTCACAAAAGGTTCGTAAGTACCACCAAAACTTTTTTAGATTACCTTCCTTTTTTTAACCGACTTCAAAAAAAGGAGGAGGTTCTCAATTCGGTTGTATTTTTTTTTATTTTTTATTTTTTTTTTTTTTTATTTTTTTTTTTTATGTTTGTTACCTCAGAACTCCGTTGTTTATCGATCGATTTGCAAATTTTTTTTTTAACCCTAAAGGATATGCTTCCAGATTGGTCCCATTTTTTTCAAAATCCAGTTCTGATGATGGGATCCATGAGGAATCGAGGGAACTCCTCAAATATTATAGGCAACTATATAGTAATTTTAATATTTTCATCGAGAAATCAAGCGTTTACAGTCAAAAAGTAACATTTGATGAAGTGGAACTGGTGAAGAAGATCAGATATGGCTAACGGAACTTGTCACTCGCATAGATATCACAATCAAGATAGTTAAGCAACTATGACAATACAAATAAACATACAATCCTGAATAGTTATATTGAAAATGTTATCATTGAACTGATCTGATGATCATGATGGAGCCGGAAGACAGGTACCGGAACTCCGTAATTAATCAACGTATTCTAGCCGTGTTTGGGCTTATTAGAATTGTCATGAAATGCATTTTGGCTATAAGTTACTATCGAACTGATCTGATGATGGAGCTGGAAGGTGGAAGGTTGGCATGAGAACTTCAAAATAAAACAATGTATCCTAGCAGTATTTGGGCTTAGAACTGTCATGAGATGCACTCTGAATACAAGGTGCCATTGAAAATCTAGTTTTGATGTTATCATCAATGTGTCCACAAAACAACTTCTGAATTATTAAAGGCATTTTGCTTACAATGTTTAAAAAAAAATCGCTTCTATTATTTACTAAAATAAAATTGTATTCTTGGTAGTATGCACACGTTTCCACGCCACCTATGAGGTAGTGTGCTGGGCGCGTTTTTTTTAATGTGGTTTTTACTTTTACTCAAATGCAAGTCATTTGTTTGAATGTGGTCAGAAAATAACAATAGCGTCGGTCGCTTTGTATTTTACCGATATGCTTGTGCTATGTAGGTACCTACCGACTTACTTGTGCAATGTTCCTAGTAATGATAAAATAGGTTCCTACATTGAATGACTCATTAAAATAACAATAGCGTTGGTCGCTTTGTATTTCCAACTTGCCTGTGTTGAATGTTCCTAATAATGATAAAATAGGTTTTTATATTGAATTGGTTTTATAAAGTAACAATTGCGTCAGCCTCTTTGTATTTTACCGGCTTATCTATGCACGTGTGTATTGAATAATGCTAAAATAGATTACATTCCGTTGGGAGTCTTTGAATTTTACCTGTCTGTTGAATTTATACCAAAGATTAATTTATTTAACTTTTTTATTGTAACTATAAGAATCGACAGTATTTCATGCGTCATATTATCATCTCTCTACGGGATCAAATTAAAGATCAGAAAGTAGACAGTAATATGTACCTACTTGTATGATATTGGTACTTCTTCAAAATAATATTCTATGTAGAAAAGATATTAACTACGTTGCCATTATATTATAATAAAAAATACACTAAACGGCTAGAAATAAAAAAAACTTTTTACAAAAAAAATAACCGCCTTCAAAAAAAGACAAACAAAAACGTTCCTGCACTAAAAAGTAAAAAATAAAAAATTGAATTCCTGTAAAGAAACTTAATTTAAAGGTAAACTTATTTGACATTAATATTTTGCAAATATTCAAAATTGTTTACTTCTTTTTGGAGTCGGTGCCAGCCAAGGCAAGGAAATACGTATGGGCAACAATACCTCGAAAAACGATCTCTAACATTTACTATAAAACTACCAAGATACCTATTGCATACCTAGAATAATTAAAACACAAATACAGACTAGACTGTACTCTAAAACAAATTGACACAATTTTCACAATAATTTCTTTTAAATAATAATAATTATAAATACGTATAAAAATCCCCTGCCACTTTTTAAGTACTTTGAAATTTTTGAAGCATTAAGTTTGTAAGCATCTGTTTTAAAATTTTATAATCGTGAATTGAAAAAATAAATGGCACAGGATACAACTGCTGGCACCGACTCCAAAAAGAAGTAAACAATTTTGAATATTTGCAAAATATTAATGTCAAATAAGTTTACCTTTAAATTAAGTTTCTTTACAGGAATTCAATTTTTTATTTTTTACTTTTTAGTGCAGGAACGTTTTTGTTTGTCTTTTTTTGAAGGCGGTTATTTTTTTTGTAAAAAGTTTTTTTTATTAAATTTAACCCTGTATAGGTAAACTTGTGGCTGAGTAATAACAGCCGCACGGTTTGGTCGATCAGGTTAAGCTACGATTGCCGCGGTTGGTCCGTGGATGGGTGACCATTTTAGCATACCAAAGATCTCTTCGTGCCTCGGAAAGCACGTAAAGCCGTTGGTCCCGGCTGTCATTCAGAGATCTTTGACAGTCGTTACGGGTTGTCAGAAGCCCGAATTCTGGCAACCAGTCTTACCAAGGGATATCGCATTACCCAGTAACTGGGTTGTCGTGGTCAGATAGGCAATCGCTCCATGTAAAATACTGGTATTCAGCTGCATCTGGTTAGACTGGAAGCCGACTGGTAAAAGGCCAGATGATGATGATGAAGGCAAACCATATAAATATAACCCAATGGGTATAATACAGACAGTACAGTACAATATGTTTCGAAACCACAAAAAACGGGATCGAGGTGACCGTTGGTTTTGGCTTTATAATCTTCCTCATAGGTGGTAGTCCTGCTTAGCAGGCGTGACTCCTGACTCTCACTAATCTCATTACCAGTTTAACCCCCTTACGGGTGAGATACATATGGATGAACGCCAATTTAATTTAGACCAGCTTGGCGACTACTGGCTACCCTCGAGGCGATTGACCCCCGAAGTACTGGAGAAGTGTCTGGGTATACATGCAAAGTTGTGCGAAAACTTTGATTGCGCGATGCAGGACGCTAATACTTTTTGAATGATTGATCAGTCGGAGTGAATTTAAATTTAAATTTGAGTTTGTTTTTTCTTTATTTTGTAATCATTAAGCCTTTTATTAAACATATATTAGTTTTTTTATCATTTCTATCGGTCAGCCAAACAAAGTGGGTACCTTCCTACCTAATTCAAAAGTGTAATGTTTCTTGTTCAAAGCAATTTTCATTAAAACTAGATTGATTCAGATTTATTGGTGAGGCGGCAGGAAAATAAAAGAAAAGTTAAAAGTTGTTGATTAAGTGACTTCAAAAAAGGAGGAGGTTCTCAATTCGGATGTTTATATACATATATATCATCATCATCATCTGCCTAGCCTTTTCCCAACTATGTTGGGGTCGGCTTCCAGTCTAACCGGATGCAGCTGAATACCAGTATTTTACATGGAGCGACTGCCTATCTGACCTCCACAACCCAGTTACTGGGTAATACGATACCCCTTGGTAAGACTGGTTGTCAGACTTTCGGGCTTCTAACTACCCGTAACGACTGTCAAAGATCCACGAATGACAGCCGGGACCAACGGCTTAACGTGCTTTCCGAGGCACGGAGGGGTCTCGGTATGTAAAGATGGTCACCCATCCACAGACCAACCGCGGCAAGCGTAGCTTAACCTGAGCGATCGACCTTTGCGGCTGAATATATATACATATATATATGTATATATATTTAATGTATATTCGGGCATGACTCCGTCATATATAGACGGATTTGCAAAATAATTTTTTATACCTCAGGGGTGGTCCCATATAAGATTAACTTTGATTGGGTACTTTTTGAGTTAGCTTCAATAATACGATTTTTTTCCACTTGGTTTATTATCTTCCTGCCACTGATACACAAGCTCATACATAGCAAGTAGTATTAAATGAATTTGTGTGGGGTAGGTACAAATAAAAGTGAAAAAGAAGAACGTTTTTACAGTCGGAGTGAGTTCAAAATCCAATTTGAGTTTGTTTTTCTTTATTTTGTAAGCTTTGAATTAAACATATAATATTTTTATAAATTCAATGAAAGTAACAAAATAATTTCTTAGCCACAAGCCCCTTCCCCATACATTTAGGCGACGATTGAAAAATAAAATTTAATACACATGAATGCGGGGTATCCTTGAATACATGATTTATGTATGTTGTTTCTTGTTTCTAAGTGAGTGTTATTTTATTTATGATTTTGAGACGCTTATGGGTTATTTTCGGTTCCAACCGCAGTAATAACTTTGTTTTCATAGTTGTTTCGAGAAACACTAGGAAATCAAAATTTATTTTTGAGGTCGATAAAATCAATACTAAAACTAACGTAAATGTTCATCCCAACTAAGGACCCCTCTACTGGGCGTTGTCCGACACGCACTTAGCCAGTTAGGTAATATACTAAGTGATAAGTTGATAACGTAGTTAACTAAATCAACAAAGAAACATTATTACAATGCATTTCTGAAGTGGTAGACTGACAAGATGTTTTGTTCAGAAATTCGCCGACAAAATAAAAACTATGCAATATCAACCATTTTTTCAAAACCACAGAATGTTTTGTTATTCAGGTAGGTAATGATATTATAACTAGGCGTCATATAAGATCTCTTTAGTTCAGCTGGAAGGCTGCCCCCCCCTGGACAAAATCCATAGAAATCAGCACATCCAAGCATAATACAAACTTGTTAAGTCAGAATGACAATTTCATTTATATCGGTTAGCCGAACAAAGTGGGTACCTACCTACCTAATTAAAAAAAATGTAATCTTTCTTGTTCAAAGCAATTTTCATTAAAACTAGATTAACATAATCAGCCTTTAATGTTCCCACTGCTGGGACACAGGCCTCCTCTGTTCGAGAGAGTGGGCTGTAGTCCACCGCGCGGGCCCAATGCGGGTTGGTGGATATTGGTGAGACGGCAGGAAAATAAAAGAAAAGTCAAAAGTCGTTAATTATGTGACCCCTTATAATTAAATTACTTAAAAAAATAACCTATTAAAAAGATATCTTCATGAAATAAAAAAGGGGGGTCTCTTTAATCGAGATTAACATCGTTCTCGGAGGTGGTGAATCCTGTTGCCAGGCAGTCTTATTGCTCATTAGTTCGTAGTACTAGCACCGTGTATGCTGACGACATACACTTAATATTTTTACCTCCCAGGCGGGTTGGGTAGGTACATCTGAGTGTACGTCAACTTAGACCAGCTTGACGAATACTGGCTTCCCTCGAGGCGATTGACCCCGGGTATACAACGAAAAGAATAAATTACCAATGCAAAGACGTGCGAAAACTTTGATTGCGCGATTTAGGACTTCTGAGTGGTTGATCGGTCACAGTGAGATCAAATTCCAATTTATGTTGGTTTTTCGTTATTTTGTAGTATTGTGTGAAACATTATATTTTTATTAATTCAATGAAAGTAACAAAATAAAAATTAAAAAATATACAAAATGATTGCAGTGGCCGAGTCTCGAATCCATGACGTGGTTGGAAACTGTCTCCTCTTCATCAAACAATGTAAATGATGCGGTAGATTTTAAGCAGAAATAATGTTTAAGGAAATATTACAAGTAGCTACCAGCTACTAATTAAAGACATTAAAACCTGCCAAGTGTGAGTCAGCCTCGCTCACAAAGGGTTCGTAAGTACCACCAAAACTTTTTTAGATTACCTTCCTTTTTTTATTAAATTTAACCCTGTATAGGTAAACTTGTGGCTGAGTAATAACAGCCGCACGGTTTACTACGATTGCCGCGGTTGGTCCGTGGATGGGTGACCATCTTAGCATTCCAAAGATCTCTCTGTGCCTCGGAAAGCACGTAAAGCCGTTGGTCCCGGCTGTCATTCAGAGATCTTTGACAGTCGTTACGGGTTGTCAGAAGCCCGAATTCTGGCAACCAGTCTTACCAAGGGATATCGTATTACCCAGTAACTGGGTTGTCGAGGTCAGATAGGCAATCGCTCCATGTAAAATACTGGTATTCAGCTGCATCTGGTTAGACTGGAAGCCGACTGGTAAAAGGCCAGATGATGATGATGAAGGCAAACCATATAAATATAACCCAATGGGTATAATACAGACAGTACAGTACAATATGTTTCGAAACCACAAAAAACGGGATCGAGGTGACCGTTGGTTTTGGCTTTATAATCTTCCTCATAGGTGGTAGTCCTGCTTAGCAGGCGTGACTCCTGACTCTCACTAATCTCATTACCAGTTTAACCCCCTTACGGGTGAGATACATATGGATGAACGCCAATTTAATTTAGACCAGCTTGGCGAGTACTGGCTACCCTCGAGGCGATTGACCCCCGAAGTACTGGAGAAGTGTCTGGGTATACATACAAAGTTGTGCGAAAACTTTGATTGCGCGATGCAGGACGCTAATACTTTTTGAATGATTGATCAGTCGGAGTGAATTTAATTTTAATTTGAGTTTGTTTTTTCTTTATTTTGTAATCATTACTGAAGCCTTTTATTAAACATATATTAGTTTTTGTTTCATTTCTATCGGTCAGCCAAACAAAGTGGGTACCTTCCTATCTAATTCAAAAATGTAATGTTTCTTGTTCAAAGCAATTTTCATTAAAACTAGATTGATTCAGATTCATTGGTGAGGCGGCAGGAAAATAAAAGAAAAGTTAAAAGTTGTTGATTAAGTCAGATGAAGACTTCAAAAAAGGAGGAGGTTCTCAATTCGGATGTTTATATATATATATATATGTATATATATATTTTTTTAATGGATAAGGTATACCTCAGGGGTGGTCCCATATAAGATTAACTTTGATTGGGTAGGTACTTTTTGAGTTAGCTTCAATAATACGATTTTTTAGGGTTCCGTAGCCAAATGGCAACGTAACCCTTATGGATTCGTCATGTCTGTCTGTCTGTCTGTCTGTCTGTCCGTCCGTATGTCACAGCCGCTTTTTTCCGAAACTATAAGAGCTATACTGTTGAAACTTGGTAAGTAGATGTATTCTGTGAACCGCATTAAGATTTTCACACAAAAATAGAAAAAAAAACAATAAATTTTGGGGGTCCCCATACTTAGAACTGAAACTCAAATTTTTTTTTTTCATCAAACCCGTACGTGTGGGGTATCTATGGATAGGTCTTCCAAAATGATATTGAGGTTTCTAATATCATTTTTTTCTAAACTGAATAGTTTGCGCGAGAGACACTTCCAAAGTGGTAAAATGTGTCCCCCCCCCCTGTAACTTCTAAAATAAGAGAATGATAAAACTAAAAAAAATATATGATGTACATTACCATGTAAACTTCCACCGAAAATTGGTTTGAACGAGATCTAGTAAGTAGTTTTTTTTAATACGTCATAAATCGTAAAACGGAACCCTTCATGGGCGAGTCCGACTCGCACTTGGCCGGTTTTTCCACTTGGTTTATTATCTTCCTGCCACTGATACACAAGCTCATACATAGCAAGTAGTATTAAATGAATTTGTGTGGGGTAGGTACAAATAAAAGTGAAAAATAAAAACGTTTTTACAGTCGGAGTGAGTTCAAAACCCAATTTGAGTTTGTTTTTCTTTATTTTGTAAGCTTTGAATTGAACATATATTTTTATAAATTCAATGAAAGTAACAAAATAATTTCTTAGCCACAAGCCCCTTCCCCATACCTACATTTAACCGATGGATGAAAAATAAAATTTAATACACATGAATGCGAGGTGTCCTTGAATACATAATTTATGTATGTTGTTTCTAAGTGATATTTTATTAAAGATTTTGAGACACTTATGGGTTATTTTCGGTTCCAACCGCAGTAATAACTTTGTTTTCGTTGTTGTTTCGAGAAACACTAGGAAATCCAAATTTATTTTTGAGGTCGATAAAATCAATACTAAAACTAACGTAAATGTTCATCCCAACTAAGTAACCCTCTACTGGGCGTTGTCCGACACGCACTTAGCTAGTTAATATACTAAGTGATAAGTTGATAACGTAGTTAACTAAATCAACAAAGAAACATTATTATAATGCATTTCTGAAGTGGTAGACTGACAAGATGTTTTGTTCAGAAATTCGCCGACAAAATAAAAACTATGCAATATCAACCATTTTTTCAAAACCACAGAATGTTTTGTTATCCAGATACGTAATGATATTATGACTAGGCGTCACATAAGATCTCTTTAGTTCAGCTGGAAGGCTGCCCCCCCTGGACAAAACCCATAGAAATGAGCACAACCAAGCATAATACAAACTTGTTAAGTCAGATGACAATTACATTTATATCGGTTAGCCGAGCAAAGTGGGTACCTACCTACCTAATTAAAAAAAATTTAATCTTTCTTGTTTAAAGCAATTTTCATTAAAACTAGATTAACATAATCAGCCTTTAATGTTCCCACTGCTGGGACACAGGCCTCCTCTGTTCGAGAGAGTGGGCTGTAGTCCACCGCGCGGGCCCAATGCGGGTTGGTGGATATTGGTGAGACGGCAGGAAAATAAAAGAAAAGTCAAAAGTCGTTAATTATGTGACCCCTTATAATTAAATTACTTAAAAAAATAACCTATTAAAAAGATATCTTCATGAAATAAAAAAGGGGGGTCTCTTTAATCGAGATTAACATCGTTCTCGGAGGTGGTGAATCCTGTTGCCAGGCAGTCTTATTGCTCATTAGTTCGTAGTACTAGCACCGTGTATGCTGACGACATACACTTAATATTTTTACCTCCCAGGCGGGTTGGGTAGGTACATCTGAGTGTACGTCAACTTAGACCAGCTTGACGAATACTGGCTTCCCTCGAGGCGATTGACCCCGGGTATACAACGAAAAGAATAAATTACCAATGCAAAGACGTGCGAAAACTTTGATTGCGCGATTTAGGACTTCTGAGTGGTTGATCAGTCACAGTGAGATCAAATTTCAATTTATGTTGGTTTTTCGTTATTTTGCAGTATTGTATGAAACTATATTTTTATTAATTCAATGAAGTAAAAAAATAAAAATTAAAAAATAACAAAAATGATTGCAGTGGCCGAGTCTCGAATCCATGACGTGGTTGGAAACTGTCTCCTCTTCATCGAACAATGTTAATGATGCGGTAGATTTTAATCAGCAAATAATGTTTAGGAAATATTTCTTTATTTCAAATACAAGTAGCTACCAGCTACTAATTAAAGACATAAATCCTGCCAAGTGTGAGTCAGCCTCGCTCACAAAGGGTTCGTAAGTACCACCAAAGCTTTTTTAGATTACCTTCCTTTTTTTATTAAATTTAACCCTGTATAGGTAAACTTGTGGATAAGTAATAACAGCCGCACGGTTTAGTCGATCAGGTTAAGCTACGATTGCCGCAGTTGGTCCGTGGATGGGTGACCATCTAAGCATACCAAAGATCTCTCCGTGCCTCGGAAAGCACGTAAAGCCGCTGGTCCCGGCTGTCATTCAGAGATCTTTGACAGTCGTTACGGGTTGTCAGAAGCCCGAATTCTGGCAACCAGTTTTACCAAGGGATATCGTATATAGGCAATCGCCCCATGTAAAATACTGGTATTCAGCTGCATTTGGTTAGACCGGAAGCCGATTGGTAAAAGGCTAGACAGATGATGATGATGAAGGGAAACCATATAAATATAACCCAATGAGTAAAATGCAGACCATGTTACGAATCCACGAAAAAAGGGGGTCGAGTTAGCCGTTGGCTGTATAATTCCTTCTCATAGGTGGTGGTCCTGCATATCAGGCGCGCCTCTTCACTCTTCTGTAGTCTTTGTACTCATCACTGTACCGGTTAACCCCCTTACGGGTGAGATACATCTGAATGAACGCCAATTTAGCCCAGCTTGGCGACTACTGGCTACCCTCGAGGCGACTGACCCCCGAAGTACTAGAGAAGTGTAAGGTATACATGCAAAGTTGTGCGAAAACTTTGATTGCGAGATGCAGGACTCTAATACGTTTTGAATGATTGAGTGAGTTCAAATTCCAATTTAAGTTTGTTTTTCCTTTACTTTTTATTAATTCATTGAAAGTAGCAAAATAAAAATATACAAAAGTAACTGCAGTCTCGAATCCTTGACGACATTGGAATGCTTGTTCTATGAAGACGATGGAGAGGACTTCAAACTCCAATTAGAATTATCTTTAATTTTATTTTGTATTTTATGCCCTAAATATTGTTTTTATAAGCTATAAACGTATTTTTTTAATTTATTAATTGTACACAAATACAAAAATGATTGCATTCGCGGGGTTTTGAACTCATGACATGGTGCGTACGGACACGGTTATTCAAGGCATTTTTGATGCGATGAGATTAATTTGTGATGAGTTCGGAGTTCAGAGTGTAATTTTTTATTTCATTTTATTTCAAGTACCTACTTAAAGTAGTAAATATTTAATTATTTTGCTACGGCTTTATGGCCGTACACAAAACTAGAAAACAAATTTAGAAAGAAAATACTTTTTTTTTGCGGTAAACATGACGCAGAGAAAGAACACAAACACAAAGAAGTTTTGTAATAATTTAAGTGAGTTAGTTTACTTACAGTGCCGGTAGATGGCGGCAGGTGATGGCAGTGCGAGCAGATGGGTGCGGGGACCGCCTGCGGGACTGCCGGGGAGATCTGCGACGGGATCACGCGGGACTCTGCGGATAGGCAACAACCTTCATTATCAACATACTTAATATTACGCTATGCCAAATATGAAAGAAGTTTTTTATATTTCTATGGTTATGCCTGTATTCTGTTGAGAAAGGGTAGGCACCAGCAGCAGGGTTTTCACTGGCAAACAAATATCAACCTTATGCTAGTTGTAATTAAGTTGAAAATAAATTAGTAAGAGAGCATTAACCTATCAAAGGGGACGAAGACATTCTAGATTTCCAACTTTATTTTAAATAAGTGCAACGTTTATATTTGTTTGGCAGGGAAAGAAAGTGGACGGAAGGATATTTATCTTTGACTTTATTTTAAGAAGCACTACGTGGATATTTGCTTGGCAAGGAAAGGATGATGAAGCTCCACTTACCAGTCTTCTCCTCCCTGTACACCTCCTGCCTGATCTCTGCAGCTCTGGTGACAGTGGGGGGCGGAGGACTGGAGCCCCAAGAAGAGGACTCCAGGCGTTCCTCTCGCTTCAGGGTGGAGTAGCCGCTGGATGGAGCCTTGGCAGGGGTGCTGTGGATAGTAGAAGATTACGGTTAAATTTTTGACAGATTCAGGGCGAATTTCAACAATGAAACCTTGGATCGTTCGTGCGGTTGTTAATATTTAACCACGAGTGAAGAGCAAGCTAGATAATGATTTTGAAAGACCCTGTTCTCCATGCCTGATAACTTTGGCAAATACCAAACTTATATCTGAGATAAGGATCACCATCTGCCTCATCTGTCTAGCCTTTTACCCAACTATGTTGGGGTCGGCTTCCAGTCTAACCGGATGCAGCTGAATACCAGTATTTTACATGGAGCAACTGCCTATCTGACCTCCACAACTCAGTTACTATTTAAAACGATACTCCTTGCTAAGACTGGTTGTCAGACTTCCGGGCTTCTGACTACCCGTAACGACTGCCAAAGATTTACGAATAACAGCTGAGACCGACGGTTTACGTGCTTTCCGAAGCACGGAGGGGTCTCGGTAGGTATGTAAAGATGGTCACCCATCCACAGACCAACCGCGGCAAGCATAGCTTAACCTGACCGATAAACTTGTGCGGCTGTTATTAGAGATGTTAACTTAATTAAATGTTTTAAATTCGCTTCTGCTTACCCCCTCCTGTAGTCAAAAGATGTGCTCTCAGCAGTATCAGATGTGTAGCCATCTGAAAAATAAGTAACATAGTTTTTTTAACATTTTTCTTGATAGCAGTAGGTAATAATTCAATTCAATGGACATCAACCGATTCCCATCACCACATCAAGAGCACCAGACAAATTGTGGTCAAACCATTCCCCATAGTCATTGTTCCCGGTTAAGGAGACTTTTAAAACCGGCTGTGTAATAGAGTTCAGTGGCAATCGCTTAAATTTTAGCAGTTCAGCCCCATTCACTGCGTTTTTACGTTGTTGAGCGGACTAATTGTTGAACTGTCAACATGAAAGCGATAATTACCCCGCTGGATTCGGCTTTAAGTACTTAGATGGTACCTCTACGAACAATAGGTAGGTACTAATAGCCATACGGTAATCATGATTTAAACCATAGGCAACCATTTTACTTTATAGATTTTTATATTTTAACCATACCCTTTTCTCCCCCCTTTTAACTTAGGTAAACCTCCTGACCACAGTCTGTCTAGAACTCCTCAAATCCCTATAAGACCTACCATGATTCTTACTTTTGTACAGTTGCCTCTCCTGGTCCTTCTGCAGGTCGTCGAGGAGTGAGTCGAGCTCTTCTACGTTCTGTGTCAAGTCTTTTGTGACCTTGGAGCTCTTCACTTTGGAGTATCCTGGAGGATTAGAATTTATTTTTTTATTTTTTTATCATGTTTAAGTGTCCATACCCATCACGTGTGTGCGGAGTTTCGCTAGTTAATTAAATTAGACCCTGCATTGCAGAAATTTTGTTAAGTACTTATTGATTTTTATATTGCAAACTGTGATTGTGGCTTCGACCTGAAAATTTTGACACGCGACTCGCGAATTCAAGACACCATCATCATCTCTGCCTAGTCTAACCGGATACAGCCGAGTACCAGTATTTTACATGGAACGACTGCCTATCTGACCTCCACAACCCAGTTACTGGGTAATACGATACCCCTTGGTAAGACTGGTTGTCAGACTTTCGGGCTTCTGACGATCCGTAACGACTGTCAGAGATCCACGAATGACAGCCGGGACCAACAGCTTAACGTGCTTTCCGAAGCATCAAATCAAAACATCATCGCGTGAATAAGGGATATGTTTATGATCGATACTTCATATTTGGGCAGATCCGTAAAAAACTGAAACAGTACGTTAACATTTCAAAATACCTGGTGTAGAAGCGGCAGAAGACTCATAGTTATAAGTCCGGGTGCCCGAGGTGATGGCTGGTAGATCTCTCTCCTCTCTCTCATAGAAATATGAGCTGGACTCTGAAGTCTTTGGAGTAGTTCTGGGTGGGATTGTGTACTCCTGGAAATAAAAAGAACATTGTTTTTAAATCTACCTAAGTTTCATAGGGATCAGGGTTAGCATTTTAAAAGTAGGTGCATAAGAAAAGCCTTCACTAGTGGTGATAATTATACCAAGGTTTGGTGAATCCTGTGGGGTAATTCCGTAACACACTATCAGTAGAATAGGTTTAATTTTGACAGTACTACACCAATTATTGCGTTAATTTACGTAGTCGAGCAGACAAATTTTTTGAACATATGAAGCAAATATAACAACCTTATTGAGAGCTATATGTTTGAGCCGTTTGGGGTTGAAACACTAGAGCCTTGGGGTCCGAGTGCTCATCGAATTTTTCGGGACACCGCCAAGCGGTTGGTTGACTCTTCACGTGACCAGAAGGCTGGCATATTTTTAGTCCAAAGAATCAGCAAAAAAAAAAATCAGCTGTTCCCTACATTTAAATGTAGGGAGCAGCTGATTTTTTTTCTGCGATTTCAGGTTTGGTCCTATAGTAAAAGTTGTTCATAATGATGAGTACAATGACCTCTTAAGAGGTTGTTGGTGTTTTACAAATAACCCTAGTATATCTATAGTCTCGATTAGCATTAAGCCTCGATTTTGATGACAAAATCGAGGCTTAATGCTAATCGAGACTTGCAGTTTAAAAAGGGAAACCGGACATCTATCATCGGAATAGGCGACTGGGAAAGACTGATGCAGAAGGCGGAGAACCGAATGTAGTGACGTAATTTAAGTGGGCTCCTGCAGTGGACATCTTTAAGGTCTATCCACACACATCAGGGCCGTGTCCGGGATGTGACAGGGCCGTGGCACACACAAGGCAGACACTGAAGCTCCGTCGGCGTCCCGGAAACGGACGTGTGTGAACGAGTTCATATAAAATTATATATCGAAATTTTTTTGAGCCCCTGACAGAGCATGGTACAGTCAACAGCAAAAGTAGATGATTAAAATCAGAAATTCAATACTAATGAACGGAGTTCGCAGCTATATGGCAGCTGCACTAGTAGTAAATGTTTGGTATAATTTACAATCACATACTTTTGAATCACTTCGACGCCACACAGTTCGGACGCGCACTCCGTTCATTAGTATTGAATTTCTGATTTTGATCATCTACTTTTGCTGTTGACTGTACGTCCACGCCCCGGACACAGCATATATGTGGATAGACATTTACGCCGAGTTTATTGAAAGCAATAGTTCTTTCTCTTAGATTAGAATGTGCCAAAATAACCATTGGTCTATGTAACGCGCAAAACCAGTTTACAATTTCCTAGACAACATTCTCAACTTTTGACTTCATAATTATATAAAATTGCGGACGGAAGTATAAATTTTAGCCAGTTTTAAGCTTAAAATCCGAACTTATAGATCCGTTAGTCTAATTAGCAAATCTGTGAGACTGTGAGTAATGCACTGAGCCAGCAATGATGTCATACTCTTGCAGTCCTGATGTTTATAGCCGTTTTATCGCTGGGCGGCCCGTAAAGCTGATTTTACGATTAAAAATAACGTCGGTTACATATAGCAAATTGTGATGAAATTCTAGATAAAAACCTCGTTTCAGTGTCTTTGTCAACTAAGTGTCTGTAATGTATCCGTCGCAGCCAACTGGTTTAATTAGCCGTTTAGTTAATCACCTAGCCTTTTAACTAAACGGCGGCCGTTCAACTAACGGCCTGAATGATATTCAATAAATTATAGTTTAGGTTGAAACTGTCCAATCACGTGCGAACCGAATTGGTCGCAGTAACTAAGCCAGAGCACCCCGACCAAATGGGTTAGGTTAGAACTGTGATCACCGTGCGAGCCGAGAGAGCGAAGCGAGGCGAGCACTACTTCCAAAGGCTAGGCGGTTGGCTAAACGGCTAATTTAACCACTTGGCTGCGGCGTTGTAAACACAGTCTCATTCACACAAGCGGGCAACTGCTGTCACTGCTGTCATCTGTCAGTCAGAGCGAGAAAGTAAAGCAGGGTCTGACGGTAGCGCTTAGTGCGGTAGTGAGCCAGTGAAATGATATATTCAACATAAATACGGAATCAACAGGATTCTACAGTAGCTATAAAATTTTTGACAGATCTAAGTGATCATCGAGCCCTCACTTGCGACCGGACTGATGAGATGCAAGGAGCTAGACTAGACTTAACTGGATCAGCATAGCTGCTCACAGCCTCTCGACAGGCTTCCGTATCGACAATTACACATTTTCGGTTACCGATTTGCCGAGTCCCTGACAGCAATTAGCTTTCGGAATAATAGCGCTGATTTTTCAATAGTCAGATAATTTTTATCTGTAGTACAAATATAGCGGTTTGCCATATTTTCTATGCAAACGTGTCAAACAGCAATTTTTATTATTCAGATAAAATTTATCTAAAGATTGAAAAATCGGGCCTTAGGGCTGATTTTTCCAACGTCAGATAATTTTATCCGAGGAATAATTTTGAATTTTTGACAGTTCTTTCATACAAAACCTATCAGACGTCAATTTTATTCCAGGAATAAAAATGATGTGTCGATTGTAAAATCAATGTTCGGGTTTTGGATTTGCGAATAGCGTTTCAAGGACTCACGTTCATTTATACGCATATGAATATAAACTACATAAAAATAAGGTTCAGATTCGTATACAACTTCCACGACTTCATCTTGCTTTTTAACAAAGCAACGGTAACATAGTTTCTACCCTCACCTCAACAGTATGCAGGTCCTTCCTGTCGTACTTGCCGGAGGGATGCTTTTCTTCCTTGTACTCATAGTGGTACTCCCGGGCGCCTCCTCCTCCGCCGCGTCCTAAGGAGTCCAGCTTGCTGCCCTTCGGGATCAGCTCGGATTTCATCATGTCTGTAAGAGTTAGGATTAGGAAATTAAGATGGGTGTAAGAAACGCAGTCTGAAGTTTCGAGAATCGTTTAAAAGTCGCAAAAAAATAATACATTTGGGTCGAGTAGGTATTGAAGTTTTGTATGGGACAGTTGATAATTTTTTCGCGATTACGATTTTTGTCCCATAGAGAAAGTTGTTCAGATTGATGGTTTGTACCACAGCCTTAAATTTGAGTACACTTTTCTTCTACTTCGTTCACCACTTAAACCATGTTTTTTGTCCAGACGGTAAAAATATCAGCTGGTAGTTACAAAAAGAGCACATATAATAATAATAATATCCCTGGACATTTCATATGACATATGAAATGAATATTATCATTGAAAAAAAAAAATAGTCTCCGTCTGCAGTCCGTAAACGAACAGAACCGATAAAACCCCAGCCTAAGGAGAAAAGGTTTCGATAGAAAATATCAAGGAGGAAAACTGATACACGCTGCTGTATAGGGCACATCTAGGGAGTTAAAAGCACAGTACTTTTATAGCAGGCCAATATTTGACAAAAAGGGTGTCTTGCGAAGTGTGAAGCAACTTTGAACCCTATGCTGTTTAACTATTACTGTTACTTTGACCTGCCCTGCGCTTAAACTGTCCTGCAAACGGATAAGGTACGGGTATGTATGGAATCGAAGGTAACTTACCGAATGCCTCGTCTGTGTAGGGGATGGTATTACCGCTACTGGAGTACTCTTTGTACTCCTTGTGCTTGCTGTACGATTTTGTCGCCATGGTGACTTCAATGTGTTAGCTGTAACAAGAGAAAGAAACGTTAGTGTCGTGAATATAGACATCGTAAAAAAATTTTAGAGAAGACTAAGCCGAACATATTATCTGCATCTGATTAGGTGACTAGCGACCCACTCACTCCGGCCGTAATTCTCTATGACACAATGAACAAAACCACGCGAAATCATCGTGAGATTGTCGGGATTAGGTAAGGAATCGCCGTGGTTTCAGTAAGGAATCGTTAAGTGGTCATAGTGAATTAGCGCCCTGTTTCGCACAGTTTCTACAACTTCGACAAAACATCGAGATTTCTTTATTATAGGTATGCAAGTTTAATAATATTATTATGTATTGTACACAAAACCTTCCGGAATAAATTCTCTAAATGATTCTGAAAACTGCAGCAAAATCTGTTGCTTAGTTTAGAAGAACGCCTGACATTAGGGACTGCCAAACTATTGCAGTTTTCAAAAGAAGAGTGAAAGAACACTATCTGTCCACTTCATCATAGTTGTGTATGTATTTATTTTATTTGAGAAGTATTTATGTATGTTTATTTGTATGTATATATTCTCGTAATATTTGTTTAGTTTTTAAGTGAATTGTTTGTTTTTGATTCTATGTATTATTGTTTGTCTCCTTTGCTCTATCACACGCTGTCTACATCTCTGTATTTATTGTCCTATCTCAGGTATGCTGGAAGAGATTTCTTATGAAATAAGCATCACCTCTGTACCTATTTTTTCTGTTCTGTTTTTCAATGTCTGTTTATATATGTGTGTACATAAATGGTTAAATAAATAAATAAAATAAAATAAGAACAACGCAGTTACACAGACAGACACGGCTCCATTTTTTTTTTTTCTTGTCGCCATTCCTATAAAATTTCTTGACAATTTCGGCGATTACATTCTATTGATTTGTAGTCTGACTCAATTCCGATATTCTAATTATTACACTCTTATTATTAGATCTACGTAATTACGTATCCTGGTAGTAACGTATTTTCGCCACCCATTCCCAAATTCCCAGTATCCCATACTAAGTCAATCTGCGTTCGAGTAGCCTTTTCCCAACTATATTGGGGTCGGCTTCCAGTCTAACCGGATGCAGCTGAATACCAGTATTTTACATGGAGCGACTGCCTATCTGACCTCAACAACCCACAACAGGGTAATACGATACACCTTGGTAAGACTGGTTGTCAGACTTGAGCTTCTGACCACCCATAACGACTGTCAAAGATATATACGAACGACATTCGGGACCAGCGGCTTAACATACTTTCCGACGCAGAGGGGTTTCGATATGTAATAGATGGTCCATACTAAGTATCGGTTCCAAATACTACGTGTAAGTATGCCGAATACTTGGTGTTATAACAATTAATTATTTCTATACCTACTTTCGACAATGTTCTCTATCCAATGGCGAAGCGAAGATATTTAAAAGGAGCTTACAAATACCACAGTTGAAGTAAAATGTAGTCTGTAATCAAGGCCTAATAAAGACCTAATCAGATCCATTTAAATCAGCATCTAGCCATCAATGCTGCTGTTATGCATTGCACACTTTGCATAGCTTGAAGGCAGTGCAAGTCTTTCAAATTGCAATCATGTTCTGTATGGTTAAAATATAGACGTTATTTAATTTATTTGTTGATGTATACTCGATTATTGATTGATAAGGAAATAATAATAATAAATAATAATAATATCCCTGGACATTTTCACACAGCGCCATCTAGTCCCAAGCTAAGCAACCTAATGCTTGTGTTAAGAAATAGCATAAACACTCCATATTTTTCCCTCATGACCAACTTAGAATGTAAATTGCATACAATGCAATCTTAATTAATAGGCACGAGAATGAATAAATAACAATTCCTAATAAGACATAAACAAGTTTCAAGCAATGCTCGATAATAATATACTGCTACTACAACTGAATAGAAATAGTTAATGCTTATAAAATCTATACTTATAATAAATCTGTAGAAGTGAAAATTCTGTACATTGAAAATATCAAAAAAATAAATAGCAGGGGGTGTTACTAGACCGACACCGAACCCAAAAATGTGATTAAAAAAATTTTTGTCTGTCTGTCTGTCTGTTTGTTCAGGCATCACGCAAAAACTACCGGTTCGATTACGTTGAAACTTGGTATAATTATTCTTTAATATCCTGGGCACCACACTGGGTACTTTTTATCCCGGAAAAGTATATACAATAAAAAACAAACTTAATTTTGCGGTTCGATCCCTAGACTCGATTACTGCACCAACCGCAAATAATAAGTTTGTCGTAGGTTAAGTCACCCGCAATGGAGTTCATTTTTATTCCTTTTAGTTTTTAGAGTTATTTAGGTTTATTTTTATATAAGTCGTAGGTAGGTATAGATTTTAATTTTAAAGTATAGGTAGTATATTTGATAGTGTACCTACGTAGTGACCGTAGGTTATTTTATAATACTGTTAGGTAGGATTAGTCATTCGTATAGATATTAGTTTTTAGGGATTTTGCTTATTTATTGAGTTTAGATTAGTTATCATCAGAAATAGGTTTATTTAGGTAGTAGGTAGGTATTTAATTTTCTGTTATTGAGTTTTTTTTTTTAATTAGGTTGGTACTTAGGTAAAGGTATCATATAGGCACCCTCTTAATCACCACTAATGAGACACAATTGGTTTTCTATTGTAATTAGCCACAAAGGGCCCGCGAGATGGATGGCATTCTGGGGAAGCACATGGGTACATTTTATCCTGTTGGCACGTTCCCGTGGGATAATTTCCGACATCCACGCGGGCGAAGCCGCGGGCAGAAGCTAGTGAGAAATATTAACGTACAGACGCCAGCAGGTCAAGCTACCCGAAACTGTAAAATTTTCCCAATCAACCTTGACCCTTAATGCTTTAGCGATAAAGTTGAAAATCTATTAAAGAAATTTGACAGATTGTAGTAGCTTGATGTGCTGGCGTCTGTACATACATAACCTCACGCCTCCTTCCCAAGGAGTAGGCAGAAACTACAGAACGCCACCTGCTACGTTCACCATCGTTTACGTTCATCTGCCCCATAACTGCGTAACACACTATCAAACAGAATCTGAATAATTGAAGGATATTGCTAATCCATTGCTTAATAAGTTCGAAACATTTGTCTGCTCATTAAGGTAAATAACGCAATGAATGTTGTTGAACTGTCAAAATGAATGCCTTGCCATTCCTACTGTTAGTGTGTTACGCAATTATTCCGCTGGTCATACTCGCGCTCGATGATCAGGAATGACAGTTCAATAGGTACATATTTGTTTCTTTAAAAATACATAGATAGCTCAAAACGGTTGCAGAGCTATTTGATAGTCAACATGAACTTAGAATTCATCGTCATCATCATCAGCCTACAGCAGTCCACTGCTGGACATACGCATAACATCGTAATCAGCCCATAATGTTCCTCCCACTGCTGGGACACAGTCCTCCTCTCGGTGAGTGGGAGTGGGCCGTAGCCCATAATTCACGACGCGGGCTCAGTGCGGGTTGGTCACATGTCTGGGTGGAGATGTGACATGTCTTCGAATTTTTGGTTCCACGACATGCCCGTTTGCTCACAATATTTTCTTTCACCGTTTTGAGAGCTGAGGTGATGAAATAATTCTCATAAGTGCCAGCTTGGGATCGAACCGACCTTTAACTCGTAAATCACGGCGACAGGTTACCACTGGGCCACCACTGTGAATTCTTTGTGAGAAAGGTGAACTAAAAAAAAAAAATAATCTCGAAAAAAAAGCAGCTGTTTTTCTCGTTCTTTAGGTACCGTCAACTTATCTAGGCAAGTTACAGCTTATCTAATTCATACTCTAAGCTCCTATCGGCACAGGTCGCACCATATTAGGCGGTGAAACGTAATCTGGTCGCAGCAGGTGCGTGGGCGCAATGCCTTTCATTTCTCAAATGTCAAACGTCTGTCAGTCAGATTGATGGCAACACTGGGCCAATGAGTTACTGGATCGGTGGGGTAATGAGATAGCTTGGTTTGTTTAGTTAGGTTGAACATGGAACGATATAGATTGTTCATGTTACTTGTAAGCAATTACATATTATATATTACTGTATAAGCCACGAAGGAGTGGGCAGGTGATACAGTAGGGATATACTCGCACACCTACTGATAATTAATTGTATGACTAACCAGCGGGGTAATTGAGTAACACACTATTAGTAGCAAATGGTTTCATTTTGACAGTTCAACAACATTCATTGCGTTATTTACGTTGTTGAGCAGACACATTTTTCGAACATATGAAGCAATGGATTAGCAATATCCTTCAAAATGATTCAGATTGAGATTGGAAGTGTGTTACGTAATTAGGGTACAGATCCTTTTTATTATTAGCCTGTATTTACTCCACTGCACTGGTTAGAAAGGGACGGAGATGAAGGCTAGGTATGAAAGAAGACAAGTTGTGCCGACCCCAAATAAATTGGGATAAGGGAAGGAGAATGATGAGTTATTCCACTGCAGAAGGCTCTTAGTACTCAAACTCAAACCATTTATTTCAATTAAACCATTTACAGACACTTTTGAATTGTCAAAATTAAATAGTCGGTCAGTTAGTCAGAAAGTTGAAGCTTGTTGCCCATTCCACAACGCAGATCTCTATGGAGAAGAACGGGCAAGAAACTCCACGGACACTCTTTTAAATCAAGATATTATTACAAAATCCTGGGTACATTATTCTTATTGCTTCTACTCGTATATGTGAGAACAATATAAAAAAGAAACAATTTAAAATATAAAATCAAAAATAAGCCCTGGCAGTTAAGAGATGACCAGTCTCAACCGACGGCGGTCGTTCACTACAAAGAAGATCTTGCCAGCGTATTGATCACGCTAATAAAGAAATAAAAGAAAATACATTTATTTAGCACAGACTAAAAGACACACAATACACCAGATAGCAACTAATAAAAAACAAAATAGAAAGTATAAAGACCGATGTAAGAAAATAGCAGGAAAATGTGCCTCACGGCTGCACCAAAAGGGCCCAGTTCAACAAAAATACCAGACAACTAGTGCCTGACGCTGGTTTTCAACTGAACCTAGGCCCCAAGTCTGCTATTTTTATAAATTCGTCATTTCAACACGATCCCATTCCCATCCCATTGTCATTTTGCTTAAAGTACGTAATCTCCTAAATTCTTAATGGCGATCATTGGTCGGTCAATGGTCTCGTAATAGAATTGTGTCATAATGACATTGTAGTATTGCCTATAGTAGAAAACCCGTTAGTAGAAATGATTTTCGAAAAACTACCACTACTTTATTTATGCCAGATTTCATTTATATATATTTTTACATATTATTTATTAGCATTTTATACAAGTCAAGTGTTTTATGTAAGTCAGTCATTCATTTATCATTATGTACGAGATTACCATTCTATGCCATTTCTTTCAATGGAGTTGGAGTGTCACTGGTTGACCACTGGAAAGTCATAATGACGCCATTATATTAGTAGATTACCAAACTTATCAAAATCAACAATTATGAAATCAATGATAGACCATTCTGACACTATTGTAATAGCAGACTTGAGGCCCTGATGTGTGAGGTGACGGATGTAAATCAGTTTTACACTGCAACGTGACGTGTGAATGCATACTAAAATAAGATAATGACTTTCATAGGGGATTGATCACCAAGTGGTACTTCCGTGTTGTTGTTCCGAGCTAAGACTAGGTTTCCTTGCGATGGTCTCTCTCCATTTGCCAATGGCATCTTCTATATGTATTATCTTCACATACATATAAATAAATAAAATGGAAGTGTCTGTTTGTAATGTCAAAATAACAGCTTTTTACTAAATGCATATTTGAAAGTATGAAACAATATTTCTTTTTAATTTTCTCTGTCTGTCTGTTTGTTCCGGCTAATCTCCGAAACGGCTGGACCGATTTTGACGAGACTTTCACTGGCAGATATGTTATATAAAGGAGTAACTTATGCCACTTTTATTTTAGAAAAATAATTAGGTATCCGCGCAAAAACAAACCCATGAAATCCAATAGGTATATTGTATTCCTACATGCATGCGATGGGAGTCGAGGGTACAGGTAGTTTTTAACTGAGAAAGTAGTTAATAACTTTCAAAAGTTACCATCATCTTGCGAGGTTTTAAACCCTCGTGGTTCAATCACATTTTCCAATGCATTCACAATCATTTTATTTAGCTTGACCCTTTGTGACGTCAAATTTTAACCCTACCTACATACATTCGACACAATCTAGACATAAGCTTCACAAGTACAACCGGTGACCTTTAATAGTAAAGTACCTACATAGGCGTATCGTATGCATATCATTGAGTACAACTACCTTCCAAATCTGGTATTGAATAGATTGTGTCAGGGCTACAATTTTTTTTTTTTGTAAGTATGGCATCTCGCAGTTCAACCTATAGTTGTCGTCTGCTTAACCCGGCTTGCCTGTGGATGCCTCTCAATAAATTAAGGCGACCAGCCAGGGGCAGCAGTCTCGACATTCATAACGATCGTTTTACGACCGCATTCGGTCGCAAAGTCCCGGATTGACAGGTGTAATGTATGGAGTGACAGGACTTTGCGACCGAATTCGGTCATAAAGCGATCGCTGTGAATGTCGAGACTGCTGCCCCGGGGCTTAAAAACTATGCGCACCCCCCCCCCCCCCCCCTCATAACATGAGACTGACGAAATTTAGGTAAGTAGGTACCTATACTATACACCTCTGACAACCCCTCGAGAATATAGGCAGTGCTGAACAAATCATGCTACCCACCACCACACCACCATTAAGTTCACTGAAATATTAGGTAAGAATGGTCAAAAGAAACCTTGGCTCTCCGTGGCCGGATACTAAAAACATACAAGGTTCTCTCAGAACTTGCAATCACTGTTAAATCACGCGATAATATGCGAAAAATTAATCATGCAGGTAAAACCTACTATACTGAGTACTATATGGAATAGAACGTATTTTTGTTAAGAAACATTGAGTTGACTAGTGAAAAATCACTACACAACTAAAACTATTAGAGTGTCCATAGAGTTTCTTGCCCGTTCTTCTCCATAGGTACAGACGCCAGCAGGTCAAGCTACCCGAAACCCCAAGCAAGGTTGGCACCAACACGCTTAGGAGCGTAGGATCGATCCCAACACGGAACATTTATTTTTGTTGATCAATGAACATCACTTGTTGGTAATAATATACAAAACAAAAACACAAATACATTCTTTAGATGTCGTTTACATACTAGCAAAGTAACGTTCCTATGACGCGGCGCTCGTCCGTCGCCAAACACTAAGGGTCCTGCATCGCGCAAGCAAGGTTTTCGTGCGACTTAGTATTAGACTCAAACGTGTGCTATACTCCCCGGGGTCCAGAGTTCTCGAGGGAAGCCAGTTCGCGCCAAGCTGGTCTAAATTGGCGGTCCTATAGTCGTTGTTTACAGCTAAGTCCTAGTGATATATATAGTCACTTCCAACAGACGTAGACGTCTGTTGCGTCAGATTCCCTTCTCTAGGAAGGTGACCCTGCCAGGTCTACCCTGTACAAAACTACCCCCGAGTTAACCAATCCGATCTATTCAGAATTGACCCTCTTTTTAACCGACTTCAAAAAAGGAGGAGGATCTTAATTCATCTGTATTTTTTTTTTGGTTACTGATCCCGACTTTCCGGTTTGACCGCTTATAGTAGTGACAACTGGTATAAAATCAATAATTAATTTCACCTTATTTGGAAAATTATGTTATAATTTTTTTTTTCACATCATACGTTTATTTTTAGGGTTCCGTATCTTAAAAGGAAAAACGGAACCCTTATGAAATCACTTCGTTGTTCGTCTGTCTATCCGTCAGTCAAGACCTTTTTTCTCAGGAACGCGTGGAGTTATTGATATTATATTATATGCAGGGTTATTTTTTAAAGACCAGCAAAATTTAAGGATGTGGTACAGACCATCAAACTGAACAACTTTCTTCATGGGACAAATAGCGTAATCGCATAATATTTCAACTTATACAGGATAAGTTGAAATATTATTAATTATATCAAATACCATAGTAGGTATGGTATTTGATATAATTAATAATATTCTTATTCTAGTATATCACTAAACTTCGACGGTTTTATAACTATATTCCTAGTGAGATAGTAAAGAATCACTTTCGTATAACTATGTTACGGGATATAATTATATCCCTAGGGATATAACTATATTACGGCTTTATCTATCTTACTGCGACATATGCAATATTTACGCAATCACACAACATAACATCACGCCTGTACCCTTTAAGGGGTACGCAGATGTGTTCAATATACCACGTTACACCCTCATTTCTGTCAAAGTTGTTATTGGGGTACCTCTAATCTTGCAAGTACGAGAACTCGTACATATATGTACACAGGATTGAAACGATCAAAATTTAACGGTGTAGGTATATGAATTCGTATGGGGTAGGTACAACTAAAAAGTGAAAAATAAAAAACTTTTTTACAAAAAAAAAAAAAACAAACACTACAAAGTGAAAAATAACTTGTGACAAAATAAAGTGTTTTGTTTTTGGAAGTCGGTTAGTACCAAGCACGGTTTTTACCACATAATTATTGAGACATTATTAAAAAAAAATACAAAATTAGTAGGCACCTATTAAGTTTTTGTAAATAATATTTTGTTTCAATTCGAATTTAAACCCTTCTTACACTGTTTCAACATGAAATACTGTCTTTAAAGTAGAAATGAATACAATGGAAGTCCTAAATCGCGCAATCAAAGTTTTCGCACCCCTTTGCAAGCACAGTTTAACCCTTCATACAAACATCGGGGTCCGTCGCCTCGGGGTGAGCCAGTGCTCGCCAAGCTGGTCTTAATTGGCGGTCCTTCAGATGTACTCCCGACAGGGTAGTAAGTTCTCATTGTCCACAGACGTGTAGAGATACGTGTCTGCTGTTGACAGTACGATTCTCTTCTTAAGAAGGAGTCTCCTTGCCAGGTTGACCTGCGCACACTACCTCCGAGGCATCCCCCCCTCCCCCTCCCCCTGGGGAATTGACCCCTTTTTTCTGGATATTTTTTTTTTTATTTAGTCCTACCGACCTTCTTCCCTCTCCTCTCTTCTTCTACCCTCTATTTATAATAAAATACCCCATAGTATAAGAGAACAACCGTTACATAAATTTAAAAAGTACCTTACAAAATTACTTGTAGATAAATGTTATTATTCATTAACCGATTTTATAGCAGATAAATTACCAAATTGAATTTATTCTCAATTTATTAAATATAATATAATTGTGACATTCTTTTTTTTATATAATTTTGACATTGAGATTGCTCTAAATTTAATAATATGTAATAATAAGTGTATGTAATAGTGGAATTGTGTATGAAATAATCGTGTGTAATAATAATTGAAATAATATTTAAAATTAATAATTAATGTATTTTGACATTTTTAACTTAGATTACTTAAATTAATTTTGCATACCGTTTAGGCCGTGAGACATGTCTGTAGCACTTTGAAACACTATGACCATCTTTGTATTTTATACCATGTTTCTGGCAAATAAATATTCTTATTCTTTCGCCACTTTAATTTTTAATTTTTTCAGTCAAACTTTTTTCCCATCAAAAGTTCACTATATACTACCAACCAAAGCGTCTTAGTTATTGCTCATGTAAACAATTTGCAATACTTGACTAAATATTATCATTTGAATGAACAGTTGCCGCACCGCCCAAATATAGCATTGTATTTTAATGTCAGGCTAGCTGAATGGCAACAGGTTTTACAGTCCAGCCGTCGAGACAATGCGTTCCTGTCAGTGCGACAATTCTAGTAAGTAAGTAAATAAACATCAAATTCTCAAAACGGGTATTTATAAAACTGACAGGTGTCAATAACGCGACTCGTGAAAATCTTGACTTAAAAATGGAACCGGTCACCGACATAATCCAAAAATTTGCTGAGGCCCATGAACACCGATTCCATCGACATGTGAACATCGAGGCAATTCAGCTGTTAGACCAAACAAATATAGTGCGAAGACTAAAACGGACAAAACTTTTTGAGTTAGTGTAGTGTAAAAAGTGTAGAAATAATAGTGCCAATGACACACATAATAACACATGAACAAAGTGCTCATATCTATCATATCAGACTCTAAGAAAGTGGAACGGACTTGTGCAAAATATGTACAATAAACACTATTCTAAGTTTTAAAATAATTATCACGTAATAAATTAAGTTAGATTAAAATTGCTTATTAGTCTTATAGGCTAGATTGTAATTAATTATTAAGAACCTGGTTCTTTTTAATAAAGGATAAAAAAAAAATAAAAAAAATAACGCATTCTCTCGTCGGCCAGACCGTAGTAAAGAAACAGCGTACAAAGATTTGTCGATCGGTGTTTGAACTTCATGTCATGAGTTCGAGACCCAGCGAATGAAATTATTTTTGGATATTTTTCAGTGTTGATTTTTTTTTTTAGTATTTAGTAGGTAAAACACAGCACAGTAAGTATAACAATTAAATCAAGACAAGATTGAAAAAAAATTGGTAAGTACATAAATTTTTGTAATCCTAATGTTTATTTCAATTCCAATAAAAACTCTTTTTACACTGCTAGCTGTGAATACAAAAGAAGTCCTACATCGCGCAATCAAAGTTTTCGCACCCCTCTGCAAGCACAGTTCAACCCTTCGTACAAACGTCAGGGGTCCGTCGCCTCGAGGTAAGCCAGTGCTCGCCAAGCTGGGCTAATTAGGCGGTCCCTTCAAGTTGGCAGTAGTATACCCGAGTTACTCGCTCAGGGTAAAGTTGATTAAATTCAGTAATCCGAAGATAATCCTGGAAACAGGACACCTACGAGGACGATGGCGAAACTACACGGTTAGCTCTTGACCCCTTTTTGAACCGAATTTAATTTGAAATAGGAAAAGTTTTGCATTTATCGCGTACTTAATTTTTATTTATACCCGACTGTACAGGACTTTGACGCAGGACTTTTGGTTGTATGTTTAATAGTTGATTTCTTAGGAAAGGTTTTTGAGTATTTGAAAAAATATTGTTCATAATATTGATGTTAGATGAGATACTCACGTGCCGATTCGAACTCCAAAATATTTAACACTTTCGACTCCACCCACTTTTCATAGAGCTCATGCTGGATGCCGCCATACATATTGCAAGTGGACCCTCCAGGGGGGTCACCGGCATTACGTTTGCGCTAAAGTGAACCCTCGAGGAGGGTCGTCGGCATTAGGTTATAAACCGTATTATAAAACACTGTAAAACGAAGTAAAATAGTGTTTTTACAATGTCTTATTGCTATATTTAGTATCCGTGGGGGTATTTACATGTACTAGTGAGGTGGAGACGTGAAATATTGAAATATTAAAAAATTAGGAAAAAGTATGATCGCTCGCTTTGATCCCGAGATAGGGGTGTCCAACCTTTCTAAAATTTTCACGCAATGTAATAACTTTTTATTGCATTGAATAGGAACAACAAACAATTACATCATAGAATATTAGTAGTTTTTATGTAATCAAAACGTAATTATTTTGTAACAGCTTAATTACTTGCCGCTCATGATTCACCAACAGTTAAACAAAAGCAGCAATAGGTACCTAAAATAAATCGCGGGAACGAGAAATTCGAATTTCAAATTTTAATTATTACGAATTAGGATCCTAGTCTTTTGAGATAGCCGTTTATTTAACGCAATTTTTTTACATATATTTTTTAAGCTTTTTTATTGTAATTGCATTGCATATTTCAACGGGGACATTACATTTGAAAACAAAATATACACCAGCGTATATTAATATGGCAAAATTAAAGGTTGGCCATCACGAAAAATGCTCTGTGTAAGAAGGCGGTATGCAAAATACTGGCTCTTTCCAACACGTTTTTTTTTCTGCTGACCGTAATACGACGAGCTATTCTGCCAAAATAAATATTATGTAGGTGATTGCTGTCAGAAATCATAGAGGACAAAAATTCATACCAAACGACGTGTATGTAGAGAAATATGGGCAATTTTCGTAATTTTAAGAACGTTCACAGTCTGGTCTCAGTCTCAATCTGTCAAAAAATACTTCTAATTTTCCTATATTTTGACATATGTTTTTTGCCGAGATGAGATTGCGACTAGATTTTGAACGTTTTAAATTACGAGAATATAATTGGCCTTCTGATCTTTGTCTTTCTTTCATGTTACTTCGAATACTTACTTGTTCCGTTCCGAAGATAATACAATTAATTAGAGATGAGCTGATGCTGTGTCCAAAATTGTTGAGACACTAGGTACCTACTATCGTTTTGAAATTAAATGTAGAGATGGATAGAAGAAAGATATCATAACGAAAATAGAACAAAATTAGCAGAAATTACTAACTTATTTTTATCCATATATATTAAAATTTGCTGGAAAACGTCATGTTTTTACAGAATAGTCATAATATTTCCAAACAAATAAAACTTAAGAGTCATTGTAATATATTAATGATTTCAGTTATTATTATTATTCAGCATATAACCTAGTAGGTACTTATCATTTCAACCGCGTATCATACTGTGATCAACCATACGACCGAACAGCTGCAAATTGATTTAAAAAAAAGTAGGTAAAGGCATCGTAATATTTTTTCAATTCATTCACTTGCTATAAACATTGACAAGCATTATTTATATTTATTCCAAATTTCAAACCTATAGCATTAGTAGTTTCTGAAATAGCTGTTACAAAAAAACGGACAGACAGAGTAAACGAAGTCGCACCATGGGTGTTCTTTTTTACCATTTTGATACGGAACCCTGAAAAGCTGCTATTTTTAGACTCTTCCTCGTAATTTATAATCTCAAAATAAATATTTTTATTTTTAGTGAATTTGTAACCGCAAAATGGTTGACCACCCCTGAAATACGGGCATCATAGCTCCCAATTATTTTTGAAAATAAAAATGCTGGTATTTGAAAACCAACGAGTATACTGATAAATCTTGTTAAAATATACGACTAATTTTATTTTCATAGTTTATAATGCTGTATTCGCTAAGAAAAACGTACATTTAATATGAGCCCTCCGCGAGGGCTCCCGGCATCCCATATGGGATTTGAGTGAGCCCTCCAGGAGGGCTCCCGGCACTGAACGTGTTAAAGTCATGAGTTCGAGGCCAGCGCTTGCATTTTATTAGAATTTTTTTTATCAATTTTTAATATTATTGTGTAGTCTGAGACATATTCAGTGGCTAAAATATAGAATAAACAAATATTTGTTTCATAATGATACCTTGGCCACTCCCTCTCACAGGGTCAATGTCCCAACAGTGGGATCATTATATAACCTAAACATGCAATGATTCATACTAAGTTTTTACCTTTATCGATATTCTTAATTTATTTAGTATTCCAACACCGTATGGCGTCAATGGTGCTACAATTCTAGCGACATGTGTCACACTGCGCATGCGCCGCATATTTATTGCATATCGATGCATATTGACATGCAACTCGGGAGAATGATTGACATAGTGTTCCGGTGTCCCTTGGGTTACAAGACAGGTATCATCTGATAAGGTCGTTTGTAAAAGGCCACGGCACATCAGCTATTTAAAAAAGTTTTTATTTTACACTTCTTTAGTTGGAAGTTGTAATACGCACGGCGACACATCAAGTTATACATTTCCAGTATAAGCTGACTTCTCATAGTACGCAAAACCCAAACAATACCGAGGTCAAGTAAAATTGGCAAAACCTACCTCACACCAATTCCTATACCCACTACTTGGTATGTACGCAATAGTGACAGAAAGTTTTATTTTATCATCAATACGACGTATTATTGAAGTTAACTCAAAAACGACCCTAACCAAAGTTAATAAAATTTAAATGGGAGCATCACGCGAGCTTCATCTAGCGAATAAGATAACGATTTTGAAAATCAGTCCACAATTGATTAAAATATCGATGAACATCTAAATTATATTAAAAAATACATAATTTATTATTTATATATGAAAATCGAACCTCCTCCTTTTTTTGAAGTCGGTTAAAAACAGCTACAGTGCTACTGGTCGTGGATTCGATTCCCTTGGGGAGCAAATTGTTATTTTGCACCCGCGATATTGGAGGGGGGAGGCCTTGACTAGATAGACGGGGGAATTTTCTAGAGCGAGGGAGTGGGGTTTATGAAATTAAATATGACAAAAAACTGTAAATTTCTAAATATCTCGCTCAGGGAACGCTACGAACGTCAGGTGAATGCTATTAGAGCACCTAAAGTACAAAAAAATACGAACATTCAGACGCATCTGGAGACCAAGTCAGGCTCATCATTTCGTGCTTCTAATATAAATATTGCATCTCTGTCAATGACGAGGTTCTCCTAATAGGGTGATGTAGTCATAGCCCTGAGATGAGTAATAAGATGAGATGTCAGGAAGATGACAAATAGGTAGTACTTAGAAGGGCTTGGCGGACTTTAGGACGAGAGATTATGGGGACATGAATAAATTTGATGAATTCATCATAGATTCTGAACCATAAAATAACGTCACGCCTGTAATTAGGGTTAGGCAGAAGCGTATAGTACAACCATATTTTGCCAGATTTCTTAGGTCCCATGTAAAAGGGGGCTGAGCCTGTTGCCATCAACCGGATAAAAATCAAGAGAGTAATTCTTGAAACAAAAACCCATTGTTCAACATGGTAATCGAACCCAGAACCTCATACTCGATTCCTGGGTCGGGCAAAATGTTATTGGGTTTTTCCATCTGGAATTTCTCCCGGAGTTAGGAATTGTGCCCGGATGGTGGCATAAGACTCGCTCCCAGTTACATGGGACTGTAACATTACTGGCAAAATGTGGATGAATTTTAAGGTACAGACGCCAGCAGGTCAAGCTACCCGAAACTGTCAAAATTTTCCGATCAACCTTGAACCTTAATGCTTAAGTGATAAAGTTGAAAATCTATTAAAGAAAAGACATGGCTAAATGACTGCCCCAAGCATGAATAGTAATCTCACCTTAACTCGAAATATTTAAATATTCATTCGTGAATTATCAAGCGTTCAATAATTTCCTAGAACTTTCGTAAACAGTTAAACATAAAAAAAGTATCTTAGTTGCTTTTTTGATTGCCATGACAACTTCAAGGGGATATAATACAGTACTGCAAACTAGTGAGGGGTCATATCGCTTTTCCAGAATGTCAAATTGAAACTATACTTATATCGATTGTTAATAACGTATCAAAACGATTTATTTTCTGAAACTAAGAAGTGGCAATCGAGAGTTTTTGGCGGGAATCAATGGCGTTCCGTTCGGTGTCCTGTTTAGTTGCTTGTTATTGTGTTTTCACAGGGATTTGATTCGGAAAATGGAGTTGTTTTTAAAGTGACAATGGACTCTATTCAATTTCACTCTTTTCGTATCAAAATCAAATAAAAATAACTGAAAGCTTCGGAATGAGCTTCTTCGTTTAATCTTACTACCTATTTTGCGTGGAAAAATATTAACTGAAGAGTGGTCGACAAAAGCTAATTATATTTTTATCTTTCATCCCTATCGATTATTTTATTGATTCTGTTACACTTGACGTTCAATCCCATTTCTATAACAAAACAAACGTCAGATGTTAGACATCGTTTGAACGCTCTGCCGTTTGCTCCTGTGGCTGTTGTGTTTGTTCCTTGTGCTTTTTCATTTTGGATTATCATTGACCCTCGCTTGTTTATTGGACTTATTGTGTGTGCTCGCCTACCTACTGACCTCTTGCTACTCGACACGTACTTGATTTGCAATAAATTCATCATGCGATGCATTAACTGCGGTGTAGCCTCGCAAAGACTGCGGCGGCATTTCACCTCTTCATTGCCCGCTGTTCTACTCACTATCTTGGCACGATGGTTAACAATTGAAGTAAGTCAACAACTAGAATCATTCCAGAACTAATAAATATAAGAAACATCGAACAAATGTGACTTCAAGTTGTTTACCGTGTTTTCAAAATACATAATGAACTCAATGAATCAGAAAGACTCATCTCGTCTCATCACGACGACTCTTTAGACGACATACTGTCATATTACTGCAGCTGTATAGTGGGGAACAGAACTCTGGGCTGTTGCTGTCATATCATGACAGTGATCTGGGATCTGGGGTGGGCGAGACACCAGAACACATTATCAGCTCCGGCTTCTTATTTAGATAATGTTCTTATAAGATTCACCGAATAAATAAATAAATCGAATGTTTGTTGTTTTATTTCAATATCTTATATGTCCTTGGTCACTCAGTGTATTTGTTATCTAGTTTAGGCAGGATTTAACAATCACCACATACTAATTAAACTAAGTCCCCCTGGCGCGTTTGTCTGTCAGACTGTCTGGTGTATCAACAAACAGATTTTGATGGGGTTGTCACTTCCGGAAGGCTTAGCTAAACATTCGTGTAGGTTGTATTGACCAATGTAAATCAAGTCAGAAAAGTCCTGCTGCCTAAGTGTTTTCTTGCGCGCGTTCAGCGCCCAATTTAGCGTCCAGAACCCACATCTCGAGTACATTTACTATAGGGATTTGGTTTTGGACAAAAATCTAATGTTGTTTGGGTAGCGCCTAGGTAAAAGTTCATAGCAATGTAATTTATTTGCAGTTTTTTTATGCCTATTGACGTAGGAGTTACACGATTTCATTTTCAGGATTATAAAGATATAAAAAGTTCCTGAAACTTTTTTTATATGAAATACTAATATTCAGCTATTCAGCATTACATATTGCTAGGTACCATGTCTATACATTGCTGAAAATTCGTCCATACTTCAATTTAGCCAACTCCTTTGACAGATTGTAGTAGCTTGATGTGCTGGCGTCTGTACATACCCTACACCTCTGCCTAAATCTTCGCGGAATACAGGCATAAATTACAAAAATAGTATTAGAAATAATTTATGTTACTCCTCCTTCAACAAGATGGGCACAACCATTCAAAATAACATAAAAATAACTACTTATCTATTTTAAACCCAATTAACGTTCAACGAAGATAATTAACTGGAATTAGGGCATTTCCAACCGCGCGTTCGTGTTCTACCCTTTTGATGTGCTCGGCCCCTTATAACCGTCTATTTTAGTACTAACCACTTGTTTGAACTAGATTCTAAACAATGCTAAATAGATATAAAGTAAATTCGTACGGAAGTCAACCTTGAATGTAAGACGCTAAAGTGCATTTTGGTGTAATAATTGTTCCTAATTATTTGTTTGAGTAGTTTGTAAGTGCGAAAAATTGAGTGACATGAGTTCATCGGATGCGTGTGCGTTGGTCAATATTTTGACAGCACTTTGGATGTTCGACTTGCGACTAACCACACAATAATCCTGAATAACAGTTCTTAAATCGATTTACTGCTAGCATCAGTGAGTGGGAGTTTTTACCGGTATTAATATTAACCATGGAATTTATTAACTCATAAATACTACAGTACAAAATCTCCATGAATGTCATTGTACAAAAATGCGTTACAAATAAGGCTTTGACGTAAATACGGAGGCGTAGGCGCAGGTTGCGTCACCCATTCACTGCAGTGCGGATCGGCCACCAACCCACGCTTACTATAAACTAGGGTTGTCGAATGTACAGACGCCAGCAGGTCAAGCTACCCGAAACTGTCAAATTTTCCCAATCAACCTTGAACCTAGTGATAAAGTTGAAAATCTATTAAAGAAATTTGACAGATTGTAGTAGCTTGATGTGCTGGCGTCTGTACTACCTACAAATAGTAACTTGTAAACCATCATCCCGTCTTGTTTCCCCGAAGGGTTGAGCACAGGTGTACTTATAGTATACACCCACGCTTCGCCGGTTATGTCAGTCCCATGTCCCATGTATTAGGGGGCAGGTCTATTGCTAGCAACTATGCACAAATCTAGACTCTAGGCTGCTACTAAGAAATTTCAGATGGAAAAACCAGTAACATTTTTCTTGATCTGGCTATCGAACCCAAGACCTCGTGTTCAACTGTAGCGCTTACGACCACTAGACCGAAGAGGCTTATAATGTGACTTAACTTCAAAAGCTAGTGACTAAACTGGTTTTACGTGACGAAAATCAGAATTAGGTACAGTACCTAAGAGCTTTGTACTTGGTGAGTTGAGTTTTTTTTTGTCCCGAAGTCTATGTGCGGTGGATCACGTAGGTAGCTGTAGCTGTAGACCGAAACACTGGGGTAATGACTATGTAAGTACGTGATGAGTCCACCAAACGTATCTTTTCTGTGTCAAAGCTGGGCTAAGTATATCGAGGTTTTCAGGTGTCACCTAGAAAACTTTTTTAGACGCCGATTTGCAATGAGGAAATTCTACATTTCTACAATAATTAACAAGAGCTTCCAGAGTTGATTAAGTGCCAAAAAATAAAGAGCATAATGGACCATCATAGACATGAAGGAGATTCTGAACCAATCCCTAAGCTATGATATACTCGTAGTTAATAACCTTTACCAAAAGCTTCACCCGCGTGGATGTCGGAAATTATCCCACAGGAACGTACTACCGGGATGAAAACTACCTGTCTGCCAAATTTCCTCCAAATCCGTTCAGCCATTTTTGCGGGATTAAGTAACACACATCCAAATATACAAACTTTCACATTTATAATATTAGTAGGATGATATTCCCTTTGTGGTAGAACTAGTGGAGGCTATTTTTATGAGGGAGACGTCAACATCTTCTCTGATCTTGATGAACTCTTAGCTTTGCACAAGATGATGATCACAACAATATACCATTATGCAGTTCAAAATAGTAATTATCATTATACGGACAAGAGGGATTATTGCAATCATCCGATAAATACATTCTTCATTATAATTTGTGTTATATGACACGTAGATTGTCAACAGAAAAAGAGAATTATATACTGGCAGGTTTCTTTCATCTTATATGAACAAATTAGAATTTCTCGGTCTTAAAACAAAAGATTGGGCACGCGGTGTTTTTATTTGTTATCAATCAAACCGGAATGTAGGTATGCAATCAAACTGCTTAGGGACTTACTAAAAAACTTAAACACTTGTTGAACGAGTGTTTAATGTCAGTGTTATGTCAAAGTCCATATAATTATGTCGTGTTTAAAAGGTGTTTAGCCTAAACAACTGATAAACACTGTTTTGTGGTAGTCAGGTTAGAGTTTTACCAAACATTAGGGAGGGGCCCACGAGCAACTTTTGTCTCAGCAACTAATTTGTCTCTCACATCAAGCCATGGAAGTGCAGTCTTTGTCGCGTCGCTACATGCGCGCACTTTCATACAAACCCGTAGACTTGATGTAAGAGACAAATCAGTTATTGAGACAAAAGTTGCTCGTGGGCCCTTCCTTAACCATTTCCCAACTACATACATTAATTATTGTAATTTAAGAAAACTTAAGGTCGTATAGAAAACTTAAGGTCGTATTTAAGAAAACTTAAGGTCGTCAGGACTAAAGCTTGTCTGTGAACTGTGGAAGTCATGAACTCTTGTTATTCAGTCCTATGCCAAAACCATTGTGCTTGTTTAAATACGTCTTACTGCAAAAAACGATGATGACAGTGATGACCAATTCAACATACATAATCAGCCTATAATGTTCCTATTGCTGGGTCACAGGCCTCTCTGTGAGAGGAAGTGGGCCGTAATCCACCACGTGGGCCCAGTGCGAGTTTGTAGATATCATATGTCCTCGAATTTTTGGTTCTAGGACATGCCGGTTTCCTCACGATGTTTTCCTTTACCGTGTGAGAGTAATGATGATTAAAACAAATAAAAAAAGTAAAGTGCCAGCCTGGGTTTGAAGTAACAACTCGTAAATCGGTTAAATACCGGAAAAAAGAAGTGGTCTCTTAGCTGCCACAAGCTTATTTTAATTTCTGAATTGTTTTTATGTTTTCTATAATGGACGCTTTTAACGTGCACGTCTTTCTACATCGTTCTCACGTGGTTAATTTCAACACGAATGATGTAATCAAATATTTTGTAACAATTGTATGATTTAAAAGAGTGTCCGTGGAGTTTCTTGCCCGTTCTTCTCCATAGGAACCTACGTTTTGGAATGGGCAACTGGACAGCTTCATCTTTCTGACTGACCGACCCTTTGACAGTTCAGAAGTGCCTGTAATTGGTTTAGTTGAAATAAATGATTTGAGTTTGGTTAGGTAATGAACTAAGTATGGCTCAGAAATGTCTGTTCTATTTGCACCTTGCAAAGGCCAAGGCGAAATTGAATAGAAACGAGACGAAAAAGAAGAAGTCATAGTGGTGGACATAACTACAGGAACAACTAGAGAAGAACTGTTTCTTCTGGCGAAAGACAGAGATATGCGGAGCTGACCGGACTGACTGCAGCAATGGATAAGGACAGCGAAAAGAAAGAACCCCATTAATGAAGTAAACGAAATCTTAATTAAATTAAACACCAAATTAAACTTGATACCACTCTGTAACGTCACTCACCCCAAATATAGACACAGTCGCAGGCGCAGCTTCATAAAACCGCAAGGATTTCTCAACTGCATATTTATCGATACTTCTTGTACCTATATTTTCTGCTCTGTGTTATCTTACATGTACCCTTGACCGCTATTCGACTCACACGCATGACATCATCTCGCAGTTTGCTTGCTTTTTCATTTATTTTTGCCCGTACTTCTGGCTCTTTCACTCTTACGCTAAAAATATAGCTGTCTTTCTCGCACATATGGTAATTAAACTCGGTTTTAGAATAAAGGGCTTTCTTTAGCGATGTCGGTTCTAAGTATGTTTGTGCGCGTAGCTGTAGGTATAGGGGTTCGGTTCTCGTTCGTGGTAATGATTTGGGATTCAGTATGTGTGCGGAATTTAAAGCTATACGAAGTGAATGAATTTTTCGAGGATACCTGCTAAATCAGACTGTCGGATTTCGTTTTGTTTTTAGTGAGAATTTATTCGATGTTAGAACTGTTAAAAACAAGATTAAACAGGTTGTTCATGTTATAGATAAATGGTTATTTAATAAATATTCATATAGTTAAGGCTGTTTTGAATAATTTAAAAACAACTTTTACTGTATTTTTCAACCTGGGGGTCAATTCCCGTATATTTAAAAACGTTCAAATTCTAATCTCGGTCTCAATCTGCCAAAAATACCTTTAATTTTTATACATTTCCATGCATTTTTGACATTATTTATCGCTGAGACGAGATTGCGTCTATGTATTTCGAACGTTGAACGTAAAATTACGCCTTCAGATCATAGAGAAAACGAGTATTTAGTCATCATCATTATCATCATACTAGGACAAAAAAAAGAACTTTAGTAGCCACCTGATAAATAAAAGAACATGTTATCCAACCGACCGATCCTAGAAAAACTGCTTTTCGAAGAAAAGGTTTTCGTGAATCAATCATTACAATCAAAGCAAAGAGGTACAGTCGCCAGCACATCAAGCTACTACAATCTGTAAAATTTCTTTAATAGATTTTCAACTTTATTTCTAAAACATTAAGTTCAAGATTGATTGGGACAATTTGACAGTTTCGGGTAACTTGACCTGCTGGCGTCTGTACATGCATATCCCATTTACAGTACCTTCTTCATCAAGTAACCCAGTTCATTGATCACGTAAGCAATTAGCAGTATTCTTGACAAGTTGACAACTATCTTGCCAACGTTTAGTCACCATGCCAGTAATTACACAAAATTCGTCACAGCCATTTGAATGTGCAGTTAGTCACAGGAATCGTGGTTTTAACCGATTTAATTGTGGTGTAGGAAGATTTAATTGAACTATGGGGTAGGTACTTAAAACTATTTTTTGTGGTGGTAAACAGGCAGGCGCCTGCCCCCTAATTGCGTAACACACTATCAATCACGATCTGAATAATTTTGAAGGATATTGCTAATCCATTGCTTCATATGTTCGAAAAATATGTCTGCCCAACAACGTAAATAACGCAATGCATGTTGTTGAACTGTCAAAATGGAAGCCATTGCTACTGATAGTGTGTTACTCGTACGCAATAAGGGTGATGATTGAAGAAGAGAGAGAGGAAACTAAAACGATTCAAGCCATTCACAATGCTGACGAACCGTTTGGACGTGCTAATTAAAATGACCTCCTTAAGGTCAGCAACTGTGTAACAGCAAGCATTAACATCATTTGTAACGCTAATATATTCCACCTTTAACACGAAATGTTATAGTGAAGACAAACAAATCTAAAAACCGTCAGAAATTTTCATGTCGTTTGTTTTTTGTGCTACTGACATCCAGCACATGAAGACGCATTTTCAAAAATGCAACATAGTACAACATGAGAACCTTCCTTTTTGAAGCCAGATAAATACTACACAAAGGATATGGAAAAATCAAACACCAAAAATATATATTTTGTATATTTCTATGTCAAACACCCAAAAAATAAAGATAATATTTAAAAGGATGTTAACAGTCTTCCTTTACAGAGTAAGCACAAAGCAGGCACAAGTATTTGCAAGGAAACTAGATAATGCTCAGGCGCATGTGATAAACAACTTCCTATTTAAAGACAGAGGACAGATAGACCGGTTCCGCAAGGCTGACAGTTGACTGGATACTTTATGTAATAGAGATTTAATTATTGATTGATTAATCGGAGAATTGCGGGTATATTTTTAAGCTGTATAGCCCTCATTGTGCCAAACTGGCAAGACAATGTAGATGGAGAAAATGGAGAGAAGAGGGTCTTCTTGGCGCGAGCAGGCGTATGCCTAATTTCAAAATAGTGTCATCATCATCTGCCTAGCCTTTTCCCAACTGTATTGGAGTCGGCTTCCAGTCTAACCGGATGCAGATGAATACCAGTATTTTACATGGAGTGACTGCCTATCCGACCTCCACAACCCAGTTATTGGGTAACACGATACTGTACTTAGTGTACTATTTTTAAATAGTTGATGTTTTCAAATTTCTAAACATACATCGCATCTTTTTCCCATCGGGGTAGGCAGTGACTACTGATAACCTTGTGCTACCTTTCTTGTCTGCAGAATCCGTTTAGTTCATACCTTTTGGCAGATTGATTCGTCGGCATATGATGTCATCAACTACATCTGCAGATGGAATGCTGTTACCCTTTCAAAGGCTAAGTCCATCTATAACGTAATGTTACGAGCTTCGGGTTCGTGACAATTAAAAATGCCGATAAAAATTACCAAAAGTTACACTTTAATTAATCAACACTAACAACAATTCAAAACACACTAATTATAAAACACAATCGCTATTTAGTCGCACTTGAAGATCGCTTTCGATGTATTCGCTTGTGTCGCAAAACCAAGTCTGATTGCTCGCGGCTATTCCCGGCCTTATATAGTGCCGCAGATAGTTCCAGAACCTTCTATTGTAGAACCGTCTAGAATGTTCGAGTACATACCGGCCCCGACTGACCAGATGTCGATAGTTCTAGTTAGTTCTAGCTTCGACATATCTACTCGTCAATAGATGGCGCTGATAGATGGCGTGACTATTAGTTCTACTATTCCCCAATAGATGGCGCCAGTTAGTTCTGCCAATCCACAATAGATGGCGCTAGTGGTAACTAATGTCACCATGTATCAGGCATTAATTGCGGCGCGTAACACTGCCCCCTCCTAAGACATGCTCGTCCCGAGCATTATCAGCTCCATAATAACGCGCCAGTCGATCCACATGGACGATCTTAGGAGTACCTGCACCTTGCACCTCTACTACGAGTCTGAGGTCCCTTTACAGCTGCACAACTTGTACATTTGCGACACCAGTCCTTGACATCGTCCCGACAGTGGATCCAGTAAAACCGTTCTCGTATCTTCAGTAGAGTCCGTTTTACTCCCAGATGACCTCCTGAACAACCATTATGGTACAGCTGTAGCACCTCCGGTACTTGAGCTTTAGGGACAACCATTTGCAAATGACAGCTGTCTCCCCGAGCATTTTCCCATTTACGGCACAGGACTCCATCCTGAATCACCAAGCTGTCCCATTGGGCCCAATAGCTTTTTGTGATCGAACTCATCGCTGAGACGTCGCTCCACCTGGGCTTAGGAGCTCTGGCCTTCATCCACTTCAGAATCGGCTTGATGTCCGAATCTTCCTGCTGTGCACGTTGTACGCTTTCCTTCCACTCGTTGCTGAGGTCTGTCTTGAGCATCCTCACAGGTACAACTTCTTTACTCTCTTGCCTAGTCTTCAAGGCGGCCGTCTCATCCTTCCGCTGGTTGACATAAGTACGGTCCTGTTCGGACCGCGCATGCGCTTCGCGTCGCACTCGCTCCAACTTTTTCTGTTCCATGTCAACCGCGCGCTTCAATTCTTCTAAACGTTCTAGAAGGGCTTGCTGTTCCTGGTGAGCCATAAGCAACGCCTTCTGCTGGTGCTGAAAGCCCTGGGTTGTGCTGTTAGCTGCACTGCCCTCTGGAGATCGGCCGTCTTCCCTTTCTGCAGTTCGCTTGGGGCAACTGGATCGAAGGTGGCCCCTTTCCCCACAGCCGTAGCACCTAGGGCTGTACCCTTTATTGCGGTCGCGAACTGTAGCCGCTGCAACCTCCCTGACGCGATGGGAACGATGATCCTGTCGCACGGCTTCCACCTCCAGTGCATGGGCCAAGGCGTCCTTAAGCGTCCCGTGGTGCCCGAGCCTCACAGCAGCTCTAACTTCAGGGTCGCGGATGCCGTCGATGAATGCCTGCACCAGGTTAACATCAATAAGCGCAGGTACGGACTGGTAAGCTTTACGCACCAGCTTCTCCACTTCAAGGGCCCACTGCTGCAGGTTTTCATTACTGCGTTGCACGCGATCCTTGAGCTGCGCACGAAACACGTGTTCCAGGTGAGCATCGCCATACCGTGCCTCCAATGCCTCAAGGAGCTGCTCGTAAGTCACTTCCTTACCGAGAGCTTCCAGAACAGTTAAGGCCTGGTCGCGCAGGCCTAGGGTGAGGGCAGTCATAGCCTGACTATTATTCCAACCATTCGCCTTCATGACAGCCTCAAACTGGATTTTGTAGGCCGACCAGGAAGAAGTTCCGTCGAATGGTGGCACTTTGAATCCACGTAGCGAAGGCGTTGTAGCTACGGGAGCTGCGATTCCATCCCCAAGTTTAAGGTAATCCAGCGTTTTCTTTACGTCAGCCATCACGGTTTTCTTCACGTCAGCCACCACGTTGTCAACCCGATCATTCACTTGGTCGATCCGGAATTCAGCTTCCGTCAGGCGGTTGTCACATTGAGCAACCTTATCCTTCACCTCCTTCATGTCTTTCCCGAAGGTAGCGTGAAGATCCTTCATAAGGAGCATCTGCTCTTCCTGGCGGCGCGCTTGCTCCTCCTGGCATCGGGCCTGTTCCTCCTTGTCCCGCTGGAGCTGTTCTTCCAACCGACGAGCCTGTTCCTCCTGTCGGCGGGCCTGTTCCTCCTTGTCCCGCTGGAGCTGTTCTTCCAACCGACGAGCCTGTTCCTCCTGTCGGCGAGCCTGTTCCTCCTGCCGGCGGGCCTGCTCCTGCAGCATCATCATCAGAGCTGCAAAGTCTGGTGCTGATGATGCTGGAGCTGCTGCGGACGGGTCGGCCTCCGTGGTTGGTAGCTGGCCCTCCGACCTCTGCGGCGCAGCTCCACCAAAACGCCTCTGGTCCGTCTCCTGTTGGCGTTGACTCCGGGTACGGATACCCTCCGTGTCGTCTTTAGGTAAAATCGGCATGATTTTAATCCTTGCTTCTGACACCAATTGTTACGAGCTTCGGGTTCGTGACAATTAAAAATGCCGATAAAAATTACCAAAAGTTACACTTTAATTAATCAACACTAACAACAATTCAAAACACACTAATTATAAAACACAATCGCTATTTAGTCGCACTTGAAGATCGCTTTCGATGTATTCGCTTGTGTCGCAAAACCAAGTCTGATTGCTCGCGGCTATTCCCGGCCTTATATAGTGCCGCAGATAGTTCCAGAACCTTCTATTGTAGAACCGTCTAGAATGTTCGAGTACATACCGGCCCCGACTGACCAGATGTCGATAGTTCTAGTTAGTTCTAGCTTCGACATATCTACTCGTCAATAGATGGCGCTGATAGATGGCGTGACTATTAGTTCTACTATTCCCCAATAGATGGCGCCAGTTAGTTCTGCCAATCCACAATAGATGGCGCTAGTGGTAACTAATGTCACCATGTATCAGGCATTAATTGCGGCGCGTAACAGTAATATGTAAGTCCGAACTGTATTGTCCCACTGTAGAGCGAAGTCCCTCTCTTTAATCCTAATAAATCCTTCGTCGATTGTTTTTTTTTTTCATCTATAGCATTTTAAATTGGACTCCTCTCTGCTACAATAACAGAGTCAAGTTCAAAAGCAGACATTTAAAGCATCCCAATAATAACAAAAACTCGTTCCTTACAAATATAAAAAGCTTTAAAGCTATGACATCATGCGGAGAGGTCACTCGTATCGCATACTGACCTCGACAGATGTCATTTAATGGAATCGGTTGGGTCAAGTTTGTAAGAACGCCTTTTATTGCCTTATCTCTAGTTTAAGTTTAATTAAGGATAAATAATAACTTTGTGAATGTTAAAGGAAGTATATGGCAGATTATAAGTATGCTGTATGGATGACGTAATGTATTCAGATGCAAGATTAATAATTCTGTTGAATTGAACAGATTTATTGCCATTCCGGATTGGTCGTGTGGATGATTTCATAGGTTGGTTTGATTTGAACTTGGGTTAGTCACTGTTTAGCTTGTTTTACCTTCTACTTCACTAAATTCTCGAGTAATCAATGGACAATGGAGTTTCATCGATTTTACCAGAAATTGATGAACACTAATCTGATTAGCAACAAAGTAGAGTGTATGGTAAGCCCGGCTTTAAACTGACCACCCTTGCAAACACTAGACCGGTTTTAAAATACTACGTACCTCTTAATTTTATAGAAAAAACCTCTTAAGTAACTAAGCGACAAATATCCTACATCACGATGTAGCTGAACATCAGTAGATATCATAAGGTCGCTTGCAACATCGCGCAATGTTTCACGACATTTAGAAGTCGTAGGATTTTCGTCGACTAGTGAATACAAGGCTGATTATACTGATTTTTATACTGCATTAGGATGTCAAAGTGTAAGATAAAAGTCTGAAGGATGGGTCCTAAGATAAATACTCAATAGTCGATATCAGTAGTGCACTATTGTTGTTGTCGCTAATGGTTCTCGAGATCACGATAACACAACACTTGAAATATAATCCATGCAGTTTTATTAGTTTGAATATATTATCGTTATCAACTTTATAGCAGGGAGATATCATGTTTAGTTGCATCTATTTGAACATTAATGACAGCGTGCATCGGTTCTCAGGCATATGATATCGCATTATCAGGTATCAATCCCCCATTGTAGGGTTCCTTACGAGCCACAGCCGTATGTTTAGCAGTGGTTTGGGTCTTTTATCAACTTTATGGCGACTATGAAAGCGCTCTAGAACCCATTAATCTAGCATAGACATAATACTTCTTATATAGCTGGATTCCTGTAAACTGCTGGTACTCAACTTCATCAGGTTAGACTGGAAGCCAACCCTAAAACAGTTGGGGAAAGACTGGGCAGATAGATGACGCTGATATATCACCTGTCATCTTATCTCTACACCACCCTTGGTTGACTGGTAGAAAATGCCTAAGGCATTAAGTCCGCCTTTGTGCCTTATTGAGTGCGAGAAGTTTAAATAAATAAATATCTGGATCGCACTAACACAAGAGTACAAGACCTACTTGGTTTTGATATTACAGGGGTCAGATAGCAATCACTTCATGACATTAAAGTAGACCGTCCATATTATAGTAAGCATTAATTGAAGCAAATCAAATCAAATCATTTATTTCTTTGCAAACATGGGTATAGTACATAGGTGTTTGTGGTGCCTAAGGATATAGAGATAATGATAATGATATTAGGAACACCAACCCACAGCTAACATATTTTATAACAGAACTGTTAGTAATGTCCTTGTCAACACTTGGCTTGATGATCGTACACCTACGACTGAAATTAACTATAAATGTGAACGAGCATTGGACAATAGTCAGTTAGACTCGATTAATATTAATCGAGTCAGGGGTCAGGTTGGCGAATAGGTTGGAGCTATTAGACTATAAGTTATAAGCAGGTCTATGGTCTAAGAATTATTGATGTTGTTGCAATTTTCCGGCTTTTGGAGATAGTCATGGCAACCAGTCTTCCCAAGGGGTATCGTATTACCCAGCCCCGACTACCTATCTGACCTCCACAACCCAGCTAGGGTTGTGGAGGTCAGATAGGTAGTCGCTCCATGTAAAGTACTGGTATTCAGCAGCATCCGGTTAGACTGGCAGCCGATCCCAGCATAGTTGGGAAAATGCTAGGCAGATGACAAATATGAGCAAAAAATTTTACTAAGTGCTTCCGTAACACAATATCCCTTGGTAACACTGGTTGTCAGACTCTGAGGCTTCTGACTTCCCGTAACGACTGTTAAAGATCTACGAATGACAGCTGGAACCAAAGGCTTAACGTGCTTTCAGAGGCACGGAGGGGTCTCTATAATATATAATGCACCCATATGTATAGCACTTTCTTTGCATTTACCATCAGGGTTAACCAAATAACAGTTCTGAATCACTTGCTTCACCTACAATTTGGATTACTCACAAAACTGACCCACCTATACTCAATTTAAACCATTACAAAACAAATATTTCGTAAGTCTAGTCCACTGGCGATACTCGAGCCTGCTGGTGGGCGGATGGGTATCAGAATGCCACCGCCCGCCCACGTCCTGTCCTACCACTGGCTATTTAAGTAGTTACTTGGTGTTATATCGGTGGCTTATTAGCTTAAGTGTACTTATATGGATTTGAAAATAAGGTGGCAATGAAGGCTATTTAGTTTTACTGTTATTTCTTATGGTAGCAATTACTTCAATAGTAATTGAAGTTAGAACGATCTGCAATACAGGGCGGTAGGGACATTGACGCGCAACATGTTACCATGGATTCAGTACATGATACCCCACCCCACCCCCACCACCCCACCCCACTGAGTTGAAATTTTTCGTAGGTTATTAAAAAATATATTGTTGTTCTATACAGGGTTATTTGTAAAACACCAACAAACTCTTAAGAGGTCATTGTACTCATCATTATGAACAACTTTTACTATAGGACCAAATCTGAAATCGCGAAAAAATAATCAGCTGCTCCCTATATTTTGACGAGTTATGCGAACACAAATGTAGGGAACAGCTGATTTTTTTGTTTCTTTTATTAGTCACGGAATATTTCCACGCTAGACTAGGGTGTCCAGAATTATGTGCTGAATTCACGGTTATAGTATGCGCGTCGATGTCGATGCTAGCCTGTATAGAAGCCGTTTGTCTGGAAAAGAATCTTCACGGTCCGAATTCACCGGATACCTACTAACTGTGACGAAGCAAATCGTTTTCCACCAATCGCCGCCTCGTTTCCTCTAGAGTTGTCACCAGCCCCTATACTTACAGATTGAAGTGAATTACTTTAATAGATACACTAGTATAGGGGAGACCATTCATTGAATCAACAGCTTGTACCATCAAAACAATTTCTTCTTCCCACGTGTCAACATAACTATTTATTTATTTAATCATTAATGTAAACGGACAAGAAGAAAAGAACAGAAAAATACGGACAAAGGTGATGCTTATATCAAAAGAAATCACTTCCAGCATACCTGCGATAGGAAAGTAGATAAACTCATGTCATACATACATACATACAAAAATTCACGCCTCCTTCACATGGACCGCCATGTGAAGGAGACAGAAACTACAGGACCTCTTTCTGAAGAACATCACCAATACCGCATGTATTGGTAAGAGAATTTAAATCATAATCCTTTGGGTTTGCCGTAGTCAGGTAATTTGCCAGTCCAAGGTCAGCCCTGATACCAACAGAAAGACGGCTACTGCCGGACACAGACTTCTCACAAGCATCGCCACATCGACCGATCCTGTGTTTGTCATATCCAGCAGATATCCGTTGCCTTCACCAGTAGGGTAATTGCGTAACACACTAACAACAGCCGCAATGGCTTTAATTTTGACAGTTCAACAACCAACATTCATTTTGTTATTTACGTTGTTGAGCAGACAAATTTTTCCAACATATGAAGTAATGGATTTGCAATATCCTTCAAAATGAATCGGATTGTGATTGAAAGTGTTTTACGTGTTGTGCTGGTTATCTATTCACCTTGAGGGGAGATGAGTCTGTATGGCGACAAGTATACAATGACCAATCCAATAGTGGTCTTGAATGAATAAATTCTCAATTTCCTCAAGTTCAAGAATAGCATGTAAATCATGTAATGTACTCGTATGTACTTAAATTATGTTCATTGTTGAAACTTGTATTATCGTATTGTACTAGGTAAGTACTTTGTACAATTATTTTATCGGCTTTATTACTGTATGCACGTGCTTGCGCTACTTGCACGTGTTAACTAATGAGGTACCTATGATTGTGACTATGAATATTGTTGTTATATTTTATTTATTCAGTCTGAGACTTCGACATTGCATTTATGGAATGGAGCTGGGTCCATTCGTCATCATCATCTTTAATGTCCCCACTGCTGGGACACAGGTCTCCTCTCAGTGAATGGAAGTGGGCTATAATCTACCACGCGGTTTGGTAGATGTCACATGTCTTCGATTTTTTGGTCCTACGACATGCCTTTATTTTGTTTTCGGTCCCATGCACCAGGTAATTTTTAGGATCCGTTAAATTAGTAATTATATTGTCGTCACGTCATGTCGGTACGTTGAGTCTCCAGTGCATCCTGGAAAATAAACCTCGCTACTACCCTACTGACTGGTCTGCACCCTAATTAATACACACTATCAGTATCAATTTGAAAATTTTGAAGGATGTGGCTAATCCGTTGCTTCATATATTCTAAAAATTTGTTTGCTCAACAACGCAAATAACGCAACGAATGTTGTTGAACTGTCAAAATGAAAGTCCTACTGCTACTAACAGAGTGCTACGCAATTATCCCGCTGGGTGTTTTGTCACGATATGAGCTATTCTCCAATAGTTAGTGACGCCGGACCAATTCCTATTATGCCATTACCTACAAGCTGATTTCTTTGATGACTGTGAAATAACTGTTAAAGTGTGAGCAATTTTCTCAGAAAATAAATGCTCTGGAAAAACATTGTTTGAAAACACAGTTCAGTCTCTCCACTGAGTAAGCTATTTACATTATAATAAGATTTATCTATTTCAGCTCCAGAATTCAGATCATACATAAGTGCAAATATCATGTGTAGTTTCTGGTATGCCCCAAATATCCGTGAAGGTTGAATTTGCATTTGAAAATAGTTTTTTATACAGCAATGAGTCTGGAATGTTTATCGAGAGTTATTAGAATGAAAAATTCCTTGAGATTGAAGGCAATTTAACGATTTTCCTTAGTAAAATTTGCTCGGATTAAATTTATTTTCTGCCAAAGGGACGCCGGAGAAGATTCCGATTCCACAGACAGTTGCAAACCATATTTTATTGAACATCAAATTCTCTCACTTCCTTCCTTGTATATATTAGAAACTGTATTATTTGTTAAAAAGAATCCCCAACTGTTTCCGAAGTCTTCAGATGGTTCCGAACGAAGTCAACGTGATAGCCGGAGACTTCGTGTACCTAGTGCTAAAACAGCTCTCATGCGTAAGAGAGTATTCTGCATGGCCCCAAACTTATACAACAGGGTACCAAAGGCATACAAAGATTTGAATATTATTAGTTTAAATAAAAGCATGAAGAGACTTTAATAAATAAATGCTACTATAATATAATGCTGCCGACTATTTGAATAAAGAAAATCAAATTCATGAATGAATTTGACTTGATTTTTTGATTTGAAAATTTGAAACTTTAAATTGGAATTTGAAATTTGACATTTTTATTGTTATTTTTATTAATTTAACGTAATTTTATGATTTTTGTACTTTGAATTATATATTATTATTATATTTGTACGCTTTTCTAGGCAAAACATGCTGAAACATTTTTTATGTAATCCATCCAACTGATTGTAAACCATAATATGTTTTTGACAAATATATCTTATCTTATCTTATTTTCAAACAATTGACAAATTTTCCTTAGCCTACAGACAGGAGTGGTTGGATATGTGTGGAAGTGGAACTCAAATCTCGAGAGTCACAGTGTGTTTAGCAAAGATGATATAGCTACCTAGATAGCCTCAGTCGTAACTTGTTTTTGTCATTTTCCATTTGAATGGATGACGGTTTAAAATAAATAAAATAAATAAATAAAATCAATTTATTTCAGGTTCTCCCATATTACTTTTAAAATGCGGTTTTATAACGTTCTCCCTCTATTCTACTATGTAATATTATGAACGTGATAGAAGTGATAGTTTGTTGAATGGATGGATGGATATTTGTCGCCAACTACTGAACAACTCTTTCACGCCAAAACTACTGAACGGATTTGGATGAAATTTGGCACACAGATAGTTTATAACCAGCATTAACACATGGGAAACTTTTTATACCGATATTCTAACGGGATCGAAACTTATGCGGGTGAAACCGCGGGGCGCAGCTAGTATTATATGTAAGTATAAGTACGGATAGTACGGACGTAGAGATAAAATAATATTGAAACAGCTGTTTCAATATTATTTTATCTCTTCAAAAAATAACAGCACCGAAACTTCCAGTCCCTTTTCACGAGGGTTAAGAATATTAAAAATAACGAAATGAATAATAGAAACTAACAAAATACCACTAGATCTGTCACGAAACCCGATCGTTAAAACATATTTAGTTGCTATGGGAGTTTTCAAGAAACGCCGAAAATAGATCGACGGATGTGCGAACAACTCCTACGCATACACCTTTACAAATAATCTTCTGTCTCCTTCTCGCGTAGAATGTTGTTGATACGTCTGGCTCTCTCTTCTCACCTATGTAGGTGATCTCAAGGAGATTTGCTTCGTAAAAACAGTTTATGAATGAGTGTTAAAGTGTTCAAGCGTGGGTTGAGGTGATCGATTGACATTAATTAAGTAATAATACTGTGACAACAGCGCCGTGTTGGTTCGAGTTTGGATTTAATTAAGAGATAATGTGCGAAATAAAACGTTTTGCTGCTTAATTCTCATGATTGCAATACTTCTTTAATTTGAAAGGTTTTTTTGGTATCCTGGCACTCAAATCTTTATTAATGGCATCCTCAAAAGGCATATTGGAGATATATGCTAGAGTAGTTAAGTAAAAGCTGAAGATATCCAACTCAGCAACCCTGACTTTCTTAATCTTCAAGGAAGGCATCAATGTAATAATGAATGAACAGTTGTTTTCAACGACATGAACGTTACGAAAGTCAATAGGGCCTTAATGGCTTGGCAAAGCAAGAACAAGGGCATCAAGCCAATTGGTCTGGCTTTTTTGCTAGCAAGCGCAACTGCTGCGGATGACGTTGTGGGTTCGATTCCTAGGTAGGTCCAAAATGCTAACGGGTTTTTCTATCTGGAATTCCTTAGTAGCAGCCCGGAGAATAGATTTGTGCCCGGTTGATGGCAAAAGGCTTGTGGGGTACATGGGACTTAAACGGAACTGGCGAAATGTGGGTGTAATATAGATGCACCTATTCGTTGCAACCCTTCGAGGAGTACAGGCGGGATGTTATGCTATATTATAAGCCTAAATAAAGTGTAAAACAAGTTAGAAGATAACACTCCACAGATAATCCATTATAGCAACAAGCGTAACATTTTTATGACTTCATTGTATACTAACAGAATACATCAGAAACCAGTTCCGAGACGGACGGCCGACGAAACCGCGGAATCGCGATTTTCTAAACTTTTTATACTGTTTTTGAAATATTTTAGGATCCATATTAGGTAAGCATTTTTTGCACGTTCAAACATCTTGATTTTTATATGCTAATGCCTTTTTTAATTATAAATTCTAAGATGAAGTAAGGAAGTATAGTTTTATGAACTCGTATGCTCATAAATGAGATCATCATCGTCTTCATCATTGCATTGCTTTATCTAAGATTGTTTCATTGTCAATTAACGTGATTGTGATAAATTGACAATTAAACTTGACGACATAAGAAGGACGATGGAGGAATTTGATGCGACTGAGGCTCAAAATTCAGCTGGGATTTCAGACTGCAGTTGTTTTAAGAATCTGGTGATAAATTACACAAGGTTTATTTAGTTTTCTTATTAACTTCAGAATACACACGACAGGTCCCAAAATAGTTCCTTGGGATACCCCAGTGTGTTTTGCATTTAGTTCCTTGACTAAATTGCAATAAGTTGATACTTTTGGTAGATATTACCAATTGGAATATTATCATACTGTCCACTACAAAGTACTACTTATTACTGGTCTGCTGATGACCATGAATTACGAAAAGTGCACTTAAATGCCTCAGATCATACTGTTTAATGAACATATTTTTTCAGCGAAAACATTAAACTTCATTAACCATTCAAATAGGAGTTACGTCACTTAATTAAAAAGACTCGTAAATAGTATGATAGAAGATAATTTGCTCCGTGGCGCTTACAAATAAAGCCAAGGTTATCAACATGCCTGGCCCCGCAAAAAATAAATTTAGTGCATGCAAAACATGAACAACCGGTTTTGGACATTATAACATATCATGCCTGTATTTCCAGAGAGGCAGAGAGGCAGATAGAGGTGTCCAGCTACACCAATATTTTGCCAGTTATATTTTTTAACACATAACTTCAAGCTTGTATTCCCCGAAGCGTTAGGCAGAGGTAGTGTAACTGTAGTATACCCACAAGTTATATTTTAAGTCCTAATATGTAATTGGGAGAGGTCCTATTAGCATCAACAGCACAGCGGTAGAATATATCCAAACTTCGAGCTGCTACTGAGAAATGCCAATTGGAAAGAAAAAAAACTAACGACACTGACGAACTAGGGATCGATTCCAGGAGCCCATACTTAGCAGGCAAGTTTGCGACCAACGACGGAGTCTTATTTTAATCCTTTGTAAGTAAGTTTAATAAGTATAACATAGTTTATTGCATACTTCTTGATAGGAAGCATAGAAAATATTTCATTATAATGGAATTTTTATCGTTCGCGATCTAAAACGCTGTTGGTTGAATGGAACCGTTAGGCGGAATTAATAAGATTATGAATAGAATAAAAAAATATATATTCAAAAGTTGCTGGCATTGTCCATTGTGAATTTGTAATTGTCAGATAGAAAAACTTAATGCAAACGATAGATCACTTTTAAAGATTCGTGTGACAAAGTTATTTTACACAATAAACATGTAGCATGTTGTAGGAGGTTTTAATATTAGATATTAGACGCAGACTTGGTGGGTATCGAATTAATAACGACAAAACAAAGAGAAACACTTAATTTCAACTGACTATGGGATCAACGGCTGCTCGGACATCTGTGGAGTTTTGCTAGTAAATTTAATGAGAGAGAGAGAGAGAGACAAAAAGGTTCAACGAATGTTAGATGTCTCATTGCCAATTCATGGGACTATGTTTATTTAATTTGAGACCAATCAAATTGTTCTTGTGAATTGACCTTCTAAATCTATTGAATTACTGACTTATGTTGATTGTATTAACTTGAAAATTGATTATGAACAAGCAGCTAAAGAGTTATATTTAAGATGAGACGATACTTGATCGAAAAACATACATGAAATCAAAATACATTTTTCACAAGAAACATGCCTAGACTTTATAAAAGAAGTATGTATAGTTCCTTCTAATTAAGTAGATACTTGTAAGAAAGACAAGAGGCAGGATAGATATCAGCCGCGCTATTCTGTAAAAATATTACCGTGAAATTTTAGGTGATGTGAGCTGTCAATAGTATAATAGAATAACTCAAAGCATATATTTCAATTAAACTATTTACAGGCACTTTTGAATTGTCACGGAGTCGGTAAGACAGAATGATGAAGCGAGAAGAACGCGCAAGAGACTACATGGACAATCTTTTAAATAATATTGTTACAAAATATGAGCTACATCATTTGTGTCAATCCCATAGCGCATCAAGTGCAGTGAGCGCTCACTTCACCAAAGTTTTCACGGTGAGATATTTACAGAATACACAGGTTTGTCTACAAAGGACCACTTCAGTTGCACCCAATACATTATTAGCAGCGAAAAGAGAACAAGCTAAAAACGCATTCCGAATTTCTATCACTCTTGCAAGCTAAATCCAGAAATAACATTTTGTGTTGAAACAATTTACTCCAAAATAAAACATAATTTCACCAAAGCTGTGCCAAAATTCCCAAGCTCGTAAGTGCTTACTTTAAAACTATAAATATAGCTAGATTTTAACGTTGAATAAAAAGAATTAATGTTGTGTATTAAGATTCTGACGCACTGGAAGCAGCTTGATCTAAATCTAGTCTTATTAATAGCCGGTAGATAATAAATGGGATACAAAGTATCCCCACTGCTCTCAAAACGGTAAAGGAAAACATCGTGAGGAAATCATGATGTCCTAGAACCATAAATTCGAAGACACGCGGCATCTACCAACCCGCACTAGGCCCGCGTGCGTGGTAGATTATGGCCCACTCCCTCTCACAGAGAGCAGGCCGCAGTGCAATCGTTATAGGCTGATTATGCTTAAGCTGCCCTCTTCTGGCTATACGAAATCTGCATCCGCCATCCAGAATATTTTGTTAAGAGCCCTTAGTTAAATGTACCACCAACATGATCAAAATAAACTATCGTATCAATCTAGACCAGGCTAGTGCAGACGTATGATGTAACTTCCTGATCAAACCACGGATATGAGCAGCCCCAGTTGGCAGCCGCAGGCGCAGGTAACAGAAATAAACTAATAGTATCACTAATTATAGTCCAACACGTCATTTCGGGGAACACACATGAATTGGCATTATGTTTTGTAGTTTCTTTGTTCTTTCGTTGTTTGAATCAGTGTTTATTTACGTAATGTCACTGTTTCAGTCGCTTTTAGATTCGGAGTAAGTCGATGTTTTTAAAATAACGCCTTACATTATTATTATAAATGTCTTTGGAAGCCAGTTTATTTTTTATTCGTGAGATACCTACTTGTTTGTGTTTTTGCCTTCGTGATAATAAGTGTTATTGGTGACATTTGACTTAAAACTTGTATTTTTGTTCGCAGACTTTGTTTTTATTAACCACACTCGTGTTTTATTCTTAATGTTTCTATAATTCCCAAAACTCCCATCCACAGTTTGTGGCCCTTCGACTCAAACACCGAAAGGGCTACATCATTCATTCCTCATAGTCATAAACATAATTCAAACAGCATGTTAAATGTTTAGCCACAGTTTCGAGGAGACCCTGACACAAATAGTTATTTGAGCCGTAGCAGCGGAGCTAACTAATGTATTCCACGTACATGACTAGACACCGAATGACCTTTTGAGGATTCGAGGAAAAAACTAACGCCGTATATTCGCAAGGTCATAAATATCTTTTAATGGTCCTAAGGAAAGAATACTAATATGTTACTGGCAGTAATAGGTATCGTGGAGCGAATATTATTGAACTTAAAGCTCTGTATAAAATGGTAGCAAACGCATATCTCAAATCTGTTTTGCAGTTCGGCGTGCTATTTTCAACGGCTAATTTATCAAAGTTGTATTCGGAAAGCGCGTCAGGATGCTTCGGAGGACTGAACGGTATTTCTCAGCTTTGTGCAACCACTCCGATATCATAAACATTGAAAGCATCATAGTACAAACAACTAGTTCCATTTATATATTATATTCTGTTTCTACCGTCATGTCTACCACCACTTTCCATCTTATGATTTATTCAGCAGAAGATGTTTGGAAGATACTCTCCGACGTTATTGAACTCCTCACGTTGGATTTTGATAACAACACCCCGAAGGCCTCAAATTCTTAATGGATAGTCTGGCGAAGCATCAAACCTAGTGTTTTGGGACAATCGCCAAAAGTGTTTCCTAGAAATTCGTCAATGGCAATATTCGATGAAATGACGGCACGAGATGATTTCATTTGTTTAGAGTCAAATGTTATGTAAAATTATTTCACCTCGTGGATAGAGCAAGGACATTGAATCGCCTATCATTTTGCGCTCTTGGTCTTGATCATTCTTCTCTAGCATGGCTTCACTGGTCCTAAAGTACAAATCACTAAAATTTACATATGCAATCTACCGCAAATCTTGTGTTTAATTTGGCATTGTATTTCGGCACTCACGCCTCCGTCATTTCGACACACGTCAATTGAATTGTAAAGAATATTTCGACAATATATCGCCTCATTAGCATTTAAAAGTATTGTGTATATTGAAGCTCTTATGAATTACATAAACACTTTCTATTTGGAGACGACAGTCTTGCAATATGTTAATTAAATATAAACGAACTTTAATTGGAATAACTATTAGATTACTTCACGTATGCAATACTTTCTGACACCACTTCACCAGCGAAAGTTTAAATAAGGGTTTTTCTGGTCATTGCTTTGACTCACATGTCCTTACTTGATCTCGTAGTGGATTCCATTTTCTCAATTGCTTTTTCGTTCAAGCTTTTCCTCTTACCCTTCAATGTTGTTGGCATTTAAAACTGACATGTCATTTCAAAATTTACACCTTCGTAAAAGCCTGCTTTTAGTCTTATATCTTTCTTTTGTGTTTGTTTTGTTATTCTTGGCTTGAAGTCCTTCGAATTGTTATTTAAAAGTAATTAATGATGTGATCCTGACGTTGTATGTACCTACACTTACACATAAAATAGTATTTGTTTTCCTCAATGGCATCAATGAAAGGGATGACGATAGCTGCCATGACACAGGAAACTTACGTCACACGCTAGACATAAGCCTATTTCTCACGCCAATGGAGAGGTAGTTCTTGGAATACACAATGATGCTGTCACTAGCTCACTAGTCAATGTCATAGGACCAGTAGTTACCTACCTAGATGACTGTATACTTGGTTGTTTTGGTTTTAATAGAGTGTGATGGATTATTTCCAGGTATAACGGATCTCCAAGGAAGGACTGGTCATTCAGTAGGTAGACGTGGAGTAAATCCCACTGACATTGACTATATATGATTTAAAACCTACATTTTGTTGGTCGCTATTGGTAGACTTTTTGAAGTGAAACTTCTAAGGCGTCAATATTTGGACGAGAATTGAGAGCGAAATTTCAAGGATGCGTCACGTTTAGGCACATTTCGTTACATAAGAGAGAAGAAAGATATAACTCTCTGTGTCTCTCACACTAAATTCCTCTTATTCTTAATCTTTAAGAAGTTACACTTCTATTTTACGAGAACCATAATATTTTCCTCCTGTTTTATATGAGTTTTTCAGAAGAATAACTACCGTGCTTATTGAGGGCATTAATTACACTGTTTACGTTTGATTCGCATAAAAATTCTTCTCCAAACCGTATTTCCGTTATTTCAAGACTAAAGTATTACAAATTCCGGCTAATACCTCAATCCTAGTATGATCCACGTCGATGGTCGGCAGTGGAAGTGTGCCAAGTTTTAATATAGCGACCTGGTTAGCTGATGTCATCGGCACTGTAGTGTTTACTCACGGAATCGGTAACATATTGTTTTTAACGTTCCTGCTGTGATTAGCGGAGGCATGAGAAATGAGAGAATTGAGGACATTCACTTTTGGGAGCTGTTTGATAAAGGTTGGCTTTTGTTTAGCAAGTTCAAGAATTTTCGGGTGGTGAGAATGTTGTTTGATGGCTCTGAAATTGTTTTGAGATGTACTCATGTGTTTACATTATAGAACTAGGAATCAAACAGAGTCGTATTTAGGTATGTAGTTTGTGATGAAGGACCAACACCTGATGTTTCACTAAACGATAGCTAAAAAACGCTGTAAGTAGGTAGGTGTATCAACACATCGGCACTAAGGAATGGAGAAATAGTGGACACGTAACGATCAGACAAAAAATTCAGTCGTCCAGGTTTTGCAGAAGAATCAGCTGAATCAGGACCTGCGGGGTAATTGAATTGCGTAACACACTAACAGACAGTTCAACAACAGCCATTGCGTTATTACGTTGTTGAGCAGACAAATTTTTCGAACATGTAGTGAAGCAATGGATTAGCCTTAAAAATGATTCAGATTGTGAATGATAGTGTGTTACGCACTGTCGAAGTAGGTACAGACGCCAGCAGGTCAAGGTACCCGAAACTATCAAATTTTCCCAATCAACCTTAAACCTTAATGCTTTAGCTATAAAGTTGAAAATCTATTAAAGAAATTTGACAGATTGTAGTAGCTCGATGTGCTGGCGTCTGTACGTAGAATCTATGATGTTTAGTAGGAAAACGACCGTTTGATGGAAAACAAGAGAAATAGATGTTTTCTCTTGTTTTCCATCAAACGGTCGTTTTCAAACTGTGTGTCGTTTAACAAGCAGACATTTGAGTCAGCTGTTATGTACTAAAGGTCACTTCTTACTACATAGGTAAATACCCAACGCATAGTCAACAATAACAGAAAAGAAAAAACCATCTGTGGTAACACGAATGAGTACAATTCTGACTCACATACCTTGTGGTTAAATCCACAGCTGCCTGAGGTTAAATGAATCTTAAATTATGACAAAAACATTATTTTCTCAAAATAAAAAATAAATTGTGCATAAACAAATTCGCGAATACGATGATCTTATGCTGACGCACTTCTTGCGGTTTCCAATATGTTCTCATACAGAACGTTTTGTAATTCACCAAAATAGCCAGTGAGCAATGCAAGATTGTGTAAACGAGAACAATGCTCTTAGGATCCTGGAATTATGACCGAAGAGGTTTTGTTGTTAATTTAAACGATTTTCGTTATTTTTGTTGAATTTTCCATGATTGATTACGAGAAAAGTGTGAGTCAATTTTATTAAAATACACATGACTTGCTGGACAGAAGAAAAACTAAAGAATACTTATTGTTGTGTAAAATTATATGTGTACCTGTAGGTACAGACGCCAGCACATCAAGCTAGCCGAAACTGTCAAATTTTCCCAATCGACCTTGAACATTAGGTATGTTCAAGGTTGATTGGGAAAATTTGACAGTTTCGGCTAGCTTGGTTGTTTTTTTTCAGCTTTAGCGATAAAGTTGAAAATCTATTAAAGGAATTTGACAGATTGTAGTAGCTTGGTGTGCTGGCGTCTGTATCTAAAAGTCTATGTATATTTCAGTAGACAAGTAAGTATGTCTTGTAAACAACCGCAAGCAACCTTGAGTAAAATAGTTAAGTAATGAATAATGACCCTGAAAAAAATACGATGATCGTTTTCCAAAACAAATGAAGACAGTTTTGAAAAGAACGAGTGTTTTTCTCTAGATGTCTTCAGATAAGTCTAATACCTAATTATGATGAATTTGTCTTCAGAATTTTTATGATGAATTTCGTCCTTCTTACGATAGTTTTCCTGGAAACCAAGGAAAGTTTGTGGTAGTTTTAAGGCCTTGGTTATTGCAAAACTGTTGACGATCACACAGCACGTTAGCGTAACTGGTAGTTTGAAACTTTAAAAGAGTATTATATAAATAAATAAATAAGAAGTTGATTCATACTGACGCTTATTGACTAATACATCTGTCATTCATTATGTAAAGTAAAAACCCTATGAAAGTCATTTATGCCTTAGCCATATTAAATACCCAGAACATTGCTACTCCTACGTGACCACCAGCATGACACAAGCACGGCAACCTCACGAAGTATTGCTGATTCGATTCCATTTTTGCCACTTGGCTACGGAACCGTGGTCGTTTGAACAGCACATCATCATCATCATAATTTCAGCCGAAGGACCTCCACTGCTGGAGAGAGGCCTCCCTCAAACATTGCCACTTCGACTGGTTCTGTGAACCGCAAATAATGATTATTATTCCTGTCCACGGATATCTATGTTCCTGTCTCATCAGAAGGCCAATTCTCGTAATTTCAAACGTTCAAAATCTAGTCGCAATCTCATCTCGGCGACAAACAATAAATGTCAAAAACTTGTCAAAATGTAGGGAAATTAGAGGTATTTTTGACAGATTGAGACTGAGATCAGACTGTGAACGTTCTTAAAATTACGAGAATTGCCCCTCTGATCGGTACTTTATTTTGCTATCAAATCTCATATTAGCTACTTCTTGTGACTGCTTGACAGAAAATAACTACAACATTAAATGGGCTTTCCAAAACCGGGGTCATTCTGTCAATCTCTCGTAACTAAATACTTGTAGGTTAATTTGTGTGTGTTAAAAACCCACAACATAGAACCTTAAGCTATCATATATCCATATTTAAAACCCTTAAATGTATGATTTACAACGAAAACATGGGTGTAGGTGTCAATATAAATATGGCCTTACACACCTAAGGATCTGCCCACCTTGTTCAAACAGCTGTCGTCGTGGGGGCGACAGGAAACGTATTACGTATAAACTAACATAGACCTACATAGTGATATATGATTAGGTACTTTGATTTACATACTTATTTTAAATTTAACAAAACGAAGTTTGGTAGTCGTTACGGGTAGTTAGAAGCCCAAAAGTCTGACAACCAGTCTTACCAAGGGGTATCATGCAATATGTTACCCAGTTACTGGGATGCGAAGGGTCAGATACACAGACTCTATGGCAGCAACTCTTGGGAATCAGCGGGGTAATTACGTACGTAACACAATAAAAGTACGAACAACTTTAATTTTGACAGTTCAACAAAATTCATTGCGTTATTTACGATGTTGAGCAGACAAATTTTTCGAATAGATGTAGCCATGGATTAGCAATATCCTTCAAATCATTCAGATGCTAATTGATAGTGTGTTACGCAATTAGGGTACAGCAGTGCGATTCTGTAACCATTTCACCGTGAAAACTCAGGTAAAGTGAGCGTGGAGTGAGCTGTCATTCCAAATAATGTTAGGGATTGACACTATTGACAGCTCACTCTAAGCTCACTTCACCTAACTTTTCACGGTGAGATTTTTACAGAATCGATTGGTTGGTCCAGAGTTTCTTTTGCCAAGAGTGAATTCGATACTGCCTTATCACCTAAGAATGGTGCATAAAGACACAATTCCTTCTTTACCATCCTGTTTAACGTCGGCCACTTGCACGAGGGTCATTAATCTCCTTAAGTACTGATTAGTGATGCATCCATTAGCAAAACACACGACTTCTGACGTCACCCTCGACATGGTAAATAAGTACTTGGATTTTACGGTGGTAAAGGACTCTCTCCTAAGAGAGAGCTATCAAAAAGATTAAGTACCCTCTTTTTGACAGATTCGTTGATCTTGTACAGACGCCGCATATCAAACTACTACAATCTGTCAAATTTCTTTAATAGATTTTCAACTTTATCACTGCAGCATTAGGTTCAAGGTTGATTGGGAAAATTTGACAGGTACGGGTGGCTTGATGTGCTGGCGTCTGTACAAGCGTGAAAGTTAGACGTTAGAGGTCATATGGATTCGTTTCCCAAGTCGGGCTATCTCGGCCAAAGGGTTATCTAAATACTAATATTATTAAAATAATGCCACTGATGCTAAAATAAATGTGGCCACTTACTAAGTATTGTTTGAGCATATAGGCTCAAACAATACTTATAAAAACAGCAAGCAATCAACCATAGACACGAAATGAAGAAGATTATAAAGAGGTAACATTTTTGAGGTTGTATGTAGGTAGATAATCTTCGAAACTATTAATCCGATTCCGATAATTGTTTCAGTAAGTAATGAGAAGCTACACTGTCACTGAGTGTGTTATGTTAACGAGAAACTTCACGCGAACGGAGTTGCGGGCAGAAGTTAGTTGGATTTATAAAACGACCATCTGACCGTATTTCTCCATCAGGAATTTCTCAGCAGCAGCCCTGAATCTGGATTTGCACCCGGTTATAAACACAGCTTAGGAACCTCCATCACCTCTACCTATCCCATCGATTACCTACTTTAGCCGTGATGTTGTGACTTTAACAGTCTCACATGACCTCGGTAACCCTGAGAAAAATCAGGTTTTAACTGTGGGATGTTATCAGTGTGGAAGGGCTTGCTAGGAGTGCCCATTCGTTTTTGATAGTCATCTTTCAGGCGCCGTGGTCTTAAGAGGCGCTTATTGGTTGTATATCAGTATTATAAGCCTGTGTTGTCCCAATTCAGGGCAAATGCTTTTCCTCTTTCCACTTTTCTCGGTCTACTGCGATTGTGGGCCAATCCTTTAAGAAGAAGTCCACCCAGTGGCGGACTAAGCCTGTCAGAGGCCCGGGACGGCAAAGTCTAATGAGGCCCCCCGCTTTAAAAAAAAATTAGTTTTACAAGTTTTTTTTTCAGTTCACATTTGTATGTATAAATAAGTATTTCGTTAAAATCTGGCAATTGTAATTTAAATTCGAATTAAATTATCTAGGTATTTAGGCTAAATAAACATACATACCTACAATATGGAATAGATATGGGTGATGAAAATAAAATACGAATTGATCGACAAAAAAAAATTGATAAATAAATTAAAGATAGTTTTTTTTTGTAGCGTATTATAATATGTGTTTTCGTGCCTTCAATACTTCCTCCAGTATAGAAAGCCCATGTTTAAAGTCTAAGCACATTTTTAAAGTCTTGTTTAGGATTTGATCAGGGGAACGCGAAAGCATTTGGGGGCCCCCCAAGACCGGAGGCCTGGGGCGGGCCGCCCCTTCCGCCCCCCTGTTAGTCCGCCACTGAGTCCACCTCATCCCGCCATCTCTTTCTGGACCTGCCGGGCAGTCGTTTCCTGCCATTTGGGATCCACTGCGTGGTGGCTTACGGCTGCTCCGACATGCGACAGATGTGGCCAGCCCAGTTCCACTGGTTGTATAGTTGTATTATATTCTAAGTACTGTTTATTTTATTTTGTTACATTAAATATGTTTAATCATTTCCGTACGACTTTTCCGGGTGACCACTGAAGATCAACAGTGCGATTCTGTAAACATATCACCGTGAAAACTTAGGTGAAGTGAGCGTGGAGTGAGCTGTCATTCCAACTAATGCAAGGGTTTGACACTATTGATAGCTCACTCTAAGCTCACTTCACCTAACTTTTCACGGCGAGAGTTTTACAGAATCGATCGGCTGGTGTGCTGTGGGTCCCCCATATCACAGCATCATGCTGAGTGGAAGCCTTCTTGTCACAGTCATGACGTGCAGCTGACGACTATTTCTTTTTTCTGCTCGTGATTATAATTTGTACTTATCTATTTTGTTTATTTTTTCTGATTACCTACGAGTAAATTATCTTTCTGTATGCACGTGTGTCTTTGATAAATAAACATATTTTTGTCATTCTTTTTTTCTTTCATAAGGAAGATCTGCCTTGGAAAAATGCTAGTCATATTTTGTTAAAATCCATAAAAATGAATCCCTATTTCCCTTGGTCACGATAACTTGAGAACGACTACCGATTTCATTCATCTTTTTTTTTTAATTTTCTAATACTTTGTAGAGGGTTCTTACGAAAAAACCTTCACGCGGACGAAGTCGCAAGCAGAAGCTAGTTACTTATAATTTTAACAAAATATGACTGGTATTCTTAAATAATAATGATTTATTTGTAAAAGATAGCTAATTACATACAAAGATCTCTATGGCAATCAGCTATGTTTTGCCAATCTTGTAATTCACAGTAGGTATCATACTCACTTTTTATCTTTATATATTATATAATGTAACAATAAAAAATGGGTAAGTTTATAGATATCTATATTTGTAAATGGAGATAAACGAAGCATATAAAATAAAGTGTTATTTGTGTATTTTTATTACCTAGCTACCATTAAATACATAGGTGTTCAGAATAAATTAAATGCTTCATTCCAACTGAGTTGTTTTTCTTGTTTGTCAAATGAGTATCTATCTAAAGTTACATATTTTATGGTTCCAATAAATCTTTTTGGTTTTAAAAGTTCAATCAGAAAACTCTATGGTCCACTTCAAATTCCAATTGCGTTGGAGCATGGAGGTGATAAGTATGATGTGATTGCAAAAATCGCATCAAAACTGCTTATCAGTTTAGTAGCATAAGCATTATTACATATTAAATACGATAGGAGATAGGATTACAAATTAAATACGTCAGGAATTTATTTTTAATACCTTAGAAGATACGTACAGAAATGCAGCGCTCTACCTAGTAGGATAAATAGTCATAAAATGCCTAGCTTTACTTAGGTCTAAGGTACAATACTGGTAAGTAGAAAGTTTTAATCTTAAATCAATGCAACTAACAATATTGCACTTGAAAGTTAGCCGCGGGCAACTTAGTAGCTAGACGACTTAGGACCTGCCTTACGCCATATTTGCCAAGATAACGGCTATAAGCAGCCTTAAAAGGCTATACAAGTTATCTACAAGAAAAATCGAGCACCTTTACAATACAATCATGAATTTCTCGAAGGTTAAAATCGCGCGGAGTTATTATAAATCAAAATGGAAACTCACCGTTTGTTAAAAATAAATTCACTGACACAACACTTCACTATTATTCACAGAGAACTTCTTATAACATTATTAGCACACATTAACAACGATTATTTATTTATTAACGACAAATTATTTTTCGTTTTTAATTCGACAGTTCGTTTTTAAACTGCGCGAGAATGCGATCGCGCGCGGAATGGAGTTGCGCGCGCACTTGTTGAACGACGCGCGGGAAAAGTTGAACGGAAATATCAAGTATCGAGTGAAGTACGCCCAACGTCACGATTGGCTAAGTTCGCGTCATTGAATTTCGAAAGAAAATTCTTGGAAATTAGAGTCAGTCTATCAATACTTATATATTTTTTTTAACCTGTTTTATTATATTTGCGCTCTTTGGATAGGATGAAAGCAAAGAAAGGATGTGATTTACAATAGCTGTAATAGTTTTTCTTTATTTGCACAAATAAAACCCATTTACTAAACTTGTGTCCAATTAGCAAGCATTATTTATTATTATTTATTTATATATACTTTATTGTACACCACCAAAATACATAGCTTATAAAACACATGACACACTAGGTATGTACAAGATATACAATGGGCGGCCTTATCGCATTACTGCGATCTCTTCCAGGCAACAGCAACAGGCATTCTGCTTTCCAATAAGATCAACTCTGATTTGAATCGCTATCTCTAGCGTAATCATAGAGTTTTATAACATTTAATATATAATTATAATTAAATATAATTAAAATAGAATAGATACGCCTACATAAATACGCGAAAAGGGATAAGCAGAAACCTCATCCGCAGCCAGATACATAATTGATTTGCTATTTGCAGAGCCACTTCCAGGTTTTAAAAAACAACATTTATCATTGAGGCATTTATTTTTAATTTGATTAGAATTACTGAATAAGAGAATATCTAAATTGGAAAAAACACAGCATCATAATATTATCTGTTTACATAAAGTGAGTGTAGATGGCGCTGTCTCTAAGTCAGTCATTTTGTCGTGCCAGTAAAGCAAGTCCACCGACCGCTTAGTTAGTTACTATAAAAATGAATAGAGGGCGCTAAATTAAAAATGTTAAAAGTTAAATTGCTTTCTTACGAAAAATGCAGACTAATAACAATACAGCAACGATTTTGAAATAAGTTAAATATTATCGAAATGATTTCTTATTTGAATAGAATGTATTATGATTGAATAAATTTTGCAAATGAAAAAGCATAAATAATGATATAGGTAGGTACATATAACGTTTGTTCAACTTTCACAGATTCACAGATTATTATTTTTTTGAAAAAAAATAATCTAATTCTTTTTTAGTCAAGCCAAAATCTATGTTGCTAATTGTTTGTTATTTGAACTAAACACAGAATGCGTACAGACCTACTGAATGATATACATAATTTTTGCTCACTTCCTACTAAGTCACAAATAGCTTGGTTCCTCAAGATGCAAAATTAATAAATAAATAAATAGAATTTTTCAAATTCGACTGGTTGTTCCAGAGATAAGCGCGTTTAGAGTCAGACAGACAGACAGGCGCGGCGGTGGCACTTTGTTTTATAATAAATGTAGTGTAGTAGGGTACAGTCAGCAACAAAAGTCAATTAACTCTGTTACTTTTACAAATCATCTAAATTGATACAAAATGATGCGATACATTGGTTTTCACTATTTCATGTAATAGCAGAGTTAATTATTCTTAATATTCTATTACTACTTGTTTTTTAAGAATAGTTTGCTCAATAATTAATGTAGTGTTAACCGACTTTTGTTGCTGACCGTACATACTAATAAGTCTGTTTATATAATGTGTGTACATAAATGGTAAAATAAAATAAATAAATAATAATATTTTTAACTAATTATCCTGCTCAAAAATCAAGAACATGTTTTTGATGTTTTTATAACCGGCCCCTTCCTTCCTATCCCTTTGTTACCTGTTAGCAGAACAATGAAAAACCGGCTACGCAAAATGAAGGGTTCCGTAGTTGGGATGAATTTATCCAAAGAACAAACTTAACTTTGTAGTTTAAAAAATGTGTTCCTATAAGTACATCGATATACGTTACGGACTCACGGCCAATTTCTCCAACTGCAAAAGTACTTAGCTTGATTTTTTAGAGTTTCATAAAGGTATCTAGTGAGGTATCTTCGTGAAGGTATCTATGTAGTTGAATTACGTAGGTCTACGGTCTCCCTACCGTAGACTTACGTAATTAAACTAGATACCTTTATGCGTTCCTTCCTGAGAAAAAGGGTCTTGATTGACAGACGGAAAACGAAGTGATCCTATAAGGATTCCGCACCCTAATTGCGTAATACACGATCAATCGGAATCGGTTTCATTTTGACAGTTCAACAACATCCATTGCGTTATTTACGTATTGAGCAGACAAATTCGAACTTATGAAGCAATGGATTACCTAGCAATTTGCTTCAAAATGATTCAGATTCGCAATTAGGGTGCTGGTTTTTTTCTTTTGTAACACTAATGTGTTACGCAATAACCCCGCTGAACCCTAAAATTATAGGTAGGTTCCTAAGTTAGCTTGGTGAACTTTGTGTCTGACCCTGTCAGCTCTATGCTTTCATTCTCCCTTCGGTAATTCAGAGTTCGCTAATTTTTCAAACAAGACCAAACTTATGTCATCTTTAAATGTGTAGGTAGTAAGTCACAATTAAATACAATATGCAATGAATACATAAGTTGTTGTTCATCCTTATAAAATAGGTCATTAAAATTAGTAATTCTCAATAGCTTGATTCATTTGTTTGTTCATTGAGAACCTTGATGATAAACAGCTGTAGGTCCCAGCAGGAGTAGGTACTCCTTCTGTAGGTAGGTACCTATACATACCAATAGACACTTATTTTATTAAATTAGATAAATAAGCAAAAGCAAACAAAAAATCTGTGCCTAGCATAGAAATATAAAAACTTCTTTCTTAAATCTCTGCTGCCTAACTTAACCAGATGCAGCTGAATATTATAGGTACCAGTATTTTACATGGAGCGACTGCCTCTGACCTCCACTACTCGAGCGAGTCGTAACAATTGTCAAAGATCAACGAATGACAGCCGGGACCGACGTCTGATGCACGGAGGGGTCTTGATTATGTAGGTAAAGATAGTCACCCACGAATAGGGTTACCATATCTCAGGATTTGTCCTGAGATTTCAGGATTTTTAGGCTGCTAACAGGATTGCGGGCAGATTTTGGAAATCTCAGGATTTATCGATTTTCAATAAAATACAGTAGATTTTTAATTAGAAAGAAACATAGAAAAACATAATTATAATTGTTTCTTCTTTGGATATATTCACAAATCAACGTAATTAACATCAACATATCTTTAGAGTTAGAATCAACATACGTGCACAAAACCAATTACTAATTTTTCCACAGAGTTTTGAATTCGTATGCGACAAAATCTCAGGACTTTGCTATGGAAATCAGGCTTTTTGTCAGGACTTTTCAATTTTCCATCTGGTAACCCTACCCACGAACCGACCGCGGCAAGCGTAGCTTAACCTTCGAACGACCCATCATGTGGCTTTTATTATTTAGCCACGAGTCCCTCGAGTCGGGAATAATAAAAGAAAAAGGCAAAACAGATAGAATTTACTTAAAATAGGTTGTAGGCAAGTATCCATCTGCCCATTTTAAAATAGCGGAGTAATAAAATGAGTCAGCAGTAGACAGTACTCCTGAAAATTTCAGTCGTGCGTGCATGAAGGAATAAAACTATTGATCGAAGTTTGCCTGTACTAATAATAGAAAAAAAAGGTTGAGCACCGCTCCATAAAGCGACAATCGTGTATGGACATGCTTTACATGTGTGTGTCGGAAATCCGCCCGACTGTATAACGATGAAATAACAAATTATTTTAGGTTTTAGCACTGAAAACTTTGGTCTATCTATTCCTTTTGACAAAATAAAAGTATTGCTTGAATAAGTTTTGCCTTGAATGCAGCATTTGTTTGTAAAAACGTTCCAGACTGTGTCGCACACAAAAACAACAATTTTCTTTGTGTGCGTGTCGCCGGCTGAACACATCAACAGCGTGAAAATAACGATCTTTTTAGTGTTGTAGCTTGTTATCCGCATTTATCGAAATTGGAACATTACTTATTTTGATAAATTACTGTAGAATGCGGCATAAAAGGCTCAAAATAATTATAAATAACATAAACATCGTATTCATTATATGCCTTAAGGTCAATAAGTAATAGGCGAACCGTAGCACGTGGCGCCATATCTGCCTTATCTCTATCACAATACATTTGATACTGAAGCATTTAAACTTAGCATCGTAGTCCTTTCTTGTTTGCCTATCGACGATTCCATAAATTGTTTAAATTGGCTTTGTTCAGGATATAGCGATTTCGCTGTGTGCAACAGCGTTAGCAGTGGACACACACAGGTTGTCCATTGTGCAAGCACAAAGAGCAGAATAGTCGCTAACGGCATTATCATCTATGATGTGGCCCTACAGTCGCATTGTAGCATTTCGGAGTGTGTCCATCTCACTAAGTTGTACAGCCAGTCAGCCACGTCTAAACTGTGAGTTTTACTTTGACTTCGCCTTTTTTTAACGTAACAGTAATAAGGACAGTTTTTGCTATTAACTGTATCGTAGTAGTCAGTTGGCCAAGGTGTCCTACTGGAAACTTTTCTGTATGCTCATTGCTCAACATAGTCAGCTGGTGCAGGATCAGCAGGATGTTTGAGAAGCCGACAGTTTTTTTTCTGCTCGCTGAGACTGGGGCTCTGTGTGCTGGTTAGGGTCGATTTGAGGAAAATGTTGCGAATTGCACTTATTTATATACTTACTCACCTAATTTAAGTAATAATAGTTTATTACAGTATCACAAGATAAAATGATTTGGTGTTTTTTTATCTACGTCATCATCAAAAACACAAGTAGGTATGTATTTTTTTGTAGGTATGTAGTTTTACTTTGTAGCAAATTAATGAAAAAGTGCAATTCATTTACTACGTATGAGACGCGTAACATATTAGCTACAAATAGTTAGTAATGTTTATTTCCAAATACAAGTGCGTAATCATTTCTGTCATTTTGAATTCTTGTTCAGAACAACAAAATAAATAAAGTGCATAAGTATCAGAATTATTCTTAATTCTCGCTTTAAATGTTAATGTAAATACGACACGTATAACGTATGTAATATTAATGACTGGAATAATGGTTTTATCTCATGCTACAATCAATGAACTCCTAGCATCGATATCGACATTACTTGACTAACTTCCCTATATGGCGTTAACTTGAATGATTCACCAACCCACATATTCCCGCAATGGTGATATAATGCAGCTTTGACCTTATTGGCTAGTCCGCCCATGCGGCATTTGAATCTACCAATCAGAGAGCTGCTCAGGAAGCGTCGGTCCCCCGCAGCGGGTGCCCTATAAAAGCGGCTTCAACGGAATTTTCGTCAATCACATTCGTTTGGCAAGCCTCTTAACCGGTCGCGCTGAACGACGACTGAAATATTTAAACTAATTTATATTCTACGTTAAGTTCAACAAAACTCTATTCAAAATGGTGAGTACACGTTTATTATTGTTCTAATAATCTTTGTTTCAGGGATTCAGGGTCCTTCATCACCTAATTTCACGTGTTTCGTGAAACTAAGTACCGGGCGGACACGCCACCATTTTGTCGGCATATTATCCGACCAAGTTCAATATTCCCGTGGTCCACTTGGAATGTTCTAGTAGAATTGACTTTTCAATTTGACATCTTAATCATTTTCAAATTCTGATCTTCATATTTTTCTGGATTTACTACATCTTTCTTTAATAATTGTATCTGCTTGATGTGATATTGTTTGACACAAAGTCATCTTAACTTTTCCTTGACTGCATTCAAGGATGCCACGCCGGTCGACGCCACGCCCAAGTGATTTTCATTTAGGAAAGACTTTTTCTACGACAGACTTACGGTTATAGAGCGGTAAAATTACTTATCCGCATCTATTTCTGAAATAATTTGTTGAATTTTCCCGTTTTTCATTAAATTACATTCCATAGATTCCGCGATGACGTGTCGATGACCTCATTCGAGGTTACGGTAGGTACATAGGTACCTACTCTACATATCACACGTTTCGAGAAAAAACACTCAATTTATTCATATACCACGACCTTTCATTGATTTTCGTTACATTTTTTCACTTGTTCAAACGTCTGAATATTCAATGATGAGTCATCTTCCAACAACAAAATGATATCACCTTTTCGCGGAAACAAAATAGGTACTTCAACTTTTAAAAGCCCTGCTGCCTATCTCCATCAGCCATGGCATGGCACAAAAAGCAATTTCAATTATAAAATAAAAATCATTCTCCCTTGGTATCTATTCTCGATAGGTCTACAGAGACCTACCCCAGGTTTCCGTAGGTTCGGCCAATTTCAATGACCCCACCTCACCCCACTTTTTAAAATGGCGGGCGGTTGCCCCATCGATCGATAGCGCCGGTGCTTGGCAGAAGCTTTCACTCGCCTGTTCTTTATACCAGTAGGTACTTAGTTACCGGCTTTCACCTTTCTCTTCATCATGAATACAATGATGAGACAGATTGGTACTTTTGAACAATGTGTATCGGGACCATCATAGGAGAGAAATAGCTGATTTTCATTAGCTGCACTTATTTAAATTGGTAATTGGTTCATTATTTTCTTTAAAATACAATTTCAATAAGATGCTAGATGAACTATTCATTGGTGATGAAGGAAAGGAACTAAAAAAATGAATAATTTTTCATTTACCTGTTAAGTATTTTGGTTCATCGGTACTTACTAGCCGAGGTCAATAGGGAATATCATTAAAAACTGCAGTTGGTGTTTTAAAGTTCAGTGATCCTAACAACATTTTTTTCTTTGTCAACAGCGTGAGTGCATCTCAGTACATGTTGGACAAGCCGGAGTCCAGATCGGTAATGCCTGCTGGGAATTATACTGCCTTGAGCATGGAATCCAGCCTGATGGCCAGATGCCCACAGACAAGACCGTGGGCGGAGGTGATGACTCCTTCAACACCTTCTTCAGCGAGACCGGTGCCGGCAAACACGTCCCCAGGGCTGTGTTCGTCGACTTGGAACCAACAGTAGTTGGTAAGTAATCAAAAGCTACTCTAATTCTTCCAGAAAATCCTTTCAGTAGTCAGGATCACAAAAAAAATCCACTTAACAAGTTCAAATGTACTATGGCTCAGTAACTAACCAAATATATTTTTTGTCAACAGATGAGGTCCGTACTGGAACATACAGACAGTTGTTTCATCCAGAACAACTTATCACTGGTAAGGAAGATGCGGCCAACAACTACGCCCGTGGACACTACACCATCGGCAAGGAGATCGTAGACCTAGTCCTCGACCGCATCCGCAAGCTCGCCGACCAGTGCACTGGCCTGCAGGGATTCCTTATCTTCCACTCATTCGGTGGAGGTACCGGATCCGGTTTCACCTCCCTCCTCATGGAGCGACTCTCCGTGGACTACGGAAAGAAGTCCAAGTTGGAGTTCGCCATCTACCCGGCGCCTCAGGTGTCCACCGCCGTCGTGGAGCCCTACAACTCCATCCTCACAACCCACACTACCCTGGAGCACTCAGACTGCGCCTTCATGGTGGACAATGAGGCCATCTACGATATCTGCCGCCGCAACCTCGACATCGAGCGCCCAACCTACACCAACTTGAACCGTCTCATCGGGCAGATCGTGTCCTCCATCACGGCTTCCCTGCGTTTCGACGGCGCCCTCAACGTCGATCTTACAGAGTTCCAGACCAACTTGGTGCCCTACCCGCGTATCCACTTCCCCCTGGTCACATACGCTCCCGTCATCTCCGCCGAGAAAGCGTACCACGAGCAGCTGTCTGTGGCTGAGATCACCAACGCGTGCTTCGAGCCCGCCAACCAGATGGTTAAGTGCGACCCCCGCCACGGCAAGTACATGGCGTGTTGCATGTTGTACCGTGGAGATGTTGTGCCCAAGGACGTGAACGCGGCTATTGCCACCATCAAGACCAAGCGTACCATCCAGTTCGTGGACTGGTGTCCTACTGGTTTCAAGGTGGGCATCAACTATCAGCCCCCGACCGTCGTCCCCGGCGGTGACTTGGCCAAGGTACAGCGTGCCGTGTGCATGTTGTCCAACACTACGGCCATTGCCGAAGCCTGGGCTCGTCTTGACCACAAGTTCGACCTTATGTACGCCAAGCGCGCGTTCGTGCACTGGTACGTCGGTGAGGGTATGGAGGAGGGAGAGTTCTCTGAGGCGCGTGAGGATCTGGCTGCCCTGGAGAAGGACTACGAAGAGGTCGGCATGGACTCCGCCGAGGGTGAAGGCGAGGGAGCCGAGGAGTACTAAGCTGAACTTGTTCACTGAGCACTCGCACCGATACATTCCGGTGACATGAAATAAAACAAACAATTATGTTGAACTTTGTCGTTTGATTTCCTACATAGTACCATAAACACACAAACACAATAGAACAAACTTCTCATTTCTATCAGTAAACAGACAAAGTACCTCCTCAATAATACAAGGACGATAGTCTAAATTGCATTGACATTGATCGATATGTTATAGGTATACTCTAATAAACTAAAAATGTACGATTGCATAAACTGCATTGACGGTACACAAGTCTTATCGCTCGCCTACGAAGGTCAACTTTGATAAAACTTACCGGAATAATTGTGACTCAATCATCATGGAATCCTTATCACGAATCCATTTATAGAATTCCACCCATGTTATCATAATGCTTATGAGTAAACACCTGTCTGCTAAGCCGGTTTTTCGCGAAAATGTGATCAATAATGTAGATTGTTAGTCGGCACAGTATTATTGTATTGTACCTAGGAGTTACAATACAATATTACAGGTGCAAGTAGTTTATGAACTTTACTATTTGATCGCGATAACTACATATAAGTAGGTAGTATACAGCATGTATCAGAAAAGTAGGGTACAGAGTCAGACCATCAACGACTACCTACCTACTGAACAACTTTCTCCATGGGACAAATGTCGTAATCGCGACAAAGATTACCCAGCTGTCCCAAAAAACTTCAAAAGGCTCGACCCAAATGTATGGAACGGCTGATTATTTTTTTTGCGATTACAGTGTTGCTCCCTAGGAGTTGTTAAGTTTGATGGTCTCTAGCACACTCCTAATATGACCACACCTTTCTGATGCATGCTATTTAATAGGTCTCTTCTACTCTTATCCCAAATCTTCTCCCAAAAACAGTATAGTTAGGTACTAGTTCTTATAGACAGTTGGTAACATGATGCAGACAAATCCTTTAGGATCACATACCTACCTTTGCAGGTGGGTACACGGTGTAGCAAAGGAAAGTGGTAGTACTTGTGTAGGTATCATCGTTTTCCTCTATTCTGTTCACATTTTAGTTACAGAACTGCATCTCCGTCTTACTGAACTTTATAATTAGAAATATACAGATACATACAATACAGAGGTAGTTATTAGCACAGTATAAAGATGATAGTAAAGAAATCTATGCATAAGCACAAAAAGTTTCATTCATTCACTAGGTACCATATCAGTGACGAAACGAATTGAAATAACCTTCATCCTATTTACTGTAATGTAGGCAGTGTTTTGCACTGTATATGTACAATACATGCTCCACTGTTCAACAGGACAGCCCACACAGTTATGACTTATGATTGAAGGCCTGACGTAATCCCACGTAACACGGGCAACAACAAGATTGAAAGTAATGAGTCCAAGAACATTGACTTGTTTTGATGTAGGTGGTGACATCATTGCACCGCCGTCCGTATAAGGAGATGACGAATTTAAAATATTCTTGACGACTAGCCGAGCCGTAAATGGTGCTATACGGTGTTGCGATACGGTATGATCGTAATTCGTAAGAGCTTCTACGATGAATAAATATTCTGGAAATTGGATTTTGATGACATCACAATCCCTATTTGATTGGTAGGAATTTAGAGCATAGCCAAGCCTAGCCCTAATTCAGAATAGATGATAATTATGAGACTAATGCATTAGACTTAGACCAGTGGATGGATGATTAACGCGCTGCAAAAGGCTCGGTTGATACGGGTAAATATACTTAATTAAAGTGATTATAATGAAAGTTGTAAAATATAATTAGGTATAGGTACCTAGTTTTCTTCAACACGAATTCAGAGTTAGCTAATGTAACTTAGACTGGATCGTATGAAACCAATGCATGATGGACTATTAGCCTAAATATTCACCTGATTGATTGGTGATTTATGCAAATTAAGGAAAATCGAAAACATTGTTATAAATAGTTTTCCTCAACAAAATAAGGACAACTGTCGTCAATACCAATTTACATTAACGTATAAATAGCTACCAAGTTACAACAACAGAATATGCAGAGGCATTGATGAATACAATAAAATAAGAATATGAAGTAGGTAGGCGCTAGCGGTTTACAATGGAATTCTCTGAACCAAACACGGAGTGCCGTTCGCTCGAGGAAATGCGCACTCAATTTGCTGATTTGCTTCGATCGACGTTTTGAAGCACGTACAGCTACGGCTGACTGCAGTAGGTAGGTACCTATCTTTCGTTTCTGAGCGATCGATATTGGACGCCATTTTCCTATTTTCCGTTTCGTCTTCCAGATTATAAATATTGTGTACCCAAAAGTTACCCACCCACCTATAAATAGGTGGGTGGGTAACTTTTGGGTACACACTGCTTTTTAAATAAAGAGGTCTCCCAAGTTGCACCATAATAATGGCAGCTTATTTGTTTCGTATGCCTCGTTGTAGGGTTCTGAATACAACACTCATTTTGAAAAGAGAATTTTGAATACAACACTCATTTTGAATAGAGGATCCTTAATACAACACTCATTTTGAATAGAGGATCCTGAATACAACAATCATTTTGAATAGAGTATTGGGGTACCTGGATCACTCCCTCACCCCTCACTTACCTACTCACGTTGGTCGGCTTTTTTTAGATCATCGGCCATTGGACAACTAATACAGGGTGGCAGGGACATCGACGCGCAAACTAATCATAATCGTGAATTCAGCACATGATTCTAGACATTAGGGTATTTTTATATGTATATTTTTATTAGGGCATTTTCAGGTACTCCTCTGAGTGCGATACCTTTGTATGGTCAAGGTATTGCAATCACTAGTTCAAATATGGAATATCATGTAGCGAATGGTCAAGTCTTTTCGACTGGAAATTTTAAATTTATCTCTGAACTCACGAGAAAGCTACGTGTCTATTTACGGATGAACGTAAGGTTAGAGGGTTCGTTGAACCAAACTGTTTATTTTAACTTCGCGCCGTCTGCATCGTGTTTTCATGCTTTTATTGGTTTAACATCATATTATTGGAAGTTTCGTGAAGAAAAGTTTTCTTTTAAGATTGAAATGAAATATTTTTACGGGCGGACAAGAAAATACTTATCAACTTTAGTAGATATTCTAGCTGGTTACTTAGTAAGCTTGGCTTTAAAAATGGCAAACTGTGCTTGCTGTGTTGCTGTGATTTCAATACGGTATTTAACTACCGATAATAGTCTAGAAAGTATAAAAATCGCATAAATATAATAGATATCGCAGATACATACATTTTGACCGCGTAGGTATTGCACTTTTCTATGAAACAGAAAACTTTGCCACAGATTACTGACTTTGCTTAGAATCATAAGTTGAATTCATACAGTTTGCGCGTCGCTACCCTGTAGGTATTGCTACCCATACGGTTCAAAGAAAACAACCCTGTGACAGATGGACGGACGAACAGCGTAGCTTTAGTAATACAGTCCCGTTTGCATCTTTATAGCACCTACAGAACTCTAAAAAGTGAGTAGTATAGACGCCAGCACATCAAGCTACTACAATCTGTCAAATTTCTTTAATAGATTGTCAACTTTATAGCTAAAGTTTTAAGGTTCAAGGTTGATTGGGAAAATTTGACATTTTCGGGTAGGTTGACCTGCTGGCGTCTGTACAAAATCGTTAGAGTCTAACGATTTTGTACTAGTCACTTTCTAGAATTAGAGGCCTTCCGTCATCAATTCATTACTAAGTTGCAAAGAGACTACATAATTATAATCGATACATATCGTGTTTCCATCCGAGATATCTCACTACTGAATGCTATCATGTTTCTTAGTAATACGTAAGCATCGGACACTCATTCCAATTACATAATTATGTCATTTGCTTCGAAATGCTTGTTTCATTTCAGGTACAGACGGCCAGTGCATCAAGCTACTACAATCTGTCAAATTTCTTTAATAGATTTTCAACTTTATCGATATAGGATTAAGGTTCAAGTTTGATTGGGAAAATTTACAGTTTCGGGTAGCTTGACGTGCTGGCGTCTGTACATTATAGCTCATACACACCAGAGGCATGCTGGTGTGCATGCAGCTACTGCAGCCGTCGACGTGTCGCTCGTGTATTTCAGCACTGTACTCGAATACACGAGCGGCACGTTGTCGACGGATGCACTTGTCTCTGACGTTGGCGTGCGCCGCTCGTGTGTATGAGCCACGTATGAGCACTTAGATAGAAAACTTTATATCGTTTCCTTGCTAATTAGTTAATTTATCGGTGACATCGAAGTATTTCGGAGAATTCTTTGCCCAGCAGTGTAACGATTCTCAGTCGTGATGCAAACGCGATTCTGTCGCGATGCGAGTTACAATGATGCTTGGTTCTCCACTCACGCGCCACCCGCCCTCTCCGATGTCGTTCGACACGGTCGCGCGTTTGCATCGATACAGTCGCGATGCTATAATGCATTGGTATCGCTTCTATAGCACGTTGCAAATGCGACTAACGCGCGTTAGTAGCGACGCTGTCGCGCTTTTCGTAAACGCGCGACAGCATCGCTACAAAGTCGCCGTGGGCGAGGGGCCTAATGTAGTAATAAAGGTTCTTAGATAAAATAAAAAACCAGTATACTTTATGATACAATATGGTTTATTTCGTTGATAAAAACAACACAATGTAACTCCGCACACACGTCATCAAAGCGTTGTATTCAACGCTACACGTCGCTATATAAGGCTCGAAGCTCGAACTGAGACCCACACAATGACAAACAGTTTATATTGTTTATAGAAGATCGAAGTAGTTAATAGATTTAGCTCCATTGATCAATTTTAAACTTTAAGCTCTTTATTTCTAAATAAAGAGCTTGTGCTATGTTCCAAATATACAATGTGGAGACGACGATGCGGCAATAATTTGAACTTTGTGTGGCTAATGGCGTTCCCAGTCTGCATATAAATTTTTTATCAAATATATTATCCAATAGTTTATTAGTTAGTCACTATAGCCAGTTTATCGATAGGCAAAACCCATAGTCAGCTCATCACTATTGAATTTATTACAAATATTTTTATTTTCATTTATTGTCGTATTGCTGTATCCACACTAGGTATAGATGCAATTCTATATCTCATTATTTCTTATATCTTACTAAACAGGATTCCTTCTAAATACCCAGAACTTTTTGCCAAAAATAGGTCTCAGTTTGTGCTACGCCCCTCCGTTACAAAAATACTGAACAATTTCACACACAAAACATAATTACAGATAACAGATGTAATTACATTACATGCAATACATCGAGGTACAAGCTTGGTATCGTCATTGATAGATAAAGAAATCTTAAAAAGATTGCATTTGCAGCATCGCACACGTGATAATCTTCTTAAAAAATAAAGTATGAGAGATATTTAGTGTGAGAGACAGAGAGAATTATATCTTTCTTTTCTCTCATGTAACGAAATGTGCGTAAACGTGACGCGTCCTTGAAATTTCACTTAACTCACTCTCAATTCTCATCCAATTACCGAATGGCCGCCTACGAAGTTTCACTTTAAAACATTCAAGTCGAGAGATGGACATATCTCAATATTTAGTTTAAGAAGAAGCATCCACAGCCCGACTTCATCCACTGCAGGGGAGTCATAGAATAAATACGTATTCTATGGTGAAATCCTACAGTCGGGGCTGCACAGCCTCTGTCCAACCGCAGACACTTGGACAGTCATTGTCTGCTTGGCGATTCTTCACCAAATTGATAGGCATCTAATTTTAAAGTCATGAAAAAGTGCTTTGGCACTGCAAAGATATTACAACATTCCTATCTACAAAGAAAATTTTAAAGAAACTTTTACAGTAATACATTGGCACTAGATATGCTTTTAGAACATAAATAATAAAATATCCATCAATGACGACAAACACAACTTTTAAGCCCAGGAACACACGGGCGTTTTTGTCATGCAATGAATTTTCAACGCATTTACCGACGAGGGTTGAAAATCCAACATTGTGTTTTTTAACGGATTCACTCTGTTGGATTTTCAACGCTCGACTCAAAATCCAGTGCGGCGATAAATTCCCGCTGTGATTTTATTCACGTCCCTGCGAACGTGGGCTAACACATCTAGTTACAAAACAATTGTTATATTCACACTTTAAATGGAAGATTATTGTTATGTGAGGAACGCAGAATTATCCTGAGAGGTAGTTTCAGGTTACTTATTTTAATTCATAAATATTAGCATTCTAGCGGAGTAGAAAGACAGATTGTATAGGAATTTATATATCTAGCTTATTTCGGATTAAAAGATAAGTTTAAAAAGCTAGTTTGTCCTAGGCAATTGCTATGCGAGGCTACAATTATGGAACAGTGAACAAGTCTAGTAAAATCGCAAAAACAACAACGGCTCGATGTAATATTTTTGTATTGCCTTGAGTACCACACGCACGTAGGACGTATGGTTTAGCTCTAATCACTATAGTCCTACAGTAATAACAATTATAATACAGCTGCATGCCATAATATCGAAATAAGAGCAACTTATATATGTTATATAAATGCTAGGTGCTTGCAATAATCCTAATTCATCCATGTATTTTTTAACTATTTTATTTTGGATACTAAGAAGATTTTATTCATAAGGACATTTTAACACTAAAATGTCTACTATAGCGCTATAATATAAAACCTATATACATAATGTACACGTACAAAATATTTCTAACAGCAAAGTCCACCAGCGCCATTTTGAAAAGATTTACACTATCATTTTGTCTATGATCTATTCTATCTTGTCTATGTTTTACTCTCTACTGTATAAAAAACTAATTAGCTTTAAGCTCACATACACTCGAGCGCTTTTTTCTTCGTGGATTTTCAACTCTCGGCGTTGAAAAACCAACAGAGCGCATCACTAGCGCGTTAAAATAGCGTACTGTTGGAATTTCAACTCTCATCGATAAGCCGAGGGTTGAAAATCCAATGCGCAGAAAAAATACCTGGCGGATAGAAGCGCTCGAGCGAATGAGGGCTTATGAACCTGGATTTTGACCCCTCAAGATAATTCTGCGTGTATTATTAATATAAAGCTAAAAAATATGGCTATTGGCAGCGTTTCTGTTGCGCACTAGCAAATAACACTAAGAATATGTCGGACTTTTTATTGCAAATATAATAAGAAAGAAGTGAAGTGCTGTACAGCTATTTACAACCATTCGACAGTTTATCGAATCGAAAATGACACATTTTAAATTGGTAATTTGCCTTGGCTCCGACAGTAAATAGCTATCGGAAGAATGGAGGTCGTTGGATTTGATGTGAACAGTTTTTAGAGGATTCTTTTGATAGCATTGATTGATATGCTATTCGGCACGGATGCGAACGGTTGGGGAACGCTATTCTGATGGTCTTTCATTTTTAAAGTCAGATGGTTTAGTGGAGTTTGATCAGTGGTAGCTTTCAAAGTTTTGTGAATGGCTGATCAAATTAAAACTGACCAATCACATACGTTAACACATCTGACAACGGAAACGAGGATATAATTCCCAAAAAACCACCAAAAATATCCCGCTTAAAAACCCAGCTATAATATCTTCCATCGACCATCTTTCTTATCTCTTTTTTATTTCACCGATTAGAAAGAGACAGCAATATTTTCAATGCAGTTCAGTTAGTGAACAACAGAATCGCTGTAATTGTGCGCTTTTATAATTTCTAACGTGACGATATTATCGTGAACGTCCACGTTCACGTCACAGTATCACAATAGGGATACAATACATACAATACAGGGAAGTAAAATGTATGGAAATATATGAAGACGCTTTCAAATGTCCATCTACGTTAACGATATAACGTGCACGTATTTCCATACATTTTATTGACGTGGACATCAACGACTTTTCCCAACTATGTTGGGGTCGGCTTCCAATCTAACCACCAAGATGCAGCTGAATACCAGTACTTTACATGGAGCGACTGCCTATCTGACCTCCACAACCCAGGGTTATACGATTACCATTACTGGGTAATACGATACCCCTTGGTAAGACTGGTTGTCAGACTTTCGGGCTTCTGACTACCCGTAACGACTGTCAAAGATCCACGAATGACAGCCGGAACCAACGGTTTAACGTGCTTTCCGAGGCACGGAGGGGTCTCGGTAAGTAAAGATGGTCACCCATCCACAGACCTACCGCGGCAAGGGTAGCTTAACCTGATCGATCGACCTGTGTAGCTGTTATTTAGCCTCGGGCCCCTCCTTTATGGACGTGAACGTCCACGATAATATCGTGATGTTAGAAATTGATAAAAACAGACATTGGCTAATTTACTATTGACAATGCACGTTATGAAAAATGTATTTATTAATATTGCTGTGTTAATCACTACTAATTTCAATCGATAACAGCTCACTGATTCGATTGTTTAGGAGGCTTAATATTAAGGCGTTGTGGGGTAAGCAGTAATGCACGTAATGCAAGTGTGCAAAAATATGAACTTAGCAGTGATTGTTTTTTGTTTAGAATTTTATTTTATCTTTGTTTTATTTAAAATGTATTAAACCTGACTGTAGGTATTTAGATATGCATATCCGACTATGGAAACCTCTCTGCGCGTGGTCTGAAACGAATTTGGCCGGTTTTTTCTTTATACGCGGAAGTATTAAAACTTCAGGCGGATTTTATTTCTATTGACAAAAATACTTGATCCATGAATAGTTAACATCAGTGATTTAAATCGTTAGATTCGCTTGGCATGTTGTATAGATTATACATTGTGACCTCACTTTTTTCTGTATGGACACAATTTCTGACCGGTGAGGGCACATCGAACGATTTAAACCTTTGCTTAAAATTGAAAATTTATCTGATATCCTGTATGAATAAAAAAGCTATGATTATTTTTATTTTATTTTTTTTTATAAAAAACTAAATACTCTCGATATCTACTTGAGCAAAGCTTGTAAAACCTTTTAATATCTATTTCTGCCACAATGTTAAGCCTCACATAAACAAATAATTACAAAAATCCGCTACTCTTCATATCTATGGCTTCTCTTTCTTAATTTTATCTAGCATTTATTTGTCGAATTTACCTTAGATTAAACTAATTGCTTTTAAGCGAGTGCCGTAATTTTTTTGATAGCTGCTTGAGATTAAGTGTATAAATAATACTAGAATATTTGTTTATCTATCCTGTGTTCGTGGTTTAGGTTCCAATCATCAGAATTCTCCTGCCGTTCTGCCAATTCATTTGGGGTCGGCGCATCATGTCTTTTTCATCCACACTTCTCTATTAGTCGTCATCTCGGTAGTCACCCCCCTTCTAGCCATCTCATCTTTCACACAGTCCATCCATCGTTTTTTAAGTCTTCCTGTACTCGTATTTATTCCGATACAGTTTCCAAACATGTAAAATTATGTGATTTTGATAAAACGACTTTGAATCCCACATATAAAGTTCAGGTTGCGTTGTAATTTCAAACATTTTTTTAACTTCTTCAATAATACCTAAATTATGAGTTAAGAATTTTTTATTTCTTTATAGTCATTAAATAAATATCGATACTTATCACGCCTCTAAAGTTTCACCAGCTTATTTAATTTGGCCCCGTAGACGATCTCTCAATGTACATGTCTCTCATGGATGCATCTGGTTAGACTGGAAGCCGACGCCAACATAGTTGGGAAAAGGCTAGGAAGAGAGGGAGATGGAGACAGAGAGAGATCTCTCTCTCTCAATGCCGTTCGTATCCCTATTAAAATTCTAGTATTATTTATACTTATACCATCATACTATTTCATAATTATTACTTAATTACTGTGCAAAACTTTATTTTTATTAGGCTGCGTGAGATTTTTCATAAATCGCCAATAATAATAATAAAACATAATAAATATGTATTAACATTACAGACTGTTATATACAAATGATATAAACTTGTAAATTGACCGATTTTAAATAGGAATGCTTGCATGGTGGTGCATTTACATAATGGTCCATTTTGGTCCAACTTCGAGATGTCATTATTTGATCGTTTGTGGGATTCCGTATCCAAAGAGTGCCAAAGGGACCCTATTATTAAGGCTCCGCTGTCCCTTCGTCCGTCTGTCACAGGGCTGTATCTTTTGAACCGTAAGGTACATACTTGATTTATTTTTATAGCCGCTATAAAAATAAAGTTAAAAATTAAAGAGGGTACCTACATATATACAAGAAACCGACCCCAACATAGTTTGGGTGTAACGTAAATTTTTCGGATTTCGAAAGTTACTAAGGATTTATTAAAAATATGTAGAGTTAAATATTCTACGGTGATCCGGAATACTTCGCGTGCGAGTCCGAGATTAGATTAATTAATTTATTTAGCAGTATGGTGTCTTGCAAAACATGTAACAAGACCAAAATGGACGATCATGTATAGACTAAAATATAATTGAAGAATAAAGTAGTCAATTCATAAGTAGTTTGTTTTCATAATCAAATTAATTAGCTATGCTGAGTTGAGATGTTACACATGTTTCATGGTTACTACCTAACGGTGACAAACCAAATTAATTTTAACATATCGCGAGTAGAGACTAAATCTTGTTGTTATTCATTAAGATACGCCCGTAACTTCGGCCGAAACTACGGGTTTTGTGATTAAGTAGTAGACCCTCTGTTCTTGGCCACAATTTCGTCATGGTTGTTTTGTTATATTCCTCGACATTTGAACTTTTTTCTTAATCTAGTTAGGTAATAATTTACTGTGTAACACCTCGCCCCAAAAAATATATCTATCTATAAAATTTAATCTAGCTAATAATAACTTAATACAAACGGTTCTATGACAATATATTAGTTATATTACTCCATACAATTCATGTTATATACCTAGTCATAATTATCGGTTCGGGGCGCCCTCTGTGTTCACGTCTTGACAACTTCTTGGAGTTTGACGTCACTGAAACAGAAATCAAAAGCTTTTTTCCGCACATTGGATCTACCTAGAGTAATTTTATGTTGAGTTGGGGCCAACGAATGGATATTAAATACGAAGCGTTGCGTTGCGTCGTTGCACCGCTATGATTTCAACGCACTGAGTTGCCAGACGGGCAATGCGGTGTGGCAACGCTACGCCGCTTACTACGATGCGACGTCGCAGCGACACGGTGTTGGATGTGTCAGTTTTATTTAATACATGCAACACCGTGCTTGTATTCGTGTTAATTTTAAAGCGAAAACATGAAGGAGAATATAACGGAGCATTTGTTCAGCGGTGGTGAAATAGCATAGAATTAAAAAAAAACCCATCGGTATGGGAATATGGGTGTTTTAATGGCGACTACATTGTGATATATATGAAAGTAGTGACCCCCTTATAGAAAATTTATCGTCAGACGGAAGATTCTACGATATATTTTCTGTTGTTTTTTTTTATAAACATTTTTGGAAAGTTAGGATGATATTTATCAACAGAGCGTAAAGTAAATCACCAGCGGGCCGCACTAGAGCCTTGTGCTCTAGATGTGTATGGTGTAGAGCAGTCGGCGCTATAGCGGCGCGGCCAGCAGGCCGCAGTACTGCAGCAGCGCGTCGCGCAGCGCGCCGGCCGCGCCCGCCGCGCGCGCGCCCGCGGCCAGGCGCACCAGCGCGGGGTACAGGCCTGCGGGGGCACACGCCAATCATTCATTTCTATTATGACAATTAACACTTTGCAGCGCATTATATATGTTTAAATATTTTAATACTGACCTATTAATTTCTGCCACGCTACAGCGTCTACTTTGCCGGGCGGCGCTTTTTTCATGGATTCGGTAAGAGTCGCCACTGCTTTCAGCACGAAAGATATTTCTGATAGTTGGTGCCTAAAAGAATACAAAATGGCTTAATGGAAACTAAGAAAACTTGTATGGGTAGTGGTCTTGAACATATAAGTATGTTTTTATTAACTTTTTAATACACACGTACAGTCAACATACATCAGATGTAACAATTTAACATAGAAAGTGCCTTTACGTTGTAGCAGTAAATGTGATTTCTCTTGGTTTTCACACCTGATGTGCGATTGTCTGTACATACAGGGTGGCATGGACATCGACGCGCACACTGTAACCATGGATTCAGCACATGATACTAGACCCCATAGCGTCGAAATTTTTTGTCGGTTATCAAAAAAAAAATCTGATTCATAGAAAAGTGCAATACCTACGCGGTGAAAATATATGGAACAACATTTTTTTTTTTATAGTGGTTACAGTTTGCGCGTCGATGTCTCTGCCACCCTGTATACAAGGTGGAGGCAACAGTACGAAAAAAATATAAACTTCGTATACACAACGTGTTTTTTATTGTTTTATGATATCCCATAACTCTAGGGGGTCATTGTACTCATCATTATGAACAACTTTTACTATGGAACCAAACCCGAAATCGCGACACAAAAATCTGGTGTTCCCTAAAGTTTGACGAGTTATACGAACATAAATGTAGGGAACAGCTGGTTTTTTTTTCACGCTTTCAGTTTTGTTCCCATAGTAAAAGTTGTTCATAATGATGAGTACAATGACCGCCTAGAGTTATGGGATATAAAAAAAAACACGTTGTATAATGACGTCTCTAGTTCTCTCAATCTCTAGTCATTCTAAATTTCAATTAAATATATCTAATAGTTTAGTCACTATAGTTAGCCTTTTTTTTTTTTTTTTGAGGATGGGAAATCATCAAATGACCCCTCCCGCTCTGGGTGGAGCAGAAGGGAGTGTCAGACTCTTACTAAAACCCACCCGTGTTCCTTCCTTACCCCTTTATGTTCCAGGGCAGCGGTAACCCTTTCGGACAATCCCGCTACCCTGGCAGGCTTCGGCCCTATCGGGCCCCGTCACTCATGCTGACATCTCTTTGAGGCGCGCGTGGAACACGTACACGCCGTCCGGCACGGGCCTGGTCCTGTTCGGACGGTGAGTTACCCATTACTCACCGCCCGCAGGCCCGCGCCTACGGTGGCCGACAGTCGTCACGCGGCTCCCGACGCCCGGAGCGTCTCCCGCGGCGGCTGAGGCGTGAGGTGCGTTCCCTCGCCCACCCCGCCACCTCCTTCGCTAGCATGACTGCTTCGCAGAAGGAGGTGACTGCCTCCCACTCCCTCTCGCCCCGGACCATGGCTTGAACCAGGGCCGGACGCGAGAGGTCGCCGCCGCTGCCGATCGCCTCTACGAGGACACGGCGGTGCTCTGCTCAAGCAGGGCAGACCTCCACCGTATGCTCCACCGTGTCCTCTGGGCGATCCTGACAGTGGTGACACCCGGGCGTCTCCTCCCGCCTGATTATGTGCAGGAACCTCCCGAAACATCCGTGTCCGGAGAGGACCTGCGTCAGGCGGTAGGTGAGAACGCCGTGACGTCTCTCTAGCCACTCCTCAAAGAGGGGTCTTACCGCCGCTATCGTGGCGTGCCCTACTATAGCTAGTCTAAGATTGGCAAAACCCATCGTCGTCCCATCACTACTATAGAGTTTGTTTGAAAAACCAGGGTATTAATTTCGATGTTAGGATTTATTTGGTACTTTCAAAATAATTCTATGCGTAAGTATTTTCATTTATTGTCCTATTACTGTCTCCACATTGTATTTCATAATGTTACAAATTCATCATCACAATCTACAACAACACAATCGATCAGTGTATATACAGGGTGGTATATTTTTCCCAATAAAACAGATTTCGTGAGCGGTTGTAGATTAAATATAGATAAATGAGAGGTTAACTTACCTAGGCAGCGGTTCCGTATTATCCTCGTCCTGCGTATATTTCGATATCACTTCCTGGAACCTGTCCAGTAATGCTACTATCGCTAGGGGGTCCGTGTCGTCTGAAAACAAAGCATATATCTTACATCTTTTTAAATTGTAAAACTACACTTCGTTTTTTTTTTGTTTTTTACATCTAAACTTCTTCACGAGTTTTCATGTAGTTTTGAATCTGTGGCCAGGGTTTGAAATAACCGTAATTTTGGGAACCGGTACCAGACGTAGTACCTGTACTATTAGTATTTCTAGTCATTATCGATACTGTACCGGTACCAAACGAATATTTCCGTAAGTTAGAGTGAGAAAATAGATATGTATAGTACTGTAGCGGTATCTACAACGCCACATGCGAATAACGCGTCATACTGACATCACGCAAATCCTGCATCTCGCAAGCAGAGTTTACCGCGCAATTTGCATTATACAAACTTCCCATCATCAATCGTTGGGCAGTTGCCCGCCAGACACAACACCCGTCTGGTCGGAGAATCCTCCCTTTTCTATGGAGTATGAGTGAACTTTACACCATGTTCCTCCATACCTCTATACTACTAATAAACGTATAACTTACTCTCAACTCCAGCGAAAGAATCAATATCTTCTAACATGGAGTACTGCAGAAGAGTCTCGAAGCACGTTCGCGCGAACTCTTCTCTTTCTTTTAATTCTTGTTCATTTTCTGTTGACAATTATTTATTTTAGTACTGGTATTCAGCTGCATCCGGTTAGACTGGAAGCCGACCCCAACATAGTTGGGAAAAGGCTAGGCAGATGATGATGAATTATTTATTTTAGTAATTAATTTTAATTGCATTTTAGAAAACTTTGATTGGCAATACGTTGTAAGAATGAGTTGAAGCAACGGTGTGAAGACGTAGTTAGCTACAATAATGATAATGACGACAGACGAAAGTTAATAAAAACACAGTGATTGTTGAGCGTGTTTGTTCTTAGGTTTGATGTCCAAATCAGGCAAAACTATTATTTATTATTTAGTTAGACACACTAGCAGCTAGTTAGCTGATGCGTGTGTATCGTATAGCTTGGAGATATTTAATCTGTCCAATCCATTCTTGAAGCAGTTCAGTGTGGGAGCCGTCACAACATTTTCAGGCAAAATGTTATTGAGTTGTTCCTGCTGAGATAGGAGCCTTTTGGCCTCGTACAGGACTTTCTGTTTCATTTTTCTTTTTGTTACTTTTTTATACAACGTGGCGCTACAATGGCGACATTAATTTAACACACGGGTAGGGCTAGTGGCCAGTAATTATAAAAATTATAACAACATAAAAAAAATCGTAACTTGAAAACTTTCACCTGCGCTGCGCGCCGATATAGGGCTCTCTCTCTTTCCTTCAATTCGCCTTCTCTTTGCTCGTTAATTGTTTTAATTACATTGATGCGATGTTATGATCCGTGACCCCGGCAAATAACCCCTGCGCTACAGTTCTTTAAGTCAGGTTGCTCTAAGGTGCTATTTTATAAAATTGTTAATAAATAAATAAATATTAATGTTTAATTAAATTAAAATATATTCATAAAACTACAACTCAAAACCGTATACGTGTGTTAAATTAATGTCGCCATTAAAGCGCCACGCTGTATAATTTGTTTTTGTTTTTATTTTTGATCGTGTTTAGTTTAGTTTTATGATCTTCCTGTACGGCACCCTAATTGCGTAACACACGATCAATCGGAATCTGAATAATTTTGAAGCAAATTGCTAATCCATTGCTTCATAAGTTCGAAAAATTTGTCTGCTCAACACGTAAATAACGCAATGAATGTTGTTGAACTGTCAAAATGAAACCGATTCCGATTGATCGTGTGTTACGCAATTAGGGTGCGGGTCGCAATAAATACTTTTTTTTTTCTTTCTTTTCTCCTAACCTGCAGTCTGGATTTATAGTCGTTTATTGTCAATTGTTTTGCCTCGTATCACATTGGGTTTATGATATAGCTCTAAAAATGTGGGTGTGCTATGTCCCCCCTGCTTACAACTCTAAAGAAATACAGGCGTAATGATATGCTACACTTACGTATGGGTTGTGGCGGTTGTGTATGTAGTGATCCTGCTCTGATAAGTGATAGCAATGCTCTTAAATGTTGAGGAGGTAATCTTGGGCGTGCTCGCAGTGCTTGCTCACGAACTGCGATTACTAGTTGCCGGGCTGCGCGGCCGCCGCCCACTCTGTTATGGAAAAATATAGAACCATCTACACATATAATAAAATAGTAACGAAGTCTGTATATTAAATACTAGCTGCGCCCGGCGGATTTACCCGCATATGTTTCGATCCCGTGGGAATATCGGGATAAAAAGGATACTTTTTATCCCGATATTCCAACTATGACATATAAATTAACTATGTGATAGATACCGGATGTCGGAAAATATCCCATGGGAACCTACTACCGGGATTAAAAGTACCCTGTGTTAATCCTAGTTAAACTATTCGTTTGCCAAATTTCATCCAAATCCGTTCAGTAATTTTTGGCGTGAAAGAGTACCAAACATCCATCCATTCATCCATACAAACTTTCACGTTTATAATATTAGTAAGATTTTTGAAAAAAAAAAGTAATTGGTGCGACGTGTGAACGAGTCTGATGCCCATTTTAGATTTTTTTCCGTTTGTCTGGTCTAGATGTATGTATGTTCCGGATTGACGCAAAAACGGCTGAACAGATTGGGATGAAATTTGGCACACAGATAGTTTATAGCCTGGATTAACACAGGGTACTTTTAATCCCGGTAGTAGGTTCCCATGGGATATTTTCCGACATCCGGTATCTATCACATAGTTAATTTATATGTCATAGTTTCATTAATTCATTTTAATTCTTTTACCTATTGTGGTATAGTAATTTTATTTTAGGTGCATCGTCTTCACATATAATTATATAATTAATGTATGCCAAATATTGTATAACATTTTAAAAGAGTAACGGTGGAGCTTCTTGCCCATTCTTCTCCATACGAAAACTACCTTTTGGAAGGGGCGACTAGAATCAATTTAATTTTTGACGTTCAAAAGTGCCTTTTATGTGCCTATTTGAAATAAATGATTTGACTTTGACATCCACGCGGGCGTAGCGGGGGAGGCTAGTTTCGAAATAATAAATTTCAACAATATTACTTACGGTGGCTCAAACAGGAATGTTTCCAACACTTTGGGTAGGGTTTCCCAAAATTCTTTATAAACATCAGGCTGTTCCCTCGCTAACGGCAAACCTGTACCTAATACCTATAACAATCAAAATTAAGTTATTTTACAACCGATAATGATTAGATGAGATCAAAGGGCGCGGTAGGAGCGCGATCCGAGCGCGCTCGGTTTTTTAACAATGCTCAAAGGCGCCTCAGTTGTTTGGCGCGCATGGTGTGGACGGTTGAAGGTGGATTGGTCGATTCCTTGTAAAGTTGAGTCCCATATTCCAACCAGATTCTATATGACATTCTTACCCAGAACCGTCTTTTCATGTTTGTTTTTGTGATTTATAGCGCCCGTTTTGTGGTTTATACGTTTCCGTTCGTGCCTCCATATCGAGCGTGTGTTCTACTGAACCTAACCTTGAAATACATGGATCGGCACGGGAGCGCGCGGCAGGATCAAGAGTTTCCTAAAACGGATCGTGCTAAAGAATCTCCGATCCACGATCGGAACTCCATGATCGTGGGTCGTGGAGCACCGATCCACATTTGAATCGTCCGTTCTGGATCCAGCTATTTATTTGCCAGAAACAGGGGATGCTCGCACACACAAACACATTCACACAGTAGTTCGCTTCTTAAACGTTATTTGTGTTCCTCACAAAGTGAATAATTATAGTTTGACCGAAACTGCTGTACCGCGCCTTAGGAATGCGCGGCTCGGCTCGGCGGGACGCGGGACGCCGTGAGCGATGACGAATGAGCGGCGCACTGCCTCCCGGGAGCCGCGCACATACCGAAGGCGCGGTACAGCGGTGTTGGTCAAACTATATTACCTAAGAGAGTACCTTGGTGTCATATTGGCCAGCTGTATTAACTTGTTTTTATATAATATTATGTAACTACCTACTTTTTTGCTTTGTTTGCTACTGATCTCATACATTGTTGATATTGTTTTACTTGTTCTACATCTGCATGGTTCGTCAAATCGTCATTAGATGACGATTATTTTTATGTTAAAATTTAAATCTCATATAAGTGAACTGTATCTTGTTCTTATGAGAAATAAAGATTCTTTAAACCTAAAAGGGAGTGAATGAAAGAATGGCGGTTAGCGGGGGGACTAGAAAAGAAAACATTTTGCGCTGACCCCAAGTAACATGAGATAGTGAAAGGGAAAAGAATGTAGTAATGCTAATTATTTACCTGTAAAGATGAAGAAAGTAGTGATTCTTTTTTACCTGTAATAATAGTGATGATATTTGCGCGATCTCGTCCATTTGTTCCGCTGTCTTACGTCTCTTGTCTTGTCCGTATTTCTGTACTGATGCGTGTAACGCCTAGAAAATATAATGACTTGAATTATTACAGAAGACATTAGTTTTAATTTAAATCAGTAATGATATTGACTAATCTCATAATGCTTATCACAAGGATACTATTAAAAGAACCTTCTGTCTGAACTAGGTTTTCAGCAAAATTAACTTAAAATCGATACTGGATGATTTTTCTGTTAGAGTTTTCTGTAGTTGTAATTTTTCACTTGACTGATAGGCGTCAGGAAAAGCTACTATATTCGTTAATGTATGTGTTTCTGAATTAGATCGAGCAGAGGTAAACTTCTGTTTTGTACTGCCGTGCTTTGTAGTAGTGTGTGTCTGGCGGGCAACTGCCCGATGAATCATGTCAGGCTGTTGTATATATGCTAATTGCGCGGTAAACCCTGCTTGCGAGATGCAGGATTTTGCGTGACGTCAGTAAGACGTGTTGTTCGCATGTGGCGTTGTAAATACCGCTACATTGCACGTTTGTATGAAGTTTTCTCAATCGGGTTATCTTCGTTATCATCCGTCACTAAGGGTTTTGGAAAGTTTATGGAATTACATAGAGTTGTTAATCTACAATTTTGTAATCACCGTAATATAACAAGTACAGTCATGAGCACCAATATGTTAACACTTGGCAACTTTCAATTGCGATTTTTTCGTGAAATAATGAATGCAACGTTAAAATACGACAAATTACACAAACCTATAGGTTCGAAAATGCTATGATAGAAACAACAAAAAATTTCATTAAAAAATAAAGGAGTAAATTGCTTTTGAACAAAGCCGAGTGTATACTTACTTTTGCTCGTGATGTACTTACAAGGTTGTAACAGCTCTATATAAGAGCTCGTTATCGTGCGTTCGTAATTCATTTTCATTTATTGCGTACCATAATGTATGAAAATGTACCAAAAGGCTTAAAGCTAGGTAAAAATTATGGGCCCTGTTAGGGTGTTCCGAAGATAGACGATGATTGCCGAAGTGAAAACTTATTTGGAAGATCTTCATGCTTCAGTACTTACTAGTAATAAATGCGGTAAGACATCGACGGCAGCGTGCGGCGCGGCGCGGTACAGCGCGGCCGCCGCCGCCAGGCAGCGCGGCGCCGCGCCGCCCGGCCGCGAGCCGCACGCCGCCGCCAGGCACGTCAGTGCGCTGAACAGCGCCGGGAGCAGCTCGTGGCGCTGCAGGGCTTCCTGTCCGCGCCAAATCAATCAATAAATTATGTTTTCAACTTAAAATTATCCACAGGAGAGGATTAGGATTGCCCATGACCAATCTTACATCCCACAAACAAGGTATGCAGTCAATCGCAGGGCTGCTTTTTTCCAACGAAAAATTGTCTCAGCACATGATTTTAGACCCCATAGCGTTGAAATTTTTCGTCGGTTAATAAAAAAAAAATCTTGCTCTTCCATACATTTTGACCGCGTAGGTATTGCACTTTTCTATGAAACAGAAGATTTTTTTTTATAACCGACGAAAAATTTTGGACGCTATGGGGTCTAAACTCATCTGCTGAATCCATGGTTACACACCCTGTATTTAGTAGGAATATTACTTGGATAGTAGGATGTACGATAGTAGAAAGGAGGATAAGATTATTATATCATACCTTATGCACTATATCTAGACAGTGTAACGCGTGAAGGCTGACCGGCGCGGCGGCAGCTAGGGAATCTAATGCTGATGCTGCTGCTGACGGTTCAGTACTGCACACGTGTGATAAGCAGGAGCCTAGCTTTGTTACGTCTGCTGGGGTAAATCTGAAAATATAAAATTAATTTATTTTCATATTTGAGGTCTTTGAAAGTCTCATGAAATTTTTAATAAGTAATAATAATCTAGATAGATAAACAAATCAAGTATCTTGACTTGGCTCGCGAGGTGGTCGACTTGTGGCATGTGGACTCAGCAATCATTGTGCTGATAGTCGTGACAGACAAGAGTCTCGACCAACACCTGAGGAGGCTCTCGATATGCAGCTGGATCAAGGGCTTGATTCAGAAAGCGATACTTCTGGACACGACTTGCATTGTCAGGAGGATCCTCTCTCTGGAGCCCTGACCGCCGGTAGCTTGAACCCTGTTCCCGATACCGGCGGGCTACTATCTTTTATATTTATCAATGTTTTTATTTTATCTTTTAGTTTATAAAAATATTAAACGTATTTTATAAGTATTTAAATGAATTAAACGATAATAATATCTTGATACTAATCTTTTTTGTCTTTATCAATTTGCTTGAGAAAACAACATGTCCTGCACCCTGATTGTGGAACACACGATCAATCGGAATCGGTTTCATTTTGACAGTGCAACAACATTCATTGCGTTATTTACGTGTTGAGCAGACAAATTTTTGAAGCAATGGATTAGCAATTTGCTTTAAAATGATTCAGATTCCGATTGATCGTGTGTTACGCAATTAGGGTGCTGTTTAGTATCAATCATGTTATATGGATTCTTTTAGAAAGACTTCAAATTAAAACACGGATTCTTGTAATAATATCACACGTATATTATCCTGAATGGAATTAACACGACACGTCACTCTCCCGCTCACTCCCGAATACAATAGCCTATCGATCGTTGTTGTGTCGATCGCTAGTGCTGCCCGCCCTGATATGTATAGGGTTGGGACAACCAGGGAATTATTGTTATCAGTTCGGCCTTCCTGACTCTCCTGCGTCCATTCCATTCAGTATAATATACGTGTGATATTATTACAAGAATCCGTGTTTTAATTTGAAGTGTATAGTGTTTTAAATATGACAAACCTACAGATATAGGAAGATTTGGCGTAAGCATTGTCTTGTGAATAAGAATTTCTGTGAAAAAAGAGCAGTTTGACGTTTAAGCTTAAAAAAGTGTCTAGAGATGTCATTTTATTTAAATGATCTGATACGTCACAAATTCTGTGATGTTTCGCCAACGATATAAAATGTCTTTGTATATATATTAAAAAGTAAAAAAAAATGCCATCACAATTTCCCCATACTTAATAACAATGAATATACTTACGTTGGTCGTATATGCTGGAAGATAAGTGGGAAGATCTGCACCAGTGTTGTGAGGAAGTTCAGCGACGGTGCGTACACTTCCACTGGCTTACCATCCTCGGATGCTGAGGAGGAAATACATGTTTTAATGAGACAAATATATTGATATAAGCTTATGATGATGGCACCCCAGCTGCAGTGCAGCAACCCAGTGAAGAAGATTTAGATCTAAGTGCAACTGTTTGGTCCAAGTTTGGTTTTACATATGCGTGCACTGACTGGACAGGTCCTCTCAATTTGTGTGGTTCTTTCCTCAAAAGACCATCTCAGACATCGACCTACATGGTCTTCATATGATCTAACCAAGATTATGTCTGGACTTTAAAAGAGACGGTGACATCTGAGTTTGTTTCGGCCTTTCTTCTCAGACTAGTCAGATAAGAAACGCCGACCTCATCTAGTTTTAAAATATGATTGACGTGCAAAAGTGTTTGTACAAACCTACTTACAAAATAAAATCATTTATTATTTATTTACCATAAATGTTGTCTATTTTATATTACTTTTTAAACCACACTCCAACATTCAATACCATTACTCCAATGGCATTCTAACGTGTCCGCACTGTGGAAGTACCTTTACAGTGAAGATAGGTTAAGTTAGCCACATCAGATCACACGCCCGTAACCTATAGTTGTCGGAAACAATAGCAGTCACCGTAGCCGAAATTGGCATGGGATGTATAAATACAGGGTGGCAGGGACATCGACGCGCACACTGTAACCATGGATTCAGCACATGAGTTTAGACCCCATAGCGTCGAAATATTTCGTCGGTTATTAAAAAAAAATATTGCTGTTCCATACATTTTGAGCGCGTAGGTATTGCACTTTTCTATGAAACAGTTTTTTTTTTTTTTTTAAGATAAGCGACGAAAAATTTCGGCGCTATGGGGTCTAAACTCATGTGCTGAATCCATGGTTTCAGTTTGCGCGTCGATGTCCCTGCCACCCTGTATATTACTTTTAATCTTAAAAATAATCTTATTTAAATAGTTTTAGCATAATAATTATACGTTTTGCTTTTTGTAATACACAACTTGCTATGGAAGAGCGGACTCTCCTAACACAGGCACTATCTGCCTAAAAGGAGGATCCAATTACAAAATTTTGTTATATAGTTTGACCGAAACTGCTGTACGGTTTTGGTCAAACTATACCTAAACTTGTTTTTACCAATAAACTATTTTATTTATTTATTAATCTTAGGGCGCATTACACCAAACTTATTATACATAAAATAAGTGTTATACTGAGAAGAAATTTTGAATTTTTGACAGATTTTCCATACTAGAACTGTCAGATGACTATTTTATTCCACGGATAACAGATACAATTTAAAATCTGCCTTTAGTGTAATAAATAATACTATCATACCAATGTATCTATCATATTATCTGTGGTCTGTAGAAAGCAGTACCGTTCATCTTGTCCAAATGCTAATTCTTCAAGTGGTGACCCCGACGCTGACGAACGAACTTCTGATACGTCAATTGATTATCAGAATATACTTACGTGGAGGGTCAGAAGGGGATGCAGCCACTATATTACTCCAGGCGGCCCACACTCGCCTCTGTAGGGAAACCTCCAATCCTGTGTCCTGCCTCGCTGCTAAGTGCTGATACCACTTCAAGCTATAAATACTCCTAGATAATGATAGTATATTTACGTGGAGGGTCAGAAGGTGATGCGGCTGCTATATTGCTCCAGGCTGCCCACGCTGCGGCCCACACTCGCCTCTGCAGAGAGGCCTCCACTTCAGTAGCGCGGCCTGCTGCTGATACCACTTCTTGGAATGATTTGAGGGCACCTACTGACACCTAAGAATAAGGAAGAAAGGATTATTAAACAGCACACACACAAGTCTGTTTTGTTTGTTCAATTTATCATAACACAACTCTATAAAAAACATAAAATCCCCTCACCTCATGACTCCTTTTCAGCGCGAAGTCGGTGATATAATCCAGTAAAGCTGTCCAGGACCTGTTGAAGTCTCCCACGGTCGTGAGCAGCTGGAACCTGGAGTGGAAGACTCGAGACACGCCTGATAGGGTCAGCACCTGAGAAATATGAGCTTGGTTTTAAAACATATATCCTTTCCAAAAGTTGGTTAACGCAAATACGGAAATTAGCGCCCAATTTTATACAAGAAATCAAACTATAATAGTATCTCGTCGTCAAAGTTGTCAAAACTGCTTTGACTTTTCAAAGTTTTGGCTGCAACGTTTCTGGCCTTTGTTGCGTAAATGTAACGTTGAAAGACGTTTAGTGTCATTTTACGTTACCACAAACCAAAAAATCTATTAACCCATAAAATAAATTCATTTCCCCCCATGTGCTTATTAAACGCTACATAATTATACAGGTTGGCATCGACGCGCAAACGAAGACGAAGATTTTCTAAACTAGGCCTAAAATCATGTGCTGAATTCATGGTTATAGTTGGCGCGTCGATGTCCCTCCCACTCTGTATAAAAACAAAAAAAAATTATACCTACAACACATGTCATATCCTACAAACCCAACAACACTGCTGCAATATACCATTTTGTCCCTAAAAATATATCACATATTTGAATATATCGCTGAACTGGTTGTTTCTTACCTGCGTTTCTGCCCACTGCTTCTGTGCCGTGTTTCTGGTGTGATGTATTAAGATATGATCTCCGGTGTCTACTTTCTCTGAGCTTGCTATGTTTGACTGCTTTTGAACCTAGAGAAAAAAAAAAAATACATTGGATATATATTTTTTCATGAATCAATTTAGAATTGGTGAGAAGCTCTACCCGAGCGTAAATATACCCACAAAAAATAATAATATTAATGAAAACACGATTAAATAATTGTCCCTACTTCCGTGGGGTAATTGCGTTACCCCACGGAAGTAGTTTGACAGTTCAACAACATCCATTGCGTTATTTACGTTGTTGAGCAGATAATTTTCTCGAACATATGAAGCAATGGATCAGCAATATTCTTCAAAATGATTCAGATTGCGGTTGATAGTGTTATGTAATTAGGGTGGTGTGTTTTTAGCCGTCCAAAAAAGTTAATTAATCGGGTTTAGGATATGAAGTTTCGAACTACTTTCGGACGGGCCCGTATCTTCGTTGACGGATTTAGAGGGTAGGCTCCCAGTTGCGAGGTCGACTAAGCATTAAAGTATAGCTCATCATCAGCCTTTAGCAGTCCACTGCTGGACATAGGCCTCTCCTATTGCACGCCATTCAACTCTATTTTCGGCAACTCTCATCCAGCTGCTACCAGCCATCCTGTGCAGATCGTCGCTCCACCGAGCTTGAGGGTGTCCTACCTTGGGTAGCGGGATCGTCCGAAAGGGTTACCGCTGCCCTGGAACATAAAGGGCTAAGGAAGGAACACGGGTGGGTTTTAGTCAGTAAGAGTCTGACACTCCCTTCTGCTCCACCCAAAGCGGGAGGGGTCATTTGATGATTTCCCATCCTCAAAAAAAGGGTGTCCTACCTTACGTTTACCGATTCGCGGTCTCCACTCAAGAACACGTCTACCGCAACGGTCATCGGTTCTACGGCTAATATGGCCGGCCCATTGCCACTTCAGCTTGCTTATTCTGTGAGCTATGTCGACAACTTTGGTTCTCTGGCGGATCACCTCGTTGCGCATTCGATTTCTCAGAGAGACTCCAAGCATAGCCCGTGGTACAAGTGATGCGGGAGTGAAGTATAGCCACTCGTGAAAACCTTTTTTTTTTTTTTTTTTTTTTTTTTTTTTTTTTAATATCCTTTGACATTTCACACAGCGCCATCTAGTCCCAAGCTAAGCAACCTAATGCTTGTGTTATGGTAACAAGATGGCTGATAAACTACTTATATACATTTTTTTTTTTTTTGTAAATACATACATATTATAGATAGAAAAACACCCAGACTCGGAACAAATACATGTAGGTGATACAAATATTTGTTCCGTGCGGGAATCGAACCCGCGACACGCAGCGCAGCAGTCAATCGCTTAACCACTGCGCCAACCGTGCCGTCAATTTTAATTGCTAACTAGTTTCCTTGAACATTCCACCTGGGTTTTTGTAGCCTCGTACCTGTTCTAACATCGGGAACAACACAGCCAGCAGCGCTCTCCAGGCTGGCTTGCTAAGAAGGGTCCCGTGGGCACCTATACAGCTGAATAGTGTTTGGCTGGCGGCACGGCGAACTGGGGCCCGGGGTTCCGTACAAAGTTCACCTGGAAGAAATAGGGAGATATAGATTTACAAACATATTTTAACTAAAATTGAAAATGAAATAAAAAATGGTTTATTATTTTAACAAGTGGACCTTAAAACTAGTGAGGAGCCTCCTTTTAAGCAGATAAGCCTGTGTTAGGAGACTCCGCTCTTCCGTAACTTAATAAGTATCATTTAGGTACTTGTTTTATGCAAAACTAAAGGGAATAATAATACAAAAAAAATAGAGAATTATAGCTAAACTTGCAGCATGCACGCAGGCATGATCAAGAGTGTGTGAGTAAAAGTGAGTGTGTGTGAATGTGAATGTGCGGACAGGAATGTGAGACAATTTTAAAAGATATTGAGTTGGATTGTCACTGAGATGAGATTGTTACTAGATTCTAAATGTAAAGTAAGGGAATTGGGCTTTTGGTCAAAGTCAAAATCAAAGTCAAATCATTTATTTTAAATAGGCATATAAAAGGCATTTTTGAACGTCAAAAATAAAATAAAATTGATTCTAGTCGCCCCTTCCAAAAGGTAGTTTTCGTATGGAGAAGAATGGGCAAGAAACTCCACCGTTACTCTTTTAAAATGTTTTCCAATATTTTGCATACATTAATTATATAATTATATGTGAAGACGATGCACCTAAAATAAAATAAAATTCAAGTACGCTTGCTAATGTACCCAATTTATTTTAAGGACATCCTACATAACATCGGTGCATGTCGTTCCAGTGTTTGAAGCGTATGGCGCTGGTATTGGGTTACTTACTGAGTCTGATGTAGAGGCACATCCACAGTTTGTCCAGCGGCGGTAACTCGGCGTGGTTGGGCACTTCGGGACACACGGCCGCGTCGTTTGCTAGTGCTGCTACTAATTTGTCCCGGTTGTGGTAGAGGTAGTCTGATATGTTCCACTGCAGGACGAAAGGTATGGTTAGAGAGTCTTTTAAAAAACCTTGGCCACATTAGGAATCACTCCTGTATCGTGGGTGTGTTTACAAACATTTAAACTCACATACACAAACAGCCAGACCCGGAACAACTACCTGTAGGCAATACAAAGATTTGTTCCGTGCAGGAATCGAACTCGCGTCACGCAGCGCAGCAGTCGATCGCTCAGCCACTGCGCCAACCGTGTCGTTAAAGGTCAATTACATAGGTAGGCAAACATGAACACCCAAATTTTTCCAGTTATGAATTGATCAGTTTCTCATGTCAAATCCAATGTAAAGTCCCGAGTTTGTCATTAACCACGTCTTGACCCCAGACCAGAAGGTTAATTGCGACCACTATACCAATACAAGCTTAAAATCTTGAGTCTTGGTCAAACGAAACCATAAATGAATAAAACAAAAGCCGGGTTTAATGGCTGTTTAGTCGACCTCGTTGCTTTACCAGTTTCGCCACACTGTAACTGACACATAGACAAATATACCTTGTGGATTAGTGACGTGCAAGTGACATTAAACCATAGGGTGGTAAAGCAATTATGAGGTCGACTATACATCTTTAGAGAAATTATAAAAAAAATGCGTCGTATAATAAACTTTAAAGACTCACCATCAACCCAACAGCAGTGAGACTAATATTCAACTCTTTAGTCTGCGTGGCGAAGGCGGCTGCAGCAGCTAATACCTGTCGCAGACACCTTGGACCTGCACAGCCTAGCAGGTCACCTGCTACTACTTGTGCGCACTGGAATGCTGACCGGATCAGCTGTTCGCTGGTGAAGATAAAATAATAATATGTTTTTGAAACTTAATAGCCTTTCTACGCAGATGACGACAATGCAGGAAACCCATATGGAAATGGAGGTATTTGCTCCGACTTGAAATGAAGATGAATGAGCGTAGAAACGTCTTTGCCCGACAATCATCATCACCATCATCAGCCTACAGCAGTCCACTGCTGGACATAGCCCTCTTCAATTTTTTTTTTAAACGTTGCCCGTCGCTAGAAATTACTCCTGTATCGTGGGTGCGTTTACAAACATTTAAACTTACATACACTAACAGCCAGACCCGCAACAACTACCTGTAGGCAATACAAATATTTGTTCCGTGCGGGAATCGATCCCGCGACACGCAGTGCAGCAGTCGATCGCTCAGCCACTGCGCCAACCGTGTCGTCAATTGCACGCCATTCAGCTCGTTTCTCAGCCATTTAAGTACATTGTTGCCTTACAAAATGGTACTTCAATTCTGGAGTACCGAGGGGTAACGTGTTCCCGTGTTATATTAACTGGGTTGTGGAGGCCGGATAGGCAATCGCTCCATGTAAAATACTAATATTCAGCTGCATGCTGTTACACACATGGAGGACAGGGTGTTATGGCGCAGCTTGGGAGAGACCTATGTCCACAGGCGCGGTCCTTGGGGGGGTCGTGGGGTCATGACTCCCCCCTCCAAATCATTTAAGCTGTCGAGAGTCTGTATGATTCACTTGCCTTAGTAACTTACAATACCCCCCCCCCCCCAAATCTTGGGCTGCGACCGCGCCTGTATGTCCAGCAGTGGACTTTGATAGGCTGAGTATATTGATTGATGCTGTTAGACTGGAAACCGCTCCAAACATAATAGGAAAATGGTAGGCAGATGATGACATACCTGTGGTGCGAGGATATGGCAGAGATGATCTCCATCATGAGAGGCCAGGCGGCGCCGAGCTGATCTCCTCGAGAGTGCAGGAGTCTCGCAGCGCATTCCAGCTGTCTCGCCCTAACGTCACATTGACGTACTGCGCAAAGTTCTGATAGAGGCTCCAGGAGGAGACGTTCGCGGGCCTGGGAAATAAAAACATTTAAAAAAAGCGACAAGGAATTTGAATGGGGCAGAGCAGTTATGGCTCTTTTTCTTCTATACATAATTGTTTAAAAACGAAATCTGTAGTTCCATGTGTCTTTTTAAAGCTTTTGCGAATGGTTGACCAAGCTAGCTGGTGAGCAGTGGTGGCCCAGTGGTAAACGGGCGCGACTTACGAGTTGTAGGTCGTGGGTTCGAACCAAGACAGGCGCTATACTTTGTGTAAATAATTTCATCAGCACTGCTCTCAAAACGGTGAAGGAAAACATCGTGAGGAAACCGGCATGTCCTAGAAACCAAAAGTTCGAAGTCGTGACATCTAACAACACGCATTGGGCCCGCGTGGTAGCCTTTTTTTATAAAAACTTTACCCCACTAGGAATTACTCCTGTATTGTGGGGGCGAATACAAACATTTAAACTCACATACACAAACAGCCAGACCCGGAACAACTACCTGTAGGCAATACAAATATTTGTTCCGTGCGGGAATCGAACCCACGACACGCAGCGCAGCAGTCGATCGCTCAGCCACTGCGCCAACCGTGTCGTCAGATTACGGCCCACTACCCTCTCACAGAGAGGAGGCCTGTGTCCCAGAAGTGGGAACATTATAGGCTGATTATGCATGACCAAGCTGGCAAACAAGAGCAATCGTAAACTTAACATGACGTAAAACAGCAGATTTAATTAAATGGACTTTCTGAAACTGTGGTTTTTTTTTTTTTTTTGAACCCCGTGAAGTTTGATTTTGATTTTAACACTTACCTCAGTGACAAGAACCGGGTTGTTATGGTGGTATTGAAAAGCAGCTTGTACCAGGTACGTGATGGCTTCTACACCCCACTCTCGCATCCTTATGTGAGGGTGTTGGCATACCTGAGAAGAAATACAATGATTAGTATTTATTTAACCTGTAGCGGTATCTACAACGCCACATGCGAACAACGCGTCATACTGACGTCACGCAAATCCTGCATCTCGCAAGCAGAGTTTACCGCGCAATTAGCATAGATACAATTTCCCAACATCAATCGTGGGGCAATTGCCCGCCAGACACAACACCTCTTTATGAGAACAAGAATCAGCACCCTAATTGCGTAACACACAATTAATCGGAATCGGTTTCATTTTGACAGTTCAACAACATTCATTGCGTTATTTACGTGTTGAGCAGACAAATTTTTCGAACTTATGAAGCAATGGATTAGCAATTTGCTTCAAAATGATTCAGATTACTATTGATTGTGTGTTAAGCAATTAGGGTGCAGATCTGCAAATAACTCAAATATCAACAAATCACGCATCATTTTAATAACAAGAAACAAATGTCTGCCAATACTGACAACTTAGTCGATCTGCCTAACCTCACCCAACTGTGTTGGGATTGACTTCCAGTCTAACCGGATGCAGCTGAATACTAGCATTTTACATGGAGCGACTGCCTATCTGACCTCCACAACCCAGTTACTGGGTAACACGATACCACTTGGTAAGACTGGTTGTCAGACTTTCGGGCTTCTGACGACCCGTAACGACTGTCAAAGATCCAAGAATGACAGCCGGGGCCAATGACTTAATAATCTTTCCGAGGCACGGAGGGGTCGGTATGTAAAGATGGTCACCCATCCACGGAACGACCGAGGCAGGCGTAGCTTAACCTGATCGATCGATACGTGCGGCTGTTATTACTTAGCCACGAGCCCCTTACAACTTAGTCATCATCTGCCTAGCCTTTTCCTAACTATGTTGGGGTCGGCTTTCAGTCTAACCGGATGCAGCTGAATACCAGTATTTTACATGGAGCGACTGCCTATCTGACCTCCACAACCCAGTTACTGGGTAATACGATACCCCTTGGTGAGACTGGTTGTCAGACTTTCGGGCTTCAGACTACCCGTAACGACTGTCAAAGATCCACGAATGACAGCCGGGATCAACGGCTTAACGTGCTATCCGAGGCACGGAGGGGTCTCGGTATGTAAAGATGGTCATCCATCCACAGACCAACCACGGCAAGCGTAGCTTAACCTGACCGATCGACCTGTGCGGCTGTTATTATTTAGCCACGGGCCCCTCCCCCTTACAACTTAGTATTGCTTCTAATATGGGTTTATATTAAAATTTTACTTTTGTCAGAATTAAGTTCGACACACAAAACCTGCCTTGAAGGTTTAAACAAAAGGTATTGTTGCAGAGTCAGGTTAGTCTTTACTTTTCTTGAATAATAGTACCTATGGTAATAATTTGCCCAGCAGTGAGACAGTGGGCGGGTGGCGGTTTGGGTGTGGTGCAGTGGAGAGGGAGTGTGGGCTCACAAATAAAAATAAAATTATTATTATTATTGATTGATTCAGGACTCCTTCAGCAGGAACTGGTCTTTAGTAGCTTTGAACAGAGAGAGGTGAAAAGAAAGTACCTTTGCCCAGTAGTGGGACAATAACAGCTAAAAAAAAATTTTGACACGCTAAGAAGACAGTACCTATAATAATTGACTTACCTCCAACAGATGATTTGTGATTGGTCTCCACATAACCTCAATCCTGTGCATATTAGCCAACCCAGTTTCGAGCAATTTTGCTACCGCGAATAGTGACGGCTCCTGAAGAAAAAAAAAGAAATGGTTTAAACTTTGTGCAATGCTTAATAAAGTTCGTAAAGAACTGTACACCGTGTTCTTCACGTTAACTATAAACTTTGGCAAACGCTTCTATAGTTCTTACAAATCAAACCAAACAGGAAGTAGAACTTAAAAAGGCTTCGTTACAATGATATTTGTAATTTCATTCAATGAAATTTAATTGAGCTATGCAGTAAAAAGGATCTTAATTTGGCCTATGTTGCCGCTTAGTGCAATTAAAATGATAAAACTATTAAATTCTTCGGATAAAGAGGCATGCATATCGGGTGATTTACGTCAAGTTTGTATGAAAATTAACAAAACATAAGAAATCATGAATGTGTCCATAATGAAAAATGCTTATTTCCATGGTAAGAACATCTGGTCGAAGTTTGTGTATATTGTCCGGAACACGGTTTATAGTAATAACTCATATAATTATTTCTATAATGAATTTCGGGGAAGGCTAAAATATTTACGGGCTGTTTTACCACTTTCTTATAAAGTTTGGTTAATTTAACACATTATCTGTTACATAAAAACACATCCTGTTCAAGTATTTGAGTATTATATCTATTTACGTAAACGAGGAAAAAGAAGAATGTAAGGATCTTAGCAGGTGGCGCTCTGTAGTTTCTGCCTACCCCCATGGGAAGGCGAGAGGGTGAGTACGTATTTCTGGAAGTAAGCGTCTATCTGGACATTGTGAAACATAGGCTCTTATAACCAGTGATAGGAATAGGTAGTGCCTATTTGCCTAAACTTCGAAGAACAGAGACAAGAAACGGAGACTTCCTTAGGACTACATTTTTCACTCACTCACTAACACATTGTGTACGTCAGATATATATACTAACACAATTTTTGCTTTTGATTTTACTGTAAATTATTTAATTTAATGTAATGTTAGTATTGTTTAAATTGATTTTAATTCTATTTCAGTGTCTGTGGTCTACGTACCAATTGATTTTAATATAATTTAATGTATTGTATGGATTATTATTATCTGAAATAAATGAATTATTATTATTATTAAAAGTGTTGTCCCGAATTTCTGGACACATGTCCCGGAAAAAATGTAGTCCTAAGGAAGTCTCCGTTTCTTGTCTCTGTTCTTCGAAGTTTAGGCAAATAGGCACTACCTATTCCTATCACTGCTTATAACATAAGATCAACCTTTAGTACATTCTGCTTTGTTGGTATATTGGCGTGGCTAGCGGACATATGGCAAATAATTTAATTTAATGTTCTGTGCCTTGTAATGTTAATAACTTTACATACCTAGTCTTGTATACAATCAAGTATTTTCTAAATGAACAGACAGCTGTGCTGCTGGGGAGTTTGTTGCGCCACTTCTTCCCAGCGAAAGCACTAGGAAGTGGTGAAAGGCGGGCGTTTTGGGGGACTGTCTTTTGTAATTTTGACGTTCATAAAATTGCTGATTCTCAGCCTAGTTTGAATAAATGACTTTAGATTTTGAAACCAGGTAATCTTTTGGTAGTTTAAATTTTAACTTACCCTATTAGAATAAGCCAGCTCCATAGCTTCATTAGACAGCTTACACAGCGCATCAATCAAATGATGCAGCGCTACATCATCCAAGTTCTTTGAGGACTCGAACACACGCGATAACATCGCTGAAAGCGCTGTAATTTACAAATCATTAAAATGAAACGTGTAGAAGATTGTAGGATATATGAATATGTTTTATTGTTGAAAGCGCCGTATGAAGTAATTTTGTTTTTTGTAACTGTTTTCATGAATACAACATCTGATTTCTGAAAAGCTAATTAACATAATATTTTTTTAACAGATTGTCAAACTAAAACTGTTGTTTTTTTATTGCTAAATGGGCCTGCTCTTGACCTCAATCACGCCTGATGGAAAGCGATGGATGAGATCTATGATGGAACGAGCTTGCCCAGAAGATGTCTGTTCACTCTTGCTTTGAACGCAGACGGGTTAAATGTGGGAGGAAACACAGATACCGGCAGAGAGTTAAACGTGGAGGAGAAGCGCTAAGTACGAATTGTCGGGATATCAACCAACCTGCAGTACGCCTGGGTGTCCGGTGGTAAAAAGGCGATGGTAATTGGCTGAATGAAACAACAACAGCCAATCAGAACACTTGAAATGAGTTTGACAACCGGTTAGCAAAATATTGTGTTGCCTTTCAGATTCAGAGAGCATGATTCTTTTAATTTTTTTTTTTAGTTTAATAAATATTTTATACAAAAATAAATTCAGAAATTGTCAAAAATTTGTAACAAAGCGTTTCACAGTGCTTAGCGAGTGTGTTTTTGTATAATAAATAATTATAATATAAAAATGATAAACGTACTAAAACACACACAAGACCTCACAACTAGCTTTGTTATTCTAACTTTTATATAGAGATTGTAATCAAATCAACTTTTCCATACATAATCAAAAGTCATTTATTCAAATTAGGTTGAGAATCAGCACTTTTCGAACGTCAAAATTACAAAAGACAGTCCCCCATAACGCCCGCCCTTCACCACTTCCTAGTGCTTTCGCTGGGAAGAAGAAGTGGCGCAACAAACTCTCCAGCGGCACAGACACTAATAAAAAAAAAAAAAAAATTCGCTGTCTCATACAAAAATAAGTTCTAACATTCTGTATTACTTAATTGAAATCAGATAAAAATTGATTTGACTACAGTTCTTTATATAAACGTGTGCGACAGACATAAAGACACACAAACGGCCAGCAAGCTCCATCCCAGTGCTCCTGTGTATAAGCTTTCAAAACCCCTAATGTGTATACATTTGGAACTTATTAGACATTGTGTCATAATTGTATTTCATGACAAAGTTCGATCAAAATTCAACTTAATTAACTCGAAAACAAAGCTCAATTTCTTGAAAAGAAAGTAAATGATAACGCAACGGGGAGAATGGAAGAAAAAAAAAAAATAATACGCCGACCCCAAGTGACATCAGACAAAGGCAGATAGGGTAAGCTATTTCCCAGCTAAAAACTAGACACAAACCATAAAACAAGACTTTCATATTTATTTCAATCTACTCATAATTATTATCGCGGTGCTAACGTTACTGGAGATGACAGGATGAGCTGCAGTGCGATTCTGTAACGATATCACCGTGAAAACTTAGGTGAAGTGAGCGTGGCGTGAGCTGTCCTTCCAACTAATATTATTAAATAAAATAATAATATTAGTAATTAAATAAATAAATAATGCTAGGGATTGACACTATTGACAGCTCACTCTAAGCTCACTTCACCTAACTTTTCACGGTGAGTTTTATACAGAATCGATCGGCTGGACTCCTTTGATAAAGATTGGCCCTTGGCTGATCTGGACAAAGAGAGGTGGAAAGAGCGTGGGGAGGCCTTTGCCCAGCAGTGGGAAAATACTATATAATACATTATATATATACGAGTATCCTACCAATATTATAAACGTGAAAGTTTGTATATGGATGGATGGATGTTAGTTACTCTTTCACGCCAAAACTACTGAACGGATTTGGATGAAATTTGGCACACAGATAGTTTATTTAACATAGGATACTTTTTATCGCGATATTCCCACGGGATCGAAACTTATGTGGGTGAAACCGCGGGGCGCAGCTAGTAATTAATAATAATAACGTTACTAATTATAAGCAGATTAAAGAAAGAACAGTTCCCATTTAACCTTTGTTTACGTCCGGCTGTGAAATGCTATAGGCTGATACAAAAAATACTCAAATATTGTAGCCAATCAAACAATGCCAATGATAAGCCTTTGCAACAGGTGTAGCCTTTCCAACAATGTTGTAGTAAGCAGCAAAAATCCTTTTTTTAAAGTGATTTTACATATATACTTTTTTTATCCGAATATCGCGAATCATTTCACTTCCAAATGTATACGTTTAAAAATGCTAGAATACGAAGTAATACCACTCATGACTCCGAGTGACTCGGCCACGGGAACTTGCTGACCTGCAAACATTGCTGTTATACAAATTGTTTATACACCTACACAGCTTGTATAATACTTAGCCATTTTATTCGGGGTGTTGGTCAGTTAAACATCAATATGTTAAGGGTTATTGTAAGTAGTAAGCGTTAAGTTTTGCTTGCAGGTACAGTTCTGCTGAAAATGCATGCATATCTTGCAACAAAATTATTTGTTAATTTCTACATTTATATCTGTAATTTTTTTGGAGTACATAATAAAGAGTATTCCTAACATCCAGGAGAAATAAAGGACACAGCGTTGTGTTACAATAAACAATTTATCGTGCAAAAAAACTATTTTGCAAAAAAAAAAACAACCGACTTCCAAAAACGACACTACAAAGTGAAAAATAACTTTAATTTCGGAAGTCGGTGTCGTTGGGTTCGCATTTTCGTTATTTGCCACCGCAAAAAAGTTTTTATTTTTCACTTTTAAGTTGTAATTTTTACCAGTAATTTTGGTTTAAAAACCAAACTACTGAACCGTTTGTGATGAAATTTCTATGGGACCATTTGGGAAGTATACCTACCCTTTCCAACAAAAAAAGAATTTTTCAAATCGGTTGGCAAGCGACAGAGTTATGCGCAAACAAACATAAAAAAAAACAAACATCCGAATTGAGAACCTCCTCCTTTTTTAGAAGTCGGTTAAAAACGAATTGCACGATAAATTGTTTTCTAGACCTATTTTAAATACCACATCTGGGGGAGAAAAGATCTCGTTGCCTGGACTGTTATCAGTTCCATCATAACGAGATAAATATCCAGTTTTGTCAAATGTCCGCTATTACTATTTTCTACAGTCGATTAGTTTTTTTCTGAAAACTTAGCTAAACTACTGCCGGTCTATTATACAGGGTGGCAGGGACATCGACGGGCAACCTGTTACCATGGATTCAGCACATGATTCTTACATTTTGACCGCGTTGGTATTGCATTTTCCTATGAAACAGCAGATTTTTTTTTGTTAACCGACAGAAAATTTCTACACTAGGTGGTCTAAAATTGTGTGCTTAATTCATGGTTACAGGTTGCGCGTCGATCCCGTGGCTAAATAATAACAGCCGCACAGATCGATCGGTCAGGTTAAGCTACGCTTGCCGCGGTTGCTCTGTGGATTGGTGACCATCTTCACATACCGAGACCCCTCCGTGCCTCGGAAAGCACGCTAAGCCGTTGGTCCCGGCTGTCATTCGTGGATCTTTGACAGTCGTTACGGGTAGTCAGAAGCCCGAAAGTCTGACAAACAGTCTTACCAAGGGGTATCGTATTACCCAGTAACTGGGTTGTGGAGGTCAGATAGGCAGTCGCTCCATGTAAAATACTGGTATTCAGCTGCATCCGGTTAGACTGGAAGCCGACCCCAACATAGTTGGGAAAAGGCTAGGCAGATGATGAGGCTGCGCGTCGATGTCCCTGCCACCCGGTATGTAAACATGTAAAAATCTCACCATGAAAAGGTAGGTGAAGTGACCTGTCATTCTACCTGATGCACCGGATTGACACTGTTCACAGCTCACCTCCCCTAAGTCTTCAGGGTGAGATTTTTACAGAATAGCACCGCTGGACTCAAAATTAATGCCCGTTTTCACTAACACTAGGCGACACCTAAATAAAAACGCGCCAACGCAAAACGCAAAACAACGCTCGGCTCAGTGCCGAAAGTTGAAAATCCAACGGTGCGATTTTATTTAGGCGTCGCGGTCATCTGGTCTTAGTGACAACGGGCATAACACTACCTACACACAAACAATGCCCAGTCATTCTTGAGTCTATTAAATCTAAAAGAAGAGTTACAACAAGAGAATCTCTGATACCTACAATTATACGAGTAATGTGCAAATCACATTGATAGCTACATCAAATAACATCCAATAAGTAAATAATACTGACCAGGTAGATCGGCCATGACAGCGGAAGTGCTCATGACGGCGTTCGCGTCGGCACTGGCACGGCTGGCTTTCATGCTGCCGCCGGTCGAGGGCTTCAGGCCTAGAATCCATACCTGGATACAAAAAAAAGAGAGAAGTGTACTCATTTCAATTAGTTATTTATATTGTTGCGCGCCACAATTAATGCCTGATACATGGTGACATTAGTTACCACTAGCTCCATCTAGTTTCGAGTAGCAGAACTAATAGAGTCACTAGCGCCATCTATTATCGAATAGCAGAACTAATAGAATCACTAGCGCCAACTATTCTGCCCTGATAACAAAGAATGCAGTAATCGAGATTTTTGAGATTTTCAATTTTTTCCAGAAATGGCATCCCAAAATATATTTTCATAAAAAAATTCACTCGAAGTATGTTTTTTATGTAATGATTTTCGCCGTACTTGCATAATGCAAGAATGTTTTTTTGCGTTTACTCTTAACCGCCATTTTGCGATTACTGCATTCTTAGTTATGACGGCAGTATTATAGAGTAGAAACTTCGATGCTATAACTTATTAGAACTATCGACATCTGGTCATTCGGAGCCGGTATGTACTCGAACATTCTAGATGTTTCTACAATAGAAAGTTCTGGAACTATCTGCGGCACTATATAAGGCCGGGACTAGCCGCGACCAATCAGACTTGGTTCTGCGATAGAAGCGAATACATCGAAAGCGATCTTCAAGTGCGACTTAAGAGAGATTGTGTTTTATAATTAGGGTGTTTGAGTTGTTATTAGTGTTGTTTAATTAGTGTAATTTTTAGTAATTTATATCGGCAGTTTTTATTGTCACGAACCCGAAGCTCGTAACAATATTGAGCTGTTATTAGTCAAGTCAATGGGCTCGCAGGAAAATATGTTGTCAATCATCATCACCATCATTCTCCCACCCTTATTCTAATTTATTTAGGGTCGGCGCAATATGTGGTTTTCTTCCATACTTCTCTGTTAGTCGTAATCTCAATAGGCTATTTTCTTAAAAAAATCTAATTAGTCCGTCAGTTAGATTATCAAAAAATATTGAACCCGTATGTTTTCTTTTGTCAATTATATAAAAAATGATGAAGATATCGCCAGTTAAAGTTCCGCGTGACGTCACTTGCTTGCAACACTTTTGCAAGCAAGTGACGTCACGACCTCCCACTCCCAAATTTTGACGCGCTTTATCTTTATCATTTTTTGTTTGATTGGTCTTCCCATACTCTCATAGCCTCAATCCTACGTATCACATGCCCATACCATGACAACCGATGACAATCAACATATTTCCACTAAAATTGACCAATATTGTACAGCATTCATCAGCGTACGAAATGTTGATATTGCGTTAGTCTGAAATTCTGCAAGATGGCGTGAAAGATGTTTGAAGTAACTGCCCAGGTTTCACGATTTTCCGAAAAGGCAAGGCCTAATTGGGAGTTTGAAGCCTTTATAAAACGTGTTGAGAGAAGCGATTTGATGCACTCCGGGAGTGCCGGCAGAAGTGAAAACTTGAATATTAACGTTGTGCATTTTTGATATTTTGGAATGCGGTCTACTCTCCCTCCGTCTTACGAATTTTCGATCAGGTCACGTGTCCTGACGCGAGTTTAACATTTTTTACCCATCACAAAAAAACTCCCCCTCCGTCTTACGAATTTTCGATCAGGTCACGTGTCCTGACGCGAGCTCCATCTTACGAATTTTCGATCAGGTCACGTGTCCTGACGCGAGTTTAACATTTTTTACCCATCACAAAAAAAGTGCATAACGCCGATAAAGAAGTATTCACTTTAAAAAAAAAAAAAAAGCGAGTATTTTGAACTTTACATGCGATGACATGTAAAGTTCTAAGTATTGTGATTTTATTTTGAAGAAATTCTTTACCCCATATTGGACAAGAGTAGTTTCAACTTTATTGACTTACCAGATGCTGAAGGGTAGTGAGAACTGGTAACCAGGCTTGTTGTATGGTGTCCCCGTCTCTTTGAGCAGCACATAGCAATGCTTTCATCGCAGTGACGTGTCGAGAAGTTACCATCACGAAGGATTGTTGTTGACCTGTTTTATAAAGATGCATCATTAAAACAAGCTTATAATGATTATGGAGCTACTTAGGCTTCAACTGTTGTCACATAATTCTATGACACGGTAAAAAATCATGACTAAAAATGCCGCCCTCTCCCAACTATGTTGGGGTCGGCTTCCATTCTAACCGGCTGCAGCAAAATACCAGTATTTTATATGGAGCGACTGCCTAGCTGACCTGCACAACGCCGTTACTGGGTAACACGATACTCCTTGGAAAGACTGTTTGTCAGACTTTTTGGGCTTCCGACGACCCGTAACGACTGTCAAAGATCTACGAATGACAGCCGGGTTTCCAAGGCACAGAAGGGTCTGTGTAGTGTGTATGTAAAGATGGTCACCCATCCACGGATCGGCTACCGTCTATTAGATTTAATTCCACAGTTTTGGACCTTTTTTGTCCTTGATGCGGCATTCGTCTATCAGAAAATACATCACGTGAATCAATGACAGTCAGATATTCCACCGTATTTATCTTTCGAATTCAAGAATAGAGAAGATACTCTGGTCTTTAGGGTATAACTTACCTGTGGGTAGTGACGCTGACGGCAATGGAGTGCCCACCCACACGACCTGGTGTCGGTAGTCAGGGTCGGGGGGCGGAGGAGGTTCTCGTCTCCAGGGACAGGGCAGCGCTCCTAGGGCTCCGAGCGCTGGGACCACGTATTGAGCTGGTAAAGCGCAGCGGCAAAGGGCGCTGACACAGGCGTCGCGGCCTACTGAATGTCCCACCTGGATAAGAAATTAAAAAAAAAAATCTACGGGTTGCACTCCGGGAGTGCCGGCAGAAGTGAAAACTTGAATATTAACATTGTGCATTTTTGATATTTTGGAATGCGGTCTACTCTCCCTCCGTCTTACGAATTTTCGATTAGGTCACGTGTCCTGACGCGAGCTCCGTCTTACGAATTTTCGATCAGGTCACGTGTCCTGACGCGAGTTGTAACATTTTTTACCCATCACAACAAAAGTGCACAACGCCGCTAAAGAAGTTTTCACTTCAAAAACCTTGACTATACGGAAAAACAAAGTTCTCTCGTGTCGGATGTCATTTTGGTAATAGGGGTGTGATAACTGTACAGAAAGATCTAGATGTAGTTAAAGATCGTTTCACATGATGACTGTTGCAATGAACAAATTTTTAAGAGTCAAATCATTAAGATTTATGTCTGTAATTTATATAATGTACATAATAAATAATATTCTATATTATCTGCCCAAGATTATGTCTGGACTTTAAAAGAGACTGTGACCTCTGAGTTTGTTTCGGCTTTTCTTCTCAGAGCAGTCAGATAGGAAACGCCGACCTCATCTAGTTTTAAAAAATATGATTGACGTGTAAGAGTGTCTGTACAAACATACTTAAAGAAATAAAATCATTTAAGAAAAGATGAAAAAAAAGATGAAAAAAAAAATGAAAAAAGCGTTTATTCGTGGTGACAGCCTTAATTTTCCTGCCAAACTGCAGAGCAGTTTGTTGGCAGATGTAGCTCCCATGTACAATTTTATATTTTATAAACAATACATTTACCGCTAAGCATTACCTATAACTAAACAAGCCAATCAATCAAAAACTTTACACACACATATTTTACAGCAGTACAAAGGCTGACTTTTACGTACTGCTAATAACATTTTAAATTGCGTGATAGCATTCCAAACCACGTCGGCGATGCCGCAGCCATAAGCTAGTATGGCATAGATTTAATCTATTCTTCTTCTCCAACATTTAAAAATAAAGTAAATCAAAAAGTATCCATTTATGAGGCTTTGACAAAAGGTATTAACAAGAAACTTCCCCATTCTATTTTTAAAAGACAACATCAACAATGGTCAAGGACAAGGAAGAAGAAAAAGAAAAGGGGAGGGTCTATTGATTTAAAACACAGCAAAGCTAAAAATCTTGATATTTGAGGCGAAGTGTTGTGCCATTAGTTATTTAATTCCGAATTTAGATATTTGTAGAAGCACATTTGATATCTAAATCTACTGTCCTTATTATGAGATCTACAATCAGCAAATAATAAATTTAATTCTAAAATTCACATGATTAAGATATTTTTTTAATTAAGAATTTATTTATTATTATTTAAATCTACTGTCCTTATTATGAGATCTACAATCAGTAAATTGGTTATGTTTCACTTACCTTCCCGCTGACTCTGGCCAAGGTTTGTATGGCACGGAGAATGTTCTCCAGTTCACCTATACTGGCTTCGGCAAGCACTGATAAACCCCATACTAGGCCGCACCATGATGATTTCAGCAACTATAAGTAATAGTAAGAAAAATCAATAGATCAGACATCAATGCTTCAGGCGACATATTGAGTCTGCGACAAAAATATTACAGCAGTAATAGCTTAACAGTTATGTGAAAGAACTGTTCTGTAAAATGGGGTTGACATACACCATTTCATGCATAATTAGAAGTTTTATTGGACCCAATATAAAGTGACACACAATGGCGCCGATTCCCTTGTTCACAAACTAAACTAAATTTAAGTTCAGTGCATCTTTTTCATTCTATTTCATTAAGAAAAGGACAGAAAATAATATATTAGTTTAGTCCTGTCAAATTAGTCCGCGCCTGACGTAAAATGACGTATTTTTAGTAGCCATGTTTTTAATCACGTCTAACTTGTCTATGGAGTATCATAATTTGACAGGACTAAACTAATATTTATCTTCCGTCCCTTTCTTAATGAAATAGAAAGAAAAAGATGCACTGAACTTAAATTTAGTTTAGTTTGTGAACAAGGGAATCGGCGCCAGTGTCAGACACAGGTGAAAAAAGGGCGTAGGGGCAGCCCTTGCCCAGCAGTGGGACATTAATGGCTAACAAAATAATAAAAACAACAGACGGCTTTTTTAATATAAATTTTATCAGTCTGTGATTTTCAAAATCCAAGTTGTAAGATTATTTTATGTTACAAACGATTCTTCTTGCCACGTTCACATCGTCGCTTCTTGGATGTTGCCAGCCCGCGCGGGAAACTAATTCTCTGCCAAATTCTGGTAAAGCAACTAACCTGTAATCTAACTTCTCTCTCTTTATTCTCTACTTCATCTTCTATCTTCTGCACCACGTTGGAGTTCTGATCAGCTTCACCGTTGTGGGAATTGTTTGTTATTATTTTATCTGCTTTGCCATCTGCATCTAATGATCGAGAAGAACGGAAATGAGTCCGCTAGCTGTTTTAAATTCAAGGAAATAAAGAGTGGACAACAGTTTCAAACAGGTGAATAAAGAGACGAGGGTAAAGGGTTTTTTTTTTTAAACGTTGCCCCACACTAGGAATTACTCCAGTATCGTGGGTGCGTTTACAAACATTTAAACTCACACACACAAACAGCCAGACCCGGAACAACTACTTGTAGGTCATACAAATATTTGTTCCGTGCGGGAATCGAACCCGCAACATGCAGCGCAGCAGTCAATCGCTTAACCGCTGCGCCAACCGTGCCGTCAAAAAATATGGATGTCAAGTGATCAACTTTGAACGTTAATAACTCGGAAACATGACTCTTTACGGGGTTTGGTCTTATTATATTGTTATATGTTATGCATGTTTGCATTGATGGCACGTATCGATTCGATCCTATGGTTTCATGCGTGGCTACCAGACAGTAGGTATGTCAGGCTCCATATCTTCAATCCCCTTTGTATTCGCCTTACCTTTATTATTTCCATTCTTATTTGAGTTTATTTCTCTCTCCTCCGTGTCGTTTTGTATATCCTCATACATTTCTTGGAGTCTGCAAATTACACATAACCTATTAGCATTTGCTCACACAGACGAAGTAACAGCTTGAGTAAAATTTAATAATATAGGATCCCATTTTTTGGGACCATATTTATAAGATACATACAGATACACATTGGTTTTATGTCATTAAATAGTGTTTAACTAAGAGATCAAAATGCTTTTTATTTTATTTGATATCCTGTTTCCATGCAGTCGGGCACTATAGTTTTGAATATGAGCCAAAAATAACGTTAATTAATTTCTAAAGCAACCAATTGTGAAGAGGGAATATAATGCATTTTATTACTATATTTTGTTGGAGTCCCGGTCCTTCGGAAGGCGTACGAGGGGCTGAAGCCAACTCGCAGAGGCCCGTTAGGAAATTTTAATGAAATGCGGTATGATTGGTATAGTTTAGAGTAGGTTACCTAAAGTACTCGTCGCCCTCAACACTGATGGCTATAGAGCGTATGATCTCCATGAGGCAAGCGTACGCGACTGATATGCCATATCCATCCTGTATTGTGGGCGCTTCGGCACGATCTAGCATTTCTATGCTGGAAAAAGGAATCATTCAACTAAATGAAGAATCAGATTACACAGTATTCTAAAAAGTTCTAGAACATTCGGTTAGACTTGTTTACTACTACACTACCTCTTGTTTCTAAAAGAATATTTGATCGTTCAATGGTAAAATATTTTGAAGAAAATACAATTGAATCTGTTCTCAAATCTTATGTCAACTTAAACGGCTGGTTGTTGTAGTTTTGGTTTACAAATCACAACAGATTGCTTGACATTTACCAGGAGGATAGCTCATCGGAGATAAGATCCGGCCGTCAGAAACCAAGGAAAAACTGTTTGGCAAGTAAAGTTACAACTACAGTATGATTTCGGACACAATAAATAACATATTTTAGCAACGAAGGCATTCTAAAATGAATACTTACTACACAGATTTAGCAGTGCCAGGGTCGAATGTGATGCAGAGAGGTAGCCAGACACCCTTCCAGTAGAATCCTGACTGCTGCGGTATGCCTGATGACCCTGGGAACAAATTCTTCTATTAAAAGTACGTTACAGGTTCTGAGGGAAGATTAAAGGATGGGGATTAAGGATGATTAAAGGTCGATATGAAACTAAACGTATTCTCATGTTCACAAATCTCTTAAATCTAGTAAGCAATGTTTTTTGTCAATCATTGCCACTGACACTGTAAATATAAATGCAATAATAATGTGTATTAAAGTATTTGCACTAACGATATCTGTAAAATTGTTGTTAATATTCAGCTTGGTCAATGGTGATTTAGAACAAAGATTTTGTGAGTATAGTATACTTACGTATCAATCTGCAATCTGCCAAACCTTTTCCTAACTTCGTTGGGGGCTTCCAGTCTAACCGGATGTAGCTTAATACCAGTACTTTACATGGAACGACTGCCTATCTGACCTCCACAACCCAGTTACTAGTTAACGCGAGATTCCTTAGCAAGACTGGTTGTCAGACTTTTTGGACTTCTGACTAGGACTACCCGTAACGACTGTCAAAGATCTACGAATTACAGCCAGGACCAATGGCTTTACGTGCATTCCGAGGCACGGACGGGTCTCGTTAAGTAATGGATCACCACCCATTTGCGAGAAACTTGAAGAAATGGGGGGTAATTTTAGTATTTTGGCAGAAATAAAAATAATAAGAATTATTTCAAATTGTAACTAATAGATTGCAATAATGTTTCTAGTTTCGTACGAGTTTTAGGCTCATCATAATATAAACCGCCTATAGATAACGTTTCCAGTGCTGGGACACAGGCCTCCTCTCACGGGGGCCTAGTGTGGAATTTTTTTTGGTCTAGGCTTTAATGATGAAATTATGAAAACCATAGCGGACAGGTGGGATAGCCCCATACTGGGACATTGGATATGCCTACATACCAGTGGGGCGTAGGTACCTAATTAGATAAAACTATTTTTCCGGGTAGCTATAAGTACTAACACTAATTCTAAGTTTTATTTTGTATACTAATCAATCAATGGATTCTGTCTGAAATATAATATTTTGATTTTATTTTTTATTTAATGATCTGATGATTTGTGTGGGCTGTCTATGTCTAGCTGTGGACTACATTAATTACATGTTTTTATAAAATAATTACAATATTTATTATAACAGCTAAGTAGTCAAAAAAACCGGCCAAGTGCGAGTCGGACTCGCCCATGAAGGGTTCCGTTACGTTACGATTTATGACGTATTAAAAAAAAACTACTCACTAGATCTCGTTCAAACCAATTTTCGGTGGAAGTTTATATGGTAATGTACATCATATATTTTTTTTAGTTTTATCATTCTCTTATTTTAGAAGTTACAGGGGGGGGACACACATTTTACCACTTTGGAAGTGTCTCTCGCGCAAACTATTCAGTTTAGAAAAAAATGATATTAGAAACCTCAATATCATTTTTGAAGACCTATCCATAGATACCCCACACGTATGGGTTTGATGAAAAAAAAAATTTTTGAGTTTCAGTTCTAAGTATGGGGATAGTATCGGAAAAAAGCGGCTGTGACATACGGACGGACAGACAGACAGACAGACAGACAGACAGACATGACGAATCCATAAGGGTTCCGTTGCCATTTGGCTACGGAACCCTAAAAAAGCCCTCTCCCTGTCTCCTACTTGTGCTGTGCCCGAAAGGGTCCACAATGATCATATTCTGTAAAACCTACCTGTATTCTGGAAGCAAACTCAAAAAACTCAAACTCAAATTTATTTCAATTAAACCATTTACAGGCACTTTTGAATTGTCAAAATTAAATAGTCGGTCAGAAAGTTGAAGCTAGTTGAAGCAATAAATATATGTATTGAGTATTGAGTATATTATGCTGATGAATATTACATGTTTCTCCTGACAGTGGATAGCATACAGCACCCAGCCTTAGCCAAGCTGGTCAAGATGCGGTGCACGCGACGATTCTCACCGGGAGTGTGTGTGGAGGACGTCAGGCCTGTGTGGACCTTCGTGTTCTTGCAGCAGAACTGCACGTAACGTGGTTTCAGATCTGCACCCTGATTGCGTAACACACGATCAATCAGAATCGGTATCATTTTGACATTTCAACAACATTCATTGCGTTATTTACGTGTTGAGCAGACAAATGTTTCGAACTTATGAAGCAATGGATTAGCAATTTGCTTCAAAATGATTCAAATTCCGATTGATCGTGTGTTACGCAATTAGGGTGCTGGTTGATTTTAGTAAAGAGTGAATTGGGAAGAGAAGGATAGAGATTTTTAGAATGACTAACTTTTCCCAAAATAGTAATATATTCTAAACGGATATTATTTTTTCAAATCCGACTGGTAGTTCCAGAAACTAGCACGTTCAAACAAAAAAAAAAAACCGGTCAAGTGCGAGTCGATTCGCGCACCGAGGGTTCCATACAAATTTGTAGGTATGTAACTAAAAATTTATGGTTTTCAGATTTTTCTTTTACTTGTGCTACATGCAGCTTCTTGCCAAATTTCATGATTCTAGGTCAACGGGAAGTACCCTATAAGTTTTGATTCCGTTGCGAGTGTCAAAATATGCGGCATAAATGCCCGTATCTTTTGATTGCGTTGACTTAGAAGTTTGATTTTTTTCACTGTTTCAAGGGATTGCAGCCCTGAGTATTTGATATTAATTTCAACTTGATAACTCCACGCGTTCCTAAGAAAAAGGGTCTTGACAGACGGACAGAAAGACGGCGGACAACAAAGTGATCTTATAAGGGTTCCGTTTTTACTTTTGAAGTATGGAACCCTAAAAAACAAACTCTTCAGCTTTATTATATAAAGTATAGATAGTATGAAGGCCTTAGTTCAACGGTGAACTTTTACTTTCGAGATCAATATAGCCCTCCAAAAAACCACTAACATTATTCAACTTCCAGAGAACGACTCGGCTGCCATAACAACTACCGTACGAACCGGTTCCGGAGCTACCGGATGTGCATGAAACGGTGCCGCACGCTCGTGGATATGTACCTCAAGATGGTGGAGTTTGAGGAGAGACATGCTGACTCGAATGACACGTTTGAAGACGCGGGAGACGGAAATGAAACTGATGATCGGAACTTGAGGGGGGGATATGCTAGTACGCAATGTTATTTTCATATCATTACGCCTGTTTTCCTCGTAGGGGTAGGTTATAGAGGTATGAGCAGCAGGGTGTAAAGTAAACTCATACTCTATAGAAAAGGGAGGATCCCCCGACCAGGCGAGTGTCGTGTCTTTTATATGGAGCGAAAACAAAAAAAAAAAATATGCATAATTTTGCCACCGACACGCTAAGAAGAAAATGGGGCGAATCTATTTCATATTCTCATAATTTTATTCCAGAATATATAACAGCGAGTGGCTCCCAGAAAGACATCCCAGTTACCCTCGAAGACCTGAGCGAGGACTCTGACGAGGAAGAGTATAAAGAGGGTGAGCAGGACACCAGGTTCATCGTGTACAAAGATGGCAACGCGAACGAGGACATAATGAATGTAGACATAGACTATGTGCCTGGGGAGATTAGGTCTGGCATTGGTTTGCTGCAATACTGAATATATGTAAATAATATAGTGTGGTTTTTGAAAAACTGTTTTAGTTACAAAACTGTAAAAGGCTGCCATCAGACGGACTGCATCGCAGCAACCGCGCGCAGTCGATATATTCAACTGCATGCAGTTGTACGTTCGACTTCGTTCAGTCATGATATCAACTTCACGCGGTCGGCTGCAGTCGTGTGAAGTCAATATTAACTGCATACAGTCGTGACTTCAACTTTACGCGGTCGGTTACAGTCGTGTAGTGTCGACGCACGCTGTCCATCGCCAACCGCATACAGTAAGAGAAGTAAAGTCTGTGCGTTCATTTCGACGTCAAACCTTACAATGAGCTCCCGGGCAAGATGCGTGGCGTTAACTGCGGAAAGTCAGATCCGACTGCAGATATCTGCATGCAGTTGAATATATCGACTGCGCGCGGTTGCTGCGATGCAGTCCGTCTGATGGCAACCTTAGTCTGGTCTAGTAATGACTGGAGAGCAGTGGTGGCCCAGTGGTAAGGCCACGCCTTACGAGTTGTAGGTCGTAGGTTCGAACCCAGACAGGCACGTTACTTTGTGTAAATTATTTCATCACCACTGCTCTCAAAACGGTGAAGGAAAACATCGTGAGGAAACCGGCATGTCCTAGAACCACAAATTCGAAGACATGTGACATCCACCAACTTGCACTGGGCCCGCGTGGTGGATTATGGCCCACTCCCTCTCACAGAGAGGAGGCCTGTGTCCCAGCAGTGGGGACATTATAGGTGAATTGTGCACGCTGGGCCAATTCACAGTCAATGTGTTACCTCTAACGAGCTACCTGTTGTATTTATTATGAAAGGTATTAGGCGCTCAATAAGGTAGGGGCCCGTGGCTAAATAATAACAGCCGCACAGGTCGATCGGTCAGGTTACTACGCTTGCCGCGGTTGGTCTGTGGATGGGTGACCATCTTTACATATCGAGACCCATCCGTGCCTCGGAAAGCACGTTAAGCCGTTGGTCCCGGCTGTCATTCGTGGATCTTTGACAGTCGTTACGGGTAGTCAGAAGCCCGAAAGTCTGACAACCAGTCTTACCAAGGGGTATCGTATTACCCAGTAACTGGGTTGTGGAGGTCAGATAGGCAGTCGCTCCATGTAAAATACTGGTATTCAGCTGCATCCGGTTAGACTGGAAGCCGACGCCAACATAGTTGGGAAAAGGCTAGGCAGATGATGATTAGGCGCTCAATAATGACAAACTCAACAAACAGGATCAGCAGGTATGCCACGGATCTCCAAATCCCCTTTAGTTAAGAACACTTCAAACCTTCACAGCTAGGCATAAAAAACAACCAGTATCTACCAATAATCATCATCTCGACGGCACGGTTGGCGCAGTGGTTAAGCGATTGACTGCTGCGCTGGGTGTCGCGGGTTCGATTCTCGCACGGAACAAATATTTGTATGACCTACGAGTAGTTGTTCTGGGTCTGGCTGTTTGTGTATGTTTGTAAACGCACCCACGATACAGGAGAAATTCCTAGTGTGGCGCAAAGTTAAAAAAAAAAGAAACTTACCAGCCGCTGTGTTAACATTTGAGGCGACGAACAAACTTTGCACGTACGCGCCGAGAGCGTTCACTATGTCTTGGAAGATGTTGGTAGCGTGTGGCTTCATGTCATAGCACTCACAGAAGGCTTTTAGGAGATCTGTGGAGAATACAGTTGTTTTGTTTAGTTAAAAGAAAGTTTACAAAAAAGTTATGTTCCCACGGCTTAAAATCAGACGAGTGTTTACTAGTGCTACATGTGAACGTTCCGAAACCGTTCATATGTAGAGAGAGTACTGATGATGAACACATTACACACATAAGCGATCTTAGATTGTCGTGAGAAACCGGTCTAAGTGTATAGGTAAAAAAAAAAAAAAAGACATGAAAAGTTATTATTGTGGAAAAGGTGAGAACAGATTCCTCGAGTAATTTATTTAATATAATATTTGATAGAATATTGCAATACAATATTTGATAGATTCTCAAAAAGAATTTCGTTTATCAGATCACCACGATTTTATAAAAAGTTGTATATCACTACAACATGAGTTTTTATCTTAGTTTACAACAGTAAACTTACTTGGCTGTATCGTCATTTTATGTAGCACTTCCAAAGCCAGGGCTCTCTGCCACATAGGTTTGTCTGGGTCCAGGAATTTGATGGTCAGCGACAGGAAGATCTCGCATTCTGTAACCTGCAAATAAATATATAGAGGTATGAGGAACAGGGTGTAAAGTTCACTCATCCTCCATAGAAAAGGGAGGATCCTCAGACCAGACGGGTGTTGTGTCTGGCGGGCAACTGCCCAATGAATCATGTCGGGCTGTTGTATATATGCTAATTGCGCGCTAAACTCTGCTTGCGAGATGCAGGATTTCGCGTGACGTCAGTGCGAGTATGACGCGTTGTTCGCATGTGCCGTTGTAGATATCGCTACAAAAACAGTTAATCAAAATAAGGAGTAAGTAATAACAGCAAATAGAGAGCTAAAGTGTACAAAGGAAACATAAAACTTGATTTGGAAAAACTTTTTTTGCAAAAAAATACAACCGACTTCCAAAAACGACACTACAAAGTGAAAAATAACTTTAATTTCGGAAGTCGGTGTCGTTGTCGTTCGCATTTTCGTTTTTTGCCACCGACTTCCGAAATTAAAGTTATTTTTCACTTTGTAGTGTCGTTTTTGGAAGTCGGTTGTATTTTTTTGCAAAAAAAGTTTTTATTTTTCACTTTTAAGTTGTAATTTTTACCAGTAATTTTGGTTTAAAAACCAAACTACTGAACCGTTTTTGATGAAATTTCTATGGGACCATTTGGAAAGTATACCCTTTCCAACAAAAAAAGAATTTTTCAAATCGGTTGGCAAGCGACGGAGTAATGCGCGAACAAACATAAAAAAAAAAAAAAAATACAAACATCCGAATTGAGAACCTCCTCCTTTTTTAGAAGTCGGTTAAAAAGAATGAATACTGCGTCTCACTATCTTGATCTTTATCAGCAACATTATCGAAATATGCTATCGCATCATGTTTGTGAACGGGCACTGTCGGTTGAGACTGGTCATATCTTAACTGCCAGGGCTTATTTTTAATTGTTTCTTCATTTGATTTCTACATTGTACAGTCACGAGCAAAAGTATGTATGCACTCGGCTTTATTCAAAAGTGATTTACTCCTATATTTTTGAATGAAATTTTATGTTGTTACGAACATAGCATTTTCGAACCCATAGGTCTATGTAATGTGTCGTATTTCATTCAACGTTACTTTCGTTATTTAACGAAAAAATCGCAATTGAAAGTTGCCAAGTGTTGACATATTGGTGCTCGTGACTGTACACATATAGAAGCAACAAGAATAACTTAAAACAAGAACTAACTAACTAACTCTTTTAAAACAAGATATTACAAATCCTGGGTACACCAGGATTTTTAATATCTTGTTTTAAAAGAGTGTCCTTGGAGTTTCTTGCCCGCAGCTTCATTTTTCTGACAAACTGACCGACTATTTGACAACTCAAAAGTGCCTGTAAATGGTTTAATTAAAAGAAATGCTTTGAGTTTGAGTTTGACACAGGGTTTTTTATTTTTGTAAAAACTTTGGTTCGACTTTCTCACTATACAGGTTGTTTTTTTAAATGGTTCATAAATTAAACAAAAAATCCTCGGTCGAGAAGTAAAATAACCGAAAAAGTAATGTTTCTGTAAGAACTCACCAGCACTGAGTGGTACTTGTGCACGATGATGGACACAAGCCGCAGCAGGCGCATGGTGACCGGGAAGTGCGGCCGCTCGGCCGCCGGGCTGGCCGCGCCGCCCGCGCCCGCCGCGCCCGGGATGTGCAGCGCTGTGAATGCGGCCCTAGCGGACAACAAATAACGTTCAATTAATAAACAATCATAACATTTGAATAACTCCAAAAATAAGATTAAAACACACGCCCGATACCGCCCCCTGTATCCACCTTGTAAAATTTCTATATTTATATCTGTAATATTTAAGGTGTGCATACTGTGCATAATATATAGAATTCTATTCTATTCTACCCAGTATATTAAAGCTAAGTGCACATTACAGCCGCAAAGCAACGCATTTTCATACAAAAAAGTTCGGTGCGGCCCGCCTGTAGTGAGCGATGATTCATACAAAATGTACGAAAAAATTTAGAAGGATTTTCGCATTGCAGTGCGACCCGCCAAAATCTGTGTAAGGCTTTAGACAGGGCGGTCTAAAGCCTTAAACAGAGTTTATTATGAGCTCAACTGTCGTTAATGAGACACAATACTTTTTCTATTATTACCGCTAAGCTTGCCTAACAGACGAGGGGTTATTGTCGTCAGAAGTTTCGGCGCTCGATATCGATAGATTGATTGATTTATTTATTTGTGCTCAATTTGTTACCTATGTATACTGTTGACATTACAATATATGTATAAGGCCGCCAGTAACAGTAATATCTTACCTGTATTTGACATTTGGAGAGAACAGCCTGATGATGAGAGCACATACATGTTCCTTCAATAAGAACCTGAATTCCGGTATCTGTGATGAAAGGAAAATACCCATTTTTGTTATTCTTCTTAAGAAAAATCGCTCCGACTGCATACGACTTTGATCTTTATTCCAAAGGCATAAGGTTTAGTTTTGGTAATTAAAACATAAATAAAGAGTATTGTTATATCCCTATTAGAGAAAACATACCGCTTAATTTTGTTTAAATAATGACTGGTCTTTGACCTCCTAAAATAAAAAGTCCAATTTTTACAAATATTTAACAAAACTTCAGATGATTGTAATCCTTATTGCACAAAACTTAAAGCTCAATTTTGTAAACTATTCTTGATATCATATCATAGCTCATTTTAGTTTGCTTACCTTGAAGAAAATAGGTGCGAAATCAGTGAGGACTGTGTCCAGTAGCTCAAGACCGAAAGTCTTTGGCACGTCAGAGATACCGACCAGCCAATGAGCTGAGTCGCCGTTTATAAGTTGGATTATGTCCTGAAACCAAAACATTTGTTTGACCTTTTTTTCTACGCTGCTGTACGGTTGGCGACATAAGTTAGTTAACCCACTCGAGGTTTCCTATTACTATGGTAACCCGCCTATTTTTAACTATGGGATAAAAGGGCAAGACATTGTGTAACTTTTTTTTTCTTTTTTTTTTTTGCTGACAGTACCAGGAACCGGATGTTTTTTTTCAAAAGTCAAAGCGTTTTTATTTCAGAAAGCTACAATATGGCATGCCATTAGCAAATTATGCTTCTTTCATTACTATGTAAGCTGTCCTTCAAATGAAATAAATACATAATTATCTTACTTGTAATATAAGATATGCATCGACAGCACAAGGTTTGAGGTCCTTAGGCGCCTTGTTGTTTGTCTGGGGTCTGACGTCAGCTGGGTTCACCTTTAACGCGCCTGAAACCAAAAGTTTTATTAATATGATGATAGGAACTAATATGAGAATATGTAGCTTGTTTACGCATCATACGCGTGCACCAGCAGCGGCGGGGGATGCGCGGGTTGAGGAGTCCACAGCTGATCGAGCCGCGGCCGCGCCTCTACTCGTCTACAGATTCGGTCATCGGCGGACGTACCGTGTTCCGTGCGATCTATTAACTATACAGGGTGGCAGGGACATCGACGCGCAAACTGTAACCATGGATTCAGCACATGAATTCAGACCCCATAGCGTCGAAATTATTCGTCGATTATTAAAAAAAAAATATTGCTGTTCCATACATTTTGACCGCGTAGGTCACTTTTCTATGAAACAGATTTTTTTTTTTGATAATCGACGAAAAATTTCGACGCTATGGGGTCTAGTATCATGTGCGGAATCCATGGTTACAGTTTGCGCGTCGATGTCCCTGCCACCCTGTATATGTATATACGTACCTATTTGTAAACTATCGGAATTAAAACGAGTATTTAACCGAGCAAGTCATATTTAATTCATATTCCAAACAATCAATTAAGAGATTTTTGTTTACGAAAAAACAATACTGTAAACTACGGCAATGTCATTTACCCACTGTAAAACTTAAACCAGAATTTTCTATTATTAATACAGGATTATTATAAATTGGCTAGCTAAACTCCGCAGACGCGATGGATATCGAATAACTAAAAATTATAAAAAAAAAATATAACGCAAGTATTGTCATCATGTGCCTAGCCTTTTCCCAACTATTTTATTTATTTAACCATTTATGTACACACATATATAAACAGACATTGAAAAACAGAACAGAAACAAAAAAAGACAAACAAAAACGTTCCTACACTAAAAAGTAAAAAATAAAAAATTGAATTCCTGTAAAGAAACTTAATTTTCAATTCACGATTATAAAATTTTAAAACAGATGCTTACAAACTTAATGCTTCAAAAATTTCAAAGTACTTAAAAAGTGGCAGGGGATTTTTATACGTATTTATAATTATTATTATTTAAAAGAAATTATTGTGAAAATTGTGTCAATTTGTTTTAGAGTACAGTCTAGTCTGTATTTGTGTTTTAATTATTCTAGGTATGCAATAGGTATCTTGGTAGTTTTATAGTAAATGTTAGAGGTCGTTTTTCGAGGTATTGTTGCCCATACGTATTTCCTTGCCTTGGCTGGCACCGACTCCAAAAAGAAGTAAACAATTTTGAATATTTGCAAAATATTAATGTCAAATAAGTTTACCTTTAAATTAAGTTTCTTTACAGGAATTCAATTTTTTATTTTTTACTTTTTAGTGCAGGAACGTTTTTGTTTGTCTTTTTTTGAAGGTGGTTTTTTTTTTTTTGTAAAAAGTTTTTTTTATTTCTAGCCGTTTAGTGTATTTTTTATTATAATATAATGGCAACGTAGTTAATATCTTTTCTACATAGAATATTATTTTGAAGAAGTACCAATATCATACAAGTAGGTACATATTACTGTCTACTTTATTTATTTATTTAACCATTTATGTACACACATATATAAACAGATCTTCTTCTTCTTCTTCTTTTCTTCTTCTTCTTCTTCTGATCTTTAATTTGATCCCGTAGAGAGATGATAATATGACGCATGAAATACTGTCGATTCTTATGCGTCGTATGCTGCCTCTAATATTGAGCTGGGCGGCAACAGTCCATAAACTACAAGGGACCACCCTCGAGAGAGCTGTGATCGACCTTGGTAAAAAAAACTTTGCAAAAGGACAAATATATGTCGCGCTAAGTCGTGTCAGAAGTTTGGAAGGCATAGTGTTATCAGATTTAGACGCCAATAAATTATTGAATCGACCACACGATGATCGAGCGATGACAGAGATAACAAGGTTGCGGAATCTGCCATCTGATAATCAAGACAACACATAACGTGCCATGGAATAGGCCTACCGGGGAAACCACATTAAAAAAAACGCGCCCAGCACACTACCTCATAGGTGGCGTGGAAACGTGTGCATACTACCAAGAATACAATTTTATTTTAGTAAATAATAGAACCGATTTTTTTTAAACATTGTAAGCAAAATGCCTTTAATATTTCAGAAGTTGTTTTGTGGACACATTGATGATAACATCAAAACTAGATTTTCAATGGCACCTTGTATTCAGAGTGCATCTCATGACAGTTCTAAGCCCAAATACTGCTAGGATACATTGTTTTATTTTGAAGTTCTCATGCCAACCTTCCACCTTCCAGCTCCATCATCAGATCAGTTCGATAGTAACTTATAGCCAAAATGCATTTCATGACAATTCTAATAAGCCCAAACACGGCTAGAATACGTTGATTAATTACGGAGTTCCGGTACCTGTCTTCCGGCTCCATCATGATCATCAGATCAGTTCAATGATAACATTTTCAATATAACTATTCAGGATTGTATGTTTATTTGTATTGTCATAGTTGCTTAACTATCTTGATTGTGATATCTATGCGAGTGACAAGTTCCGTTAGCCATATCTGATCTTCTTCACCAGTTCCACTTCATCAAATGTTACTTTTTGACTGTAAACGCTTGATTTCTCGATGAAAATATTAAAATTACTATATAGTTGCCTATAATATTTGAGGAGTTCCCTCGATTCCTCATGGATCCCATCATCAGAACTGGATTTTGAAAAAAATGGGACCAATCTGGAAGCATATCCTTTAAAGTTAAAAAAAAAATTTGCAAATCGATCCATAAACAACGGAGTTCTGAGGTAACAAACATAAAAAAAAAAAAAAAAAAAAAAAAAAAAAAAAAAAAAAAAAAATACAACCGAATTGAGAACCTCCTCCTTTTTTTGAAGTCGGTTAAAAATAGGTACAGAGGTGATGTTGAACTATGTTGGGGTCGGCTTCCAGTCTAACCGGGTGTAGCTGAATACCAGTATTTTACATGGAGCGACTGCTTATCTGACCTCCACAACCCAGTTACTGGGTAATACGATACCCCTTGGTAAGACTGGTTGTCAGACTTTCGGGCTTCTGACTACCCGTAACGACAGTCAAAGATCCACGAATGACAGCCGGGACCAACGGCTTAACGTACTTTCCGAAGCACGGAGGGGTCTCGGTATGTAGAGATGGTCACCCATCCACAGACCAACCGCGGCAAGCGTAGCTTAACCTGACCGATCGACCTGTGTGGCTGTTATTATTTAGCCACGGGCCCCTCAGTTTATTAGTATTTAGCCATGACGCAAATATTGTAGTCACTTGAAATATCAGTTAAAAAAATCCGTTTTCTGTTGTCTGTGAAGTTTAGCTAGCCAATTTAAAATAACCCGTATACTTATACTTAGTAGGTTATGCAAGGAAATACCTAAAATAAATTGAGGCAAGGAAGATTGACTGATGATACATATTTAGTAGGGTATTCGTTTTAAAAGTATATAAATAATAGATAAATAGATCTTACCCTCAGCTTCGGCGAGAGCTCTTTCGAAGACCAATGCTACCAACTGACGAACAGTTGCCGCAGCTGCATGGCTGGTGCTGACGTCACGGCTCTCCGAAGGCGATACCATGCGCATACACATCACCATTGTCTGTTGAAGAGAAGACATTTTTTTTAAATATATTTTCTTTTATTATCCGCTAATGTCCCACTGCTGGGCAAAGGACTCCCAACTCTCTTTCCACCTCTCTCTATCCGGAGCTGCCAAGGACCAAACAGACGACATTAGGCTCTTAATAAATGTTGGTGGATGGACTTGGTCTACGCTCAATAATACTCGTCTATCTAGATGTGTTCGTCACTGGACTCCGCGAATGTGCCTTCCCCCATAAGTGGAGCTACGACTTTCGTAGGGTGGTTGGTAGCAACTGGACAACACTAGCCGCGGATCTAGTAAACTGGCGTGCAGTTGGAGAGGTTTAAAACTGCTAGAAGTTGCTGATGATCAAAGCAAATACACATTTTGATTTCATTTGAACCTGGGTTTCCAACACCGGGTAACTCATTGGAAATATTAATAAAAGGAATTAATTAATTTTGAACCCTCTCACTGAGAGGAGGCTTGTGTCCCAGCAGTGGGAACATTTAGGCTGATTAATTTTAAACATAAGATTTTGACAACAATTTTTAAAGTTCAAACATGGAAAGAAAATAAATAAAAAATTGTTAACTTTACCCCAAGCAGCCTCTCTCTTTCAGTTCTAATCATTTTTGTAGAACCATGTCCGTGGGTACCGACAGGAGTACTCATTTTTAAAACCACTTTTCAACATTAACCTCCACTCAAAACGTTTATTTAATAATAATTGTTTTACTCGTTAATGAAATCTGTGTAGTGATCTAATCTTATCTGTAATTGTTTGAATCTAATTCTGCACTTCAGAATATTGTAGATTTGACAGATAAGGTATGTGTAATGTATTGTTATCTGGAGTGTAATTTTTCCGGCCTTTGATATATTCAGTTATGAATAGTCGATATCGGCTCAGTTGCCAAAAAACAAAAAGGTATGGTTGTACTAAATAACCAATTCGGTATCCGGTCTCTGGCGGACCTTGGAGGATGCTTATATCCAGTACATCACAGGAACGATGAGATTTATATAAAAGATGCCATGATGATGATGATGTTTTAAACTCGATTTAGGTATTATTATTATTATTTATTTAAGTCAGACTACTTAAAAAGTTATGTTAGTAACCAAAGATTAAAATCATGCCACAATAATACCATTATAACTAAAATTAAATAAGTATAAACTAAGTCCCGTATTACACAACCTCACTCAAATCTCAATGCTTGAGTTTTGAGCGAGGTTCTGTAATCGGGGCCTAAGTCTGTATAGTTTGCTTTTTGAAAAATAACTTGGTTCAGCCAGAAATCAAACAAATATTTTTGACAAAAATAACAGCCTGTATAGCAGCACTGATTGGTGTTTAAGATAAATCCTCGATCAACTCCTGCAAAAAGCGATGTTATATGGCAAAACTAAGAAAATATGATATAAAACTAAACACTTTTCCTTATACATTTTTTTTTTTCAATTATGAGCTCACTAGTGACACAATTACTTTTTCTATTGTTACCGAACTTAATAAGTTTGCCTAGCGAACGAGGGGTTAAGTAATTACTCACCCTAGCCAGAGTGTCTCCATGCACCAGATCAGACGTGGTCATGAGCAATGCAGCAGTCTGCAGCAGCTTCAGCTCCAGAACTCCGCCTTGACCGAGGTTATAGAGACAGTCCACCACATGTCTGGCGCCTTTCGCGTCTATGCCTTGCTGGGCGATCAGACGTTGGATTGTTCCAAGACAGAACTGGAAAGAAATTGGGTTATAGATACTTTTAGATAGTTCATTCAGTAGGTTATGGTTAAAGAAACAGAACAGTCTTTGAAGAAAAATAAAGTGTGTTTTTGCAAAACCAGTAACCCAGGTAGCATTGGCGATTTTTTATCGCGGACTCGACTTTTAACTTTAAGTGTTGAGCCGAGCATTAAGAATACAACAGAGAGCATCTTAGCGCGTCAAAAAAATATGCTGTTAGATTTTCAACTCATAGCGCGATAAAAATCGTCGCCAAATAATCACCACCAAAAAAATCGCTTCCGGGGGAACAAGAGCTAAAAGACGGTCTGTTTCTATTTGATACAGAAATATGATAACAAATATGGACAAGTATAATTATGATTACAGAGAAGAATTAGTTGGACTAACCCATCAGTTTAGGTCAAACCTACCAACATACAATATGCTTTTGAACCATATTAGAATTTAAAATTATTATTTTAGAAGAGGCATGAATCTATTTTGACAAGAAAAAAAGAAAAGAAAGAAAAGAAAAGAATTCACTGTCTGACCTACAACTTACTATGATTTAAGTTGAACTGATACAAAAACTTTGATGACCAAAACTCTATTCATCTCTGGTCAAGACCTGCAATGCGGAATACGACTTACGGAGGAGGGGGCTTACCTTTATAATCTTCAGGTCCTTAGATTCACAGCCTTGCACAAGAGGGTATAATATCTGGTTTACTACTCCGTACAGAGAGGCCTGAGGGTTGTTGGCGGCCAGGGACAGTTTTTCAATAGCCTCATCACATGCCTGCAAAGAAAATATGGAGAAAAATATAATAATATTTCACATTGTCTACATACTAATATAATATAGCAGAAGAGTTTGTTTGTTTAGTATCAAATTACAATGTGCCCACTGCTGGGACACAGGCCTGCTCTCTGGGATAGAGAGTGGGCCGTAATCCACCACGCTGGCTCAGTGTGGTTTGTCTGAAGATGCTAATCTATTAGTCTGATTTGAAAATTTATTTTTGTGTTTATTCTTGTGGAAGGTTATAGGCTATTTAACATAACGCTATAAACCCTTAGGGACTGAGCAAAACGAGTAATGCAGTGTGTGTGTGGGCAGACGATGCTTTGCAAGGTGTTGGGTTGGGTTAAATTTGAGGCATACGAAGTTGTGTGGTGTTACACGAATGGATAGAATAAGAAATAAGTACATAAGAGGAAGTCTGAAAGTGGCACCGGTAACTGAGAAGTTGTGTGGAAAGTTGTCATAGTATGGGCATGCGTTATGGAGAAATGAGGAAAATGTTGCGAGGAGAGTTTTCAGTATGAATTTCAATGGCTATAAGAATAGGGGAAGACCAAAGAAACGATGGATGGAATGTGTGAATGACGATATGGTTAGAAAGGGGGTGACTACCGAGATGACGACTAATAGAGAAGTATGGAAGAAAAATACATGTTGCGCCGACCACGAATAAATTAGGATAAGGGCAGGAGAATGAAGATGACCTTCAAAAGTCTGGAATCAAGTATTAAACATAATTCTTAGTGCTTTTCTGATTGTGATGTTCAACTGTGTAGTGTGGACAAAATTTGTATAAATTATTTGTCAGATAAGCTTACCCTGTGTGTGGTGAAATAGGCAATACATATTTGTTATAAATATACTAGCTGACCCGGCAAACATTGTTTTGCCATATAAATTGTTTCTAACTGCCCGGCGCTATTTCGATCGCGTGGTGTCCTACACCCTACCCTACTCTTAATCTAATCCTACCCTACTCCTACACTACTCCTACCTTACTCCTACCCTACACCTATCCTACTTCTACCCTACTCCTACCCTATTCAAAACCCTTAATTTAATATGTGCTTCAATTCGAGTGGACCCGAGTCTACCGTACCGAAGCGAAGGGACGATTGTCAAATGTTTGACAGGAAATTAGGTAGAACAGTTTATATAGGAAAATTAAATTGTTGTTTTTACTATCTTCCTTGCAATTTTTCCATATTTTCTCACTGTTTAAACCTTCCCTGGACTACGACAAACATTTCAAAACCAAAAACAGCTAAATTGGCCCAGCCATTCTTGACTTTTAGCCACTCAAACAAACAGCAATTGATTTTTATTTATATAGTTAGATTAAAGGTAACTAGCTATTGTGTTTTCTATGACATAATAAAATTTGTATTTTTATGTGAGTAGTCAGAAGCCGGAAAGTCTGACAACTAATCTTATCAAGGGGATCGTGGAGCTCAGATAGGCAGCTCCATGCAAATACTGGTACTCACTTATTTAATACAGCTGCATCCGGTTAAACTGGAAGCCAACCCCAACTTAGTTTGAAAAAGGCTATGGTGATGTGAGTATAATCTATTATTTAGGTGGGAGGATATTAGCAGACAGGGTGCAGAATACTATAACCTTTGTTAACTCTGCATAGATGTTTATATAACAATAAAACTTTAAAGTCAAAGTCAAATAATTTATTTTAAATAAGCACTTTTAAGGCACTTTTGTATGTCCAAATTTACAAGAAAATATAATTGAGTCTAGTTGCCCCTTCCAAAAGATAGTTTCGTATGGAGAAGAATTGGCAAGAAATGCCACAGTTAATCTTTTATGTTTCACAATCATCATCATCTGCCTAGCCTTTTCCCAACTATGTTGGGTTCTTCCCAACTATGTTGGGTTTGGCTTCCAGTCTAACCGGATGCAGCTGAATACCAGATGTATGTTTCACAATATTTAGCATATATTCATTATATTATTTTTTTGAATATTGCATCAGGTGATTAGGTTGATTTTTTTCATAACATAAATGTGTTTGCTCTCATAGTTATCATGATAAAAATCACAGCCTTGTGATTTGAAAATTAATATGCAAACATACATGACATGAAACTGGCAGAAGTAAAATTAAAAATCCTTCAAAATTTAACAATTTAAAATGATTATGATGTTCTTAATATGTGATCAATCTGATTTTATATTATGGAAAATATCAACTATGTGTAAAATCACAAACATTTGGTTTTCGTTTGTTAAAATAATGTTTTTTAAATTGGTAATCACATTACTAACTCCACCCATAAATAAGGTCATAAAAGTGTTCTATTAATGGATTGAAATGGTATCTATCAAATATTAATCTACTTCAGTGGTGAAACTGTAGATAGTGAATTTAAGTGCCGGCTTACAAACACCGACAAGATTAAATAAATATCTAGTGATTTAGAGAGTAGTAAATAACTAGTGAAAGAAATACATGACAAAAATAATTAAATTTTTTCAAAGTATTTACATACTTCTGTGGGTGATAGATACATTTAAATTATTGTTGCATATATGCTGTTAGGTCCCAATTAAGTTTAGCAATTATAAATAACAGTTAAATGTTAAAAACCTCTCTTATCTGAGGATATTTCTTCTTGGTCTCCAAACTCAATGTCTTGAAATCATTTTGAAGGACGTCCATGAATTTCTTCGTGCAGTCATCGCCGGTTACAGCGCTTACGAACGCCATTATTTATTTTATTGCTGCTAATTCACTTATTCACAACGTAATTCACGTAAAAAATTATAGAAATTGAATTTATGCCATGTACACAATCGACATCACAATTTTCAGTTCAGAAACTGAAACAAACCAAATATGTAGTGTATTTTTTTTACAAAAAATTCGAAATGAACGTGTTTTTTGAAAATATTTGAGTGTTATAAGTAATTATGGATATGAAATGAACTAGAAATAAAACGATTTATACCTACATTAATTAGAAAAAATATCATATTCTTTTTTTATATTTCTGCACGAAATATTTTCCTCCATTTCTTTACGCCAATGAACATTATTCTGCAGCCCACTAAACTTTTTTACAATAGCTCTTTTCAGTGGATAATATTGCTGCCTTGTAAAATACTTCAAAATAGTCTTACTAATTACAGTGCAATGTAGTCACATTATAATGTAGCAAAAAGCAGGCACGTGCAATCAATCTGTTGAAAGGATTAGTCATATTTATTTGCGTGTAAAGGAGTTTTTGTGTCGACATGTGTGACCAGAAAAAATAATAAATTACCACATTTAGTAATTTTACCCGATTTTGCCCACTGTGAATAACCGCACTTGACGTTAATTAGATTATGTTAGAACTAGTGATTTTGTGGAATAAAATCAAGCTTTAATTAGATTTAACTCGTTTGATGAATTATTGTTAATAAATATAATAGTGGATTTGATTCCAGTACATTGTTTCCTGTTGATTTTGCATAATTAAGAAGAATAAGGCTTGTTCGAACGTTTAGGTAAACGATACATGACAGAATATTAGTAGTACCGTTTATGCAGCGGTATTCGACGTGAGAACAGCTTCTTGAAGTGAAAGTGAAAGAAGAAATGCAAGTGATCGATGATGACCCACTTTTCACGGTAACATTTTTTTCTAGTATAGCAACATCGATTACTGATTGTGCAGAAGAAAAAACAATGGTGTGATTCCAGATTTTTATTTGTAAGTATTTATAGAATCCAATATCAATTTAGCTAAAGTAACGTTTCAGTCTCGTTAAAAACGTCCCCCCGCCCGAAGATGCCGATACCGAGGTACAAAACGCATAATATCAACTAGAAATTGGTTTTGTGAGCTTGACGTGCTGTCATTTCAGTTTTTTATTCTATTTATTCAGCTTGATTCAGCTATGCGCCATTTACTGCATTAGAACGGCCGCTGTCTGCGGATTTTAGTGCTACTGGTAATAAAACTCCCCGCGACACAGGTGTGGAATGTATGTATAATAGTGTATGGAATGTGTAGTCGCCGTGTGTCTTATTCGTGATAAGTCGTGTGTAGTTTTTCATGCCGGCACCTAGTTTTCGTTATCCTAGTGTCGTTTGCGTTGTTTTTCATCGTCAAGTGCGTCATGATGTCGAGCGGTGGGTTTAAACCGGCAGTGTACACCCACCGTCGCCGGTCGCCCATGTTTTTGCACCGTCTTGTAGAACGTTTGATCTTGCAATCGTTGCGCTGTAAACAATGCAGCATGTTCGTGTCCAGTTTAGTAAATAACATAATCAATGTTACCTGTCATCTTTGCACGCTAATTTTGTCTCCAAGTGAAAGTCTTGATAGTCAAATGGATGATTGAATTGAATAAGAAATCTGTGCAAAGTATGTATGTCATTGTGTGGATGTTGTAAAGTCTTGTGATAGTGATATGTATGATTGACATTGATACTATCAAATGTTTGTGGCTTCCTTATTGTATGTCAGGTCATCTAGTCATTGTTCTAGAGCATATAATCTCTGTTATCCATTGATATCTTGACCCATAAATCTGAGCCCGTTAGCTCTTCAAGATAATGAGATTACATTTCATTGTTGAATTGGTGTTACGATTTGTATGTCAAAGTTCATTATGGGTTAATTGGAGTGATAAAATGGTTGTTCCTTTATTCCTAATTAATGATGGTATATTGTTTTGATAGTTTTATAATTCTAGAATTGCTGTTAAGTTTGTTGTATTGCTTCTTCTTAGCTCAAACAATAGAAACTGGTGAAGCGTCAATGTCTTAGAGGCCTGTCGCAATGGACAAAAATGGGACCTTTAAGATGTCATTTATCCCCTATTATTATCATTCTCCTGCCCTCATCCGAATTTATTTGTGGTCGGCGCAACATGTCTTTTTCTTCCATACTTCTCTATTAGTCGTCATTACGGTAGTCACCCCCTTTCTAAACACATCACCATTCACACAGTCCATCCATCGTTTCTTTGGTCTTCCCCTACTCTTACAGCCATCAATAGTCTATTCATACTCAAAACTTTCCTCACGACATATTATATCCCCCATATTTGTCCTAAATAAGATTTAGATAATTATGTGTAAGGGTTGATTTTTCCAATGCCAGATAATTTTATCAGGGCAATAATTTTGAATTATTGACAGTCCTTCCATACAAAAACAGTCAGACGTCAATTTTATTTCACAAATAAAAATTATCTGTTGATTGTGAAATCAGGCCGAATGGGTTTATGTCCTCTTCTTTTTAAATTTTTATTGTTATGTTTGGTAAACATTTGACTTCATGTGTCTGTTTAAAAAAAAAACACATCTATGTATTTCTTAATTTTTAGTTAGTTTACTGTCTAATTTATTACATTTAAAGTCAACACTGAAGAAGCACAAGAAAAAAATATTTTTCTTATTATTTTAGATAAAAAAAATATTCAAAACGACATGTAGATGAGAATTGAAGACTTCTTCGACTTGTGACTCACTTCCCTGCCAAATGTCATAATATTATCATTACACAAGTTGTTGGCAGTTTGCATCATTTTATTAAATCAGTAATCTTTACTTCCTAATCATCTTAGTTCTGATGTCTCATACTAGATGGTGCTGACAGTCCTATTATCAACATATTTGCAGACTGTAGACTGTCTATGATATTAAATATGCACTAAGTCCAACGGTTTCGTTTCTTGTAAGATGATCTAGTCATCTTACAAGAAATGAAACCGTTGGACTAGAATACACTTGGTATAATATCGTATATTCCACATGTTATGAAAACTTGGTTCTTGGGTAGGTTTTCAGATATTCTATCTGCTAGGAATCAGACGGCAAAATTATAATTACAATGACTGGCATGAATCTTGAGCGCTTGGTTTAAGAGTGGGGATAGGTTTATGCATTGGAAACATGGTCAAAAAAGTTCCCACTCCTTTATTGAGCACTCAAGATTTATGCCCGTCATGTACAGACGCCAGCAGGTCAAGCTACCCGAAACTGTCAAAGAATGATGGGCAAATTTGTATGAAACCTGGCCGTAAGACCAACAGAACTGCAACTAGTGCCAATTGTTCGGACCTAATGCCAGAATCGTAATTATATAAATAAACCTAGCCATATCCACCGGGTTTACCTGAAAATATTAAATAAAAATACGAAACTTTTAATAATCACGTATCGTTTTATTGTTAATACAACGATACATAACTGTTAACAGTTGGATATAACTTAATAATAATGTTATTTGAACGGTTTTTAAATGAAATGCATGTGTATAAAAAAAAAAAAAACACAAATCAAAATAAAGTCCTCAACTAAACTAACGCAAATGACGTGCGGGGGCGATACATGGCTCATGTCGCCCCAAACCAAGGTACCGTATTATCGAAACTATATGAGCACAAGTACCAATGGTCCTTTTTCCTGTCAGGCAGGTACAGTAACAATGAATTTTTGAATTTCTGCTAACCTGGTCTCTGTCGATCAAAATATACGTAAAATATGTGCGTGCTCTGACGTGCCTTGACTGAATCCGTACTCGCAGCAACCACACATTGTTAACTAATATACGAGTATTGCATTCAGAGAGATCGTTCAGCACATCATCTCTGCTCATTTCAATAATGTATACACCATTGTTTAAGTGTTTTGCGACATATGACTTGGCTAGTTTTTGCTGATAAGTGCCCAGAGCCTGTAAGATTATGTCGTCAGTGAGGCGCAGAAAATCTTCTAGGAACGGGAGATTGCCATCCAATCGAATGAAGTTTCTCCTTTGGCGGTTCAGGTTTTTCATTTCGACGTATTCATACAGCAGATTAGGCGTGTTCATATTCAGGTTAATGAGATTCAAAATATCCATTGCATGCCTATTATCTCCATAAACGGGATGAAAAGCATTCAGAAGACTTGTAGCGATTTCATAATCATCAAACATGTGAGTCAGGGCGCGATTTATGTATGTTTGACGTAGAAGCTTCAAGCATTACTTTATTTTGCCGTTCATAGTCTTCACTACCCATCGGCAAATAGTTATTAAACGAGAATTATTTGCCTGTTCGGTTGTCATTCCTGTCTTTAGTTGGGGGTATGCAATTCATATCCATGTTCTTCCAGACATCCAACGCTGTCTCTAAATCCTCTGTCTAGTATAATCACATCATTTTGGTGAAACAACCAATGCCAGGCGCTTTCCTCATCATTGAGAAGTCCTTGCATAATAGTTGCATCAGACATTGATCAGACATCATCAGACATGTAAACGTCGCTACAGACAATCATGAAAGGTTTCAGAAGGTTCTCGAATTTGTGTAAGTTTGTGTATTGAAACAAAAAGTTGCTGCTTTTTTCTATAAAAATGTATGTACTCGTACCATCGCAGTTGATTATTGTCTTGGTGTTTTTTCATCACCAAAAATACCCTTTGGTATCATAAGATTTCTTTCAAGTAATCAAAAATCTGTCAAGTAAGCCAGCAATCCAATCAGTAGTCCAATAATGAGCAGGGATCAAGATATCGTAGCCAGCAATCCAATCAGTCGTCGAATAACGAGCAGGGGTCAAGAAACCGTAGGCTGCAATCCAATCAGTAGTCGAATAACGAGCGGGTGTCAAGAAATCGTAGCCAGCAATCCAATCAGTAGTCTAATAACGAGCAGGGGTCAAGAAACCATAGCCAGCAATCCAATCAGTAGTCCAATAACGAGCAGGGGTCAAGAAACCGTAGCCAGCAATCCAATCAGTAGTCCAATAGCGAGCAGGGGTCAAGAAACCGTAGCCAGCCATCTAATCAGTGGTCCAATAATGAGCATGAATTCGGAATCAATTGATGATACCGAAAAAACACAACGCAGTCATGTAGTAGTAATGAAATATAAGTCTGGATGACAAGTGCTTTAATGTCACTATCGAAAATAGACAATCCACAACAAGGGGATACTCTTAAATAAGATAAAATAATAATAAATAACCAACTTAAAATCCATTAATTCCACCTATAAGATAAACTTCAAATAATAAACATACTTAAAATAAATAAATCAATCAAACTTAGTTCTAGGTACATTAAAAAAATACGTGCACAAATTGTTATTAAGTCTTACTACGGTAACAAGTAAACACCGACTGAACTCGGGGCTTACCACCAGCTCTTATAGCAGGGCAGAAGTTGATCTGCACTGGTTTTATGTACTTAGTCATAAAACAAAACAGCGGTGCAGTTCAACTTCTGATCTGCTGCTGGTAGTAAGCCCCCTGAACCTCGCGTGAGGCGGCTTACGCGCGGAGTAGTGGGAGTGAATTCGAGCATACATTGTTACCTGCGTGTGCGCCATGTTTATAACACGATCTTTTGTTTTTAAACGTGACAGATGCAGTCAAATCCTCGGTATTATACAGAAAAATGCAATTTTTTCAATTGAGTCTTATCTCTGTTCTCCGGCGACTTTGGTACTTTTTGCCATAGTATGAAATATAGTACTAATTGAGAGCTTTAATTTGAGATATATTTCAATTCTGTTGGACTTACGCCCATTTTGTCCCATCATCCTTTTCCCAATCAACCTTGAACCTTAATGCTTCAGCGATAAAGTTGAAAATCTATTAAAGAAATTTGGCATATTGTAGTAGCTTGATGTGCTGGCGTCTGTACCTGGTCTTCGTTGTACTAACAACATCGAACCTCCATATTTTATATGTTTCTTGAAAATATTCTTTATTTAACATAGTCCATAAACTCAAGAAAAAAAAACAAAAACAAATTGCGTCTGTTTTGATTTAGACTCGCATCTAAGGTATATCATTGATAAATGATAAATCACGAGACTATCTAATCAAATCTGATGAAAAACGTCCTAGAAATCCATAAACCATCAATTGACAAAGATTTAAAATTCACTATCTATGACCACATTCCATAGATAAGACAAAACAATAGAAAATAATCAGTGTAAACTAGTTGCTATCTTGCTATCTAATGCTGTTGTTATAATGTTGGTCCTACACATTTGTGAAAGTACTTGATATTTCATAGTTATTGGAACATAGTTCCTTATCCATTATACTCTACACACTTGCCAAATAAGAGCTAGACAAGTGTTTCTTTTTTTGTTAGTTGCTTTCAAATATGGTTAATTTATTTCATTATGCCTGTTATTTAATACATATACAGCAAAAGGAACTTTCCAACCGGGAGTCCCACAACTCCTCTTGACTTTTTTATTATCCACCATATTTTTGCCAGTTTTATGACGATGGCTATAAGAGTAGGGGAAGACCAAAGAAACGATGGCTGGACTGTGTGAATGATATGGTTAGAAAGGGGGTGACTCCTGATGTGACGACTAATAGAGAAGTATGGAAGAAAAAGACATGTTGCCCTGACCCCAAATAAATTGTGATAAGAGCAGGAGAGTGATGATGACTTTTTGCTAGAGTCTGCTAGATGGTAAAACCTAGGGTGTGAGAAGCTTAAATTCAAATAACTTATGACTATTGGTAGCTATTGCGCAACGCTTTACTTAATCTTTGACTGTGAATATTTTTAGGGTTCCGTACCTCGAAAGAAAACGGAACCCTTATAGAATCACTTTGTTGTCCGTACGTCCGTCTGTCTGTCTATCTGTCTGTCTGTTAAGACCTTTTTTCTCAGGAACGCGCGGAGGTATCAATCTGGAATTTATATCAAATACTCAGGTCTACTGACCCTTGGAGCTGTGAAAAAATCAAACTTCTAAGCCAACACAATCAAAAGATACAGCCGTTTATGCCGCAAATTTTCGACACTCGCAAGGGAATCAAAACCTACAGGGTACTTCCCGTGAACTCAGAATCTTGAAATTTGGTACGAAGCAACGTCTTATAGCACAGATAAAGAAAAAATTGCGAAAACCGTAAATTTTTAGTTACATACTTACAAATTTGTACGGAACCCTCGGTGCGCGAGTCCGACTCGCACTTGACTGGTTTTTTTCCATTCAAACACTTAATTGTTTTCTCATTTCATCTGCCAGACAGCAAGATTGGTACTTTCTGAGGCTGGCTACCTAGCCAGGGTGTGCCGAAAGTAAGCAAGAATCCAAACTGCTAATTAGTAATTACGTACGCATGCTCACACCCGGCGGCATTACCTTTACTTGTAAATAAACAGAAGCAAATAGAATAAATAAAGTTTATTCAATGTAATGTTGATTATCTTGTTCAGCACTGATTTTACTGATAACATGTGTGAAGAGCTGATAAAGGACGTGTGACGTCATTAATTTGTATGTATGTGTGAGAAAGTTTGCACGTGTAAATGGTTGTAGTATGGCGTTGGAGGGTAGATGGAAAATTTTGAGTGGACTGTCATTGGCGGGTTTAAAGACAAAACGTATGCTAATTAATGACTATGTAAGTTATTTATTTACGTTTGTTTTAGAGACAGATATTTTTGTTACCTCTAAGCAAGTGTTCATAGTGTTATGAGATTCAACCTTTTTGTGTAATGTGTGGTAATCAACTGTAGGCTCCCCGCAGACAGACGCGACGCAATTTTGTTCGAAAAATTTCCATGAAGTTTTTATATAAACTGTTCTATAAGAGTCGCGTCGCCGTCGTGCCTGTCTGCGAGCCTGTCTGGAAAAGGTTTTTTCTTCTCAGCTCTTTGGCTGGTTTTCAGCTAACGGGCCGAAATAAAGTAAATGCAGTGTGTGTGTGTGTGTTAGATTTTATGTGTTGTGTTGACGTCGTACTTCGTTCTCCGTTCTCTTCTATCAGCCAGAACTTCCTAACTATTATTAGTTACGGTCGCAATCATATTTTAATCGACATAGAACCTGACACTGACCTGCACATTGCAAAAAACGTATGAATAATTTAATTTCGCGGGCTACCTTAGTGCATCCCCCTTCATCTGTCTAATCGGTTCTTGAAGCAGTTATTCTAGTCTTTCTTTTGGTTTTCACTGGATGAGGTTCTTTCATCATCATCATTGTCATTTCAGCCTCGAATCACCCACCGCTGGGTATAATCCTCCCCTATTCTTCTGCCATACTTTCCGGTTCCGTGCGTCGCTCATTCAAGTGTTTCCCGCGACTTTGACGACATCGTCATCTCAACGTCCTTTTGGACGGCCTTGGGGGCCTACTCCGAAATTCCCAATTGCGAATGTTCGGATCGGACCGACACATGGCCGAACCGAATATTATTGAAAAATGCGAAAAAAGTTCGGATCGGCTCAGTTGGGTCGGGACCATAGTCAATATTCGAAAGAGTGTAGGAGTGTAGGATCGGAACCGACCGAACCAAATAGTAACTTCGTAGCAGGAAACGGCCGAACATTCGGCCGATACTACTTCGGAGTAGACCACCTGGTTTCTGGTTTCATTTTAACATAGCATAAATAGCTTGTGTAATTAGAACATCTATTCCTAACGTATCCCTCTCTTGTTTCAGATAACATCTAAAAAAATCCTGCAAGAAAACTTTCCAAAATCTTCCTGAAGACTGTTATTTTTTTTATTAGATATTTAATTATTTTCACTTAGTATAAAAGAATAAAGACAGTTCGGAGCGGTGACTAGCGGAAGATGCCAACCAAGCGAGAGAGAAACAAAAGACGGAATTAGCTATTTATTTATATTAATTAACTAGTATAATCCATTGTAACTGTTATTTTTTTTTCAAGTTATTACTATATACTCTCATAAAACGCTAATAACGATATGAATTTACGTTAAACGCTATCTCTAAAGCTTAAATCACTATTTATTCAATTATTTAATCAATTCATTAATTAATTAATCACATGAAGTATGATAACTATAGTAATAAGGGATTGATAAGGTCGCTTTGAGCACCATTATGGACAATATGGCGTCTAATGTGAGCTTAAGAAGCAACAAGCAGAGGAAAGATAACCTCATAACGAGGAAGCAGGATAAGTCTCCTGAGAAGACGATAAGGGGGACGAGGGGGGCGTACAGAGGCATCCCGTCTACTTCTAAAAGACCGACCGAAGAGGACAATGAGACGGGCTCCACGGAAAGACTGGACAGACCAAAGAAATTCATATCACAGAACAAAAGCAACTATGGGCTCGGGAAGAGGCCCGATTTCTCTCTCAAGAACAGGAACGTGCATTTAGCTTCGTCTCGGTATGGACAGGTGAGTCTTTTTGCCTTTATTTTAATTGTAAGTATCTAATGCGTTTTTCTTCTATTTTTTTTACCATTGTCCTTATTTTGGTGGTTTGAATGATTTCTAAAAGTTTGTCCACCTATTTTAATGGGACCTTATATTTAAGGAGTTTTGCCGTGTTCATATTACCGTAAGTTCTCAACTTTATTTTGCCCACCGGCCACTTTGAGAGCCCCTCAATTTTTTTTACTTAGCATCTGTCGCGAATCTGAAACAGCTATTGCCACGATTATATTAAAACGTGTAGGTAATATTATACAGTCTTAGGATAGGATATACAATTATCTCTGAGTCTTCTTCTGCCCCCCTGTAAGTCTCAAACGCCCACAACGGGGTGTTATCGACCACTTTACGTTATTTATTTATTTATTTATAAGTAGGAAAACCAACAGCTAAACCAAATTAATAACAATTGTATAAGAGCCAATTACAGGTTCTCACGAGTAGACACAGAGAAGGTAGTAGAAATCTTAGGATCACTAACAACTAAGTAGCAAACACGATAAAAATACACATAAAATGAATTAAATTAAGTAAATAAATTAAACAAAGAACCTAATGGTTGAATCTATGGTTTAGACAGTCTTGGAAGCAGAAGATTTTTGATTGGTCACAGTTATCCGAAGGGAAATCATACATTTCTCTACTCCTGTAACAGCTTTTGCTTGAATGGAACTAATTGATGGGCATAAAGAAAATTACCGTCGTCTACATGTAAAAGGCTGGTTCGAATAGGTATGTTATTAGCCGACTGGAGGACGCTGCCTGTCCTCTTGTCGAAACTAGGTCATAAAAACTTCATACTTTTTCCAGTCGTAACATATATTTTCGTTCTTTCTCTTATATACTTTTTTGGCATCCAACACAGAGCCAAAACTTTGTCAATTATCTTGAAATGAAATTGTTTATTTTGTAAACAGGATATCGGAATTACTTTTACACGTCATATAAAAATAAGTTAGATGGAGTCGATATTTCCTATGGGACCACCCTTGAGAAGAAATGGCGAAACAAACTCAGAGGTCAAATCTTGGTCAAAATCAAAGCATTTATTTTAAATAGGCGCATAAAAGGCACTTTTGAACGTCAAAATTTACAATGAAATAGAAGAGTCCAAAAGGTAGTTTCGTATGGAGAAGAATGGGCAAGAAACTCCACCGTTACTTGTATACATTAATTATATGTGAAGACAATGCACCTAAAATAAATGTGAGGCATAAACGTGACATAATCTAAGTCTGGAATAACACTGGACTCTGCTATCACATCCAATTTGTGATAGCCAATTGAATAAAATCCGTTCCGCTCATATTCAATAGGCTAACTACCTAGTTGATGCTTGTGTACAGACGCCAGCACATCAAGCTACTACAATCTGTCAAATTTCTTTAATAGATTTTCAACTTTGTCTCTGAAGTATTAAGGTTCAAGGTTGATTGGAAAAATTTGAGAGTTTCGGGTAGCTTGACCTGCTGGCGTCTGTACAATTTGTGACTAGATTTAACACTCCAGTCGCCACCTACGCGTACTTGAGATAGGTACCGGTAAACGGTAGAACAACGATAGAATTTAAAGCTAAATAATAATAGCCTCCTGATCGATTTCGGTCACGGAGGCCAATCTCAACTGAGATTAGCCAGGTACGCAGGAGATATTATAGTGCACAAGTGTGTGCGTAAACACAGATGCCCTCTCTGTTCTGTTACTCTCATAGTCCGATGGGACGGCACTCCAACACGACCGGAGTAAGATCAGGCACAGGACCAACGGCTTTACGTGCTTTCCGAGACACGGGGGTATTAAGGGACTAACCACACCTATTCAGCTCTGTAAGTTCAGCTTTTGTCCATAGAAAACAACGATTTTGTATGGACTAAAACTGAACAGAGTTGATTAAGCGTGGTTAGTCCCTAAACCGCTAACTTTCAAACTCCGGGCTGTTACTAAGAAATTCCTAATGGAAAACGCAAAAACCTTTCCCCTTTCTGGCAATACCAACCCTCGGTAGTCGCGCCTGCAACCATGAGACATACGGGGTGGTTTAAGCCCTTTACAATATTATCAGCCTGAGATTCCGGAGAATCTCATGGTGATTGCTGTCAAAAAGTTCTTCTCAAACAGAAGTGCTCGTTGCATCAGTCAATGCATTTTTTTCACTACTATTTCGGATAACGTGACATGCAGATCTATTCTGTAATATTGCTGAGAGCTGGCATTGCACCTGATGCTAGGGATTGACATTATTGACAGCTCACTTCACCTGTGTTTTCACGGTGAGATTTTACAGAATAGCACCGAAGTACATTTTACTCGAAATCTAAATCTAATCGTCGAGAAAAATGTACTTTATCTCGAATCTTTTTATCACACTCCTGCTGGATATATTTTTTATTTGATTTCATACTCCTGCTGCTGGATATATAACTTTTTGATAGCGCCAAAACTACCGTATTACAGCATCGAGCTAAAGTACGAGTGCGAAAACTCCCAGGCTCTTAAGACTGAATTACAGCCAGTCATAAAAACAATAAAACTGCAGTGCAGCGACGGGTTACCGACCTATAGCATGTCAACCTAGTACAATAATAACTTTATACTTCAGTCGGTTTCATAACTTTTATAACGAAAAGTATTTAATCCATTTTTTTTCTGGATTTAAATAAGTTCTATGAACTCATTTCTGTTGAACTTTTATGTAATTTGGCATCATAACTTTTGTTACCAAACTGCAGAAGAACCCAGAACTTTAACTGCAGTTTGTGTTCGCGAGTCTATGATTCAACTCGTTTCGAGTTCCTGATCAAATCTTCCAAAGCCCAGTAAACCGATAGAAATTTCTCCGAAGATTCAAAATATCTTCCGAAGCCGATTGGGCATACTGCTCAATAATGGATATTCCTCTAAAGATTAGTACAACGGTCAGTCCCAGTTTAAATTAAACAGCCTGTCTGTGACCTTCACTAGGTCATTGAACGTCTACTCGTAACCTTCACAAGGTCACGCCGAAAACTTCTTGGAATCATTACTTTGCGTATCAAATTCGGCCTACCACAGAAATACACCCAGTTTTATACATTACTACTATTACTTTTACCTAGAATACCGTCCCTTCTAGTTTAGCAATGCTAAAACTCACAAATATTAGACTAGAAAGTAATTTTGCATCTTCGAAAACCAGTGTCAGCTATAGAAGCAACAAGAATATGTACCCAGGATTTTGTAACAATACCTTGATTTCAAAGAGTGTCCTTGGAGTTTCTTGCCCGTTCTTCTCCATAGAGATCTACGTTGTGGGCAACTAGCTTCAACTTTCTGACAAACTGACCGACTATTTAATTTTGACAATTCGGAAGTGCCTGTAAATGGTTTAATTGAAATAAATGCTTTGAGTCTGAGTCCCAAAGGACATCCTTCAATTCGTAAAAATTAAAGTGCCAAAAAAAAAAACTGTTTTCTTATAGGAAATAACATCTTGAGTATTTTTTTACTATTACAGCGAGTCTACAATTACTTGTCGATCTATTTGTAATTGTTAGAAAATGTTCAAAACTTTCAAGATGTTAGAAAATGTTAATGATGTCCTCTGTGTCCCTGTACTTAAATAAAAAAAATGTAAAAAGGCCCGCCTGCGGCGATGCCCAAAAGGAACGTAACTGTTTTATTTTACATTATTTACAAAAACACCAAAGCTCTGAAATCAAAATACGCACATTTCAAAATCGCGACTCGAGACAATGCATTACAAACTAGGTATAAACAAAAGAGCGTAGGTGGACCTCAGCTGGGTCAATTGAGTACCGCAGGGTCATACAGTTAACACGGCAACTTTGCAGTAAGGATTGACACAGAAGCGTCTAAAGACCAATCTGTGTGAAAAGAAATCTGCAACGTTCGCGCATCTGAATTTGTCAAAAATATAATACATTTCATTTAGGTTTGGCATTGATTGTCGCTGAGATAAGAATGCGACTTGAATTTGAATGTTTTTAATTAAGGGAATTGCCCCAAAGTGTTCGTTTTTCGAAAGATCTTTGTTTTTTTCGGTCTTTGGGTATATTGTGTGTGACTTTTTGGTGTTGGAGGGCTTTTTCCAGAAATGGATGAAAATAGGCCTTAGTCCTTTTAAAAAGTGTTTATTGTTTACCAGCTTCTTTTTTTCGTTGTGATCGCTAGATTTGTGTTGTAAGAGGCCTAAGTCCTGAACTGGACGAAAATAGGCGAAATTGATAGTTTGAAGTGTGAAATAGTGCGGTAATTAGTGGTGAAGTGCGAAAATTTTCCTAAATTAGGCAAGTCCTATTAAGAACTTACAGTGCAAAAGCAATTTTAGTTTAAAGGGATTCAAAAAGTTTCTTAGACCGTAATTCGTGTTATATATACTATGGGAAAAGTCTTCACAACCCTCTGTGATAGTTGTCGGGTAAATATGTCAATGTTATTGTTTTAAAAGCTTTATTTTATGTCATGTGTTAGTTGACCATTTTTCTTAGGATTCGATTTGGTTAACAGAGATTCTTTCTGAAATCTCCTGAGACCCCAAATATTAAATTGCTTTTGATTTTAAATCATAAGCCTCTTTCAACATCTTCAGATTAGTTCCGATTCAATAACATAATCAGCCTATAACGTTCCCACAGTTGGGACACAGGTCTCCTCTCTGTGAGAGGGAATGGGCCGTAATCCACCACGCTGGCCCAGTGCGGGTTGGTAGATGTCACATGTCTTCGAGTTTTTGGTTCTAGGATATGTCGGTTTCCTAACGATGTTTTCCTTCACCGTTTTGAGAGCAGTGGCGTTGAAATAAATTACATAAAGTAAAGCGCCTGTCTGGGTTCGAACCTACGACCGGAAACTCGTAAGTCCCGGCCGTTACCACTGGGCCTCCACTGCTTCGATCAAATATGTAATTGCATTGGATCTTAGCAGGTGGCGTTCTTTAGTTTGGGAAGAATGTGTGGGTTTATGTCTGTAAATAATTGCATAATAGCCCCATTTTCTGGTAGCTCGTGCCTCTTCGGGCACTGACCCTTGGTATATACAAGTACTCATAATAGGTACCGTTTATTGACCAGTGACCTGTAAGCGCCAGCTAAACGAGGATGAAAGGAATTTGTCAATGTGTCATCAACCTTGGTGTCTTCCTAATATATCTGGGGTCAACTTCTAGTCCAACGAATGTATAAACACGTGGTTATGGAATACATATTCCCTTTTGTACTGCTAATCCAGCGACTTCGCGGAACGCACTACCAGAGTAAATGGTATCCTGTGTGTTAATCCAGGTTATAAACTATATGTGTGCCCGGCTGTCATTCGTCAAAGATCACGAATGACAGCCGAGACCAACGGCTTAACGTACTTTCTGAGGCACGGAGGTGTCTTGGTATGTGAAGATAGTCACCCATCCACGGACAACCCGCAACAAGTGTAGCTTAACCTGATCGGTCGACCCGTACGACTGTTGTTACTTGCCACAAGTCCCTTGTGAGGTCTACTATACATTGATGATACTACTTCTTAGAATTTTCTTGACGTCATCAATCGTTAACGAAAAATTGATTCTCAAATTGCAAGCAAACATTTTATAAATCATCAATTTATTCATCTTACTGGCATGTGACAATGTTCGCGCCAAACAGAACGGTGTTGAAAGTCAATAGATTTAAGACATCTCAAATTAATAGGACAATAATAGACGATTTTTGTTGGAATTTTTGACTAAAATACGTGTGATCTCAGAACAGATTTTGTGCAATAATAGTTTTTTTTTTTAATTTTCGAAGGCCGAATTTCAATAGTAGGCCGGATATTTAGAAGCGGTGAAAAAGGCCCCGGGTCCAGTTTGGAGGTATGAGGAACAGGGTGTAAAGTTCACTCATCCTCCGTAGAAAAGGGAGGATCCTCCGAACAGACGTATGTAGTGTCTGGCGGGCAATTGCCCAACGATTGATGTTGGGAAATTGTATCTATGCTGATTGCGCGGTAAACTCTGCTTGCCAGGATTTGCGTAACGTCAGTATGGCGCGTTGTTCGCATGTGTCGTTGTAGATACCGCTACAGCTGCAATAAATCCCTTATTGATAGAGATTGCTATTTCGATGAATATTTAGTTAATTTTTCGTACAAACACAAAAGCCCTAATAGTTGGGCGAATTCATCAAATATTCGCCAGCAATCAGGCCGTATTCACAGTATTCGGCCTGTATTTAGCCGTAGTCGCCATCAGTACACAAACGCCATCCTGACTACACGACCTAGTACAAATTGATTTACGATCGTACAAACATTGGACATGTCTGTAAACTCGTGTGTTACGGAACATTCTTCCCTATTTACACAATGTATTTGATACTACTCGCACGTGTTTTGGCCTAATACTCAACTTCGATTCATTTTTAAGTCGCAGTTAACTCTGATTCTATCTCTGCCATTTTTTGTATTGTGATGACAGAGCAGTGATATTGCAGTGGCAACGGCCGCGACTGTAAGCAGACACTTACTTTGTGTAAATAATTTCATCACCACTGCTCTCAAAACGCTGAAGGAAAACATTGTGAGGAATCCGGCGTGTCATAGAACCAAAAATAGGGTAGTTGCCTAGGTAAAAAAATAATAATTATATTTAGTCCGTCAGCTAGATTATCGAAAAATAATGGACACGTATTTTTTTTTTGTCAATCAAACAAAAAATGACAAAGATAAAGCGCGTCAAAATTTGGGGGGTCGTGACGTCACTTGCTTTTAAAAGTGTCGCAAGCAAGTGACGTCACGCGGAACTTTAACGGGCGATATCTTCATTATTGTTTAAATAATTTACAAAAGAAGAAATACGGGTTCAATATTTTTTGATAATCTAACTGACGGACTAATTAGATTTTTTTAGGAAAATAGCCTATTCGAAGACATGTGACATCTTTCAACCCGCACTGGGCTCGCGTGGTGGATTATTGCCCACTCCCTCTCACAGAGAGGAGGCCTGTGTCCCAGAAGTGGGAACATTATAGGCTGATAATCATGTAGAGACAGAAATACTTTTAAGAATGTCTAAAAGTCAAGTGATGTTTGTGTATTCGGAGATTTAAAAAAAATATTATTTGAGCTGCGTTTGATATTAAGTTTGGATGTGATGGTCAAGGGGCGCTGAAATGTTATTAGTACTTGTAGATGCAGTCATTTGTAACTGTTGTGAAGGAAAAGAGTCTTAAGAAATCATGACCCATTCAATGTATCTTACTTTTGTCATGGTACCTAACTGTAGGTCATGCAAATATTGTTAAATCTACATAGGACATACGATAAATCTATACTAATAATAAAGCTGAAGAGTTTGTTTGTTTGAACGCGCTAATCTTTGGAACTGCCTGTCGGATTTGAAGAACTCTTGGTAGGCCAGTTCTAGTGAAAGGCTATAGGCGGCTTATCATCATGCTACGAACCTTAGGAACCGACCAAAAATAAAAAACTTTTTTGCAAAAAAAAAAAAACAACCGACTTCCAAAAACGACACTACAAAGTGAAAAATAACTTTAATTTCGGAAGTCGGTGTCGTTGGGTTCGCATTTTCCTTTTTTATATAGACGAACTATTTATTCCAAATAACATATTTTTTTAATGTATTTAAAAGTGTTGTCCCGAATTTCGGGACAGATGTCCCGGAAAAAATTTAGTCCTAAGGAAGTCTCCGATTCTTGTCTCTGTTCTTCGAAGTTAAGGCAAATAGGCATTACCTATTCCTATCACTGGTGATCAGATACTACGAAGAAAAATGTTAGGATACATATGAGATCAAATCATATAAAACTGAAGGCTAAATAACTTCCAAATGGGAATAGGAACATAGTTTTTAATGAAATTTATTTTAATTTAACTATTTCTAATTAGCAAAGAACACCATATCTGTAAAACAGCTTACATAAGGAAGAAAATAATCATTTATTCATAAAGTAATAAAAATGTTTATTTACTTTTAATGCTTAAAAGCCTAATCAAGATACCTAATGACGTTATTATAATCAATATGAGTCAGTTTGTTGTTATATAGTTAATGCATTTTTCATAAATACTGAGAAGTGGCGCCATAGCTAATGTCTCTATGGAAAGAAATATAAAGTAAAATAACGATTATAGGCAAATAATACAAATATAAATGCGCACTTATTTCCCTTATTAGTAAGAATGATATAATTTAATTGTGGTGCGATGAGTGGCAGGTTTTTGTTTTTATTAGAAATAAGTCGATTTTTTAGGGTTCCGTACCCAAAGGGTAAGGTTAAAAACGGGACCCTATTACTAAGTCTCCATTGTCCGTCTGTCTGCTGTCACCAGGCGTGATAGCTAGACAGTCGAAATCGAGTCGTTTCTGTTGCCGCTATAAGAACAAATACTAAAAACAGAATAAAATAAATGTTTAAGTGGGTTTCCCATACAAGAAACGTGATTTGTTTGTCGATTTTTGCTCGATTAACGGCAACAGGTAGACGCTTGAAATATTCACAGAATATTTAGTTGTATATTCACTTTAAAAATAAATAATTAAATTAAAATAAATATTTAAGGGGGCTCCCATACGACATCCGTGATTTTTATAGATAATGGTACGGAACCCTTCGTGCGAGAGGGACTCTCGCACGAAGTCGGCCGGTTTTTTTTATAATTATTTTCATTTTAATGTTGCCTTTGCTCATGTAATAGATGCCTTTTTACACATAACATCACGCCTGTAATTCCCGAAGGATTCGACAGAGGTGGAACCACGGATATCACGGGATATGCCTTGGGGGCGTGGCACGTGGCGCCTCAATATTATAAAATTGTTCTTATGTTCGAACGGCGGCTGTACGCTTCATTCAGTCGCTTTGCAACTGCGTACAGTTTACTATTGATGCGTAAAAAATCAAAATGCCGAGTTGTGCAGTAATTATATGTAAAAATAGATCAAATACCATCAACCTGAAAACAAATGGTGTGTCCTACCACCGGTAAGTAACCAATTAAGTCACTGTTTTATATTTTAAATCAATTTTTAAATGTTTTATTAACTTTCGTCCGGAGCGACATGAACTAGCCCGAACTAGCCCGAATCTTCCCGAACGCAACGAACGTTTTGAATTTAGAGAGGTGCAATCGAGTGCGTGCGACTGATTTTATCGATATGCGTATTATTGCAGCTGAATATTTTTTTACAGAACTCAATGGATATTCTCGTATTACATGTATAGATAGTAAAAGAGTTAAGTAAATTAGTTATTAATTTAATGTTGTTTGAACCAAATTAAGACATTGTTATTTCAATACTTACAGTTACTCGTGAAATGTAAAAACTCAAATTAATATTACATCGTTGAAAAAAAAATATATAAAAATAAATATTTTTGAAAATAAAAAAAATATTTTGCGCAATATTCTTGTATTGATCACTAAATCGCAAGCACTCAATTCATGTCAATCATAAGGCCGAGCAGCCGCCAAAGTTCGAAATTTGAATTAGAAGATTCGCGGTCCGTCGCTATTTTGTCAAATCTTTGTCTATAATACTGAGGGTTTAACATTTTATTTCTTTACAAATGTGTTAAATAAGCGTTCAATTTAACCGGTAATACAATATTAAAAAACTATTCCCATTTTATTTTAATAAAAATAAACTATATTTTCGTATAGGTATTTATATTAAAAAAAAAGAAATGATTTAAAGAAAATTAAACGAAGTTATTATAATACAAGAATGTGCTATAATTAAATATCGACAAGAATTATCGACCATCGCTTTCGACTCCCTAATTGCATGCGTGTGCATTGAATAGCAAATGTTTACAAGTGAATGCCCCGCCCATTCTATGCATGTGTGCTGTTAGAAATTGACTTAGTGTAGCTGCTTTCTTCTTAGTATGCGTGTTCAAATTTTAAGTGTGTGTCGTAAGTACACTATTTGTTAATGTTGTAAGTATTTGGGTGGGAGATTAGCGGCGGCACTAGGACTCCTTACTATTCCGCAATGAAGGCATATCTCCGGATATCTATGGGTGGAACTATAGTATACCCACATTTTGCCAGTTATGTTTCAGTCCCATGTGATAGGGGACGAGCCTATTGCCATCAACCGGGCACAAATCTTCAGTCCTGGCTGCTACTGGGAAATTCTTTATGGAAAACCAATAACGCCTTGTCCCGACTTGGGAATCGAACCCAGGGAGCCTACTCCGAATTGCAAAGTGCGAATGTTCGAATCGGACCGACACATAGCCGAACCGAATATTATTTAAAACCGGCCAAGTGCGAGTTGGACTCGCCCATGAAGGGTTCCGTTACGTTACGATTTATGACGTATTAAAAAAAAACTACTCACTAGATCTCGTTCAAACCAATTTTCGGTGGAAGTTTATATGGTAATGTACATCATATATTTTTTTAGTTTTATCATTCTCTTATTTTAGAAGTTACAGGGGGGGGGGGGACACACATTTTACCACTTTGGAAGTGTCTCTCGCGCAAACTATTCAGTTTAGAAAAAAATGATATTAGAAACCTCAATATCATTTTTGAAGACCTATCCATAGATACCCCAGACCCCACACGTATGGGTTTGATGAAAAAAAAAATTTTGAGTTTCAGTTCTAAGTATGGGGACCCCCAAAATTTATTGTTTTTTTTCTATTTTTGTGTGAAAATCTTAATGCGGTTCACAAAATACATCTACTTACCAAGTTTCAACAGTATAGATCTTATAGTTTCGGAAAAAAGCGGCTGTGACATACGGACGGACAGACAGACAGACAGACTTGACGAATCCATAAGGGTTCCGTTGCCATTTGGCTACGGAACCCTAAAAATGCGAATAAAGTTCGGATCGGCTCAGTTGTGTCGGGACCATAGTCAATATTCGAAAGTGTGTAGGAGTGTAGGATCGGAACCGACCGACCCAAATAGTAACTTCGTAGCAGGAAACTGCCGAACATTCGGCCGATACTACTTCGGAGTAGACCCCCTGGACTTCGCCTAGGAGTAGCGCTTACGACCACTAGACCAAGAATGGCAATGGAAATGGCCATTCAGACCGAGGTTGTCCAAACAATATGTTCAAAAAGAGCAGATAGGAGCAGTGGTGGCGCAGTAGTCACGGCCCCGATTTACCGAGTAGTAGGTCATGGGTTCGAACCCAGGCAGGCGCTTTACTTTGTGTAAATTATTTCATCACTGCTCTAAAACCGGCGAAAGAAAACATCGTGAGGAAACCGGCCTGTCATAGAACCAAAAATTCGAAAACGTGACATCTACCACCCCGCAATGGGCCCGCGTGTTACATTACAGCCCATTCCCTCGCGAAGACAGGAGGCCTGTGTCCCAGCAGTGGGAACATTATAGGCTGATTATGTATGTTCAAAAATAACACAAAAGAATTTCAAGCTAAATAGAAAGTCTAGATTAGTAATTTAGTACTTCTAACAAAAGGCACGAAGTTACCTTATTTCGTAAAGTTCAGGGCCATGAATAGGTTAAAAACACCCCATTATACCCGTGGGGGTTGTACTAGGCAGCTAGGCGGCCTAGGTAGATAATAAATAGGCCGTTCGTGACGTCATTACTGGGCTGCGGTCAACGGTCTGGTCAACTGCGACGTAGATGTCACTGCGCCATCTCGTTGAAGTTAGAATTGTAACATCGTACCTTGTGGTTAGCAGTGGGTATAAAATTATTATGAAAGTTTCAATAGTTGATCTGTAATAATTCGTATTTTATTTAAAATACACAGATTAAGGTGGATCCTCCAAGGTAGCCCGCGAAATTCAAATTTTCTTACGTTTTTTGCAATTTGCTGGTCAGTACTAAGTTGTACGTGGATTAAAATATGATTCGCGGCCGTAACAAATATGTATTTACAGAATTATAATAATTAAAGTCATCAACACAACTCTCTAAGATCAAGTAATCCTACTGAATGACTATTTCATGAAATCTTGACATTTTAGGATTATGCTAACTTAACAAGTTGTATTACTGATTCTAATGAATATAATTCTGTAAATAGATATTTGTTACGGCCGCGAATCTTATTTTAATCAACGTACAACTTAGTACTGACCAGCAAATTGCAAAAAACATAAGAAAATTTGAATTTCGCGGGCTACCTTGGAGCATTAATAATTAAATAATTATTAGTAAACGTATAGTATTACAGACGCCAGCAAGTCAAGCTACCCGAAACTGTCAAATTTTCCCAATCAACCTTGAACCTTAATCCCTCAACGATAAAGTTGAAAATCTATTAAAGAAATTTGATAGATTGTAGTAGCTTCATGTGCTGGTGTCTGTACATCCACATTTTGTCAGGTATGTTTTTCTTCACAAACCAGGCACAAAATCAAACTAACAAAAAAATATTGGTGAAAAAAGTGCAACAGAATTTGTGGTTTTTTAAATAACAAAAGTAGCGCTTTTTATGACATGCTATGCGATGTTAGTAGTACGACACGTTTTCAATATGTTTGTTATTTTTTTAAATAATCAGTATTTGCACCCATATAATAAAATTCAAGCAGCTATTGGCTTATTTGAGCACTTTGAAAGCATTTTCAATTGTGTGAAACACGCCACATCGCAAAAAATTTAAAGTCCAGACTAGTTTTTGTTACATATTTTATCATGAAGTACATACACTCAACAAGAGAGTCAAGTGTGCAAGCGAATATCGAACATATTTGCACAGAAAATCGTGTCATTGATATAGTGTGCAGTACAAGTTTTTGTGCACTGTCAGGCGACGTGAAAAAAATATCAAATATTTGAAAACAGAATCAAATATTTATTGCGATCGACCCAACCATAAAATTGGCACGTTTACATTTTTTTCCTTTTCTTCCTAAAACTATGAATAGGTACAGGCTGCTGTATGAGCATCCTGTACGTAATATATGCCATGAAAGGGCATCATTAACTCTCCATATCATTCATTACACACTACAGAGTGTAAAAACTTGATATTTTTGCAAGTATTTATACCTATATCGGTACAAATTGTGCCGATTTGTGCAGTATACGAATATTTAATAACTCGTGCATTGCATGTATTACAGTATTTTTGTCTCACGGAGCAACGCGCGCTTTATTTGTGGTAACCAAGTGTACAAACATGCTGTGAATGCGTATGTAAACGCAGGAGCTCTCGGTACCGTCCGAGATAATAGCGAAGTCGGAAGTATGTGTGTTGTGCTGAAACTACTCGTCTTCACACACACATTACACATGTAGTTCAGTACACATGGTTACCACAAGAAAAGGGCGCGTCGCTTCGTAAAATAAATATACTGTAGCGTCAGATAACTTTTACCTCAAGAATAAATATGGCGGTTATTTTCTATACAAAAGCTGCCATAGCGTCATATTTATTCATCGGATAAAAGATCGGTCAGCTCAGCCTATTATCGCAGTCCACTGCTGGACATATGCCTGTCTCATACTGCGCCAAAACACCCGGTCCTCCGCCTTTCGCATCCAGCCAATCCAGCCAACTTTTCGAGGTGAATAAAAGAATCATTGATTGAAAAATCACCCCTTAATAACTTTTTGTTTTGCCCACTGTACTAAATTATATTACCCTTTGCAGTTTATGATAACCTTACCATATCAAATTCACTTCCTCCTCACAAGTCATACTCATTAGCTGCACCAATTTTACTTAATCCTTTTCCAAGAAGAAAAAATATGTAAACAAATCATTCATAGTTCTTTTCGTGTCGGGTAAAATTATGACGTCACAGTATTACGCATGTAGGTACAGTTGTCGATCAGCGTACCTGACTGCAGGCAGATTGAACTAATACCTGTCAATGCGCAGTGCGTCTTGGTTTCTTAGAAGGATAATACGTCATGTAACGTAACATCACGCCTGTTCCCCGAAGGGGTGTGCAGAGGTGTGTACTACACTGATATTTCTACAGTTATTTGTTTATTCAAGTTTTTGCAACATAAAAGGTATGAAGACGGACTTAATACCTTACGCGCTCAGTACCCATCAACCAACGGTGGTCGAGAGATAATATGGCAGATGCATTGTTTTGTGTGTAGAAAACAAAAACAAAAAATCTCATTATAACAATGTTTCGGTCGGCTGCCAGTCTAACCCGATGCAGCTAAATGCTAGTTTCTTACATGTAGCGACTGCCTATCTTGCCTTCTCTGTTTAGTTACTGGGTAACACGATTACCCTTGACTGGTTGACAGAATTTTGGACTTCTGAATAACGACTATCAATAATCTACAAATCTAGACTGGGCTGCTTCTTAGAATTTCCTTGTGAAAAGAAAGAAAGAAAATACATTTATTTAGCACAGATTAAAAAATACACAATACACCAGATACATAGATACATCTGGCGGGCACACGTCCTGCTATGCCACGCCAGGAATATTTTTAACCGACTTCTAAAAAAGGAGGAGGTTCTCAATTCGGACGTTTGTATTTTTATTTTTTTTTATTTTCGCGCATTACTCCGTCGCTTGCCAACCGATTTGAACAATTCTTTTTTTGTTGGAAAGGGTATACTTCCCAAATGGTCCCATAGAAATTTCATCAAAAACGGTTCAGTAGTTTGGTATTTAAACCAAAATTACTGGTAAAAATTACAACTTAAAAGTGAAAAATAACTTTAATTTCGGAAGTCGGTGGCAAACAACTAAAATGCGAACCCAACGACACCGACTTCCGAAATTAAAGTTATTTTTCACTTTGTAGTGCCGTTTTTGGAAGTCGGTTGTTTTTTTTTTTGCAAAAAAGTTTTTGGGGTTGCGTACCAGGAGAGGAGGTTTCTTCAAAATGTAAAGACGCTTTTAGATCCACACTATTTATTGGCTTTGGGTACACAACCGTTGACACAATACTTAGTATCTTATTAGTATTATATAATAATTAACGAGAGTGAAAAAATACGTGACCGTGCAAGTTAGTTGTTCGTTGGAAAAAAAAAGGAAGTGTGACAGCGTTGCCACTACAAAAAATATTACAATATTATTGCCAATTAATGATATTTAAATTTTACTACAAAAATTACTTTTATGTGGTGGCCAACATCATCAGATAAAAACAAAAAAATAAAGATTTTAAAAATGTGTAAAGTCCGATGTAAGAAATTAGCAGGAAAGTGTGCTTCACGGCTGTAACAAAAAGGCCCAGTTCAGCAAAAGTGCCAGACAATTACTAGTGCCTAACGCTGGTTTTCAACTGGACCCGATGTGTGAGGTGACGGATGTAAATCAGTTTTATACTGCAACGTGACGTATCCAAAAACCCAATACCACATTTCTCCACCTAGGTATTGAACCCAGGACCTCATTAGCAGTCGCGATAGCAACCATTAATGCGGCAGTTAACGCGTCATGTTATTTGTATCATTAAAAAATATGCATAAATTATTACGTCTATGGGTTGGTTAACATTATTATGGTTTTAAGTTCAACCGGTAAATATTAGAAGTTGTGTGCGTATAAGGGCTTTTACGTAAGGTACCTACGAATAATTTATGTGGGAAGTAGGCTAGTAACTTAGTCATTGCTGAGGTTAAATGGGACTTTTCCAGATCTCGGCCATATTAATCACTAGCTTCTGCCCGAGGTTTCGCCTGTGTGGATGTTGGAATTATTTATCTCACGGAACCCTAATTCTTTTCCTACAATAAAAGTAGCCCAAGAACATAGCTATCTGCCTGTGAAAGTCCCGTCAAAAAATGTCATTCAACTCAAAAACTACTAAAGCAAACTTAATAAAATTTATATCCATATACCAAATTAAATGGAGTTTTCAAATTCGGTCCACGTAGATAAAAATATCGATAAACACACGTATAAAAAAAATACGTATTTAGCCAAAAACTGAAAGTGCTCCTTTTTTGATGTCGGTTAAAAAGACGTACACACGGCTACACGTCAAGCTATACAAAACCAATTTGTCTTGGCCTCACTTTGTATGATATTTTCTCACAATGAACGGTCAGCCAATACTGGTTTTGCATAGCTTGATGTGTAGCCGTGTGTACTAAACAAACCAATCAAACTCTATCTCAAAGCATTAATTTAAATTAAACCATTTACAGGCACTTTAGAATTGCCAAAGAGTCGATTAGTATCTAAGTCTGAAAGTTGAAGCTAGTTGCCCATTCCAAAACGTAGATCTCTACGGTGAAGAACGGGCAAGAACATCCAAGGACACTCGTTTAAATCGATTCGAAGGTGTAAGCCGAGCTAGTTACACAAAAACTAGACCAAGTACAGACGCCAGCACATCAAGCTACTACAATCTGTCAAATTTCTTTAATAGATTTTCAACTTTATCGCTAAAGCGTTAAGGTTCAAGGTTGATTGGGAAAATTTGACAGTTTCGGGTAGCTTGGTGGCGTCTGTACAGTCACGAGCAAAAGTATGTATACACTCGGCTTTATTCAAAAGCGATTTACTCTTTTATTTTTTAATGAAATTTTATGTTGATACGAACATAGCATTTTCGAATCCTTAGGTTTATGTAATGTGTCGTATTTCAACGTTGCATTCGTTATTTTACGAAAAAATCGCAAAAGAAAATTGCCAAGTGTTGACATGTTGGTGCTCGTGACTGTACAACCAAGCAGGCTTCGATACACATCTTCAAATCTCTGACGTCACACACTCCAAAGATATCGGTTTTCATACATTGTTATGAAAACCGATGTCTTTGGAGTGTCCACTAATCTTACGTAATAACCTAATATTGTGACGTCATTAAAACTAGTGTAGTGGATATTTTAGTAGTGTTAATGTATTAGGTCATTTAAAGGACACTGCTTATCTTGATCTAGATAATCTAATGGAGCGTCTTGTTTACATCTTGAAAGCTAGATTTTATAGAAATGTAATATTTATTATAGATATTTTTGGCTGGTAACAACAGTCTTGTGAGAGGGGCTTGTGGCTAAGTAATAACAGCCGCACGGGTCGATCGATCAGGTTAAGCTACGCTTGCCGCGGTTGGTCTGTGGATGGGTGACCTTTACATACCAAGACCCTCCATGCCTCGGAAAGCACGTTAAGACGTTGGTCCATGGGGCCTACCCCATGGATCCTAAGAAGTATCTTAGCAAAAATTTAATTTAAAATCCTCATGTGTTTTAGCACATACATGATATATGGACACGCCCCCTACTGCTTATTCGTTTCTATTTATATCTTACTAGCTGCGCCCCGCAGTTTCACCCACATAAGTGTCGATCTCGTGGGAATATCGGGATAAAAAGTATCCTATGTGTTATTCTGATGTATAAGCTATATTACTATAAACTTTCATCGACATTCGTTCAGCCATACAATCTTTCGCGTTTATAATACTAGCTCCGCCCCGCGGTTTCACCCGCATAAGTTTCGATCTCGTGGGAATATCGGGATAAACATTCCTGCGTGTTAATCCTGGTTATAAACTATCTGTGTGTCAAATTTCTTCCAAATCCGTTAATAGTTTTGGCGTGAAAGAGTAACAAACTTCCATCCATCCATCCATCCATACAAACTTTCGCGTTTAGGATATTAGTTGGATGTAGAAATAATATTTAATGATAATGACTGAAAACTTTCTTAGTGACGTTTCATTGTTTGTGTCATATGGAAATACTATTCTACTCTACCCTAATGTAATGCTGTTCTGAGCTGCCTACTGAAATGCTAACCAACTTTCTGATTTACTTAGCAAATTATTTATTAGTAGTAGTAATTTTTCCACTCTGCAATTGGATTTTGTTTTTATTTTGATTATTGTTGTTTTGTTGTCATCTGCCAGTGTCGCGGGCGCATCACACGGATTTTGTATTGTCAAAGTCAATTAATGTGTGTTGTCTTTGGTCCCTGGCCTTGACATCAAGCAATGGACAAAATTGACGACTTTTTATATTCTTGAGTACGAGGCTTTTGACTTCGTTGTATGTGTATATTTTATTTCTTTTTTTTGTTATGAGCGTTTTGTTTGTGCACAATAAACAATTTTTCTTTCTTTATTCATTAAAATAAAATGAAAAACCATACAAACAGCGACTAAAGTGATACAAACACCTGAGGGTGATGCAGAGACAAAACGACATGGTTGGCGCAGTGGCTGAGCGATCGACTGCTGCGCTTCGTGTCGCGGGTTCGATTCCCGCACGGAACAAATATTTGTATTGTCTACAGGTAGTTGTTCCGGGTCTGGCTGTTTGTGTCTGTGAGTTTAAATGTTTGTAAACGCACCCACGATACAGGAGTAATTCCTAATGTGGAGCAACTTTATTAAAAAAAAAACATGGTAGGTGCAACATGATAAAAAATTACCCCACAGAAAAAACGAATTAGCTATCCTTTAATTATTTCTTCTTCCCAGCTAAAGCGCTAGGAATTGGTGAAGGGCGAGCGTTTTGGGGGACTGTCATAAGTAATTTTGACGTTCGAAAAGTAGTGACTTCTTTTCAGGCAGCTGGTTTTCAGTTTCATTTATTAACCCAGCTGTTACTGATGTCTGAAAGCCTAATCAATCAATCTGCCTACAACTCTCATTTAGCTGTTGTGTTTATTCAGCCATTAACAAGAATGGTTTGATAAATACATTGACATGCAATTTGGTAGCACATTCGAAATAGAATTCAGTCATTATATCAAAAACTTTTGTTTTTGTTAGCCTACATCGTGTCCCACTGCTGGGCAAAAGCCTCCCCTTGTTTCTTCTAAACCTCCCTGTCTTGTGCGATCTCTGGCCATGTTGGTGTCCTCCCTCAGGCCTCCGTCGTGAGTGACGGTCTTTGCCATTCGCTGCGGGTGCATTTTTGTCTAATTAAACACATTGATTAAATAAAAATTATTCTAGTACACTACAAATGCGACCGTAAAAACTTGTCTTTATTTCCAATGCATATTTGCATAGTTCTTATAAAAAGCCTTATAAGATCGTATCGATTTTATCAGAGCTTAGAAATCATTAGACCGTCGCTAATGTCGGTTGTACTAGAAAATAACCAAAAACGTGTAAGACGAAGTAAGTTGGTTATCTAATTATTGTAAACATTATTAAGTCGTAATAACGACCTTCGCTGTCAGTTTTGTCACTGGTTGTGGTAATAGATTGTTGTCAAACAGTTGTGTTAATGTGTTAAATGTTTTCGGGTATTATTTTTCTCGTTGAAATAGGTTTATGGCTAACTTGTTTTGGACTAATTTTCGGGAAGTTGAAATTAGAAGAGTTTCTTGGTTCGCCGGTCATCCGAAAAAGTTTAAGTGAATGAAATTAGTGTAGCTTTCAACTTAAAAATGGCAGAGCTTCTTATTGCTGGTTTTTTTAAACTGCCGCTCTTCCTCGATGTCACTCTTTTAGAGGTTTCTACTTCTTAACTTGGTAAGCCTTTAGGGTACACAAAATGTATATTGAATAACCAGCCCAGACGGCTGATACTGGTACTCAGCTGCATCCGGTTAGACTGGAAGTCCGACCCCAACATAGTTGTTAAAGGCTAGGCAGATGCTGAAGATGATGGCTTGAAGTGAGACCATTTCAAGTTTCAATTTAAATATTCTATTCATTAACTGAATAAAAATCTTAATGTGTCACTGACAGACAGCGCACAACAACTGGGTCTAGAAGTAAATTTTGCTCAAGAGTTCCTTTTACGAAGAAAGTGAGTGTTTTATAAACTCATCCGAAAAAAGGGATTAATTTCTGTCGATGGGGAACATCGGGCACACGGCATGTACAGATAAAAATAAAGACGGTATTTTACTATCATATTAAAAATGACAGGTATTTGACGTGTAGGTGTGTGCACGCACGCGTGCTTGTATGCAATGTGCGTGCGTGCGAACGTGCACGAGTACGTGCAAGTGGGCGTTAGGCATTATCTGTTGTTTGTTTTGTTTGTGAGTCCTTAATGAGAAATGATTTGTATCCGTCGTGTCCTTTCTAACAAAAATTTCTGATTAAAATGTTTATTTGCTTTTTTATCAGTGTTATTCTCGAATGATTTTAATTCTAAAATAACTTATCTCTTTCTTTACCCAAGTTTATCTAAAAGAGTGTCCTTGGAGTTTCTTGCCCGTTCATCTCCAAAGAGATCTACGTTTCGGAATGGGCAACTAGCTTCAACTTTCTGACTACTGACGCGACTATTTAATTTTAACAATAATTCAAAAGTGCCTGAAATGGATTAATTGAAATAAATGATTTGAGTTTGAGTTCGAAAGTCTTCTGTTAAATATCATCTGTTGCCTACAAAATCTTTAAAGAATCCAGAATCTTCTCTTTCAATAACATAACATACAGTTACGCCTTGTTTTTCCGAAGGGTTGGGTAGATGTGTACCCGTAGTACACCCACATTTCGCCGTATAAGTCCCATGTAATAGGGAGTGAGTCTATTACCATCAACCGGACTCCAGGCTGCTAATGAGAAATTTGACGTAGAAAACCCATGAACACTGCTCGACTCGGGACTCGGCCCTCATGATCAGCACCACCACTAGATCAACGAAGCAGGGGCCCTGCTTCGTTGATCTAGTGGTGGTGCTGATCTGTCAAGTCTGTCAAGTCTGCTATTTTTATAAATTCGTCATTCCAACACGATCCCATTCCCATCCCATTGTCATTTTGCTTAAAGTTCGTAATCTGCTAAATTCTTAATGGCGATCATTGGTCGATCAATGGTCTCGTAATAGACTTGTGTCATAATGACATTGTCGTATTGCCATTATTATAAAACCCGTTAGTAGAAATGATTTTCGAATAACTACCACTACTTTATTTATGCCAGATTTCATTTATATATATATTTTTACATATTATTTATTAGTGTTTTATACAAGTCAAGTGTTTAATGTAAGTCAGTCATCCATTTATCATTATGTACGAGATTACCATTCTATGCCGTTTCTTTCAATGGAGTGTCAGTGGTTGACCACTGGAAAGTCATAATGACGCCATTATGTTAGTAGATTACCAAACTTGTCAAAATCAACAATTATGAAATCATTGATAGACCATTCTGACACTATTGTAATAGCAGACTTGGGGCCCTGTCTTCTCTTTTCCTTTTGATGAAAAGCCTTAGATTGAAGTTATTTTAACAATTGACCACACCGCCTTACCATCCTTTGTTTATAGATCCTTAGCAGACATTTTACATAGTTATGGAATGTCATTACATCACATTACGCACGCGATAAGTAATGACGCTTTATCAACTTCCCATTGAGCACAGATTATAATATCGTCACAGAAATTATCCGTTGGTTCACTAGACGAGCGTGTATAAGGCGCGTATGATACATTTATTACTCATTCATTCATTATTGTTTGTTTTGAAAAGTATATCGTACGGGTTGCGCGCGCTTTTTGCATATTTTTATTTTTTTTGTTTTTATATTTTTTTTTTATCTGTGCAAGGAAGTGTGGACTATTGAGTTTTATTTGTGGTTTTTAAGTGAAAGTGATAATTTATTGTTTAGTTAGGAAATTGGTATGTAATTTATTTTAATTTTTTGAGCGGGAATGTGTAATCACTAATCAGTTTGTTTTTTGTGAATATTTATTGCATTTATAAGTCAGCTAGTTTCACATTTTATTTAATAAATATTTTGTGCAATAATTTAATTATAATATTAATTGAATTTAAACTTTTAATAAAGCGTCCCTCATATTTTACAGATTATAGAAAACTTTTAACTTATCTTCTTTTCTTTGTAACTAGCAAGTTGACAGCAAAATACAAAATATAATCCTATCTTTTCTGTCGCGCAGTCGGGTAAAAACTAAGATGGCATTAACTACTTCTGGGAAGCCATTCCTACACATTGTATCTTATCAATATGATAAGAGATTTTTATTGTTTCTATTGATATTTTGACATATTCTGTACATATATTTTGAGGATGAGGAAGAGGAGTATTTTTTATTGAGGAATATGAGGTTAACTGTCACTAATAATGAGACATAATAACTTTTTCTATTGTTACCGAACTTAATAAGTCTGCCTAACAGACGAGGGGAAAAACACTGATTTTAATTCGACATTTTTTTTATTAATTCAATAGGCATCTGTGAATGCAGATCAAATTGTCTCAAAAAGTTAAGGACAGTCTCCTAAGTAAGACCGTTTTCCTGTAGCAACAATGGTTAATACGTTACTGACCCAATAATATCAAAAATCAACCCTGCACACAGGATGGCACAGACATCGACGTGCAACCTGAGGGGTAATTCTCACGTTCACAGTCTGATCTATAATAATAATAATAATATCCCTGGACATTTCACACAGCGCCATCTAGTCCCAAGCTAAGTAACCTAATGCTTGTGTTATACATATAACAAGATGGCTGATAAACTACTTACATACATTTTTTTTTTTGTAAATATATACATATTATAGATAGAAAAACACCCAGACTCGGAACAAATACATGTAGGTCATACAAATATTTGTTCCGTGCGGGAATCGAACCCGCGACACGCAGCGCAGCAGTCAATCGCTTAACCACTGCGCCAACCGTGCCGTCGATCGCAGTCTCAATCTGTCAAAAATACCTCAAATTTCCCTACATTTTGACAAGTTTTTGACATTTGTTAGTTGCCGAGATGAGACTGCGACTAGATTTTGAACGTTTTAAATTACGAGAATTGGCATTTTCATATCATGGATTCAGTACATGATTCTGAAACTCCCATGCGTTGAATTTTTGTCGGTTATTAAAAACAAAATTAGCTGTACCATACATTTTGACCGCGTAGGTATTGCTCTTTTCTTTGAAATAGCAGCTTGAATTCCTCATTTTTTTTCTACAAAGTCTATAAAAATGTAACTAGGATGTATCATCCTAACCAATTAGCTTCAAGGTATGCGTATGTCCTAAACTTAACGTAAACTAAATATGATGCCAAAGTTAACTGCCTGCATAAATATGCATCATCATGAATGGAATAGTTTTATGATAATGAGCACTGCTTTTAGGAAAGATTATGACTGATTGATAAGTACTGAAGATTCATCATCGTTCGAGCAGATTAACGCCAGGGAATATAAGCAGACAGGAAAATTACGATTGGAACTACCATGATATCCACGTAGTTACATGTACAGACGCCATCACATCAAGCTACTACAATCTGTCAAATTTCTCTAATAGATTTTCAACTTTATCGCTAAAGCATGAAGGTTCAAGGTTGATTGGAAAAATTTGACAGTTTCGGGTAGCTTGACCTGCTGGCGTCTGTACAGTTAGACTATTTGACAGTGCCTTTTATTAATAGCAGTAAGTAAGGGTGATTTTCCCCACGCACAATGGTCCACCTGAAGGACTAAGTGCGGAAACCAAACCCGTAACATAGGACATAGGAAGGGTGATTTTCGTAGTTCAGTGCTTGTTGTGATTTTTTTCCTGAAATGTCTAATGCCCTCCGAACTTCTAACGTTTCAAAAGTGCTCATGTAGGTTTATGTAAAACTAGCTACGCCCCGCGGTTTTACCCGCATAAGTCTCGATTCCGTTGTAATATCGGGGAAGAAAGTATCCTATGTCCTAATCTTGTTCATGTTTTAACCAAGTGCCAAATTTCATCCAAATCCGTTCAGCCGTTTTGTACTGTGTAATATTTTCTCTTTATAATTATTTATTTACATTTCAGACAAAAAGATAATATTAGTTTAGATAAAATTGTTGAATTTCCTTTTATTAACATGACCATCCTGTATCCTCAGATGACATCAGGGCTGCACAGCCACGGGCACCAGATCTCTCAGCCGACGACCCACCATCTGGAATCAGCCAACGTTCTCTCTGCCAAGGAGAAGACCGTGCACGGAAAGGAGAAGACCTTCAAAGTAAGTAATTACAGTTATTTGGTCTGATTTATGGTTCTTTAGGGCGTTAGGCATGAACATTCACAAGAATAAATGATAGTACCACTCAGGGACGAGCTGGTACAAATTTGTACCACTTGTGGTACACGTGTACTGGCTCGTCCTAATGAAGACTGAATTTGAAGTTAAGATGGGCAAAAAAAGCCTATGTTAATTAAAATTTTAGGCACATCTCAGGAAAGAAAAGAAATTGTTGAGAAAAGGTAAGCTGGAAAACATAAGGAACCGTTGCGTATTGAAAGTCAAAGTTAGTGTTAAATTAATTTTTAATGGAAAAACCATTTTGACTGTCTCCTTGAAAATCCATAATGATAGAGCATACATCTAATAATCTAAAATAAAGGAAACTAATCTGCGACCGTTAGCACGTAACTATTGTATTTCAATTTGAAATACACATTACGTGCAAAAAATTGCGCAAGAGTGAATAGGCATCTTCTGAGCTTGCTCGTTCCATCATAGACCGCATACATTGCTTTCCATCAGGCGAGATCGAGGTCAAGAGCAGGCAGGCCCATTTCGCAATAAAAATAAAATATATTAAAAAAAAAACAACATCACACTGCGTTACAAAACACAGATTACTGACGTTGCTCAAAAAGCCGCTAAGCTAAAGTGGGACTGGGCTGGCCATGTCTGCCGTATCTCCAATAAGCTGTGGGCCAAAATAACTACCATGTGGAGCCCTGACACAGCTAGAAGGCGCCGCGGCAGACCCCGTAGAAGACGGCTGAACGAGCTGGACAAAAGAAACGACCAGTGGTCTACTTTAGCCCTGGATCGAAAGAGCTGGAAGTCGTGGGGAGAGGCTTTTGCCCAGCAGTGGGATGATGCAGGCTAACAGTAAAAATAAAACAGACTTGCCAATTCCAGATATATTTTCTCGTCTCTATTTGCCTATTTACTCTAGTTAAATGGCCAAAGTCTACTCCTTTTGTATGTATATAGGTTTATACACAATCAAACAAATTCACGGAAACAATGTTACTCTCAGAAAGGTTGACATTTTTTTTACGTCACTGTGTATTTGTTCTATTGATGGTGGTAAACTCACAATGTATTTATCCTCTTCATACACCAGATGCTGGTAAGTTGTGGTTTGTTGCGGAAAACGACGAAGAGCATAAATATATAAATATTTACTGGTGGATGTCCTGTTTCAAATATCGTCAAAATATTGAATTTAGTAGTAGTGATGTACGCAGTCGCTCCATGTAAAATACTGTTATTCAGCTGCATTAGGTTAGACTGGAAGCCGACCCCAACCTAGTTGGGAAAAGTGAAATGGATGTGGTCGAAGCGACAGGAGTACGTGAGGGTCGTACGGCGTTCTGTAGTTCCTGGTTTATAAACTACCCCCCATGGTAAAAAGGCGTAAGTAAATATTATGTACGAGTATGAAATGCTACGAGTTTCCCGAGTGCAAGAGTTAGGGACTAACCAGACTTATTTAGCTTTGTTTTTTTTTGCATTTGTCTCTAGAAAACAACGATTTTGTATGATGATGCGTACGCATCCGTACTAACAGCTGACCGGATAGTCAGCTTGTTCGTTGTTTTGAGTGATTCCTGTTCATAGCATAGCAAAATCGGCCTAGAATGTTCCCACTGTAGAGGTCACAGGCCTCCTCTTGGTAAGACGGGTCATATTTTAACATTTTTAAATCAGTACTTATGCTTTTGATAAAAATCGGTAACCTGTAAGAGGTTTCAAATTTTTCCTACATCAGAAGCATAACATCACGTGTAAATCTGATGTAATAGGGGGCCAGCCTATCGCCATCAACTTCGTCTTAGCATATCTATGGCAAAAAGTTCAAACAACTTTGGGCCCAAAATTCGGCTGTGCGAACTCCGCTCACTGGCGCTTTCATAAGATCGTCAAGTGCTCAGGTGACAGGGCATGCGGCGCAGGATGGAAGGTTGTCCATTGTTTGTGGGGAGCTGCCGCATACGCATAAGAGATCTGAGCCGTTCGTGAACCATCTGTGGAGATGGTCTTTGCTACGGCCGACTTTGATTTGAAGTCTATTTAGAGATTTCCAAGTCAGCCACGGGAACACGTGCCCAGGCGGAAGGCTCTCAGATGGTTCGATGAAATTGTCAGAGGGTTTACACAGCTCCCGCCATCAACTGGGCACAAGTCTACATCAGTAGCGTTTTTATTCATCTGGTCTGTGTATTATGTTACAGTGTTTTCATAAAAGTTTTCTGACATAACATAATCTTTGTCTTCAGGTGGTAGTTGGCAGCGAAGTGGGAGTGATGAAGGCGCCACTGGTGGGACCGCGGCCGTACAACGCGCTGGCCATCATACACACGCAGCAGAGCAACACCTTCGATATGCTCAACTCTCTCACCACCAGCGTTGTGAGTACACCACCAATAAAACTAGACAATTATCGGTCATGAAAACCGTCAGCTTTTCTTTACCACAAAAGTAAGCTCTGCAAAATCCGAAAATCGGTTGTTCTTATCTCGCGACATAAAACTACGAAGACTTCAATAAAATGTAGAATCAACGTGTTCCTATGTTAATTCCTGACCGTTGGTCAACGCGGAGCGTTTCCGCAATTTTGCGGGGGGTTGCATGGGGAAGGGGGTGGAACTTATATCCCATACAATAATAGGGGTTCATATTATTAGTTTGTATGGAAGTTCTTCATTTTTGCCGACGGAAAATCTCATCGAGCACACGGCATATTCCTCAACCCCTTCGTATGGAACGGGGGGGATCCACGCGAGACACAATGCCTTTTTAATTATTTCTGTAATTACGGCATCAAACCGGTTATAGCTAAACTGCTTTAGGAAGGCTTTTCTATGTCAAATAATTAGTCTCTCTTTCACACTTTGCGGGCTTACGTCATTCTCTTCTCAAAAAGGGCGGAGGAGGAACGGATTATTCCAATCTTAAGCGATAATTGCCCGTGTACCATTGTTTTAAGATACCGCGGGTAATATTTATTTATTTAATACTTCAAACACATAAATGTACAAAGGCGGACTTAATGCCAGATACTTTTACCAGTCAACCTTTAGGTGATGCAGAGAAATAGTCAGAAATATTTTCAAAGTAATCTAACACTATTGAGAGTCAGACGTAAAAATAAATTATGCATCAATACTTAATCTAGGCTAGGTGGAGCGACGATCTTCGCAGGATGGCTGGTAGCAGCTGGATGAGAGTTGCCGAAAATCGAGTTGAATGGCGTGCAATAGGAGAGGCCTATGTCCAGCAGTGGACTGCTATAGATTGATGATGATCACAATATACAGGATATTTTTTTATTCAGTGCGTAAATTTTTACAGGGTGTTCTACCCATGAATATGAACAACATTCACTATGGGACCATCTCTGAAATCACGAAAAAGAAATCAGCAGATTCATACATTTTGGTCGAGTAGGTATTGAACTTTTATAAGAAACAGCTGATTTTTTTTTTGTGATTTCAGAGATGGTCCCATAGTGAAAGTTGTTCATATTCATGGGTAGAACACCCTGTGAAAATTTACGCACTGAATAAAAATTTATCCTGTAGATTGATGATGATCACAATATATACATTCTAACACATCTAAGAATCAGAAGTAAAAATAAATTATGCATCTATAGTTTATCTGAACGGCGTAGTTGTTACAGTGGTGTGAAATAATTCGTTCGGTTTATCTAGTACGCGTCAAACTGTCCAGTTGACATTGTAGTAATCTTTGAACTTTTATGTTATTGCTACACGTGGCTTCAAGTAGTAAACTATTGTAGTAAATAGTATTTTTATGGGGACCATACTCCCTTGGTTTGTTGTGACAAATCAGTGCTTACAAAGTTACAAATTCTGAGTTTTTATTGCGGGTGCAGGGTTTATTTGTTTGGGATGAGTAAAAGTAATAAAAACATACTACCGCTGGTAAAACTAATTCTAAACAATTCATACGATATTCACTTGAAAAGTTATTGCCAGCTGAATGAAAGGATAACAGAAAGAAAGAAAAACGCGTTTATTGGCATACAAACAAACAAGTGCGAATCGGAGTCGCCACGAACGGTTCCGTACCAAAAGGCAAAAAAAAAAACGCGTTTCTTGTCCCCTTTAATTTTTAAATTAATTTAATTTTTATTATTTGGTTTTGTAGCAGCAATAGAAATACACACTGAAAATAATATTTCAACTGTCTACCTATTACGGTTCATGAGCCCGCTGGCAGACAAACGGACGGACAGCTTTGCACAGGTGTATTGTGGCGACATATCATAGAGATTTCTATGCTATATATTATAGCCTTCCGGAATAAATTCTCTAAATAATGGAGAATTTTTTTTTCATGGTTCGATTATTGTGATTTAATTTCCATAATCTCTTAACTATTTACACTAGGTACTAAATTAAAAGACAAACTAACTAACTATAAATAAATACAAAAACAAAAGGATATTTAGGCGTCGAAGTACTCGTCCGCATCGCTGTCATCCGGAAACGTGCCCATGGTGAAAACCACATCAGACTCCATTGCGTAGTTTCGAAGAACTAAGCGGCACATGCAGACACAAAAAGCGACTTAAAGTTCAAGCACCTGCCTCTTGTCATAGACCTTGATATCGATAACAGATGATAACAAAACACGTTATCGAAATCAGACATCTTGAATGTTTTCCTCAAATAAATGTCAATGTGTATTAATGTAGAGATCATTCGGTCTATGAAGATTGGAGCTTTGAACGATAGTGTTGTTTTGTATTTGTGTCAAAAATGACAAATTTTCCTAATCAACCTTGAACCGATAAACTTGAAATTTTTGATTAAGCGATAAAGTTGAAAATCTATTAAATAAATTTGACAGATTGTAGTAGCTTGATGTGCTGGCGTCTGTACATTTATATACACCGTGGTCTTCACGTTATCCATAAAGTTTGGCAAACGCGTCTATAGCTTTTACAAATAAAAAAAAAATCAAATCTAGATATTTGTAATTTCATTTAATGAAATTTAATTGAGACAAACCAAAGATACTTAGTTTTGACAAGTTTCAGCCCGCCAAATCTTATAAATGAAAATACGACGTTGCTAATTCGGATAAAGAGGCATGCATATGCAAGGTATTTAGTTTGTATGAAGATTAACAAAACAAGAATTCATTAATGTGTCCATAATGAAAAATGCTTATTTCCATGGTCTGAACTTCTGGTCGAAGTTTTATGTATGTATATCGTCCGGAACATGGTATATAAAACAATTTGTATGAATCGCTGTTGGCACCAAAAACACCATTTTGTCAATATTCGAATTCTGAATGCCGTATAAACTTTGGAAGTCAGTAAACGGGGTCAGATCTGTCGAAAACGTAGTAAAGTCCCTTATTCTACATCAAAGACTTTTCACATGTTATAGGCGACTCTAAGGGTAATTACATACCGAAGATGCCTCACTGCGATACTTCGTGATCACAGTTTAGCTCGCTGCCTCGATGTCACCTCTATGTAAAACAAATGCATGCTAATAGCGTGTCTATCACTACACGCACATGCCAGTCAACCTCCAAGCAGCCCGCGATGTAGCGCAGTGGGGTATCCTTCGGCATGTGCGTGCTTGTTTTTTAGCATCCATTTGTTCTACATGGAGGTGGTTTCGAGGTAGCGATCAAAACTGCGATTGCGAGAGACATCTTCGGCATGTAATTACCCTTAGTGAAAATATCGTCTATTCGGAATCGACGCTGCATCAATATATTGGGATATATTGGTTAATGTTTAATGAATGCGTTAGCTACACACAGTAACTACTGGTTTTTGACTAATCAAGTTATTGATAAAAACCTATTCGTCATAGATAAGATATTTAATAACAGGACGTGCATCAAAAATACCTACGTTTTGACGTACCCACTATTACACATTTACTGTTCAAGATAACATGCATTTCTAGCGTAAGAAATATTGGCAAAATTACACATCACCAAATTGCAGAGGTGTATGAAAGAAAGAAAGAATATTTATTTGAAAATAGTGCGTGAAACACGAAATACAAATAACAAAATAAAAAGTGAAAATATTTTTTTAACTACAATAGTTTGTGCCTCACGGCTGCGCCAAATAAGGTGTTTCAGCATTAATGCCAGACAGATGTGGACGCCGGTGTGCTATTCGTCGTCCCCTACAGACAAATGTTAATAAAGAAGAATGAAAATATATTTATTTAGCACAGCCTAAAAGACACAATACACCATTTACATACATCAGATAAAAACAAATAAAAAATCAAATAAAAAGTGTAAAGTCCGTTGTAAGAAATTAGCAGGAAAGTATGCCTCACGGCTGCGCCAAAAAGGCCCAGTTCACCAAAAATGTCAGACAACTAGTGCCTGCCGCTGGTTTTCAACTGGACCTGCAGTGCGATTCCGAGACCATCTCACCGTGAAAACTTAGGTGAAGTGAGCGTGGAGTGAGCTGTCATTCCAACTAATGCTAGGGATTGACACTATTGACAGCTCACTCTAAGCTCGCTTCACCCAACTTTTCACGGTGATATTTTTACAGAATCGATCGGCTGACCTGTTCGTGGGTCGGTGCTCTTAAAAAGTCTCTACAAAACCACAGTGTGTGCTAATAGGTTAAAATCGCAACTTTTCTAGTACTCTAACGTTGAAGAAGCGATTTAGCGTTTGATAACAAACGGAAACGTAAGTGACACATACACGGTAATCCACGCACACACTTGAAGTGTCGTTACCGTGAGCGCATGACACTTCATACTACAAACTGTCAGATTATGGGTATGATGCCGAGCATTGGTCACCACGCTCTCTCATAGCCTATTGGTAATCAAACTCAAACTCTAATCATTTATTTCAATTAAACCATTCAGCCACGTGAATTGTCAAAATTAAATTGTCGGTCAGTTAGTCAGAAAGTTGAAGCTAGTTGCCCATTCCAAAACGTAGATCTCTGTGGAGAAGAACGGGCAATAAACTCCACGGACACTGTTTTAAATCAAGATATTATTACAAAATCCTGGGTACATTATTCTTAATGCTTCTATATGTGAGAACCATGTAAAAAAAAAAAAAATAAACAATTTAAAATATAAAATTCAAAATAAGCCCTGGCAGTTAAGAGATGACCAGTCTCAACCGACGGCGCCCGTTCACGAACATGACGCGTGGATCAGCACCACTCAGCTCAACCATTTCGTAGGGAACCGAATGATCCAACACACGCGCCACCACCAGTGAGTCTTCTTTAACGATATTTTTCATCACCAATACTTTCGAAGATAAAGTTAGGGCTGATTTTTCAATCATCAGTTAACTTTTATTTGAGTAATAAAATTGACGTTTGACAGTTTTTGAATGAAATAACTGTCAAAACTTCAGAAAAAAGGTCAGACTGGAAGCCGACCCCAACACAGTTGGGAAAAGGCTAGGCAGATGATGAGATGACGGTGCTAGCTGGCCTAATTGTGCGTCAGCCTTCATTCCTCATACTTATTGATAACTTATTTTCCTGTCTACTTTTCCAGGCTAGTCAACCAGTGGTAGGCGTGGGAGTTGGCGTCGGTGGTTTCCACCGCCGGAGCTCGGGCCAGGGCGCGCTCTGCGACCCCGAGCTGGACGACAGCGGCAACAAGCTGGTCGCTAGGCTGGAAGATGATGCCTTCATCTCTGAACAGGATCTGGTGCGTATCATTACTGTTTTTTTCCGTCCTATCAGATAAAACACGAAAGCTGATAATAATTCTGTGAATGGTATGTCTATTACAGGAGGAAAACATCGAGATAGCCACAGCGACGGAGAAGCGAATATCGAAAACTGACCCGTCGGGTGAAGATCAACCGCAGGAACCACAAAATGGTAATAATATAATATTTATTTTAAACAGTCATAGTCTACATTAGTCACACAGTCATACAAGTAATGTTTTGTAAAGCCTACCTTAGTCTGCATAATTGGCATAATACAGTATTTTTATATCACGAAGCGACGCGCGCTTTACTTGTGATAACCAAATGCACGTACATACTTCCGACTTCGCCTTTATCTCGGACGATACCGAGAGCTCCTGCGCTTATACACACGTTTACTTGCCGCGTGTTTGTACACTTGGTAACCACAAATAAAGCGTGCCTCGTTTTTTGAGATAAAAATACTATACCTATTTCATATCAGTACGAATGTAATGGTAAATATAAGCAAGACGGTAGGCGCATATAGCCCAGAGGGCGCCGGCCGTTCAGACAACCGCTCGTGTAAAACTTTGTCATTGACAGCGACTTTATTTCGTAAGCAGTAAGGGTGGTTTTTGATGTAACTGTTGTAACCTATGTTTATAAATAAAGATTGATTGTTTTTATTTTTTTAAACGTTGCCCCACGCTAGGAATTTCTCCTGTATTTTCAGCCAGACCTGGAACAACTAATTATTGGCCATACAAAATATTTGTTCCGTGCGGGAATCGAACCCGCGACACGCAGCGCAGCAGTCACTCACTGAACCACTGCGCCAACCGTGCTGTCATTGATTGACGTTCAGGTGTTACCACTTACGTGCAAACACATAATTTGCTGACTCTAGGTACTTCAATATTTCCTTATAATAATTGTTATGATGTTGTTTTCAGGCTTGGTGTACGGTCCTATTTACGAGCTAGAGAAGTTGGAAGAGAAAGATAAACAGAAAGACGACAAGGAGGACGAGGAGGAACCTATAGGAGTGTCTCCTTGTGGCAGGTGCGTAGTTTTTCATCCCTTACTAATTAGTACTTATTTACCCTCTTTACAAGAAGACAGTAATCACTGGCTCTGCTTTCCGTGAAACTCCTAATTGACCCCTTTTGAGATGGAATTTCGAAATCACAACAATAGCCGATACCTACATTTTTACTCTCCCAGGCTCCCACAACACCCTGTCCTCCGCCTTCCGCATCCAGTCTACCCCAACCACCTTATTTAGGTCGTCCGTCCATCTAGCTGGAGGGCGTCCGACACTCCAGGAGTCGTCTGCTCCACCGGCCACCGGTCCTTCGACAGACATGATTGACATCTATTAATGAACAGGCAAAACGTGGGTCTACTATACACCTCTGCCAATCCCTAAGAGGAATACAGTCGTGATGATGTTAACATCCATTAATTTATGTCTTCAGGTTCTTCAAATACGACAAGGAGGTGGGTCGGGGCTCGTTCAAGACGGTGTACCACGGTCTGGACACACAGACTGGAGTCGCCGTCGCTTGGTGCGAACTATTGGTTCGTATTACCTTTTTTTAGTTTGCTTACTACGTATAATACAAGATCAGGCTCCGGTCATGTCGGATTGCCGTCCCATCGGACTATGAGAGTGAAGGAAGAGATAGTGCACCTTTTTTTTTTTGTTTTCGGGTGGAAACCTTCAAAAGGCGCCTGGTCTTTGGGGATAAAACCAGGGAGTGTGGGATTTTTACCTCACTAAAACCACCCCGGTGGTCACCATCTGCACATGGAAGGGGCACCGTTACCTCTCAAAAGACCAATCCGGAGCCCCTCTGTGCAACGCCTGTTAGGGCACATCTCTGGGGAGACTGTAAAGGGGTCTTCCTGAAGCCCGACTGTGCAAGTGTGCAAGGCAGCACATGCCCACTGTGTGCGCCTTCCCCGAGGTCCCTCAGTGGGCCGACAGAGTCCCCACTAATCGCCCGCGCCCCACAAATTCCCGCCTTAGCTAGATAATGCAGGCGGGTTTCGGCGTGTTAGGCGTCGAGCCGGTTGCCTGCTCGACGCCTTCTCCGAGCGGGATCGGCTCTCTCACGATCCCGCTCGGCAGCCTCCTTCTGGACCATCACGGTCTCACAGAAGGAGGCAACTTCCCTCCAGTTTCCCGTCTCCGACAGCTTAGCCCTCACTACTGCTGGCAGAGACAGGTCTCGCCCGTTCCTGGCGACCAAAACCTGCCGCTCAGAGGCCCACGCAGGGCACTCCTCGAGCGTGTGCTGTGCAGAGTCTAGGTAGAGATAGTGCAGCTGTGTCTGCGCACACGCTTGCGCACTATAATATCTCCCGCGCCGAAGGCTAGTCTCCGCTGAGATTGATCGCCGTGACCGAAATGCGGTCTGGAGGAGTTTATTTATTTAATACAAGGTTCAAATTAAATTAGCGCGTCTACGGAGTTCCTTTAACTAATTAAATTTGACCCAGTATTTACCGTGTGCCCATTTTTGTTGTAGGCCTTATGAGGAGGAGTAGGGTTAACTTATGAAAACGTTGATCACTTGTAGACGTTGTCGCATTTACGTTGTTGCAACGTCTGCCGACACAGCTAGACGTGCAAGATTCTGCACTCTTTAGAGCCCGTTTGATACGAAAACGCGTCAGTGCGTGTTTCCCGCTCAAATAACAAGGCCATTGGTTCATAACGCTTTTATAGAACGTATTTTGTGCGCTATTTGAAATTCCATGGGCCTAACTTTTTACAAGTTTAAATATTAAAAAAGATCATAACCAACCAAATCTTTTAACCTTCCAGGAGAAAAAGCTAAACAAAACTGAGCGTCTCCGCTTCCGCGAGGAGGCTGACATGCTGAAGAAGCTCCAGCACCCTAACATCGTCCGCTTCTACAACTACTGGGAGGGCACCGTGGCCAAGAAGAAGAACATCGTGCTTATCACCGAGCTTATGCTCAGTGGCACGCTTAAGGCGTAAGTACAATCTTTATAAAATATGGCCGTTCCCACCAAATAAGAACCCAGGTACAAAATCTCAGGTGGAACTTCCTGGAGGAAGCCGTTTTTATCCGGACATGTCCACCACCACTCCATATTGCTGACCTTCTCTGGGACAGCACTTATATCGCACATACCTACTAGTTTTGTAAATACGTGGCTGCAGCAAGTGGATCAGGAGCCTATAATTTTGAATAACAACAGCGACAACTTTGCCTTAACTTCTCATAAATCATGACGAAAGTCGCTCCGGAAAACTGTGTGAATTAATGTACGTTTTTCAAAATCATTTTTATATCGTCTACAGGTATCTGCGAAGGTTCAAGCGGATCAACCCAAAAGTGCTAAAGTCGTGGTGTCGCCAGATTCTCAAGGGATTGAACTTTCTACATTCGAGAACACCGCCTATTATACACAGGTATTATTTAAATATGTACTCTTTTTTACAATGAACTTAACTTTCTCACCTTTGATTATTAGAACTAGGTTACTGGGTTGTATAGTTATACTCCGTTAAATTTTGATCGTTTTAATCCTTAAAAGGGGCCATTTTACTCATCATTATGAACAACTTTTACTACGGGACCAACCCTGAAATCGTGAAAAAAGAATCAGTTGATCCATACATTTTGTCGAGTTATGCGAACATAAATCTATGGACCAACTGATTTTTTCAGGGTTGGTCCCGTAGTAAAAGTTGTTCATAATGATTGAGTCCAATGACCCATTTTAAGGATTAAAACGATCAAAATTTAACAGTGTATGTGTATGACTCAAATATGTGTCAGCTGATCTTGTAGTATTCCAAATGATAGTGATTCTATACCCTGTTCATTAAGTTAACCGTTTTTTGACAGCTGTCTTAGAACGTACATATTCCAGATTACGTAAAAGTTAACTTTAAAATGCGTAACAGAATAAATATATAAACTGCCTTATCTTATTGAATTATCTTATTTATGGCTTCTTACAGACATTATAATACCGTACGTGTATCAATCAATGTATTGTGTGTAGCTGCAATCACTAGTTCCATCTGTCAAAAAACCGTTTACCTAATGGACAGGGTGTAGAAAGTAAATCTACGTAAAATTAGGTCTCGTGCGCGATTTTATTTGACAGAGCTTGGTAGGTTTACGTATTCTTCTGATAAATTAATCAATTTACGTTCCCCTGCAGAGATCTGAAGTGCGACAATATCTTCATCACCGGCACGACGGGCAGCGTCAAGATCGGGGACCTGGGACTTGCCACACTCAAGAATAGGAGCTTCGCCAAGTCCGTTATAGGTAACTGTCATTTAGCTTAGCTTGTAAACGTCACTTTGTGAATACGAGATGTTGGTTAGTTTTGTAGCGGTATCTACGACGCCACATGCGAACAACGCGTCATACTGATGTCACGCAAAATCCTGCATCTCGTAAGCAGAGTTTTCACAACTCAACGATACGGAACGCGAGACAGTTTCTAAGCACATGTTGTTCGTACGATGTCCAATGTTTCGATGATCCCGAGAGCTCTGCTCGCACCGCTCTTGTAGCTGTAGCTCTCGTCCCCCACGAACTTAAGCTAGACTCTGTCGAACGCCACGAGATGGCGCTGGCGTTACAAATAAACGAATAACTTCGACATATATACATTCTGAAACCTCCTTTTTTCCCAGGTACCCCAGAATTCATGGCCCCAGAGATGTACGAAGAGCACTACGACGAGTCAGTAGATGTGTACGCGTTCGGCATGTGCATGTTAGAGATGGCCACCGGAGAGTACCCGTACAGCGAGTGCAGCGGGCCTGCGCAGATCTACAAGAAAGTAGTGTCGGTGAGAAGTGCACCTTATTACTGTAGCTGTAGGGCTGAATGTGCAATGACACGACTCTTGTATATCGGCAGTTGATCGTAAAAAAGGTGTCAATGTGATGTGAATTTAAAGATTGTTGTAGTAAGGTTCAATCTGCAGTGACAATGTTTGGTAAGAGTGATGTGTCGATGTGAAACTTGTAACCGTAGAACTGCAGGTATTCTATGTTCTACGCATAGCAGTCCCCTGTCAATCAAATCAATCAGCTCAAACTATCGCAGTCCACTGCTGGACACACTGGTGTCCGCCTGCCGCATCCAGTCTGTCCCACTGTGCACCTTCTTAACGTCGTGGCTCCATCGTCGCTGGCGGGCTCCCACACTACGCATCTCGTACTCGTCTGCTCCAGCGGCCCTTCGACATACATGGCCAGCCCATTGCAGTCCAATGTCAGACATAGTTATCTACAATGGCCACTGAACTTCTCGGCTTTTTTATCTATTTATTTATTTCAACCAACTTTGGATCATACAATTATATAAAATTAGAAATTATTAAAGCATTACATTTAAATTGATAATTAAGGAGGGTTGTGGAGGTCAGATAAGCAGTCGCTCCATGTAAAATACTGGTATTCAGCTGCATCCGGTTAGACTGGAAGCCGACCCCAACATAGTCGGGAAAAGGCTAGGCAGATGATGATTTAAATTGATAATTATGCATTTAAATTGAAAATTATATATTATTATTGAAAAGAAAATTATAATAGATGAACATAATCAAAATAATATCTTAACATTAGTCAGTATGTGAACCATACAACAGTGGTTCACGTACTGACAGTCAAAACGTTCAGCAAAAGCGCTCAGGATATAGTTACCGCTGGCCCGCACCCTACGCAGCCGAGATATATTACCTGGCACTGTTTTTCACTCGAATAAAAATAATAATTTTAGTTAATTGATTTTTATTTTCCATAGGGTGTAAAGCCGCAAAGCTTGGAGAAGGTTACAATCTCGGAGGTGCGAGATATAATCGAGTCTTGCATCAAGCCTAATAAAACTGACAGGTATGTTTATCCAAATGTATATATTTGCCCAGCTGTGGGATGTTATAAGTTAAAATGATAACATTATTTGAGACTCAAGAAACGTATCATACATAAGACGCCATAGTAAATGTTTGTTTAAAATTACTTCGCTATCGATATCATAATCGCATCCCTATCGATCAATTTCAATCTTACCATAAAACTTATTGATTTACTTTTTCTTTTGTAAATATTTTGAAGCGAATGGAACTGAGATATCAATCGTTATTGCATTTCTCAAGTACATGTTGATTGATCATTTTAATTTAAACCTTATCTTTATATTCAGAAAGTATTAATTTAATTTACCATCGTAATAGCTATTATTATTTGCCTTTGCCATATCGCCGCTGACGCGCGCTCGAGAAATGCAATAATGAACTTTAACAGAGAAGGAATAAAGCCCAATTTCAATACTTATCATCTCCCCATAGTGCCACATGGGCTAGGCTGAGGTAATATGACCAATTTAAATAACTGTTCAATCTATTAATTGCTTTATACTTGTCTAAAATTGGCTAAATTTCGCCAGAAAATGTTTAATTTGTGTTTTTATTAGAACTACCCTTTTAATGTGAGCTTACCTTTCGTGCGTAAACCCACGTACGCAAGGACGTAAAAATATAACGGCGGATTTTTTTCGCGCACTGGATTTTCAACTGTCTGTGTTGAACCGAGCATTGAGAATCCAACAGCGCATCCCAGCGTGTCAAAAAAATACACTGTCGGATTTTCAACTCTCGGCGCTAAGGAGTGCGTTGGATTTTCAACTTTCGGCGCTAAGCAGTGCGTTGGATTTTCAACTCTCGGCGCTAAGCAGTGCGTTGGATTTTCAACTTTTGGCGCTAAGCAGTGCGTTGGATTTTCAACTTTCGGCGCTAAGCAGTGCGTTGGATTTTCAACTTTCGGCGCTAAGCAGTGCGTTGGATTTTCAACTCTCGGCGCTAAGCAGTGCGTTGGATTTGTAACTTTCGGCGCTAAGCAGTGCGTTGGATTCGCAACTCTTGGCGCTAAGCAGTGCGTTGGATTTTCAACTCTCGGCGCTAAGCAGTGCGTTGGATTTTCAACTCTCGGCGCTAAGCAGTGCGTTGGATTTTCAACTCTCGGCGCTAAGCAGTGCGTTGGATTTGCAACTCTTGGCGCTAAGCAGTGCGTTGGATTTTCAACTCTCGGCGCTAAGCAGTGCGTTGGATTTTCAACTCTCGGCGCTAAGCAGTGCGTTGGATTTGCAACTCTTGGCGCTAAGCAGTGCGTTGGATTTTCAACTCTCGGCGCTAAGCAGTGCGTTGGATTTGTAACTTTCGGCGCTAAGCAGTGCGTTGGATTTGCAACTCTTGGCGCTAAGCAGTGCGTTGGATTTTCAACTCTCGGCGCTAAGCAGTGCGTTGGATTTTCAACTCTCGGCGCTAAGCAGTGCGTCGGATTTTCCGGTGCTATGCGGTGCGTCGAAAATCTTGTGCTCGAAAAAAAGGCCACGGAAATAACGCGTCCCTGCGATCTTGGGCTAAGTGTGGAGTAAAATTCAATATTTGTAGAACACAATAGATGTTTTAACAATGTTAATCTTTTTGACAAACACACTTTCGATGTATCTTTCAACGTTTACCTCATGTGGAGTTGCTTTCGTGTTTTTTTAATTTTTTTATTATTGTTAGTAGCTTTATATGTAATAACGTTTTTATAATGATTTTCGTGTTAAACTAATGTAGCCAACTTTAAGGGTAAACGCGCATTATGCGGTTTGGCGAGAGTTTGTATTTTGAAACACTGTCAAGCTCAAAGTCAAATAATTTATTTCAAATAGGCACATAGAAGGCACTTTTGAACATTAAAAAAAAAACTAGTTGCGCGTTCCAAAAGGTAAGTAGTTTTTTATGGAAAAGAATGTGCAAGAAACGCCACCACTCTTTCAAAATGTGCAGACTCATGCCTGACTGCCGTGAAAGACGTATTCGTTAAGACAACTTCAATAATGCTGTGATCGCCTAATGTGCGCATACCTTAATTTAAAAGACAGACTGAGACAAGCCATAGAGCGCTGGTGTAGCCAATAGTGCTTTAAGCAAAGTACAAAGAAATTTTCAGCCTTTACATTTTGTTAAAATCTACCTTTATTTAATATTCTAACTTTAGCTTTAAAGATAAGTTAGAGCTACTTTTTTCAACGAATATTAATTTAAAATAAGTACTATTTAGTTGAAGAAATGGTAGAATAATAATAATACTAAAGGTATTCGGTCTTACTAGCTAAGCTGACTCGCTCTATAGTTTGTCGTAGCTCGCGTACGCAGCAGCGTTCTGCGACCACTAAGTATTTACTCTAACCAACGATTTCTGAAAGCCTGGCTTCTTAGTGCCCTATCTCACTGGAACACCAGTGGCGGCGCAACTATGGTCGCTCTGCCAAAAATGTATGGTTGGTTGCGCAACAGGTTGGACGCCTGGTGAGATACCATAAAGCTGTGTATATTTTGCTGGTAGCGCGACCATGGTGGCGCCGCCATGGTGTCTAGTCAGATATAAGCCTTAGGAAAGAGAGTCATAGCTTACCGGGAGGCCATGGCGACGTCACCAGTCAATCGTTATGAGTAGTCTGAAGCCCAAAAATTCTTAACAATTAGTCTTACCAAGGGCTGTCGTGTTACCCTGTAATAGAAGGCCAATTCTCGTAATTTAAAACGTTCAAAATCCAGTCGCAGTCTCATCTCGGCGACAAACAAATGTCAAATGCTTGTCAAAATGTAGGGAACCTAGACGTATTTTTTGACAGATTGAGACTGACTGTGAACGTTTTTAAAATTATGAGAATTGCCCCTCTGGATTGTGGAGGTCAGATAGGCAGTCGCTCCATGTAAAATACTGGTATTCAGCTGCGTCCGGTTAGACTGGAAGCTGACCCCAACATAGTTGGGAAAAGGCTAGTGATGAAGCTGACCGATGTTAGCTCGCAAGGGGTTTGACAATAAATTAAATGAAGTTGGTTATGGATACCGCGGCTTATTCAGGCTTTCAGAAATCACTAGTCAAACACTAATATCTTCTATTAAATCAACAAAATACTATATTCTTTCTCCGTAAACGCAGGCCAAAAGTAAAAGACCTATTGAACCACGAGTTCTTCGGCGAGGACATCGGTCTTCGGCTGGAGATCGTGAGCCGAGACCTGGTCACCACCTCCGACATCACCAAGATACAGTTCCGCTTGAAGATCATCGATCCTAAGAAACGGTAAGTTAAAAGCGATGTCGCCAATTATTTTAAAAGTGCATTACCGTAGACTGTCGGTTGGTCGTCGGATCTAGATTAATCCGCAAAGATAACTCACCCTGACATAGGAACAGTATTTTCTATCAAAACGACTGAAGCAGAAACATCAAGCATAATTATTTTTCTCTAAACTACTAGACCATGGCACAAGGTACAACCTTGCTGACTTAAAAAAAATATTAATAATATTATTATCTCTTCGCCACCAGGTCCTACACCCACAAAGAGAATGAAGCAATCCAATTCGAGTTCGACATGGAGAACGACGACTGCGAAGAAGTCGCCAACGACATGGCGAAGGCAGGTCTCATCATGGAAGAAGACGCCAGGATCGTCTTCAAGCTGCTCAAGTCCCAGCTCATCAGTCTTAATAGGTCAGTAATAACATCATAATAGGAACCATTCATTTTCTCGGGATTAATAGTTGTATGTAACTGCGAGCCATAAAGGGTCTCAAAAAAAAAAAAAATGTATGAGGGTGACACGATAAAGTGAAAACTTACAACTGGAGCCGATACCCGTGCGTCTATCATCTACCAGCCTTTTCCCAACTATGTTGGGGTAGGCTTCCAGTCTAACCGGATGCAGCTAAATACCAGTATTTTACATGGAGTGACTGCCTATCTGACCTCCACAACCCAGTTACTGGGTAATACGATACCCCTTGGTAAGACTGGATGTCAGACTTTCGGGCTTCTGACTACCCGTAACGACTGTCAAAGATCCACGAATGACAGCCGGGACCAACGGCTTAACGTGCTTTCCGAGGCACGGAGGGGTCTCGGTCTCGGTATGACCCATCCACAGACCAACCGCGGAAAGCGTAGCTTAACCTGACCGATCGACCTGTGCGGCTGTTATTATTTAGCCACGGGCCCCTATACAGGGTTTATTTTCAAAGACCAGCCAAATTTTAGGGTGTAGTACAGACCATCAAACTGAACAACTTTTTCCATGGGAGCAATATCGTAATCGCAAAAAAATTATCAACTGCCTCGACCTAAACGTAACGGCTGAATTTTTATTCACGATTACGATGTTGCTTCCATGGAGAAAATTATTCAGTCTGATAGTCAGTACCAGACCCTTAAATTTGGATGGTCTTTTTAAACTAACCATGTAGAGAGAGAGAGAGAGACAGAGAAGTGTGGCGGCACCACATCGCCACATGCGAACTACGTATCACAGTGACGTCGCCCAAAATCCTGCATCGCGCTAGCAGAGTTTATCGCGCAAATTTATAGTCACAGTTTGCGCACCGGTATTTTTTTTTCCTGTATAAGTATACAACGTCCCGACATCAATCGTCGGGAAGTAGCCCACCAGACCAAACTAAACTTCAACTATATCCCGACGACCCAGGTTACTTATCTCCTTTGGTGACTGTACATAATTAATTTTGCAGTCAAGACTTATTCGACCCGGGTGTGAAAAGCAGCGATGTAAACTTTGCGCCAGAAAACATCAACAAACAATGTGGAGCGCAATATGGGCTAGTTTATGCACCTTTTTATGTAAAACTGTAACTTTATGTAGACGTATCCTACTTTGATTTGGAATTAGAAACCGTATTTCCATATAGTTCAGTTTTGATTGAAACAAGAAGTATGGCAGTCTCAGTAGTTTGAGTCATTGTAAAATGAACCTTGTGCTTGTGTAAATAAAGTTCATATTGGTGTACGATGTAGATAAAGTATTTACATTACTATTTTCATACTAGCCTTTGTATTAAGCCCCCCCTCTTAGCGTTGTCGCTAAAGTAAAGTAAAACTTAAATTACCAACGAATTAAATAAAAGTGCGTAGGCTGTGGAGCCTTCATATTTCTGAAAACAACAAACTACGGTTACCCATCCCTCTGATTACGATAATTTTCCTTTTAAGGCGAAGAGGTCAGGGTTTATTGCAATTTGCAGGTCAGTATTATGTTGTATCAAAATATGATTCGCGGCCGTAACAAATATTTATTTATAGAATTACAATCAAACAACAAGTTTATATCATCCTACCGAATGACTCTTAATCAAATCATGACATTTGAGGCAAATTCTAACTTAAGGAGTTTTATTGCTGATTCTAATGATTATAATAGGCTAGTTTCCTAAAAAATTCTAATCAGTCCGTCAGTTAGATTATCAAAAAATATTGAACCCGTATTTTTTCTTTTGTCAATTATATAAAAAATGATGAAGATATCGCCCGTTAAAGTTCCGCGTGACGTCACGCCTTGCTACACTTTTTAGCATGGCGTGACGTTACGACCCACTGGTCACTCCCAAATTTTGACGCGCTTTATCTTTGTCATTTTTTGTTTGATTGACAAAAGAAAAAATACATTTATCGATAATCTAACTGACGGACTAAATATAATAATTATTATTTTACCCAGGAAACTACCCTATTATGTAAAGCGTATTTGTTACGGTCGCGATTCATATTTTAATCAACATACAACCTGACACTGACCTGCGAAGTGCAAAAAACGTAAGTAAATTTTAATTTCGCGGGCTACCTTAGTGCATCTCCCTCAACAATTTCATAATAGAAGACCCATTTCAGGCACGTTTATGGCTGGACGTTTATACAATGTGTAACTGAATTAATGCACATTATGAAAGTAGTTTGTTCAGAATCGTTTACTGAATCGATTTCTGTAATTTTTAATATGGGTAATATTTTATCCCAAAAATAATTAAAACTACGTAAATTACAATCACACTTCCGCTGTGCAGTCAAAACAAACCAAAATGGATGAAATACACCCTGAGCTAGACCCTTATACGATTGCGACTGTGTGTATGCGTAAATTTGTAATGTGACCATAATTTTCTCCCACAATCAGTAAAGTAATTTATTTAAAAAACAATTTTTTTACATAATAATAAAAATTCAGTGTATGTATTATGATTATAACATAATATTCTAATTGGGGTGTCTGGTGGTGTGCGTTAATTCCGGGACATGTTGTATACTGACGTATGAAGATGTACATATCTCTAACCATGTGTCTTTTATCTTAATTAGAACAACATCCTACTAATATTATAAACGTGAAAGTTTGTATGGATGGGATGGATGTTTGTTACTCTTTCACGCAAAGACTACTGAACGTATTTGGATAAAATTTAGCACACAGGTGGTTTTTAAACCAGGACTAACATATAGGATGCGTTTTATCCCTATATTCCTACGGGATCGAAACTTATGCGGGTGAAACCGCGGGGCGCAGCTAGTAATAGATAATTTTACGACCGCTCTCAGATAAATGAGCCATGAAACTGTCATTAATAAGGTTAACGTAATGAAATTGTCATGATTGAGTGATCTGCTAACTTCTAAGTCTCCTGCGAAAATATTGTTCAGAAAACTAGTAAAAATATACGCTCGTTGTTGTTGGAGTGTTAAATACCGTCTTGGTACATCTAAACTAACGTTATCCGATTCATAATAAGCCTATACTGTTCCCACTGCTGGCACACAGGCCTCCTGTCTTCGAGAGGGAGTGGGCTATAATCTACCACGCGGGCGCAGTGCGGGTTGGTAGATGTCACATGTCTTCGAATTTTTGGTTCTAGGACATGTCGGTTTCCTCACGGTGTTTTCCTTCACCGTTTTGAGATTAGTGGTGATGAAATAATATACACGAAGTAAAGCGACCGTCTGGGTTCGAACCTACGTCCTACAACTCAGTAAGTCGCGGCCGTTACCACTGGGCCACCACTGCTCTCTTTACTGCTGATTCGCACCCTAATTGCGTAACACACGATCAATCGGAATCCGAATCATTTTGAAGCAAATTGCTAATCCATTGCTTCATAAGTTCGAAAAATTTGTCTGCTCAACACGTAAATAACGCAATGAATGTTGTTGAACTGTCAATATGAAACCGATTCCGATTGATCGTGTGTTACGTAATTAGGGTGCCGATTACATAAATTCTTTTAGTGACAGCCAGCTACACTATTGCCGACTGCCATATAAAGTTTTTTTCCCATTCTGAAGAAGTCGCACGCTAGTCTTAAATTAAAAAAATAAGTTCTGGAACTCGTATGTACTACACTGTTCCAGTAGCGCACTAGTAGACAATCAACCCTAATTATAATAGTGTTTATAATTCCTGTTTCCATTTATCCATTTTGGTGTTCTTTGTTGAAAAATGGTTAGAAAGCTTTTTTATTTAGGAAAGAAAGAAAATGCGTTTATCTGCGGTAAACCTGACGCAGAAAAAGAAAAAAACACAAAAAAGAACATCCAAACACTGCTGCAGTAGGCAAACGTATTAGCTAGAATCTAGGTCATCTAAGTGATATTTAAGCTCAATAAAACACGTGAATTTATTTGAGCTAAAAGGTCGATTTCTCGATTCATTGCGCCCAGACAATGAAGAGTCTTTAATGGATCCTATTGTTGTTATATCGATTAGATCGTAGACGTGATAACTAATATCTTAATCTCGATTACTATCTTACTAGGTATTACATGCTGAAATCTAGGACAATGACCATAGTAAATACAGACAGACTGTATGTATCTACTATGTCCCAGACAGTACGCTTAATCTTACGCCATAGGGAATCCTTGTAAGAAAACGATGCAATTTTGACGACACGGTTGGTGCAGTTGCTGAGCGATCGACTGCTGCGCTGCGTGTCGCGGGTTCGATTCCCGCACGGAGCAAATATTTGTATTGCCTACAGGTAGCTGTTCCGGGTCTGGCTGTTTGTGTATGTGAGTTTAAATGTATGTAAACGCTCCCACGATACAGGAGTAATTCCTAGTGTGGGGCAACGTTTTTAACCTTATTTTATTATACTAGGATATGGTTAGAAAGGGGGTGACTAGCGAGATTACGAATAATAGAGAGGTATGGAAGAAAAAGACATGTTGCGCCTACCTCAAATAAATTGGGATAAATAATGTCATAATTCTCCTGGAATTATGACTTTATTTTATTATATTTTCAACTTCGGATCACATAATTTATCTTTTATCTCAACAGACATTAAAAACGACCATTTTAGTAATATCAATGCTGGGTTTAGTGAAGGAATCTTAGGCCCGTGTTAAATAATTTGAAGTAATGCTCGAGTCTTGAGTGAGGTTTTGTAATATGGGACTTAGTAACTATGTCTATTTTTTCAGGGTTGGTCCCGTAGTAAAAGTTGTTCATAATGATGAGTACAATGACCCCTTTTAAGGATTAAAACGATCAAAATTTAACAGTGTATGTGTATGACTCAAATATGTGTCAGCTGATCTTGTAGTATTCCAAATGATAGTGATTCTATACCCAGCCCATTAGTTTAACCGTTTTTTGACAGCTTTCTTAGAACGTACCTTTCCAGATTACGCAAAAGTTAACTTAAAAATGCGTAATAAAATAAATAAAACTGCCTTATCTTACTGAATTATTTTATGTATGGCTTATTGCAGACATTATAATACCGTACGTGTATCAATCAATGTATTGTGTGTTGCTGCAATCACTAGTTCCATCTGTCAATAAACGGTTTACCATAGGACAGTGTATAATGGTATGCACCTTGTATTACGCTAACATTACTGGGTATAGCCCTGTCGGTAGAATCAGGATGCTCGCACAATATTATGTAAATACTGAGTGCCCTAAATTCCGCTCAAAGGCTCGCGTAAAGAAACCTCGTTAAGGACGTTGTATGCAGTCTAACACGCAATGTGTGAGATTCCATCACGCTTCGAGTCCCCGCACCGTAATGCGTCCGATAAAAATACTTTTCGGCTTATAATTCTTTGATTTCCAGTTTGTTCTGTCCGTTTTTGTCACGGTATATGACCTGAATGACACGCATGTCCGTGACTCCAAACTGCCCTGAGTGCGACCGACATACATGTGGTATAGGTTATTTGATTTTACCCCCTGTTCCAGGATAAAAATACCCAATGGCTTTCGAATTTTAATCTACACTTTAACAAATAGTAATATCTGAGGATTGGTTGGCAATTAATTATGTATCACAAATTCTGGAAAATTCCTTACATTTGTTATTACATGTATGAAACAAAGAATTTCCGGTTTAGTCTAGGAATGACTAATTCGCGAAATGACTACATGGTCTATAATTGACCAATTCTTGAAATGTAGGTCTATAATTGACCAATTCTTGAAATGTACAATTCTTTAAATGACTGATTCTACAAATGACTGATTCTATAAAAGACCGATTCTTTTAAAGACCGATTCTATAAATGACCGATTCTTCAAATGACTGATTTTTCAATTCTATGAATGTGTGTGAATATCGTAAATAAAATGCTATGTAAGGGTTGGCAAATCATATATTTCAACTAGTTTCAAAAAATAACTTCTATCATGTCCCAAAAAATAACTTGTATAATGACACGTACTACATTTTGTAGCGCAAAAGTAAACATTTATTCGGTTTCTTTCCAAAAAATCAACAGTTGTCAAAAAGTCATAAAATCAATTATCAAAAAATCAACAATTATAAAAATTAAGAAAAATAAATCACTTAGGAATATGTAGTTGAATATTAATCATTTTTTAAAAAAAAGACCATCCATATCAAAAACTAAGAAAAAAAATCACTGAGGAATATGTGGTTATAGTGTCACGTACTACATTTTGTAGCCCAGAAGTAAACATTTACTCTTTTTCTTTTTAAGAAATCAACAGTTATCAAAAAGTATTCCTAAGTGATTTATTTTTCTTAATTTTCTATAATTGTTGATTTTTTGATAATTGATTTTATGACTTTTTGACAACTGTTGATTTTTTGGAAAGAAACCGAATAAATGTTTACTTTTGCGCTACAAAATGTAGTATGTGTCATTATACAAGTTATTTTTTGGGACATGATAGAAGTTATTTTTTGAAACTAGTTGAAATATATGATTTGCCAACCCTTACATAGCATTTTATTTACGATATTCACACACATTCATAGAATTGAAAAATCAGTCATTTGAAGAATCGGTCATTTATAGAATCGGTCTTTAAGAGAATCGGTCTTTTATAGAATCAGTCATTTATAGAATCAGTCATTTAAAGAATTGTACATTTCAAGAATTGGTCAATTATAGACCATGTAGTCATTTCGCGAATTAGTCATTCCTAGACTAAACCGAATTTCCCATTGTCTGTATGTTCCCGTCAATCAGTAAGTCAAATTCCCGTAATAAAAAACGTTCAAAATCGAGCCGCAATCTCATCTCAGCGACAATCACTGTCAAAAACATGTCAAAATGTACGGAAATTAGAGGTATTTTTGACAGATTTAGACTGAGATCAGACTGTGAACGTTCTTAAAATTACGAGAATTGCCCCTCTGAGCCTCGCAAAAACTAAAAATAACAGAAAAAAATCACAGCGGCAAATCACAAAGACCGATCGATACAAAAACAAAAGTATTTCACGAACAATAATTATAGCTACGAATAATTCTTTGACGGAACGCGAAACGGCATTGAACGCAACCGATTATTTCGGAGACATCGGACCGAAGACGAACGAATGCTCGTCACGCGATCCTAAGAATCCAGCTGGCTGGATTTAGCATTTTGTTTCGTTCAGATTTACATAATGAAAAGAAAAGTGGTGATTCTTTTTGAACCTCCAGACTTTGTTACGCTAGGTAAAAGATTGTAGTTACTACAAATTATTTAGAAAATCTCTACGTATTCATTTTGTTCAGCTTTTCTCAAACTCAAAGCATTTATTTCAGATAAACCAATTACAGGCACTTTTGAATTTTCAAGGAGTCTGTCAGTCAGAAAACGAATGCTAGTTGCCTATTCCAAAGCTTAGTAGATTCCTATGAAGATGAACGGGCAGGAAACTCCACGTACACTTTTAAATTAAACTATGGTTACAAAATATTGGTTACATCATTCATGTTGAAATTATGCATGTGCGAGGAATGCAGAACGTTAAAAGCGACTATTCTAGATAAATCCAAGTTCCACCGATCCGCACACACAATGCGTCTGATGTTCTTTTGTTTTGTTTCGTGTGTTATTATAACTACGATCTTAAATCAAGAACATACTACCCGTTTCTGCAAGCAGCATAAACAGCGTCTCCTTGTTTAAAATAAATATTTATTTATTAAAACTTTATGTACAAGTAAAAATAAAATACTGTAAAAAGGCGGACTTAATGCCCGAGGCATTTTCAACCAGTCGACCGTAGGATGATGGAGACAAAACATGGCAGGTGCAACATACGGGATAAATAGCTAGGAAATGACTAAAATACAAGAATAAATACTAATAAATAGATAAATACGTACATACAGATAAACAAAATGAACTATCAGATAGATAAACAAAATATCAGTGAGATAGCTTGGTGATTGTAGCACTAGGTTTCTCTTGAATGATGAAATTCATTAGCCGAGGAAGGCCGTCTCGTCAGTGGTAAATAATCGCACTAAGCGTACGAAGATTGCAGAGACTAAACTGAAATTGCAGTTTGTTACAAAAGTAATTATTTTTCCACTCTGCAATTGGCATTTTCTTTTGAGTGTTGTGGTTTTGTTGTCATCTGCCAGAGTCGTTTGTATTGTCAATGTCAAATGTCAATTGATGTGTGGTGTCTTTGGTCCCTGGCCCTGACATCAAGCAATGGACAAAATTGACAACATTTTATATGCTTGAGTACGAGGCTTATGACTACGTTGTATGTGTATTTTTTTTTATGTCTTTTTTATTTGTAATGTGCGATTTGTTTGTGCAGAATAAAAAAATCTTTCTGTCTTTTAGTTATTAAATACGATATGATATTTTTTTCACTTCTCAAAGGCACATTTTCAATGCTCAAGTTGGAATGGGTCATTCATATAAGATCTCCATATTATCTTGCAAAAGCTTGGACGGGTAATGTGGCGGCTAATCCGGGTTAACTAATTTTTAACTACTTAAATACTTAGCATGCGTGATTGGTCCTCCGACGCATACAAACGATCAAATGCACGCACGAACGCATCTTGTAATTACTATGACGCAATAATGTAGTACTATTGTGTGCTAAAGGCCGTTAGATGTTATTGTTGTTACTGTTTTATTCTGTTTAAAACCTCAAGCGGCGTAAATATAATAACCTCATTAATAATTATATTTTCGAGCCGTTTGGGGTTGAAACCCTCGGGCCGTGGGGTCCAAGTGCGCATGGTCTTTTTAAGGAAATTTCAAAAAGACTGGTTGACACTTGCCATGACCCAAGGGCTGGCTTTTACCTTGGCCAGAGGCTAAGCATTGCCATACAACGTGGCAATGCCGCCAGTGTCTTGGGTACTTTACCAGTCGACAGCGATGGTGATGAAATTTTCGACGCTATATTTTAGTTTGTAAATAGTTTTATTTAATTTAGGGTATTATTTTGTTATTTTAGTGTTATCTTGTATATAAAGTTATATTGTACAAAAAAAAAAATCTGGGGTTAATTAATGAGTAATTATAATTATTTATTTATATTAATTTCATTATGTTGTCATGTGGAAAGAGAATAGGAAGGCCTTTGCACAGCAGTAGTACATTAACGGCTAATATATATATATATATATGTTGTCATCGGACATGCGACAGACATGTCCAGCCCAGTCCCACTTAAGTTTAGCAGCTTTATGACAATTCGGTTAAGAGAACGACCGATTGGGTCCCACTAAACGCACGACGCCATCGCGGCAGGCCAAGACGAATATGGCGGGACGAGCTTGACTCCTACCGTAGAGACTGGCACTCGCAAAAGACAGAATTGTGTGGGAAGAGAGGAACGCCATTGACCTGCAGTAGCACAATACAGGCTGGTTAGATTAGATTAGATCATTATGTTATCTTTTTCCATATCTTTCCTTTGTATTATTAACTCCTGTTAAACAGAGCACTTGCTATCTAGTCTTCAGCTCCCTTGGTTGACTGGTAGATAATGCCTAAGACATTAAGTCCGCCTTTGTACCTTATTGTGTGCGAGAAGTTTAAATGAATAAAATTAAAGTACTCTAGCCTCCACGAGTCACTAACTCAGCCCATCGTAGTCCACTGCTTGACATATGAAGGTCTCTCCAATATGGCACCTCAACACCCGGATCCCTCAACATCCAGTGTTTCCTAGTCGCCTTTACGACTGGCGATGCTAAAATGTAAATCCCGCATCTCCTCCGCACCACCTTCCTGACTAGTTTATTTTTTTACCTTGGCATATGGTATTCTTCTTAAGTTAGTGCTGAGTGAAGAAGAGGATGGTATATCTCTGATATATTGTGAATAAATGATTATTAAATACAGTGTCATGTAACAAGTCATAAGTCATTTATTAATTTGTTGAACATAGGTACAATAGTGATGTTTTATAGAGATAGAATAGTGCGCTATGTTAAGCCAGAGGGCGTACAAATGTTTGTGATTATCAAGCAGCCAAGTCTCGACAAGAAAATTAATAAAATAAAAGTAAGCCTGGACTATAAAAAATAATTGTAAAGAATGACACATTTTGACAAATTAATTAATAATAAATAGCAATATATGTCAAAAACAGAAAAAATAAAATACAAAATAAAATGAAAACTAATAATAAGACTATGTCAATATACAATACTAATGTCAATATACAATACAGATGTCAAAAATACATAATAGTGATGTCAATATATATATATAAAAAAAACCTTGTGTATAATAGGCGTGGTTATTGGCACAAATCAAGTACAATTCCAATGTCTGAGTTGGTGAAACTTCCGGGAATTCCAATGTGTCATATGCTTTATGCTTTGCATAACATAATCAGCATATAATGTTCCCACTGCTGGGTCACAGGCCTCTCGGTGAAACGGAGTGGGCCGTAATCCACCACGCGGGGCCAGTGCGGGTTGGTAGATGTCACAATATATGTCTTCGTATTTTTCGATTTTATTTTTTTTCTCACGATGTTTTCCTTCGCCGTTTTGAGAGCAATGGTTACGTTTTGCGTTCTTATGAAATTAGATATGATTACATACACTGATAACAGCATTGCAACACAAGAAATTACCCAGTAGGTATTCCCTCAAACTCAGTATGAAAACTTTGCAACTGAACAGTTTCATCATTTTCTCTTATGGCTTAGCTCAAATAAAAACGAGTTTACACTTATCTCACAAAGCAAGCTCTTCCCGAGGTCTTTGCCACTTAGGTCAATGTATTCTAATCTCTAACTTTACATTTAAAAGACAAACACGACCGGATAATTAAAATAAAATATGTACAAAATGTTTGCAAATTAAATGATAACGGTTCCGTTCAAGGTTGAGATTACCTATATTTATCTTTATCAGTTATAAGGTCACAGTATTGTGGGAATCGTTGTGTTTTTCAAGTCTGATTTGTGATTAGTTATGTTGTACTATCTATCTTCTGCCCGACTTCGTCCGCGTGACATTTTGTTGTTCCCTCGACCGCTCGACCCATCCCGTCGCATCGTATTGCCTGCCCGCGTTGTAACTTCGTTTTCGATTAGCTGTTTCTAATTTTTTTTTTCTTTTTGCTCATCTCGTTAGAGTCCTAGCGTGATTTTAAATAGCCTTCCTTAAGAATTGGGCTATCAAATGTAAACTGGACTAAAGACTGGTAGTTCCAGAGCTTAGCGCATTCAAACAAACTCTTCAGCTTTATTATTAATATAGAATACCTAGATAGAAATTGTTAGGCAAGTTTTAGGTAATATTAGGCAGCAATTGAAGGTTTTTATTAAAATCTTTTCTTTAATAATTTACAAGATAACACTAAAATAACAAAATAATATCTTAAATTAATTAAAACTATTTACAAACTAAAATATAGCATCGAAAAATTCATCCACATCGCTGTCGACTGGTAATGTACCCAAGACACTGGCGGCATTGCCACGTTGTATGGCAATGCTTAGCCTCTGGCCAAGGTAAAAGCCAGCCCTTGGGTCATGGCAAGTGTCAACCAGTCTTTTCGAAATTTCCTTAAAAAGACCATGCGCACTCGGACCCCACGGCCCGAGGGTTTCAACCCCAAACGGCTCGAAATATAATTATTAATAAGGTTATTATATTTACGCCGCTTGAGGTTTTCTGCAGCCGCAGCATCAGCACCAGCGCAGCACGCTGACCCTGGAAGATGGGATGGCGCAAGAGTATAGTAATTAAGCTTTTGATTTGTTGTTATTTTAATGAAATGGTCCCAAAACATGCAGTCTAAGTGATCTCTGCGCTGCCACTGACAACGCCGTGGAAGTGGCAAAGTTTTGGGCCAACAAGATTTAAAATTCAGTCGTGCCAACGACACGAAGAAGAAGAATGAAATGGTTCGACGAACTCTTGAACCTATAAACCGACTAGCAGGATAAAACATACATATACACCAGTTACACAAATAGCGTCTGTTATCTCAGAAGCAAAACACTGAAGATGTAATTTTGAAAGAAAGAAAGAAAAAAAAGTTAATTTGGACACAGTTCGTGAAACGCAAAATACAAAATTAATAAAATAATAAAAAATAATGTTTCAGACAACAATAGTGTGTGCCTCACGGCTGCGCCAAAAAGGTTCATTTCAGCATTAATGCCAGACAGATGCTGTCTGACGCTGGTTTTGTAATGAACCTTTAGGGATTTGACACATCAGTGTGGTCTAGTTTAAAGCTTTGTGATGTCACAACATACCAAAAAGGTTTTGCGCTTAAAAAGGACCAGTCGAAACGCTTATCTTATTTAGTTGATCAACTGTTGTTTCTGCTAATACGTATCTACCCACTACTGTCCTTGTACCGCATTAAATTAGTAAAAAACCGGCCAAGTGCGAGTCGGACTCGCCCATGAAGGGTTCCGTTACGTTACGATTTATGACGTATTAAAAAAAAACTACTCACTAGATCTCGTTCAAACCAATTTTCGGTGGAAGTTTATATGGTAATGTACATCATATATTTTTTTTAGTTTTATCATTCTCATATTTTAGAAGTTACAGGGGGGGACACACACATTTTACCACTTTGGAAGTGTCTCTCGCGCAAACTATTCAGTTTAGAAAAAAATGATATTAGAAACCTCAATATCATTTTTGAAGACCTATCCATAGATACCCCACACGTATGGGTTAGATGAAAAAAAAAATTTTGAGTTTCAGTTCTAAGTATGGGGACCCCCAAAATTTATTGTTTTTTTTCTATTTTTGTGTGAAAATCTTAATGCGGTTCACAGAATACATCTACTTACCAAGTTTCAACAGTATAGCTCTTATAGTTTCGGAAAAAAGCGGCTGTGACATACGGACGGACAGACAGACAGACAGACAGACAGACAGACAGACATGACGAATCCATAAGGGTTCCGTTGCCATTTGGCTACGGAACCCTAAAAACATACAGTGCCCTCCAAAAGTTAGTTGACATTTTACTACTAAATTCACTTCATTTAAAAAGAAATATATGTATAAATATTAGGTACTCCTCAAGGGATTACTTGATTATAATTTATGATGAGTCAAATGTAGTTGAATTAGTCAATAAAAACGTTTTAGCAGTTAAAACATTTGGACACTAGAATTTTAAATCATAATGTGGTGTGTCACAGGTGAAGTGTAAAAAAGTCAACTAACTTTTGGAGGCCCCTGTGTATCATTCACCTGCCCTTATGCCAATTTATTTGGAGTCGCCGCAACATGTCTGCTTCAATACCTTCAAATGAAGAGTTACGGCATCTTCTGGGCACGCTCGTTCGTTCCATCATAGACCTCATCCATCGCTTTCCATCAGGCGTGATCGAGGTCAAGAGCCGGCCTATTTAGCAATTAAAAAAAATAAGAAATACTTCTCTATTAGTCGTTATTTCAGCAGTCACCCCCCTTTCTAGCCATTATAAACTTTCATACAGTCCATACATCGTTTCTGTTCTTCCCCTACTCTTGAACATACCTAAGTTAAAAATAGTACCAAGCACCCAAGCACCCTTCCCGCAGAATGACTGGCCATACACTTAATTAAGGGGTATCTGCTTCACGTCAACCACACAGCGAATGTTGACGCGAAAGAAAAGGCAATGCACTGCTCAATCGAAACCGGTATTACAAGTTACAAAACGCAGTCATCTTTTACGATTCGCCTAAAGTTGTAGCCTGTATTCAAACTTACGCACACATTCGGAAATCTTCGGGAATTTCCGGAATTTATAAAAAATGTGACTGTAATCAGTTCCATCCCTTATAAAATTCGTTATCAAGGCCCCAAAAACGGTTCCGGTGAACCGGATGTATACCTTACTCTCGTCTCGTCCCACGCTTCTTAATCATTTCGGTGTATGGAATAATGACACTTATAACTTCGTATTTGTTTATACAAATTTCGTTATTTGTTTAGCAGGCGTCGCGGGCGCAGTGCGTCATCATAATACTTGCACGTACTGTGTGGGCACATCGCGTTTTACTATCATTGTTTTGCCAATGCTATCAGCGATAACTTCGGGGTTTTAGATTGAGATTTTATTAATTAATTGTTACTTTAAAACATTTTTTGGTGGCAGCAGACATTTTTTTCTGTGAGAAACGGGTTTTGGTGCATTTTAAAAGTCGTAGTGAAAGTTAGTAGCAGTGTTTTGGTGTGGCTCTGTGATGATGTTTACATTGTGAAAGTGATTAACCTCCTAAAGGATTCAAGTGAGTTTGCATTTTTATCTTTTTGGGCGCGACTTTTTCAATGACGTGCTGTAGAATGATCTGGAACTTTTTAGATTAACAATGTTTGAGAAATTAAACGTTCAGACGTTAATGCTGTATCATGTTGTTTATGCAGACACTTACGGCTTTTAAATGTCAGTTCATTGCTCGCTAAACAAGATCTGTCATTCTTACAAAACGCACATTTGTTTATGACGTAATTTCTTTCAAGGATATATCTAAATTAGTCAGAGGCTTAAATAGGCTTTATTATTAACATACAAATCTAAAGTCTAGCCTCCACAAATCGTATTTCTAACTCGTCCAATCTGAAATACCATCGCTATGTAAAAATTGTTACCATCGTAACCATGGCAACGGTAACAATTTGAAATGTTTATGTGACCTCGCGTGAGCCTATTTCAGCTCTAATACAGCTCCGTTCAGTTTAATTAGAGCGGTTTCCTTTTAACGAAGGTTACTTATTAAAATTTATAGCTATTTATGTAGTTTTCATTATTTTTTTATGTGATGTGATTTTTTCAAGTTTTGTTTTTGTTTCTTCGCCGAGAATAAAAGGTATTGTTATTTTTTTTTTGAAAAATTTTTGCGAAAATGTTTCGAAATAGTGCCATTTTTTTTTTTGAATATCAAATATGTGCTTGTGGTGACTTTTGTATGAAAATATAGTGTTATGCTGAGGTTATTACTGATTTTAAAGAGGGACTGAAGGGAAATAGGGAGGTAAATATTTTTTTTTTACTAAGTGTAAATGAGCTATATATAACCACGTGTGCTGTTTATGTCACGATAAAGATTTCTCAAAATAATATTGAACCGTTATTATTGTTTTAACAACAATAAATCCGTTTTTTATTGCAATTTATGATTAAAATTTCGTTTCGCTCGTGTGAGTGGAATAAACGTTATTGGGTTTGCGATCATTAATAAATGTTTCATAAATTAGAGCGTTTTGTGAGTGAACATTAATTGCGAGAAATTAGTAGGATTTAAGTGTTAACTACTTTCCCAGAAAATATCTACGGTTTAGATATTGTAAAACAAAGATTTCAACGTAATTGTTATTTATCTCGGGATATAAAATTACTTAATATGTATCTAAAGTAAATAACTTAATACCATATTTTTTTAAAACCTACTTAATATTATAAACGCGAAAGTTTATGAGGATGGATAAATGGATGGATGGATATTTGTTACTCTTTCACACAAAAACTACTGAATGGATGTTGATGAAACTTTACAGGTAAACGAATTGTTACTGTTGTTTATAGCACGGGCACCTACCTAGTTAAAGTGACAGTGTTCATTTTGTTAACAAAATTTATTTGAACCAATAAACGTTATTTATTTATTATTATTTATTTAGTAACATAGCCTATACATTATAATAACACATATGATACTTTTTATCCTGATATTCCCACGGGATCGACTCTTATGCGGGTGATACCGCGGGGCGCTGCTACTGTTATTTTAAATTGTTTTTGATAACTCTCTCAGAAAATATCCTTTCGACAACCGCATAATAACCTTAACCTTTTACAGCTGCTATAAAAACCCTGTAAACACCTAATTATCAACCGTCAGCACTTGAATAAACGCGGACCCATTTTTTTTTGTGGCCAAGACATCAAGCAGTGGACAAAATTGTCACTTTTTATTCGCTTGAGTATGAAAGAAAGAAAGAAAAAAAGTTTATTTGGACACAGTTCGTGAAACACCAAATACAAAATTAATATAAATAAATAATAATGAGGCTGATATGAGGCTTTTGACTACGTTGTTTGTGTATTATATTATGTTTTTTTTTAAATTGTAATGTGCGTTTCGTTTGTGCAGAATAAACAAGTTATTTTTCTTTCTTTTCTATTCATAAACGTTGCTAATGATAAATGTGGTGCTGTTCCACAAACGATGGGACATTTAATATCATGTCCTACGGGTACTGTCAGCTGCAAGTTACAGGAACTGATAGACGCTAGTGATCGCGCCAAACACGTAGCCGAATTCTGAGTCGAGTCCATTTAGATTGCCATCGACACACTAAGGAGAAGATGTTAATGTGACAGGAAAAGAATTGCGTGAACCAAAAAATTGAGTAGCTTTTGAAAATTCAGCCGTTAGACATATATTACGATATACAGTAATTTTGGCAACAATTCAATTTGCGTAAAAAGATAAAAAGAAACAATTCCGTCATTACACGGTCTTTGACGTCAGTCCTGCCTCGATCGGGGATCCCGAACAGCTGATGTCAATCAAACTGTGACAAACGTCAAAACGTCATGAAACGTTGTGGGTGGGGCGTTTGTATTACGATCAGAATTGGCCCCGACATCGTGTATTCACACATCGTCATCGTCGAGATTCATAATGCTATTTTCTTGCATATGTAACAATATCGTAAGTTTTATCACGTTAGAATTTTATTAAAACGCCTCGTAGCAGAAAATAAATAAAACAATTAAAATTATTGACACAAAATACCTTTGTATACTATACCAATTCATTTCACATACATAGGTACATTGGATTTTGGGAAAAGGCTGCACAAATAGTGAAAAACCCTGCCTCCTAAACTATTGGAACCCTGTGACCTGAGAGTCGGTGTTCTACTGTAACTTCGCGCACAAAAGAAACCTTTATGTGTAATAAACCCATAATGACCTGATTTAACTATGAATATGAATGGGGAATGGGGGAAAACGGATGGCTGTGTGAGTGGGATGGGGTGTGGTGTGGTGTGGTTATCATTTTAAGCCTTACCTCAAGTAAATTCCCATACATTTAAAAACACATAAAAAATCCAATGCCTCCGTGAAGCATATAAATGCGCTCTTCAATACGCGCCCGAATCAAGCAGCGGAGAGATGAACTTCTATATCCCTGTATTGTATACTCATGTCGTCTCTTTCGTTCTCAGGGAGAGGAGCGAGAAGAAGGCTCAGATGCTCTTCAACCAGGAGGTGATCATCGAACAGAACAGGCAGCAGCTTTATGAACAGCAGTTAAGGCAGGTCAGTGACGTTGAGATAGGGCATGGTCAAGGTCGTTAGTTGTCTAGTTCAGAATGAGTTTGGATTGAAAGTATGAATGTATGATCTGCGGAGGTGAACTGCACCCTAATTGCGTATCACACTATCAATCAGAATCTGAATAATTTTGAAAGATATTGCTCCTTCTTCTTCGTGTCGATGGCACGACTGTTTTAAATCGATTTAAAGATATTGCTAATCCATTGCTTCATATGTTTGAAAAATTTGTCTGTTCAACAATGTAAATAACGCAATGAATGTTGTTGAACTGTCATAATGAAAGCCATTACGCAATTACCCCGCTGCTGATCTTGAAAGAGAGATTCAGAGTAGAAAGGGTACTCTTTACTGACAGTGTTCCCTTTTTAAATGTAAGGGTGTGTATAAATGATCGTTTATCTACTTTTTGTCGAACCTAATAAAATGCATGTTGCAAACTATTTTGTACATTGTGATTTCAATATAGTAGATAAATGTAAAATAGTAATAGTAGTTTATTAAAATTAACATGAATTAAGCGCATGCATAGCACGCCATTTTTTATAATATCGTTGACCATTTCTTGCCAACTTGAGACGAAACATTTAGATAAACCAGATATTCTTCAATTGAACTGTGTTCTCACACAGATGAAGATGATACAAAACCAGCAGCAAGTGGGACCCGTAGACCAGGGCCTTACAGCAGGGCTTCTCAACGGCGTCGGACAACAACCCCTGGCAGGAGTACAGTAAGTTATCTTTACTACAACTTACTGTTAGAGTGAGGCCCCACTAGTGCGTTGCGCTGCGTTGCCTCGCGTCGTCGCAACGGAACAACGCATTGTATGCTACACCTGCGTTGCGTTGACGCTGCGACAACGCTCGTTTAGATTCCTCCTCTAGCAGTTGAAGCTCCGACAGCGCAGCGCATCACACTCCCTCCCGCTTCGTCTCGTGTCCGTCGATCCGTTGAAACGTCGTTTGCGACGACGCAACGGTCTAATGGGGCATGTCATAAAAAATATATGGAAAACGACGCAGCGACGACGCTGCGACCACGCAACGCAGCGCAACGCACTAGTGGGGCGTCGCCCTTAGTCTGCATCATCCCACTGCTGGGTAAAAAAAAGCCCCCATGACTCACAGCTCTTTCGACCGAGTTAACTTTACATCTAAACAATATTGGTGCCTGCCGTAAGAAACCCATCCACAGTCCCTGATGGTTTAGGGAAACAGGCTCCTATGTGGTTAAGGCGTTTTGCCTGTAAACCTCACGGCACCAGACGGAGAAAGCAAAAAATCGCAAAGTTTACAACGATTGACCATGTAGACGTAGCGTTGAAAGGCCAAGGTGGACCGATAACCTTTTGAAGGCCGCAGGAATCCACTGGATACGGGAAGCACAGAACCAGTCCAAGTGGCGGTGCTTGGGGGAGGCCTATGTCCAGTAGTATGTCCAGTAGTACACGTCTTTCGGATGACATGATGATGACCATGTAGGAATTACATAGCAGTCCCGTAAAATAACAGTTTTAAAACCACATTTAGATACTAGTTAGACGGGAATCCAACTGACGGAAACTACCACCTAGTTAATTGATAAAAAAAGTAAAAATCAGGCAGACTACTACTTCTAGCAAAGTAATGCAATTCCAAATCAAAAACTAACTACCCTTCTCTCTCCAGACTGGACTCTCAATCGCAGCTCCTCCAGTGCCAGCAACAGCTGTTTCAACAGCAGTTCCAGCAGCTAAATAACGAGGATGCTGCCATGAAGCTGTTGCAGCAGAACTTTATGCAGTCCAGGATATCGCCCTCTATGGCCACTGACCAACAGATCTTCCAGAATAAGATGTTTTTGGAGCAGAATATGAAGCAACACGTATGTGTTCAAATTGACAGGTGGAAAGATAAGGGAAAAAACGGGTTGCACTCCGGGAGTGCCGGCAGAAGTGAAAACTTGAATATTAACGTTGTGCATTTCTGATATTTTCGAATGCGGTCTACTCTCCCTCCGTCTTACGAATTTTCGATCAGGTCACGTGTTCTGACGCGAGTTTAACATTTTTTACCCATCACAAAAAACTCTCCCTCCGTCTTACGAATTTTCGATCAGGTCACGTGTCCTGACGCGAGTTTAACATTTTTTACTCATCACAAAAAAAAAGTGCACAACGCCGCTAAAGAAGTTTTCACTTCAATAAATAAATAAAGTCCTCTAGTCGTAAGTTCGGCCGTGGCGACCAACCTCAGCGACATGAGACTTCGGCGTGGGAGATATTACAGTGCACAAGTGTGTCAGACACAGATGCACTCTCGCAAACTCGCAGAAATATTCTGTCATCGAATGCAAGTTTTGTCTAAATCTAGAAGGCCAATTCTCGTAATTAAAAACGTTCAAAACTTAGTCGCAATCTCATCTCAGCGACAATCAATGTCAAAAACTAGTAAAAAATTTAGAGAAATTAGAGGTACTTTTGACAGATTGAGACTGAGATCAGACTGAACGTTCTTAAAATTACGAGAATTGCCCCTCTGATCACACTATCCGGTGTCGAATTTCGTAATAACTGTTATGAATTGTTTAAAAACATATTGTATCGGTATAAGAGCATGACGTGAATGGTTAAAACAAATACCATATCAGTTAAAATAGTAATTCTCTATAGATACAATTGAATTTTTGGCTTTAAAAACGAATGAAATTAAAGAAGGGGTTTTTAGCGTATTTATATTTCTAAACGAGTAACTATTACTATGTTCTTGGAATAGACGTAATAAAAAACAAAAAAAAATTGTTAATCTTATCATAATTGGTTCTCCAGGTTATGATGGAGCAGAATCTCATCAACCAGCAATTGCTGGAACAGTCACTCCAAGGCCAGGTCCTAATGGAGCAACAGGTCCAACAGAACCTAATGGAACAGGCCCCCTCACAAACGCAGCTGCAACCAAGTCTCCTAAACCAGCAGTTAACAGCTGAAATCAACAACCAAAACCAGGTCTTACAGCAGCAGATCATTCAACAACAGCAGACTATAATAGCTCAACAAGCTGCCGCCATACAGCAGAAGCAATTCGAAGAACAGTTTACAGCTCAAGAAAACATCATCACAGGTCCTCAGAATCTCGCCTCCGGTCAAATGTTAGACCCTTCTCTTCAAAACCTACAGAATATTCTAGCTCAAATTATACAAAGGCCCGATACACTGCAATCAAGGAAGGAGTCGGAATCTGAAAACCAACAACAGCCCCAACAACAACAACAGCAACAAATGACACAACAACCGCAAGAGAACGCTGAAATGCAACAGAATCAGGATCAAGAGGCGTTGCATCAACAAATGCAGAATCTTATTTCAACACAAATGCAACAACAGAATGTGAACTACCATCAGAGCCAACAGTTCCAACAACCAACGTTACAACATCTAGGTGTCGATCCAGGCTTCCTCGCCCAACAACAGCAAGTGTCGCAAGCCCAACAACAAGTCGCCCAAGCTCAACAGCAGCTTGACATGCAGAAGCAAGTGTTGGCTCAACAACAGCTAGTCCTCCAACAACAGATAATTAGTCAACAACAATTCCAAATGCCTGGCCAGACTCTCTCTCCGCACCATTTTAGGCATTTCCAACAACAACAACAGTATTTAGCTCAGCAGGAATTACAACTACAAACCCAACAGAACATTATAACTCAGAACTGGGCGATACTACTTCAGAAACAGCAACTTATGGACCAACAACAGCAGAAGGTAGAAGAAGCTCTTAGGTCTCAGCGTCCTATGTATCAACGTCAGGGTTCAGAACAAAGTCAGATCAGTTCAGCTGATGTCCACGATCAGCAACAAGTCATGATGCCTGATCAGTACGGTCAGAAACCTCAGCTGCAGCAGCAAATGTCTGTCGACCAGATGCATTATGCTAAACAGAGATCTGATGACCACTATCGCCAAATGCCGAGCATGCAGGGCCAGTCTCTTCCACATAACATGCAGATGCAGCAGAACTTTAGCTTGGTACAGCAAAACGAAAGGCAGATATCTAGTCATGAAGGCACTCCTGTGCAGAATTATACTACCAATCCTTTGCAGATGTACCAGCAAGGTCAGAGTCAACCAGTTCAGATGATGCAGAATGTATATCAATCCAACCAATTGGAGCAACCGATACCGTCGTCTGTGGCCGCGTCTATGCCTCAACAAATTGCACAATCAGTCCAAGATACCATGCAGCCGCAGATGACAGTCCCCCAATCTATACCACAGTCGATGACAACCGTTCCTCAGTCTTTACCTCAAGCAGTACATTCATTGCCTCAGCAGCCGATGCATTCAGTACCTCAAACTGTACAGTCGTTACCACAAGCAGTACAATCACTCCCCCAAGGGTCTTCTTTACCACATCCTATACAATCAATTCAGCAGCCTGTGCAGTCTTTACAGCAACAGACGCAAGTTCAACAGCAGTTGCAGCCGATGCAACAACAGATCCAAACTATGCCGTCTTCTCAAGTTCAGATGCCTCAGCCTGTACAGTCTCTTCCTCAGCCTTTGCCACCTATGCAACAACATCCTCAAGTCCACCAAGTCCCAATAACCCAGGATATGGTACAGCAACCCCAGCCCCAGCCGTTGAACCTTCCAGCAGATCAGGTGGAGAATGGGTATCAGAGTAATGGTGGCCAGAAAGAACAGTTCCATACTCCGTTAACGGAGATTCCTAACAACCATGCTGAGGCGATACGGCAACCTGAACTTAGTTCCGTTGAGGAGAAGCAGGCGGAGACCCAGCAACAAGAAGGTTAGCTGTAAAATTGTTTATTATAATTTTAATTAAAAGTGAAGAAATGGATGTTACACACAAGTTTTGCAGATTTAACGATTATATTATAAATAGACACTATTCTGATGTTACCGTCAACCTGTCAGTTTTTTGCCCTGGCTTTAGTATTCTTGAGATTCAAGATGTCCGACATGTGTCTAGAAAGTGTGTTTACAGTCAAATGTTGAACTTGTTAGTTGTCAAATTACTTGAATCTCGATCTTGCAGACTTCCGAAATATTGACTTGACAAAGTTAGCTCACATAACATTAGAATGATTTATTTAGTTTAACATCATAAAAAAGTTATTTTATTAATATAGAACCCATAAAAATAACAACCAATTTTGTCATTTTCAGCGGGTACAGCAATATCTTCTCCGATAACAAGCGAAAAGAAGTCCCGTGGCTCCAAGAAACGTTCCCGGGAGAAAGACAAGCTGCCCAAGCTGACTGTCTTAGAGGTGAATGAAGCTGCCACCGTAGTGGAGTGCCAGCTGGAGTCCAAGTCTAAGACTGTCACCTTCAAGTTCGACGTCACTGATGTCAATCCGGAGGAGATAGCTAGTAACCTGGTGAGTAATGTAATCTTTATAGTCGCACATTTCCCATGAGTTCCAATAAAAGTATGCCACAAATTCTGTCTGGGAGATTTTATTTAAAATGTGTTTTCGGAAAATGAAATCTCCCGCAAGATTCTTCAGCAAACTTTCGCCAAATCTGAAAAAGAAAAGAAGGAAAATACGTTTACTTACGGTAAGATAGATGCAAAGAAACCTCAAACTCAAACTAAAATCATTTATTTCAATTAAACCATTTACAGGCACTTTTGAATTGTCAAAATTAAATAGTCGGTCAGTTAGTCAGAAAGTTGAAGCTAGTTGCCCATTCCAAAACGCAGATCTCAATAATAAAATAGAAAGAAGTGAAAAAATATGTGTCACATTTACGCAAAATGGTTCCGCTCAGCATAATTCTGCGACCCTACTATGCGAGATAGAGCCAGAGCGCTTGAATAGCTAAGGTAACATATTGCATCATCGAGTACTACCGATGAAAACGTGAAAAACCGTCAATGTTATATGCCATAAATGTTTTTTTTTACTTTGATTTCTAATGCGATGAAGAGTAAAATGCTACTGCATAAAAATTTACTTTTGTGGTTGTTTTCAGGTGTCCAACAACCTACTTCCAGAATGGCAGAGCGCTACATTCATGGAGCTCATCAAGGACATCGTGAACCAGCTGATCAGTAACCCTGGAGTCACACCCGTACTCAACCCGGCACACCACTCGGCGCTGAGGCTCAATATTGACAAGGTCATTCATTATAATAAGGAATCTGTTGCAAAATATGGGCAAAACAACTATGCAGCATGCACTGGGTTTTAAATGGTAGGAAACGTGGTCCAGAAGGAGATGACTGGAAAAATATGGAAATCTTAATAGGCAGACATTTGGCAGGAGAGGCTTCAGTTTACACACGTTCATGCTACACACAAAAAATAAAAATGCTATAAATGATTGATGTGGAAATTGTATAGTAGGAGCTGATTTTTTCAACACCAGATAGTTTTATCGGGGGAATGATTTTGAATTTGAATTTTTGACAGTTCTTCCATACAAAATTTGTCAGACGTTAATTTTATTCTATGAACAAAAATTATCTGTCGATTGAAAAATCCTCCCTAACTTGACATCCTACTTAGTGTTATGTCTCGTAGAATAATACGCATCTGTAAGAAATGGATCCTCTAAGCTCAAAAAATATGTCTCTTTTGATAGTGATAAAATTTAAAGTTCATACTGATCTTTAACTTTTTACTCGTTTCTGTATCCTTATCTTTATCCTGTAACCAATTTACTATAAATTGATTTATCTCATCGATTCCAGACTGACTACGACTCCGAAACAACCGAACGCGAAGAAAACCTTACAGATTCGAACCAGGATAACTCGGAGTGCACCACGCCCACGGCGAGCCACGACAACATCGCGGCCGAGCTCGCGTACGACCTGCCGCACGAGCCCAGCGAGCCGTCCGCGCAGCCCGCGCCGCCCGCGCAGCCCGCGCAGCCCGCGCAGCCCGCGCAGCCCGCGCAGCCCGCGCAGCCTGCGCAGCCGCCTGTCCACGACGCCGTGGCCAAAGCGGCGCATGTCGATACTGTGGCCAGGAAGATTAGTACTGCTTCGTCTATAGGTAAGCTATTTTTTTTCCAAGCAATAGTATACATACTTGTGACTTGTGGCCTGTGACTAAGTAATAATAATAATAATATCCCTGGACATTTCACACAGCGCCATCTAGTCCCAAGTTAAGCAACCTAATGCTTGTGTTATGGTAACAAGATGGCTGATAAACTACTTATATACATTTTTTTTTTTGTAAATACATACATATTATAGATAGAAAAACACCCAGACTCGGAACAAATACATGTAGGACTTACAAATATTTGTTCTGTGCGGGAATCGAACCCGCGACACGCAGCGCAGCAGTCCGATCGCTCAGTCACTGCGCTAACCGTGTTGGCAGCAGTAATAACAGCCGCACGGGTCAATCAATCAGGTTATGTTACGCTTGCCGCGGTTGGTCCGTGGATGGGTAACCATCTTCACATACCAAGACCCCTTCGTGCTTCGGAAAGCACGTTAAGCCGCTCTCTTCTTATATTAATTAAACTGTCACAACACCCAATTTCATAAGAAATTACTTAGTTGACTTAATAATTATTCTGTTCTATCGAAATTTCGTATTCAAACACTTCTTTATTTTTCTGGAATAAAAACAATGAGACAATTTGATTCCCCCAGGTTCCAATCAATCAGACGGCGGATCAATGGCGCCCGAACGCTCCGGTAGCACAGAATCACAGAATGGCGAGAAAAAACAATCGAAACCAACCCGAAAAATATCCAGATTTCTAGTCAGCCCCGTTGTCGACCGCGGCGAGAACGTTCCAGAAGAAAAATCCATCGCCGAGCCCACGGAAACTAAAGAACCAGCTAAAGAAGTCCAAGTCAACGGCCTCTCAGAGAAGGAAGTCCCTCCTTCGCTCCCGCCACAAGAATATGTGCCCACTAAACAGTATTCATTACCTACGCAGATTCCTCCCCCAGTAGAAATAAGACCGGAAATCCAGCCAGTCGAAAGACCTGTCGAAGTACCAAAAGAAGTGCCAGCGACTGTCACTGTGGTACCGGCACCCATAGTCTCAAATATACAAACAGTTCAGACGATGCCTCAAGTTCCAGTTCAAAATCAAAACCTCATTCAGAATCCAATGATCAACACGTCGAATTTACAAGCTAACCTGACCACACCTTTACAAATAGCTACTGATACGCCGTTGTTGGGGCTGAGCCAAGTGGGCACGCCCATGGCGGCGGCCGGCGAGCTGGGGGCCGGGGCGGGGCTGCCCAATGCGGAGAATATACAGAGGATGCTGCTGAAGCAAAATATTATGAAGTAAGTGATTTTATTTTATTTATTTAATACTTGCAATTTACATTAATAAGGAGCAGTGCTGGCCCGGTGGTAATGGCCGCGACTTACGGGTTGTACACCATGGGTTCGAATCCAGGGGGCCTACTCCGAAGTGCAAAGTGCGAATTTTCGGATCGGACCGACACATGGCCGAACCGAATATTATTGAAAAATGCGAAAAAAGTTTGGATCGGCTCAGTTGGGTCGGGACCATAGACAATATTCGAAAGAGTGTAGGAGTTTAGGATCGGAACCGACCGAACTAAATAGTAATTTCGTAGCAGGAAACGGCCGAACATTCGGCCCATACAAGACCCCCCTGACAAGTGCTTTATTTTGTGTAAATTATTTCATCACCACTGCTCTTAAAACGTTGAAGGAAAACATCGTCAGGAAGCTGACATGTCCTAGAACCAATTCGAAGACATGGGACATTTACCAACGCGCACTGGGCTCGCGTGGTGGATTACGGCCCACTCACTCTCAATGAGAGGAGGCCTGTGTCGCTGCAGTGGAAATATTACAGGCTGATCATGCAATACTTGCGATTAACATTCAAGATTCTTATTTTTCTGGATTACTTACGTGTATGTTACGATAACGAGGTAACACGACTATTTACGGACTATATTGAAATCGATTTTCATGAGCTTTAGGCTAGCTCTGTAGTCTAACTTTAGTTTTTTTTTATAGTAAACTATGATTCGATTTAATGTGAGCTTGTAAAAGATATCAATCAAAACACTTGGCAAGCATCCAAATTCTAATTACAAATCTTACTCTTCTGGTCCATTATTTATTTCATTTCATAAATGAATGAAAGAACACCGTATTATGACGTTTTAATGCCATCACGATTCTAGTGTGAGGGAGAGCCGAAGCTATATATGACTATATATGATGGAATTAATACTTAGAAAGAAAGAAAAAACGTTTATTTGCGGTAAACATGACCCAAAAAAGAACATAAAAACAAAATAATAGAAAAAAAAACAATAAGAAATGATTGACATGCGTCACATCCATGCAAAACGGCTATCGCTCAGCATTATGCCGCGACCCTATGCAAGACAGAGCCCCAGCGCTGGTTTTCAGCGACAGCCGGCTTACTAAGGGTTGGTAGTACTTCATAATACGGACCCAAGTTATCCATTAACTCCTGCGTTTTTCAAGAAATTGTGAATACAAACCATGCTTCTCCATTTCTATTTACAGAAGAAAGCTTCATAGAAAACAGATCTAGTATAATAAGTTCTAAATTATTTCTTTTTTTTTGTTCTCTACAGTCAGCAACAAAATCTATCCGGGCCTAACCTACTGGGGTTGCTCAACCAGCAATCGTACCCGCAACCAGACCTTGGTCTACACAACACTATACTAAACAACACACAGCCTGGTGAGATTACAATTATTTTTATATCTAGATTTTTTTCTTTTTCTACTAATTGTTTTTTTTTTATTAATTATAAATTAGAGACTTTTATGGGTGATTGCATAATGAGTCAAGTTTTTACTACAATCCAATAAAAAAAAACACGAATAATTAACCCGCACCGAAAAGAATTATCTGTTATTAATCGTACGCGTACAAAGAAAGTGGTAACAGGTAACCATTTCTTTACATACATAATTATATCAACATTCACAGTGCACACTGATCAGTACGATGGGTTACCAAATACTTACAGTACAGTCCTTTTATAGTTGTTTTACCTCTGACAGTAGCAAACCCAACAGCAACCCTATTTCAATGAAAATAAGGATCACTGTCATTTTGACAGGCCTGTGAGCGGTAGCAACCCAACCGCAACCTTATCTCAATGAAAATAAAGATCACTTTGGTTTTGACAGACCAGTGAGTGGTAGGAACCGAACCTTATTTCTATGAATATAAATTTCACTTTGTTTTTGACAGCCTTGTGAGTGGTAGCAATTCAACCGTAAGCTTATTTCAACGATTACTTTGTTGACAATTAACTGTAAAAGGACTATAGGTCAATATTTAGCAAAATATGTAGTGAAGTGTCATGAGGAATTTGAAACAATGGCTTGTCGCTTTGACTTGCCTTGCACACGAAATGCCCTAAAAATAATTATGGTACCGGCCCCTCTTTACGCAATCACCCGTTAGTATTAATATGTGTTACACTCCTGTGTTTCTAGTACACTCTTTTAGTTGTTTCATTCTTTTAGCAAATAAAACCAGTAACACTATGTATTTCTCTGTATGTTTTCGTTGAATGAACTGTTTTAATTTATGTCTGTCTTCTATTGGTCTTACGTAAAACGGTCAATTTGTAAGTGCTTTAAAAATGTTTGAAGTAAGAGCGGTTTCGCACTACGTCCGATCCGAATCCGAATTCAAGATCCGAGTTCAATTCGAATTGGGATGTTCTAAATTCGGACGGACTGAGTTCGGATGTAGTGCGCAACCCCTCATATAAATAGTACCATGGCTATTTCGGACCGTTATTTCTCGGATTCGGATGGGATGCAGTGTGGAACCTCTCTTTTCAATGCTTTGAAGCAAAGTCAGTTTCACATAAATTTGCCTGTCAATCTGCAATCCACTGCTGGACTTTTACATAATTTATAAGTTTTCACTCTTAAAAAACTGAATTATAGGAACTTAATTCGCACTGTGATATGATATATTGACCTTTCTATGTAAGCTCGAATTAGCAACTTTATTTCATTACAGTAGCTACAATATAAAATAGAAATAAAATTCTTTTCTGAATATTTAATGCACGGTCTATCATTCATGTCTACGCAGTCGGTCAACGCCAACGTCTTTGTCAGACAAACCACTCTTTACCAATTCTCTCGAAAAATGTCTGGGGTCATGGACATAGCATCAAATCAAAATCAAAAAAATCAAAATCAAAAGTCATTTATTCAAATTAGGCTGAGAATCAGCACTTTTCGAACGTCAAAATTACAAAAGACAGTCCCCCAAAAAAGCCCGCCCTTCACAAATTATACGGGAGCAGTGGTGGCTCAGTGGTACCCGACTTACGAGTTCGAATCCAGGCAGGTACTTTGTGTATTTAATTTCATCACCACTGCTCTCAAAGCGGTGAAGGAAAACATCGTGTGGTAACCAGCATGTCCTAGAACCAAAAGTTCGAAGACATATGACATTGACCTACCCGAGAGAACACCCCCCCACCCTCCCCCACATATCAGAGGCTTGAGACTCAGCAGTAGGAACTGTATGGGCTGACTATTGTAAATTAATGCAAAAACGATGACCCACTGTGTAGAATAGTTTCTGTGTGGTATCCGTACGGAAGGCTACCTAAATCGCTCACCACAATACAGTTATGCAAAAGACCTGAACCGATACAATGACTTTTGTAAAGTTCCTGGCCGAACTGACAGTACTTTTAGGGAAATTTAAAATCTAACCGGCAGCATCAGGGTCGGATCTACCTAAGGGCTGCTTGGGCTGCAGCCCAGGGCCCCGAGGTTACAAGGGGGGCCCCCCAGACCCCGCTAAAAACAAAAGGCGATAATTTGAATTTAAAAAATGGTTGTCTGTAAATTCGGTTTACGGAACATATTTTTACGTGATAACGTCATAAGAAAACATTGATGAAAAATTGCATACTTCTATGAATTGAGTTAAGGGGGGAAATACGTGTAAAAGGATGTTTTCATGCTAATTTTCATTAATTTTTTTAAGGTTTTTTTATGGATTTTAATTATCTGAAATAAATTATTCTATTCTATTCTAAGATATCAAAAATGAAATTTTATTTATTGAAACTATTAGGTGATCTTATACATATATTCATGAGTTTTTTTTCATATTTTACAAAAATATAATTTAAAAGTAGCCCCTAAGTAGTTTCAGCCCAGGGCCCCACAAATTCACGATCCGCCCCTGGGCAGCATGGGCCTTAGGGCTGAAGATGCCTGACTGCGATACCTCGCGATCGCAGTTTAGCTACCTCCATGTAAAACAAATGCATGCTTATAGGCACGCACGCACATATCGAAGGATTACATACAGACATAAGAAGGGTTTACCTCGATTCCTGGCATGTGCGTGCGTGTCTATTAACTTACATTTGTTTTACATGGAGGTGATATCGAGGTAGCGAGCTAATACGCAACCCCGAGGTATCGCAGTGAGGCATCTTCAGCATGTATTTACCCTTAAAGGTTGACTTTTCTTGGAGCGATTAAAAAGGTTCTAGAAAAGAAAAAGAACTACAAATTGTATCATGCCTGAATTAACGGGTCTTGGAAGGAGTGGAAGATGGCCTTTCTCTAAAAAGCGGGAAAGAGCTGGCTTGAAAAAAAAAAAAGAATGCTTTGAGCCTACAGAGATATAAAAAAGTATTTTTCTATGAGATATGAAGTTATAATGCAACAGCCTTCCTTCAAACTTGTGAAATGTCCTTTTGTAATGTAAAGCGACTTAAGTCCCCTCCGTACTACACGTAACCGTACCCTGCATCCCGTGTGTGACTAACCCGTGTTGTGACGTCAGCGCCCATGATGGCCGCGCGCCTGCCGCCGCAGTACCAGCAGCAGAAGTACTACCAGCCGATGCTGTCCAACGACTTTATTGGTAACCATCTCTTATTTCTTCATTTCATTCTTTGTTTTTGTGTGTTTTGCGTGTGTGTGTGTGCTTGAATTGAGATAGAAGACGATACCGCTGTTGTAACTTGACATGTAATAAACTATAATCTAGTTAAATTTTGCATAACTGTCAAAGGTACGTGGAGATTGGAACAAGCATGGCCTGTGCCCAGATATGGGTAAAATTAGGCTATGGATGATATTGATGATCAAGAACTTACACTGTATGTTCTGATGATGCTCGTCCGTCCTATAGCCTTATTTTTGGTCGAAATGCTTTATCCAGAGCACTTTATGTTGCGGATTTTTCAGCTGTCGTTAAGTATACTCAGCTGATAAATATTATATTGTTGATCAAGAAATCTGTGGGAGGATGCCATCTAAACGATAAGTTATGTGCAATCTGAAACTGCATTGTTTTTTCTTATTTCTGGGTGTATCAGCGAATTTTCTATCACAAATTACGGTTTTATTTTTGTTCTACTGTTACAGATAGTATCGCCTTCTTTCTCAATCACAGCGTAATTAATATTTTAGTTTTATAACTGTTCAATGTCAACACACTACTTTTTTAATGTTGGCTTTATTATTTTTATCTGTTTCATAGCACATAGTTTTTTTTTTTTTAAACTTTATTTAAATATGCCTATCATACTTTTATGAAGTAATATAAGGCAGGGTTCGTATTCATTGTCGACGTATTTATTTTATTTTGCTTTGAATAGTTGATTTTATTATACCCCAAAAGCTTTAATTGTTTTTGCGTATCCCATTAGGGGAATTAATAATGTTTCTCAATTTCAGGCTAAAAAATACTGCTGTTATTGACGCCTTGAGGGACTCAAATCGACTTTAAAAAGTTAGGGCTTGTCTACATGGTGTCAGTCTAGTGTTAGGCCGGTATTTTAGAACGATACTGAAGCATTGTCCCACTACTTGTAATTTATTTCATCACCACTGCTCTCAAAACGGTGAAGTAAAACATTGTGAGGCAACCGGCATGTCTTTGAACCAAAAATTCGAAGACGAGTGACATTTACCAACCCGCACTGGGCCCGCGTGGTAGATTATATTCCACTCCTTCTCCAAGAGAGGAGGCCTGTGTCCGTAGTGTTTTATTGATTAAAAAAAGCGGATTAGAATGAAATGTCGTCATACGTGGAGATCAATGCTATTGGTATAAAATACGGGCCTTAGTACTTGGTTTGTAAATTTTAGTTAGTGACCAGTGACTTACGTCGTTTATACGGCCCGAGTTACTATAATTTAGACACCAAAGACTCACTGACTGAAAACCTACCAACAAATAAGGTGTACCTCATCAGAAGTGAAACAGATACAAAAGGGCCAACATAACCAACAAACACAAATAATAATACTCTATTTCTCGCCAACACAGGATTCAATCCCCTCTTTCCGTCATCAGCTCAGCAGCAAGCCCTGCAGTCATCAGTGAACCAGCTGGCCAGCCAACAGATGAGCCAACTTGGCATGATGGGCCTGGCCCCCCCTCTGCCTCCCCTCCCCCCGCAGGCGCTCGCCTTCCAGCATCAGAACATCGCACAGATGGGCCTCAACCAGAATCTTATGGGACAGAATCTTGGACAGAACTTGGGTAACTATACAGGTAGTTGTCTCGCTTGCTTTATTTTGGTTTAGCTCACGAATTTTGCAGACGTAATGGGCGTTGATTTATCAAAATCAAATCAGTCTTTATTCCAGACAATGTTCCACATTACACACTACAGTTACTACAGTTGATATACACATGTTGACCATGACCATGCTGTTTACGATTTATGATCATAAACATCATTTTCATGATAGTCGGCCAGCGGTTCACTGCTGCAAACATAGGCCTTTCGAATTGCACGGCATTCCGCTCCATTTTTGGCTTCTTTTATTGCTACTGCCATTAGCCAACAACCTTAGGTCGTCGCTCCAACCTAGGGCATATTAGTTCGTCATATCCTACGCTTGCCAATTCGCGATCGATAAATCAAGGATCGGAATTTAGTAACGTGATTATGTGCTTGCACAAAAATGCTTATGTAAATATGGATATTCCTGTAATTTTCAGAATTATAAACAATCTCGAGATTCGTAATTTAGTGCCAATAGTACAACTAAAGCACTGGGACGATGTGGTCCAAGTGTTCGTTTACTTTGTCGAGTCGAGACATCGCCAAGCTATTGATCGACTCTTCATGTGACCACAGGACTCGCTTAATTGGGCCATTTCATCTTAGAAGTTTTTGGATGATGATACCAAGTAGTTTTTAATATGACTAACTTTAAATCCTCATCATTTTAGCCGAAACGCGTTCACTGCTGGACATATGCCTCCCCTGAGCACCGCTACCACGACCGGCGGTAACTTTACATATACATCTCCAATAATAAACCACATTTGTTCCAGGTCTCGCAAGTCAGAACTTAGGATTAGGTGGTCAGAATCTCATAGGCGGGCAGAACCTCGCTCTAGGCGGTCAGAACTTGGCCCTAGGAGGGCAGAATCTAGGATTAATTAATCAGAACCTTGGTCAGTTGGTGGCTCATCGGGCGGTGCATCATGCGTTAGCGAGGAGGGCTGTTGATATGGATATGGCAGGTAAATCATATAAGATTTTGAGTGCTAATTTTATATTTGATTAAATAGGCGTCTTTTGAGTGTGTTCTTTCTACAGTAGACTTTTCACGAAAAGGACCATAGAACTTGACATTTACAAATTAGGGGATGTCGGCTTAGGGTCAGTTCACACCGAGACGTGACGCAACGCGACACTGCGCGCACTTTACATTTACTTTACAAGATACCGACACAATATCGATCTTATTTACTACACGAAAAGGTATCATTTCAGTCTTCGTGAACGCGTGTTGAAGTACGTTCAGTTGCCGTTGCCGTGAAAATATACGCGCAACGCATTACGTTTCGGTGTAAATTGAAAACATCGATTCATTGATTTCTTACTAAACTTCAACTATATCCGAAGAATTTGGTTACTTATCTCTTTTGGCGACTACTTAGACAGGGAAGATGGACGAAACACACATTTGTACCATTTGACTTCGAATTCAAGTTCCCAAAGAGGTGAAGATATAGATAGTTGTTCAGATCTGGGGCTAATGCAAACGCAGATTTGCTTATGATTCAGGATAAATTGCAATGAAAAGAAAGAAAGAAAAAGTATTTATTGCGACTCGTACAGGATCATAAACTAAACTAAACACAAATAAAAATAAAACAAATTGTATGAAAAAGTAACAAAAGGAAAAAAATGAAACAAACTCCTATACGAGGCCAAAAGGCTCCTATCTCAGCATTTGCAAAGGCATTGTTTTTGAACTTTTAAGGTGTTCATGAGACGAATTCTTCTTTCTCTTACTCTGAATCTGAACCCATCTTCCTTGGTGACGTCTTAATATGTATTTTTCTTCCATTCTCCTCTAGGACACATAACATAATAGATTATTAAATGTTTACTTTGTGACAGGCATGGCGAACGTGAACTCGACGGGCTCGTCTCAGCCGAGCACGCCGAACAAGGCGCATTCCTACAACGAGTACATGCTCACCCTACAACACAAACTGGCCTCCATATCCAATAGCGTGAGTATATTTACTTAATTGAATCTGTCATATTCTACTGCCCTATCAGAATTGTTACCATGCTACGTATAGCATAATGAGCCTATAATGTTCCCACTATTGGGACATACGCCTGCTCTTTTTGAGAGGTAGTGGGCCATAAGCCACCACCCAGCGAGGGTTCGTGCGTGCCGACAAAATAGCAAATAATATGCCCTCAAAAACAGCCCTACTTTCTAAAAGTTTCTTCGGAATGTGTTCCCAAATTTATAATAAGTGTCTAAGCAAATAGGAGAAATTGAAAACATTAAATTTTTTAAGAAAAAAATTTAATGTTTTCAATTTTTTAAGAAAAAAATTTAATGTTTTCAATTTCTCTTATTAAACAGAACTCTTTTCTTATTAAACAGAATTCTTAGTAAACAGACCATATTATACAGTACATGAACTTTTGTCCGACAGACTCGTGATGAGTTAGTGCCAAACTGTTTTTATGTTTTGATGCAAAATAAAACTCTATTACAATTAAAATGTATATTTTAATTAATATAATATATCCGGTCTGGTACTATACGGCACCATATAAATTAGTTTATTTATTATTACATAGTGTGATACAATGGCTGGTCTAAATATGAATTCTAACCTTCATCAATAAAATGTAAAAAATATGCTCTTCCTCTTAAAATGCTCTTCTTTTACACTAAAAGGTTTTTAAGATTTGCTGGGAGAAACATATTTCTTTAGTTAAGTTCGGCTTTGGACAATGCTATCTCACAACGAAAATAAATAGAAAAAATGAAATTGCCTACAGTCAACCACACTTCTATGATACGTTGGTGATATCGCCTTTATTTCGCAGCAATAAGGGTGGTATTCGTCGGACCTGCTAACGACGGTTGATCGTAAAATCATCCAGCTTGCTGACCAGTTCCCAAGTTACTGGGGGTCGGCGTAACTCGTTTTTTTTTTCTTCCATTCACCCCTATCCCTGTTGACCGTACAATACACAAATCACAATAATATAACAAAATAATACTAAAGTGAATGCTGTTGATAACTTGTTCTCAGGGTCCGGTTTCTCCCCAGTCTCCGTTGGAGTACAGTCCTGCATTATCACCAACGCACCGACCGCCTCTGCATAACATGCCCAAGGTTTGTTGGTACTTTGTAAAACTTGTCTTATATTCAATTAAAGTTAAAATAAATGGTCTAAGAAAAAACACAAACGATCTATCTATGTGCCGTGGTGAATTTAAAAAATGTACGAAAGTAAGTTTGTTTGTAACGCTTTAACACTTAAACGGCTGGACGGATTTGGACGAAATTTGGTATATCGATGGACAATGACCTTTTTAAGGACATAAGCTTTTTTCATCCTGAATCGTAAACGAAGTCGCGGGCAACAGCTAGTTTATTATAAATGTGAAAAGCCGAGATAAACGTTATGTAGCACATGCTTTGGGCTAGGCATGTTCCCCTCTCTATCTGGCACTTAATATTCTCCCGACCGAATCCTGGACAGCAAGCAACCAACCTCAGGGGAGATTAGCCAAGTTCGCAGCAGATAAGCCAAGTCCAACGCCAAGTGCACAACAGTGTGTGCAAATGGACGTGCACTCCATGTTTCCGTGCTCTCATAATACTCGACCGGAGAGAGATCAGGCGCTTTGTGACGTTTATTAATCTCTACCTAAATGTTTTTAACGTCTTTAAACATAGGCTGGGGAGGGGAACCAAAAAAATACTATGTTCATCATTATGACATCAGTCAGGCTTCACAATAAACTGTTATGTAATTCCAGTCGGAAGGCACCGAGGCGTCAGACGGCGGGCCGGCCGTGGTACACAAGACGCGCCACGCGGCACAGCTCGCGGAGCTGGACCACGAGCTCAGCAAGATCAGCCTGCACTACAAGCATCCGCCGCCCAAGGTACGGAGTCCACCAGTGACGACCGCACGTGGTGTACGACTGCAGACAACCAGCTTTTAGATTAAAGGACCGCGCGCGGATATTTTATACTGGACCGCATGGAGTCCGTACGAAGCACAGATAGGTCGTGGGTTCTATCCCAGGCAGGTGCTTTACTTTATGTAAATAACTTCATCACCACTGCTTTCAAACGGTGAAGGAAAACATTGTGAGGCAACCAGTATGTCCTAGAACCAAAAAATCTCAGACATGTGACATCTACCAACCCGCACTGGGCTCACGTGGTAGATTATAGCCCACTTTTCACAGAGAGGCCTGTGTCCCAGCAGTGGGAACATTATGCTAAACAAAATGGTTGTTTGTTACAGGATGTGTTCATAGAACACAACCCGGAAGAGCATGAAATGCTCGCGGCGACCATCAACGACAGTGCTGTTAACAATTATGAAGGTCAGTCACGATATATATTATATTTTACTAACTGTGCTCACGGATAATATACTAAAACCTAACCCGATAACATAATTTAGGAATTAACCGTTCAAACTTCTACTAAGCCCAGGTTTGCACGTTTTCCCGCCGCGGAATTTTGGTTTGCGCACTGGATTTTCAACGCACATCTTAGCGTCGAGAGTTGAAAATCCAACAGTGTGTTATTTTCACGCGTTGGGATGCGTTCTATTTGATTTTCAATGCTCGGTTCAACACCGTGAGTTGAAAATCCAATGCGCAATTAAATCCCGCCGCGATATTTTTACGTCACTGCGAACGTGGGCTAATGAGATACAATGAACGCTATGCGTGGGTCTTTTGGGTGACGGCCGGGCTTGGGAAAGATTTATTTATTTATTTATTTAAATAACATGGGAGACTTACTTACTTAAGATCACGTTTGTCAGATAACTGGTTCTCATTCTCATGTTAATTAGTTTAGACTTCTATCTGCCTGTCAACCAAGTCTATGAACATCATGTAACTACACATAAAAGCGCTCTTCCTCGCTCCTACCTATTTAAAATTTTGCTGTGCCTGACAGGGTCCTTAATTGATTCCATTGATTTATATTGACCACCTTTATGTGTCCATTTAAAGATTTAATTGAATTGAATATTTAAAATACCTCACATAGAAACAGGGTTGTTTTTATGGCGCGTTCCTACTATGTTCGACTTTGTATAAAGGTCGATATTGACCAAACGAATGCACATTCTACCAAACAACTCTGTGTAAACAGGTACAGAACATTCCTTCGTTGGTCTATTCCTACTATAGCGCCAAAAATATCAACAAAATAATGCTCTAGAGGCCAAGCGTTTAACTAAGATATTGTCTGAGGTAGCAGCGCGGTGCGGGGGGGGGGGGTTGGTGATGCGAGAGCTCAAGGATTCGTCAACTTCTGACAATTATCACCCTTCCCCCTCACCGCGCAGCTACCTCAGGCAATGTGTCAGTTAAGCGGTCGGCCTATAGCTCTGGTGCTGGTTCTTATGTTCGTTTAGTCTAAACCCACCTTAACCCTATCTCTATCATACACCTGTATATCATTCTGTTCCTAAAGCTCATTGTGTAATAAGTAGTTGTTCCGGGTCTGGCTGTTTGTGTATGTGAGTTTAAATGTTTGTAAACGCACCCACGGTACAGGAGAAATTCCTAGTGTGGGGCAACGTTAAAAACAAAAAAAAAAAATTAACGCCTGTCTTTACCTGGTTCTCATTTCATCTCAATGTAATGAGAACTATTTACTAACCCAACACTTCTAACTGACTGTCAATATTGGTTAACCGCTATTGGTTAGTTGCTTTATCTAACATACTGGTATTCATCTACATCCGGTTGAACTGGAAGCAGCCCCCAACATAGTTGGAGCAAGGATGTACGCAGATTATGACGTCATCATAATCAGCCTATAATGTTCTAACTGCTGAGACACAGGCCTCCTCTCATCGAGAGGGAGTGGGCTGTAATCTATCACGCGGGCCCAGTGCGGCCTGGTAATGATATACCTATTCATCATCATATGATCATCAGCCTATAGCAGTCCACTGCTGGACATAGGCTTCTATTGCACGCCATTCAACCCGATTTTCGGCAACCTACCTATACAGGGTGACAGGGACATCGACGCGCAAACTGTAACCATGGATTCAGCACATGATACTAGACCCCATAGCGTCGAAATTTTTCGTCGGTTATCAAAAAAAAAAAATCTTGTTTCATAGAAAAGTGCAATACCTACGTGATCAAAATGTAAGGAACAGATTTTTTTTTTTTTTTAATAAATGACGAAATATCGACGCTATGGGGTCTAAACTCATGTACTGAATCCATGGTTACAGTTTGCGCGTCGATGTCCCTGACACCCTGTATATCTATTGGTTAACTGCAATCCCATCTCACATATTATTCGAGTTACGACAGTACCCTCAACAAAAACGGACGTGACGCGAACATCATTTTGTAGTCATTAATAAATTACAGATTATTCACGAGAAACAGCAACAAAGGAACCCAAACTTAGTGATACCATAGTGGTGCATGAACTCCTCGCCTTTCTTCAGAATAAGATAGTATTGATGGATGAGCTCTCTCTTGAGCAAACATGCAAGTCCAACTACACGGAAGATGAGATTTTAAAAGCTAAGAATGTACTTACCGAGACTGTTAAGACAATAATCATTGACACACGAACGCAAGATGAACGAAGCAAGAATCACCTGCGAGATATATTCAAAGTCTTAAAGGAAACTAATCGGGATGATACCCCAACATACGTAGCACGGGACTTATCAAAATTACCAACAGCAACATTTGACTGTGAGGTCGTCACAAGACTGTTAAATGACGTAGCGTCATTAAAAACTGTAGTAGAACTGATAAACAAGAAGCTTGAGACTTCAGAACGGACTGTTGAAGAATTGAAGCAAGAAGTTTTGTTGTTACGCAGTGCAATGCTGTCACCTTCACAGAAAGTAAATGTGACTCAAAATGACGCGGCTGTCAGCGAAAATACGAAGAATGCCGAGCTGGAAATGCAAGTCAATGACCACGAGAGGAGAGCAAGTAGATCAATGACGTCACAATCTAAAGAAATTAGCTACTTTTCGGAGAAGTTGGGTAAAATGCCAGCACTGATGTCAGAGGTCCCCAACATAAGATATGCAAAGAAGATTTCACGCTACCGCCCTTGTCATCGGCCGTCCGCTGTTTCGGTTGTTGAAGCACAGCGGCAGAAGTCACCAGCTCCTCAAACTAAAGACAATAAAGCTAGCTTTACTGTTGATGGCAAGAATCAATCGCGATGTAAGCTCAAAAATCCCGGCACCGCTCCTGCAAGCGAAGATTCTCGACCTGCAGTACCCATTATGATCCTGTACGTCCCTTGCTTAGACCAAACAATGGTTGGTCAGACAAAACTGCAGAAAATACCAGTCTCCCAAACCAATAAAATAAATAATGATAGGTTTACTAAGGGTAAAGACAAGAGACGATCGCGAAGTAAACGTAAAAAACGTGGTAATGCTGCTACAACCAGGGAGGTTGAATCTTCAACGTCCGCTATGGTTTTATACCTCTCCCAGTGGCGTGGTGACTACCGAGATGACGACTAATAGAGAAGTATGGAAGAACAAGTCATGTTGAACCGACCCCAAATAAAATGGAATGTGGGCAGGAGAATGATGGTGACATCTCCCAATGGGACCTAAAGACGTCCACGGACTCAACCTTGTTTTGACTTGATGGTGTATCATTAGGGTTAATCCAAGGTCAACTACGTACAGAGTAACGGAAGCTGTCCCGAATGAAGTCGAGAAGAAATTGAATTTTGAGTCGTACACATTCCCTCCATGTATCTGAAGAGAATGTGTAGGACCTCTGGCTCATCATCTGGCTTAGTTTTGGCCAACAGGAGTTGTTTAATTTTTTTTTTTAGTTTAAATTAGACGATACATACGTGAGATGACCAGTCTTGCCAAGGGGTATAGTATTACCCAGTAACTGGGTTGTGGAGGTCAGATAGGCAGTCGCTCCATGTAAATTACTGGTATTCAGCTGCATCCAGTTAGACTGGAAGCTGACCCCAACATAGTTGGGAAAAGGCTAGGCAGATGATGATATAGTGACACCACTACGTTTAGTTTAAATTATAAAAGTTAGAGTGCCTTTAACGCTATATGTAAGTTAGTATTTAAGGTTTATATGTAAGAGTCCTTGTTACCTGAAATAAATATATACGTTTACTTAAATAAATTAATAAAAAAACGAAATAAAGTACTTTTCTTTCTGTGTTAGTTGAACATTTATTTATAAAAGACACAACATAAATTGAAAATCATTTCGAAACGAAGAAAACAATGTTTTGTGAAACAGTTTTTGGAGAAGATGTCCAAAACTATTGAAATCAAGTCGAAAGGATTGCCAAATTGGCCCTAATGCACTATGACAACTCAATGATGCCTTATTTCGAAACCACATCAATTCCTTAGCTAATCACGCCAACTTCGCGTTCATTACGCGCGGTTTTGTTCATTGTATCATAGTTTATCATACTTTACCTGTTCCACACAAACTATTTTCTTAGTTTTGAAAGTCGGTTTTTTAAAAATCCCTAGAAAAAAGTACTATAAAGCTATAATCATAATTCGAACTAAAAGCCTTAAAAGTAGGCTATAGTTAGCCTATTACTGCCAGCAGGTCAAGCTACCCGAAACTGACAAGTTTTCCCAATCTACCTTGAACCTTAATGCTTTAGTGATAAAGTTGAAAATCTGTTAAAGAAATTGGACAGATTGTAGTAGCTTGATATGCTGGTGTCTGTACAAACACGCTGTGAATGTGTGGTACAGGAGCTCTCGGTACCATCGGAGACAATGACGAAGTCGTGCGTGCAGCGTGACGTGCTGACGCTACTCGTCTTCACGCACACAGCGTTTGTACACTTGGTTAATACATGTAGAGCGCGTGTCGCGGTATAAGTCTTAATCATGGTTATAGTTTTATACTAAGTGGGGTACAACAGTTACAAAGTATGGAGTGAATACTTTTTTTACACAATTATTATGAAGCCCACAGCGGCCATTTTAGTTTTCGTACCTTGAGAAACGAAATATTACGTTCTAGTAATAGTGACTGCGTACCTACGCAGTACTGTTCAAGATTAGAAAGTGACTTGAGCGAGTAGGCTTTCGTCGAACGTGTGGGCGAATGGCTGTGCAAGCGCTGTCAATTTAACATATTTAAGTGAAAGACACTAAAAACACAAAAAACGATGCTGCCACGCGATAACATGAATAGACGACTGTCATAATTATAATTATGCCGTTTTATGACTGCCGTCATAATTATAGCGGCGCCGTTTTATGACGGTCGTCACGGTTATAGCGGTGCCGTTTCATGATGGTCGTCACAATTATAGCGGTACCGTTTTATGACGACTGTCATAATCATAGCGGAACCGTTTCATGACGGCTGTCATACGTAGATTTTTGACAGTCGTTACGGGTGACGACCCGTAACGACAAGAAGACCAAAAGTCTTACAACCAGTCTTACCAAGGGGTGTCGTATTAACCCGTAACTGGGTTGTAGAGGTCAGATAGGAAAATACTGGTACTCAGCTGCATCCGGTTAGACGCCGACCGCAACATAGTTGGGAAAAGGATAGGCAAATGATGGTTTCCTAAAAGAACGGTGGCCAAAGAAATGATGGCAGAGAGACCATTGCAACGTTTGAAAATTAGTAGACTTCGTCTCCTATATGTTCGGCACTGATTAAATTGTTCGTCTGTCGATAGAGCTGGGTCCGGAGTGGGAGTCCCGCTCGGCGAGGTTCCGCGTGTCCCGCGCTGCGCCCTGCCGCGGATACGAGCTGTGCCGGTTGCTGCCTAGTGAACATGGTGAGCGATACTGATGCTAATTCTAATTTTATTTTCTAATTCTATTTTTAGTGCTTGTAGTAATATGATTTTTTTTGCTGCATAAAATTTGCTTTATTTGTAACCTAAACGGAAAAAAAACACTGGTTCCTGAAATACGGGCGCGTTAACCTAAGTCTGGAGCCAGGGTCTCATATTTTTCTGTAAACTGTTTTTATGGCAATATAGAAATTCATTATTATTATATTATTTTTATATTTGCAAACCTCGGGACCATGGATCTGATCTTTTGGAAGGCGTGTATGAGGGGCCGAAGCCATTATAATAAGCATGAGAGATCCCCCACTTTAAGGTTGCAACCAGGCCGAGTTTCATCATAACTGTGTGGCTTTTGAGACGTATGATTTGAGGTATATTATAAGTTGACGGTCGACGTCGATCGATAATCGACCCTAATGTTAGCTGAATTTTCTCTACAGGCAAAGAAAAACTAGACCTTCTACAAGCCCACCCTTACACAGAGGGTGGTTTAGATGAAGTATCCTGCGCAGACAACAACTCCTCATACGAAGAGGCATCGGCCGGAGAGACCTACGTCATCACCGACACCAGGGCACATACATACCTGGTGCATGATGCTCTGGCTGATGCCGTGGCCACCATCATAGACCCTGGCCGCAACGTGCACGAGGTGAGGCTATAACTTTCTTTAAGTGAAGATATTATAACCGTCCAAAAAAAGCGAAAACTCATCTTTTTATTGTTTTGTCCCAGAAAATAATACAAAAGTATTCAATAAAAAAAAAAAATTGTTGTTTTTGTTTTTATGTATTATTTTTTTGTCTCCATTAGTGTTTGAAAATAATCCAAACATAAATAATTTTATTTGCATTAGCAACATTTATTTGTTTAGCTTTAGTTTTTATACCCTGGTAACATTGGTCTTTGCTTCTATAAAATCTCGCTCTGTGTCATGCGATTTGCTCTTGTATAAAAATTCACCAACTATTTTGGAAATACAGTTTTACTGCTAAAAATCTACAAGCATTTTATTATACATGCTTGTTATGGTCCTTCGAAAACCTGTGAAAAGTTGTGCAGTGTGTAAATCGCGTATTAAAGTTTTGCCGTGTTCGAAACTCGGGGCCGGAGCCATTTTTTTTTTTCTCGTGTTCCTCGAAGTTTTTGCGAGAAATCTATAATTTCTCTGCAACAATACAAGAAGAATCGCGAGGATTTCTACATATTTCACAGAAATACATTCAATTTGTAGTGGATTGCAAATCTATAATTTTGCAGCTCATTGGAAAATTGAGCACAAGTTCGTGGTCGCCGGGCAAGTTTTTGCGGGAAATCTACAATTTCTCTGCAAAATACAGGAAGATTCGCGAAGATTTCTGCTTATTTCACAGGAATATATTTAAATCGGAATCAATCCTATTGTGATACTGATAAATTGCAAATCTATAATTTTGCTTCTCATTCACATCTACCTTCCATTATTCGAAATCGTGGAACAGAAAACGGTCGGGTCGTCAAGTCATTACGTCACGTCTCTATAGTCTGGTCGCCATCGTCGTGCAACAAAGTTGGCAGAATTGCGGAGCTGTCATCGAGAGATCGAGATTACCTTTGATTGTAAACAAACAACAAAAAGGGAAAACCTGCTCGCAAAGAAGTTCGTTCGGTGTTTACGGCTTACAAAGTGTGCGGTTACGTTAAGCGAAGTGTTCTTGTGAGTGTTATAAGTGCGTTTGTGCGTAATCTAACCTAACTACCATGTCGGTGGCGGAGGAAATGCTTAAAAAGTTGCGTCTCGCCCGAGCACAACAAAAAGGTACTCTTACACGCATCGAGAACTTTATTAATGATCCAATCAATCTTGCATCTGCGTCTATCGAAATGATACAAGCTCGTATTGAAAAGCTGAATACAACTTTCAAAGACTATGAGAGAACACAATTAGATATTTTATCTTGTGATGATAAAGACAAGGAAAATGTTGCTATTTTAGAGGATAAATATTTTGACATTATCTCAAAGTTAAATTCAGCTTTAAAAAACTTAAGTACATCTGAAATCAAACAATGCTCGAATGTTTCAACTTCAAAATTACCTAACATTGACATCCCAATATTTGACGGGAAGGATTTTACAAAATATACTCCATTTATTGATTTATTTATGGCTGTTATTGATGGAAACAGGGCACTCTCAGATGTGCAAAAGTTATTTTACTTGCGCAAATTCTTATCTGAAGAAGCATTGGCTGTTATTGTTAACCTACCACTTGTGAATGAATCTTATAAAGAGGCCATTGAGCTTTTGAAAAAACGCTTTGAAAATAAGTCGACACTAATATTTAATCACATAAATATATTATTGCAATTGCCTGTAATGCAAAAAAGTACAGCGGCCTCTATTAGGTCTTTTACATCACAAGTGCAACAACAATTGTATGCACTTAAAAACTTGCAGCAGCCTGTAGACCAATGGGATATGCTTTTGATTTCAATATGTGTCAGTCCAGGCATAAAGGGTCCAGTAGTGGGGTATTGAGTTAAGACTGGATTCGGTATCTAGAATAGTCAATTGATAGTATGGATTGAAAAAATAATCAAAAAGTAGCACACGTTTTTTTTTATCAGACATTTGAAGTTGAAATTCTGAAAAAGCTTGATTTGAGAAAAAGCATTTTGAAAGTTTGAGTGAAAAAAAAACACACTTTTACTTGCTTGTTACGTAGATTTTTATTCATTATTGTAGATTGATATGTTTTCCATAGAATCAACTTATAATTATACTTTTGACATCAAAACTAAAACAATTATTATCAAAATAAAAGAAGGATACACAGTCTAGTAAAAAAGGTCCACTTGCCGATATTTAATAAAAAGTTAGTTATTGCGATAGTAATTAACAATAAAAAACTAAAATTAAGTATTCTTACTCTATTTAGGAACTAACAAAATAACAAGACAGGCTTTTTTCAAACATTACTGCAACAGAATAATGATTATTTTAGCCACTGGTACCTTTTATGTAATGTCATAAAAGGTACCAGTGGCTAAAATAATCATTATTCTGTTGCAATAATATTTGAAAAAAGCCAATACAAACATAAAAATAAAACTTATTCTATTTGGGACTCCAACTTACGTTTTGGACAAAAATAAATTCCTCCTCGCACCTGATTCCTATGACCAACCTGTTTGCAGTACGAACATGTTGGTTTTTGTCGAATACTCTTTTCAATTGATGGTTTCTGAAAAGAGTACTCGACAGATGTTGTTGGGACAGAGTTGTGGTCAACATCAACATTTGGAATGGGTTTCGGGCATAAAATGTCTTTAGATTCTTCACGTACAAATTCACGAATCTTATTATAAAGATACGATTTTCTTTCGTACGTCATGCCTGCAGGGGATTTTTCTAAAGGAAAACCGTATACTTTATTCGGGTTCAAAACCTTTGATACAGTTGGTTGACTGTCAGTATATTTTTTGTAACATAACATGTGCCCTCTATTATCTTCATTTGTTTCAAAATGACTAAAATGCAGAAGTTGGTTAATAGTTACACAATCAGGTTGAAAAAAATTGGCCCAGTCGTAAGTTTTCACAAAAGTTTCTCCTTTCTCATCACCAGTTAGAACAGCTACTATAGATTTTGTTTTCGGACAAGCTTGAACAGCAGCTGCAAGAATATCCTTTAAGTTATTGCATTCCCATTTTCTAAAACTTTTTTTGAATAGACCGAAATACATGTCGGGTGCAAACTTCGTATGACCCACGGGAAGGAAAGATATACGGAAACTTCGGTGTCTGCCTGTTAAAACTCGCCATGTTGCATATTGCATGACATAGTTCCCCGCTTTAAGGGACCTTTTACACGTAGTTTCAACATTTTAATCTTAAAATATAATTAAATTATTAGAAGTGATCAGTACGGGGTATTGAAACGTATTTTATTCCCAGAATATCGACATGCCACCCACTGGTACCTTTTTAGTAAACTTTTTTCATAAAGTTTCTGGTACTTAGAAACATCGTATATAGTCATTTACTATATGAAATTGTAGATAATTGAGCATTTATTTATAACCAATTAAAATCGCGAAATGCAATTTTTATACCCAACTTTACAAAACCTCTTATATCTCGGAAACTAAATGCCGCGCACTGGACCCTTTTCGCTTGGACTGACACATATTATCTAAAAAATTAGATTTATACACCAATCGTGCCTATCAGTTGGATAGGGATATAGACACACTTCCAAATATGGAGGAGTTCATTTCATTTTTAGAGAAGCGTGCTATAGCCTTTGAAGATAGCTGTCATTCAGACAAGAAGAATACAGTACAAAAAGTGAGCAATGTTGTCACAAAATATTCTGGTTCTTGTTTTTTTTGTAAAGGGACTGCACATTTGTTGCATTCATGCCCTAAATTTAAAATGGCTTCAATAGAAGACCGTATAAAGTACATAGACGATAATAAGTTATGCACTATGTGTTTAAAGACTCACACTGGTAAGTGTAAGTTTTCATTTACTTGCAAAATTTGCAAACAGGGGCACAATACGCTCCTGCATAAAGACGGTGGTCCTGGCCCTCAGCCTTCTATATCACTGCATTCTATCAATTCAACTATAAATATTTTATTGCCCACCATAAAGCTGAAGTTGATTGACTATAAGGGTTCCGAACTTTATGTCAGAGCATTACTTGATTCAGGAAGTCAAGTCTCACTTATTACCTCACATCTTGCAGAAAAATTGCAATTAAAGCTTAAGAACCAAAATGCCAATATTATTGGCATAGGGAACAATTGTAATCAAATCAACAAATATGTTGACATTACCATCAATTCTCCAGTAAAAAATGTACAATTAAATGTAAAATGCCATGTTGTAAACCGTATTACAGCAGATTTACCTCAATATCATTTTGATATTGCAGAGTTAAATATTCCCAAACACATCCAGTTATCAGATGATGAATTTAATGTACCAGCAGAAATATCCATGCTTTTGGGTGCTGACATTTATTTTAATATTTTAATTAATGGTCAAGTTAAAATTCATAATAGTTTATTGTTGCAGAATACTTTGTTTGGTTATACTATTGGTGGAAAACAATTTGTTGATGATCATAAAAATAATTTAGTTACAAACTTGGCTATTTGTGATAGTAATGAATTAGAACTTGTAATGGAACAGTTTTGGCTCATTGAGACGAATCCCCAGTGTACAGCAAAAAGCTGTAATGAATTTAAAAATTCAGAGAAATGTTTTCAACAATCTGTTAAACTCGAAAATGACAAGTTTTGTGTTGATATACCCTTAGCTTCAAAAATGGAAGAGTTGCAGCTTGGGGATTCGTTCTCAGTGGCTCTTCAAATATTTCTATCACTGGAGAAACGATTTAAATACAACCCTGTATATTTAGAAAAATATAAGAGCTTTATTGATGAGTACATAGCTTTGGGGCACGCTAAAACGGTGGATATAGGCAGCTATGATGTCAAAAATGACACTGTATATTTTTTAGCTCACCATGCTGTTCTAAATGAGGCGAGTCTAACCACCAAGCTGCGTGTGGTCTTCGATGGCAGCATGAAGTCTAGAACTGGTGTATCACTGAACGATGTTATGTTAAATGGTCCAGTTGTTCAGAGCGAACTCTTTGATATTCTCCTCCTTTGGAGAACATACTTATATACACTCACCTGCGACATTCAAAAGATGTTTCGCGGAATTCTTATCAACCCAAGTCAAACCTGTCTTCAAAATATATTATGGCGTGATGATCCATGCAAACCCATCAGCTGTTTGCAGCTCCAGACTGTCACATATGGTTTAAAGTCTTCTACCTTCTTGGCTACTCGTTGTCTGATAGAGCTGGCTCGTAGATATCAAACTGAATTCCCGCTTGCTGCTCAAGCCATGTTGTTGAACACTTATTGCGATGATGTAATTTGTGGTTCTAATAATACTCAAGATCTTCATCAATTAAAATATGAACTTATTGCTCTGTTGCAAAAAGGCAGCTTCACCCTTCATAAGTGGTGTTCAAACTACCCTGAGGCTATTAATGATCTCCCAAATGAGCACAAATGTTTTGAAAAATTAGATATTAATAAAAACAATATTGTCAAGACATTGGGTTTAAAATGCGACATTCTAAATGATACATTTACTTTTAACTGTCCAATGATTGACAATGATGATACCAAGACCAAACGGTCTATTCTGAGTTTCATTGGCAAAATGTTTGACCCGCTAGGCCTCATAGGTCCTATTATAGTTGTGCCAAAAATGTTTATGCAAACTTTATGGTCTATGAATTTAGACTGGGACAAAATATTGCCCCAAGCGACACTCAATGTTTGGAATAAATTTATTAAAAATTTGGCTTTAATGAATACAATTACTGTGCCAAGATATGTAAGTTCATCTGATGTGGACATCATAGAATTGGTGGGATATGCTGATGCATCTATGAAAGCGTTTGGAAGTTGTCTTTACCTGAGAACTGTTAAATTTGACGGTTCAGTTTTTGTTAATTTATTGTGCTCAAAGTCCCGTGTTGCCCCATTAAAAAAAAATATAACAATCCCTAGACTGGAACTGAATAGTGCATTGCTTCTATCGCAAATAGCGAATAGGGTGTACAATATTTTAAAATGTAGGTTCCCTAGTCTCACAGGTCACTTATACAGTGATTCACAGATAACACTAGCATGGATAAAATCTAAAAACATAAAGTCAAACCCTTATGTGAATAATAGGGTAAATCAAATAAAAATATTAACTTCAAACTTTCAGTGGTCTTATGTCAGCTCGGCCAATAATCCTGCTGATTTACTATCAAGAGGTTGTGACCCATGTAAATTAAAATCAAATTTGCTTTGGTGGCATGGTCCTAAGGAACTGTTAAGTAAGGACTTTGAACACTCTGTTAGTAATGTTGAGTTCCCCATTCCTTATTTGGCTGAAACAGACATAATAGTAAATAAAATCTGTGAAGTCAATGAACCATCATCTAAAAAAGATGAGCCAGTTTTGAGTGGTTTAATTGGAAAAATATCAGATTTAAATAAACTTCAGCGCCTATATATTGCGATTTAGTAAAAATTGTTCCAAAAACAATAATAAAATTTTCAGTTCTTTGACAATAGAGGAGCTTCGTGGTGCTTTGTTTGCAATTATTCGTAGTGTTCAAAGAAAATACTTTCCCAAAGAAATAGTGTCTTAAAAATAATTTACCTATCAAATCAGGATTATCAGGTTTACATCCTTTTTTGGATCAGGCTGGGATACTTAGAGTTGGTGGCCGTCTTCAGTGTGCGATGGACATGGCATATGACAAAAAGCACCCTGCTATACTTCCTAAATCTTGCAATTTCACAGAAATCCTAATTCGTAATGAGCATCTGCGTTTGTTGCATGCAGGAGCTAAATTAGTGTTGAGCTCACTTTCACAGAAATACTGGCTTATCAGTGGTGTATGTGAAGTCAAGAAGGTGGTAAACAAGTGTGTCAAGTGTTTCCGTTTAAAGGCTGCTGCTGCGAAGCAGCTTATGGGTTCGCTCCCAAAAGAAAGGATTACGGCTGTTAGGCCATTCAATATAGTTGGGGTGGACTTCTGTGGACCTTTTAATGTTAAAGCTTCTAGAATCAGAAATCCATTAATCACGAAAGGCTATGTGGCACTTTTTGTGTGTTTTACTACAAAGGCAGTCCACATGGAGCTGGTCAGTGATCTCACCACTGAAGCCTTTTTAGCCTGCCTCAAGCGTTTCATTGCTCGAAGAGGAATGCCAGAGAAGGTTTTCTGTGACAATGCAAAAACTTTTAAGGGTACTGCTAATGAGTTGCATAGACTGTACAAATTGTTTATATCAAAAGCTCATATAGATTCTGTAAATAATTATTGTACTCCTAATTTTATTAAGTTTAAGTTCATCCCTAGTTACTCTCCGGAGTTTGGAGGTTTATGGGAGGCAGGCGTTAAAAGTTTTAAATACCATTTTAAGAGGATTGTTGGAACTGTTGTCTTAACTTTTGAATGTTTGTATACTGTTATCACAGAAATAGAAGCTGTGCTTAATTCAAGACCACTCCTTCCCATGAGTTCAGATATTTCCAATTTTGAGTATTTAACGCCTGGCCACTTCCTCATAGGAACCTCTATGATGAGTTATCCTGAAACTGACTTATCCAATCATTCTATTAATAATTTAAAATTTTGGAATGTCTTATGTAAAATTAAACAAGACTTTTGGAAAGTCTGGTCCGGGAATTATCTTACACAGCTTCAAAGCAGGCCAAAATGGCACCATGTCAATCCTAATTTACAAGAAGGAGACCTAGTTATTCTTCGTAATGATAATACTACTCCAATGACATGGCCCATGGCAAGGATAGTGAGGACAATACCTGGACCAGACGGTATGGTCAGAGTGGCAGAAATTAAACTGCCAAATAATAAAACATTTGTTAGATCTTTAAGAAAATTATGTCCATTACCGATAACTTAAATTATATGTACCACAATTTAAATGTAAGTTTTCTTGATTTGTATAGTAGTTACAACATTTGTCATTTGCATGGCCCTGGCCCAACTATGTTTGAAAATAATCCAAACATAAATAATTTTATTTGCATTAGCAACATTTATTTGTTTAGCTTTAGTTTTTATACCCTGGTAACATTGGTCTTTGCTTCTATAAAATCTCGCTCTGTGTCATGCGATTTGCTCTTGTATAAAAATTCACCAACTATTTTGGAAATACAGTTTTACTGCTAAAAATCTACAAGCATTTTATTATACAATTAGTCTATCACACGCTGTCTACATCTCTGTATCTATTTTCCTATCTCAGGTATGCTGGAAGAGATTTTTTTATGAAATAAGCATCACCTCTGTACCTATTTTTTTCTGTTCTGTTTTTTCTTGTCCGTTTATATATGTGTGTACATAACTGGTTAAATAAATAAATAAAATGTGTGGCACTGCTGCATCGATCGTACTATAATAATTTGTACAATCGACTCGTCATTTTTCATCCATTTGCAAGACAAATTTCTAAGAATAGTCACGGTTTTCATAGACTGACTCGACTAACATGTTTATTATATTTATTTTCCCCAGAGTTCACCAGTCCTTGGCTCACCGGAAGATCGTCGAGAAGGCAGCTCAGAATGCGAGCAATCTTACCTGATTGTAGACCCGTGGCGTCAGCTGACGTGCGCGGTCATCGACCGGGCGCTGCGCCTGAGTTCCGACCCTGGCTTCACGCCCTTCCAGGAGGCCAAGTATGCCGCGCCGCAGCATAACAACAACGAGGTTACTGAACTATGGCATAGCATTAAAAAATACTAGTCTATTTGCACCACTAAGCATATGTGATATATAAATAGTTTCTAAAATCTTCTTGAGATAAGAGAAAATAAGATAATTTATTGTCATTTAATTGGTTGAATGCCGTAATTACAGAAACAATTAAAAAGCCATTGTGTCTCGCGTGGATTATTGTTCATACGAGGAGTTAAAGACCAAAAAAAAACGGCTTGAAAGCCGTTTTTAAGGTTAAACTTTGGATACTATACATACTTTTGTACCCTTTCCGTATCACATCGTAAAGCAATCTTGCATGAATGAGGAGAAACGAAAAACATATCTTTTATGAATCCGTAAAAAAAATCGTTCAAAATGATCTGTAGTCATTAACCCAAAAAAAAAGCCTAAAAGTTACCTAAGTAATCCATAAGTTTGTTATTATTTACCTGAGATCTTATTATGCCTGTCTGCAGGACAAAGCGCTCATTCTGGGCTTTTTCTACGTTCGTTCACAAAATAAATGAATTGTGTATCGACAGCAGTCGGGCTCGGAGTCGGCGCGCGCGGAGCTGGCGCGCTGGCAGCTGGCGGGCGGCGCGGCCGGCGGCGTGCTGGCCGCGCCCGGCGGCGTGCTGGCCGCGCCCGGCGGCGTGCTGGCCGCGCCCGGCCGGCCCGCGCTGGCCGCCAGCCTCGTCACGCACGACACGCTCACCGACAGAGGTCAGCCCGGCACTCCACTATTGTATCATTCTCATTTCAGCCGAAACATGTCCACTGCTAGGCGTTGGCCTCCCCCAACCATCAAAACAGACCAGTTCTGTGCTTCTCGCATCCAGCGTATACATACCATAAAACCAGATTAAAAAAAAAATATCTCAGCAGAGTCCATTTAAATTGCCTTCGACACGCATCGAACCAGAATTAAATTCGACTCCGTTAAGCAAATCATATCGTTATCTCTATCTATCATGAATTCATGATATTGTTATGTCTACTTTTCGCTTAAGATAAACTAAAGGTGACCTTTAGTTTATCTCAGGTGTAAAGATGCGTCCGGCGTAACTTTGTTACCTTCGTTCCAGGCACTAACGCATCGTTGGTTGAGTTTATAAGTATAAGGTTGAATGCTTGATTATTTACTTGTCCGTTCTGGCGTTACGCAACTTACAATACGCGACGCATCTTCAGTCAGATATGAGACCACCCTGACCCTTTCCGCTTAGGGCGAATTTCACCAAACTTTATATTTAAAATAAGTCTTATCTTGAGAATAAATTTTTCAATTTTTGACAGTTTTTTCATACTAGAACTGTTAGACGTCAATTTTATTCTACGAATAAAGATCAGCCCTTAAGCCTTCAGTTACGTATTTTGACTAAAAATAGTGTAATTGTTTCAGCCGTGTATCGCCAGGTGGTGCTTGTGTCGGTGCAACCGGCGCAGTTATGACGAGAGTAGCGATCACCTTGTACCTTATATTTATTGTAACGTGTAATATATCTATATCACTATTCGTAAATAAAATATTCATATGTGATATCTAACTATAGCTCTTTTATTTAGATCATCTAATATAGCTAGAATATCTTCGAATAAAGTGTTTTATACAACGTGGCGCTACAATGGCGACATTAATTTAAGACACGGGTAGGGCTAGTGGCCAGTAATCATAAAAATTATAACAACAAAAAAAATCGTAACTTGAAAACTTCCACCTGCGCCGCGCGCCGACATAGGGCTCTCTTTCTTTCCTTCAATTCGCCTTCTCTTTGCTCGTTAATTGTTTTAATTACATTAATGCGATGTTATGATCCGTGACTCCGGCAAATGACCCCTGCGCTACAGTTCTTTAAGTCAGGTTGCTCTAAGATGCTATTTTATAAAATTGTTAATAAATAAATATTAATGTTTAATTAAATTAAAATCTATATCTATATACTTATAATAAATCTGTAGAAGTGAAAATTCTGTACATTGAAAATATCAAAAAAATAAATGGCAGGGGGTGTTACTAGACCGACACCGAACCCAAAAATGTGATTAAAAAATTTTTTGTCTGTCTGTCTGTCGGTCTGTCTGTCTGTCTGTTTGTCTGTCTATCTGTCTGTTTGTTCAGGCATCACGCAAAAACTACCGGTTCGATTACGTTGAAACTTGGTATAATTATTCATTAATATCCTGGGCACCACACTGGGTACTTTTTATCCCGGAAAAGTATATACAATAAAAAACAAACTTAATTTTGCGGTTCGATCCCTAGACCCGATTACTGCACCAACCGCAAATAATAAGTTTGTCGTAGGTTAAGTCACCCGCAATGGAGTTCATTTTTATTCCTTTTAGTTTTTAGAGTTATTTAGGTTTATTTTTATATAAGTTGTAGGTATAGATTTTAATTTTAAAGTATAGGTAGTATATTTGATAGTGTACGTAGTGACCGTAGGTTATTTTATAATACTGTTAGGTAGGATTAGTCATTCGTATAGATATTCGTTTTTAGGGATTTTGCTTATTTATTGAGTTTAGATTAGTTATCATCAGAAATAGGTTTATTTAGGTAGGTAGGTATTTAATTTTCTGTTATTGAGTTTTTTTTTTTTTAATTAGGTAGGTACTTAGGTAAAGATATCATATAGGTACCCTCTTAATCACCACTAATGAGACACAATTAGTTTTCTATTGTAATTAGCCACAAAGGGCCCGCGAGATAGATGGCATTCTGGGGAAGCACATAGGTACATTTTATCCTGTTAGCACGTTCCCGTGGGATAATTTCCGACATCCACGCGGGCGAAGCCGCGGGCAGAAGCTAGTATATTCATAAAACTACAACGCAAAACCACATACGTGTGTTAAATTAATGTCGCCATTAAAGCGCCACGCTGTATATGTATCTGAAACGAGACTCGCGCAAATTTGGGCGGGCCACGCCACGTTACTTTGCAAAAATCCTCCTGATTTAATATGAAGCATCATTTTTAACATGAATGGTGTAACCAATACTTTGTAACAATATTATTGTGATTTAAAAGAGTGTTCATGGAGTATCTTGCCTGTTATTCTTCATAGGCACCTACTACGCTTTGGAATGGGCAACTAGCTTCATCTTTTTGACTGACCGACCCTTGACAATTCAAAAGTGCCTGTAATTGGTTTATTTGAAATAAATAGTTTGAGTTTGCATCGCATCGGGCCGCAGCGCAATGTACTGTCGGATCGCAAAGCATAGCAGCGGCAGCTCTGTTGTGCTTTGCGATGCGGCGCGGCTGTAGTGACTGCAGTGAGCGATGGTGCATACAAGTGACGAAGAAGTTTTGCAATGCGTTGCGTTGCGATGCGACCTGCCCTAATCTGTGCCAGCATTTACAGAACAGTCGTAAGTATATCAGAAAACTAAAATCCTATAATCGTGACACACTCGACCATTCGTTCCCGAGCGTTCGTTTGTGAAGCGTTCTGAACACAAAATAAATTATTTTCAAGTTAGTATGGCGCGGCGACTTCGTTTAATTTTAGTTTCTCTAAACATGACATTGCTTGGGCTACGACGAAAATATTTTTTTTCATTTTTGTCTATTGAAGAGATGGAGTAAAACAGAAACAACGGAATTAAATGAAATTTCGATTGAAACGAACGATTGGAAAAAAGAATTTTTCAAATCGGTTGGCAAGCGACGGAGGGCCACTCCGTCGCTTGCCAACCGATTTGACAAATTCTTTTTTTGTTGGAAAGGGTATACTTCCCAAATGGTCCCATAGAAATTTCATCAAACGGTTTAGTAGTTTGGCGAACAAACAAAAAAAAAAAATACACACATCCGAATTGAGAACCTCCTCCTTTTTTAGAAGTCGGTTAAAAAATTAAAAAATTCGCAAGCAATAGGAAATTGCTACTGAAGGCTGCGGGTGTCGGCCTCGGGACGAGCCGCTTCTCACACGAACAGCTGTTCGTCTCTTACTTGTGCGTCATCAGTCCAGCGGGGTAATTCTCGTAATTTTAAGAACGTTCACAGTCTGATCTCAGTCTCAATCTGTCAAAAATACGTCTAATTTCCCTACATTTTGACAAGTTTTTGACATTTGTTTGTCGCCGAGATGAGACTGCGACTAGATTTTGAACGTTTTAAATTACGGGAATACGGGCCCTGACTTTCTGTATATTTTGGCTGCTGAGACCAAAACTAATGTTAAGCATAATAAAGGCTTTTCGTTTGCACTTTACTTTTCGGGACAGGCAGCAGTATTCTCCTGTCTCCATCCTGTGAACTGCAAGCCTATTTAATTGTTTTTTTCCCAGGTCAAAAACAGCCGGCAGTTGAACAATGACGACCCTGACACCTGCTCGGTCGGCAGCAAGGTTGGGGCTATCGCGCTACTTACCCCCGTCCTGTTCTTAATACTCATCGTTTAGATGTTACGAGTTGATGGATTAGGCGGATTTTCGAGTAGAGCTGTACGAAAAATATGAAGAGGTCAGCTAATATCTGTTCCAAAAGTAGCTGATGAACATGTAAACAAACGGCTCCGAAAACGTACCTGTGGGTGTCAATTTATATTACCACATACCAATGACATTTAAATTATCTTAAACCTCTTTGCCACTTACAATTTGAGTGCTTCAATTTTAATATTTATAAATCACACCAAACATTATTGTTTAAAGTTTATATTGTGTGTTGTGAGTTTGCTTTTGTATTTTTATGTTGAAAATGTAATTTCATTTAATTCCGTTGTTTCTGTTTTACTCCATCTCTTCAAGTGACAAAAATGAAAAAATATATTTTCGTCGTAGCCCAAGCGAAGTCATGTTACAAGAAATTAAAATTAATGTAGTCCCCGCGCTATATCAACTCGAAAATACTGGTGGGCCCAGTTTTTAGGCTGTTATTTAAAAATATTAATGATTAAGTGGTTTTTGTGTTTGGAGTGGGGATTTAAAAATTGTTTAAACATCACAGTCGATGGCTCATTTTGATCGATTTAGACAAAAAAGGGGAAAGGGGAAATGGGAAATGGACTCAAAATAACTTGAAAAATAAACTAAGCCTATCGCCCATTTCCTGTAACCGTTTGATGAAAAATGTTATGGTTAGTAGCGATAGTAAGGTCAAACAACGAAAATGTGAACCCAACGACACCGACTTCCGAAATTAAAGTTATTATTCACTTTGTAGTATCCTTTTTGGAAGTCGCTTGTTTTTTTTTTTGCAAAAGTTGCATGTTTTTTTTTTCCAAAAAAGTTTTTTGTCTTTGAACTTTGAACTTTGTCGGAATAATGTTCAAAATTGAAAAATGACACGATGGTTTAAACCTAAGTAAGTATAAGTAGATAAACCTTGTTTTGTAATAAGAACGTTTGAATTAGAATTTGGCAGAGTTACTTTCGCATTTATAATATAAAGTATATGAATAATTGAATATTAATTTAATTAATTGCCGGCACCGTTGGCGCAGTGGTTAAGCGATTGACTGCTGCGCTGCGTGTCGCGGGTTCTATTCCCGCACGGAACAAATATTTGCATTACCTACAACTAGTTGTTCCGGGTCTGGCTGTTTGTGTGAGTTCAAATGTTTGTAAACGCACCTACGATACGGGAGAAATTCCTAGTGTGGGGCAAAATTAAAAAAAAAAAAAAAAATTTAGCCACGGATTAGATTATGCAGGCAGTAGCGTAGTCATAGTTTATCTGTAATAGTACCGGCAGACATGTAAGTAGCGTACGCCTATCTTCAGCAAAATCGTACTTCCTACTAATAAGTATTATAAACGTGAAAGTTTGTATGGATGGATGGATGGTTGTTACTCTTTCACGCAAAAACTACTGAACGGATTTGGATGAAATTTGGCACACAGATGGTTTATAACCAGGGTTAATACATAGGATACTTTTTATCCTGATGTTCCCACGAGATCGAAACTTATGCGGGTGAAACCGCGGGGCGAAGCTAGTGCGTTAATAATACTGGAACGACTCCTGGTATCTGTTTGGACCTCATTATGTATGGGTGATCTTTAGATTAAAATGTCAAAATAATTTTATTATGTGAACAGATTAGAAGGTGATACATTTTTTTTTTAATTACAAATGTCAATCTGATTAAAAACTAATTTATTATTAATGGATTCTGCATAAAATCTAATAAATTATAAATCTTCTCTGTTTAGCCTTTTCGCAACTATGTCGGGGTCGGCTTCCTGTCTAACCGGATGCAGCTCAATACTAGTATTTTTCATGGAGCGACTGCCTATCTGACCACACAACCTAGCTACTGGGTAATACGATACCCCTAAGACTGGTTGTTAGACTTTCGTGACAGGCTTAACGTGCTTTCCGAGGCACGGAGGGGTTTTGGTATGTGAAGATGGTCACTGATCCACGAACCAACCGCGGCAAGCGCAGCTTAACCTGATCAATAGACCCGTGCGGCTATTATTACTCAGCCACAAGCCCAAATTATAAATATTACTATTACACTTATATTAAATTTTACTATTTAAATATGTGTATATCCTGCAATAGTCTTACACCAACCGGGAGTTGTCCTTGGGTGCAAACGAACAGGGATAATCGTCGGTTGTTGGCTCATTTCATTAAAAACTATAACGGGCCTCTGCGAGTTAGCTTCGGCCCCTGGTACAGTCAACAGCAAAAGTAGATGATCAAAATCAGAAATTCAATACTAATGAACGGAGTTCGCAGCTATATGGCAGCTGTACCTACTAGTAGTAAATGATTGGTATAATTTACAATCACATACTTTTGAATCACTTCGACGCCACACAGTTCTGACGCGTTCTCCGTTCATTAGTATTGAATTTCTGATTTTGATCATCTACATTTGCTGTTGACTATACGCCTTCCAAAGGTCCGGGACCCCAGGGTCCCGAAAAATATCAATTTTACAACTAGAATTACTTGTACCATTCGATTACTGCATCCAACTGCCTAAACATCTTAATTGCGGATATGAGGCGGATATCGATTGCCTTTGAAGTAATAAATATTTCTAGATCACAACGAGTTCCCAATGATTTTTCGCGATATGGTCCGCCTATCGTCGCCAATTTACATCGTATGACACATCACAGGCCCACATTTGACGCAACTGTATCAACTAGTGCGAACTTTTGAAACGGCAGCTGATTTAGGTGACAGCGACAAGGACACAGACGCTTATATATTCCTTCCCAAAAAGCAAATTCGGATGCTCATACATAGATTATTATTAACATACACGCGTATAAATAGCGGGTGAATTCTAAGTTGGACATCAGTCGACCGAGTTCGGTAAGAAGTGATCGTCCTCATTCGTATCCTAACACAAAACTCCTTCACAATGAGATTCTTGGTGGTGTTGTTCGCTCTCGTCGCCGTGGCCGTGGCCGCCCCCGCCCCCAGCGCAGCTGCAGGCAGCGGCACAGCGAAGAAGAGGTCCATCGTGGGTGTGTACGCCGTGCCGGCGACCGTCTCACGCTACTCCGGGGTGAACCTGCGCTCTTCTCCCACGTTGGTGGCTGCTACTCCGGTGGAATACACCGTGGTATCCGAGCCTGTTGCTGCGCGTACTGTTGCTGTCGGGCCTGCTGTGTACGGCGCCCACCAGTCCCGTGTGAATCTGCATCACTCTCCCGCTGTCGTCACCAACTATGCTTCCCCCGTGTTATCCCAGCAAGTGGTCTCCTCCCCCGTGTTATCCCGGCAAGTGGTCTCCTCCCCCGTGTTATCCCAGCAAGTGGTCTCCTCCCCCGTGTTATCCCAGCAAGTGGTCTCCTCCCCCGTGTTATCCCGGCAAGTGGTCTCCTCCCCCGTGTTATCCCAGCAAGTGGTCTCCTCCCCCGTGTTATCCCAACAAGTGGTCTCCTCCCCCGTGTTATCCCGGCAAGTGGTCTCCTCCCCCGTGTTATCCCAGCAAGTGGTCTCCTCCCCCGTGTTATCCCAACAAGTGGTCTCCTCGCCCTTGTTGTCCCAGCAAGTGGCCTCCTCCTCCGCTGTGGTGGATGCTCGCTCCGTGTACTCTCCCGTAGCTGCCGTGTACTCCGCTCCCTCTGCCGTGACTCACCAGTCCCGGGTTTACCTCCACTCGGCTCCTGCGCTGGTGTCGCAGAATGTGGTGTCCCCCGCTGTATACTCTCCCCTCTACTCTTCCTACTGGTAATCGAGAAGAGTGATAGGATCTGGTGAAATTGAATATTGTAAAAAAAAAAAAAATATAGTAAAAGTATTTATGTAAAAAAACAAATTTGATTTTTATTAATTGCATCCGGATATTTTCGTGCGCTGCGAATTGAACGTATTGACATATTCAGAATATGAAAACCAACAATTATAACACGTGTAGGTAATAATTATAGTTCCTGTTTCAACTTATTGTAATTGTTTAAGCTAATTTTAACAAATATATAACTACTAGCTGCTGCCCGCGACGTCGTCTGCGTAAAGGCTCTATGGCACCAAAAATACCTAAGATGCCAGTGTCGCTATAGCATTATAAGTAAACAACTTTTAAAATAGCATTAAAATATAAGTTTTTTTTGCAAGCAAAGCAAGTGAAGAGAGTTATATGGGAATCCTGCTGAGTTCAGTCATAAGATGTGACTGAAGGAAATAGAGAAAATAATGCAGGAATACATTCCAGGACACAAAAGAGTAAAAATACGTACAAAGATATCATACCTTACAACACTTCCCTATAAACTATGTTGGTAGTTATGCTGCCAGGAGCCAAAATGTAAAGAGAGTCAGGACTGGTGACGCGGGAGCAAGCGACGTACAGACGCCAGCACATCAAGCTACTACAATCTGTCAAATTTCTTTAATAGATTTTCAACTTTATCTCTGAAGCATTAAGGTTCAAGGTTGATTGGAAAATTTTGACAGTTTCGGGTAGCTTGACCTGCTGGCGTCTGTACAGTTGCCCGTGTGACAAGCAACTCGTCCTGAGGTCGACACCCGCTGCCCTCAGTGTCTGCCCCTGCGACTTATTGATGGTCGTCGCGAAGCAAACACTCACGGGGAACTGTACGCGCTTGAACTGGAACGGGAAGTTATGAGGTATGAGGGGAATGCGTGGTATAAATACTGCCTCGCCGACGCCACAACCCGTAAGAATTTCCGCCTCAATGGTGTGTCTGTGGAGCGAGATGACTTTAAGGCGGGTCCCGTTACACAACTTTGGAGGAAATAGGTTCCGAAGAAGCATAATCGAGACACCGACCTTCAGCTTGATGGTATACGCTGGAAGTCCACTTGCTGACAGGGAGTTCAGAAATTCCACGGGATAATGTGTGTCGTCATCTTGCTCGACAACAGTGTTTATCGAGGTGTAGACCACTTCATTCCCCTCAATTTCCGAGAGAATGCATTCGTTATTCATATTTGGGCGTCAAAATGGCTGAGAATGGCTCACACACCCAAGAATTCTGCTGGTGCGGTATACGACTGATGTCCCCGTACACATAACGAATGAGTTCTTCTAAGCTGGATACCACTCTACCGAGAGACTCTGGAAGCACCACCTGTCCATCTCTCTCTTCTGACTTAGAAGACATAGAAGGACATCGAAGAATTCTTGAGCACGTGCATTGCCGCCGAGCCGAGCTCTCATATTAATGGTCAAGCGCAGCGTACGAACTCGTGACCACAACGAAGATCGTTTTAACGAAGTATTCACCTCGTCAGCCCTCGATCCCCGCGTCACCACGGTAAGCGTTTCCCGGAAATCGCCACTGAACAGAACTGTGACACCACCCATCAAATGTTCGTTCCTGCGGATGTCCTGCAGGGTTCTGTCCACGGCCTCAACTGCCTTCCTATTGGCCATCGTACACTCATCCCATACGATCAGAGAGCAGTCCTTGAGCACGTGTCCCTTATCGCTGTTACGTGACACACCACAAACAGGCGTTTCGGCGCTCTCTAAATCAATGGGAATTTTAAACATGGCATGTGCTGTCTGGCCACCCGGAAGCAGTGTGGCAGCGATTCCCGACGACGCTACAGCAATAGCAATTTTGCCTTGCCTCCTGACCTCTGCAAGTATGCCAGTAGTAACAAATGTTTTTCCTGTTCCACCAGGAGCATCCAAGAAAAACATTTTACGCTGGTTTTGCCCAACGCGAACAAAAGTATTAACAGTCAATGTTTATTTTGTACTAACAACATGAAATTGATGAAGAAATGATCATCATCAATGACCTACTTCACATCGCATTTTTTTAAATTGTCTTCCTCAACTCTGCTCAAGATTTTGAGGGTTATGTTGGAACTTGAATTTGTCAAAATGAACTATACGATACAACTTTTATGAAGAAAATGCACATTACCACCTATGAATTTTAAGAATAACTAACTACTAACCTCGCCAACATGATCAAATTTAAATTATTAATTTCCAAAAAATGTTAACATGTAAGTTGATTTGATTTTTATGAAATCTCATAGATGGCGCTGTTTTAAAATTGTATTTATACTACTAACATTCATTAAACTATGTTTCTCTGCCCAAGTTACTTAAATGGCATAGTTTTTATAGTGTAAAGCTAGATTATAGCATGGCTTACTCAAAAACAATATTTAAATATGCGTCGTTAGATTACACGCTGTCACAGAATGCGTAAGAAAAATAAAGATTCACAGCTCCTCCCCCGTAGGTGATAGCGTGATAATATGTAGCCTATATGTTGACCCGACCTCTTAGTAATATTCATGCAAAATTTGAAGTAAATCCATGCAGTACTTTTTGAGTTTACCCCGGACATACATACAGACAAACAGACAAAAATTCTAAAAACTATATTTTTGGCTTCGATATGTATTGTAGTAAGTATTCTTTTTAAAAAATATCCAATGTACAGTTTTGACTTTCCTACGATTTTATTATATGTATAGATTTCGTGGTAGGTGTACCTATACATTATATTCACAAGCTTAGTTGTCAAGACTTGAATAACAAAGACTTGTTGTAAAACAATTTTTGTGAATGTCTTAGGGCTGATTTTTCAATAGACAGATAATTTTTATTCGCGAAATAAAATTGATGTTTGACATTTTTTGTATGACAGTTCTTCACTGTCAAAAATTCAAAATTATTCCTCAGATAAAATTATCTGCCATTGGAACCATCAGCCCTTAATTATATTAAAAGTAGAGTCCTCATCCACTACTAGAATAAATGGTACCTACTCCTTCTGTAGTAGATAAAAAGTCTTTGTGTGCATTTCATAATGACCCTATATGTAGTTTTGTGGTTGATATTACATGATTATTATTAGATGTCTTTGATATTTAAGTGGTATATTCTGGCTTGGAAGGTAAAGATAAAGATATTTTATTTTGCCAGTATGGGTACAGTAGGTACATGATGATAAAGGGTAAAAGGTTCAGCCCTAATTTACCAGTAGGCATGCAAAAGTTACAAAAATAAAAACTAATCTACTAAACTATAACTAAATACTAAACTTTAAAAAACAGAACAAGAAACTACACAAAACCAAACATAATTATAATTAAAAACATACTTAAAGCGTTTTTTATAGATCACACCTAAGATCCATCCTTAAATCTCATCCTCATAAAACGAGCTACTATTCTTATTCCTTCTCTGTCCATGCTGTAAGATTGTGGAACTCACTTCCGCCTAGCATTCGTGATTTAAAAACTATTTCTCTATTTAAACGTCGATTAAAAGAGCATTACTTTTCCTCTATACCGTGAGTATTTGTAACTTCATGTTCGCGCGTCAATCATTGTAGTATGTACTTTGTGAGTTATGCTAGTGACTACTCCGTCACCAGTAGTGTACACGTGAGGTGGAACGACAGTATATTGTATATTTGACACAGTAGGCGCAGTGCGAGCCGTCGCTGGTGCGTGCTGGCGGCGCGGCGTCGTCGGTGCAGGTCAGTGCAGGTGGCAGCGCAGAGGTCATTTTGACTGCATGTTTTGGGACAAAGAGGGAGGGGGATAGGAGGTAGAGCATGGTTGGAGGTTGGAAGTTATCCCACGGGAACGTACTACAGTAATAAAAAGTATCTTATGTCCTAATCCAGGTCCACCAGGGTCTACCTGTGTGCCAAATTTCATTGAAAACCTTTCACACCTTAACGACTGAGCGCATTCCGATGAAATTTCGATAAAGTCCTTCAGACCTTATTTCCGCCACGGCGGCCAATCTCATCGGAGACCAGCCTTCGGCGCCGGAGATATTATACACAAGTGTGTGCGCAGACACAGGTGCACTCCCTCTTCCCTCACTCTCATAGTCCGATGGGACGGCAATCCGACACGACCGCAGAGAGATCTGGCGCAGGACCACGTGCTTTCCGAGGCACGGTGGTATCATACCGCCAACTTCCAAACTCCGGGCTGTTACTAAGAAATTCCTAATGGAAAAATTCAACAACACTGCTCCACACGGGAATCGAATACAGGAGCCCACGCAGCAGTCGCGCTTGCGACCACGATACCAACGGGGCATAGACATTTAAAAAACAACAGACAGACAGAGGAACTTTCACATTTCTAATCTTAGTACGGATGGCGCAGCTACAACGGCATTAAATTTTAGCCTTTGTTTGTGCTACGACAAAAATGAGCTTGCCTCATTCAAAGAGAAGGGGAAAACAAAAACACCTGTATTTCCAATTAAACTTCAATCGAATATTTACATTTTATTTAGTTTCAATATAAAGTTACAAAAGCAAACTCACGATATAAACTTCATCGGGCGGTGGCCAAAGAATATCACAGAACTAATCACTAGGGCTTGGCGTTAAGGTGGATGCTCCAAGGTAGCCCGCGAAATTCAAATTTCTTACGTTTTTTGCAATTTGCTGGTCAGTACTAAGTTGTACTTTGATTAAAATATGATTCGCGGCCGTAACAAATATATATTTACAGAATTATAATCATTAGAATCAGTAATACAACCTGTAAAGTTAGCATAATCCTAAAATGTCAAGATTTCATGAAATAGTCATTCAGTAGGATTACTTGATCTTAGAGAGTTGAGTTGATGACTTTAATGATTATAATTCTGTAAATACATATTTGTTACGGTCGCGAATCATATTTTAATCAACGTACAACTTAGTACTGACCAGCAAATTGTAAAAAACGTAAGAAAATTTGAATTTCGCAGGCTACGTTGGAGCATCCACCTTAACAACATTTTTTTGAATAAGAAAATAATTTGAAATAAAAGTTTAAAAAAAACACCGAATCAGACCCTAGAATAAAAGCAGACGGTCTGTTTTTATTTTCTAGTTTTAACTCTGTTCCACAAATATGATTTTTTTACTTTGTCGTGGGTACAGAAGCCAGCACATCAAGCTACTACAATCTGTCACATTTCTTTAATAAATTTTCAACTATATCGCTAAAGTATTAAGGTTCAAGGTCGATTGGGGAAATTTGACAGTTTCGGGTAGCTTGATGTGCTGGCGTCTGTACATTTACATACACATAAATCTCACGTACACAAACTGCATACACGGTTACAGCCTACGGGGTAGAACCCGAAGCAACTATCTGCAGAGTCAAGTTAAATTAGCTAGCGAAATTCGACAGACTCATGCTTCAGGTAACTTCAACTTCTAACCTGCGGTCATTGACCCTCAAAAAATTATCGAATTATTCTTTTTTTGTTTTATTACATTTAGATGTTACTCATCACGTCTCATTAGCTAATTTAATTTAATCCTGTATTTCTTCTAATCCATCGACTCGTAACAATTAAACGCTGAGTATTAAATACAGGAGAGGAGTAAGCAGCGTGATAGCCCCAACTTTGCTGCTGAGCAAGCCGGTACTGCCAGGGTAGGTACCGTTACCGGTACCAGTACCGTTAACGGTACCAGTACCGTTACCGGTTCCGATAGTGTTATTAGTTCCGTTCTGGGTCGGCAGCAGGAAGTCATTTATCTGGGGAAAGAACAAATAATCAGGATCGCAGTTTCTTTGAGGGAGACAGGAGGACACTGCTGCCTATCCTCCTAAAGTTTATTATCCATACACTGACGGAAAACGCACACATACATTGTGGCGGCATCCAACGCCAGTTGCAAACTACGCATCATACCTAACGTAAAACAAATCCTAGATTTTGCAAGAAGAGTTATCCGCGATTAATTTCGCAGATCAATTCTCAAATCCGCTGTTTTAAATAACCGCTAGCTGTTTTACAAAACCGCTCCGTTATGTAAAACAGCTGAACAACTTTCAGTTGGATTGCCATTGCGTTACGTTGAGCAAGACTGCTACCACGTTTAGATACAGAATGGCTTATCTGAAGCCACAAAAAATGTTTATTTGGGGCTCGTTTGGTGTGGTTTCTAATGCCTAATAAGTACTTTCTTAAAACTTTAGTAACATTGTATTTAAATTGTCCTTAAAATCACTGTTTTCTCTTGAATTAGGGTCATTTTCGCTATTATATTACTCATTCTATTTATTTCAGTTTCGGACGTTCCATACATTTTGACCGCGTAGGTATTGCACTTTTTTATGAAACAGATTTTTTTTTATTAACACTATAATAACATAATCAGCAATAATTTATACTTAACCAAAAGCATGAATAAATTAAAAAAAGAAAGAAAACGTCACTAAACGACCGTAAAACAACGGTGGGTTATAGTACCCAGTAATTGAGTTGTGGAGGTCAGATAAGCAGTCGCTCCATGTAAAACAATGATATACAGCTTCATCCCGTTAGACTGGAAGCCGACCCCAACGTTGTTGGGAAAAGGCTAGGCCGCTAGGCAGATAATGATTTTGACATATTTTCTCCACAAACTCCACTGTGAAATCGCAATTTGTCTTCCTCAGATAAAAGTTATCTGAAATATTAAAAATCGGCACTTGGTTAGTTAAGCTCCTGCTTACCGTATTATTGATCCAGTTGGTAAACCTAGCGACCCTAGCGGAAACTCCCGGGTAGTCAGGCTCCGCGCAGCCGTTGCCCCACGATGTAATGCCCACGACTACTCCGTTGTAGATCAGCGGCCCCCCGGAGTCGCCTTGACACGCGTCCTTGCCTGAAACACAAGGGACACGGATTAAACAACATACATACATAAATTCACGCTTTTTTCCATGGATGTAAAAACTACAGAATGCCACCTGCTACAATCCTTGGAAAAATTGTTTATTCTGCAAGGCGTTCGATTGCGTAAACCATGAGACAATTGTGCTGAAATGAGCACTATGGGATTAGGAATGCACCTCTTGATTTGCTAAGATCATACCTAAAAGATAGAAAGGTTAAAGTTCAAATAAACGCCAAAAGCTCATTAGGGTCTGAAATAACAATCGGCGTTACTCAAGGTTCGATATTGGCTCCATTTCTCTTTTTAGTTTAGATTAATGATTTACCCCAATTACTTCAAAATCAACCGACACGATGAAAAATTACAATGGGGACTTCATATAACATCCCTTGCGGGGCTAAGCTCGGCCGTTTATGCGGTTAGAAAGATAAGATAGTTAACAGATGTAGAAATCGCGCATTTGGTCTATTTTAGCTACTTGCACAAAATTATTACCGTATGGCATTTTAATGTGGGGTCGGACTGCCGACATTGAATCCATCTTTAATTTGCAAAAACACTACTATTGAATTATGTTGATTTGGTATGTTTTTTTATACACTGTTATAATAAGATAGTTTAAATAAAAGTAAAATATTATGTCATTATTAATTTATTCAGTGGCAGCATTTCTTTTTAAAGTTATTTCGAGCTATTGATTTTATATGCAATCACATATAAAAACCGTACAACTACATGAACAAACAAAAGCAGCCATTTCTTTTCGTGCACGAATCGAACTTACAAGTTCCGGACCCAACAAGGATAGGTACCTACCTAATTTGTAATTAAATTGATAATAAAATCACTGGCAAGAATTGATTAGTTATAGATAACACTTCGGGAATTTTAATTATGAGGCATGATTAACGTTTTAGTCGAAGTATAAGCACTTGAAATTCCAGTCACTTTCTTATCATATCCTACGTGTCTACGAGGAAGTTTGGCTAACTAATTCCGTATTTGATCCGTGAACGTAGTATTTGTAAAACAATAATGCTATGCTTCACCATTCACACGTGAGATGTCCATTGCTGGATATAGGCCTCCCTAAAGTGTCACCACATCGACCGGTCCTGTACTTCTTGCATCCAGAGGAGTCCCGTGGCCTTCTCCAGAAGTCCAATTCTCGTAAGTAATTTAAAATGTTCCAAATCTAGTCGCAGTCTCATCTCGGCGACCAACAAATGTCAAAAACTTGTCAAAAATGTCCCTACATAAAACCCCAGTTGCGTAATTCACTCACAGTCCCTCCTCCCGCCCTTTCAGAATCCATTGCTTCATGAGTTTAGAAACCTCGTCTGCTCGAGTAAGTATTGTTGAACTTTCGAAGATATGTGACACCCGCTCTGAGCCCGCATGATGAACAACGTACGGCCTACTCTCTGACATCAGAGGGCCAATTCGCATAATTAAAAACGTTCAAAATCTAGTCGCAATCTCATCTCACCGACAATCGATGCCAAAAATGTAGGGAAATTATCGGTATTTTTGACAGACTGAGACTGAGACGGTGAACGTTCTAAAAATTACGAGAATTGCCCCTGTGGTCATCGATCAACATTGTAGGGGCGTACCAACGCTTCCGGTAGGTACGAGTACCTACGTTGTTACCACTGCAAAACCTTTCGGCCCTATTCAGGTGCAGTGCGATTCTGGAACCATCTCACCATGAAAACTTAGGTGAAGTGAGCGTGGAGTAAGCTGTCACTCCAGCTAATGTTAAGGGATTGACACTATTGACAGCTCACTCTAAGCTCACTTCACCTAACTTTTCACAGTGAGATTTTTACAGAATCTATCGGCTGTTCTACAAATAAACTACCTTATCATACTGACTAATATTGATGTGCACTTAGGGGCTTACGCGTCAGTTTTTATCATTTGATACTGCTATTTACCTCCGATTGGGCCGCGGTGAATTACCTAATGGGTTTTTTACGTGAATCGTATTTTGTCTTATAGCTTATCAATCGTTGTGACGTCAGTACTTGAGGCAGATGAATCGTATTATTTAAGTTCATGAGTGTGACGTTCCCATTATTAACCGACTTCTAAAAAAGGAGGAGGTTCTCAATTCGACGGTTTTTTTTTTTTTTTTTGTTACGCGATTTCTCCGCCAATTGTGGACCGATTTTCAAAATTCTTTTTTTGTTCGAAAGGAGATACTTCTGAAGTGGTCCCATAGAAATTTCATCAAAAACGGTTCAGTAGTTTGGTTTTTAAACCTAAATTACTGGTAAAAATTACAACTTAAAAGTGAAAAATAAAAACTTTTTTGCAAAAAAAAAAACAACCGACTTCCAAAAACGACACTACAAAGTGAAAAATAACTTTAATTTCGGAAGTCGGTGGCAAACAACGAAAATGCGAACCCGACGACACCGACTTCCGAAATTAAAGTTATTTTTCACTTTGTAGTGTCGTTTTTGGAAGTCGGTTGTTTTTTTTCTACTTAAACACAATTATGGTTGAATCCATTATCATCTTTCAGGTTGCCGAGTAAGCAAGCTGAAGTCGCAGTGTGCTGGCCATGTTTGTCGAAAGACCGATTGGTGTTGGAGCAGACGAGTCCTGGAGTGGAGATTGCGTATCGGCAAGAGTAGTGGTGGCTGGGACAGACTGGATTAGGGGGACAGGGTTTTGTGGCGCAGCCTAAGAGAGGCCGATGTCCAGCAGTGGACTGCGATAGGCGGAGTTGATTGATTGATTTCGGGTTTAACCCGAACCAGGTGGCGAAACTGACCATTAGGTAGGTAATCTTGTGTCGTCGTGTTTATAGTTGTGTTAAGATATTTCTTAAAAAATTTTGAGGGTTATTTTCCGGGCCCCTCACTGCCAAAAGCAAAAAGGAAATGCGTGGTTTTAGGTGGCCGGAGTCCACAATAACCCTCAAATAAGCATAGGGGACTCACAAATTATTCATTTAGTTGACCATCTTTTATTTTGTGGTTGTTGACAGGCTTACACTGTCTTCCCTCCCACACTTATTAACTGTAATTTGGAAATGTTTTAACAGCCAATTATTTTTAAAAACGTAACCATGGAGTTTCATACCGGCTCTTCTCCTTAAGAAACGACCAATTGAAAACATGTATCTAGGCTTCATCCGTTTCATAAGTAGGTTTATGTGAAATAAAATCCCCCAAAAACATTCCATGTTAAATGTTGCCAAGACGAGACCACGTAGCTCGCACTGTCAAAAAGTAATCAGATCTCATGTAGAGCCAAGCTTCTAACTCTACACGCCCTAACTCTACAAGGCCTAACTTCGCAAACTCTACACCTTAGTCAAAATATGAGGCTTAGCCATTTCGCTACATTCACATGAGCGTAAGGTGAAAAACTCTCATACTGTTATACAATGGTTCTTGTAGTAACGAAACGGCCATTTTATTCTATATATGGACGTTTCTTTCAATATACAGGGTTATTTGTAAAACACCAACAACCTCTTAAGAGGTCATTGTACTCATCATTATGAACAACTTTTACAATAGGACCAAACCAGAAATCGCGAAAAAAAAAATCAGCTGCTCCCTACATTTTGACGAGTTATGCGAACATAAATGTAGGGAACAGCTGATTTTTTTTCGCGATTTCAGTTTTGGTCCCATAGTAAAAGTTGTTCATAATGATGAGTACAATGACCTCTTAAGAGGTTGCTGGTGTTTTGCAAATAACCCTGTATAGGCCTATTTTTTATTAATAGCCTTTTTCAGAGTGCTAGTTGTAGTAAAACTTCGTGAGGAAACCGGCATGTCCTAGAACCAAAACATCGAAGACATGTGACATCTACCAACCCGCACTGGGTCCGCGTGGTGGATCACGGCCCACTCTCCCTCATAAACAGGAGGCCTGTGTCCCAGCAGTGGGAACATTATAGGCTGATGACTGAACTGATATTAAACGTTTTGTAAAACGTTTAATATCAGTTCCAAGTCTCTGTGTGCCCTTTGGAAAAGGCCTCCTCCAACCCCTCCCTGTTTCTTGCCTATCTATGTCTTTCCAGCCGTCCTCACCAGATCTAGCTAAAGTAGATACTGACCTCCAACATCGAGGATCCCTGCGCAGATCATATTACTGGTGACGGGATAAGAGTAGCCGGTCAAGACCTGGAGCCTCATGTAGCGAGCCCGACAGATGGTCTGGTTTATCTTCCTCACCGTCACTTCGTTCAGCACAGTTGATGCAAATCCATTGTTTACCTGTCGAAAAAAGTTCCGGGTTTTTCATGAATAATCATTCTACAGGGTGGCAGCGACATCGACGCGGGAACTGTAGTACATGATTGAATTACAATACAACAATACAAGAAAATTGATGAAAATCATCACAGCGGGGTTCAGCCGCTGTGATGATTTTTAGTAGGTAGCATTTTAACCGCGTGGGGTTCCGTTCTCAAAAGGAAAAACGGAACCCTTATAAGATCACTTCGTTGTTTGGCTCTCTATCCGTCTAGACGGATAGAGAGCCAAACAACGAAGTGATACGCGTTCCTGTGAAAAAGGGTCTTGACAGCTGTCAAGACCCTTTTTCACAGGAACGCGTATAGTTATCAAGTTGAAATTAATATCAAATCCTCAGGGCTGCAATCCCTTAAAGCAATGAAAAAATCAAAGTTCTAAGCCAACGCAATCAAAGGGCACGGGCGTTTATGTTCCGGAACCAAAACCGATACTTCCCGTTGACCTAGAATCATGAAATTTGGCATGAAGAAATGTCATGTAGTAGTAAAGGAAAAAATCCGAATACCGTAAATTTTAATTTACATTCCTGCAAATTTGTACGGAGCCCTCGGTGCGCGAATCCGACTCGCACTTGACCGGTTTTTTTTTTATAACCGACGAAAAGATTCTATATAATCATGGGCTGAAATCATGATTACAGTTTGCGCGTCGATGTCCCTGCCACTCTGTAGTGTTTCCAGTGTAGTGAACAAAATTCCAATTGCGTAATTCACTTACAATCCCTCCCTTTCATAAACCATGCTTAAATTAAAAAAAAAAGCAAGCAAATAACAACTAATACCTAATTAATTAAGAAAAATAACAAAATTAAATCATACCTTAGCTAAAACTATACACAAATTAAAATATAGCGTCGAAAAATTCATCCGCATCGCTGTCGACTGGTAATGTACCCAAGAGACTGGCGGCTTTTCCACGTTGTGTAGCAATGCTTAGCCTCTGGCCAAGGTAAAAGCCAGCCCTTGAGTCACGGGAAGGCTGAAAAACTCGTCTGCTCGAGAACGACAATCTTGTTGAACTTTGGGGATCGTCGCCATTAGCCTTTCTTTTTTAAAACGTAGAAATTAAGAAGTACTCACATTAGTCAACCCCCATCCTACAGCAATGACGGACGCGTTATCAGGGACCACGGCGCCCTGATAAGGAAGGATGGCTATTCGAGCGACACTGATGGCCAAATTGACCGGTGTGGCCATCAGGGTCACCGCCACATCGTTGTTGCGGACCGGGAGGTTGTATAACTCGTGGACCTTGATTGCTGTTACCTGGTGAATAGTACCTCCTGGGGAAAAATGGGTCAAGTCAGGAGTATCATTTGAACTACGAAAACCAGCACACTAACTGCGTGACACACCTTCAATCACAATCCAAGGGTTTTGAAGGAAATTCCTAATTCACGTTTATTACGTTGTTGAGCATACAATTTTTTCGAACATATGAACTAATGGATTAGCAACATCCTTCAAAATGATTCAGTGTGTGATTGATAATGTGGTACCCAATTAAGGTGCTGTTATTTTCTCAAAGTAGATTTCAAGAGAATTTGAAGAGATTTTGAGCTAGTGTAAAGTATGTATGCCTGTGACTGTAGGTACTATCGCCATAACCTAAGCATTTTGAAAATAAAATCCCGTGCACATGATGACCACAGCTGCGTCCGTAAGTAAAACAAAAGAGGATCTTTTTTAGGTCGACTAATAATATGCGCTGCAAGCAGGAATAGTCCTTACGGTGGTCAGATAAAGATTTTGGCGATAGTACTATCAAGTCTATTCTTTGAAATAAAGGAGGTGTCTAAGTCAAATTGGTAGCATATGGACCTCCAGTTGACTGTACGACATGACTGTACTCACCTGAATTCAAAATAGTTGTGCCCTCACGAATGGAATAGCGGCTCGGGCTCATAACATAGCCGTTACTGCAAAGATTGAGATATGAATAATTAAGGTATACATATAGCATACAGCAGTGTGATTCTGTAACCATCTCACCGTGAAAACTTAGGTGAAGTGAGCGTGGAGTGAGCTGTCACTCCAACTAATGCTAGGGATTGACACTATTGACAGCTCACTCTAAGCTCACTTCACCTAACTTTTCACGGTGAGATTTTTCTAGCGATCGGCTGAGCCATTGTTCCCACTGCTGGGACACAGGCCTCCTCTCGGTGAGAGGGAGTGGGTCGTAATCCATCACGCGGGCCCAGTGAGGGTTGGTAGATGTCATAGTCTTCGAATTTTTCGTTCTAGGACATGCCGGCTTCCTCACGATGTTTTCCTTCACCGTTTTGAGAGCAGTGGTGATGAAATAATTTACACAAAGTAAAGCGCCTGTCTGGGTTTGAGCCCCCGACCTACAACTCGTAAGTCGCGGCCGTTACCTGGACCACCACTCTCTCTAATACATACAAGGTGTAAAATAACTGAAAACCTGAAAAAGGGTCACTACTCATCATTATGAACAACATTTAATAGTCCGCCAGACCGAATTTGGGCCATGGCGACCAATCTCAGCGGAGACCAGCCTTCGGCGCGTGAGATAATTATTGCACAAGTATGTACGCAGACACAGAAAGAAAGAAAGAAAATACGTTTATTTGCGGTAAACATGACGCAAAAAAGAACATAAAACACAAAAAATAAACGGTTGGGGGAAACACGCGTCACTTCCACGCAGAACACATACAGGCGCACTCTCTCTTCCTGACTGGAGAGAGATCAGGCTCAGGACCAACGGCGTAACGTGCTTTCCGGGGTATCACACCGCCAACTTCCTAACTGCGGGCTGACAACAACATTTACTATGGAATGGATCATCTGCTTATGTTTTTCCCAACTATGTTGGGGTCGGTTTCCAGTCTAACTGGATGCAGCTGAATACCAGTATTGTACATGGAGCGACTGCCTATCTGACCTCCACAACCCAGTTACTGGGTAATATGATACCCCTTGGTAAGACTGGTTGTCAGACTTTCGGGCTACGACGACCCGTAACGACTGTCAAAGATCCACGAATGACAGCTGGGACCAACGGCTTAACGTGCTTTCCAGTCTTGGTATGTGAAGATGGTCACCCATCCACGGACCAACCGCGGCAAGCGTAGCTTAACCTGATTGATCGACCCGTACGGCCACAAGCCCCGGCCAGAAATCGCGACTGCGACTGAAAAGCTAACTGTTCATAACCATTTCTTACATCGGTCTTTATATTTTCTATTTGTTTTTTTATTAGTAGGTAGCTATCTGATGTATGTATCTGATGTATGGTGTGTCTTTTAGTCTGTGCTAAATAAATGTTTTTTCTTTCTTTCTTTCTCTACATTTAATCGAGTTACGCACCAAAAATCACGAAATGCATTTAAAAAAAAATGTATATAAGTAGTTTATCAGCCATCTTGTTACCATAACACAAGCATTAGGTTGCTTAGCTTGGGACTAGATGGCGCTGTGTGAAATGTCCAGGGATATTATTATTATTAAATTCAAATTTAATTAAGTGTTTTGCAATTTGCAGGTCAGTGTCAAGTTGTATGTTGATTAAAATATGATTCGCGATAGCAAATACATATGGCTTTACAGAATTATAATTAGTGAAATCAATTAGATGTTAATCGGCGCAATTACTTTAGTTTACATAATTTTGTGATCTTCCTGTACCAGTCGCAATAAACACTACAATAATAATAATAATAAGCCTGATATAGTGGTGGTGGATCGATCAGAGCGGCGCGCAATGATTGTTGACATAACCGTCCCGCATGATGAGAACCTCGTGAAAGCCGAGAAAGATAAACAAATCAAGTATCTTGACTTGGCTCGCGAGGTTGTCGACATGTGGCATGTGGACTCGGCAATCATTGTGCCGATAGTCGTGACAGCCAATGGCTTAATAGCCAAGCGCCTCGACCAACACCTGAGGAGGCTCTCGTTGGGCAGCTGGATCAAGGGCTTGATTCAGAAAGCGGTACTTCTGAACACGGCTCGCATTGTCAGGAAGCTCCTCTCTCTCGAGCCCTGACCGCCGGTAGCTTGGACCCTGTTCCCGATACCGGTGGGCTACTACCTTTTATATTTTTAAATGTTTTTTTTTATCCTTTTGTTTATAAAAATATTTAAAAATGTAATTTGTAAGTATTTAAGTGAAATAAAGGAGATAATAATAATAATAAGTCGAGTCGCAATAATACAACTCTTTGAGTTAGAATTAGCCTCAAATGTCATGATTTCATGAAATAGTCATTCAATAGGGTAACATGAACTTAGAGAGATGTATTAATTATTTTTATGATTATAATCAGTGATAGGAATAGGTAGTGCCTATTTGCCTAAACTTCGAAGAACAGAGACAAGAAACGGAGACTTCCTTAGGACTAAATTTTTTTCGGGACATCTGTCCCGAAATTCGGTACAACACTTTTAAATAATTACATTAAAAAAATATGTTATTTGGAATAAGTAATTCGTCTATATTTACCTAAAGTTTGCGACTAGACATAACATAACAAATAACATCATTCACAGTCGTTACAACCATAAAATTTTCTGAAATTTTTTTTTTTTGGAGATCATTTTGTGAATGTCTTGTTAATCATAATACTATGAATCACAATGTTTGTATAAGGAGTCCTTATACTCGTACAAACATTGTGATTCATAGTATTAAGATCAACAAGTCATTTACAAAATGATCTCCAAAAAATGTTTTTCAGAAAATTTTATGGTTGTAACGACTGTGAATCTTATTTATTATGTTAAATAAAAAAAATAAAAAAACACTACCTATCCTACCGAAAAAGGCACTACCTATTCCTATCACTGATTATAATTCTACCTATAAATAAATATTTGTTACAGCCGCGAAACATATTTATATTTATCTGGTGTATGGTGTGTCTTTTAGTCTGTGCTAAATAAATGTATTTTATTCCTTTCTTTAATTTCGCGGGCTACCCTGACGCTTTCATCTTAAGATAAACGAATTCAAACATCATTCCGTCTCTGTCATCTTCAAAGGATTGACAGAAAAGGGACGATGTTGTGTTAATTTAGCGCTTAATACAATTAGTGATTTGTGATGCATGGGCCTTAGTATCCCTCAATGTCTTAGAGGACGTCCTAACGTTATGTGTCGTTTGAGACTTCGTAGGAAAATAAATGTAAAGTGAAACTTACTCATCAACGAAGCAATGTGCTGCTGACAGGACATGTCTTGTCGTCACTAGGGAGCCTCCGCAATAGAACTGCGATGTGTAAAGTACCTGGAGACGTAAATGAAAGTACCTCATCAGTCATCACAATCGGTTGGACACATCTAACGTTGAGACCAGCCGATCGATTCTGTAAATATCTCACCGTGAAAAGTTGAGTGAAGTGAGCTTAGAGTGAGGTGTCAATAGTGTCAATCCCTAGCTTTAGTTAGAATGACTGCTCACTCCACGCTCACTTCACCTAAGTTTTCACCCGTTAGGGTATATATGTTCTGTGGTTTTCACGGTGAGACTGTTACAGAATCGCACTGCAGAAACGGAACTATCAGCACCACCTAAGGGCGGGTTGTTTCACGTCCACTTGACGCATACGTCAAAAATGGCAATAACTATCGTCAAATCAAAATAAGCGTTGTTTCAAATTACAATTAAAAAATTATGGCCTTGCCGTACCTACGTCAAATAATAACGAATACGTAAGAGTATGTTACGTTAACCAACCGTTTGAAACAACCGGCCCTAATTGCGTAACGGATTTTCAATCACAATCCAAATCATTTTGAAGGACCACATGCAATCTAATATACTTTGTTATTATTCATTTATTGTTTTTTTTAATTGATAATGTATTTTATAATCTGAATTTAAAAAGCTAACAGTCTTAAAATAATATTATGTACAAGTATATTAAAAGGAGAGAAATCAAAATGCATCAAAAAATTCGATTCCCGCACGGAACAAATATTTGTATGACCTACAAGTAGTTGTTCCGGGTCTGGCTGTTTGTGTATGTGAGTTTAAATGTTTGTAAACGCGCCCACGATACTGGGGAAATTCCTAGTGTGGGGCAACGTTTTTTTCTAAAAATAAAAAATATATATTTAAAAAATGTGTCTGCTCAACAACGTAAATAACGCAGTGAATGTTGTTGAACTGTCAAAATTTAAGACATTGCTACCGTAAAGTGTGTTATTTTCTTGTTTTTCAAGTTATTTGATTTTTCCTAAGAGTATTTTTTAAAATTTATTTCTTGGGGAGAGAGGCTAGAGTGGTCTTACCTGCACCGTGAATGGGTACTGTTGTATGGTGGTAGCGGTCCCGCCAATAATACGGTTATCCCCCGTCGTCGGCAGATCCGCGGTTTTTAGTTCGTACAGTTCCGCATTGCCTGGAAAATAACAACTTTTCTACAGTCCATAACAGCAACCCAGAAGCAACCTTATAATAACAAGAATAAAGATCATTGTGCTTTTGACAGGGATGCAAAATCACAGTTATTTTACCTCTGACAGCAGCAACATAACATTAACCTTACTGTGACGAGAATAAAGATCACAATGATTTTGACAGACTTGTCACTGGCAGCAACCGAACAGCAACCTTTTTAGAATGAGAATAAAAATCACTGTGGTTCGATTTAGTGATGTGCGATTCTGTAACCATCTCACCGTGAAAACTTAGGTGAAGTAAGCGTGGAGTGAGCTGTCATTCCAACTGATGCTAGGGATCGACACTATTGACAGCTCACTCTAAGCTCACTTCACCTAATTTTTCACGGTGAGATTTTTACAGAATCGATTGGCGGGTCTGGCGAATACGCCGCTCGCGAGCCGCTTGCGATCTGCGCGCCTGTTGCTCGCGTGGGGTTACAGCCTACGTTTGGTGCGCCGCTCTAGTGCAACTCCGGCAAGGCTCGAGTAGGGCGCGCGTGCAGCTCGCAATAAAACTGACGAATCAACGAAAACTGGCAAATACTGGAAACTGACGAGTTAAAGCAACTGTCTGATCGGCAAAACTGACGAATCAATGAAATTGACTAAAAACTGACGACTGAGGGAAACTGACCAGTAAATATGCGGACTCGATTCTAAACTCCCTGGCGTAGAAATTCAGCACACGGTTATCGACAAAAAATCAGTTCTTTCATAGAAAAATGTATGGCAGAGCAATTTTTTTTTTTTAATAACCGACCACTTTTTCAACGCGTGGTGGTTCAGAATCATGTACAGACGCCAGCACATCAAATTAATACAATCTGTCAAATTTCTTTAGTAGATTTTCAACTTTATCAGTAAATCATTAAGGTTCAAGGTTGATTGGGAAAATTTGACAGTTTCGGGTAGCTTGACCTGCTGGCGTCTGTACCTACTGAATTCATGGATAAAGTCTGCGCACCGCTTATTTTTTTTCCTGTAGGTATTATAAGAGTTCCAATTATTGTTATCAATAGGTATTATTTTTTTCCGTATCAAAACAAAGTAATCTTATCTAGCTAAATTAAGCACTTTTCATTTAGGGCAATCGGTTAAGTACAGTTTGCATTTGTCCGCCCGGTGTAGATATGAGTTGATAGCAAAAATCAATTTCTTTCTAAATCTTGTAAATTGAATAAAATTCTGGTTTGGGATTGAAGTAAAATTAAATCGAACATTCATCTTCTGCCTTACCTTTTCCCAAGTATTGGGCCACAAAAGGGATGAATGAAAAGCAATTGCATGCAGCTGAGATGGGAATGCTAATAATGCTGTAGTGTTACACGAATGGATAGAATAAGAAATGAGTACATAAGAGGAAGTTTGAATGTGGCACCGATAGCTGAAAAGTTGTGTGGAAATCGGTTGTCATGGTATGGGCATGTTACGGAGAAATGAGGAAAATTTCGTGAGGTGAGTTTTGACGATTGTACGTCATATCGATAATGAGTCATTTTGATAACAGGACTTATGCATATGTAGTCAAACAGCTAATTAGTTTTACAGCGATCTACACCCTAATTGCGTAACACACGATCAATCGAAATCTAAATCATTTTCAAGCAAATTGCTAATCCATTGCTTCATAAGTTCGAAAAATTTGTCTGCTCAACACGTAAATAACGCAATGAATGATGTTGAACTGTCAAAATGAAACCGATTCCGATTGATCGTGTGTTAAGCAATTAGGGTGCAGGTCATATCGAGATTAAGTCCTCTAACGAACTAGTCATATCTGCTATTTAGTCTTATCGAGAGGTAGTCATAACGCTTCTAACCCAGGGTGTGACTACCGAGATGACGACTAATAGAGAAGTATGGAAGAAACAGACATGTTGCGCCGACCCTAAAATAAATTGGGATAAGGACAGGAGAATCATCTGCCTAGCCTTTTCCCAACTATGTTGGGGTCGGTTTCCAGTCAATCCGGATGCAGCTGAATACTAGTATTTTTATCGAACATTCTCACTTATAATAAAAAAATCACTTTCAATTATTTTAGGTACTCGATGTTCTTTCACTCTCAATTTTAGCACTTCCAAGACCTGTTTTCAAGTGGTTAGATAAACAATACGTAGGTAAACACTATACAATTTAATTTTTATGCACATTAACCACCAAAAAACACCACCAAAATTCACCATTCACGAAAAGAAAAAAATATATCTATAAAAATAATAAAATATCACTTACAGTTTGCGACTGCAATAAAAATTAGAGCAACACCCCACATGTCTGACTGTTTGTACCACACTGTATGACTTGTCCTAGATGTCGATACAAACCTTATCATATTGATAAAATATTTTATCGGAAACGTTTCTGCGAGAAATCTTATGACACTGACAGACGAGCAACAAATACTTACGACTACTTACTTTATACCATCAACTGTCCCGTTCGGCGTAGTGGTCGCAAGCGCGGCTGCTGAGCGTAGAGTCCTTGGCTGAATTCCCAGTTCGGGCGGTGTTATTGTGTTTTACCATTAAGAATTTCTTAATAACAGCCTGGAGGAAGTTGGCGGTGTGATACCCCTGTACCTCGGAAAGCATGTTAAACCGTTGGTCCTGCGCCTGATCTGTCTTCGATCGTGTCAGATTGCTGTCCCATCGGACTATGAGAGTTAGGGAAAAGAGAGTGCACTTGTGTATTATAATATCACCCGCGCCGAAGCCCAGTCTCTGCTCGGATTGGTCGCCATGTCCGAAATTCGGACTGCAGGACTGTTAGGGAGGTCGCACACGGCGACAATGCAAAATCAATGTAATGCAATGTATCGATGCTGCAAAATCATATGTAATAACGTGTATCGCGGTCATTTTCGCTGCCCAACCTTGCATAACTTGCCTACCGTATTTAAACCTTACTACAGCTTCGAAGTGGTGGTCTTCAACCAAGAGTATTTATGACATGATTTACTTTAATAATTAAACTGTATCGACTAGGTACGCACCTATCTATCTATCTATATGTAAAAACTGTCTCATTCACACAAGCGGGGTAGCTGCTGTCACTTATGACATCTGTCAGTCATGAGGAATGGCGGGAAACAGACACCAAGCTATATATGATGGCGTTTGGTGTGGTAAGTGAGCCAGTGAAGTGATATATTCAACATAAATACGAAATGAACAGAATTCTACAGTACCTACCTATGTAACTATTGAACATGGCAAGGTATATTCATAGTTAGGTAATATGTGCTTGTATCCGCAACTCCACGTCCCAGCAAGTTTCTGCGTACCGTGCCCGTAGTTACACAAACGTCGTCACCAGCAGTCGTTGATCATACGCATCGCTCGTCTGTAAGCACCTTTGCGTCATTCGGCACTTTCCTGGTGATTTAGTTTCGTAGATACCCAATCAATTTTATAAGGGCCACTCATAATCTCTTCCTCAATGTAATGAGGGTAGGAACAAAGTCAATCAGACTGACTAGTTAGCAATGCTCATTGGAACCACTTCTGTGACTCAGAAAATCTGAATCTATTTCATTATCGGAGCAATCGTCATCGTGGAAGCCTATTTTTTCATATTTTCTTTTTCTCTGTGTTGGATTTTACACTGATAGAGATTGCATGTACAGACGCCAGCACATCAAGCTATTACAATCTGTCAAATTTCTGTGATAGATTTTCAACTTTATCTCTAAAGCATTAAGGTTCAAGGTTGATTGGGGAAATTTGACAGTTTCGGGTAGCTTGACCTGCTGGCGTCTGTACCTAGGGCTGGAAAGCAAGAGGTTCCGGGTTGTAATACCGGGACGAAAATAGGAGGTAAAAGAGGTATTCCACTCAGAGCACTGATATCAACGACACCTAAGCTGTTTTAGTAGAACAGCTAAGGTGCGAAACATTTGACAAGTTCGATTTGGTGGAACAGTTTAACTTTAATTTCAGACCACGAGTGGTAAGTACAGTATAATGATACAGTACAGTCACGAGCAAAAGTATGTATACACTCGGCTTTATTAAAAAACGATTTACTCCTTTATTTTTTAATGAAATTTTATGTTGTTACGATCATACCATTTTCGAACCCATAGGTTTATGTAATGTGTCGTATTTCAACGTTGCATTCGTTATTTTACGAAAAAATCCCAATTGAAAGTTGCCAAGTGTTGAAATATTGGTGCTCGTGACTGTAAAGTATACAGTTTGTAATGATCGAAAACAGTAATATTTTTCCCAGAAATACTTTTTGCATCAATAGTTTTTTTAACACTGGTGGAATGATGAACCCATTTCAATCATCATCATCATCATAATTAGCCTATAATTTTCCCACTGCTGGGACACAGGCCTGGTCTCTGTAAGAGGGAGGGAGTGGGCGATATTCCAGCACCCAGTGCGGGTTAGCGAACCCAGGGGCGTTACCACCAGCTCTTGTAGTAGGGCAGAAGTTGAACTGCAGTGCGATTCTGTAACCATCTCACCGTGAAAACTTAGGTGAAGTGAGCGTGGAGTGAGCTGTCATTCCAAATAATGCTAGGGATTGACAATACTGACAACTCGCATCAAGCTCACTTCACTTGAGTTTTCACGGTGAGATTTTTACAGAATCGACCGGCTGCACTGCTTTTTAACAATAGAACAAAAAAGCAGTGCAGTTCAACTTTTTTTTTTTCTTCGGCCCTGCTATATGAGCTGGTGGTAATCCTCCAGATCAATAAAAACAGAATGCACCAGACGGCTTATCTTTACCGGTTTTACTTACCCTATATAAGTCATGGGATATCACCAATTACAATATTGTGCAATTCTACTGACTGTTATCTTAAATATTATCTCTATCTATGGCGTTGAGTGGATACTTGTGTATGACTCATATTCGGCATGACTCATGTTCACCTTAGTATTAGCTTCGAAACGTGACATCCCTTTACATACATAATCAGCCTGTAATATTCCCACTGCTGGGACACAGGCCTCCTCTCTTCGAAAGGGAGTGGGCTGTAATCCACCATCTGACCCTGACCTGGGTTAAAACATAGGATACTTTTTATCCCGATATTCTCACGCGATCGAGACTTATGAAAGTAAAACTGCGGGGCGCAGCTAGTCGTAAATAAAACCACAAAAAACTTTGTGCCGTAACTTTATTCTTCATAAAAACAAAAAACACGTTATTGCAGGCATCACAACGAACCGAGACGATCGCGAGTTCTTACTTATACTACGTTAGTATGTAATGTAAATACAACATTATTACTAATATTTCCTTCTTTAAAAACAAATAAACGTTATGCGTGCGAAAAGCAGAAGTTTTTGTCAAATATTTTAAATATTACGTCATAACTTTTTACTGTACTGTCTATCTAAATCAATGAGTAAATAATTTGTTTTGTAAAAAAACAATGTTTTACGATGAAAACAATCATAAGATAAACTTCTGTTTTTCGCTAGCATAGTTGAAAGATTAAAAAATACAGATCTAAATACAATGGAATATAGTATATGTAATAAATAATATAAAAAATACACAAGGAATGTATTATGTGCAATAAATACAGTATATAAAAACATTTTGTTAATAGATGATTTAAAAATATAGATCTCTAGAGAAAAATTGAACTAGTTAGATAGAGTTGGTCAAGTTAGGTTCCTGTTAAATCCGCAATGAAACAGGAGTAGGTCTTGTAGTCAGAGATTCGAGAGAGTTTCCTAATTCACGATGAATGCGAATGTCTACTTAATTTTTATTTAAATATTTACTGGACAAGATTTTTAAATAATCACTATTTTGTTGTATAATGTTTTTTAGTTGAATTATTACTAATATTTCATTAAATTTAACAGCACTCCTTATTTTTTTTTTTCTACATTCACAGTATATGCAAAAAAAATTGATATTTTTTGTTTCGTTTTTTTTTTAAATATTTTCTTATTGCTTTAAGTACATAAATACTAACTCTTTTTTTTATAAATATTATTTTTGTAAACTGCGGTGAAGAAATCATTATCATTACAGAATAGAAAATTAAGGCGTTTATAACCAAGGAATGTTAGTTTAAACGAATGTGAAAGTATGCTCAATTAGTTAAACAGATAAAATTTTAAGTACAAAATTATAGAAAAAACAATAACATGATTTGCAAAATATTGGCGATTTCTGTCGCGAAGTATTTTTAAACTGAAATATGATGGCAATTTTTAAAAAGTAGTTGCAAAAATCAAATATACAAAAGATTTAACATTTTCTAATATTCGGCATAGAATATGTCTAAATAGTATATTTTATCTCATATATTTCAAAACGGTTATACATATTTGTCCCATATGGCACGGCGTGTTCTATAAGATGGGAGGAAGATCGTCGCGCAAACACACATAATCCCCTAGGGTAGAAATGTTTCGTCAGTAATAAAAAAAAAAATCTGCTGTTGCTTAGACAAGTACAATATCTACGTGGTATTTTTTTTTTAAATAACCGACATTTCAACGCAAGCGGGTTCAGAACCATGTGCTGAATTCATGGTCACAATTTGCGCGTTGATGTCCCTTCCGCCCTTTACATAAAAACTCAAGTCAACATAGAAATACTTACGTTGTTTTTTAAATGCAATCGAATTTACATAAACAAAACTTTAAATATACTATAAACAGTATAGCATAATTATCAAATTCCCCTTTTTGTTTATATAAGGATGTAATCTTAACTTTTTATGTATGATTTTAGATCTTTATGTATAATTTTCATTCATGATAAAATATATTTAATAACTTTTTAATTAAACTATATTTTTAGAGACGCTAAAACTGTTGAAACTTAACAATACATACACCAATAACATAAGTTTTCTTTACATAGTTTTAAATTTAAGTAATTTAACTTAGATATAAATTTTCCAAAAGGACTAATATAAGAAATTCGAACTTTTTTTTAAATACATTTCATTTTCCTATTAACTTTTACAGTATCTGAAAGACTTGTCATAGTTCTTTCGATAAAACGTTTTCCACAAGTGCGAGCGAGACGTTGCACACATTAGAAGCTATCTCTTTCTCGCGCGAAACATGGACTTTTACTGTCAGTTTTTATATACTCTTACAAAATTGGTGAATAAAAGATTTTTCTGCTGATATTTTCATTGTTTTTTAAAGTCCACTGATTCATGTATAGATTTTTCATTTTGAGATTTTATTTCCAAAGCGATTGCCTACGTAAAACTGTGTCGCTTTTCATTTATTTAAAAGACCTTCGTTTACACGTCGGATTATTTATATTGAATAATATATTTGTTGGAGACTTAATACTGATACATGATTTAATTCGTTTATATTTTGGCATATTGGTTGAGCATTTCTATATATTATATATCTTTAGTAGTACCTAACCCTTGCTTTATTGGTTAACAGTTCATTTAAGAAATATTTATTTACGTTTTAAAACACCACAGTAATATCATTATATTTTGTAGTATTTTCTCGAGTTGAAATATTTCGCAATTAATCAAAAGATGTAAACGAAAGTATTTCACAAAAAAGCAGTGAGGGTACTATTTTTTTCTTTATAACAGGACTAAATCAAATAAACTAGTAAGATCAGTATTAAGCCTCACTATCTAGACTAAACTTTCGAAAACTTAAACCTAGGCATAATGTAATAAACGCTATCACTTTTAAACTAACATTAGACAAACGCAACATTTTCAACCGCACTCAGACTCTAACGGCTGATTTTTCAACCTACAGATAATTTTTATTCGTGGAATAAAGTTGACGTCTGACAGTTTTTGTATGGAAGAACTGTCAAATATACTACACTACTTTTTGGGCAATCGTGTAAAAATTCAAAATTATTCCTCTGATAAGATTATGTGGCGTTGGAAAAATCAGCCCTTAAATAGATTATATTCAGATCTTTTTCAAGATTATTTTTTGTATGAAGCCTTTAGAGCAAAAGATTTATTAGAAACAATGTTTTAAGTGAAACGCTTTTATATTACTTTGCGGTCAATTAGCGTATCGGTCGGTCTGACAACCAGTCACAGACAGTGACGGTGACAGAAGTGTTACCCTGTAAACTGGGTTGTTGAGGTCCGATAGGCAGTCGCTCCATGTAAATTACTGGTATTCAGCTGCATCCGGTTAGACTGGAAGCCGACCCCAATATATTGGGAAAAGGCTAGGCAGATGATGTGGTAAATTTGGGTGCCCACCTAATAGTATAAGCTAGCCGTTGTCTAAGGACATTAACTTTTTAAAACCAGAGGTATTGTAGGTTACATTGCCATACCACCTCAGAGACAAATTAAATGTCTCATATGCTTGTAATGTCATTGAAACATTAGGATATTGTTTCACACGACCGCACTAATATAGATTCGCCTTTTTGCTCTAAAAACTTCAAATATACTTTACAAATAAAATTTGATAACTAACTACAGTATCTATAGGTAACTTGTTTGAGCTGTATTGCACGTCCAAACTTCTAAATTGGGGGAGATTTAATATAAAGAAGTATAGAACTAGTAATTAAATGATTCCTTCTCGCTACATTAATTACTTTTAGTAATTCTGCTTAAGAGTAGAGAAAATATAATTATATTATAAAAATTAAAATAACACCGCATTAGATTTGAAAGTTTTTTTTTTTCATTCGACCATTATTGGATCTATGAAAGACACACTCTTTCAGGAATTCATCTTTCTCCATTTTATTTTAGGATAAAGGTTTTTTCTTTAGCATCTATAAAATAAGTAAATAAAATAAATATATAGTAGTATATTGTGTTAGATTGCACAGAGATAGGACGTTAATGTTTTTAGAAATATTTAACGCTTTTGGTAAACACCATTGGAAGCATAAAAATATAGATATCTAAATATAAAAGAAATTAAGAAACTTAATAATATTAACAGTTTAAACATAACGAAATATAAGAAAAATATTTGGAAATCCACCCTTATATTGCTTCTTACAGCCGTTTTTCAACATACTAAGGGTTAAAAATAATCTCCCCCTTTAAAAACTATCTACGAACAAAACTACATTTGTTCAGATTTCACTATAGAAATAATTATTTTCTTTATCGAAGGCAAAAATCCGATTTTATTGAGAAACTCAGGCGTTGCCTGTGTTTAAAGTCATGGTCTAAGACTTGTGGTCAAAGCTTTGATAAAACCCAGTCATACAGGGTTAAATTAAATGGGTTGGCAAAACTTCACAGACTGTGTCTGTGGAGTTTCACTAGCTAATTTAATTTGATCTTGTATATTATTAAAAATATCATCTAACAGGCTGCAGTTACCAGATTTTTTATCATAATATATTGTTGTTTTGACCGTAACTTTATATTGTAAGTCAGAAAGTGAATATCGACGTCGATTCGATATTATTTAAAGTCAATAATATGATATTAAAAATCTACATAACAGTAATAATTTAGCCGCTGTTGCACTGATCACGAAACACATCACACTTTATTTATCGACTAAATTGTTTAATAAAAATCTATGACCTACAAGTAGTTGTTCCGGGTCTGGCTGTTTGTGTATGTGAGTTTAAATGTTTGTAAACGCACCCACGATACAGGAGAAATTCCTAGAGTGGGGCAACGTTTTCTTTAAAAACAACAACAAAAAACAAGGTTTTCGGGGGTTTACTCTCTAAGCACAAATTCCGTAGTTTTGGCCAAGGATACGGGCGTTTGCTACTCCGTATCACCTACGGAGCTAAAATTACTTCGAGGCCCAAACTAAGAATGAATGATAACACCGTTTGACAACTGTCCTTACACCCGATTTTTATGCCCATCCGAAAACGTTAATTAATCGGGAGGAGTAGGTTTCACACCGAAGTATTGAATTACTTTCAGACGGACTCGTATTTTCGTTGACGGACTTAGAGTAGTGCCTCATTTTAAGGCCTTAATTTGTGACAGGCTAATTTAATTGATTAAATAATAAACCAGTTTTATTTTAAAAAAAAAAACTATTTTTTTATTATATCCGGCATACTTCATGCTAGAACAAGAGATTATGGCAATTCCCTTCAAATAAATTATTGAAAGTAATGGTTACACAAGTGACCGCTGGCAAAAGTCTCCACACAATGGGTGCCTGAAGATGGACGTCGCCGCAGAGGTTGGCCCAGAACGAGACGACGCGATGACTTGGACACGCAGGAAAAGAGTTCCGGGAAGGATTTGGGGGAGACCTTTGTACAGCATTACTAACAAAAAAGAGGTTACACAACTAATTCAATATTAAAATTAAATTATCTGACTGTTTATAAAAAACGTATTCATTCAATTTCGCATCAGTGCAACCGGGCGTCGAGTCCGCTAGCCTACTCTGCCTACGCAAATATCATAACAAGATATGTTTTAACAACTATTCACTCTAGTCACACTTTTAGACTTCAGCCTGTACCATAGACAAAGAAATAATACTTCGTTTTGAAACAAAACTTGGAGTTTCTTACACCTTACTAGCTAATAGTGATTTTGAATCCGTTCGAAGCAGATTTGTAGTAACACGTGGACTACGAAAACCATCCTTATTGCTATAAAAATAAAGGCGCTGTCAAAGTTAAACTGTTACCAAAAGCATGTTGCTGACAGTACGAAACTTTCAACTAGTCAAGATAGTACCCGGTACAATTCTCACTGGTTCTTAAGTATCATCCCGTCACTGTGGGAGATTCGCTTGATAATATATTTATTAAGCATTATTTCCTTATTTATGTCTGTACGTTTAAAATATGAGAACTAAATTACGTATTCGTTTTGAAATAGGTTTTTGAGTGCAGAAATATACGTTTGTTGAGCTGTTGAGTGAAGATAAAGAGCAACTTTGTATATTTGTAATGCAGAATGGTGTTTTTTGTCATTCAAATTAAATCGAACTCTTTGACAACTTCTTACTAAAAATAAATATGTATTTCAATTTATATCACAAACTTAAATCTACTAACTGCTCGAAAACAATTCGCGTATTACTGCACTAGGATTCAATAGATTTTTACAGTTTAGTATATCTTTCGATAAAATCAACGACAGCGTATGTCAGAGGAAATCTAAAGCTGTATTAATTGTTATATACAACTTTTATATATATATTTGATATAGGTATTTACATATTTTTTGATTGTGCTGTATTGAGGTACCTGTAAATGAGGTGTACATGTTTTGGGTTTAACACACGCGTTTTCGTTAATAACCATAAATATATTAACTATTTAATCATGTATTTATGTATGACGTAATGTTTTTCTACCTGGGTTTGTTAAGTTCAGTAATTTTGATACTTTAATAATGTCAAATTTTAAAAATACTACGTATGAACATTGTATAGAACAATGAACGACTTTTTTTATGTCGCGTAAAAGTCGAATTTTGAATGAGTTTACCAAACTGCGCTACAGCAGTTTGGTACGACTTTTTTCTTTGTTACACATTTCAAATGCCATTGATATTTCTTCTACCAAATCAGAAATACCTTTTAAATTTTAAACCACATTTTAAATACAAACTATATTTTACACACATGGCCGGCCAATATTACCCTAAAACAATTTACTCTAATCACAATCCGACCGGTCATAACTTGCACAATCACATACATACATAAATACACAAGTACTTGCACGGTGTTCTGATGTCACGGCGTGTCGCTCACGGCGGCAGGTTCATTTGCAAATTCTGCAAGTACGCCGAGGTTGAGTTTAATAAGCCGATACGTTGTTTCTGCTTCCGTTGTTCTGTCATCTGTGAATAAAAGTATCTTTAGTATCCAAATTAGTTTTAGGATCACATATTTTTATTTGAAGCCTGTGTTTATATATTTTTTTGGGATATCATCAAATAACTTCTCCCGCTTTGGGCGGAGCGGGAGGGCGTGTCAGACTTTTACTGACTAAAACCCACCCGTGTTCCTTCAGTTGACTGTGCCAGGGGCTACGGTAACTCTTTCGAACAACCCGCGGCCCTAGCAGCCCCCGTCACTTAGTGCTGACATCTCTTTGAGGCGCGCGTGGAACACAACGCGCCGTCGATCCGGGGATTGAGCCGTTCACAAGACGTGATGATCGACAATTTTAGTTTATACATATACATAGAGGACTTACCTGGTCCCTGAGCTCAGTGAGCAGCTCGGTGAGGGTGTGCACGGCGAGCTGCGCGCGGTCGAGTTGCGCTTGCAGAGCGCGCGACTCCAGCTCGCCCCCCTCGCCTTCTCCGCCACCCACGAGGGAGAGCGCTCGTAAGCGAGGGAACCAGTCCAAGTTGTTGGACTGGAACAAGGATTTATTATTATATATAAACTAACAAGATAGAATTTTAACAAATTCAATTCAAATTGGTCCCTCCCTGGCCCTGACATCAAGCATTGGACAAAATTGACAACTTTTTATATGCTTGAGTACGAGGCTTTTGACTACGTTGTATGTGTATATTTTGTCTTTTTTCATTTGTCATGTGCGTTTTGTTTGTGCAGAATAAACAATTTTTCTTTCTTTCTAAATTCCATTTAAATACTTTATTTTTCTCTTCACAAACAATGGTACTTATCACATTAATTTAGACAAGCTTAGAAACTATGTGACACAAGTTTGTGAGAGAGGTGTCTGCACTAGGAATACCTCTATAGCAGATCACTAAAAGTAAATGTGAATTGCGTTAGTGAAAGAATCATCAAAATTGATTTACTAGTTTCAGAGAGAAACGCGGACATACATACGGGACGATAACACAACCTCCTTTTTTACGATTCATAACATACCAAGACCCCTCCGTGTCTCGGAAAGCACGTTAAGCCGTTGATCCCGGCTGTCATTTGTGACAGTCGTTACGGGTATTCAGAAGTTTTTATGTCTTTAACACCTGTATTCACAAACAGTACTTGTCTAAAGTAGCATTACTATGCGAAGTAAGGCATTTCTCAATGCGTTCCAGATGACAAGCCTTTAGATTCATAAACATTAAGGGACGCATAGTGCCGATCGTCACTCAAGTATTGTCTATGAATAGGTTTTTGGAACCCTGTGCGTCCGCGTGCACTGTGAGACCTCATAGTAATGTTTGTGAATACGGGTATTAGTCCTTCGTGCCACCCTAGCACCCATAACCCATAACCCAGCCCTTAATGTTCCCACTACTGGGACACAGGCCTCCTCTCTCCGAGAGGGAGTGGGCTGTAATCCACCACGCGGGCCCAGTGCGGGTTGGTAGATGTCAAATGTCTTCCAATTTTTGGTTCTATTTATTTATTGATAACCAACTTATATTAACAGTTTGCACCACACATACAAGTTATTAGTCAATATTAGTAATTACACGTGTCATACAATCATAAAATTAAGTTAGTTCTAGGATATGCCGTTTCCTCACGATGTTTTCCTTCACCGTTTTGAGAGCAGTGGTGATGAAATTGTTTAGACAAAGTAAAGTGCCTTTCAGGGTTCGAACCCACGACCTACAACTCGTAAGTCGCGGCCGTTACCTCTTGGCCAGCAGTGCTCATACTAAAACACCCTCGCACAAACTCACCTTAATCATCGAGTGCACGTAGCTCTCTGGGCCGGTGAACTCGGTGGGGTCCTTGACCCGCACCAACACCATGAAGTAGAGATAATGCCACATATTGTGCTCGCTCTTTATGTGTTCCTCGAATGAAACTGTTTTGTTGTCAAAGGCTGACCTGTTCAATCCTGTATAAAACACAAAAATGGTAACTATTAGCTATTGCACGCCATTCAACTCGATTTTCGGCAACTCTCATCCAACTGCTACCAGCCATCCTAAGAAGATCGTCAATTTTCGAAGAAACTCAAAAGTGTCTGTTGATAATTGGTTTATTTCATCATATGAAATAAATGCTTTGAGTTTGAAACTAATGACAATTGTTTCATAACATAATAGCCTTGCAATCCTCGCAAAGAAATTAGGTAAATTATGTAATTTACGAAGAAGGATCAAGTGATCCTCATAGCTTATCGCTGGCATTGCGGTAAATTGCGTTAAAAAGTTATCGTGACGTCATTTTGTATTAATATTTCCTAGAAAGCACGTGAAGCCCTTGGTCCTGCGCCTGATCTTTCTCCGGTCGTGTCGGATTGCCGTCCCATCAGACTATGAGAGTAAAGGAACTGAGTGTACCTGTGTTTACGCTCACACTTGTGCACTATAATATCTCCTGCGTACCTGGGTAATCTCCGTTGAGATTGGCCACCGTGACCGAAATCGGTCGGGAATCTAATATTTATTATTATTATATGTATACTGACCACACACAAAACAGGTGTTCTTGAGTATGAGCTCTTTCTGCTGCTTCTCGCTCCTGAGGTCGGCGAAAGTGTCGATGATCACACCGAAGATGAGGTTCAGCACGATAATGATCACCACGAAGAAGAACAGCAGGTCGTACACCACGCGGGCGACGAATAGCGGCTCCTGAGAAGATATTATTACAATTTTTAAAATGCTTCAGTATTATTTTTACCAAATTCTTTAATTTAAAAAAACACGTGGCTTGTACAATAATTTAGAACGTTATTTTATTTTTGGATATAGCGGCCATACTAGTACAGTCAGCGTCAATAATATCGGGACGAATAGACTGTTCAAAATGATCTAAGCAACTATGAAAATCAAATATTAACTCAATGACACAAGGAATGTTTCAGAATGTAGACAGTACACGACAACTGTCTTCTTTTGAATTCTGACAAGAACTTTATCCAATTGAGACAAAGTTTAATTTTCTTAGTTGTTGAGATCATTTTCTGACTGTACATACTCTGAAACTTCAAGTGTCTACCTATTTTTTTTTTTTTTTTTTTTCAGGTTGGGAAATTATCAAATGACTCCTCCCGCTCTGGGTGGAGCAGAAGGGAGTGTCAGACTCTTACTGACTAAAACCCACCCGTGTTCCTTCCTTAGCCCTTTATGTTCCAGGGCAGCGGTAACCCTTTCGGACGATCCCGCTACCCTGGCAGGAAGTGTCTACCTATTAAGGTTCAAAACAGCAACAGACGGCCGGACGAACATCGGAACCTTACTAATACGGTTCCGTTGGCACCCTTTGGGTACCGAATCCTTAAAGTATTACCTAAAAATCACAAGGCATCATCTGCCTAGCCTTTTCCCAACTATGTTGGGGTCGGCTTCCAGTCTAATCAATCTAAAAAATCACAAATGACAACAGTAAAACCATACTCACAAAACTAGCAGGGGCTCTCAATATGTCACCTATGCCGCCACCATTCCTCAGCCCCTGGTTGAGCGTGGTAACTATACACATGATCAGTGAATCACAGCTGCGTTCTCTCAGCTCTCCGCCGACCGATACGAAGCGAGAAGAGCGGCGGCATTGCTCGGCATCCTTCAGGTACTTGGAGGAGCCGTCGTCTGCGCAACCATCCGGCTCATACCGTGGGTCGTCATCATCTGGGTGAGTTATTATTTTGGTTAGAATTTGTTTTTTACATAACATAAGATTACGCCTAAAAGGGTGTACAGTATTTTTATTTCACGAAGCGACGCGCAGTTTGCTTGTGGTTACCAAGTGTACAAAAACGCTGTGAAAGGATGTGTAAGCGCAGAAGCTCTCGGTACCGTTCGAGACGATGCACAATTGCGAAGTCGGAAGTGTGTGTGTCATGTGCTGACGCCACTCGTCTTCACGCACACATTCACAGCGTTTTTCTAACGCACGCTTTACTTGTGGCAACCAAGTGGTTACCACAAGTAAAGCGCGCGTCACTTCATGAGATAAAATACCATACTTACCTACACGTTTCTCCAGTTATATTGTCCATGTAATTTTCGGGCCGAGGATTTTAATAGTTTTGAATTAATATTTTTTTTATATTTTAAATTTTTATAATCATTTTTAACTATTAACTAGTCGTTTGTGAAATAGTCAAAAGAATTAATTTTAGAACGATTTTTTGCCATAAGCAGTTAAGTTAACCTAAGGTTGTATTTCCCGATGGGGTGAGTGAGGTGAATTCTTGTGAACACATGTAAGTCATATGTAAGAAGTCCTGTGCACAATTTCAGACTCAGGGCTACTATAGAATATGTACTACTATAGAGTATGCGGAATCTCGAGATCGATCTCCAAAGAAGTTTTTCTTTGGAGATCGAACTCGAGATTCCGCATACATCAGTTGCGTTTGCAAGTGCAGCGGAAGGATCAAGAAATTAAAATCAAATTTGAACGTTAATATTTTTTTTTCCATCAGGAATTTCTCAATAGCAGCCCGGACTCTAGGCTGTGGCAATATGGCAGTAGGCTGGTCTTACATGATACTATTTTAATTTAATTTTTTTTTTTTTTTTCTTAACAAAAAGCGCCTTCATCCTCTCTCGTATTAAAAACTAACTTTGCTATGCCCGACAGGGTCCATAATAGGGTAGTTTCCTGGGTAAAAAAATAATTATTATATTTAGTCCGCCAGTTAGATTATCGAAAAATAATGGACACGTATTTTTTTCTTTTGTCAATCAAACAAAAAATGACAGATAAAGCGCGTCAAAATTTGGGAGTGGGGGGTCGTTATGTCACGCCATGCTAAAAAGTGTAGCAAGGCAAGGCAGGCAAGTGACGTCACGCGGAATTTTAACGGGCGATATCTTCATCATTTTTTATATAAGTAAGTAATTGACAAAAGAAAAAAATACGGGTCCAATATTTTTCGATAACCTGACGGACTAATTAGAACTTTTTAGGAAACTAGCCTATTGATCCTATGTTTTGACATACCAACTATTACATACAAAGTTGATACGACAGAGGGGCTTTCCATTAAACTGCCTATTCTAGGTACCATTTTCAAGCTCTGTACCAAAAATCAATTAAATAGGAGCAGTAGTTTAGTCGCAAAATGATTTTTTAAGTTTTTGCACCGTTTGAACACGATGTATCTTTCCTAACAGCTGATTATGTCTAAGCATAGGTCATGCACCTAACAACGATAAAGACGCCACTTCGTTACCTAGGTATCTAAGGTCAGTCAAATTTATTTACAAAGGGTGGGTGCGTTTTATTCTGATTTGTAAGCCATTTAGTTTGTTTGAAAAAAATATTTTCTCATTTTTGGCGCTTTTTATTTTTATGCCGTATCGAATTAATACTAAACACGTATAGTATACGTAGTGTAATTTAATGCCCCTCTGTCATATCAACTCTGTATACACATTATGGAATGCAATTAAATATTGAGTAACATAAACGCAACAAAAAGTGTTCTATAAGTTCATATCTGCCCTCCGAGCAAAAAAGGTGTGATAATATGTATTTTTTTTTTCGGGCAAAGTAAAATATTGTACGTAGGTACTTACCGTCAAGCCGATCGACAGCGACGAGGAAATGGTCTCGGAAGAACATGTAGCCTACGATGGAAAACATATAGACCAGAACAAGCGCCAACACGGCCGTCAATAAGATGGACCGCCCGTTGCGAGTCACTGAGCGCATCACGTTCAAAAGAGTCTCTTCGCGGTACACGATGTCTAGCAACTGTTGGTAACAATCAATTAGATATATATATAATTATATATATTTGTTTCGAGATATCGCCAAGCGGTTAGTCGACTCTTCACGTGACCAGAGGGCTGGCCTGTTTCTTGGCCAAAGAATTAGCATCGCCATACAACGTGGCAATGCTGCCAGCCTTTTGGGCACTGTTCCTGTTGACAGCGATGCGGACGAATTTTTTGATGCCCTATGATTCTTTTTTTTTTCACTTGTAGGGTCACATGTCCAACAGTTAACCACTCGTACACAGTTAGCCATGCCTACAATTGATAAATACGACGTTGCTTATTCCTGCTACCAAGCGACATAGACTGCAACGCGGATACCCGCCCCGCTCCCCAGTTGGTGGCGAGCTCGCGCTCACGACGGTCGAGTGACAGGTGATTGTGTAAAAACACGTGGCAAAACTTAAAAAAAAAACGTAAGTATTTTTTCGTTTTACATCTTTTTGTTCAATATTACAAGAATCGTAATATGTTGACTCTTTATATATACTTAACCAGCTTCTTTAGACATATGTATTGTGTGTGTAGTGTTCGTAATTGAAAAGTTATATTAACCGAATTCTTGCGGGAGGTGGGTGGTCTACAATTAACCAAATCACTTTGTCCAACAGTTAACCATGATTAACTGTGTACCAATCCCTGTTTAATTGTGTACCAATGCTGGATTAAATTGAGACATATTATATGGGTTGCTTTTATTGTTATTATTATTTGTATTTCAGATGGGGCGAGCTAAAACTACAGCTAGAAAAAAAGGGAGGACATACAGAAGACTCTATGAAGAAGGCAATTGAGCTGGTCAATGCTGGAATGAGTATAAGAAAAGCAAGTAAGGAGTGTCAGCTTAAATATCCGACTGTAAGATTATATGTGGAGAGAAGCAAAGCAAATGCAGAAGGAACATTACGGTTAACACCGAACTACGAAGTTAATAAGATTTTCACAACAGAGGAAGAGGAAAGCTTAGTAGAGTATATTGAATATTGTGCTCAACTATTTACGGTCTCACCGTTTGTGATGTAGGTAGGTACACACTACCTCCCTACCTACTACTTTAATGTTTTATTATTATTTTGTGTTTTAGTTATTATTAAAAAAGCTGTTATCTTATTTACATAAGAATTAATAGTAAGTACAAATAAAATTAAAGGTTGTGATTTGTTACGTTCTGCTTTTGTTAATTTATCTGTAAGAACCATAAGGAAAACAATTATTTTGTTATATTTGATATAAGTTTACTTCATTATTAAATAAAAGACTGATTTGTAACAACTGGAGTTATTATTTTTTGAAAAAGTTAAAGTTTTTATACTCAATGGTTAAATGTGTACACTATGGTTAACTGTAGCACCACCCCCTGGTTAATAGTGTACCATGGGGTGGACACAGTTAGCCAAATCCCATTTAAAAAATAAAAATCGTTCCTTTAAAATCTATTAGTAAATCAAACGTTATTTAAATACAAATATGTAGCCAAGTAACCTACCTATTCATAATTGCAGATAAAAGTAAATTATGAACAAAAAATTATGCGCTATCGTGGTTAGAAATTTAGGTGGTTAACTGTTGAACAGGTCACCCTACATATGTATTATTATTTTAGACTTAATTTGATTCTTATTAGATATAACATATAGACCGCACACGCGCCAGCACGGCCATCAGTAGGATGGACTGGGCACAATATTTTATAAACTTGTGGATGTAAAGGTGCTCCCACACAGCAGTTATAACGTTATAAATATGGTTTAAAAACTTTATTATTTCTCATTAAGAATTAACAATAATTTAGTTAATGAGAAACTAAATTTAGATAAAATGTTTACGAGCGTACAATAACGTCGTCAAAAGTAAATTTACAATAATGAATAGGAAGGTAGTTTAAAAAAAAAGAAAAGTAAATATCAACTAATCACCAACCGAGTAAACATGGATTTAAAGTAAAAATGATAAAACATTGTGTAGCACGATAACATTTTATAACAGTGTTTAACGACAAAAGAAAAAAGTTAAAACAAATGTTATGCATCATTCTGTAACATGGTGCTGTGTGTGAGAACCTTAAAAAAAAAACATAAAAAATCAGTCATATGTTCTTTCCTTGTTACTCAATCAGTCTAACATGAGATTTAACAGCTTATTTAGTAATCAGAAAGTAGCTCAGGATTTCTGAAAGCTGAATTACAAAAAACAAACCATGACATTAGACAACTTGTTGAAATGTGTACCGTCTCTGGTTCCACGTTCTTTCAGTACAGACGCCAGCACATCAAGCTACCCGAAACTGTCAAATTTTCACAATCAACCTTGAATCTAATGCATTAGCGATACAGTTGAAAATTTATTAAAGAATTTTGACAGATTGTAGTAGCTTGATGTGTTGGCGTCTCTACCATATCCTTACCCGAAATATTTGTGGTCGAAATCAAAATTGCCAGTTGTCTTAGTGTCTTGGCGACTAATAACGTCTCTTCATCATCTTCATAAAGGCTCTCCCCCACAGGCGCGTTATTATCGATCGATAATATCGGATGCGTTATTGCGATAATGCGTCCTGATTCCTTGCCACACAGCTACGTCTTTATCGTTCGATATTATCGACCGATAAAACGCGCCTGTGGGGGAGAGCCTTAAATCTACGTACTCACCAAAACAGAAAAAAAGAACGGATGCCAACAAATGCCGCAGAAACAGAATACGAGATATACGCTGTGGTACAGCAGTTCAGGGTCGGTGAGCACCTTGCCTGGTGATTTGGAGAGAGTGCCCTGGTTGCCCATTATGCTCACTAAGTGGATGCCTTTCACCACTATCTGTGGGGAAAAGAGGGCAATTATTTTGGTGATGTATAATAATAGTATAGTCGCTGTATCGAGATAATTATCCAACTAAATAAGTTAACTGTTAGGCAGGTGTTGACCTTGAACGGAGTAAAATAAAATTTTATTTTGCAGAATATGTTGTGTGCCTTTTAGTCTGAGATAAATAAATGTATTGTTTTTGTTTTTTCTTTTTGAATTGATACCTTTATACATTGGCGCCGATTACCTTGTTCACGAACTAAACTAAATTTAAGTTCAGTGCATCTTTTTCTTTCTATTTCATTACGAAAAGGACAGAAGATAAACATTAGTTTAGTCCTGTCAAATTAGTCAGCGCCTGACGTAAATTGACGTATTTTTAGTAGCCATGTTTTTAATTGTTGAATAAGTTGGGTTATTGCGGCTGTCGAAGGACCAATAAGCGTTGTGTAATTATTTGGGAACGAATGTCATGTCGCCTGCACACAAGGGGGTAGGAAACAATTAAGGACTTACTTGGTGGTTTTGCATGTGCCGTGCTGATATGCAGACCGGCGTCCGGTAGCTTTTGTTTCTCTGCTTCTTCCTGGTTCTGTGTCGGCCGACACTCGTGAATTGGTTTAATTTAATTAAAGCGGTTTGGTATGTTCCGCGGCGCGCGCGCGTCGCGAAGCTTAGCGGTTAGCTTGCGGTGCGGTTAACTGTTCGATTGCAAGTGAAGTTGAATCTCTGTCCCTCTGCTGGTGTTTTGTTCCACGTAGTCCGGAAACGGTAGTCGGTTGGCGCTTTCTCTTTCTGTCGCGTATGGACGTAATGATAGGGAGAGGGATAGATGGATAGGCACTTGGCGACATGACGTTGACGTTTTCGTTCGGATATTTAATAGAGAGAAACTTGTAATATAGAAACTTGCGTAAGCATCCTGCCCGGGTTTGAGGATATGTAGTATTCTCAAAAAAAGGGAAAGGAATTGCGTTAAAGCGGATTAAAAGAAAGAGAGAAAAGAAAACAATTGAAATATATTAATTACGACTAAAATTACGTGATATTAATTACGCGGTGAAATCATTGGGAAGGCAACGGGCAGAGTTTAACAATGGGTCGCTTGAAAGAGCCACTGCATGTCTTCACCATAGCAACGCGGGTTGTCCCATCTTTGCCGGGGAAAACCTCGGTGATTATGCCCATTGGCCAACGTAAAGGAGGGACATCATCTTGATGCATGAGAACCACTGCACCAATCCTAACATTGTCCACGGCATCCAACCATTTTTGCCTAACTTGTAAGTTATGTAAATATTCTATCCGCCATCTTCTCCAAAAGCTGCAAACCATTTGGTCAAGCAATTTTTTGCGGCAAGTTAGAGACTTCGTTGTTTCGGGAACGTTCACGACAGGCAACGAAGTCAACGGAGAAGCCATTATAAAATGAGCGGGAGTAAGCGGTTCTGGGTAAGGATCCTCAGTCAGGACACAGAGCGGTCTCGAATTCAGAACTGCCTCAATTTCAGTGAGAACAGTCGAGAGTTCCTCATAGGTAAGAAGCTGAGAACCGATAACACGGTATAAATGAGTCTTAATAGATTTAATATTAGATTCCCACAACCCTCCAAAGTGGGGGGCGCGGGGTGGAATCATTTTCCACTCTATGCGGTAGCGGTTAGCAAGTAGTTCTTGCAATTGAGCCTTGGCTCCAACGAAATTTGTTCCATTATCGGAGTATAAATTGGAAACAGGTCCCCTTCAGGAAATGAATCTTTTAAAAGCGGAAATGAAAGTGTCCGATGACACGTCAGTAACCAACTCAATATGAACTGCTTTGGTAACGAAACAAATAAATAAGCAAATGTAAGCCTTCTGACTTCTTTGACCTCTGCGTCTACATAACGTGACTTTAATGGGACCAGCGTAATCCACACCCGTGTGCACAAAAGCTTTAGTCTCTTGTACGCGACAAGCGGGTAAATCAGCCATCTTTGGGCTGGGGTGAGAAGGTGACACTTTAGAGCAAAAGTTACAAGCGTGTACTCTTTGTCTGATGACACCTCTAGAAGAGAGGATCCAATATTTTTGTCGTAGCAGACTGCTAAGAAGGCTTACACCAGCATGACAATAAATGCGATGGTAATAGTCTATTAAGACATGTGTAAAATTATCATGTTTAGGTAAAAGAGCGGGATGCTGAGCTTCATAAGGAAGGTTCGCATTTGACAACCTGCCACCGATTCTTATTATGTCATGCTCGTCTATAAAGAGATCTAGTTTTTTAAACTGCGAGCGAAGTTTTTTACCTTTAATTTCGACGTAAATATCTAAAAAGTGAAATTGTTGAATGCAACGAATTAAATAAATTTCAGCGGTACCTAGTTCCCGGACAGTAATTGTCTTATTTAACTTGTCATAAGGAATAAAATGCAAAAATCTTAAGATGTAAACAATTATGCGCAGTATCTTATTTAATGATGTAAATTTTTGACTAACACTATATATTAAGTTAGGTTCTGATACAGTAGATACTAAGGTTAGCGATTTATTATTAAACTCAGGCAACTGCTCGCTACATGAGGAAACAAACGGACTGATAGGCCACTCAGCAGTTGGGCGTAGAAGCCACTCAGGTCCATGCCACCACAAATTGTGATTTAGTAGCTGCTCAGGTAGAAGACCACGAGACAAACAGTCACTAGGGTTTTCTTTTCCGTTAATATGGAAAAAATGCTTAGGATCAAGGTTTTCTTGACATTTAGCGACGCGGTTGCTAACAAAAATATTCCATTTGTGCGGTGAGGAATGAATCCATGAAAGAGTAATTGTAGAATCGGAAAATGCGAATATTTTATTAATAGCGGTACGAGAGCGGTAAGTGTCATAAACTAACTTAATTAAGCTTGACAAGAGTACAGCGGCGCAAAGCTCTAGACGAGCCAGAGATACGACCTTGACAGGTGCAACCTTGGATTTAGCACACACCAAAGTTACGTGTGCGTTGCCATTTGTGTCAGTAACATGTAAGTATATGACGCAGCCATACGCATTCAAGCTGGCATCAGCAAAACCTACTATATTTGTCACGCAACCCATAGTAACGGCTACATGACGCGGCAGTTTTAAAGAGGAAAGTAAAGGCAGTTGCTCTTTAAACTTTTGAAAGAGAAGTACAATAGAATCGGGTGGAGTTTCATCCCAATCTGTGTTTAATTTCCATAATTCCTTTATGAGTAATTTCGCGAATAAAACCACGGGAGCCACTAGACCCAGAACATCCCACAGACGGGCAACAGTGGAAAGAATGGAACGTTTAGTACAACTTTTATCCAAGTTAGATGTAGTAAAGGTGAAACAATCCTCGGAAGGAATCCATTTGAGTCCAAGAATCTTTAAGTTATCCCCGTCAGAAAAGTTAATAGAAGAGCGGTTGGAGTGTGGAATAGAATCTAGTAGTTCCAAGGAATTACTTGCCCACTTAGTAAGGTCAAAGCCCCCAGCCTTAAATAAGGCGATAAGTTCAGCGGAGAGAATCTTGGCTTCCTCCAGAGTGGAGGTCGAGTTAGCCAAGTCATCCATGTATAACTCATGCGAAGCGACAATGGATGCGCGCGGGAATCGATGTTTTTCATCCTCTGATAGTTGACGGACTGTCCGCATTGCTAAATATGGGCTGGGCTTAAGGCCAAACGCCACTCGGTTAAATTGAAATTCGCGAACAGGTTCAGCGGTATTAAACCGAAACAATATTTTCTGATATTTTCGATGCTCATCGATAACAGCAATTCGGAGATACATCTGTTTTATATCAGCTGTGACTGCAATAGGGAATAATCGGAAATTTAAAAGTAATAAAAATATGTCAGCCTGTAGATTAGGCCCTGTGTGTAACAAATCGTTCAATGACACGCCATTATGAGACTTGGCGCTCGCGTCAAGGACGATGCGAACTTTAGTAGTTTGTTTATCATTCCTAATAACAGGGTGATGCGGTATATAATAACCTACAGTCTGATCAGCCGCACTAGGTGTAGTTTCAGTTAAATAATTTTGATTAAGGTATTCTTGGATTATTTCGTTATAACTAGCGCGCAAAGCAGGGTCGCGAAGCTTAGTTTTTTCCAAGTGAATAAAACGTCGATAAGCGACAGCATAAGAATTTCCGAGTGAATCTGGATTCTTACAAAATGGTAACGCAGTACAGTACCTACCGCTGGAGTCACGTGACACCGTAGAAACGTACAGCTGTTCACATTCCCGTTCAGCGGGACTCATAAAAGATTTTGAGGGTATTTCTTCAATGTTCCAGAATTTATGTAAAGATTCGTCTAACGACAGAAAACAATGAGAATCATCTATATTCAACGCGGTAGAAAAATATGAAGGGGTATTTAAATCAGCGATATTATTTTTATTATTAAACGAACTAGTGGGTACTTCGTTTTTATTATTAAATAAACTAGCGGGTACTTCACCCATAGGAATATAACCGAACACGGTTTCAATAGCGGATGGCGCGGTAGGTGAAATAATTTTATTGTTGAGTAATAAATATGGGAACAGCTTTGCCCCTAGAAGTAGTTCAACATCACCAGGCATATGCCACAGGGGGTCGGCTAGCGGTAATTTGAACAAATGTTGCACTGCAGAGGTATCAACAAAGTGAGATGGTAATTTGTCAGTTATGCAGTCAACCACAAGAGCGGTTATTTTAAAGGAATTATTTTTATTTTTAGCAGTAACTGTTATCTCAACGTAACCTATAATAGGCCGCGAAGAGGTTCCTACTCCTTTTATAAATGAATTTGAAAGCGGTATAATATTTAATTGAAGTCTCTTACAACAAGCTGACGTAATTATGTTGTTTTGCGAAGCGTTATCGATCAAACATCTTACAGAAACATATCTATTATATCTGTTGTCAACGTATACTTGTGCGGTCGACAGTAATACGGTTGTGCGCGGTAAATCTGTACCTACGCGTGAACATGCACACAGCGCCACCTGTTGTGAATGCGCGGAACTAGGCACAGCGTCGCTCGATCCCGACCGTTGAGTAATTTGCTCCAGATGTAAAAGCGAATGATGTTTCTTGTTACATGTCCTGCAAGTATGTATTGACTTACACTGTGAAGCCGTGTGTGTTGAGCTAAGACAGTTTACACATCCACGTTTGTTTTTAATAAAGTCCAAACGTGAATTGGCTGATAGTGCTTGAAATGTTGGACACATATAAAGCTTCCAATGATCACTTCCATTACAGTGTGAACAAGTTTGGTTATTGTCACAAGCAACAAAGGTATGCACCGTACTATCACGTGACTGATTACGATAATTATTTTTGTTCACTGATACAGTTCGAGACGAAACAGTTCTATCCAATATTTTAACTTGCGATTTTATGAATTCAACGAAATCCGTATAAGTTGGAATCTCCTCCTCTCTCATATGCATCTCAAATAAATGTAAGGTAGCGGGGTCCAATTTTTTCAAGGCTAAATTTAATAGTATGAAATCCTTTAAGTCGTTAATTTTTAATTGTTCTAGTGCCGAAACAGACGCGTGAAAACTTTCAATAAAACTATTTAAAGAGGTGGAATTATTACTTGCAGGTTTAATGTTTAATATGTTAGACATGTAATGTGACCCTAGTGTTCGTTTATCTTGATACTTTTGAACCAAACTGTTCCAAATGGATTTATAATTTTCGCCCGATGGAATAATTCCGGCAGTAATTTGTAATGCGTTTCCTTTCAGATTACCCATTAAGTATTGCACTCGTTGAGAATCTGTAAGATTTATATTACTATGGATGTTTGACTTAAATGATTCGTAGAAAACAGGCCAGTTTTCAATCCTACCATCAAAAAATGGGATCTGAATTGGGGGTAGTTTGATCGAGTATTTAGATTGTTTCACGATATCACAAGTTGAGTCATCCGTTGACCTTGCAGACCTCGCGGCGACAAGTGAACGAACTCTTTCGACACGGGTGTAAACGCCGTCAAATGATATTTGACTGTTATAATCGATTGTATAATCAGGATTTATTTGTACAGAATATGTATTTATTTTGTCTAAGTTAGCACTAAATTCCTGACGAGTGATCGAGAGTATTTGAGTGTCCGCCATGAACGTTTCCGCCGAACGAAGCTCAATATTAATTGTATTTATTTTCTTTGAAGTTTCATACAATGACGATAAACGCTCAAAGATTGCTTGATTTTTAGCTTGAAGTAATTTTATCTTCATTTTTAGTTCTTCCATAATGGGTTATTGTTGAAAATACAACGGATAAAAATTATTAAGTATAGCGGGTAGACTTACAACAAATATTTTTATTGTAAGTGAGTAAGAAGTAATTGGTTATAAATAAGTTAGTAGGCAAGTTTGCCGAACTAACTCACGATAATAAGCGGTTTTTTAATATTGACCTATGCTATTGTAATGCAGTAGGAGCAATATTAAGTTGGCACAATGGTTCTCAATGTAATATGTACCTAGCGGAATGAACGAACGTTAGTACGCGTTCGTTTAATATGGCGGTTTTACGAACTTAGGTATTTGCCTAAATTCTTAGGTATGGGACCTATGAATGCTGATTTTTTGAATCCGACTCGAATGGACCAAAAACTTATGTTGAATAAGTTGGGTTATTGCGGCTGTCGAAGGACCAATAAGCGTTGTGTAATTATTTGGGAACGAATGTCATGTCGCCTGCACACAAGGGGGTAGGAAACAATTAAGGACTTACTTGGTGGTTTTGCATGTGCCGTGCTGATATGCAGACCGGCGTCCGGTAGCTTTTGTTTCTCTGCTTCTTCCTGGTTCTGTGTCGGCCGACACTCGTGAATTGGTTTAATTTAATTAAAGCGGTTTGGTATGTTCCGCGGCGCGCGCGCGTCGCGAAGCTTAGCGGTTAGCTTGCGGTGCGGTTAACTGTTCGATTGCAAGTGAAGTTGAATCTCTGTCCCTCTGCTGGTGTTTTGTTCCACGTAGTCCGGAAACGGTAGTCGGTTGGCGCTTTCTCTTTCTGTCGCGTATGGACGTAATGATAGGGAGAGGGATAGATGGATAGGCACTTGGCGACATGACGTTGACGTTTTCGTTCGGATATTTAATAGAGAGAAACTTGTAATATAGAAACTTGCGTAAGCATTAATCGTATCTAAACTGGCTATGGAATATCTTAATTTGACAGGACTAAACTAATATTTATCTTCTGTCATTTTCTTAATGAAATAGAAAGAAAAAGATGCACTGTACTTAAATTTAGTTTAGTTTGTGAACAAGGGAATCGCGCCACTGACTAATTTATAGACTATGTATTTAGGTATTAAATGTTTGGGTGGTTAAGAATCGTAATTTTATAGCTTGTGAAAAACCAATCAACATTTTCATGATTTCCTTTATGATACGTTTTTGCATTAGAATTTTCATATACAGTGCGAAAATGGGTCAGTAGTTTTGCTACCAAACGTAGGCAGTTTCAGATACACGCGCACTCTTATTTACGAGCACCAATTATGCCAACACTTGGAAACTTCCAATAGCGATTTTTGCGTGAAATAATGAAAGCAACAATTAAATACGACACATTGCAAAAACCTTGGGTTCGAAAAGGCTATGTTCGTAGCAACATCAAATTAGCTTTATTCAAAAGCGATTTACTTGTTTATTTTTTTATTAAATAATAAAGGAGTCAATCGCTTTTGAATAAAGCCAAGTGTATACATAATTTTGCTCGTGACTGTACGACTTTGTGTCGTACACTTTATTATATTGCTTTATGGTTGAAATTGATGAATCTTTAATCATCTTACAAGGTTGTTTTTCAAGATCTGTCTAGCATACAGAGTTTATGCCAAACTGAATGTGTATAAGAAAGGTTTATATTGAAAAACGTGTGTTGTATGAGTTATATGAGTGTGTGTAGTTACAGTAAGCATGGCGAGCGCCCAGAGCGTGGGCTCGGGCCCCGCCGAGTACATGAAGCGCACGGCGGCGCTGGCCAGCAGTGCGCGCGCGCCGCCGCCGCGCGGCAGCCACGTCACCAGCGCGCCCGCCACGCCCGACACGCACCACACCACCAGCGACAGGTGCTCGCCCAGCTCTGCACATGTGAACACCGTATGACCGACATATAGAACCGGCACAACAACACACTTATGCTAACACACACCAATTGCAGTTTAGAGTCTAAACAGACGGAATTGCACGCATAATCAATCTATAACGATCCCACTGATGGGACACAGGCCTCCTCTCTGTGTGAGGGAATAGGCCGTAATGCACCACGCGGACCCAGTGCGGGTTGGTGTATGAAAAACGGGTATGTCATCATCATTCATCTCTTACCCTTACTGAAATGTATTTGTGGTCGGCGCAACATAAAAAGAAAGTTATATCTATGCAAATAAATTGCAATTTTGCAGAGTGAAATTCAAATGCAGTCCGTCTGTTTATATTTACGGACTTGTGTAAAGCTCGAAGGTCGAATACTTACTAGCGACCTGCATCTGTAACCAACTGTGTGTTGTGGGACGGAATACATTCTTTTTTATTTTTGGTTAGTTACTTCTTCAGTTACAGATTCAGCTTACTAGTGAGTAACCAACTTAAGACGGTAGCCCGCGAAATTCAAATTTTCTTACGTTTTTTGCAATTTACAGTGGCTTGCAAAACTAAAAAAAAAAAGATTTTTTTTAAATTTTAACGTAAGGAGTTATGTATATTTACAGAATTACAATAATTAAAATCATCAATACAATCTTTCATATAATCCTATTGATTGATGTTTATGAAAAAGTCATTCAATAGCATTATACGATCAAAAAACGCAAGAAAATTTGAATTTCGCGGGCTCCTTAGCGCATCCCCCATTAATTCTATTCTATTGCTAGAGCATGCACGATGACTTTTATGGCTCTGTTCAGCTCAAACTAAAGTGAAGCACAAATCGAATTTTCGTTACATGGAATAATCTAATTACTTATTATTTATTTGAAAATAATAAATAAGCTAACAATATATGAACACCAATTATAAAGCCGGGCCCGTGTATCATGCAATGTAACGTGAACTCTGCATATATTATTAATGTTCATTACTGAACATAGGTTCCTAGTATTGTATACATGCAACTATATTCTAACTGAACAGACAGCTGTGCTGCTGGGGAGTTTGTTCCGCCACTTCTTCTTCGCAGCGATAGCACTAGGAAGTGGCGAAGGGCGGGCGTTTTTGGGGGACTGTCTTTTGTAATTTTGACGTTCGAAAAGTGCTGATTCTCAGCCTAATTTGAATAAATGACTTTTGATTTGATTTGATTGATTAGACGGCTCTACAAACATTACATGTAACGCTCGGGGTGGCGATCTCGCTGATTCATCGGCTGTTGCTTTTAGCGCGAACACAAATGCTCTCGCAGTCGAACACACATTTTACGCGTTGAGTTTGTATGCCGTCTACACTATTCGCATTGCATTACATTACACCCGTCTAGCCCGGCTTTGCGTGCAAGGTTATTCGAATATCGACAGAGTCATTCAACATTACTGCGAGCTCGTTAGTATTTTAAACCACTAGAAATCTATGGTCCTCTTTGGAATGCACTGAACTTTACTTCTACATTACTTAGGAATCGGGGCGGAGCGACAGGAGTCGTAGCGTGATGTTAAATAGCCTTTTAACCTTTCTCAAGAATTGGGCTAACAAATGCAAAAACATTTTTTTAAATCGGACTGGTAGTTCCAGAGATAATTTTTTTCATTACAGTTGTTATTAATCAAATTGGATTTTTATTTTTTATTTCTACAGTTTAAATGTTATTTCATTGTGAAATGAATTGCACACAGATCATATTATGAATTGTCAGTTTGTGACCATTTTACGATTTTTAATATGGTTCATATTCTTATCCTATTATGATTCTGCCAAAGTGGCCTTTTTTTTATTCCCCTAGACCAAAGAGCAAGTCAAATTAAAATATATAATATAATAAACAATTTTAAACGCAGCATTTCTTTGATATCACGCTGAGAAAGGGGCTATGTGGCAGGGAATAGGGCCTTCTCGTGACTGTTAGTGTGCATACACACGAGCGACTTGCGTCAACGATAGAGGTACCTGCGACCGTCGACAACGTGCCGCTCGTGTATTTGATTACGGTCCTCGAATACACGAGCGGCATGCTCCCTCCGACACGCGTTGACAGCAGCCATTGACACTCGTCGACGGTTTAAGTTCAGTGCATCTTTTTCTTTTATTTCATTAAGAAAAGGACAGAAGATAAATGATAGTTTAGTCTTGTCAAATTAGTCAGCGCCTGACGTAAATTGACGTATTTTTAGTAGCCATGTTTTTAATCACGTCTAAACTGTCTATGGAGTATCTTAATTTAACAGGATTAAACTAATATTTATCTTCTGTCCTTTTCTTAATGAAATAGAAAGTAAAAGATGCACAGAACTTAAATTTAGTTTAGTTTGTGAACAAGGTAATCGGCGCCAGTCAACCAGCAATCATGGGAGGAATCATTATTATGAATGATTTTGACGGCACGGTTGGCGCAGTGGTTAAGCGATTGACTGCTGCGCTGCGTGTCGCGGGTTCGATCTGGCTGTTTGTGTATGAGAGTTTAAATGTTTGTAAACGCACCCACGTTACAGGAGAAATTCCTAGTGTGGGGCAACGTTTTATTAGTTAGACAGTAAGCAACAAACATGCACATGCATTAACAATAGTTTAGACACTTACTTGGATTCTCTTCTTGGAAAGGATAAAAGAACGCGACGATGACGTTGATAAGAACAGCGAAGTTGAATAGTATGTTGCTCCACAAAGACATGTATGACGACACCCAGAAAAGGAGACGTTGTCCTGCAACAAAAACTATGTTTAAGAGTCTATTTCACAATATCCGTGTGACGTTACGAGCAAAACCATAATCAGCTTATAACATAATAATAATATCCCTGGACATTTCACACAGCGCCATCTAGTCCCAAGCTAAGCAACCTAATGCTTGTGTTATGGTAACAAGATGGCTGATAAACTACTTATAGACATTTTTTTTTTTGTAAATTCATACATTTTATAGATAGGATTATAATGTTCCCACTGCTGGGACACAGGCCTCCTCTCTGTGCCGTAATCCAGCACGCGGGCCCAGTGCGGGTTGGTAGATGTCACATGTCTTCGAATTTTTGGTTTTAGGCCGGTTTCCTCACGATGTTTTCCTTCACCGTTTTGAGAGTGGTGGCGATGAAACCATTTTCACAAAGTAAAGTGCCTGTCTGGGTTCGAACCTACGACCTACATAAACTATCTACTAGAAACAATTGAATACCTCTGCTGTTACTTTTACATTACTTTTACTTTACATTGCTTAGCTTGGGACTAGATGGCGCTGTGTGAAATGTCCAGGGATATTATTATTATTATTATATTATTATTTAATTTTTGTATTGTATGTTATTTGAATGCTTATTTTATTTTAATCTTTATAATTCTATGTTAATTAATGTAATTGGACCTGTGCCGTTTTAATTAACTATAAATAAATTATATATAACTCGTAAGGCGCGGAAGTTATCACTGGACCTCCACTGCTCTCAGTCGAGTTTATTTAAAAAAAAAATCGGTTTCAATTAAATTGATCTGGTGGTTTGTGTTTGATTGTTACAAATATCTATGCAACAAGTTAAAAAAATATGAATGTCACGTGATCAACTTTGAACGTTAATATCTCGGAACCGCGATACTTTACGATGTTTGGTCTTATTATGTTTTCTGTTTGTATTATGTCAGCTATCGATTTATATAGGTTTCATGCGTGGCGGACATTTTGAAAAAAAAAAACAAAATGGCGGACAGTTAGGTATGCCACGGAAGAGGTTGCCGAGACTCTAGACCCTGGTTCCTGTGCATCACACTCACCCCGTAGCTTTTTCTGCCACTTCATCTCGTGGAACAGGTTGTCGAGCCTTGAGAAGAAGTCGGCCACCTTGCTGCCCTGGTCGTCGCGCTCGGCGCTCTGCAGAACACGATGCTTACTATCCGCAGGTAGATATTCGCAAATCTCCGGGATAGGGAACACTATCTGTTCCATACTCCGGTCGGTCCGGACAATCTGTGGGAGAAAACAGGATATTCACTTGTATTTTTCAAGATCTTTTTGAAGTCAACACATAGTTTGAGATAAATTATAGCGGAGCATCTCTCAAAAACTCAGCGCAAAAGCTCAGTTCTTCTCTTGTAAGGGAGGTAGCCCGCATTTAAATTTTCTTATGTTTTCTGCAATTTGCAGCCGATAGTTTCTATAAAAACCTCACCGTGAAAATTTAGGTGTAGTGAGCTTAGAGTGAGCTGTCAATAGTGTCAATCCCTAGCATTAGTTGGAATGACAGCTCACTCCACGCACACTTCACCTAAGTTCTCACGGTGAGATGGTTACAGAATCGCAATGCAGGTCAGTGTCAGGTCGTATGTTGATTAAAATATGATTCGCGATCGTAACAAATATGACTTTACAGAAATATAATCATTAAAATCATAAATGAGTCCTTGTTATTTAAATAAAGAAATTAATTATTATTATAAATACAAACCTCTAAGTTCATATAATCTTATTGATTGATATTTCATGAAATAGTCATTCAATAAGAAAATTGGAAACTCGCGGGTTTAATAGGAAAAGCTACAAGATAACTCTAGCCACGTTCTTATACGTAGGAATTCTAACCAATGGTAGTACTTTGTTTCTTATCGACAGTAGAATAAACCGATAGTAGTTTAACTTCAAGTCTATTATTATGATGGCGAGAAATCATTGTTATCTATACTAATGTTATAAAGAGGTAATATTTGTTTGTTCGCATGTGGGGGGATTCAAGGTCGCTCACCGCGCTATGCAGCGAGCTACGCTCGGAGTCTCTTTGAAGGATAAAATCAGGAATGAAATAATCTGAAAAAGAACAGGAGTTACCGACATAGCTTGCAGAGTAAGTAAACTGAAGTGACATTGGGCTGGCCATGGTTGTCGAAGGACCGATGGCCGGTGGAGCAGACGAGTCCTGGAGTGGAGACCGCGTATCGCAGGCGTAGTGTGGGACGCCCCCAGCTAGATGGACGGACGACCTAAAGAAGGTGGTTGAGACAGTCTGGATGCGGAAGGCGGAGGACAGGGTGCTGTGGCGCAGTCTACGAGGGGTCTATGTCCAGTAGTGGACTGCGATAGGCTGAGTTTGTAGATGTTGTGACCCACCTGCAGGATGAAAAACTCACCTCGATCTGCGCGGTGTGAGTACGGTAGTAGCGCAGAGCGTCTGCGTTGGCGCCGTGAGGCGAGGCGCGCACCAGCGCTGCCAGCTCCTTGTTGTGGGCCGCCAGCTGGTGGCACAGGATGTAGATGTTGTGACCCACCTGCGGGAAGTAACATCATATTGTTGAAAATTGACAGAAAATTACGCAGCTTCATTTTTTTTAAGTAAAAAAAAAACCGGAAAGTGCGAGTCGGACTTCCGCACCGATGGTTCCATACAAATGTGTAGGTTATATGCAACTACAAAACGGTTGTCGGATTAATTCCTTTACTTGAGTGCTACATGACATTGCTTCTTGCCAAATTTCATGATTCTAAGTCAACGGGAAGTACCTTATAGGTTTTGATTCCCTTGCGAGTGTCAAAATATGCTGCATAAACGGAACATAAACGGTCGTATCTTCTGATTGCGTTGACTTAGAAGTTTGATTTTTTCACTGCTTCACCTAAGTTTTCACGGCGCTCACGCAGCCGCGCAGGCGTTGCAGTCAGTCTATCCTGTAAAAATCTCACCGTGAAAACTTAGGTGAAGTGAGTTTAAAGTGAGCTGTCATTCCACCTGATGCAAGGGATTGACACTATTGACAGTTCACTTCACCTAAGTTTTCACGGTGAGATTTTCACAGAATAGCACCGCTGTACTCAAAGTGACAGATAACATGCTCTACAACAATGAACTCTTCCTAAATCTCGATGGGCCAAGTTAAAGGCCGCGTAATGCAAATAACTGACCTCCTTAGGGGACACGCCTTGTATGATGGCATCGTCTTCCGAGTCAGAGTCAGCGTCCATGGCGTGTTCCTGGTGGAAGGCGGAGCAGGCAACATCAACCTGTACACAAATATAATACAATTGTTTAACAAATATAATTAATGTAATAATAAAATTACATTCATTTATTTCAGACTATTTATATGTCCGTAGTTGTTAGTACGAGTACCGTAACAAAAGTCTTAATTGTATATTAGTCAATACTAAAATCAAAACAAAACATCTTTCATAATATTCAAAATAGGCTAGTTTCCTAAAAAATTCTAATTATAGTTTGACCAAAACCGCTGTATCGCGCCTTCGGTATGTGCGCGGCTCCCGGGACGGCAGTGCAGGCCGCTCATTCGTCATCACTCACGGCATCCCGCCCCCCGCCTCGTCGTGCATTCCTCCCGCCTCGCGCATTCCTAAGGCGCGGTACAGCAGTTTCGGTCAAACTATAGTCTGTCAGTTAGATTATCAAAAAATCTTGAACCTGTATTTTTTCTTTTGTCAATAATATAAAAAAATTATGAAGATATCGTCCGTTAAAGTTCCACATGACGTCACACCTTGCCACACTTTTTAGCATGGCGTGACGTCACGACCCTCCACTCCCAAATTTTGAAGCGCTTTATCTTTGTCATTTTTTGTTTGATTAACAAAAGAAAAAATACGTGTCCATTATTTTTCGATAATCTAACTGATGGACTAAATATAATAATGATTTTTTTACCCAGGAAACTACCCTATTCAAATCATAAAAAATCATATTTGGAGTCGAGGAAAATCATAGTAAAGAGTCTGGCCTTTCAGAAATCATCCTTAGGATTCCGTTTGCGCTCCCCCGAATCCGGCGCATGAGAAGCTATTTTCTTACGCATAAAAGTCATCAGCTCTTGCGTCAGCAAACATGCCCGACGCGCTGTAGAATCGAGGGAGCCTCACCAGAATCCTAAAGGCATTATTGTAATGTACACGAACACATAATCACAAGAATTACCTGTTCAATAGAAAGAGAGGGAAACTTTATAAAACCGATAGGAGATTTCGCACAACATATTCCTTCACAGGATTTTATCGGCAAAACAAATGAAGTTTAAAAAAACCTATATTCGCTGTTCATGATTTGCTTGACACATTAAAAAATAAAGCCTTTTTCGAATATCAAACTTTCGATTTATATCGTGTGCATGTGTTAAAGAACCTTAATTTTCCTTTGCTGACTAAACTTATGTTTATACGTAGTTTGTGTTTTAACTTGCCATCTCAAAAATATACAAAACAGCTTAAACTCCTGAGTGTATTGTGTGATACGTGGGACAGCCCCATGTTGGATCACTGAATACAGCTGTACACGTAGGTGTCAGTCGTTTCAATTTTTGTATATAGTGTGTAGTTTTAACTAACATTAGTTTAAGACTTACTAACAACATATTATGGATCTTGTAATTTGATATGAAATAAAATATTTATTATTATTATTAAAAGCGACTTCCACCAACTGCTTACCAGCTGCTTTGGATTCATATTATATAAGATCCTCTCAGCGTTGTTCTCTGAGTCGTTCCTGGACTCCATGATGGCCAAGAGCAGCTTGGAAGCGTTGTTCTTCAGCTCTAGGACGAGGTCCATGCGGGTCTTGCCGAGTGGGTTGATGTCATTCAGTATGAGCGCTGTTATTATGTCGAGTCCGTTGCTTTCATGGGTTGCTATGCAGTTCTGGTTGTCATGGCAGGGGCCTGGAGAATAAGGTTGTTTTTTTAGGCTATAGAACGAAAAGGTAAGGCAAAAGAGGTTTTTTAGGGTGACAAGAACTGACTTACAAAATGCATGTACTCAGAATTCATACATTTTTCATTCATACTTGTAACCTGCCGAAGCACATGCCTATTATTAAGAAAACCAATGTTATTTTATAGAATGTCGTAGCTGAAATAGAATTGAGCGAATCACGTCGGCCGCATGTACAGTGACCGCAGGGCAACAGTTTATACCGATAGCAGGCTATAGCTGAATGGGTTTGGTCTTATTTTGTTTTCAGTTTGCGTTGATGTCAGCTATCAATTCATATAGGTATCATGAGTGGCCGCTACTTTAAAAAAAAAAAAAAATGGCGGCCAGGTAGGTATGCCAGGCTCCATATAAAAATCTTGAATACCCTTTATCAGCAGTCAAATTATCATTACCATACTTGATATCTCTTACCTTGGCAATATTCAGTGAGTGTTTCCAGGGTCTGGTTGATAAGCGCCACGTTGCCTTCGTTGATGTACAGTCCCAACAGGCCCAGGCCTCCGGTGGTGGACCCGCAGATACAATCCAGGAACATCAAGGTTTGTGATACTAGGTTGTAGTTGGATTTGTTGTTTTGATTACGGAGGAGGTTCTGAGAACAATCAGGAGAAACTCGTTATTTTGACTGTTCCGACGGTTAAGTTTCGGTTAATCAGTCTGGCAGATAATTTCATTAAAATTGTGTGACTTCTTTTTATAATTATAATTCTATAAATATTTGTTACGGCTACGAATCATATTTAGATCAACATACAACCTGATGCTGGCCAGCAAATTGCAAAAAAACGTAAAAAAATTGAATTTCGCAGGCTACTCTGACACTTTCGCCATAAATGCAGTTCAATTGTTTTATGTTATCTGTGGCTGAACCTCTGATTAATTCGTTAGTAAGAAGACAGTTAATTTAGCTCATGTATGACATAATCTGCGTTCGTGATTTAGTTTCCAAACATATAAACAAATATGAGTCATTGGAAAAATAACTTTAGTACCTACATAACAAAGTTCAGTTTACGCTACAACTTTAAACATTTCTATAACTTTTTCTGTCACTGAAATCAAATTAATTTTTACTTAAATAACGTTGATATTCGTTTAACTTGAAATAAGATCAATTGGAAACATGAATCTGAATAAATCGTAAATTGTTGACATTACCTGCAGGTCCGGGTTATGGTTTTCGCAGAGCAGCTGAACGAACCGTAGAATGGGCCTCATGATGGCCACTTTGGGAGGCAGTACATCAGAGTTGCCAGCCTCTTTCTTTTCCGCCATTATTTCTTCCAGAGCTGTCGTACCTGCATCGTGAAAATAATCATGTAACTTTTCAAGTAAGTCAACTTTTCACTGACTGACATCTAGTAGAGCAGAAGGATATTTTCAGAAAATAAATAAAATACTCAGATAACACTTTATTTACTTATAACTGTTAAGGTAGATAAAGAGCTGTGGTGGCCAGTGGTAACGGCTTCGACTTAAGAGTTGGGTTCGAACCCAGGCATGTATTGGAACGTTTTTAATAAACAAACACAATATTGTCTCTTTGTAGTCTATGCATGTGTCAAATGAGTTTGACGTTACTTACATCGTTCTCTCTGGTAATGGCCGTTTAACAAGCTACATGTATCCGTGCTCTTTGAATATTAAATCTAATTTAATCTTAACTGTTCAGTTATTGTATGGCCCCAAAACCATCAGCATGCGCTTTATTTTGCTAAAATTAATTTAATGCTTTAATCACCACTGCTCTCAAAAACGGTGAAGGAAATCATCGTGAGGAAACGGGCACCGAACCGAACATATTTGAAGACATTTGACATCCACCAAGCCGCACTGGGCCCGCGTGGTATATTACGGTACGACTCATAAAGAGGAGGCCTGTGTCCCAGCACAGAGTGTGAGAGTGTGTGTGTGTCAGAACTTTATAGGCTGATTGTTGTAAATAGAGCTTTGCAATAACATCGGCATTTTTTTCAAAATTAGAGTAAGCCTCGGCTAGCCCTGCCTAGCCATTTGATATACACCGTGTTCCGGAAGATATAAATAAACTTCGACCAGTCCCAGCAGTCTCGACATTCATAGCGATCGCTTTACGACCGAATTCGGTCGCAAAGTCCTGTCACTCCATACATTTCACCTGTCAATTCGGGACTTTGCGACCGAATTCGGTCGTAAAGCGATCGCTATAAATGTCGAGACTGCTGGGGCAGATGTTCAGACAATGGAAGTAAGCATTTTTCATTGTGGACACATTAATGAATTTTTACTTTTTGTTAATTTTCATACAAACTAAATACCTTGACGTAAATCACCCAATATGCATGCCTCTCTATCCGAAGCATTTGATAGATTTATCATTTTAATTGCACTAAGCGGTAACATAGGCCAAATTAAGACTTTTTTTACTGCATAACTCAATAAAATTTCAATAAGGGCTGATTTTTCAATCATCTGACAACTTTATTCGAGGAATAATTTTGAAATTTTGACAGTTGTTTCATACAAAAACTGTCAAACGTCCATTTTTTTCCCGAATAAAAGTTATCTGGCGATGGAAAAATTTGCCCTAAACGAAATGAGAAATATCTTTGAATCAAATCAAATCAAATCAATCTTTATTTGTGAGCATAAGTACAAAAAGGTGTTATTTATACATTTTAGCTGATCTGTATGTTCGGCCAATAATCGGCATACAAATATAATATTAGTAAGCAGGTTATTTTTACTATCATAATTAATAAAGTCTAGGATAAAAGAAATGAAGCAATAAAGGAAGGACTACTTCCTTTATTAGATTTGATTTGTAAAATCTAAAGTTTATGGATAACGCGAAGAACACGATGTATGAGACTCAAATATTTATTTTTTCATATGTCGAGTCCACACGAGAAAGAAGAATAGTTACCATGTGACATGGTGTGTATATCCGAGTACGCGTGGACAGCAGAGCCGCAAGCGCTGCTCACCTCTTCATCCATCTCCTCACCGACCACTAAAACCGGGGTTGCCTTGGTAGCTGTAAAAATACATATAAAATAAAATAAAAGCAAAGTAAAAAAAAAGTCATTTTTCGAGGTCTGGGAACGATTCTAATACCGCAAATATATTTATTTTTTATTTTTGTCTGTTTGTCTGAATATATGTTCCAGCATCACGCAAACACTACTGGATAGATTTTGTTCAAATTTTGCATAGATATTATTACCTTATAAGTCTGGTCAGTCCGTAGGTTACAAATTATTACGCTATTTGCTATGGGGAATGAACAATATTGCAATTTGTTCGTATTCGTCTATAGTTTAACGCAAATTGTAACATACGAGGCAAAATTTTGCAGATAGTTACAGATTTAACATTTTAAATGATTATCATCACGCTATCCTTTAAGGAGCTTTAATCATGAAATAATATAAGTACGGCTATTTTAGTCAACTTTCAACAAAGCATTTAGTTTATATGCCTGAAAGGACTTGGGGGAGGCGTTTGCTCAGCAGTGGGAAAATGTGGGCTAAATAAAAAAATAGAAGATGAAGAAGAAATAAGAAAAAGTATTTATTGCGACTCGCACAGGAATATCATAAAACTAAACTAAACACAACCAAAAATAAAAAAAACCAAATTATATTTTTTTTTAAAAGTAACAATAAGAAAAATGAAACAAAGTCCTGTACGAGGCTAAAAGGCTCCTATCTCAGCATGATGCTACGACATTTAAAAAATAAATGTCGCAGCGCTGGTATTCTGATAGGGCCCGCTGTGATGTCACGGGCAATTACAGTAATAAATAATCTATTTTATTATTTAAATATGTAAAATATTATGAAATAAAATAAATAATTCATTCTTAATCCGCGCCAGACGTAACTTCAATACTTGTCCATGCCCTAAATGATATTATTAAATAAAATAAAATAAATAATTCATTCTTAATCCGCGCCAGACGTAACCTCAATACTTGTCCATGCCCTAAATGATATTATTAAATAAAATAAAATAAATAATTCATTCTTAATCCGCGCCAGACGTAACCTCAATACTTGTCCATGCCCTAAATGTCAGAAGCACTTTGTGGCATTGCTGTGACAAGTATAGGGACGCCTGCGCAGATAATAAATAAAATAAATACAGTATACATTACGGCTGTGTAATGGAACAGTATAGGTGCAGTCAGCCTTGTAATTGCTTTACTACGTGTGTAAGGCTGAATGTCTCTTGCACGTTATAAAACGACAAGGTATATTTTTCTGTGTCCAGCCGGTCGATTCTGTAAAAATCTCACTGTGAAAACTCAAATGAAGTGAGCTTGATGTAAGTTGTCAGTAGTGTCAATCCCTAGCATTATTTGGAATGACAGCTCGCTCCACGCTCACTTCGCCTAAGTTTTCACGGTTAGATGGTTACAGAATCGACCAGCTGGACACATAGAAAAATATACCTTGTCGTTTTATAATGTGCAAGTGACATTCAGCTGGTGTTATCCCTTGTCATCATCTGCCTAGCCTTTTCCCAACTATGTTGGGGTCGATTTCCAGTCTAATCGGACGCAGCTGAATACCAGTATTTTACATGGAGCGACTACCTATCTGACCTCCACAATCCAGTTAACGATACCCCTCGGCATGACTGGTTGTTAGACTTTCGGGCTACTGACGACCCGTAAGGACTGTCCTGATCCGCGAATGGCAGCCGGGACCAACGGTTTAATGTGCTTTCTAAGGCATGGAGGGGTCCAGGTGTTCCCTTGTATGAGTGCAATAAAAATACCAGAAATCGGAGTCGGTGGCGAGAAATCTCGAGGCGAATCATATCAGCCCCTAGACAAGAAACTACATGAGGACCACGACCGCTGTGACAAGAGTGCCACAAAGAAATCCAGGTTTTTTTTTTTTTGTAAATAAATTACACATTTTCGTTTTGGTCCCCTCACGATGTTTTTTTTTCGCCGTTTTGAGAGCACTTAACTTTTTGGTGGAACAGTAAATGGATAGAACACTTACGATCGGTGGAGGTGGTCTTCTGTTTCTCCGAGTAGTTGGTGCGTTGCTTTTCGCTGGCGGCGGATGTACTGCTAGCTGCCAGCGATCTGATCTCATGCTGAGCCTCGCGCATTTTGTCGTAGAATACCTAAAAAACACGCATTTCTAGAATAAAATATGATTTTACCGTGAACCTGTGCATACTTTGGCAGATAAAGGATTGATTATGAATTTTTTCATACAAATAAGTAAAATTGAAGTGTCTTTTTGTAATGTCAAAATAACAGCTTTTTACTAAATGCACCATCATCAAAAAACTCTCCTCCGTCTCGTCTAACGTCTAAATGCATATGTACAGTCACGAGCACCAATATGTCAACACGTGGCAACTTTCAATTGCGATTTTTTCGTGAAATAACGAATGCAACGCTGAAATACGACACATTACATAAACCTATGTGTTCTAAAATGCTTTGTTCGTAACAACATAAAATTTCATTAAAAAATAAAGGAGTAAATCGCTTTTGAATAAAGCCGAGTGTATACATACTTTTGCTCGTGACTGTACGGTACTTATTATTCAAACTCAAACTCAAATAATTTATTTCAATTAAACCAATTACAGGCACTTTTGAATTGTCAAAATTAAATAGTCGGTCAGTTAGTCAGAAAGTTGAAGCTAGTTGCCCATTCCAAAACGTAGATCTCTATGGAGAAGAACGGGCAAACAACTCCACGGACACTCTTTTAAATCAAGATATTATTTACAAAATCCTGGGTACATTATTCTTATTGCTTCTATATGTGAGATATATTATTATATTATATGATTATTATAAGCCTGTGTTGTCCCACTGCTGGGCAAAGGGCTCCCTTCCCTTCTTCCACTTTTCCGGTACGGTATGTACGGTACTTATATTATTTTTATTGTCTGTCTGTCTTGTTTGTTCCAGCTAATCTTCGAAACGGCTGGATTGATTTTGACAGGATTTTCACAGGCAGATAGCTGATGTTATAAGGAGTAACTTTGGCTTCTTTCATTTTAGAAAAAGAATTAGGGTAGAGCGCAAAAAAAATAAAATTCATGAAATCCAATTTGTTTTCCTACATGAAATCGCGGGCACGTATAGTCTTACATAGAAAGTGAAATCCCCGTCATATTTTACACCGAAAAAGGAACAAAACAATCAAAACGAAATTCGCTGGAAAATAATTCAAACTATGCTAAAATGTAGTAAAAAACATGGAAAAACCCCAGAATTCCCATCTCTATCCACACTTTGACCATTTGGTGCGTTCCGAGGAATTCTTTTGGTGCGCTTCATTTGGTGCGTTTCAAAGTTGGTGCGCATCGAGGAATACCCCCAGGATTCCTGAGGTTCTTCCATGTTTTTTACTACATTTTCCCTGAGTCAGGAAAGAACATATCTACCTTCAAAAATGCTTGTGATATTTCACCATTTTGTAGTTTTGTATAGATGCTGTGTTGAATTATTGGGTTGCCACCCTCGAGGAGTGCAATACCTGTGTAAAAAAGAAATGATATTTTTTATTAAACGTTTTTAATTAATTAACTACAATCGCCAATAACCTGACACATTTATATTAATTAATGGGTAGTTGGACCCTACGTGCTAATAGAAAGCGATCGTCACGCGAATACGTTATCTTCGCGTTCATATGTCACTTTTCATTCGGAAAACTGGAAGGCGCCCTCTGTCGCCGCGACCACGCTTTCCGGTTCACGGAACAAAAAGTGACAAATGAACGCGACGATCGCGTATTAGTGCGATGATCGCTTTCTATTAAGACGCGGCCTAAGAGTTACAAAACGTTGATAGAAATACGGACAAGTTTAAATTTAAACGGCTACGAATTCGACAAAAAATACTTGTTTTGAGTGGGAATCGAACCCGTGACCTTTTGCGTACAAGCCAATCTCTTAGTCACTTAGCCATACCAATTTGTAATATATCGAGAAGGAGAATAATAAAATGCGAAATTATTGGCTTTCAAAGGTCACACACAAAAAAAAAAAATTTGAAAACAGTTTTTAAAAACTCACCAAGCTGTATAGCCTCCAAGAAGATAGCCTGTCGATTGGTGCTCTTGATGACCAGATCTACTACCAGATCTGAAGCCCCTTCCTTGTCCAGATGGGCCTGTACTTGGGCGAGGGTCTGTCCCGTGCGGAGCAGGACTTTCGCTGAATAAGCGTATGTACAGTTAGTTACATAGCCAACGAAGACGGGCAGCTAGCAAACGTGTTAGAAAGCTTTTGGGATGCTAAATAAATATAAGAAGGGAATTTTACGAGTGGGGAAGAGAAATAAGGGGTACATTTATTGGTTTTGAGCATTTTAAAGTGTAGATAAAAAAAGTTGCAAGCTTAGAAAATTACAGGGTATTAAAAGTTTTACACCATTATGGTTTAAAATCTGTATCAGGGCCAAACTTTGATGTATTAGAGTGAGGGTCATCATTGTTGCAGTAAGAAAGAGATAAAGCTATAAAGGACAGATAATGCCATCCCTTTTGTTGTAACAGGGACAGTTGTAACACATCTTTTTGTGTTATGTTTTATATATTAATTTTGAAGAAAACTACACATAGGCATCATATAGGAACAACTTTATATTCAAATAGATTCATTATTTCAACTAAATAATTTATTTTTCTTAGTTGTTATATCTGTATTAAATACAATATATAAAGAATAATTAGTTTATACAAGGCATACATAATGATGTGATCTATATTAAAATGCTAATTTAAATTATAAAAATGGGAATAGCGATAAAGCAATTGATAAGGTGGGCGAAAAGTACGCAACAAGTGATTTGCTTGCGAAATATATTTAATTAAAATATACCAATACGTATGTATAAGAACTCAAGTAAATACTAAATCAAAAAATCTGTCTCGCCTTTTCCGTACTATGTTGGGGTCGGCTTCCAGTCTAACCGGATGCAGCTGAATATCAATATTTTATATGGAGCGACTTCCTATCTGACCTCCACAACCCAGTTACTGGGTAACACGATATCCCTTGGTAAGAGTGGTTGTCAGACTTCTGGGCAAAGATTTATCAATGACAGCCGGAACCGACGGCTTAACGTGCTTTCCGAGGCACGGAGATGTAATATGGACTCGATAATTTTTAATTATGATTGAATTACTTGAGTTCAGATACACCTAAGATTTGTGAGCACTCAGTGTTTTAAAATAAATATTTATGCTGTATATTGCTTGGCATATTTCGAGGAAAATATCGCAATAGATTTTAGGTTAATGGAACCTCTTGAGCTTTTTGTATTCCGTAATACACTATCAGGACAAATGGCTTTCATTTTGACAGTTCAACAACATTCATTGCGTTATTTACGTTGTTGAGCAGATCCATTTTTTGAACATATGAAGCATGGATTAGCAATTTCCTTCAAAATGATTCAGATTTAAATTGATAGTGTGTTACGCAATTAGGATGCAGATTGCACTTGTACTGTGGCCTGAAGCCGTATTATGAGGTGTAGAACCTTGATTTTTCCAGTGTGAGAAAGAGATGGAGCTATACAGTACGGATAGCACCATCTCTTTTTTGCAACGGCCCTTGGTACCAAGTTTGCCCAGATATTTTTAATGAACACACTTGTGTAGTACTGTGACCTGAGGCCGTATTATGAGGTTTTGGTACATGATTTTTCTAGTGTGAGAGAGAGATGGAGCTATACAGTACGAATAGCACCATCTCTTTTTCGCAACGGTCCCTGCAAAGGTTTGTCTAGATATTTTTTTGGACCTTATGCATGAGCTGTCTGACGCAGGGTTGCAGTCCAGTTTAGTCTCTCTATGTAGGCTAAAAATCGAAATATGCCAATCAATATACCGAACACTGTGCAACGCAAAACTCTAGTGTATATAAAATGGTACTTTTGGTACCGTCTAGTGGCATGGACCCACCTGTCTTCATCTTCAGCGGATGGCTTTCTGCATCGCATGCGGTGAGAAATAAAGAAAGATTGCTACACTAAACTATTAAGTGTTATGGGTTTAAGGTGCCTTTGTTATGTAGGAAAGAGAACTAATTTTGTTGAGTTATGCACGATCAAACGTCATATTTACTGGTAAACCTCTTTATTTCTTCGTCAATAGAACAGTATAGTCGTCAGACCGAAGTAAGAATATACAGGGTCAAATTAAATTAGGAAGCGAAATTCCAAAGACGACATGTCTCATATATATTTAAAAGTTATTGTTTCAGATTGACGTTATTTCAAGTTAAACAAATATCAACTTTATTTTAATGGTTATTAAGTCGATTACAGAGTGACTAGCACTATTGAAAAAGTTATAAAAATGTTTGAAGTTGTAGCGTAAACTGAACTTTATTGTGTAGGAATTAAAGTTATTTTTCCATAAACTCATATTGTTTACATTTGTGGCGAATATGTCGCGAATGCGTGCACGTAATAAAACAGATTTTCTTAACCCATACTTCGAATAACAAAACTGCCAACAGGTATTGACTCCCAAAAAATAACATCAGTTCTTCTTTATTTTTATTTTATCCTGATAAGATATCGATACTCATTACGTCTGCAGAGTTTCACTAGCTAATTTAATTTGACCTTATATTTTCATTCCCTAAGCCATTTAAACACTACGAATGCGGTAGCCCGCAAGCAAAGTTCTCCAGCCTAAGGAGAGCTGCTACGAATATTATTACGCTAAAATACTAATATTTTTTTTAACATTTTTTAATTGTTTTTTATACTTACTTATTTTTAGAAATATTTAAAAATGTGATTAAGTGTGTAAATAAATAAACGAAATAATAATTTCTATCCATATTTGTGGGTAGTCTTTTCCGTATGCGTTGTAGTCTAACAATGTTAAATTTATTTAATTCATAACAAAGGCATCTTTTTATCACTAAATTTACGCACTAAATCCTATCACCATAAGTAAGAACAAGTCTAGTGTCATATTTACATGAAAATTCAACAATTTTTCAGAGGGAAAGAGACTCTTAATTAGTAGGATATAAGAGCCGAATATTTTAAAGCATTTTACGTTGCCATTAATGGTATTTATCGTTAGACGGCTGAAGATGATAAAAAGCCTGAATTTAGACTACGTAACAAGAATATTCAAGTAATGCAACCACATTCTTCTTTTTATAGGGTCTAATATTACATACAATAAAGATTTTATTGTATGTAATATTAGACCCTATAATTATATGGACGTTGGGAGGCAAAATTGCCTAAGGGCTGATTTTTTAACTGTCTGATAAGTTTATTCGAGGAATAATTTTATAATTTTGACAGTTATTTCATACAAAAACTGTCAAACGTCAATTTTATTCCCCGAATAAATTATCTGGCGATGGAACAATCAGCCCTAAGCGACATGGGGCTGACTTTGCAAGAGAACAGTTTAAAGTTAAACTTTTAGAAAAAAATATTATATAAATTCTGATTCAGATGATAAAATAAGAGTACCAAAACAGTAAGAATGACGCCTGTAGGATGATTAAAAGAATTTATGCTTTTTTTTTCTGAAATGTTAAACTTTAAATTATTATCCTGTAAAGCTAGCTCTATGTCGCTTAGTCAATTTTGCCTTTTAAGCGTAGAATGTACGTCCAGATTTTGTTAACTACTCATAATACAGCAATGTATTTTCAAAACATATTTACTTGTAAGCTCGAATCTTTCCCTTTGAAAAACACAGTTACTTTTAATTTCTAACCAAGTTATGAACAGTGCTGACATCTACCGCTAACTGTGCACACTAGTCTGACACTATCCTTGGGAAACTGTTAACAAGTTTGTTAATTTAGTCAGTTCACTCACTATTACTTTCAAGACTGCTTCACCATTTTACACCGATTTCAAAAAGGCGGTTCCCGATTCTATTGTTTTTTATTGATAACTAGGTAAACCGTTTTTTGACAGATGGAACGGAAGGACGGAACGGATGAATGGAAGTGATTGCAGCAGCACACAATACATTGATTGATACACGTACGGTATTATTATGTCTGTAAGAAACCATAAATAAGATAATTGAATGAGATAAGGCAGTTTATATATTTATTTTATTACGCATTTTAAAGTTAACTTTTACGTAATCTGGAATATGTACGTTCTAAGACAGCTGTCAAAAAACGGTTAACCTAATGAACAGGGTATATAGTGTCTGAAAGACACGAAAACACAAAATCTATAACATTTTTTTTTTACAGTCTTTATATCATACCATACCAAAAATAACCCAAAAACTGTTTCTGAAAGTTTTTTTGTGTGATAAATGATGAAACCAGCCTTGATTTACTTAATAACTACCTCACACCTCAAACTTAAGAGCTTAGTTCAGGTTATGCTGAATAAAGTGGAGAGTTTATTGAAAATTCAAAATCCCAATTTAATTTTTTTTTTATTATTGACAATAATAATAATAACAATGGGCTCACTCTTGACCTCAATCCAGCCCAGAGGCAGGGATGAGATCTACGGTGGAACGAGCTTGCCCAGAAGAAGCCTATTCACTCTCGCCTTGAAGAGATTCGGGTTGTATGAACTCGGGAATGCAGTCGCAGGCAGATGAAAATGCGAACCCAACGACACGGACTTCCGAAATTAAGTTATTTTTCACTTTGTAGTGTCGTTTTTGGAAGTCGGTTGTTTTTTACTAACGCATTCGCCTCGTTCAAACAAAAGCGCATCGCTTCAAAATGCCAAGAATAAAGCACAATTGCTTTAAATTAGATTCTCAAATTCAATTTTAATTTATTTTAAAGTCGAGCTCACATTACGGCCGCAATAGGCCGCAGCGCAACGCATTTTCATACCAAAAAAGTGCGGTGCGACCAGCCTGTAGTATGTGTTGGTTCATAGAATTTATACAAAACTGATGACGGAGGAGTTTTATATAGTTTCAGAACTTTATTATTCCTCATTAAGAATTAACAATAATTCACTTACTTCGAAACTAAAGGGTTTTTAGGTCCGGGGCATACCTACCTGTCGCGAAAGCGATTTATGCGCGGCCGCCATTTAAAAAAATAATCAAAATGGCGTCCACGCATGAAACGCTTAACGGGGTTTGGTGGAAAAACAAAATGGCGGTCAGCTAGGTGCCAGGTTCCATATAAAAATCTTCAACCTCTTTACATGTTTTTGTGCGTACAAAAACGGCGTTTACAATTCGTTGCGTTGCGGCCTACCCCAAACTGCTTCAGCCTAAACAGATATCCACTCAGCATAACCTGAACCACTTCACACCATTTCAACCCCACAAGCATACACATAACTTACCGCCGGGCCCGTGTGTAACAGTCAAGGAACATGGTGGCGGCGATATCTTGGGTTCCGACTTCCGGTTGATGAAGTATTGGGACAACAGCTTCGAACGTAGCTGATTGCCCTGGTGACCAAATTTGAAGAATTTTTTAGATGTACTGGTCTGTGGATGGCGTAATATTTGCTGTTATATAAACAAGGTGTTAGGTTAAACGAAGGCATGTTTTAAGGGATGTAGTACTCATGAAAATTAACTTTTTCCTATGGACCAACTATGAAATAGGATAAAATACCGTCCAAGTGCGCTACGGATCACGCACAGTGAAGGGTCCATAGTTTAGATGAATATGTACGCATGCTCAGTTGATTTTATGGACTACAAATAAAGTTGATATTTCTGTTTTTATATGAGAAACAAGGTTATTGGGAACAGTAGATATTTGTTTAAATATTTGAGTACTACACTCCCTTAAAGTATGTCCCTCGTTTAACCTAACACCTCTTAGATAAATAATGGGTATATTTAAGCAAGATTGACCGCATAGCGGGCATACTTCACTCTTTGGAGCTTTCATCGGTACGGTACTTAGTCGGGAAGAAAATTAGTTTAATGGCGATGCAAGTAAAATTTACCTAAATGTGCTTTTTTTTACTTGGGCGGTCCAACACCCCATGTTGTAACTTGTAACACACTTTCTACCACAATCCGAATGATTTTGAAGGAAATTCAAAATCCATTGCTTCATGAGTATGAGAAATTCGTCATTTCGACAACGTAAATAACGCAATGCGAATAATGTTGAATTGTCAAAATGAATGACATTGGGAATGTGTTACATAATTACCACGTAGGTAGGTATGTATGATAAGCACCTTTAGGTAAATTCTTATAACGATTGTATAGATGGTGCCATATAAAATGACATACGAAGATACGAAGTGCCCAGCCTTCAAGACTTTTACACACTGAATGCGAACAAACATTTGCGTGGGCATTCCCTAAAGCAGAGGGAAAATTCGTCAAAAAAAAAAGCCCTTGAAGCAATTCTTGTCTAACCGAGTTGTAACAGCATGGAATAGACTCCCAGAAAATGTAGTGATGGCTCCCACACTGAACTGCTTCAAGAATCGACTGGACAGATTAAATATCTCCAAGCTGTACGATACACACGCATCAGCTAATTAGCTGCTAGTGTGTCTTACCAAATAATAATAATAATAATAAGATACCTTCTCTCCATACTCCGGGTCTACAGCCATCATTTCTCGTAAAGTGCGTAATACTTTAACGCACAGTTTTTCTTCTTTTTCTTCTAGAAGCTTCTCCGTGTGACGGATCAGCCTGAGAACGAAACAATAAATTACTTAACCAGCATTTTAGATGTGAAAATGTACTGTGAAGTTTTTAAAAAAGTATAAAATAGCCAGCAGCTATTTTCGACAATACGGTGCGCTTTTGAGACATATGTCGCAGAATCTTTTGATATTTTAGCCGAAAAGATAAAGGGACTGACTAGGTCCTCAATTTCTGGTATACGAAGACGCTTTCAAGCCTACAAAGTTCCTACTGCTGGGACATAGGCATCCTCTCTGTGAGAGAGACAGTGGGCCGCAATCCACCACGCGGGCCTAGTGCGGGTTGGTAGATATCACGTGTCTTCGATTTTTTGGTTCTAGGACATGTCGGTTTCCTCACGATGTTTTCCTACAACGTTTTGACGTACGTATTAAATTACACAAAGAAAAGCGTCTGGCTGAGTTCGAACCCATGACCTACAACTCGCAAGTCGGGGCTGATACCACTGGGCCACCGGGTCACCACTGGCACTGCTCTGGAAGAAGTCGCCTTACATCCTACATTAATAACCGTTAGTAACTTTTTTGTTGACAACGTAAACTTTCTTGTTGGAAATGGTAAGCCCATCTACGTGATTTCAACATACCTGGAAATAAAGATCCCGCTTGTGTCAGAATGCGACACTTCCCCGGGACTGGTGAACAGTAGATGAGGCTTGTACAGGATGTCCACGAGGAGGGACTGTTCTGCCTGCAGGAGGGGACGCAGTTGTTCCTCTAGGAGGGCTACGATCTCTTGGAGACCTTCCATTACTGATCTGTCGTTTTGGAGGTTTGCCTGAGGAAGAAATTCGAGATAATATCTATCTAATACTAATATTATAAACGTGAAAGTTTGTATGGATGGATGGATGGATGGGTGGATGTTTCTTACTCTTTCACACAAAAACTACAGAACGGATTTAGATGAAATTTGGCACACCGGTGGTTTATAACCAGGATTAATATATAGGATACTTTTCATCCCGATATTACCACGGGATCTAAATTTATGCGGGTAAAACCGCGGAGCATTGATAGTAATGCAAATACAAGTGACGTGCGAATTAGCAACTTATTAGCGTAGCACACTCATCAATCTCAATCTGAATCATTTTGAAGGATACTGCTAATACATTGCTTGATGCGTTCGAAAAATTTGTCCGCTCAACAGCGTAAATAGCGCAATGAATGTTGTTGAACTGTCAAAATGAAAGAGACTGCTACTAATATAGAGATATACGTAGATAACTGCGTAAAACACTAACAGTAGTAATTAATAACTTTCATTTTGATAGTTCAACAACATCCATTGCGTTATTTACGTTGTTGAGAAGATTTTTTTTCGAACATTTGAAGCATTGGATTAACAATAGCCTTTAAAATGATTCAGATTGGGATTTAATGTGTCTTACGTAATTAAGGGGGTTTGAACACATATTAAAACCAAAGTTGAAAGGAAATCGTTTGGCTTGGTATGGGCATGTGATGAGAAGGAACGAAACGCATGTGACTAAAAGAGTGATGAATATACATGTTGATGGATGGAGAGGGAGAGGAAGGCCAACGAAAAGATAGATGGATTGTGTGAGGAATGATATGAAAGAGAAGGGAGTGAATGATAGCGTGACGGTTGACAGGGGAGAATGGAAGAAGAAAACGTGTTGCGCCGACCACAAAGGATATGGACAGTAAGATGATGGTGTGTTCATCATCTTTCTAAACTTAAAACCTATCACCATAAAAAACTCACCTGTGAAGACATCTTCTCAAGTTTGGAAGTCTTGGACGCCAGCAGCCACTTGCTGGTCTGTCGGGACAGCGCGGCTGCCTTCTCGAACACCGTCTGGATCTTGGCTTCCAGTTCCAAGGGAATGGCAATGCTACGAGATTTGGCTGCAAATATCAAACTCAAACTGAAATCATTTATTTCAAATAAACCATTTCAGGCACTTTTGAATTGTCAAAGTTAAATAGTCGGTCAGTTAGTCAGAAAGTTGAAGCTAGTTGCCCATTCCACAACGTAGATCTCTATGGAGAAGAACGGGCAAGAAACTCCACGGACACTCTTTTAAATCAAGATATTATTACAAAATCCTGGGTACATTATTCTTATTGCTTCTATATGTGAGAACAATGTAAAAAAGAAACAATTTAAAATATAAAATTAAAAATAAGCTCTGGCAGTTAAGAGATGACCAGTCTCAACCGACGGCGCCCGTTCACGAACATGACGCGTGGATCAGCACCATCTAGCTCAACCATTTCGTAGGAAACCGAATGATCCAACACACGCGCCACCACCAGTGAGACATTTAAGTGAGCATGATATATTCTCAACTGCTATACTCTTTCAAGTCAACATCAATATTCTTCATATAAAAATGAAGGCGAGTATTTAGTACGGCAGATCTTTTACCTAAGGCGAAATCCTCAGGATCGCCCGCGAAATTTAAAATTACTTACGTTTTTTGCACAGGTCAGTGTCAGGTTTTACGTTGATTAAAATATGTTTTGCGACCGTAACAAATACGGCTTAACAGAATGAGAATCAGCAACACAACTCCTTAAGTTAGAATTGGCCTCAAATGTCACGATTTCACGAAATAATCATTTAATAGGGTAATAAAAAACTTAGAGATGTATTGATGATTTTTACGATTATAATTCTATAAAGTATATAATTAATTTGTTACGGCCACGAATTGTATTTAGATCAACATACAGCCTGGTACTGGCGCCAATTCCCTTATTCCCAAACTAAACTTACTAAGTTCAGTGCATCTTTTTCTTTCTCTTTCATTAAAAAAAAACCGGCCAAGTGCGAGTCGGACTCGCCCATGAAGGGTTCCGTTACGCTACGATTTATGACGTATTAAAAAAAAACTACTCACTAGATCTCGTTCAAACCAATTTTCGGTGGAAGTTTATATGGTAATGTACATCATATATTTTTTTTAGTTTTATCATTCTCTTATTTTAGAAGTTACAGGGGGGGGGGGGACACACATTTTACCACTTTGGAAGTGTCTCTCGCGCAAACTATTCAGTTTAGAAAAAAATGATATTAGAAACCTCAATATCATTTTTAAAGACCTATCCATAGATACCCCACACGTATGGGTTTGATGAAAAAAAAAATTTTGAGTTTCAGTTCTAAGTATGGGGACCCCCAAAATTTATTGTTTTTTTTTCTATTTTTGTGTGAAAATCTTAATGCGGTTCACAGAATACATCTACTTACCAAGTTTCAACAGTATAGCTCTTATAGTTTCGGAAAAAAGCGGCTGTGACATACGGACGGACAGACAGACAGACAGACAGACATGACGAATCCATAAGGGTTCCGTTGCCATTTGGCTACGGAACCCTAAAAAGGACAGAAGATAAATATTAGTTTAGTCCTATCAAATTAGTCAGCGCCTGACGTAAATCGACGTATTTTTAGTAGCCATGTTTTTAATCACGTCTAATTTGCCTATGGAGTATCATAATTTGACAGGACTAAACTAATATTTATCTTCTGTCCTTTTTAAATTTAGTTTAGTTTGTGAACAAGGGAATCGGCACCACTGACCTGCAAAGTGCGAAAAACGTAAGAAGGGGCTTTGAAGGTCCGTGGCATAGCTACCTGTCCGTCATTTTGGTTTTTTTTACTTTACGGGGTTTGGTCTTATAGAGGTACGAGGAGCAGGGTGTAAAGTTCACTCATCTTCCATAGAAAAGAGAGGATCCTCCGACCAGACGGGTGTTATGTCTAGTGGGCAACCGCCCGATGATTCATGTCGGGCCGTTGTCTATAAGCTAGTTGCGCGGTAAACTGTGCTTGCGGGATGCAGGATTTTGTGTGACGTCAGTATGACGTAGAGTTCGCATGTGGCATTGTATTGTAGATACTGCTACAGTCTTATAATGTTTTCTGTTTGCATTGATGTCAGCTCCCTGGCTGAGGGGCTTAATTTATTGAGGCATCCACAGGCAAGCCTGGTTAAGCAGATGACAACCAAATAGGTTGAACTGCGAGATGTAAAAAAAAAAGTTGATGTCAGCTATCGATTTATGTAGGGGTTCATGCGTGGCCGCCATTTTGAAAAAAAAAAAAACAAAATGGCGCGACAGTAGGTATGCCAGGCTCTATATAAAAATCTTCAATCCCCTTTCCATTCCGCGGGCTACCCTGGCGTTTTCGACTTACATGGAAGTCACGTGGGAGGCTTTTGCCCAGCAGTGCGATGCGATGGCCTTCACCACGACATGAGCTTGAGCTAGCATCACTTACTTATGGGTAGTGTCGATTCTTGCAAAGAATACTGACCAACTTCACTGAGCGTGCGGATGCACTTCTCGACGTTAAGCTTCTGCGGCGGCGTGAGCCATGGACACTGGTAGATGCTGAACGTCGTCTGTAGTAGCTTCACGAATATCGACTGACGAGTCTGTGGGAAATAAACGAGGTATTTTTGTAATGACATTGGTAAAAGACGTGTTTAGTCGATTGATTAATTATGAACAATTTGAAGGCTTTTTTGGTGCACTTATTGAGTACACGTACTATTAAAGCAAAAAGGATGTAAAAAAAAGACGCTTAACGAAGCCAAGAGCCACTTATTATTCCTGTAATTGTTATTTGTCGTACTGGACCATATCTGGGAACCTTCTGGTTACGGAGATATTGAAGTTCTAACTTTTTTTTTTTTTTTACGAAAACCAGAGGGGCAATTATCGTAATTTTAAGAACGTTCACAGTCTGATCTCAATCTCAATCTGTCAAAAAATGCGTCTAATCTCCCTACATTTTGAAATTTGTTTGTCGCCGAGATGAGACTGCGACTAGATTTTGAACATTTTAAATTACGAGAATTGGCCTTCAGATTTAGGTTTAATAAATTAACTTTCAAGACACCCACGACCCCTGTACCGCTGCATGTACCCATAAGCGCAATGTTTTGAGTTAGCGATTTTTCACACTAAAAATAAAAGTCGTTTCGCAGCAATTATTTTTATGCAATGTTACTTAGTTTGATGTACAGAAGCTACCACATCAAGCTACTACAATCTGTCAATTTCTTTAATAGATTTTCAACTTTATCGCTTTAAGTATTAAGTGCAATATTGATTGGGAAAATTTGACATTTTCCCGTAGCTTCATGTGCTGGCGTCTGTACATAATACGTAGTTAACGGCTATGTAATGGGTCTTTTTACACCCTGTATGTTCAACAAACAGTTATTTATGTTTTTTTAAATTAACAGTACCTGGAAATGAAATATTTATTATATTTTGTGTGTTAACTTCGATACTTACGTTAATTTGAAGAGAAGAAATATCCCAAGCCGCAATAAATGGAGTTTTAATTAATTTAAAACGAAATCTATTTTACATACTTTATGATTTACAGCATGAAAAAAAATACGTTTATTTGCGGCAAACATGACGCACAAAACGAACACAAACACAAAAAACAAGTTGGAAGAAAACATGCGTCACATCCACGCAAAACGGCCATCGCTCAGCATAATGCTAATACCCTACAAGAGAGAGCCCCAGCGCTGGTATGCATCTTATATGACTTTAAGAGATAAAGACCTCGAGTTTTTCCTGCATTTCTTCTCAAGGATCAGTCAGATAGGAAATGAAGCCGCCATCTAGTTTTAAAATATTGACCAACAAAATATTGACGTTTAAAAATGTCTTAAAAGATCTACGTACAGATATAAACATTTCATTTTATTTCACTTGTATTTCACTGTGCAAGGTACTGGCATGTAAATACCCAGATTAACGTATACTTTATGAGATAGCGATAAATGATAAATTATTTTATTTTGTAAGTAGGTTTGTAAAAACACTTTTATACGTCAATCATATTTTAAAACTAGATGAGGTCGGCGTTTCCTATCTGACTAGTCTGAGAAGAAAGGCCGAAACAAACTCAGACGTCACAGTCTCTTTTAAAGTCCAGACGTAATCTTGGTCAGATCATATGAAGACCATGTAGATCGATGTCTGATAGTATTTGATAGTCACTTGTAAACTGGTACTATACAGAGTGGCAGGGACTTCGACTCGCAACCCATTACCATGGATTCAGTACATGATTTGTTCATACATTGAATCCAGAAAATCCGTTGAAGATTTTAGTCTGTTATTTAAAAAAAAAATGCTATTCCATACATTTTGAAAAAGTAGTAGAGCTCTATCTTTCGTTCCAAAACACAAATAGCGGACGCTGGCCGCACAGCTGCTGGACTAAAGTGGAACTGGGCTGGCCATATCTGTCGCATTGAGGAGCAGCAATATGTAAAAGCCACCACTCAGTGGATCCCAAAAAGTTTTTTTTTCTTTATAATTTTAAGATGTTTCTCATTTTTTTAATTTCACCACACCTTGTATGTTGGTCAACCACAGCATACAAGGTATGCAAAGTATTATTTACTTGTCTTGTAAGGTATTGTGTAAACCTACCTGCACTGTGGTACTCTGGTCGCTAAAGGGCGAATTGAAGAACGTGCATATCGTGTGCATGAGCACGTCCGTCACGTAGTTGACCCACGCCTTCTGCGTGCCGATTTGAGGCGGCTTGCGGGAGGTAGACGGCATCTCTGTTGAGGGACCTAAGGAAAAAACATAGTTTATAAGACGGATATTAGTTGAGGAGTTGGGCAGGATACTTGGCAAGGCGCAGTGAGGATAATAATAATAATAAAGGTTTATTCACAAAAAATACAGAAACACATTTACAAGCACATTACAATACATTGCAAGTTGCAAAATCTGTACAAAATATGTATAACCCTGTCCCTTAGACTAGGACAACCTGTATTCTAAGAGACAGTGTTCGGCCAAACAATTATATTAACATGATTTAATACAACAAATGAACGGTGTAGATGTTACTAAGCTTCTGTAATTTTGCTGTCTGTGTAGTGTAAATGAAATGAAATGTCGTGTTACCTGTTGGAGTAGGTAAGGATAGGTGGAGTATGGCTGTCAGAGTGGCGTCCAAGGACTGGAAGACGAGATGTCGTTCGTCCGGCGGCGAGATGGGCAGACAACATTGTTGCCATTGTGGGAAAAACCTGGATGAGGCTGGGACAGGAGTGTCGGTATTGGCACAAAAAAAGAGAGGTTTATGCCGAGCAGTAGGGAAAGTCGGGATGTGGATGATGTTGATGTTGATATAAGCCAAGAAAACATATAGAGGGAAATCTAAAAAAAAAAACAGTTTTTTTATGAGACTGTTTTAAAAATGCTTGTAGCTAAGAAAACTTGTTTTTGTTGATGTAGTCGATAATCCTGGGCATCCTTTTCCGCTAGATAAAGGATAACATTTGACAGTTATGACGGGTATTCCGAAGCCTGAAAGTTTGATAGTCTTTCCAAGGAGTATCGTGTTGCCCAGAAACTGTGTTGGAGCTGGGATCTGACCTCCCGTTACGATAGGCAGTCGCTCCAAGGAAAATAAAGATATTCTGCTGCATCCGGTTAGACTGGAAGCCGACCCGGGAAAGGCTACGCAGATGATGATTATGATACAGTATGATATGATACCTGGCATCTGATGCGGCGCGTCGCTGTGCAGGATAGCCTGCATGTCCTGGAGGAAGGAGCGCTCGAACAGGTCCCACATGTAGTTGCTGGAGTAAATCTCCTTCATCTCCACCTCGGTGTCGATGTAGCAGTGGTTTAGGAAGCCTACGTAAGCTTCTTTTACCTGTACAGTTGATTTAGATTTTCAAAAAGAGATTTAGAAATCTATATGTCGCAGCCAACTGATTAAATTAGCCGTTTAGTCAACCGACTGGCCATTGGAAGTAGTGCTCGCCTCGCTTCGCTCTCTCGGCTCGCACGCGGCTGATCACAGTTCTAACCTAACCCATTTGGTCGGGGTGCCCTGGCTTAGTTACTGCGACCAATTCGGCTCGCGCGTGATTGGTTACAGTTCCAACCTACACTATAATCCATTGAAAATTATTCAGGCCGTTAGTTGAATGGCCGCCGTTTAGTTAAATGGCTAGACGGTTAACTAAACGGCTAATTAAACCAGTTGGCTGCGACATATATGTATACTAATAATAAAGCTGAAAAGTTTGTTTCAACGCGTTAATCTCAGGAACTGCAGGTCGGATTTGAAAAATTCTTTTTACATTTGATAGCCCAATTCTTGAAGAAGGCTATAGGCTACTTAACATCACGCTATGACCCTTAGGAGCCGAGCAAAAAAAAAGTCCGAAAGAATACTAAGCAAAACCAAACTGATAGCACGGGTTGGTGACGCGACGGGGGGACAAGAAATTTTAATATAGGTGATTCTTAATACCTTCTTTTAAAAATGAAAGCAATTAAAAATGAACAAAAATTTAATATATTTATAAATAAACTAAAACAATACCTAGTCCACAAATGCTATTACAATATTAATGAATATTTTAATGATAAATAAAATGAATACCAAAAATAATAAAGTTTAAGTGAGTAAAAACATTAATATTATACTTTTTCATATAATAATAGCCCTCTTCCTCTATCCTATCTTGCTATGCCCGACAGGGTCCACAATGATCTCAAACTATGTATATCTTATAATGTACCTACCACCTAAGTTCACATTGTGGAATGCAAATAAATATATTGAGTATTGAGTATTTTTTTTTTTTTTCCAGGATGGGAAATCATCAAATGACCCCTCCCGCTCTGGGTGGAGCAAAAGGGAGTGTCAGACTCTTACTGACTAAAACCCACCCGTGTTCCTTCCTTAGCCCTTTATGTTCCAGGGCAGCGGTAACCCTTTCGGACAATCCCGCTACCCTGGCAGATTCCTAATACCTTGGGTCGGTATCAGTAAAGCGAAAGGCGTTGAGTGCTACTGTTAAAACTTCTTTAGTATCTACTTTAGAATAAATAACGTTAAGGAAATATTTCTTCCGCGGACGAAGTCTCGTGTATTGTTTGTGTCTTAGAAGATAAATTACAAACAAAACTAAGCTCAAATCTCTATAAAATTAGATATTTATCACACTGACCTCAGGAATACAGTCAGGATGAGTGATCATAGACACGATGTCGTCTAGCGGTAATAGAGAGTGACACTTGATCTCTGTGTACACGTTCTTGCCCATAGTGCAGCAAGTCAACAGCTTTACGAGTTGGATGTGGTACCTGGGTGGAAGGACAAAGATATTAAGCATGCGTAGAAAACATTATTAATTATCTAAAGTAATGGGGTGGGGACGAGTGTTGCCAGACGAACGGTTGTGAAAAACAATTATTTTTTTCCCATGGTAACATTTTTTGCGAAACATGAATTACGTGACATCACACCTGAGTTCCTCGAGTTGGTAGGCAAATGCAAAATAAACCCACATGCCGCCTGTTATCATTTACAGGGTGGCAGGGATCAGCTGTTTATAGAAAAGTGTAATCAATTTTAATATTCAATAATCAATTTTGATATTTCTACACCAGCAATCGTAGTATGTGTAAAACAATGCTTAATATAAGACTTCAATCTACCATAATACTGAGAAAAAAATAAATACAATACAATCAATACGCGGTCAAAATGTATGGAACAGCAATTTTTTTTTTATAGCCGATAAAGAAAATCAACGCAGGTGTGATCAGAATCATATACTGAATCTATGGTAACTAGTTGCGCGTCGATGTCCCTGCCACCCTGTATAAGAAAATAATGCTAATAGCCAGTTTATTTCCCGTTACTATGGAATCAGTAATTCGCACGTATTCGAAATCCTCCTGTCTACCCCTTCGGAGAATGCAGGTGTGATGTTATGTGATATTTTATTGTACCATATAATCCCTTCGATCCGTGGTTTCCATTCCGGGTTGAAGTAAGACAAATGACGATCACTGTAAAATAAATAATTATATTCGGCTGCGGCTTGCTGGCCTGGAAGCTGCGTACGCGCACTCAAATAGCGACACATCTACGGAAATTACATGCTTACGCCTGCAATGCTTTGCAAATTACCAACAAACATAATATCAGGGTCCTACTTCTATGATGACTGCTGAATGATTCCTTACTTCGAAACGACGTCAATGCCTTGGCGAATCACGCCAACTTCGCGGTCATTTCGCGCGGTTTATAGAGAATACGTTACCAGGACCTTAAGGCGAACGCGTCAGGGTAGCAATTTGCAGATCAGTCAGGTTGGATGTTGATTTAAATGATTCGCGGTCGTAACAAATATTTATTCATAGAATTATAATCATAAACATCTTCAATAAAATCATGATATTTGAGGCCAATTCTAACTCAAGGAGTTGTATTGCTGATTCTAATGATTATAAATCTGTAAAGTCATATTTGTTACAGTCGCGAATCTTGTAATCAACATACAACCTGGCAGTGGCGCAGATTCCCTTGTTTACAAACTAAACTAAGTTTCAGTACAGTGCATCTTTTTCTTTCTATTTTATTAAGAACAGGATAGAATATAAATATCAGTTTAGTCCTGTCAAATTAAGATACTCCATAGACAAGTTTAGACGTGATTAAAAAATTAGCTACTAAAAACACGTCAATTTACGACAGGCGCTGACTAATTTGACAGGACTAAACTAATATTTATCTTCTGTCCTTTTCTTAATGGAATAAAAAGAAAAAGAAGCACTGAACTTAAATTTCGTTTAGTTTGTGAACAAGAGAATTGGAACCACTGATCTGCAAATTGCAAAGAACGTAAATAAATTTCACGGGCCATCTTATCGCATCCCCCTTAACATAGAAAACGAATAAGTCGAAACTTACATTTAGCCGCCGAGTTAAGATGATGTAATTTCGGTAAGTGTGTCGCTTTACTAAACCTAACCTTACCTAAGAGCTTCCGGCATTTCGTTGCCCATCCGGAACTGCTTCATCATCTGTATGAAGTTGCTGAATGACACTTTATCGTTGTAAAATACTAGCACGTCTTCGCCGACGTTCACCATCTGAGGGTAGAAAAACAAATATTTAGGAGACTACTCAAATTCACTGTGATTACTATTAGCTCTCTTATGTTTACACATTAAGTCTATTTATTCAAATATATATCAACTTTATTTTAATTGACATTAACTTGATTTTAGAGTGACAATCACTATTGAAAAAGTTATAAAAATGTTTGAAGTTGTAGCGTAAACTGAACTTTATTGTGTAGGATTTAAAGTAATTTTTCCATAAACTCATATTTGTTTGGCAAATAAATCGCGAACGCAGATTACATAATAAATATACGAGTACAACGTGCCGCTATAATGGTGACATTAATTCAACACACGGGTAGGGCTAGTGGCCAGAAATCATAAAATTTATAACAACATAAAATCATTCATAATTTGAAAACGTAGTTTTTGTCGATATTCGATATCACCTTTCGATATCGATGTGAATGCTAAAAATGATGATTTTCTATGTCAATCAGTGTCTGAGAAATATTTAATATTAATTTATTTGTTGCACAAGCTAGGTGTTGTAGTTATTTCAATATAAACATACGATACGATTATTTTTTACGAATAATGGTTGTCAACTTGAATTCAATGAGAGTAGATTAATAGAGTGCGCCACTCGCCTACATAGAGCTCTGTTTCTTTCCTTCAATGCGCCTACACACTGGGTGCACTATCGTCTGTTAAAAGTGTAGGTAATCGGGAGCCCTATTTCCAGCAAAGATGATGAAGAGAACTCACCTCTTGCATGACGAGATCCTGACTCCTGCGTATATAGTGCGTTTCTGCGTGAACTATAGTTTGCAAGAAGTGCAGGTACTCTGGCCGCCTGCCTCGGGACTCGATGCAGTGCACAAAATGGCCGACCACCTTCTCGTTACCCTCGTGACCGCATAATGCCGTGTTGTCTTTGAAGATTGAGCAGACGGTTTGGGCTTCGCGGATCTGGGTAGAGAAAATCATCAGTATTTATAAAATGGTAAACTGACTGACTGGGTGATATATTAACAAGTCCAACCCGAGACTTGAAATTTTGCTCATAGATACTTTATGTAGTGTAGGCATCCACTAAGGAAGGATTTTTAGAAATTCCACCCCAAATGGGATAAGATGTTGTGTTTGGGCTGACGATTTAAAATGAAGTTACACGTGTCTCAGCGTTATAAAAAATACGCTGCCAGCCCGCGCGGGATGAACGCTCTTAAGTCATCGCGCGGCATTTATAAGCCATATAATAAGTTTGAACAAAATACTTACTCCTGCATTAAGGAACAGGTCCAGATGTTTGTGAAGAATGGCCTGGTTCTGCTGGTTGCCATGGCAGAAGTGTTGTAGGAACTCATGGGCCAAATCCAGGAGTTCATCCATTGCTTGGTCATCCTCGTCGTGTGGGACCTGGGTAGAAAGTCAGATACTTACATATTTGTTTTTTTATTTTATTTTTTTTTTATTTTATTTTTTTTTTATTTTAAAATTATAGAGAAAAAAAAAGTGAGAGGAGTTTTTTTAGTGCTGGCATTTTAAGGCTTTCATATGGTTTTCAAGTAATTTTAAGACAGCTAGTACAGTCTTTAGAAGAGGTTGTGTTGGTTTTGGCATATTTTATACCACGGCTTATGTGTATGTTTACAAGTTTTTCCTCGTGAGTAAAAACTTGTAAAGCAATCGATTAGAGTTAATTTGAAATATAAAGGAATTTAAAGGTCCGTGGCATTTGTCTGTGGCACCTGTCCGCCATTTTTTTTTTCAAAATGGTGGCCGCCATTTTGAAAAAAAAAACAAAATGTCGCGACATTATGTATGTCAGGCTCCATATGAAAATTTTCAATCCCCTTACAGATCTAATTACAAAATATTAACTAACAGATGATTGGACTTTTCAAGACTTCAGACATGTAAATGGTTTGAAGGATTTTGCCAATGAAGGTCCACATTCGTATCTTGCAGCATGCACGCATTCAGAAAGTTAAAGCACTCACGCTTGCCCGCCAGGGTGACGTCTGGATATTGAGAGGCATGAATATATGAGACGACAGCTTATTGAGCACAGGGCCTAAGGGACATCGACGCACAAACTGTTACCATGAATTCAGCACATGATTCTAAATGACGGCCACGTGTCCTATGGATGCCACGTGACTAACTTTGAACGTTAATGTCTCGGAAACGTAACACTTTACGGGTATTTTTTTATTTTTTTTTGAGGATGGGAAATCATCAAATGACCCCTCTCCCGCTCTGGGTGGAGCGGAAGGGAGTGTCAGACTCTTACTGACTAAAACCCACCCGTGTTCCTTCCTTAGCCCTTTATGTTCCAGGGCAGCGGTAACCCTTTCGGACGATCCCGCTACCCTGGCAGGCTTTGGCCCTGTCGGGCCCCATCATTCGTGCTGACATCTCTTTGAGGCGCGCGTGGAACACATACGCGCCGTCCGGCACGGGTCTGGTCCTGATCGGACGGTGAGTTACCCATTTTGATTATTATTATTACTCTCCGCCCGCAGGCCCGCGCCTACGGTGGCCGGGAGTCGTCACGCGGCTCCCGACGCCCGATGCGTCTCCCGCGGCGGCTGAGGCGTGAGGTTCGTTCCCTCACACTTTACGGGGTTTGGACTTATGTTTTCTGTTTGCATTGATTTCAGCTATCGATATATAAAGGTTTCATGGGAGGCCGCCATTTTGAAAAAAAAAAAAAAAAACATTATGGGGTTATGTAGGAATACCACGAACTTTAAAAGCCCTTCTCGTCAGCTATTAAAAAAAAAACAGCAGTTCCGTTCCACGTTTACATTTGACTGTGTAGGTATTGCACTTTTGTATAAAAGAGCTGATTTTTTTTAATGTCACTGACGCGATCAGATTTATTTGCTGAATTAATGGTAACAGTTAGCGCGTCAATGACTCTTACAACGTGTATATTTAACAAAATGGAAAACATAAAAATAATTTACTTAATAATGACGTTTTCTTTTTGTTTTTTAATATAATGTCATGTTCCGCCTTCTCTGTAACTGTTACTCAACCCATATTTATGACGCATAATAATCAGCCTATAATGTTCCCACTGCTGCTAGTCAGTCCTCTCTGTGAGAGGGAGTCGGCCGTAATCCACCACGCGGGCCAGTGCTGGTTGGTGGAAGTCCATGTCTTCGAATTTCTGGTTCTAAGACGTGCCGTTTTTTGTCTCCTCACGCTGTTTTTTTGACCGTTTTGAGAGCAGTATTAATGAAATATCCCATATCACCAACATTTTCGGGAACAGAACATCATAGGCCCACCACACCATGTTACGCCCCTATTTAATATAACTGACAATGCGATATTTTGTCACATTTTCACGACAGTGTTTAATGAAAAAAAAAAAAACAAATTTTTTGAAAGAAAGATACAAAATTGACAGAGGGGCAATTCTCGTAATTTTAAGAGCTTTCGCAGTCAGATCTCAGTCTCAATCTGTCAAAAATACCTCTAACTCCTTTACATTTTGGTCAAGTTTTTGACATTTGTTTGTCGCCAAGATGAGACTGCGACTAAATTTTGAACGTTTTTTATGTACGAGAATTGGCCTACTGGTTGTCAAATTGTCGCCTGGCACCCTGGCTCCCAAAGAATATATATGTTCTGTGACCCCAGGTCTTACCGAATCTCAGGAAAACTAAACTAATACATACCTGCAGCAAATCCAGTACAATATTGTGCACCCCTATGTTCCTGAGCAGTCGTTGTTCATGTCTGCGCGGCCGGCCACTCTCACCGGAGCCGCTGTTGCCGTGTGTGCAGTATCTTATCATGCGCTGTAGAATCTGTGGAAGTACCAGGTTTTTATAGAGACTTGGCATACCTATACTAATAATAAGGCTGAAGTTTGTTTGAACGATTTCGCATTTAACGCATAATATAATGGCGCCGATTCCCTTGTTCACAAACTAAACTAAATTTAAGTTCAATGCATCTTTTTCTTTCTATTTAATTTAGAAAAGGACAGAAGAGAAATATTAGTTTAGTCCTGTCAAACTAGTCAGCGTCTGACGTAAATCGACGTATTTTTAGCAGCCATGTTTTTAATCACGTCTAATCTGTCTATGGAGTATCTTAATTTGACAGGAGTAAACTAATATTTTATCTTCTGTTCTTTTCTTAATGAAATAGAAAGAAAAAGATGCACAGAACTTAAATTTAGTTTAGTTTGTGAACAAGGGAATCAGGGCCATTATGAATATTATACACTGTATAGGCGGCTTACCTCTTTAATCTTCTTATATTCGTTGTGGTCGTGCTTGGCGGTTCTGGACGTGTCTAGAACGTTATCCATTGACGCGTTGCGTTCCAATACCGCGCCGCCCGGACCCACTGTACCTGTTAGACCTGACAGATACAGTTTCAAGTTTAGGGTTTATGTGAGAATGTCATAAAGCCTCAACCACAATAGAGCCAATCTGGCAAAGAAATGCAATAAAATGGCCTCCAAAATAGGTAAACACCTAAATGTACAGTCGACCTCGAAATTTCTTTGCCGCAGTTTTAACCAAAACTTCCAGTAAATTGAATCTTCAATAAGTTTGAAACTATCTAACTGTCACATTAATCTTAAAGCAAAAATAGACCTTGTATTTTTATGACGTGCCAGTGTCATTCAACCCTAGGGTGGTAAGTCAAATATGAGGTCGACTGTACGTTAGGTGCACCTGGATAAGCCCCTATAAGGCCCGCTACCTTGATGCGATCCACCCCGCGGGCCCAGTGCGGGTTTGTAGATGTCACATGTCTTCGAATTTTTGGTTCTAAAACACGGTTTCCTCACGATGTTTTTCTTCTTCACAGACTTTGAGAGCAGTGGTGATGAAATAATTTACAAAAGAGTAAAGCGCCTGTCTGGATTCTATCTACAACACTTGTGGCCGTTACCACTGTGTCACCACTTCTCTTCTACCTTGATAGCTAACTGATATCCATACAACGAAATTCGTATTTTTCCTCTGTTGATACAAAAAAAGAAGCATATAAGGAATAAGTCTTGGACTCTGGGTGAGTTTAGAGTAAAAAGTCACAGGGTGGCACAGATCGCCCCTCACTTGCATTAATATTTAAAAAAAAAACTTTAATTCCTACACAATAAAGTTCAGTTTACGCTACAACTTCAAACATTTTTTATAACTTTTTCAATAGTGCTAGTCACTGTAAAATCAACTTAATTACCATTGCAATAAAGTTGATATTTGTTTAACTTGAAATAACATCAATTTGAAACATTACTTTGAATAGGTGGTCATTCGTGGATCTTTGACAGTCGTTACGGGTAGTCCCGAAAGTCTGACAACCAGTCTCACCAAGGGGTATCGTATTACCCAGTAACTGGGTTGTGGAGGTCAGATAGGCAGTCGCTCCATGTAAAATACTGGTATTCAGCTGCATCCGGTTAGACTGGAAGCCGACCCCAATATAGTTGGGAAAAGGCTAGGCAGATGATGACTTTGAATAGGTAGACGGTATGGCAATATAGTGGGCTCCTAGGAAAGCAGGAGAAAAATATATTCTAATAATAGACGACTCACTAATATGTTCATCAATAAGCACAGCGCGTCCTTTGTTGAAGACCCAGAGCTCTGACTTCTCAACGCTCTGTCGCAGCAAGTCCAGATCAGCCTTGATTTGCTTGTAGGATTCCACGTCAGCATCTGAGACTAGGAGTTGAACCTGACGGTGGAAAAAATGGGTTAGTTTTTTTTTTTTTTTTTTAGCAATTTATCTATACTAATAATAAAGCTGAAGAGTTTGTTTGTTTGAACGCGTTAATCTGTGGACCTACCAGTAGGATTTGAAAAATTCTGTTTGCATTTGATAGCCCAATTCTTGTGGAAGGTATTTAAATTTAACATCACGCTATCACGAGCATAAGTATGAATACACTTAGCTTTATTCAAAAGCGATTGATTCCATTATTTTTAACCGATTTCTAAAAAAGGAGGAGGTTCTCAATTCGGATGTTTGTTTTTTTTTTATGTTTGTTCGCGCATAACTCCGTCGCTTGCCAACTGATTTGAAAAATTCTTTTTTTGTTGGAAAGGGTATACTTCCCAAATGGTCCCATAGAAATTTCATCAAAACGGTTCAGTAGTTTGGTTTTTAAACCAAAATTACTGGTAAAAATTACAACTTAAAAGTGAAAAATAAAAACTTTTTTGCAAAAAAAAAATCAACAGTCTTCCAAAAACGACACTACAAAGAAAAAAATAACTTTAATTTCGGAAGTCGGTGGCAAACAACGAAAATGTGAACCCAACGACACCGACTTCCGAAATTAAAGTTATTTTTTTCTTTGTAGCGTCGTTTTTGGAAGTCGGTTGATTTTTTTTTGCAAAAAAGTTTTTTGAATGATATTTTATGTTGCTACGAACATAGTCTTTTCGAACCCATAGGTTTTTGCAAAGTGTCGTATTTCATTGTTGTTTTTGTTATTTCACGCAAAAATCGCTCTTGAAAGTTTCCAAGTGTTGACATATTAGTGTTCGTGGCTGGACCTTTAGGAGCCGAATAAAAAGAAAAAAATTCTGAAAGATCGCTAAGCGAAAACGAAGTAATAACGCGGGCGGGTGATGCGATGCGACGCGGTGCGTTGGGGAACAAGTTCCACGCGGACGAAGTCGCGGGCAAAAGCTAGTTATTAATATAATACAAGGAATGTGCTGCACTAGCTGCGCCCGCGGTTTCACCCACATAAGTTTCGATCCCGTGGGAATATCGGGATAAAAGTATCCTATATGTTATTCCTGGTTATAAACCATCTGTGTACCAAATTTCATCCAAATCCGTTCAGTAGTTTTGGCGTGAAAGAGTAACAAACATCCATCCAACCATCCATCCATACAAACTTTCACGTTTATAATATTATAAGTAGGAAGTAGGATTATCTTGGCCTGCTTCTTCCTTTTTGATTTACACGAATGGTGAGTAAATTATCTAGACTTCTTCGTCAAGTCGATGATTTAAATTTATAAGTTGAACTAGCTGCGCCCCGCGGTTTCACCCGCATAAGTTTCGATCCCGTGGGAATATCAGGATAAAAAGTATCCTATGTGTACAATGGTTTTATACTATATGTGTGCCAAATTTCATCCAAATCCGTTTAGTAGTTTTGGCGTGAAAGAGTAACAAACAAACATCCATCCATCTATCCCTCCATACAAACTTTCGCGTTTATAATATTAGTAGGATTAAATGAGCTTCGACGAGAACATCGGTGACATAGTCAAAAATATTTTTTTCAAGCTCGGCTCAAGAGATTCTTGTTGTCTTTTTATTAGGCCGTAGTCATTTTTTTTTTAAACTTTGCCCAGCACTAGGAGTTAGTCCTGTATCGTGGGTGCGTTTGCAGACATTTAAACTCACATACACAAACAGCCAGACCCGGAACAACTACTTGTAGGTCATACAAATATTTGTTCCGTGCGGGAATCGAACCCGCGACACGCAGCGCAGCAGCCAATCGCTTAACCACTGCGCCAACCGTGCCGTCTTTGTAATAGCGTCAGCACTCTTATCTGTGTAACACACTATCAATAACAAGTTGAATTATATTGAAGGCTATTACTAATCCATTGCTTCTTATGTTCGAAAAATGTGTCTGCTCAGCAACGTAAATAACGCAATAAATGTTGTTAAACAGCTGTGAAAATGAAAGCCATTGCTAATGTTTGTTTTGAATTCAATCAATCAACTCAGCCCATCACAGTCAACGGCTAGACATGTATGCCTCTCCCAAGTTGTGTTTCTGCGCCTTACGCGTTCAGTCTGTCCCAGCCATTATTTTTTAAGACGTTGATCCATCTGGATGGTTTGCGCCCCAAGCTACGTTCGCCGAGCGCAAAATCCTGATGTTACACAACTCTTTTTAGCTAGAAAAATATATGAAAATAAACAAACCTGCTTAAAAGCAGCCAAAACCTCCTGCCTCTGACTAAAATGCCTGAACAGCAATGCCAGGGCTCCGGACACAAGGGATGCAGACGCTCCTTGTGAACACAGCTGTAGCAGGACTCGAAGTACCATGCGGCCTCCACATTCGTCAAGGTCCAATCCATCCCTGAGCAGGTTGAAGGTTGATAGAATCGAGGCAGTAGGTGGATTTTGATGTTCGGTAAAACACGACCACAAATCACGAGGAATTTCGTGCACTAAGCTATCACTATTTATCTCGCTCTTGCATATATTGTCGTCTCGCTTGCTTCGCTTTGTGAGCGAGGTGGCAATATAGTTGTGTGTAAGCGACAGATTAGTGATCGGTCAGTGAACGATTATCTTCGGGTTTTGCGACCGTGCTATAGATGAAGCGCAGGTTTTAAGCAGGACTTCACTGACACCGCCGAATTGGACGCATAGTATTAAAATATGGATATAAGTTCAAATAAATATATGGAAATTTGGACAAGTTTGAAATCACGGATTGGTAATACATTCTTAGGGATATCGAAATAGCAAGAAAAAATATATATTTCGCGGGTGAGGAACGATTTGGTTTAGTCTTATATAAAAGAACCGGATAATTTATATAACAAAAATATGTAGAAAGATGTTTCAAACCCTTTTATCAATAAATATTTTAGAAATGATTAGGAAAATAATGCAATAGAATTTTTTCGTGGCTAAGTGCCCAAACAAAAATATCGGAAAGAACGTTATCTTAAATAGTCGAAATTATTATATTAATATTAATTAAATAATCCACAACCCGAAATTAATATTGTATTAGTAACTGGTAATAAAAATAAATAAATATCATCCAAAACCCAAAATTCGTCACAAATTCAACTCCTGCGCAGAAGCCATAGTACTGACAGAAGCCAGGGTATTAGAAAATCCTTTGAACCCCACAAGCAGCATGGTTAGTAGCAATATTCTCACATGCACCTTCAAATTCATGGGGCACAATACATTCCTAAAACTATACATCAAATGGAAAATGATAACATAAAAACTTCTGCGATTTTTATACGGTTATTTTAACTTTGTGAAATATGTTTTCTAATGTTGAGGGTCGACTCACTTCGTTCGAGTTCGGAACTAGTCGGACAAGCCCGAAATAAAACGTGGGTATTTAAATGATGTTTTGCCAAAACTTTGCCACTTCCACACCGTAGTCGGTGGCAGCGCAGAGTTCACTTTGACTACATGCTGCAAGCTGACATATTGCAAGTAATTTAATTTTATCTTATGTGCCTTGTAATGTTAATTACTTAACGCCTAGTATTGTATACAATCAAGTATCAAGTATTTTCTAACTGAACAGATAGCTGTGCTGCTGGGGAGTTTGTTGCGCCACTTCTTCTTCCCAGCGATAGCACTAGGAAGTGGTGAAGGGCGGGCGTTATTGGGGGACTGTCTTTTGTAATTTTGACGTTCGAAAAGTGCTGATTTTCAGCCTAATTTGAATAAATGACTTTTGATTTTGATTTTGACATGTTTTGGGACACAGAAGGCGGGATAGGAGATGGAGCATGGTTTGTGACACTCATGCCAGCGACATGAAGAAGAAGAAAGGGTGGCCGTTAACATTAGAAAATTTCTTTGAAGCCTTTCTTAGCCTAGTCGGACCTTTATGCTCCCTCCCTAAATGGTTAAAGGTCTTCATGCATTTTCAGACTCTTTTTTTCATGACTAAACGACTGTGTGGGAATCTGCATACTAAGCTACGTCTGAACTAGAGCAAATTACAAATGTGAATTACATGTGACGACACAATATTTCAAAATATACGCTTAGTAGCTGTTACATGACATATACCGAAATATATCCCAACATTTTACTTGCTGTTTATGATTTCTACTCCTAACAATTACACGACTAATATCTAAGGTTCACAAAACTTCTAAAAACAAAGGGTTCAGGTTAATGGTTAGTTTATAAATTCTGTAAATCATATTCACAAGATCAGCATGACATGCAAGGTTATTATTATTTTGGAGTTTCTTGCAATAACTCGATCTTTTTGTCCTCTGAACGTCTGTGGCGATATTAAAAAAGAGATCAAAAGTTTTGAAGGATGTTTTGGCAATTATATAGCATGTAGTGATATTATCTGGCATTTTCTGAACAATATCCGTGATATTTGATTACATGATTATTTAATAGTTTTTTTAATCAAATGGAAAATGAAATCGCTGAGTACCATGCACCATAAGGCTACAGTTTCTTTAAAACGTCTGACGCTACCGACGCTGTGACGTCACGACGGACTACCGACATTACGCCAGTTGCCCAAACGTTTGTTGCAACTAGGCGTCGCGGGTGGTGTGCGAGTGAGACCGTGACCGTGTATTTACGAACATAGTATTCGGCCGTCGTCAGTGACGGATGGCTACACGCCGACAGTCACGGTCGGCGTATGGTCAGATAAACCGCAGCCTTAAGCTCTTTGTACACACACGTTTTTTTTGCCGCGAAAAACAACGGTTTATTCGCCGTGTATAGGCACGGTCGTCAGTGTTGTATGGAAACTTGTTGACGGACGCGTTTTTTCTACGGCTCGGTTTATGCGCCGCGGTTTATGCGCGATACCGTGCCGTGTACAAACGGCCTAAGTCGACTCGATTTGAAGTCAGAATGTAATCTTGGAATCTGTGCTAAAGAGGACGCAGGTCACTTGTGACACTTGAGGAGCCATTGATGCACTCCACTGTATTTATTCATGTATTTTATTTTGCAAGCACAAAGCAGGCTCTAACTCCCGTAATTAAAAACTGTCAAAATCTAGTTGCAATCTCATCTCGGCGACAACCTATGTCAATAATTTGTCAAAAATGTGGGGCAATTTATAGAAGTATTTTTGACAGATTGAGACTGAGATCAGACTGTGAACGTTGTTAAAATGACGAAAATTGCCCCTTAGATGTACAAAGGTGGACTTAATGCCATAGTCTGAATACTAGTATCTTACAGACTCTTCCAAAACCTCTGCCAAGAATATGTCTAGGGCAGTATTATGAAGTATTCATGGTATTATGATTTCAGTCCGAGAAAGGGATGGTGCTATCGGTCATGTATAGCTCCATCTCTCTCTTGCCCTGGAATCGTGATGACATTAAAATGCCTTAACGCACCTGTATGTAAACCGTTCAAAAGACAAAAAGACGACTTAAAAAGCTAATTAGTACCAAACCCCAACCGCATGCATAGTTAATCATTCCATGCATATACTATGTCATACTAACAAATCTACATTTTTTGGAAGACAGCTGTCAGGCACAGTCTGTATCGCTCTGAAAAACATTTCACATTAGTACCATTATATGTCATTATCCCAGACCTAGAATAGTTTATTGACAAACAATTTTATTAGATTTGGTCATTACATATAGATCTGTGAAATTGATGGAAAGAAATGTGAGTTGCGTCTGTTAGTTCTTCCATGACGACACCACAAGAAATCTTTAATATGCTTTTAATATGTATCTATATATTCTATACAAGGTTATTTTTCAAAGACCAGCCAAATTTAAGGATGTGGTACAGACGTACAGACATAGCGTAATCGCGAAAATTTTATCAACTGTCCCATAGAAAACTTCAATACCTACTCGACCTAAATGTATGGGACGGCTGAATTTTTATTCGCGATTACGCTATTTGTCCCATGGAGAAAGTTGTTCAGTTTGATGGTCTGTACCACATCCTTAAATTTGACTGGTCTTTGAAAAATAACCCTGTATACTAATGTCGTTTTATGTCAATTGATGTGTGCTGTTGTCTGTGGTCCCTGGCCCTGACATCAAGCATAACCTAACATATTCAGCCTTTAATGTTCCCACCGCTGGGGCCTCCTCTCGGTGAGAGGGAGTGGGCCGTAATCCACCCCGCGGGCCCAGTGCGGGTTGGCAGATGTCACATCAAGCATTGGACAAAATTGTCGTATGAGGCTTTTGACTACCTTGTATGTGTATATTTTAAGACTTTTTTATTTGTAATGTGCGTTTTGTTTGTGCAGTTTAAACAATTTTTACACAGTCCACAATTTATTGACAGTTTACAATCTCTGGAAACAGATTATGAACTAAGGGTGTTCAAGGTTACATTTACATTTTGAGTAGAAACTAATTACGAGTAGTTGCAATTTTTTATTGTAAAGTTTTTCAAAGAAGATTGAACATTTTTCATGCATATGATCCAATAAACTAAAAAAATACTGTAATGAACTAAAATATTTGTCTATATGTAATGACCATAGAAGTTTAATGCCCCGTCACCAGTCAGCATGCGTTAGTCACTGATAATGATTACCAGTCATAGATAATAGAGATACTTCTACAAATGACATAAAACATTTAATTGAAGATTGAAATATTTGAAGTTGCTACCGTAAAACGGGGTGAATCAGAATGCAGGGGTGAATCGGGACGAAACTTTAAAATGGATTTTAACGTTGAAATAATATAGTTTGTTGTTGTTGTTGTTTGTTTTTTAATTAAAGATTAAGTGTCCTTGTTAGCAGCAAACTATATTATTTTAAAGTACAGACGCCAGCAAGTCAAGCTACCCGAAAATATCAAATTTTCCCAATCAATCTTGAACCTTAATGCTTTAGCGATAAAGTTGAAAATCTATTAAAGAAATCTGACAGATAGCTCTGGTCTGGTAGTAGATTGATGCGCTGCCGTCTGTACAAATTCATTTTAAAGTTGCGTCCCGATTTACCCCTGCATCCCTATTCACCGCATTTTACCGGTAGGTACTTAAAGTTTCAATGAATCTAAGGAAGGAAAATCAGTTGAAATCGCAATATTTATCTTTAGACAGCATACTGGGGCCGTTTGGTAAAGTTTTAAGCCATTTTGCTCCAGGGCAAGAAAGAGACGTGGCTATACGAGACGAATAGCGCCATCCCTTTTTCGCGCGGGAACAATGACAGCTTTGACACTTCCCCTGCTATATGGGTAAATAACCCAACGAATGAGGCGATACAGTATGTTCTAGATTCGTTGAAACTTAGTTTTTCTTTACAATTAAATATAGAAATAGATGTTACAAGAGACTAAAGTTTACAAATGTCTGAAAGAGATGTTTAATTTTACAGTTTGTACATTTTCTACAGAGATGTATGAACTAGTTATTTTAACCATCAAAACATTTATTTTACAAAAAGAAAGTTTTAAGTTTAGGAATGAAGTGAAAATGTAAGAAAAAGTTGTATTAAAATGATTTTTATTCAGGAAATCTAAAGATTGAAATATGATAGTAAACCTTTACCAGTATATCCATAAGAAAATAAATTAAATTGTCTATCATAAGTACTACGACTATCGTTAATTAGAACCTAATAAAGAAATTGATTTGTCAATTAATCCACGATCAATAAATCAAACAAAATATCTTACAAACTGTCAAAATTCGACTTACAACGCTACAAAGCTCGTTTGGCGCGTGGCCAAAATCGGAACTAACGCCGCCATCTTGTTTTTTCAATAAATTTCACAAAACAATTGCAATAAATGTTTACCAACAGCGCCACCCTGTCAACATCATTCAGGCGCCAGAAGACCCTTGCGGCAGTCTAGATAATGATGATGTCAATGTTAAATAAGACTTTTCTTATCATTTAATACAAAAAAAGTATTCGTTTTCGCATTTACACTTGATACTTTAGCAAAAACATCACTTCATTTTAAAATACCCTGAATTTCAAATTCCTTTTGTTTGATTTATCAACCGTTATTACTACAATCCCCCTCATTTTATCCCCCTCTACTCACCGACAGCTAAAGATCCCTTCAGCCTGAAGACCGATGGCCTCCACATCAGCTCTTCCGATGGTGTCGGCAGAACGGTCGCCTGCTTGCTCAAACTCCTTCTTGAAGATGGACAGCAGACAGCTAATGCGGTAGTCCAGTCGCACGTCTAGGATGAACTGGAGGTACGGTGGTGATTATAACATGATGCAAAGGATAATTTCAATATTTGTAAGGTTTCTTACAGTTGGTACAGGCGCTAGCAGGTCAAGCTACCCGAAACTGTAAAATTTTCCCAATTAACCTTGAACCGTAATGCTTTAAGGATAAAGTTGAAAATCTATTAAAGAAATTTGGCAGAGTGTAGTAGCTTGATGCGCTGGCGTCTGTACAAGCAACTGTAAGGAAAGCAACATCATGCTGAGATTTCAACGACTACTTTCCGACTACCTTCTATTATCCTATCTTCTATTCGATTGTGTGAGAGTGAAAAACATGTGCGGTCGAGGGACCCCCAACAGCCGGTCTATTCTGTAAAAATCTCACCATGAAAAGTAAGGTGAAGTGAGCTTAGAGTGAGCTGCCAATAATGTCAATCCCTAGCATTTAGTTTGGAATGATAGCTCACTCCACGCTCACTTCACCTAAGTTTTCACGGTGAGATGGTTACAGAATCGCACTGCTGGAACGAAGTTCTTCACGCGGTGCTAACACGCACACACACTGGTATATAATAGAAAGAAAGCGAGAAAGTGTGAATTTAATACGAGTTATTAGATAGAGCCATCTAGTATAAGTTTTTGGAAGCTCTTATAAAGTAGTCGCCATCTTGGATTTTCATTTTGCCCGACGCGTTCCGACGATTGACATTCGCTATCGGCTTTAGCGCCCTCAAAAACCATGAAAAAAGAGAGAAAGTTGCATGGAGGGGCTTAGCGTTTTATCGTAACTTGACGAGTTCTACCAGTTTACTCCTACCGTGTGCCGCGTTAAAGAACAACATCAATCTTTTGACTTGTAACTCCAAGATTTTTTGTGAGGCTTTATAAGATTGGTCGATTTCTCTCACCTGAAGTATCTCAATGATCTTGAGCTTGGTTTCCATGACGAGTGGCTGTTCCCTCGCCAGCAGTAGCGCGGATGGACTACGCTGTAGCCCTCCTCCCGCCGTGCTGGCGCCCGCAGCGGAGGTGCCTCCAGTTGCCTGGAGAATGATGAAAGGCATCAGCATACTGGTCTGTTTTCGAGTTTGTGTAAAATGACAGCAGAAACAACATCGTCGTTCCTCAGCCTCTCCATCTTTGTCCACGATCCGTGTTATGATTGGGTACATAGTATGAAGGAACCAGGAGCAGTGGTAGCCCAGTGGTAACAGCCTCGACATACAAGTTGTAGGTCATGGGTTCGAACCCAGCAGGTGCTTTACTTTGTCTAAAGAATTTCAACACCACGGCTCTCAGGAAAACACCGTGAGGAAACCGGCATGTCCTAGAACTAAAAATTCAAAGACATGTGGCATCTACCCACCCGCACTGGTCCCGTGTGGTAGATTACAGCCCACTCCCTGGTGAAGAGAGGAAGCCTGCGTCCCAACAGTGGGAACATTATAGGCTGATTATGCTTTACGACGGAACAACTGTCATCTGAACTCTTCCTGAGGTGACATAAGCTAGACATTTAAGTAACTAGAGGCTTTCGGGCTTCTGACTACCCTAAGCACCTGCCAGTTTTTTTTTTTTTTTTTACTAAGTTTAGGACCTGGTTCTCGCCACATTTTAGTTGCACACAAAAGCCTAGTGTTAGGAGACTTTATCAAGCCTTTTAAAGTCCAATTTTACGTCCTAACAGAAATAATAATAATAAAAAATAGTTTATATTCTCCACAATAATACTCTTAATTGTTACACTTATTTCTGCGGAGACATATAGGAGGGGCATTATATTGTTGGAGACTGGTGCCTAAACTAGGCTCAAGGCCTGTATTTCAGGTAATGTATTCCAACTTACATTTCTGGGCACTGAACCGAGTGTTACTGATGTCATCAGAGCGCCCATGTCACCGATACTGCGCAACACACCGCCTTCAGCTGAAATAAATAACATCATTATAATAATATGTTACAGCAGTGCTATCCTATAAAAATCTCACTGTGAAAACTTAGATGAAGTGAGGTTTAAGTGAACAGCCGGTATATTCTATAAAAATTTCACCGTGACGACTTAGGCGAAGTGAGCTGTCATTCCAACTGATGACATGGTTTGCCACTATTGATAGCTCACTTCCCCTAACTTTTCACGGTGAGTTTATTACAGAATAGATCGGCTACCATCCCACCTAGCTAAGTACTAACAGCTCACTTTAAACTCAGTTCATATCATATTCAGGATGAGATTTTACAAAAAAGCAATTCTAGTGCCGTATTATGAAGTGTTAAAGCCATCACTATTCCGTTACACAGAGAAAACTATACATCTTGTATAGCTCTTTGTTGTACTGGAACAGTAATGCTTCTACTAAGTCACTATACGGCCCCAGTGACCCGAACAAATTGCAACTATGTAGCTCAGCGAAGTACTACAGTGCAGTACTAGTGTACATTTGAATATCAGCGGGGCAATTCTCGTAACTTTAAAAACGTTCAGTCTGATCTCAGTCTCAATCTGTCAAAAATACCTCTAATTTCCCTACATTTTGACAAGTTTTTGACATTTGTTTGTCGCCGAGATGAGACTGCGACTAGATTTTGATCGTTTTAAATTACGAGAATTGGCCTTCTGGAAGTCTACTTATTTATTAATTTATCTACGGTCTAGTTGTCTGAAATGTTTACACGTTGCAAATAAGTCAATGACGGCCTTAAAGTTACTTACGTTTCTCTCGTTTTATCTGCTCCTTTTCCTGAGCTGCTTGCGAAATAGAATAGAAATAGTTTGTAGGAAATATGAGTTGTATGCAGTTGCGCTTTGCAAACCGCGTCTTTCCATTCTATACAAGGGCAATCACGGTTCAATCGCGTATAGATTGGAAATTACTTTTTTACTAAGGTCTTCAAATCTATACAGGAGTAGTATGCAAATACTCGCGTGTACTTCGTAGTGACCTAACTAACTACCTTATTCCATAATATACAGTGCCAGTACGCATCGTACTAATTTTCGTAATAATTTACAGGCAAGTACTGAAGTTCTTTAAGCCTACTGAAGTAATTTTTGGAACGAAGTTCCTTATCGCGCGTTGCAATAGGGGGCTAGACGGAAAAAATTAAGACCAAAAGTTGTGTTCAAATTTTATTACAATTCCATCACTAATTAATCGAAAGGAACTTCGTTCCATCCGGGTGTCCCTTGACACCTCTCAAGTTTTTTCTATATAATTGATTCTGGCTTTGGATTCTGTGTAGGGGGTCACAGTCTTAACCTAACCTAACCATTTTTTTTGTCAGGCGTATATATGTAGTATAGTTTGGAACCAGGACGCGCGCGTACTGTTTACAAACTACACAAGAGCAGTACGCAAAATTCGTGTATAAATTGTAAATCGGAGATTTAAAAATAGTAATACAAAGTATACGCGAGCAGTTTCCTATGGCTCCGTTCTGGCCTTGTATAGAATAGAAAGCATGCAAACCTCGACCTTCATAGTCCAAAAGTGATAAAAAAGTTAGGGCACCATGATCACAAAGTTGTCAACAACTATTCGTTGTGATGTTAAATCGTAAATACCAAAATATCACCCGAGTTTTACTCACATTCAACCTCTCCAGAGAGCGCATTCGTTTCGTTGAGTAGATCCATAGCGGTGACACAGTCCAGGATACTCAGTAATGTCTTAGTTAGCCGTAGGAGGTCGCTGAAGCTGGTGATGAGAATAACAATATTTTACATACATACGTTAATCTGCATTCACGATTTATTTGCCAAAGATGTAAACATATATGAGTTTATGGAAAAATAACTTTCAATTCCTACACAATAAAGTTCAGTTTACGCTACAACTTCAAAAAAAAAAAAAATTCCTTTTTCAATAGTGCTAATCACTCTGAAATCAACTTAATTACCATAAAAATAAAGTTGATATTTGTTTAACTAGAAATAACATGAATTTGAAACATTGGTGAGTTTGAATAGACTATTGATAAGTTCCTGACATATTTTGAGAAAATAAAAAAGGGGTTGAAAGCGAGATCATTACGAAAAATTTCTACGCTAGCGATCTAGAATCAAGTACTGAATTCACGGTTTCAGTTTGCGGGTCGATGTCCCTGTCACCCTGTATAGACGTCGGTTACAACAACCGGCACCCTAATTGCGTAACACACAATCAATAGTAATCTGAATCATTTTGAAGCAAATTGCTAATCCATTGCTTTATAAGTTCGAAAAATTTGTCTGCTCAACACGTAAATAACGCAATGAATGTTGTTGAACTGTCAAAATGAAACCGATTCCGATTAATTGTGTATTACGCAATTAGGGTGCCGGTCGCATTTCAATAAAAATAACACAATATAAAAATGTTAACTCACCTATAAAATCCAAAATAAATCAGCTCTCTTGCTAACTTGACTACTTCAAAAGTAAGCTTATTCTGGTCATGATCACTGAAGTACCAGGTCTTGGTGACCACGTTACAAAGGTAGTTCTCGACGAAGCGGATGGTGGACGCAAACTGTTCTTTGACCTTCTCTCTGTTGGCGTCTGGACCGCCTTTTACACATTGGTAGCTGGGGAAAGAGGACCATAAGTTTTCTTTATGTTAAATGGAACTTAGAAACTCGCCAACACCTCAGAAAGCTCTCATTGCGCGGCTGGGTCAACAGTTTGATTCAGAAAGCAGTACTGCCGGGGGCCTAAAAAGGCCACTTTAAGCAATACCTCTAAAAGCTATTCATTTCCTGAATTCCCAGCAGATCATTAGCAATTTCTCTAATTTTTGTAAAATTTCTGTTCATATTTGGTGTAAACATTGCCGCATGAAAAAAATAAAACCGTTATTTTATCGGTAAATTTTTCATTACAGTTTTTATTAATCAAATTGGTTTTTTATTTCTACATTTTAAATGTTATTTCATTGTGATATGAATTGCACACAGATCATATTATGAATTGTCAGTTTGTGAGCATTTTACGTTTAATTGATTCATATTGTTATCCTATTATGATTCTGCCAAAGTGGCCTTTTTAGGCCCCCTGGACACAACATATACAACATATAATGACGAGTTTCCTCTCTCTAGTAGAGCCTCGATCTCTGGCAGTTTGGACCTTATTCCTGAATGTTTTAAAATGTTTCAATTTATTTTTTTGTGGAAAAATATGGAGGAGACCTTTGCCCAGCACTGGAATAATATAGATTGAGTAAAAAAAAAAAAAGATATATAAGTATTTAAAACATGTAAGGGCTGATTTTTCCATCGCCAGATAACTTTTATTCGAAGAATAAAATTGTCTTTTGACAGTTTTTGTATGAAATAACTTTCAAAATTTCAAAATTATTCTTCGAATAAAGTTAGTAAATGATTAAAAAATCAGCACTTAACGAAGTAAAGGAAGTAAATAAAAACACATCATGTTAACAATTATTTAGATACTGCTTTGATAAGTTTAGAATGTTGAATGAACTAGCAGATTTGACCATAGATTTCAATATTGCTACATTTCATCACAGAAATGAATATAAAATCAATCGGATATATGTTATGGTCTTATGGACCGACTGACGCCGAGGTTATAGGCTATTCGATGGAATAAAGAGAAGGGAGAGGAGGGTGGATAGCGGTATTTATTTATGTAAGTACACACAAAACAATTAAAAGAGAAAAATACATAAAGATAGAAGAGCATAAAGCGTATTTTATTAGAAATTTCTTGCAGCAGACCTGCGACAGGAGAATTAGATGAGAGACGTAGACACAGTTTGTAAAACAGTATATAGAAAAACTTTAATTATACTTCGACTTTTAACTATATTCAGTAACTTGACAGTTCAAAGAAAAATAATGTTACCATACTAAGGGCTGATTGTTCCATCGCCAGATAACTTTTGTTCGAGCAATAAAATTGACGTTTGACAGTTTTTGTATGAAATAACTGTCAAAATTGCAAAATTATTACTCGAATAAAATTATCAGATTTTTTTTTTAAATAAAAATGTTTTAATTTAAATAAAACTTTAAATATTCGTAATATTTTCGTAATTCGTCGAATATTCGAAAAATTTAAACAATTCCCAAAAAAGACGTTCAAGAATGGCTGGCTGGCTGAAGGATAATAATAATCAATACATTCTAACTAAGCTGTACTACTGAGAAACAAAATATATATCTAACAAATTCTTCAATTTTTAATAGTGTATATTTTTAAGACCAGTTATTAAAAAAATAAAAAGTTTGCATTTAAAGTACTTTTTTTTCTTTTTAATATAAACGTTGCCCCACACTAGGAATTTCTCCTGTATCGTGGGTGCGTTTAAGTTCATTCAATTTCGTTCATTCTTGCACCACCTCACTATATCTTTTTTTTTCTAAATCCGGTAACCCTTCAACCGTCAAGTTACTGAATACAAATAAAAGTCGAAGTATAGACAATAGTAACACATACACAATTGTATGGGTTTAAAATAAAAAAGAAAATTATAGCTTTTTGCGACACTGAAATAATTGCTTAGAAAACGAAAATAGGTGCGTTTATCAAATAAATTTTTTTAGTTAGCTGTATCATATAGTGCAGATAATTTATTTCCGCTTATTAATTTGGGTGTATGCTTTAGGAGCTAGCGCAGGTTTGTTAATTACGCGCAATACAATAGTAGCCTAAGCTAATTGACAGTAATTAAAATACCTTATGAATTTTGTTTTGTAGAATGGTTGTGAGCTAAAAATATATAAAAAAAACAACTTAATTTTGTAAATGATATTACATTCATTAATATCTGTGAGAAATACTTGGGTTTCCCTCTCAGGGAGGAGGCCTGTGTACCAGTAGTGGGACCATTATGAGCTGATTATGAATTGGGTAAAAATAAAGCCATTGGTCACGTGACATTGAACGCATCACAACTCCCAGACGTTAGTTTCAAATTGTAAATAGAAACAAAGTTTATGCGTCAGACTTGAAGTTTCTTTTACATTACCATCAGACGTACGAAAATAATGATCTTGAAAGGAGCAACACTGATTGGAAGTGTGTCTCCCTCGCACTGACACTGCTCATTTATGTACTAAACTGCATTCGCAATTTATTTGCCAAAAATGTAAACAAATATGAGTTTATGGAAAAATAACTTTAATTCCTATACAATAAAGTTCAGTTTACGCTACAACTTCAAACATTTTTATAACTTTTTCAATAGTGCAAGTCACTCTGAAATCAACTGAATTACCATTAAAATAAAGTTGATATTTGTTTAACTTGAAATAACATCAATTTGAAACATTAGTTTGAATAGACTTTACATTAAAAAAAAAAATGTAAATCGTCCAACATAAGACTGAAAAAGTAAACATGATCACAAATAATGATTTGTCTGCTTTGAATATCAGTATATATTTTTTTTAAATATTTTAGAACCTCGTTAATAAGACTACAAAATATTATAATATTTCGACAGAAGTATTAAATGTAGTTTTTGTGCAGACAACACTGACAAAGGTACCTGTGGATCCTTGTGGCGTGCAGGTACCTAACGACACTTACTCATGTATATGTATCCTATCGCACACTTCAGTCCACAGCCTGGCGTACTTTACGGGAGTGACCGGCTCCTGAGGGTCCCTGTCTGCGTGCAGGTGCAGCATCAGTCGGCAGAATGATGCGCGCACCTCGTAGGACAGGGATGCGTTTGACATGCATCTGTGGAGGGAAGTTTGATTAAAGATGTAAGGGGTAAGGGGCAGGATGAATTACATAGATGTTATGCGCAAATATAGAACTTAGCTTATATAATACACCATGAGATGAATGAGTGTTTGAGATGAATGAGTGTTTGATATGAATAAAAACTTTTTACAAAAAAAACAACCGACTTCCAACAAAAGGACACCGGCTTCCGAAATTAAAGTTATTATTCACTTTGTAGTGTTTTTTGGAAGTCTGTTTTTTTATTTTTTGTAAAGTTTTTATTTTTCATTTTATAGTTGTACCTACCCCACACAAAACCCTTAAATACTTGCAAGATTAGAGGTACCCTAATAACAACTTTGACAGAAATGAGGGTGTACCGTGGTATACTGAACACATTGCGTACCCCTTTAGAGGGTGACATGCATGACGTTATGATGTGTGATTGCGAAAACAATGCATACAAATGCGATATCAGCAATCGCGGTTGATTTGTTGGCATATATTGAAGAGTTCTGTTGCCTGTCTCCGAAATTCATCATCAGATCTTTACGAAATTTAAATAGGACCATTTCGGAATAAACCTCTTTCGAACAATAAAAGAATTTTGCAAATCCGTCTATATATGAGTTGAGGAGTTAGTTATACCCGAACATACATAAAAAAAAAAAAACTTGAGAGGTGTCCGGATGGAACGAAGTTCCTTTCGATTAATTAGTGAAGAAATTGTAATAATTTTTTTTTTATATATTTTTTTTTTTTTTACATCCAGCTATAAATTTCTAGTTTTAGCTGACCTCGAATTGTATAGGTTTTTCGTACAATCAGGAGTCAGCTTATACTGGGTATGTATAGCTTGATGTTGATGTGTAGCCGTGCGTACCATTCGCGTATGTAGGAGGATAGTGTGTTCAATAACTCCTAAGGTTTCTGTGCGCCTGGTACTTTTAATGAATTTTTTTTTACGGCTTACACGGCTTACTACTATAGCAAAAAGTGTCGTTACCACTTTTGGTTTTAATTTTTTCCGTCTAGCCCCCTTTCGCAACGCGCGATAAGGAACTTAGTTCCAAAAAACATCAGAATTGAGAACCTCCTCCTTTTTTTGAAGTCGATTTAAAACTAAATTGTTTCTACGGTTATTTGATTCGGGTTGTGAAAGTCGCAAGATATTTGAAAAGCATTTTTTTTTAGGATCCCTAAAAATAGAGTAGAATCTTTTTTACGATTTGTTAAAACTTGTTTGTTCAAGACTGCAATGTCTGAAGGTCATTCTCGTAGTTAAAAACGTTCAAAATCTAGTCGCAATCTCATCTCAGCGACAATCTGTAATACAGGTTTTACCTACAACAGACACCAGTCTCTATTAAGTGTTACCTTGGCTTTGGACTGTGTTTGTGATAATGAGAGAACAATAAAGAATATTATTATTATTATTAATCAATGTCAAAAACTTGTTAAAAATGTACGGAAATTAGAGGTATATTTGACAGATTGAGACTGAGATGAGACTGTGAACGTTCTTAAAATTACGAGAATTGCTCCTCTGGTTAGTTAGGAGTGGGCAAGAAGTCATGTTAGTCATTAATGATGACTTGCGGCTTTCTAGTAATGATAATTAACAATAATAGTTCAGGATGACCACTAGTGGCCTTACTTACTTCAATATAAGATGTATGTGCAGCTGAGGCGAGAGCGTGTTGAGCGCCAAGTACTGTCTGTTGAGACACATGTTCGAGAACAGGTCTAGTTGGTGGTGGTAGTAGTCTAAAATGGCGGCTGATTGGCAGTTCGGGTCCACTCGGGCTTCGGCTGCTAGTTCCGAGAGGAGACGCGAACACTGGGAAACGAAAAAGTGCGTACAAATATGCTGGGTATATATTATTATTAATGTATTATTCAGTATAGTTCCCAAAGTTCAAAAATACCACCTGAAATGTTGAGTTCTTTTACAAAACTAATGGGAATTGAATTGAAGATTTTAATATTTTTGAGTTCAGAGCAGACGCTGGTAAATCCTATTTCCTATTAATATTATAAACGCGCAAGTTTGTATGAATGGATGGACGGGTGGATGTTTGTTACTCTTTCACGCAGAAACTACTAGGATTATATAGTAAACACACCTTCCAATTTGAATTTTCTTTAGTTTTTTATTTTTTATTTGGCTTCTCGCAGTTAAACCTATGAGGTTGTCGTCTGCTTAACCGAGCTTGCCTGTGGATGCCTCAATATATTAAGGCCTCCAGTCAGGCCTTGAAAAGTTAATGTAATAGGAAGATACTTACCTTTTTATTGTTCCATAACAGCATCACTTCTTCTTCAACGGTGTATCTGTTATCGTCCGGATCTAATGTCTTGCTTTTTTCGTATTTCGTTGAAACCAATCTGCAGACAAATAACATATTATTTCTGTTATGTACAGGCACCAAGTAACCAGGAGATAAGTAAAAAAAAAACTTTTATTGACATAAAAAAATATATTACAACCATAAATGTGAAGCCCCTGAATCCCGTGCTAGGCGAACCTGTGTTACAGGATTCAGTGTCTTCCGCCTTACATCAATACACATATCAATTTTTATTTATTTATTTTATTTATATATACTTTATTGTACACCACAAAAATAAATAGCAAAAAAATACATAAAACACTACAAAATATACAATGGGCGGTCTTATCGCATCACTGCGATCTCTTCCAGGCAACCTTAGAATGGACAGTGATTTTCTTTGACATAAAATGGGACTGTCGTTGGTGCTAACATAATGTATACTATTTACTAAAATAGATACACAAATATATACATATCCAAAATTATAGATACATAAATACATACATACCATATATACAAGCAACGAAAAATAAAAGAGGACTGTAGATGATTCCAGTTAGGACAACAAGATCACAACAACAAGTATTGCTCCTTTACAAGTTTTATGTAATAAAATACAAGTAATAAGTATTGAAAAGTAAAACTAAACAATAAAAAACCGGCCAAGTGCGAGTCGGACTCGCCCATGAAGGGTTCCGTTACGTTACGATTTATGACGTATTAAAAAAAAACTACTCACTAGATCTCGTTCAAACCAATTTTCGGTGGAAGTTTATATGGTAATGTACATCATATATTTTTTTTAGTTTTATCATTCTCTTATTTTAGAAGTTACAGGGGGGGGGGACACACATTTTAGCACTTTGGAAGCGTCTCTCGCGCAAACTATTCAGATTAGAAAAAAATGATATTAGAAACCCAATATCATTTTTGAAGACCTATCCATAGATACCCCACACGTATGGGTATGATGAAAAAAAAAAATTTGAGTTTCAGTTCTAAGTATGGGGACCCCCAAAATTTATTGTTTTTTTTCTATTTTTGTGTGAAAATCTTAATGCGGTTCACAGAATACATCTACTTACCAAGTTTCAACAGTATAGCTCTTATAGTTTCGGAAAAAAGCGGCTGTGACATACGGACGGACAGACAGACAGACAGACAGACAGACAGACATGACGAATCCATAAGGGTTCCGTTGCCATTTGGCTACGGAACCCTAAAAAGTAACCAGGATAGTCGGATATATTTGAAGTTTAGTAAGAAACCGATAGATGTTTTCAAAGAAATGTAATTTGATAAATGAACTGTTTGTTTTCGATTAATTAAATTAAATTTTATTCGAAAGCATTTATCCTTTCCTTACAAAACATCAACTATTTCCGACGACCGTGGTTACTTATCTCCTTTGGTGACCGTACCTACGCTAGTATTTATGCGGATGAACGGTGACACTCGTCAATCAAAGTCTAGTGACTTTGCTACTATGTTGCACACTGATTATTGTTATAAGAAGTTGCTCCCCGGCGCGGGGAGGCACTCGCCTACATAGCACTCGTACACATACGTAATAATTTCTAAATGATAAATGATTTTATTTTGTAAGTAGGTTTGCTAAACACACGTTAATCATATTTTAAAAATTTGATGAGGTCGGCATTTCTTATCTGACTAGTTTGAGAAGAAAGGCCGTAACAAACTCAGAGGTCACAGTTTCGTTTCTTTTGAAGTCCAGACATAATCTTGGTCAGATCATATGAAGACAATGTCTGAGATGGATTTTTGAGGAATGAACTACACAGATTGCGAGGACCTGTCCAGTCAGTGCACGCATTTGTCAGAAATCGTGCAGCTTAACTCAAAACTTAAGGAGCTCAATGATTCGACGAACAATACCAAAGAAAGCACATTTGGGTAGGCCACATAAATTACTCAAACTGCCAGACCATGAGAAAAACTAACAGAACAGAGAGAAAAAAAAAATTCTAACATTTCAATTGTGTATAATATTCTGTTAAAGGTTTGGTCAGAGATAATAATTTTAATTCAGACAAAGGTTAGTTTCGTTTGTAACCCGAAGTGTCTACGAGTTACGGACGAAAACAAACTACATACGTCTAATAAATTAACGATTCCGTCATTGGCGAATTAGCAGTTAAACTAATTTTAGCGTAACACCAACGCGGGTTGCGTACTGGTGTATTTTAGGTCCAATGAGTCTACTCCCTAATCACGTAGTCCGTTGTTTCGTCCGAAGTTACGGTCGCTTCCAACTCCATATGACTTACGGACATAAGATTAGTTCGGTTACCGAACTAAGAATGAATGACAACACGATTTGACAGTTGTCCATACGCTGGACGTGTTTCTACCCGTCCGACAGATTCAATTTTACACTTGTTTTGACGAATCCACTACATTCGTACGGGCCCGTATCCTCGTAGACGGACTTAGAGAGTAGACCCAGTTTAGACATTTTTGTCATTTCGAAGGCATAGTACACTTCAGCAGCTCCACCTACTTTTGTCGTGAATACAAATATTTATGTTAAAGTTGGACCGGTGACCTCTTGAAGGCCGCCGGAATCCGCTGGATGCGAGAAGCACAGGACCGGTCAGAGTCGCGATGGGGGAGGCCTATGTCCAGCAGTGGACGTCTTTCGGCTGAAATGATGATGGCGATATTGAAGTACCTGGTCTCTATAAGTATGTCAGAGTTATTGGCACACAGCACACTCTTGCAGATTAGCTCCTGCGTCACGGCAATAGCCTTCTTGTTGGAGATACAGAGGTCCCTCAGGTAGTCTAAGAAGCGCGACTGCCAGGTCTTCATGTTCTTGCGGACAAGACCTGGGAAACAGAAACAAAACGTAAGCAAATTATAATTCCTTTTTTATAGTGAAAGGGACAAGGTATCCAAGATACACTGGAAGGGCAAGTCTCGTAATTTTAAGAACGTTCACAGTCTGATCTCAGCCTCAGTCTGTCTCTAATTGTTGTCTTGTCTCTGTCTGTCTGTTTCTAATTTGTATACATTTTGGACAAGTTTTTGACACTGATTGTCGCTGAGATGAGATTGCGACTAGATTTTGAACGTTTTTAATTACGAACTGGCCTTCAGGGTGGACAGGGTGGTTTTAGGTTTAGAAATTAGGGCTGCCCTAAGTTTGTAAAACCCTGGATATTTCATCGCTCACGGTAATTTATTTTAATGCTTTATTTCTACAGTTACTAGGGATATAAATACACATCCGAACGGTCTTATAACTACGTCAAATCCTAAAAAAATGCAGTAATAGTACAATATACAAATCATGGACACGCGTCATGTGACTTTTGTAACATTGACATAAGGTTTGAATTGACCCTCGAAAAAATAATAACTATTGTACAAACGCCAGCACATCAAGCTACCCGAAACTGTCAAATTTTCCCAATCAACCTTGAACCTTAATGCTTTAGCGATAAAGTTAAAAATCTATTAAAGAAATTTGACCGATTGTAGTAGCTTGATGTGCTGGCGTCTGTACTGCAAATTCTTTGGAAACAAAAAATGTGCGAAGAAACTTGATTGTACATCTTCATGAAATTTTATCGCATCTGTTCATTAAGTGCACTGTTGTCACCCATCAGATTTGCGTACGGGTTAATCATAATCATCTTTGAGTCAATATGGCAACGAGTCAATCTTGTGGTTGTAACACTGATTGTTACACGTAACTGCCTCGTTGGTGTAGTGTCGCAAGCGCTACTGCTAAGCATGAGGATTGATTCCCGTTTCGGGAAAACTGTTATTGGATTTTTCCATCTTGAATTTCTTAGTAGCATCCCGGAGTCTGTATTTGTGCCCGGTTGATGGCATTAGGCTCGACCCCTATTACAGTGGACTTAAACATAATACGGTAGTCGCCTGGGTAAAAAAATAATAATTATATTTAGTCCGTCAGTTAGATTATCGAAAAATAATGGACACGTATTTTTACTTTCGTCAATCAAACAAAAAATGATAAAGCGCGTCAAAATTTGGGAGTGGGGGGGTCACTTGCTTACAAAAGTGACGCAAGCAAGTGACGTCACGCGGAACTTTAACTGGCGATATCTTCATCATTTTTTATATAATTGACAAAAGAAAAAATACGGGTTCAACATTTTTTGATAATCTGACGGACTAATTAGTTTTTTTTTTTATTAGATTTTTGGCCTATTAGGCGGAATGTGGGTGCACTAAAGGTACACCTCTGCCGAACCCTTCGGGGATTACAGTCGTGATGTTATGTTATGTATGTTACACGTTAACTGACCGACAAACGTCTCGATTTCGGAGGCCGTGATGTGTTTCTCCAAAAGCTTCCTGTTGTTGTGTAACAGGGCTGTAATGGTGTCTTCTGCTAGTATGTCGTAGCCAATTTGCTTCTGCATAAAGCCGAAATGTTTCGCGATGTATTCCTGCAATAAAACATGGATCAAGTTATCAATTTGAACGGAAACATGCACCAAACAAGCACAAAATCACTCAACGAAATCTGCACAATGTGACAAAAATTAAATTAAAAATTTAAAAAACCCTCGAAATAAAATAATAATAAAAATAGTATGAATGTCAAAAGCCTAAAACAACAACAAAAAAAAACTATTGCAAAAATAGCCACAAATAGAAAAAAAAAGGTATAAACGTGAAACCCTACAAAAATAAAAAAATAACCTTGAAATTATGACCCTACGTAAGTACGTTTGAAATTTTTGGATTAAATGTTGTCCCGTCGGGGGACCGCGCTAATTATTAGCCTAACGTTCCGTTAAAGGTTAAAATAGTTGCGGTAGTCGTTTTTGCGTTGGGGGTTAAAAATGGCTGATAACCTAGAGATAACAGATCCGGCCGAGTGCTGTGCTCGTGACCAAACTATGTAATTACTTGCTGGAGTGCTCCAAGTATCTGTTCAACATCACCTTTGAAGAACATTTGTTGTTCAATTAGTCAGCGCCTGACGTAAATTGAGGTATTTTTAGTAGCCAACTTTTTAATCACGTCTAAACTGTCTATGGAATATATTAATTTGACAGGTCTAAACTAATGTTTATCTTCTGTCCTTTTTCTTAATTAAATAGAAAGAAAAAGATGCACTGAACTTAAATTTTGTTTAGTTTGTGAACAAGGGAATCAGCGCACTTTTCTGTTTCGGAAACAGCAACCCTTAATAACTGCACAAACCTGGTTCTTCCGGTAGTCTTGCTGGCTGAGTTTCAATATCCGGTAGCAGAGACGGAAGATGTACTTATAGGCGGCGTACCGAGGGTCGTACAACTCCTCAATCTTCAAGAACGCTTCCCCGTCTGGTGTCTCTTGGAATGGACCCTGGAAATACAGGAAATTAAAATTAGTGCATCAGTTTGATACAATCTGTGTCTACGTGGAATGTTGTAGAATGAGGATTTATGTCAAGAAGATAAGCAATAGTATCCTTCTGACGGGGTCAATATACTGCGATCACCGATGGCATCAACATGACAAAGATTTTTTAATCTGTAATCAGAAACAGACGGCAATCGACACAGCATTGTATGGTTCGTGCTGAAATTATACGGTTTTTCCCATCTGCCCCCTTCGAGCTTGGCACCGGGCTGGTGGCTAGCACTTACTATTGGCGTGTGCCGCCCCGGTGGTCAATGGCACTTATTTAGTGACATCTGCCCCCTTCATAATGATGTGGGTGGTCGATTCTCATTACGTACTGGATATTATTAATAGAAATTGATATAAAACGATGGTTTCATAATTGTAGGTTTCACATTCGTGTTGGCTGTATTACCAAGATTTATTTAATTTAATTCAGGTCTGAAAATAATGTGTTCAAGGTAAGCAATTAAGTACCTGACGATGACGACTTTTGAAGATGGTTGGATGGATAAACAGCTGCTTTTCTTGATTGCTTTCATGCTGACACGACTAATTTATTTCAGAAGTCAGTATCTGAATCATTTTGAAGCAAATTCCTAATCCATTGCTTCATAAGTTCGAAAAATTTGTTTGCTCAACACGTAAATAACGCAATGAATGTTGTTGAACTGTCAAAAAGAAACATAAGGTAGGAAAATGCCGTTAAAAAGTTTACCTGTAATATCTTGAACAGCTGCCTCAGTATATACTGTTCTCTAAGCAGCTTCTGTCGGTCGCGATTAGGGTTCTCGACGATCAGCTCCAGGGCTTCGGATTTGTTGGGCTCGTTCTCGAAGCCGGCTATGAAGTACACTATGTCTTGTAGGAGGCAGGTTAAGGCCCTGAAGGAGGAGAAGGTAATCATTAGAAAATTGGCGAGAGTGCACGTTATGGAGAGCTACGGTGTGAAGTGTCGTGCCATTACAAGCAGCCGTGGCGTGTTTCTGTTTAAAACGTAAAGGTGCTGGTGAATTTCAGAGACATGAGACATACCAGTTTTGTTTGAAGGCTGGCAACACATTGTAATATTCCTTGTTGTTGCAGCTGTCGGCAGGCGAAAAATACATAAGAAAAAGAATCCATCAGTTTACTTTACACTAGGTATTACTAGTGTGGCGACATCTACATCGCTACATGTGAACTACGCATCATATTGACGTCACGCTAAAACCTGCATCGCGCAAGCAGTTTATCGCGTGACGAGCATATATTATACAACGTCCCGACATCAATCGTCGGGCAGTTGCTCACCAGACACAACACCCGTCTGGACGGATGATCCTCCCTTTTCTTTGGAGGATGAGTGAACTTTACCCCCTGTAAAGTGTATTTTTCAACAGTGGTGAAGGGCGGGCGTTTTTGGGGGACTGTCTTTTGTAATTTTGACGTTCGAAAAGTGCTGATTTGCAGCCTAATTTTAATAAATGACTTGATTTGATTTGAACAAAATTCTGTCTCATAATCAGCCTATGTATAACGTGCCCACTGCTGGGACACAGGCCTCCTCTCTGCGAGAGGGAGTGGGCCGTTATCTACCGCGCGACCTAGTGCTGGTGATGTCACATATCTTTGTTTTTAAGTTCTAGAACATGCCGGTCTCCTTACAATGTTTTCGTTCCCCGTTTTGAGAGCAATTCTGTCTCAGTTCCTGCTATTTTACGAGTTAGAGCGAGGTTAGATAAGCAGTTACTCCGAGTACAATACTAGTATTCAGCCTCATTTGGTTAGACCTGCAGCCGACCTCAACGTAGTTGGGAAAATGCTAGGCAGAAGTTGATGATTGCTGTGCCCCAGAATAATATTTTCCACCACATTTTTATCTTATTATTATCAAACAAAACTGTGCCTTACTTCCTCTCATTATGTTCTATATTCCCGAGCTGTAGCTTGGTTGACAAAGCCGAGAGCACTTTGCACGCGTCGTTCGCGAAGTCCAAGTCTCGTACTTCGCTGGGTGACACCGATATGAGGGCGAACGCTTCCTTGTCCTCTTTTACTAGGGAGCAACCCACCTGGAAGGAGGTACATAACAGGATAATTAAAAAAATATTACAGTGGACGAAAGTAATTGATAAGAAGAAATGGTTAATTAATAAAGTAAGTGGCATCTCAATTCTAGATTCTAAAATTCGTTTTTGTATGTTTCTATTCACCCTAAAATTCCGTTGACGCATCGCTTTCGCTATCGACGGAATTACACCAAAATATCGGAAAATCGAAACTTATTTCATAGTTATATGATAGGTATAGATAGTTTGACCGAAACCGCTGTACCGCACCATAGGAATGAACGGCCTGCGCTGACGAATGAGCAGCCTGCACTGATTAATGAGCGGCCTGGAATGAGCGGCTTACACTGACGAATGAGCGGCCTGCACTGACGAATGAGCGGCCCTCAGTGACAAATGAGAGGCTACATTGACGAATGAGCGGCCTGCACTGACAAATGAGCGGCCTACATTGACAAATGAGCGGCCTACACTGACAGATGAGTGGCCTACCAGTGTAGGCCACCCATTTGTCAGTGTAGGCCGTGTGTCAATGTAGTAATGAGAGGCCTGCACTGACGAATGAGCGGCCTGCACTGACGAATGAGCGGCCTGCACTGACGAATGAGCGGCCTGCACTGACGAATGAGCGGCCTGCACTGACGAATGAGCGGCCTGCACTGACGAATGAGAGGCCTGCACTGACTGGTCTCATCGCGCACATACCTAAGGCGCAGTACAGCGGTTTCGGTCAACTATAGATATAGTTTTAATTTCGCAAATTATCATGCACAACCGACTTTCGCTTCTGTTATTAAAAGCAAGTCAACTTTGAACTTTATTAATGTAGTATCTTTAACCACATTATTATGGTGTATTCTAAAGGAAATCATACCTTGGACATGACCGGTTTCTCTTCATCCTTGTCTATGGGTATGGAAGTAGAGTGCACCCAGGTATGCGTGCATAAATGCTGGAGCCTGCAAATTATAAAACAAAGATAGTGTATAAACACGGTTTCAGTATTTTCAATGAGTGAGCTAAGATATCCGGGTAGTGTTACCACAGTCTACCTACGTTAACTATTAATAGTAGGTCAACGCGAGCTTATTCATAGAGAAATTGTTCGGCAGTCAGGATGGGAAGTCGACATTGTATACAGAGTGGCAGAGACATTGACGCGCAACATGTTACCATGGATTCAGTAAATAATTCTGCGTTGAAATTTTGTTAAAAAAAAAAATGCTGGTTCATACATTTTTTTCACGTTGGTATTGCACTTTATTATGAAACAGCAGTTTTTTTTTTTTTACTTTAGGGTTACGCTAGAGTCTAGAATCACGTGCTGAATTCATTGTTTCAGTTTGTGCGTCGATGCCCCTGCCATCCTGTATTTCCCAAACTACAGTATGGTGGTGTGGGACAAAAAAAAATTACATGTTTTGTTATTTTCAATTCCTGAGAAATGTATAGGCGATGAACCATTTTAACATTGCTGATACTGAAAAAGGTGCCATTTGGGACATTTAAACTTCGTTAGTATTTTTCACATTATACAAACACTATAAAAATCAAATTCTGTTTTTATATACCTGACGTAGCTGCTTTGAGGTACAGGCGAGTCAGAATGCGTCATGATGGTTGGATCCAATTCGAACAGCGTCGCGATCTCCGAGGAATGAGGAACGGATACTAGCTGGTAGGCTGGCTCGCAAGGATCTACTGGGGCGTCACTGGAATTAATAGGTTAGAGAGATAAATAAATACAATCATTTATTTCAGGAATTAAATCCATATATTTGTTAGCAATAATCTTACAGCTAAGCACATAGAAGAACACAGAAAATACACACAAAAAAACATTTCGCTTGACAAAACCTATGACTAAGGGACTGACCACACTTATTCGCACGCATCCGTCAAGCTGAAAGGATGCGTACGCATCTTTCATACAAAATCGTTGTTTTCTATGGACAAAAGCTGAATAGAGCTGAATAAGTGTGGTTAGTCCCTTAGTCCTTCAGTTTAAGGCTGTCTGAGCGCTCTGCAGATTCTTCGTATAGATAAGTAATAAAAACCGGCCAAGTGCGAGTCGGACTCGCCCATGAAGGGTTCCGTTACGTTACGATTTATGACGTATTAAAAAAAAACTACTCACTAGATCTCGTTCAAACCAATTTTCGGTGGAAGTTTATATGGTAATGTACATCATATATTTTTTTTAGTTTTATCATTCTCTTATTTTAGAAGTTACAGGGGGGGGGGGACACACATTTTACCACTTTGGAAGTGTCTCTCGCGCAAACTATTCAGTTTAGAAAAAAATGATATTAGAAACCTCAATATCATTTTTGAAGACCTATCCATAGATACCCCACACGTATGGGTTTGATGAAAAAAAAATTTTGAGTTTCAGTTCTAAGTATGGGGACCCCCAAAATTTATTGTTTTTTTTCTATTTTTGTGTGAAAATCTTAATGCGGTTCACAGAATACATCTACTTACCAAGTTTCAACAGTATAGCTCTTATAGTTTCGGAAAAAAGCGGCTGTGACATACGGACGGACAGACAGACAGACAGACAGACAGACAGACAGACAGACAGACAGACAGACAGACATGGCGAATCCATAAGGGTTCCGTTGCCATTTGGCTACGGAACCCTAAAAAGACTATTGCTTATTTTATAACAAAGTAATATTTAAACTTACGGCGGTCTGTTACACGCCTCAGCGGCCAGATAGTGTCCTGTGGCGAGATGTTTGAATCTGAAGATGGAGTTCCAGTGTCCCGCGCCACCGCGGCAGGGGTCGTGTTGTACGACCTGCAATTTATGGATAAATGATATGAATAAAACAAAGCAAAGGAACAAATCTTGACTTCGTAGTCTTGGCATAGTGTAACCTCAGAAGGCCACTTCTCGTAATTAAAAAAGTTCAAACTCTAGTCGCAATCCAATCTCAGAGAAAATCAATGTCAAAAACTTGTCAAAACTCTACAGTTTTGACAAGTTTTGACAGAGATCAAGATTGAGACAGATCAGTGCACAGGCCTCCTGTCTAAGAGATGGATAGGGCCGTTATCTACCACGCGGGCCCAGTGCGGGTTGGTGGATTTTACATGTCTTCAATCTTTTTTTTTTGTTTTAGGACATTCCTGTTTCCTCACGATGTTTTCCTTCACCGTTTTGAAAGCAGTGGTGATGAAATAATTTACGCAAAGTAAAGCACCTGTCTAGATTCTAACCCACGACCTACAACTCGTAAGTCGCGGCCGTTACCACTGGGCCACCACTGCTCCTCATGATGATGATGAACTTGGGCAAGTTTAATGCAGAGCAGTTCAAAAGAATTTGTCGGTAAAATGTTCTACCATAAAATAGTTTAGAGGTATGAGGAACAGGGTGTAAAGTTCTCTCATCCTACATAGAAAAGGGAGGATCCTCCGACCAGACGGGTGTTATGTCTGGCGGGCAACTGCCCCACGATTGATGTTGGGAAGTTTATAATTATGCTAATTGCGCGGTAAACTCTGCTTGCGAGATGCAGGATTTGCGTGACGTCAGTATGACGCGTTGTTCGCATGTGGCGTTGTAGATACTGTTACAATAGCTTATTTCTACAATTCCTCACCTCAATCTCCCACAGCGCCTTACTGCTGGTCGCAGCAGTAGCACTGGACCGTCCAGTAGTCCTCAGGAACACGTGCTGTCTCTTCTTGTACTCATCCATAGTGAGGAACTTCTCCTGTTCCGCATGGAACAGCCTCACCACGTCGCCACCCTTCAAGATCTCTTCCTGATTCTCTTTGTGTTCGAGGAAGAGGGTCACCTTCCATGATGTTGAGGAGTTTACGACGTTGACCTGTAAGATTGGAATTTGTGAATGAATTGAGGGTTTTGGTGTTTTAAAGACCACCATACCACATATAACCACCATACCACATAAAGACCACACACCATGTACCATACATGGAGAGGCCAAACTGAACAGGCAGACTTGCGTCAGATTGGCTTTCGTGGACCCGTGCATCAGACATCAATTTACCGCCATTTACACATAGGCCTGGGGGCTCACCACTTCAGGTGGGATAAAGATAGAGTCTTAGTATAACTCCATCTCTTTCACACACTGAAGTAAAAATATTACTGCTGTAAGAGGTGGTGGTCACCCCCTGGAGGTCATAACGAAACGGATTTTTAAGAGCCGAGGTGAAACAGAAGGCTGACCATGTATGGTGGTGGTGCATAAATCTACTAGCCAATTGTAATCTAGCATAGCAACTCGAGACATTCACAAATTGACGGCACAGTTGAGGCAGTGGTTGAGCGGTTAGCTGCTTCATTATACGTGTCGCGGAATCGATTCTTGCAAGAAATTAGGAATAAATATGGCTACCTAGTCTATTCAATAAAAACCCTATTTAATTTAATAAATGTCTCTAATTGATATTATATCCACTTAAACAAATCATCATCATCTGCCTAGCCTTTTCCCAACTTTGTTGGGGTCGGCTTCCAGTCTAACCGGATGCAGCTGAATACCAGTATTCCACTTAAACAAATATCAACTTAAAACTACTAAAAATTGAGTCGATTTTAGAAGGTATCTAAAATAAGAAAAGTTAACGTTGTAGCGCAAACTGAAACCTATGTGTACGTATTAAAGTTATTTATCGAAACACACATATTTGTTTACATTTCTGGAAACTAAATTTTGAACACAGTATATGGCCTGTAGAGTTTTTCAAGCTGTTTGTGCTTGAGATTTGTGTTTGACGCACAGATGAGAAAAGTCTAGGAGCAAAGATACAAAAAAATCTAGCATAACTTGGTTTCTACCTTTACTAGATACCCTAGCTATTTCTATCTACACATGGAAATTAGTCTCTTGTTGACTAACGCCTTCGTTGAAAATTGGAAGCAGCAAGACAGGACAGGATTCTTCAGAGAGTGAGGAGATCAGTGCTCGCCTCTTTGCCATTTGAGCACAGTACGAGAAGAAATCTTTACCCTGCAGTAAATCAACTAAATCATTTAAAAATTACATTTTATTCCTATGGAAAAAGAAATCATTTTACGTGGACAGGGAAAACTCCCATTTGAAACGTATTTGATCGCGCTATTTATTGTAAACAGTATTCTCAGTGTGTCCGCAGATCGGTGGGATTCCCCAATGTTGCGGAGGTGGACGCAGCTCCACGCTGAATTTTAATTGTATAATAATTATGTCAATCTTTGTCGTTACTAACCCTATCTGAAATAAAAGTTTTCTATTCTATTCTCATATAAATAGCGCGATCATCAAATAATATGATGCGTTTTATCAAACGCATCATATTATTTGATGATCGCGTTTGGATTTTACGAAGTTACATTTTGGGCGAAAAACTTATTTGCCGAAAAGACATAACAACTAAGTATCGATATTCAATCACAAAGGGTCATCAATCAACATCCAGGTGTCGCCCATCCTGCGATGGGCTTTAGTAAATCCAACCAAACATTTTTTTACGAATAACTATAGTGTTTTAGTTTATTATTATGATTGATATCGATAACTATCTACCTGTGATTTTTTTCTAACGAATTAATAGTAAAGTAGTGTTGTATGAAGAATTATTTATTTTTCTACTAGCAGCGCCCCGCGGTTTCACCCGCATAAGTGTCGATCCCGTAGGAATATCAGAATAAAAAGTATCCTATGTGTTATTCTAATGTATAAGCTATATTACTGGAAAGTTTCATCAAAATCCGTTCAGTAGTTTTTGCGTGAAAGAGTAACAAACATCCATCCTCACAAACTTTCGCGGTTATAATATAAATAATATATACAGTGTGAAATTGAATTCATGGGCATCCTTTTAAAGGGTCATTGTAATCATCATTATGAACAACTTTTACTATGGGACCACACCTGAAATCGCGAAAAAAAAACAGCAGTTCCCTACATTTTGACGAGTTATGCGAACATAAATGTAGGGAACACTGATTTTTTTTTCGCGATTACAGGTTTGGTCCCATTGTAAAAGTTGTTCATAATTATGAGTACAACGAACCCTTAAAAGGATGCCCATGAAATTAATTTCACCCTGTATAGTAGGAAGTAGGATAATGAATCCAACGTTTAAATGTAGAGTATTCTCACCTCCATGCAGCCAACATTGTCAGGCAGTTCGTGGTTCGAGGACACGTGTAGGACTTGCTGGCCGGCATTCACGGGGTTCATTATCACTTTGTCTCCTACTACTACGTTGTCACCTGAAACACAAGAGATTGAGTGTTCAGTATCCGTTGGTGATGGCAATTGGTGGTGATAATGACAGCAGTGGAGGTCTTCCAGCAGGGCCATCTTTAACCTATTGGAGGCCCTGGGCACATAATCATGGGGCCCCTGGGTAGACAAGAGTAGATGAGCAAAATTCTAAAATTATTCAACATTTTGATAGTTGGCAAATTGTTTTTTTTTATGTTCTTTTTTAAACTAGTTTTAAGTAAGTCTTGAGTCAGGTTAAAGGTTAAGAAATATTAGTTTAGTCCTGTCAAATTAAGATGCCATAGACAGTTTAGACGTGATTAAAAACATGGCGACTAAAAAAACGTCAATTTACGTCAGTTCGTTCGTCCTTTTCTTAATGAAATAGAAAGAAAAAATGCACTGAACTTAAATTTACTTTAGTTTGTGAACAAGGGAATCGGCGCCATTATCGACCGATAATAACGCGCCTGTGGGTGAGATCCTTAAGGCGATGCACGATGGCAACTTACCAGTGGATCTCAGTTTGTAGAAAGGCATGACATAGAACCAGGAGCCCTCGTTGCCGTTCGCGTCCAGATGGACGCGCATCGCGTTCTTCTCCAGCAACGCGGGCAGTCTTTTGTTTACCTGTAGTGGAAAATATAATTCAGAATGAGAATTAGAATGTGTTTATTTGTCAGAATGTAGTTTTACATAGTATGATGTTAATCAAGCTACTAAAATCTGTCAAGTTTCTTTAATAGATTTCAAATTTATCGCTAAAGCATTAAGGTTCAAGGTTGATTGGGAAAATTTGACAGTTTCGGATAGCTTGATGTGCTGGCGTCTGTACATTCTTCTATACAAATATTATTCAAATATCAATTTAAATACAATCAATACCGCAGCACCTTAAAATTGGTTGTATTTAGTTCAAAATCTAGTCGCAGTCTCATCTCAGCGACAATCAATGTCAAAAACTTGTCAAAAATGTAGAGAAACAGAACCTCGAAGTCGGTTAAAAAAGAGGTATTTTTCATAGATTGAGACTGAGATCAGCCTGTGAACGTTCTTAAAATTACGAGAATTATATTTTAACTGCCAACATCTAACACCAGAGGGTCTGGTGTCAGACGAAGGCTACCAGTCATGTACTTACAGTGAGGTATTTGTTAGATTTGACATGCAGCAATTGAAGAACGCTGCCGTACTGAACGATAGTCCCCAACAACTTCTTGTTCTCCAACTCATTTTGTTTCTTTTCTATTTCAGCGGCGTGCTGTGGGAGAAATCAGAAGAACAATTATTATCACTTCACCATTATCAACATCATTTCAGCGGAAAGACGTCCACTGCTGGACATAGGTCTCCCCAGACCTATGTCCAGCAATCTTTCGATTTTAAAATAAAAAAAAATGGATGTGGGCATAATCCAATCCATCTTATCTTTACCATCTTCGGAGATTATTAAAAAGTTGTGGCATTTAATTATGGTCCTCCACGAATAACTCTAAGTCATTAACCATTAAGAATATTATAAGCTAATACTGCTTAATAAGCCAATGAATGTAAAAGGGTACGATGGGGCTGACATATCTTTGATAAAAGGCCCTAAACCAAATTAGATAAAAAAAGAACATATAAGCTAACATTTAAAATAATAATAATTAGGTATGTACGTATGCGAAAAAATAAGCAAAAGAATCATAGGGCATCTAAAAATTCGTCCGCATTGCTGTCAACAGGAACAGTGCCCAAAAGGCTGGCAGAATTGCCACGTTGTATGGCGATGCTAATTCTAATGGCGACAAATAATCAAAATTCATATCAAAGACCCTTATCTAGACGCGGAAATTATCAATGAATTCTTAGCGACATTCGATCCTTCAGACGTTAATAAAAATTCTTTACTAGTTGTTTTCGCAGCTTTGGTAGTGTTAAAAGTTTTACAAAATAATATAAATGAAATCATGAAAATCTGTCATTTTCACAACTATTTGACATAAGTCTCAAAAACGCTCTGTTAACTGTCCGTTTTCCCCTTCAATCACATTGATCGAAGGTTGTCACCGTTGCCCATATGTACAGACGCCAGCAGGTCAAGCTACCCGAAACTATCAAATTTTCCCAATCAACCTTGAACCTTAATGCTTTAGCGATAAAGTCGACAATCTGTTAAAGAAATTCGACAGATTGTAGTAGCTTGATGTGCTGGTGTCTGTACAGACGCCAGCAGGTCAAGCTACCCGAAACTGTCAAATTTTCCCAATCAACCTTGAACCTTAATGCTTTAGCGATAAAGTCGACAATCTGTTAAAGAAATTTGACAGATTGTAGTAGCTTGATGTGCTGGTGTCTGTACATAAGGGGGACAAAGGTAAGAAATTATATGACGTTCTGTTGTCCCCGTGACGACACAGATTACGGGGACAACAGGAATACAGGATTTTTAACAGTCGTTATTGTGAGACCGTTCGTGGCTTTCATAACTAACCAAAGTTTAACGTTATTTTCCAACTGTTCGCATACGGTAATGAGTTTACATCATAATATCAAAATGAGATTGCACTATAATAAATAAAGCCTGCTGTCACATTATCCAGAATAAATTATGCAGCTGAACGCTTAATAATCTCTTTAATATCCTGGGGCCCATCTATCAACTGCTTGATAAACGATAATAGCTTTTATTTATACTACTCTAAAGTCTATTTATGAACTTTTACGTGAACTAATAAAGCCCCTATTACGAGGTTTTAAAGACCACATTATTACATATGAAAAATATTTATATACTCTCTTATATTTTGTCAAACGATTATAGCCCCTTTATTAGGGAGTAAAAAACTATAAGTGCCAATAAACAGCCCATTTGTCTTATTAATGTTGCTATTTACTTAGTTAAGTTTATTTTGATGGCCTAAGGTAAGTTATTTCATCTGAATGTTAATAAATGGGCAGTTAGATCATTCGTTGATTCAATAAAAGGATATAATGATGCTGATTTCGTTGGGCAACGAATAAAACAAATAAAAATCATAACAATTTTTAACCGACGAAAAAAAACGGAGGAGGTTCTCAATCCAACGCGTATATTTAAAAAAAAAAATTAATGTATGTCCACGCATAACTTTTTACAGAGTAGTCCAATTTGGATAATTCTTTTTTTATCGGAAAGGGTCCCCAAAGTTGGTCCCATATAAGTTTAGAAAAAAAATTCTAACGCTAAGGGTGGGAAAATAGGAGTGATTTATTGTTCACTCACAGAGTTGAATGCCGAGTTGTGTATTATTACTCTACTCAGTGCCACATATGCCTGCCCTTTGGCACTAATTAGTTTATAGCCACAAAAAATTATAAAATAAAAACTTTTTAACAAAAAAATCAAACCGCCGAAAAAACTGAAAATCAAAAAATAATAAACCTTTTTTATTTAACCTTAATAACTAAGTTCTTAAACTAATATAAGTATACCTAAATAATTTTGAGTTTGTTTATTGATTGTTTGGTGCCGATTCAAAATTACTTAGGTATACTTACTCAGTTTAATTGCTGAAATTGGCACTTAACAAAATAAGGCAAAAAACAGACAGAAAATGTATTTAAATTGCATAAAACCCCGTCTTTATTATATGGAGCTTAGCGTGATTTGCTTTTCTAGATTATGATGGATGATCAAATTATTTTTTATTAAGAAATCTACTAAAAGAAGCACAGGTAGCTTTTCCGGCAATATATCTAATCAAAGACAAGAAAATTAGGTCAATTAAACTTGTTATACTTTGTCATGACAGATGAATGTGATTCGTACAGGAAAGGAACTCATTAACCTATTTAGAGTTCATTATAATTTTGATTTATTTGAAATTTTCTAGATTTAATGGTGACTTTTAATAGTGCAGACAGTGATAATATAAATGACTAGCTTCTGCTCGCGATTTCGTCCGCATGAAATATCGGCCCCCGACCTACCACGTTGTATCCCATCGTCCGCCCGCGCTATTAGTTCGTTTTTGCTCGGCTTCTAACGGTCCTGGCGTGATGTTAAATAGCCTATAGCCTTCCTCAAGAATTGGGCTATCAAATCCACAAAAGATTTTTGCAAATCCGGCTGGCAGTTCCGGAGATTAGCGCGTTCAAAGTAACGAACTCTTCAGCTTTATTCATTCTTTAGCTTTTTCTATATTATTATTATAAAGAGGAAAGATTGTTTTTGTTTGTTTGTACCGAATAAGTTCCGAAACTACTGGACCATTTTTCAAATATAAAAAAAAAAAAAAATATAATTAATTAATATAATATAATTTATTTACAAAAAAATTCCAAAAATGTAACCCAAAGTAGCAAAATTTTGCCTATAAAATTCAATATTTGCCGTGCGCTGAGAAAATTATTGATGATACATAAAATTTTACTACATGATTAACGTACTCATTACTCATTATCGAGAGGGCCCGTGGCTAAATAATAACAGCCGCACAGGTCGATCGGTCAGGTTAAGCTACGCTTGCCGCGGTTGGTCTGTGGATAGGTGACCATCTTTACATACCCCTCCGTGCCTCGGAAAGCACGTTAAGCCGTTGGTCCCGGCTGTCATTCGTGGATCTTTGACAGTCGTTACGGGTAGTCAGAAGCCCGAAAGTCTGACAACCAGTCTTACCAAGGGATATCGTATTACCCAGTAACTGGGTTGTGGAGGTCAGATAGGCAGTCGCTCCATGTAAAATACTGGTATTCAGCTGCATCCGGCTAGGCTGGAAGCCGACCCCAACATAGTTGGGAAAAGGCTAGGCAGATGATGATATAGATGTCTAGCCATTCTTTTTAATGCAATAATTAAGTATTCAGTTCCTTACCAAGAAGGAGGAAAATGCAGCATTTTCTCATTTCCCTTTCCAAAGATGAGCTGTTCGTGACTATTAAACTTTACGATAAGACCTACTGTTTGAAGCGAACGATAAAGCGAAACGGAACCTAAGAGCTTTTTATATAACTTTCAATTGTTTAAAATCCCTCATTTATTTTTCTTACTTTCAACTGAGAAAAGACGAAAATGAAGGATTCTTTATTCTGTCCTATGTCCTGGAGGTACGTGAAAATGTAGAGTTAAGGATGATTCTTGGGAAAGACAAGCTAACTGTCTGTCATTTGCCTATGATCATTTTTTCCGTCTCGGAAAGCACAAGCCGTTAATCCCAGCTGTCATTCGTGGATCTTTGACAGACGAGTCAGAGTTTTACAGGTCGTCAGAAGCCCGAAAGACGGACAACCAGCTTTACTAAGGGGTATCGTATTACCCAGTAACTCGGTTGTGGAGGTCAGATAGGCAGTCGCTCCATGTAAAATACTGTACGTATTCAGTTGCATCTGGTTAGACTGGAAGCCGACCCCAACATAGTTGGGAAAAGGCTAGGATGATATGTGATGTTTTTTAAACGGAATGTGTAGATTGCCTACGTGATACTCAACAGTAACACAACAAGCGCCTATTATTACATTTCTAACTACGCTACTGACTGGGTCACGTCTCCCCAGGACGTGCTTGCAATGTCACTGCTTCTCACACCCTTTAAAATGGAAATTAGCAATACTGCTTTCCCCGACTTTTCCTATTGTTTATTGAATAAAAGCCAACACGGACCAATTACAAATAAACTACTACAAAAACAATTAAATTAAATACAATTCAAATACAAAAATACAATATATAAGTCAAAACAATTAAAATAATATTTCCACATTAGCCCGTACATGTACCATGTCACAGTGATACATGTACTGGCAGTCGAATCGCTGGGCGAAGGCACTCAGGATACTGTTCGGGCTGACCCGCACCCTGCGCACCAGGGATGTGCACCGCTTGCGCATGGTTGTATAAAAACAATCCACGCGCGCTTCGGCAAACATCCCTGAAGCGCTACAGAAGCGAGGCAGCCCCAACAGCACCCTGAATATGAAATTATGAAAATGAAATTTCGAAGTTCTTAATTGCATGTCTGCTCAAGACAACCACAGACAGGTATTTCGCAGACCCACGCCACGACAACTTTTTTTTGCTGCATAATCATACTGTAATGTTCCCACTGCTGGGACACAGGCCTACTCTCTGCGAGAGAGAGTGGGCCGTAATCCACCAAGCGGGCCCAGTGCGGGTTGGTAGATGCCACATGTCTTCGAATTTTTGGTTCTAGAACATGCCGGTTTCCTCACGATGTTTTCCTTCACCGTTTTGAGAGCTGTGGTGATGAAATAATTTACACAAAGTAAAGCGTCTGTCTGAGTTCGAACCCACGACCGTCTGCCTCGCAAGTTGGGGCCGGTACCACTGGGCCACCTCTGCTCCTTATTTGCTGACGATGGATAATTTGTCCGCGACGATAGAACGCATGGACATGTATGCAATACATAACACGTAAGACAAATAGCCTGCCGGATGTTTCTGCCATTTCATTGCGGTCATTTCTGTCCGGCGGCGGACAAATAATTCGTCGTCTGCTCAGCGCTTTACCATCGACTATACGGTGAGCTAATAAATTGTTTTTAACCATTTCTAGGATTCTGTACCCAAAGGATGCCAACGGGACCCTATTACTAAGCCCCCGCTATACGTCCGTCCGTCCGTCTGTCTATCAACGGGCTGTATCTCATGAACCGTAATATGTTAACAGTTGGAATGACACAGTGTGTATACCTATTGCCGCTATAACAACAAATAATAAAAATAATATAAAGTTAAAAATGAATGGGTCTCTCCATACAAGAAATGTGTTTTTATTTTTTCCCGTCTTTTGCCTTGTGGTACGAAAACCTTCGTGTGCGAGTCCGACTCACACTTGGCCGTTTTTTTACCAACATATTTATGTAGGTCAATCAATCAGCTCAGCCTATCGCAGTCCACTGCTGGACATAGGCCTCTCCCAGACTGCGCCACAACACCCTCCGCCTTCCGCATCCCGTATACCAAAGCCACCTTCGTTAGGTCGTCCGTCCATCTAGCTGGGGGGCGTCCCACACTACGTACGTTTCTGTAGGTATCGCATCGTAAAAATATGAGGCACCGCTGGTGTTACCATCCCAGATATAAAAAGCAAAAAATTGGATGTAATTACACCGGCACTTACACCCTTCAAGCCGAAATACATCAACGCCACTCGACGGCAGAAATAAGTATGACACTTCGCCGGATAAGCCCCTTTACAAAGAGTTCTACCACTTTTAAAAAGGGTCAGGTAAACGCGTTGCTAGAATGACTTTTAGCAAAATGTACCTAAACATAGACCTCATCCATCGCTTTCCATCAGGTGTGATCGCGGTCAAGAGCAGACCCATCTAGCAATAAAAAAAACTTTGGCGTATGAAACGGGCCTCTTTGGAAAACGGTTATATGACAGATTATATATAGCTCTTCTACGATCAATAATATGGCATGTTTTAAAATATAATATATCTTTATTTCTGACTACAAGTGCTCACAATCCAACAACAACATTTGACGACACGGTTGGAGCAGTGGTTAAGTTAAAACTATCGATAAAAAATCCATATAGTTATAGTAACAATGACTTAAAAACTATGTTAGTGAACTTTTATAGACTAAAAAAATAAACTAAAAAAGTCGTGGCCCAACACCTTGGCACGTGCCTCCGAATCCAGTGGCGTACAAAGGTACTGGTACTCCACTTTGTTCAATAAAGATTTTAGTTTTACCAACATTACCTTAGGAAGGTTTTTTCAATTATGATCTCCCCTCTCCTCACTATTTGAATTTTCCAAAGATTTTAAAGGTTGTCGGGAAAATTGTCTTCGCTAAGAGTACTACAATTTTGCTGTGCCCGACAGGATCCATTTATTTATAACTAGCTTCTGCCCGCGACTTCGTCCGCGTGAAGCAACTTTATTCATTTTTTTCCGTAATTACCTTCTACAAAGTATTAGAAAACTTAAAAAAGATGGATGAAATCGGTAAAGTCGTTCTCAAGTTATGGCGTGACCAAGGGAAATAGGGATTCATTTTTATATATACAGGCTAGGCTAGGTTAGCCCACTGCCTAACCCTTCGGGGATTACCTACATGCGTGATAAATAATGTTATTGATCGATTTTATTAGGATTTCTTAGTAACAGCCCGGAGTTTGAAAGTTCGCGGTATGAGACCATCGTGCCTCGGTGCTCACGTTAAGCCGTTGGTGCAGCGCCTGATCTCTCTCCGGTCGTGTCGGATTGCCGTCTCTTCGGACTATGATAGTCAGGGAAGAGAGAGTGCACCTGTGTCTGCGCACACACTTGTGCACATTATGTCTCCCGCGCCGAAGGCTGGTCTACGCTGAGATTGGCCGCTATGACCGAAATGCGGTCAGCAGGAATATACAGGATAATTTTTCAACTAGTGCGCAAACTGCAACCATGAATTCAGCATATGATTCTAGACCTTAAGTGCAAAAATGTTTCGTTGGTTATTAAAATCTATCTGTCCACTTCATCATAGTTGTGTATGTATTTATTTTATTTTAGAAGTATTTATGTATGTTTATTTGTATGTATATATTCTCGTAATATTTGTTTAGTTTTTAAGTGAATTGTTTATTTTTGATTCTATGTATTATTGTTTGTCTCCTTTGCTCTATCACACGCTGTCTACATCTCTGTATTTATTATCCTATCTCAGGTATGCTGGAAGAGATTTCTTAAGAAATAAGCATCACCTCTGTACCTATTTTTTCTGTTCTGTTTTGCAATGTCTGTTTATATATGCGTGTACATAAATGGATAAATAAATAAATAAAAAAGAAATCAGCTGTTTCATAGAGAAATGCAATACCTACGCGGTCAAAATGTATGGAAGAGCAAATTATTTTTTTAACAACACGCAAAATTTCAACCCATATTCAGAATCATGTACATGGTTACAGTTTGCGCACTGAGTAAAAAAATATCCTATACATATTACATATATGTAGGTACACATTGTGGAATGCAATAAATTATTGAGTATTAAACCCTTCTTTCTATTTACAATGATGTTGTTATCTTCATCGACTAGAATCAATTCTATTTTAATGTAATTTTTGACGTTCAAAAGTGCCTTTTCTATGCCTATCTATATCTATACTTATAATAAATCTGTAGAAGTGAAAATTCTGTACATTGAAAATATCAAAAAAATAAATGGCAGGACGTGTTACTAGACCGACACCGAACCCAAAAATGTGATTAAAAAAATTTTTGTCTGTCTGTCTGTCTGTTTGTTCAGGCATCACGCAAAAACTACCGGTTCGATTACGATGAAACTTGGTATAATTATTCTTTAATATCCTAGGCACCACACTGGGTACTTTTTATCCCGGAAAAGTATATACAATAAAAAACAAACTTAATTTTGCGATTCGATCCCCAGACCCGATTACTGTACCAACCGCAAATAATAAGTTTGTCGTAGGTTACGTTACCCGCAGTGGAGTTCACTAAAGTTATGCTCTAAATGTAGTGCTGAAGGTTGAATTTGGCTTGCACCGTTCGCAGCACACGCGTGGCGCGCGGCCGCCACGGATCGCTACCGTATATAAGGATATTTTTTGAACTTTGATTTGAACGGACGTGTTGAGTGGCGAGCGTTCGTTCTTATTTTAACTGCTACTTGCAATTCTAAACCGTGTTTTTCAATGCTACCTTTTTTATTTCTATTAGTTTTTAGAGTTATTTAGGTTTATTTTTATAAGTCGTAGGTATAGATTTTAATTTTAAAGTATAGGTAGTATATTTGATAGTGTACGTAGTGACCGTAGGTTATTTTATAATACTGTTAGGTAAGATTAGTCATTCGTATAGATATTAGTTTTTATTGAGTTTAGTTATCATCAAAATTGGTTTATTTTGGTAGGTAGGTATTTTATTTTCTGTTATTGAGTTTTTTTTTTTTTTTGAGGATGGGAAATCATCAAATGACTCCTCCCGCTCTGGGTGGAGCAGGAGGGAGTGTCAGACTCTTACTGACTAAAACCCACCCGTGTTCCTTCCTTAGCCCTTTATGTTCCAGGGCAGCGGTAACCCTTTCGGACAATCCCGCTACCCTGGCAGGCTACGGCCCTATGGGGCCCCGTCACTCATGCTGACATCTCTTTGAGGCGCGCGTGGAACACAACACGCCGTCCGGCACGGGCCTGGTCCTGATCGGACGGTGAGTTACCCATTACTCACCGCCCGCAGGCCCGCGCCTACGGTGGCCGGGAGTCGTCACGCGGCTCCCGACGCCCGGAGCGTCTCCCGCGGCGGCTGAGGCGTGAGGTGCGCAAGGCGCGTTCTCTCGCCCACCCCGCCACCTCCTTCGCTAGCATGACTGCTTCGCAGAAGGAGGTGACTGCCTCCCACTCCCTCTCGCCCCGGACCATGGCTTGAACCAGGGCCGGACGCGAGAGGTCGCCGCCGCTGCCGATCGCCTCTACGAGGGCACGGCGGTGCTCTGCCCAAGCAGGGCAGACCTCCACCGTGTGCTCCACCGTGTCCTCTGGGCATTATTATTTAGGGACTTAGGTAAGGATATCATATAGGTACCCTCTTAATCACCACTAATGAGACACAATTGGTTTTCTATTGTAATTAGCCACAAAGGGCCCGCGAGATAGATGGCATCCTGGGGAAGCACATACATTTTATCCTGTTAGTACGTTCCCGTGGGATAATTTCCGACATCCACGCGGGCGAAGCCGCGGGCAGAAGCTAGTTTGAAATAAATGATTTAACTTTGACTGATGATGTTTTGTTATGATTGATGTAAATACTCACATGTAACCTCTTCAGCAGTCCTGTATCGGTGTTGGAGTTGGTGGATTGTTTGGCAGTATTCCAGAACTGCTTTTGAGCGGAGTATCGGTTCATAGGACATATTTTGAACAGGCAATCTGAAATCAAATAACAATATTATAAAATTGTAGGTTTATAATAATTCACAGTAGATTATTACGGTACGTGTAGACATGACAAATTATTTTTATTTTATATAATTTATTAATGGTCAAGTGCATGTATCTTCCATTTAATAAAAGAGTGTCCGTGGAGTTTCTTGCCCGTTCTTCTCCATAGGTACTATGCTTTGGAATGGGCAACTAGCTTCATCTTTCTGACTGACCAACCCCTTGACAATTCAAAAGTGCCTGTAATTGGTTTATTTGAAATAAATGCGAATGAGTTTGAATATGATTCTTTGTCCTCAGGCACCAAGTTAGGTTATCAAATTGATGACCATGAGGCCAGTATTGCTCTATCACTCAGGCCGCTAAAATCTTGAAAAATTGAGGTAAAATTAGTAAGGCAGAGTATATTTCTATAAAGACCGTCCTTAATAAGTCTAACCCAATTTTACAAGATTTAGATAATGTAGCCTCACGATAACGTTATTATTTAACCTTACTCTAACCGTATAAGAAATATCCCCCATAAGGGTCTTTAACACAGCAAAGTCCCATCATTATTAATATCCTTATTACCACTGAAACCGGAAATGGAAAAGTGATTTAGCATGCGAACGTAAGTGCTTAAATTGCGAGCGGCTGCTGTGTTTCCCGTCAATATATTCCCCTTTACCGGTGCTTAATATTCAATTCCTTTCAGCTGTAATTTTGTACCAAACACCTGCTATCCTACTCACACTTTCGCATTTAAAACAGGAGCATATCAGATGTCCCATTTTGCCGCAAACGCCACCAGTCTTTACCCCTTAGGGAAATTAGGTGGCCACAGTATGATATTATCAACGCAGGCATCTAATGCGGTACCCAAGGGAGGCACGAGGTGACCATTACTATCCGGAACCACATGGTGAATATTTAAAAGCCGTAATAAAAAAACGGGGGCGTCAAGGGTCTGGTGTCCATTGTGTGTAAAAAAGGTAAATAGATTCTGGAACAACCTTACAAAGAAAGGTTTTCATGGGGCTGTATGCCCTACGCTAAGTATAATCCCCCACATGTTCCCACTACTGGGACAGATCTGCTGCTGATTTTGGTCACCAGTTCTGGGACTAGGACATGTAGAAAGGAGGCCTTATTTCTAGCAGTAGAAACATTGTAGTGTGATAATTGATGGCAAACATTTTATAAAAGTAAAGGTTTTATAAAAGTATGAGGAACAGGGTCTAAAGTTCACTCATCCTTCACAGAAAAGAAAAGATCTTACGACCAGACAGACGGGTGTTGTGTCTTGTGGACTACGTAGTAAATATGCTAGTCGCGCGGTAAACTTTCCTTGCGCGATGCAGGATTTTGCGTGACGTCAGCGAGATGCGTAGTTCGCACGTGGCGATGTAGATTAGATGTTAGATGCCGAACTAATGTTTTCGAAAATGATCAAACTGACTAACGGATGTAAAAACACCCATCACCAAGTCATATTCTTCCTAATTCCCGTCAATGCGATTTTATTTAGCACTAAACTAGCACAGCTATTTTCTCATACAGTAAAAATATCATGCAGTGGACTAATAAATATTCTAGCCATTTCCTTTTCTTTTGTTCAGAACATTCATAATGTAATTTAATTTCCTTTATGGAGGTCTGGGCGAGATTTATAGCTTTTACATTATGAATAAAAGCTGTGGAAACCTTTTAATACGACACATTTAATATAAATAATTTTATTTGTCAATCATATTTTAAAAACTAGATGAAGTCGGCGTTTCCTATCTGACTAGTCTGAGAAGAAAGGTCGCAACAAACTCAGAGGTCACAGTCTCTTTTAAAGCCCAGACATAATCTTGGTCAGGTCATATGAAGACCATGTAGATCGATGTCTGAGATGGTCTTTGAAAAGAACCACACAGATTGAGAGGACCTGTCCAGTCAGTGCACGCATTTATCAGAAATCGTGCAGCTCAACTCAAAATTTAAGGAGCTCAACGATTCGACGAACAATACCAAAGAAAGGACATTTGGGCAGGCCACATAAATTACTCAGAGAGAAAAATAAAAATAATATAAGGTTAGGTTGCATAAATAATATATAATATAATATAATAATATAATATCCCTGGACATTTCACACAGCGCCATCTAGTCCCAAGCTAAGCAACCTAATGCTTGTGTAAAAATATAAATATATCCATACTTATATTAAAAATGCGAAAGGAACTCTGTTTTATACCTTAACAGCTGGCATAAGCATAATCAGCCTATAATGTTCCCACTCCTGGGATACAGGCCTCCTCTCTGTGAGAGCGAGTGAGCCATAATCCACCACTCGGGCCCAGTGCGGGTTGATGGATGTCACATGTCTTCGAATTTTATGGTTCTAGGACATGCCGGTTTTCTCGCGATGTTTTCCTTCACCGTTTTGAGAGCAGTGGTGATGAAATTAAATACACAAAGTGCCTGCCTGGGTTCGAACTACAACCCGGTAAGTCGCGGCCGGTACCACTGAGCCACCACTGCTCCCCCGTTGAACGAATTAGGATGAAATCTGGGCCATGACCTAGCTTAGGACATAAGATACTTTTGATCCCGGTAGTGCGTTCCCGTGGGATAATTTCCGACTGCAACGCGAGCGAAACCTTGAGCAAAAGCTAGTAATTTATCATCATTATTCTCCTGTACTTAACCCAATTTATTTTAGGGTCGGCGCATCATGTCTGTTTCTTCCATACTTCTCTATTAGTCGTCATTTCGGTGGTCATCCAAAATCAAAATCAAAAGTAATTTATTCAAATGAGAAGCAGCACTTTTCGAACGTCAAAATTACAAAAGACAGTCCTCCAAAAACGCCCGCCCTTCACCACTTCCTAGTGCTATCGCTGGGAAGAAGAAGTGGCGCAACAAACTCCCCAGAAATCCCCTTTCTAACCATATCATCATCATTCACACATTCCATCCATCGTTTCTTTGGCCTTCTCCTACTCTTATAGCCATCGACATACATACTTAAAACTTTCCTCAAGCTAATAATTATATTTAAGCAAACAAATAGCGGCCTTTTGAGAAGATATAGTCTTTATGAAGGTTCATTCATGCGCTGTACGCAATTTTTTATCCGTTTCAAATCTTCTAATATTTCAGGATTGAATTTCGGCTCAGGTTATTTACGATAGAGCCTAAATCTTCTTTTCAGAAGTCTTGGGCTCTATTACAAATATACCCTCCTAATCCTGCCTATAGCAAATGCTTTCCTAAGCTGCTATAAAAGTAAATACTTTATCTGAAAAACGGATCACGTGCGACCCTATTTCGATCAAGATCCCTGCGCCGAAAGTTATTCTATTACGTTATTAATTTTGCCCGATTTCGGTTGTTGTTTTTAGTAGTGGCAACGGCCGCGACTTACGAGTTGTAGGTCGTAGGTTCTAAAACAGACAGGCATTATACTTTGTATATATTATTTCATCACCACTGCTCTCAAAACGGTGTAGGAAAACATTTTGAAGAAGCCGGTCCTAGAACCAAAAATTCAAAGACGTGATATCACCAACCCGCACTGGGCCCGCGTGTTGGATTACGGCCCACTTCCTCTCACAGAGAGGAGGCCCGTGTCCCACCAGTGGGAACATTATAGGCTGATTTTGCTAACATTGAGTTACACACTATGTAATTGAAATAACTGAAAGGGCTCATCTAGGCACATATGTACTCATCATTACTATGGGACCAACCCTAAAAACGAAAAAAAAACAGCTGTTCCTATATTGTGTGAGCACACGAGCGGCACGCGTCAACGGCAGAGACAACGTCAGCGACAACGTTAGCCGTCGAAAAGCATCGACACTTCTACGGCTGCCTTTACGCGGAATTTTTTCGAGGACAAAATTACCCCTCGAAAGATTTTCAGTTATTTGTCAACACATTGTGTATAGATCTATGTTCAGCACCCTAATTGCGTAACACGCTATCGACCTCAATATGAATCATTTTGAAGGATATTGCTAATCCATTACTTCATATGTTCGAAAAAAATGTCTGCTCAACACTGCTAACAACATAAATAACGCAATGAATGTTGTTGAACTGTCAAAATGAAAACCATTGCTACTGTTACTGTTACGCAATTATCCCGCTGTTCTTCTCTGTGTGAGAATAAGAGTCTTTTGGAAGAATGAAAGAAAGAAAATACGTTTATTTGCGGTAAACATGACGCAAAAAAGAACATAAAAAACAATAAGAAATGGTTGGGGGAAACATGCGTCACATTCATTCAGCATTATGCTGCGACGCTATGCAAGACAGAGCCCCAGCGCTGGTTTTCAGCGACAGCCGGCGCTGACGTAATGACGTCGTCCGGTGCAGCAAACAATTTATTATTCATCAACAATTATTTTTATTTTTAAAGCAAACAATTATTAGGACTAAAATAGGAGGGATAAAAAGCTGGAATATGTTATTACTCAGACATATTAAACCTCAGTTTTAAATATCGCGGATAATCCCTTGTTTTTCATCCGCATCAACCCGTATCTGTGCTAATCCAGGTTATGTCAGACAGACGGCGCCCGAGGCTTTACAACAATATAGCATACAATATTAAAGAGTGCACACATCGACATATAAAGCTATACATTTCCAGTTATAGCTGAGCTCGCATTGTATTGGGTTTTCGTACAGTGAGAAGTCAGTTTATACTGGAAATGTAAAGCTTGATATATCGTCGTGCGTACCAGGGATGGAAAACGCTTTCACGTCTGTGTGGCAGTTTTTGGAACGAAATTCTTTAACGGAGCTTGCGGCAGAAGTATACTTGGAGAAATCGTCACGTAACGGAAAAGGGTTAAGTATGCCTCCTACATGACGATTTTTTATACACATAATAGAAAAAGACAGAGAGAAAGAGACAGGTTTTATGGTTTTCGAGGGTGCTGATGCCAATAATGAGGTCAAAATAAAAATCCAGAAGGCTGCCGCGAAAAATTTTCATCATGGGTGTCGTTTTCATAGTACGAGTTTTTCGTATTGCAGCCGATATTGAGGTCAAAATGAACTTGGGAACCAAGCTAACGCTTTTTTATCGCTGATCACAGAAAATAAAATTAAAACATTATATATTTTAATTACAGTACGTTTGCTTATTTCCTATCATTTAATTTGGCGGAGAATGACCAACAGATTGTGTCCTATAACCTACTGTTACAAATGAAGACACCGAGATGTTCCTAACTAACTTTACTTTCGTCACAGAATAGTCTTTCGTTTGGCGCTTTCTAATGAAGCTAAAGAAATCTTAAGTTTAAGAAGTATTTTGCCATAATTTTTAAATTCTAGCCTTTAGTTTTGTTATTATTATGTGTGATCACTTATTCCTGAGATTGCTGGTAAACATAAAATTGGCGGCTGTGTAACACCGAGACTATTGTGATCTGAAGGCCAATAATAATTCTCGTAAATTAAAACGTTCAAAATCTAGTCGCAGTCTCATCTCGGCGACAAACAAATGTCAAGAACTTGTCAAAATGTAGGGAAATTAGACGTATTTTTTACAGACTGAGACTGAGATCAAGACTGTTAACGTTCTTAAATGACGAGAATTGCCCCTATGTATTAGGTACTTCAGATATAAACTCAAATTCAAATCATTTATTTCAATTAAACCATTTAAACAGGCACTTTTGAATTATCAAAATTAAATAGTCGGTCAGTTAGTCAGAAAATTGCCCATTCCTAGATCTCTATGGAGAAGAACGGACAAGAAACTCCAAGTACACTCTTTTAAATCAAGATATTATTACAAAATCCTGGGTACATTATTCTTATTGCTTCTATATGTGAGAACAATGTAAAAAAGAAACAATATTTAAAATAAGCGACGGCGCCCGTTCACGAACATGACGCGTGGATCAGCACCACTCAGCTCAACCATTTTGTAGGGAACCGAATGATCCAACACACGCGCCACCACCAGTGAGCATGTCATATTCTCAATGCTCTTTCAAGTCAACTTTCATATAATTATTATACATAAAAGCTGTTGGTTTACCTTAATAAATAAATAAATAACTTACTAACTTTTGTGCGCAACACAAATAAAATGCAATGATTTTAACACATCTTTGTCCGATATAGGTGTATTTCGATTTCTTACTAAAAATCAAAGCCCAGAAATTTCAGCTGCGTGCCATGTGTCACGCGTGTTAGGTTCGCAATCCCTGACCTATGCCAAATGCTCGTTAGTACATAAATAAACCCTGCTGACAACGTTGAATAAATTATTCGCTTAGAACGGATGTGGCTGTTGTGTATGTGACATTAGTCATGCAGGAAAAAAATATGATTAGATTATACAACGGGGTATTCTCTATCTATTTCTATTCTTTGCTTATTATTATGTACTAGCTTCTTCTTCATCCGCGTGAATTCCTTGAGCCCCCGACCCACCCGGTCGCATCGCTATTACTTACTTCGTTTTCACTAAGCATTCTTTCTGATTTTTTATCTATTTGCTCAGCTCCTAAGGGTCCTAAGGGTGATGTTAAATAGCCAATAGACTTCCTCAAGACATTAAAAAAAAAAAACAAAAAAATCAAATCAAATCTGACTGATAGTTAAAAAGATCAAACAAACAGACTATTCATCTCGGTTCAATCCAAAACAAACAAGTCTCATACAATTTTTTTTTATTAACTTTTCTGTCCCTCAGCTTGGCAAAGGTCTCCCCCATATTAATCCAATTCTCTTTATATTTCGCCTGCTCCGGCCAATCGCAAACTTAATATTTTGTAAATTATTTGGTAACATCATTAAAGTAATCTGAAGTAAATTAAAAGTTGTAATGTTACATGTTTTTTTCTAACGTTATCCCTGAGACTGTTGCCAAATGTCTTTTAAATCTTCTTAGCGTGTCGATAGCAATCTAAATGGACTTGGACTGGGTCCAGAATTCGGCTACTTGTTTGGCGCAATTACCAACGTCCTTCAGTTCCTGTAACGTGCAGCTGACAGGACACGCAGGACACGATATTAAGTGTCCCATCGTTTGTGGAATAGCACCACATTTACACTCCAAGGCGAAGTTGTCTATGAATCTTCTAAATAAGTAGTAACTATCTACATATATATAATTATAGATATACACTGGAAATGAAACGTTGCTCGGAGAGGTTTTACCAGTTCATAAAAATGTTATAGGCTCTTAATAACTGATTATAAACGCGAAAGTTTGTGAGGATGGATGGATGGATTATTGTTACTCTTTCACGCAAAAACTACTAAACGGATTTTGATGAAACTTTACAGTAATATAGGTTATATACCAGAATAACACATAGGACACTTTGTATTCGAATATTCCCACGGGATCGACACTTATGCGGGTGAAATCGCGGCGCGTTGCTAGGACATACATAAACTCATGCTTGAGCTTAGCTTTTGCAGGAGTTGAAGCAAAAGCAATAGACTATGCGACCATGGCGACCTGCTGCAATCCTTACATAAAGTCTTTTCAAATTGATGTTATTTCAAGTTAAATAAATTTTAACTTTATCTCTACGGTGATTAAGATGATTTCAGAGTGACTAGCACTCTTGAAAAAGTTATGAAAATGTTTGAAGTTGTAGCGTAAACTGAACTTTATTATGTAGAAATTAAAGTTATTTTTCCATAAACTTATATTTGTTTACGTTATTGGCAAATAAGTCGCGAATGTAGATTAGTCGTTTTGCTTCAGTTTGTTCCTCAACAATTTGCAAGAGCCCCAACGATAGTATTAACTTTTTAATTAGGTACTTCAAAACATTGTATAAACGAGTGTTTCGACGCTACTTTAATCACGACAAGACTTTCTGAAGCCATTTTCTTCTACACAAGATATACCCTTAGGGTCAATTTACATTGCCGCGGAACGGAGTGGAATCGAGTTTTCGTAACGATATTGTACATAGCAAAATGAACTTTATGGCAATGGTCTAACGTACAAACTAGATACTGCTGGAATTCCCGAGAATGCGCGACCAGTGCGTATGTGTATCTAAATTGACATAAATTTCATTAGGTATGCTTTGTACAAAAAAAATCGCTTCCATTACGTTCCACGGCAATATAAATTGAGCCGCGGGATCGTCCGAAAGAGTTACCGCTGCCCTGGAACATAAAGGGCTAAGGAAGGAACACGGGTGGGTTTTAGTCAGTAAGAGTCTGACACTCCCTTCTGCTCCACCCAGAGCGGGAGGGGTCATTTGATGATTTCCCATCCTAAAAAAAAAAGAAAAACTTTTCACTCCCCATGGCTTGATAATGATGAAATAATTATGAGCACTTATTATAAGGTAGGTACTTTGGTTTCTTGTTAACTTTTGAGTCTCATACAGGGCCCCAATTCTTTATGGTAATTATTAGTCCCCTCGAAATCTTACCTGTGGAAACCACGTCGATATCGTGTCTTGTAAAGTTCGCTTTTTAATCCCAGATAAGTACTAATCTGACATTTAAGGATTTTGTGTTTGCGTCTTTTATACACTGTGCACTAGGTTAACCGTTTTTTGACAGCTGTCATAGAAGGTACACATTCCAGATTACGTAAAAGTTAACTTTTAAATGCGTGATAAAATAAATATACATATAAACTGCCTTATCTTATTGAATTATCTTATTTATGGCTTCTTACTGTTAGCTTAATAATATTTAGTCGAGTTATTTCTCACATTGGTATCATTAAATCTATTGTCTTTGACGCGAAGTGTCACTTTTGATGTCTGTGGACATCAATGTGACAACTGTCAAACTTACCAGCCATATTGAAATGAGTTATTTTCATTCGATACTCAACGGTCGAACTGTACGGATTAAATCCAAATATTTCTGAGCAATCCGTATTTTATTTGAGTAAACCTACACTGATCCTTCATCTCAGAAGTGGGATTAGGCAGGCTAGCTCTATATTTCTAGCAAAACGCCCACAACTCACGAGTTTTGCTACACGTGCGTTTTCGATTGGTCTAACGCAACACAATGGAAGATGGAAATATGACACCTACCGAGACTTTGGATCGTCGCAAATCTTCTTCAAAAAAAAGGAAACGACACGATCGCAAAGACAAAAGAAAACGACTCAGACGCAGATCAAAAACTGAAGATGAATCAGCAACGGACTCGAGCATTTCTACGCGAAGAAGCCGATCTCGGGAGCGTTGTGAGCATCGTCGTCAGCGACGTAAGACTGTCAGCAGCCAAAGCAGTGACCGTGCTCCTCACAGACGCCGTCAGGAAAACAACAGCAGCAGGCGAAGCAATCGCCGTGAGCGTCATGGGCGGCGCCGTAGGAGTGGAAGCAGTCGCCGTAGCCGCCGGCAGGTCAGCAGGAATGCGGGTGCGCGCGGCAGCAGCAGCGGCTCGAGATCTTCGCATCATGACAGGCGCTCATCTTCCCCGGTAAGACGTTCCAATAATAGTACTGACAATGTGACAAATTTACTGTTGACTAAATTGGTGAACACCTTGGCAAATACTCGTCCTGAAGGTAATAAATTTCCAATGCTAGGAAATGTCATACCTGACTTTGATCCGATGGTTAAGGGGCAAACTATACAAGTGTGGCTCAGTAAAGTCGATGAGTGTGCGAAACTATATAGATGGGCCGATGATCAAGTTATACATTATGCTTTACCTAAATTAGTTGGCGTTGCAAGAACGTGGTACCAAGCGCTACCCACTATGTCATTTTCGTGGCTTGAATGGAAACGAAAATTATTAGAATCATTCCCTAGTAGTGATGATTATGCCGAGCTACTTACAGAAATGTTATCTAAACGCGTAAAATATAATGAGTCACTAGAATTATATTATTTTGAAAAAATCAATTTGTTGAACCGGTGTAATATCTTAGGTAAAAGGGCAGTCGACTGTTTACTGTACGGAATCGAAGATCGTTCATTAAGATTAGGCGCCAAGGCATTGAAGTGTCAGGAACCGGAACAAGTATTAGAATATTTTCAGTCTATCAAACAACAACCGCGTGAAACAGATAGATCGCGTCCTTATGGGGATAAGAGGCCTAACGCTTTATCGAACGCAAAACCCACCAGCAATGACACAAAGGCTAAAAGTAGTAGTAATTCTATTGTTTGTTACAACTGTAACGAACCGGGACATTTTAGTTTTAAATGTACTAAAAAAATACTCAAGTGCAATATATGTAATAAACTTGGACATACTACATTAAATTGTCCGAAACTACCCTCCGATAATACGGATACTGATAAAGTGGGTCAAAAGAATATTTTACGCATAGACGCCGAGAGCACCGCCAGAAACGATTGCAAGTACATTATGCAGTTGATGCTTAACGGACAATCGGTCGTAGGTTATGTAGATCTAGGCAGTCAATGTACTTTAATTCGTTGTAGTGACGCTAGAAAACTAGGAATTAGTTGGTCAAATAACCCAGACCTTCCTACGATGAGAGGTATTGGTAACAACATAGTGTTACCATTGGGGCTCGCTACTGTCACTATACAGATACAAAATGTCATGGAAAAAGTAGATGCCTTGGTGGTGGACGACAACATTATTAAATACCCTGTATTAATCGGACACAGTTTTACTGAAAGGCCTGGTATTATCATAACGAAAACTTACGATTCTTTGATATTTAAGCGGGAACTTACAAACAAATTACATCTTGTATTGATTTCGGACACATCAATACGGGCTAAGGAAATGTGCTTAGTTGAAGTTAGTTGCACCGGCGATTATTCAGGAACTGTGTATGTGCGCGGTTCACTTCGTGGAAAGTCTGAACATGAGTTTTACCTTCTACCAGGAGAGTATGAACTAGATAATGGTCGTGGTCGTCTATTGATTCAAAATATATCTGACAAGGTTCTGTTACTTAAAAAGGAGTCATTAATAACTCGCGCTTTTAAAACTGACGGTTATTTTGATGTAAATCTTTTGAATGTCAATGCTAGTAATTTTTGTTCAGAGTTCAATTATGACTCGAATTTAACCAGTAATCAAGTAGATCAATTAAAAAGCTTATTAAATAAGTACAAGGAGTGTTTTTCGAATAATTTGAATGATTTGGGATTTACCAACATCGTAAAGATGGAGATTGAATTAACAGATACTAAACCTGTCGTATATCGTCCGTACAGACTTTCATACCCTGAGCGTGAGCTGGTACGATCAATGGTACAGGAAATGATAGACGCTGATATTGTTTGCGAATCTAACTCTCAGTACGCCAGCCCTATACTGCTTGTAAAGAAAAAGACTGGCGAAAAAAGACTATGCGTGGATTATCGCGCTCTTAATAATAAAACAAAGAAAGAACATTACCCTTTACCGTTGATCGACGACCAGCTGGATATGCTAGCTGGGCATTCTCTCTTTATCACACTTGATTGTGCATCAGGCTATTATCAATTGCCTATTGTAGAAAGCTCCCAGGACAAGACGGCGTTTGTCACACCGGACGGCCAATATCAATTTAAACGGATGCCGTTCGGTTTGGCAAATGCTCCGTCAGTATTCCAAAGGGCTATGAATAAGATACTGGTAAAGTCAAAAGTTGACTTTGCCATTATATTCATGGATGACGTTTTAATTCCTGCTAGATCATTCGAAGAGGGTCTTGAACGGTTAGAGATAGTACTGAAACTACTCCATGAGGCCGGGTTAACATTAAAACTTAAGAAATGTAACTTCTTCTATAGAGAAATAGACTTTTTGGGATTTCAAGTTAGTGGTCAAGGCATAAGACCAGGGTCACGTAAGACATTAGCTGTTTCAAGTTTCCCCGTACCCAAGAACGTACATGACGTCAGACGTTTTATTGGCCTCGCCAGTTTCTTCCGGCGTTTTGTAAAAGATTTTGCTCTGATCGCGCGCCCCCTAACTGATCTCCTCAGGTCCAACTTCACATGGAAATGGAACGAGGAACATTCGAAAGCCTTTAATACGCTGAAACAAAAACTGGTTGATCGTCCTATTTTGGCCTTGTACGATTCAAAATTGGAAACGGAATTACACACCGATGCATCTAAGTTAGGGATTGCTGGTATTTTAATGCAAAGACATAGCGACGGAATGTTTAGACCCGTGGCGTATTACAGTCGGAAAACAACTCAAGATGAACAAAATCTACATTCGTTTGAACTGGAAACGTTAGCAGTGATAGCCTCACTGAAACGTTTTCGTGTTTACTTGCTGGGATTAAAATTTAAGATCATAACCGATTGTAATGCGCTACGCACGACACTTACCAAACGTGATCTTATACCGAGGATATCTCGGTGGTGGGTACAGTTCCAGGAGTACGACTGTGATATTGAATATAGGCCGGGAGCTCGTATGGCACATGTAGATGCTCTCAGTCGTGCACCTGTGACTGAGCCCGTAACGAGTGATGATGAGACACACGTACTCGATGTTTTAAATATAGACATTAAAGACTGGATTTCCACAGTACAAAGTAGTGACGAGGAAATTGGTAGAATTAGGGACATTTTACGCGACAAAAATACGAATTATATAGCAGATGTGTATAAAAATTATCAGTTAAAAGGTGATCATGTGTACAGAATGGTTGGTGACAAAATAAAATGGGTAGTTCCTAGAGCAGTCAGGTGGCAAGTTTTAAGAATGAACCACGACAATGTAGGCCATTTTGGCTATGAGAAAACTCTTAGTCGACTACGCGAAACATTTTGGTTCTCTAAGATGCGACGTTTTACCAAAAAGTACGTTTCAGCGTGTCTTGAATGTGCACATCATAAAGCTCCGGGTGGTCGTAGGGAAGGGATGCTTCATCCAATACCAAAAGCAGATATTCCCTTTCATACGATTCACGCCGATCATTTAGGCCCGTTCATTCGCTCTAGGAGAGGCAACACTTATATTCTTGCGATTATTGACTCTTTTACAAAATTTATAAGCATAAGTGCGGTACGGGATACAAAAACTACCACAGCCATTAGAATTTTTAGAGATCATTTTAGCACTTTTGGTACTCCAACACGTCTTATAACTGATCGGGGTACTTGTTTTACAAGCTCAAAATTTAAATCTTTCATGGAGAGTACAAATGTTAAACATATACTTAATGCAGTGGCTACTCCAAGAGCGAACGGACAAATAGAACGTTATAATAGAACCATATTAGACGCTTTGAGCACGAAATGCCACGATAAAGGTGATAACACCTGGGATGAACACGTCGGTGACATCCAGCTAGGTATAAACACAACAATGAATAAAGCAACCGGGAAAAGCCCATCAGAACTACTATTTGGTTTCAAAGTCTTGAATTCATCAGAAAATATAATAAATGAGGTTTTAAATGAAGTTATATGTCGTGTTAGTGATAATGAGTTAGTAAGGATAAGGACAGAAGCTAAGTCTAGAATAGAAAAACAGCAGTCTGATTCAAAGAAGACATTTGATAAGCAAAGAAAAAGGGTGACGTTATATAATATCGGTGACCTGGTTAGGGTTGAAAGGACAATAATAGATAAAGAACATGCAGGTAAATCAAAGAAGCTTATATCCAAGTTTCATGGCCCATATAGGATAACAAAAATTCTAGAAAATGACAGGTTTTTGATTGAGGACACTCCTCTTACTAGGAGAGGCAATAAAAAGTATGAGAATGTTGTAGCAGTGGATAAGATACACCCCTGGCTAAATTATACAAATATATCCAGTGACGGTAGTGAAATTGATAATAGTGGCGATGAATAAAACTAATTAGTTATTAGTTCAGATTACGATCAAAGCCTAGTATATGGTTACTATAACTTAAAATTAATAAAAAGTAATAATGATTGGAAATTAATAATAATATGAGTTAATTATTAAATATCTATGAGTCATGATTGTTAATAACAGTATTTGATTAGTAAAGGACGATGAGATTTGCTAAGTTGTTGACTTAAAATATGGACTAGACAAGAGACTTGATGACACGACGCTTAGGCTATAACCAATCAGTGCAGAAAGTGATTGATATTGGAGACCAATATTGCACAGATGATTGTAGATTATAGCAGACTGAAATCTAGGCATAGGCTATGAGCTTCCAGTGCAAAATACGTAAGGTTATGATAATCATCGCACAGATGGTCGCAGATCATGGCAGACTATGCAACTAGATGACGTAGACATAGAGCATAGGTTGTGAGCGGTCAGTGCAGATTGCGAATGGTGTCATGCTATTGACATCGCACAGATGACCGTAGATCACAACAGACTGTGCAGATTGATGAGGATAATGATATGATCTGAACTGGAACCAATTATTACGTAAGAATATGAAATGTATATTACCTTAAGTTATTGATAAAGTTATAATGATTTTGTGTAGTTTAACTAAACAATGTATTTTTTTTTTAAGTTATAATGATTTTGTGTAGTTTAACTAAACAATGTATTTTTTTTTTCTGATGTTATTTGTATGTTTACTGATCAAGTGAGAGGACTCACTTCAAAAGGATGGCCGAGTTGTTAGCTTAATAATATTTAGTCGAGTTATTTCTCACATTGGTATCATTAAATCTATTGTCTTTGACGCGAAGTGTCACTTTTGATGTCTGTGGACATCAATGTGACAACTGTCAAACTTACCAGCCATATTGAAATGAGTTATTTTCATTCGATACTCAACGGTCGAACTGTACGGATTAAATCCAAATATTTCTGAGCAATCCGTATTTTATTTGAGTAAACCTACACTGATCCTTCATTACAAACATTATAATACCGGACGTGTATCAATCAATGTATTGTGTGTTGCTCCAATCACTATATAGGTTGATCGGTCAGGTTAAGCTACACTTGCCGCGGTTGGTCTGTGGATGGGTGACCATCTTTACATACCGATACCCCTCCGTGCCTCGGAAAGCACGCTAAGCCGTTGGTCCCGGCTGTCATTCGTGGATCTTTGACAGTCGTTACGGGTAGTCAGAAGCCCGAAAGTCTGACAACCAGTCCATTGGTGTAATTGCCGTATGGCGTTCCAGTGTGAGAATAAATAAATAGTTCCATCTGTCAAAAAACGGTTTACTTAATGGACAGGGTATAGAATAGAAATTTGACATTACACCTGTCAAATTAGTATCTGGGTTTAAAAAAACGAACTTTAGACTTGCTAAGCGTGCTGACAGTATTGACAGCTCACTTCACCTAACTTTTCACGGTTAGATTTTTACAGAATCGATCGGCTGGTCTCTTTCAACTTCATTTTGACTCTTTTACGGTATACGTCTTAAGTATTTGAATGTCTACCGAGACTCGAGACCGAATACGGATAACATCGTTGGTGCGTTTGGACTCTCAATTACTTGGTATGCTAAAAATATTCAACGTTACAGCAGGCAGACTGACCGCGGCAGGTGCAGTGCAGCAAAACTTCGCAACAAGCTATTGATCCGTACGTAGCCTTAGTAACAAAGTAAAGTTACTTAGCCAAACTGATCAAAGTTTTATAACAAAATAATAATAATAATAAATAATAATAATAATAATAAGTTTATTTGTTAGAATATTGTTGTTACAAGGTGTTACTACAATTCTACGTCCAAAATATTCTGCTGTTTCCAGCGTACAAATATTTTCAAAAATTTAAATGAAATCAAAATGAATTGGCAAACCTAGGTAAACATTATCTGATATTAAATACAATTTGGAGGGATTATTGTATACAATGTCAACGCATACTAATAAGAATGTCAAGAGTTATTAAATACAATTTAACGGTATACTAAATATGTCAGGAATTATTAAATACAATGTCCAGGCAATCTAAATATAATGTCAAGGAATACTAAATATAATGTCAGAAATTAATCAAATACAGTGTTAGGAATTATTCAATACAATGTCACAGTTATCAAATTAAATTCAATCATTACGAATGTAAGGGCAATTCGTCGTCCAATTTAAATTTAGAGTCAAACTTTTCATTTAAAAACTCATCTGTTGAGTAATAACACTTAGATAATAGGAAGTCAAATAATTTCTTTTTAAAAGTCATGAAATTAAGATCTTTGAAAACATTAGGTAATTTATTATAAATACGAATTGCCATACAGTAAACATTATTGGAGAATAGTTTAATTCGTTGTTGAGGTACATATAATTGGTGGAGATCTCTGCTTTTTCTTACCACAACATCATTACGTAATTTAAATAAACCCATGTTTTTACGCACAAAGATACAAAGTTCGAATATATATAAAGATGGGAGTGGCAATATTTTTAAACTTTTAAAGAGTGGGACACAGCTGTCTAATGGTTGGGCTTTGGTTATTGATCGAATACACTTTTTTTGGGCTCGAAATGCCTTAATAAAATCCACAGAATTGCCCCATATGATAATACCGTAGCGTAGAATTGATGCTACGTAACCATGATAAGCATAAAGTGCTGCATTGATACCAGCTACACGAGTTATTCTACCTAAAACAAATACGAATCTTTGCAGCTTAGTGCATAATTTTTCAATATGTTCTTTCCAGTTGCAAAATTTATCTAAAGTTATACCTAAAAAAGTAGCACTTTTAACCTCTTCTATAGTGTCACTTGCATATCTTATTTTTAATCCGCTTAAAAAAAAGCTTAGAGCACTGCAATTTAAACTTTAATGGCCTATAATTACACTATCACAGACAAAAGGCCGCTGTTCATACAGAGTATAGAAACCAGTATGAACCATATTGCTCAGTGCGGGGTAACTATTTCAGGCTGTTATCAATCTCTCTCTCTTTCAGTAGTACCTAACCAGCCCAACAGGCAGTGGTGTAGAAAGTATAAATATACGTAACTGCCGAAGTCACAAAGGTGCTTCCAAGGTTTGGGGTCCGCAAATTCCCGAAGAATAATTAACCTTGAGAGTCATGCCTTGAGAATCTAACAGAGCACATCCTAAGCAAATTAAAAATTGCATCGTCGGATTTTCATTGCTCGGATTACCGCCGAGTGTCGAAAATCTAGTGCACGTTTTTCTAATGCCATATTAGAAAAGCGCACGTGCTTTTAGGGGCTTAACCTTCGGGTAAGTCCTGTGGTCAGCCTAGCAGTATACTTCTAAAAATTTAATAGGAGCGGTAATAAGGTAATAAAAGGTTACTTACCCCGGAACTTTTTGGGAGGATCAGTCAGGTCACCCGCTTCGGGGCATACCACACACCTGTCATCTACCAACCTGTGGACAAAAGTTAAGTATTGGTGAACTCAAGATATATACTTAAAAGATCCTTGGTAGCAAGGATCTTTTGGCGCACGAATGACGTTGACAGGGTGGCGCTGTTGGTGAATATTTGTTCAATTGTTTTGTGAAATATATTGATAAAACAAGATGGCGGTGTTAGTTCCAAGTTTGGCCACGCGCCAAAAGAGCCTTGTTAGCGTTACTCCACAAGAAGCTCAGATGCATGACAGAGAGACTGTCCAAGATCCAGCAATTGCAAGTTAATTGGTAGGTGGCCCCTAAGCCAATAAGTTTGCATCAGTATGATTGAATCAGCCCCTGCAGTCAAATCTTTTTTTTTATACGTTGCCCCACACTTGGAATTTTTCCTGTATCGTGGGTGCGTTTACAAACATTTAAACTCACATACACAAACAGCCAGACCCGAAACAATTACTTGTAGGTCATACAAATATTTCATCCGTGCGGGAATCGAACCCGCGATACGCAGCGCAGCAGTCAATCGCTTAACCACTGCGCCAACCGTGTCGTCAAAATGATTAGTTATTTTCATGCAATAACATTGTCTGTCGGCCCATAAGCTTCAATGTTTTCGCGTGGGCAAGACCTGCCAACAACATACTGACTGGTGCAATGAAAACATTGTCCAATAAATTTGAAACTCGCTCAAACCTTTGTTCAGTCATTTCGTACGAAATCTCTAACATTAACCCTAAACGGCCAAAACATTGCGCAACTCGTGATATTGCGGAATCATATAGTAGGTCGCTTTAAGGGTGAATTAATTCCTCGGTAGTAAGAAGTATTTCCGACGCACCCTAATTGCGTAACACACAATCAATCGGAATGTGAATCATTTTGAAGCAAATTCCTAATCCATTGCTGCATAAGTTCGAAAAATTTGTCTGCTCAACATGTAAATAACGCAATGAATGTTGTTGAACTGTCAAAATGAAACCGACTGGTATATGCTTATCCTTGAGTTACGCCAATTGGTTCCTTGCTAAGCAAAGCTTCTGCTCATTCTGTAGATAGGTAGATAGATGCCTAGCGTTTCCTCTTGTTAGCTTTAATCATAATTAGCCTGTATTGTTCCCACTGCTGGGACACAGGCCTCCTCCCTGTGAGAGGGAGTGGGCCGAAATCCACCACGCGGGCCCAGTGCGGGTTGGTATATGTCACATGTCTTCGAATTTTTGATTCTAGGACATGCCGGTATCCTCACGATGTTTTCCATCACCGTTTCGAGAGCAGTGGTGATGAAATAATTTGCACAAAGTAAAGCGCCTGTCTGGGTTCGAACCTACGACCTACAACTCGTAAGTCGCGGCCGTTACCTCTGGGCCACCACAGCTCTTCGTTAGCTTTAGTTATTAACTGGTTTACTGGACGCATAAATTGATACTGTTTCATATTCAAAGCGGTGAGACCAGCTATTTCTTTAACATTATTATAAATATCTAAATACCTACTTAAAAAACAGCATTCCTTTCCAAAACACCAGGCCATCAGATCGTACACTTCTCGAAGGTCGCGACGATGCAAATGTTACGCATTTGTTTATATTGCTAACATAAACAACTTGTATTAAGTATAATAAGACGATGATACACACGATGTGTGGATAGCGGTTTGTGACACAATTATGATACTTGCATGACTATGTAATAACTATGATATTGCATACATGTGATGCTAAATTGGTAAGCTACGCTACTAGAGTGTGTCGTATAGCGTAGCGACAAGGAAAAAGTTAAGGGATCCGCATAACATGAAATTAAAGAAAGGGAGGTAGAAAATAATTAGAGATATATTTACAAAAAAAGGATGGAGATGGATTGAAGAGTGGGGTCTGGGGTGTAGTATGTGGAGGTGGGGTGTATGGATGACGATGCGTGATAGGTGGGTTGAGGAGGCTGAGGTGGAGATACAGGTGGAGCTGAGGAATAAACAGATCAGCGCCTAACGGTGACAGAACGCTTGTTCTCACCTGGAGGAATGAATGAAGATAACTGTGAGTATGAACATTATGTTACAAGTGTGTAGCCCGAAAATCTAATAAACGTTCGAATATTGGCATTTGTGAGAGCAGTGGTGGCCTAGTGGTAAAGGCCTTGACTTACAGTCGTGGGTTCGAACCCAGACAGGCGCTTTACTTTGTGTTAATTAATTCATCAACACTGCTCTCAAAACGGTGAAGGAAAAACATCGTGAGGAAATCGGATATCCTAGAAAAAAAAATTCGAAGACATGTGACATCTACCAACCCGCACTGGGCTCGCGTGGTGGATTAAGTACAGCCCACTCTCTCACTGAGAGGAGGCCTGTGTCCCAGCAGTGGGAACTTTATCGGCTGATATGTATTGGCATTTCGAAAGCCCGGATCTCGCGGACTAGTAGTCCAAGACTACTGGCCTCATTAGGGCCTGGGATTTTTATGCAACAAGTAGGAATATAGCGTCTTTATACACAACCAGCGCAGCGGTTGCCTGCTACTTTGACTGCGTACCTATATTTTGTATATAATTTTTTTAAATACAAATATCCAAGATGAGAAGTAGCCTACGTCCTTCTCCAGGTGACAAGCTACCTTTTTGTCGAATTACATAACGATCGGTTCAGTGTTTTAGGCGTGAAAAGTTAATAGACATACAGATACGAGTTCCTTTCGCAGTTTTTTTAGTATGGTTTTAAAGCATCGAAATCCGGAAGCTTTAAAAGCACGCACACATAAAACTAATTTATATTCAAAACAAAGTAGTATCAAGAAATATTGTTTTTACAAAAAACAAAACAACCGACTTCAAAAAAAATCTACTAAGTGAAAAATAACTTTAATAGGGGTACCTACCCCACACAAGTTCATTTAACACTAATTGCTATGTACCTAAATATCAGTGACAGAAAGTTATTAAAACATCATCAATATAAACTAAGTGGAAAAATTTATATGGATCCACCCCTTTTTTTTTTAGGATTGGAAATCATCAAATGACCCCCCCTCCCGGGGAGCGCCCGTGGAGCGGAGGGAGTGTCAGACTCTTACTGACTAAAACCCACTCGTGTTCCTTCCTTAGCCCTTTATGTTCCAGGGCAGCGGTAACCCTTTCGGACGATCCCGCTACCCTGGCAGGCTTCGGCCCTATCGGGCCCCGTCAATCTTGCTGACATCTCTTTGAGGCGCGCGTGGAACACATACGCGCCTTCCGGCACGGGCCTGGTCCTGATTGGACGGTGAGTTACCCATTACTCTCCGCCCGCAGGCCCGCGCCTACGGTGGCCGGGAGTCGTCACGCGGCTCCCGACGCCCGGAGCGTCTCCCGCGGCGGCTGAGGCGTGAGGTGCGTTCCCTCGCCCACCCCGCCACCTCCTTCGCTAGCATGACTGCTTCGCAGAAGGAGGTGACTGTCTCCCTCTCGCCCCGGACCATGGCTTGAACCAGGGCCGGACGCGAGAGGTCGCCGCCGCTGCCAATCGCCTCTACGAGGACACGGCGGTGCTCTGCCCAAGCAGGGCAGACCTCCACCGTATGCTCCACTGTGTCCTCTGGGCGATCCTGGCAGTGATGACACCCGGGAGTCTCCTCCCGCCTGATGATGTGCAGGAACCTCCCGAAACATCCGTGTCCGGAGAGGACCTGCGTCAGGCGGTAGGTGAGAACGCCGTGACGCCTCTCTAACCACTCCTCAAAGAGGGGTCTTACCGCCGCTATCGTGGCGTGCCCTGCGCTGGGTTGCGATAGTCGCTCCTTCCATGCCACCATAAGATCGCGCCGGAGGTTCGTCCGCTCCGCCGCGGTTTGCCGCTGATGCGGAGTTTCCTCCCGGCGTAGTGCCTCCGCGCGCCAATCATACAGGCGCGCGAGGACTATTGCCTCCAGATCCCATGGCGGCAGTCGGCAAGGAGGCTTGCCGCCTCGCCCGAGATCGTGCGGTAGCCCCGGATCAGCCTTACGGCTACCACCTTTTGGGGCGCGTTCAGGTAGTGTGCGGCTCGCAGCCGCAGTGAACGCGCCCATACCGGGGCCCCATATAGGGCCATGGCCCGCACGACCCCCGCGTTAAGCCTCCGGCAGGAGGCGTTTGGCCCCCTCAGGTTGGGCAAGAGCCGCTTTAGGGCGGCCCCGGCCCGAATGGGTCCACCCCTAAGGCATACCTTATCTATTAAAAAATAATTGTGCAAATCCGTCCATATATTACGGAGTTATGCCCGAACATACGGTTTTCGGTTAAAAAGTGCATATTTCAAGCGTGTTTATTCCCAATAAACATTGTCAAAAATTATACTGCAGAAATTCTCATACTCGACATTCTGCGCTAACACCAAATAAATAAATAAATAAAAATAAAATTTATTTTATTATTATTTATTTATTTATTTAAACTTTTCGCACAAAAAGGTACAAAGGCGGACTTAATGCCTTAGGCATTCTCTACCAGTCAACCAAGGGTGGTGAAGAGATATTTTCTCACCACAATATTAAAAGTCAACAAGTACTGCTTGCTTAGTAATAAGCTATTAATACACGTTACAATATTGTTGGAGACTGGTGCCTAAGCTAGTCCCAAACCTGTGTTTCAGGACACCAGGTCTCCACCCCAAGGAGCAATGTCTGGGCAAAATAAAATAAAAGGGGCATACAGGAGAATGAAGACCAAAGTTACCTAATACCGAACATAATTGTTAAACAGACGTAACCACACCTGTTTCTCATCCGGGTTATCTCAGAACTACCGGTTCCAGCTTTGCGGTTTCAGGCAAAATGCTGGATGTTGACACTCAAACAGTAATTTAACTGCACAGCGAGAATTTGCTCTAGAATCTAAATATGTCTAAATGTGTGTATTTAAATTCTAGAGCAGGGTGTGGTGTCTGGTGGGCAACTGCCCGATGATTCATGTCGGGACGTTGTATATATGCTGGTTGCGCGGCAAACTCTGCTTGCGAGATGCAGGATCTTGCGTGACGTCAGTATGACGCGTAGTTTGGCATGTGGCGTTGTAGATACTGCCACAAGTTTAATATTTCCATCATATGCCAGCGCAAACTGAGTGTCTTATCACTGCAACAGGATGCCGAGCTGTCGTTTGAGTTTGCGACTAGTCGTAACGACAGACTTCGTGCAAAAAGCGCTAATTTTCTATGAGTTGTCGACAGAGACGGTCGTGTTGTTCATCTTGTGAGTGAATATGGTGTCTCCAGTATTTTTTTTTTTAATGGGCCCCATTCAAATTCATTCAAACAATAGTAAAAACAACCGACTTCCAAAAACGACACTAACAAAGTGAAAAATAACTTTAATTTCGGAAGTTGGTGTCATCGGGTTCGCATTTTTCGTTGTTTGCCACCGACTTCCGAAATTAAAGTCATTTTTCACTTTGTAGTGTCGTTTTTGGAAGTCGGTTGTTTTTTTTTTTTTTCGCAAAAAGGTTTTTATTTTTCACTTTTAAGTTGTAATTTTTACCAGTAATTTTGGTTTAAAAACCAAACTACTGAACCGTTTTTGATGAAATTTCTATGGGACGACTTCAGAAGTATCTCATTCGAACAAAAAAAGAATTTTGAAAATCGGTCCACAATTAATTGGCGGAGTAATCGCGTAACAAACACACAAAAAAAAAAACATACCGTCGAATTGAGAACCTCCTCCTTTTTTGAAGTCGGTTAAAAATGCATAATACACTTTTTTTTTTTTTTTTTGAGGATGGGAAATCATCAAATGACTCCTCCCGCTCTGGGTGGAGCAGGAGGGAGTGTCAGACTCTTACTGACTAAAACCCACCCGTGTTCCTTCCTTAGCCCTTTATGTTCCAGGGCAGCGGTAACCCTTTCGGACAATCCCGCTACCCATGCATAACACACTTTCAATCATAATCCGAGGTTTCTGAAGGAAATCTTAAACCATTGTTTTAGCTTTTTTTTATGACAAAATGGGCCAGTGCCAGGGCTTATAAATGTGAAGAAGAAGCGATGAGTTCGACTGGCCGGGATATCAATCAAGAGTGGATGGTACCCTGAAGTATGTCTGGTAGGCCGTTAGTTAAAGGGCGATGGTGGAGAGGACGTGGAGCTCCTGCGCACAGTCTCCGTTTACTGTTGTTGCAAGTTGCACTTGCCTTGATGCTTTTCGTGCAAAGACGAAAGCTCAGAGTATGACCAATCCTTCGCTGTTACTGGGTCCATCCCCTTACGTCTCGCCAATACGACTAACCTGTCGTTGCGACTATGCAAATCGACGTGTGAAAAGGTTTTTTTTTTTTTTTGAGGATGGGAAATCATCAAATGACCCCTCCCACTCTGGGTGGAGCAGAAGGGAGTGTCAGACTCTTACTGACTAAAACCCACCCGTGTTCCTTCCTTAGCCCTTTATGTTCCAGGACAGCGGTAACCCTTTCGGACGTTCCCGCTACCCGTGTGTAAAGCTTTGAACAAAATATATTATATGAAAATTGTCGACCGCAGCCTGTCGTTGCGTCTAGTCGCTGTCGCATAGTCAGCGCCATATCTTAATCGAAAATGAAGGTCATTCATAACGGAATTCCAATGGGAAAATAAAGTTATCATATAAGGAAGAGAAAATGGACACAGGCGAAGGAAAAAGTTTTGGACGATTCAAGATTGTGACCGTCGGTTCCACAAGACGGTTCTGTTTTTCTTTGTGGACAAAAGTTTTAACTTCATATGGGTACCTAAATAAGGGTTCTAAGTTTATTTGAACAGAGCGTTTCGCAAAGTCTGTTTAACTACAACTGTTGAACTTGTGGAAAGGACTAAGTTTTTCATTCTTGTTGCTTTGCGTTTTAGATGATTAAACATGCTTTAAAATTAACAGCTCATTATTTTCTTAAATTAAATTGTTAAATTACGAGTATATAGTGTAGCAGGGACATCGATGAGTAAACTGAAACCATGAATCATGAACCAATGAATGCAATACCTACGCTATCGAAATGTATGGAACAGCAATTTTTTTGACTGATGAAAAATTTCTACGCAGCGGGGATCAGAATCATGTGTCAATCACTCTGTATAATTATACATTTGTAGTTAAATAGAAGATGTCATGCCCGTTTTAGTAACATTTTGCTCTACTTGAATAATTGAAATCCGTCCCATTGCAAACTTTAGAAGTCCCAGTCCCTATACAGTGTGTTTGGTCACCGACGTCCGACCCGTTAAGGCGCAGCAATATGATCAATTTTATCGACAAAACTACCATAATAAGGCATTTTGCCCCTAGTGTTTTGAAATGGCGGCCATTTTTCTATTTATTTTTTTACTAACTACTGCTGGATTCAATTATTTTGCAATATCTACCGATGTCGAGGTCCTAGAAGCATAGAAATGGTTTAACAACAAGTGGACACTAAAAGGTTTATCAAAATCTCCCATTAAAACCTTAAAAAAAAAACTTGAAACTTAAAAAGTGTAAAAAAAAAATTAAAATGGCCGCCATTTCATATTGCTTTGCCTTAACGGGTCGGACACCGGTGCCCAGACACACTGTATACTAAGGCACCTGTCCCACTGTCGTCGAGGAAGCGACTAGCCATCAACGGTTTTCTCGCTCAAGAAACGTACAAAAGATTGTAGGTTCCGTGTAAGTAAAAGAGATACATATTACAGATGATTGCTGACTGTTCACACCGTCGCGCGTCGTCAAGGTGTACTCGTCTGTTGCAGTCCTCGATCAATAATTGATCGAAAGTTGCAGTGACAAGAGATATCAAAAAGAGTACTCGCTCAGCGACACTCCCTTGGTGAGCAGAAGACTCGTTGAGAGACTCACGCTTGGTATATACACATACCGTATGTTTATTTGTATGTATGTTAGTATATTCTCATAACTTTTGTTCAGTTTTAGTGAATTGTTTTGATTTAATGTATTATTTTTTGTCTCCTTTCTTTTTTATTCATTTCTGGGACGTTTCGCAGTTCAACAGTTCACAAAAAAATTGCCTAATCTTCATAGGCGTTTATAGACATAGATCTTAGCTAAGTTAACGAGTTGAAATGTTTAAACAATAGATTATAATTTGCCTTATATAATGTTCCCACCGCTGGGACACAGGCCTCCTGTCTGTGAGAGGGAGTGGGCCGTAATCCACCACACGAACCCAGTGCGGGTTGGTAGATACTGTGACCTCTGAGTTTGTTTCGAACTAAAAACATCGTGAGGAAACCGGCATGTCCTAGAATATCCATATCACATCTACCAACCAGCACTGGGCCCGCGTGGTGGATTACAGGCCACTCCGTCTCGAAGAGAGAAGGCCTGTGTCCCAGGAGTGGGAACATTGAAGGCTGATTATGTATGTTATGTATCAAAACAACGCACCAAAATCGACCTTCATGCAGTACGCTGCATGCAGCAATGCGTTAAAGGTCCAGTCTAACTAAAGCCTAACGAGCAAGCGTGATGATCATTGTTCAATTATTACAAATTTAACATATATCATCACGTCTGTAATTACCGAAGGGATAAGCAGCGGTGTACCTATGGTCTCAACCGGGTACAAATCCAGACTCCGCGCTGGTACTGAGAAATCCAGCCAAAATTTTCTGACGGAAAATCGCAACAACACTACCCGACCTTAGAATCGAACCCAGACGGGCAATAGGCTAGTTTCCTAAAAAATTCTAATTAGTCCGTCAGTTAGATTATCAAAAAATATTGGACCCGTAATTTTTCTTTTGTTAATTATATAAAAAATGATGAAGATATCGCCCGTTAAAGTTCCGCGTGACGTCACACCTTGCTACACTTTTTAGCATGGCGTGACGTCACGACCGCCTACTCCCAATTTTTGACGCGCTTTATCTTTGTCATTTTTTGTTTGATTGACAAAAGAAAAAATACATGTCCATTATTTTTCGATAATCTAACTGACGTACTAAATATAATAATATTTTTTTTAACCAGGAAATCCCTATTTTAAGAACGTTCGCAGTCTGATCTCAGTCTCAATCTGTCAAAAGATACTTCTAATTTCCCTAAGTTTTTGACATTTGTTTGTCGCCGAGATGAGACTGCGACTAGATTGTGAACGTTTTAAATTACGAGAATTGGCCTTCTGGACCTCAGCAGCGCTTGCGACCAACGAGGCATCATTAGCTGCATGAGAATAGTTCAAATCCCCTTTTGGGAAAAAATTACAAGTAGCTATTAGTATTATTCATACCAGCTTCTGCCTGCGACTGTCCGCCTGAATGTTTTTTTGTCCCCCAACCCACCGTGTCGCATCGCATCGCCTGCCCCGCGCTAATCTTTGTTCTCGCCCTCCTAAGGGTCCTGGCGTGATGTTAAATTATAGCCTCTAACCGTCCTCAAGAATTGGGCCATCAAATACAAAAAGATTTTTTCTAGAGATTAGCGCGTACAAACATACAGACATAAAATCAAACTTAACTCTTCAGCATTATTATTTGTATTGATAGACAGATTTAGATTAAGTACGGTCTAGTCTCTACACAAAATATAAATTAGGCATAACATTACCAATTTATTCAAATCAACGAATTATCATTATATCCTAATTTACATAGCAGACTACTTTACCTAATAATTTACGTACATCCACTTCACTTGATTATCCCATTTGAAATGCTAGCTGAAAATAATGTTACACAGCTCCGTCCAAAAGTTTATATTCATGAATAATTCAAGAGATACGCTGAAACTACTTTAAGTACGAAGGTACTGAAATACGCTCTCCTTTATTAAGACTGATGTAGGTAGGTAAAGTTGTATTTGAAGATACGTCCTTTTTTGGTTTTTAGGGTACCTCAAAAGGAACCCTTATAAGATCACTTCGTTGGACGTCTGTCAAGATCCTTTTTCTCAGGAACGCGTGGAGTTATCAAGTTGAAATTAATATCAAATTTAGTTAGTTGACTTAGAAGTTTGAAGTCTCAAATACTCAGGGTATTTGAGACTTCAAACTTCTAAGTCAACGCAATCAAAAGATACGGCTGTTTATTTTCCGTTTATGCCATATTTTGACACTCGCAAGGGAATCGGTTTTGATTCCCTTGCGAGTGTCAAAATATGGCATAGTATAAGGTACTTTCCGTTGACATAGAATCATGAAAATTGGCAAGAAGCAATGTCATGTAGCACAAGCAAATATACAGAACCCTCGGTGCGCGAGTCCGACTCGCAATTTGTATTTACATCTTTTCTTAAAATGCTGCAGGTAATACGGGTGTGATGTTATGGTATATTATGTAAATATCTACAGGGTTCAGCCCCCGATTCAGTCATATTCATTATTTTGTCGTACGATTTTCTTAGACACCGTATAGTGTTAGTTATTTGTATCCATTATTCCACACTAATCGTATGCATTATTTACCTAGCGATAATTTTATTGGTGTTGAATAGATGCTGATGTCATTCCGTATGAAATACAAGTCATTGCCATGGTCAAATTATAGTGCTACTAACATATATTAATCGATACGATTCGTTATGGAGCAGTTCTAAATTGGAGACATAACATCACGCCCTTTTAATACCGGAGGGTTAGGCAGAGAGAAGTGTACTATCGCAAAAATATATGTATATCTGACCACCGAAGGACTATTCCTACTTGCAGCGCATATTATTAGTCGACCTAAAAAGGATCCTCTTTTGATTTACTAACGGACGCAGCTGTGGTCATCATGTGCACGGGATTTTGTTTTAAAAATGGTTAGAATAGGTTTTGGCGATAGTATATACAGGGTGACGGGACATCGACGCGCAAACTGTAACCATGGATTCAGCACATGAGTTTAGACCCCAGTGTCGCAATTTTTCGTCGGTTATTAAAAAAAAAATATTGCTATTCTATGCATTTTTACCGCGTAGGTATTGCACTTTTCTATGAAACGACGCTATGGGGTCTAGGATCATGTGCTGAATCCATGGTTACAGTTTTCGCGTCGTTGATCCTACCACCCTGTATATACTATCGCCAAAAGGTTTTGGCGATAGTATGTACAGGGTAGCAGGGTAAAACAAAATCCCGTGCATATGATGACCACAGCTGCGTCCGTTAGTAAAACAAAAGAGGATCCTTTTTAGGTCGACTGGGACGGCGTACCCGTAACGACTGACAAAATCTGACAGTCGTTACGGGTAGTCAGAAGCCCAAAACCTGGCAACCACTCTTACCAAGGGGTATCGTGTTATCCAGTAACTTGGTTGTGGAGGTCAGAGAGGAGGTCGTTCGTCCGTGTAAAATTCAGCTGCGTCCGGTTAGACTGGACGCCGACCCTAACGTACTCGTAGTTGGGAAATGGCTAGGCGGATTTATTTTTTGATGAAGATAAAACACACCCTATAAGCGTTAAACACTTTCAATCACTAACCGAGGATATTGAAGGAATATCCTACTCCACTGCTTCATAGCTTTAAAAAATCGACTCCTCTACAATGGAATATACGTGGCTAAACAGTCAAAATTAAACGCATTACAATCGATTGCCATTTCCTATATGTGTTACACAATTACCCCGCTAGACTTTCGCAAATCTCACGAAACTACCATAAACCCAGCCGTGGCTGAAAATGCGATGAACTAGAAAAAGACACTTACCCTAAGGTACTCAGAAAACCTGATACAGTGCCTTCCGCGTGCAGGGAGACAATGTCCCCCAGGTGCAAGAAACTGTCTCCCATGTTGGCACTTTCTCCTTACCCCCACCATGCAACAACACCTGTGAAAAATGGAAAAAAAATATTTTAGAAACAGGTATTTTTAAATCATAACGCTTTTGCCACCTTGACAAACTAAGTTTTCAAAAGGGAGAAGGCAGATGGCAATGCGAGTGCGGTGCTCCTGACTAGGGGCTGCAGTCTCAACATTCGTAGCGATCGCTTTACGACCAAATTCGGTCGCAAAGTCCTGACAGGTGTAATGTATCATGGAGTGACAGGACTTTGCGACCGCGACCGCGACCGCGTAGGTATTGCATTTTCCTATGAAACAGCAGATATTTTTTTTTTTTGGTAACCGACAAAAATTTTCTACGCTAAGGAGTCAATAATCATGTGCTGAATTTCTGGTTACAGGTTGCGCATCGACGTCCCTGCCACGCGGTATGTTCAAAAAATTTGTCAGCTCAACAACGTAAATAACGCAATGAATGTTGTTGAACTGTCAAAATGAAAGCCATTGCTACTGAGTGTGTTACGTAATTCCCTCGCTGGCTTATGTTGTTTATCGATCCGGAAAAAAAGGAGGTAGAAGGAAAGATATTGTGCCCTAAATTATGTCAAATTAGTGATGGTAATTCCGTAGCATAACAGCATTAAGGCATTAGGGCGGTAGGGCGTCATTAAATCCGCCTTTTGTGCCACCGTTACACCTATTAGACACTAAGTATAAATATGTAGGGACAAATACAATAGGAAGTCAGCCGGGACGAAAGCCTCGTCTGTTTCCTCATGTAGCGTTACATGAGGTAGGATTTGCATTGGAAATCGTGAAGCTTTTCCAGACAAATACGGCTTGTATTTACCTGGAAAAGCCTTCTTCTTTTCAGCTAGAATGTCTTTATTTATTTATTTTACCATTTATGTACACACATAATATATATAAACAGACATTGAAAAACCGAACAGGAAAAATAGGTACAGAGGTGATGCGTCTTTGTGGCCGGAAGGTCACAAAGACATCGAGTTCGCTCCAAAGTTCGCAAAGAAAAGTTAATACTTTAAAATTCCAATTCAATTTTTAAATTTTTGATCGGAATTTTAAAGCTTGGAGCGAACTTTTTCGTTTCAGGAAAACTTTTCTATGCGTCATTTTAGAAAGTGATTTTGCCGAGGTATTCCACTCAGAGCACTGAAACAAAATGTTGTAACGTACGGTTCAGTGGAACCGTTTATCAATGTCGATAAACGGTTATAACGGTATATGATAATGATTCGATAATAATTCCGAGTAGTCGCATCGTTTTTTTAGGACGAGTATAAGTTTACGTACTCTGGAGGTAAGGGTAAATGTGGGATATAACACGTCTGTAGGTAACTAGGTAAGGGCGCGTTCACATTTAACGTCCGTTTTACAGGTCCGTTTAAACGTATGTGTTATTAGCGTATGTAGTTGTATGAGCCAGTTCACACATAATACAGTATTTCGGATCCAGTATACTGATCCGATCTCTTAAAATCAATCCTGTGTGAATACTATCTCCAGTAGCGACAGATCCGTTAAAAAGGATCCTATAAATGCTGTGTGAATACTATCTCCAGTAGCGACAGATCCGTTAAAAAGGATCCTGTAAAAACGTACGTATATGTGAACGCGCCCTAAGTCCGGAAATTCGAATAATCCTTATTAAAACAGCACCTTAATTGCGTAACTCACATTAATCGGAATCGGTTTCATTTTGACAGTTCAACAACATTCATTGCGTTATTTACGTTTTGAGCAGACAAATTTTTCTAACTTATGAAGCAATGGATTAGCAATTTGCTTCAAAATGATTCAGATTACTATTGATTGTGTGTTTCGCAATTAGGGTGCCGTTTGATCGAAATTAATATCTTTAAAAATGTATTACTCTTATTATGAATGAATAGATCTCCTTCGTATCTTGTTGTTAGTCAGAAAAGCGAGTACATATTTAATTATGGCTATCCGGTTTTCATTCATGCCAGAGACTACTCGTATATCGGAATTATCTATACGCTGTAGAAGTATTTAAATACCTATAGACCTACAAGATTTGTATTGTGCAGAGTTATGTTTTTTTCAGCACACTTTCTGCCTTGCCTTTTCCCAACTACATTGGAGTTGGCTTGGCTTCCAGTATTTCACATGGAGCGACTGCCCATCTGATCTTCTTAACCCAGTAAATGGGTAATACGATACCCCTTGGTAAGTCTGGTTGTCTGACTTCAGGGCCTCTGACTACTCGTAACGACTGTCAAAATTGTACATGACAGCCGGAACCAAATACTTAACGGGCTTCCCGAGGCACGGCTATAAAAGGGATGACCATCCATCTACTTACAGACCGCGGTAAGCGTAGCTTAACCTTGATAGATAAAACAATTTTTTTTTTTAATGATATAAACTAGTGCTTGACTGCGATCCCGCCTGATGGAAAGCAGTGATGCAATCGTTGATGGTAAAGCGCACTAATTTATTCGAACTGTTATTTATTATATTTTTTTTTAAATTATATTATTGTATCACGAGCCCCTCTTTTTTCATTGCACCCAGGTTAAAAAACAGTCCGGTGGCGTTCATTTCACTTATTTTTAATCCACCGGTGGACAACTTCGTAGACATGTTATATTAGGGTCATTTTAGGTAATCCTATTATTGAATATAATAGTTAACGCATATTATACCTATTACTGGATATTAGTCAAATATTAGTGAACCGATTCATTATAGCTACTCAATCTACTATGCATATCTGTGTAATATCGGTAATAGTCTCCATAATAATTAATATGAAATACGAGATTCTGCACGTTTATTATTTACGTATGCCTATTATAGAAGTGAAACGGTGATTAAATTTTCCTTGGACCAAAACCTCCAACAAAAATAAATAAAATATCAACCCAATCACTAAACACTAACAAAATAATGAATAGTTATTACTATTTACTAGATAGCAATCACTGCGTGCAGCAATAATATGGAGTCGCTGTGAGCTTCGGTCACTGGTCACCATAGAGAGGGCGCTATCAGTCGCCGCGATCAGTCGCCTCGCTATTACGCGTTCCTATTATTTGACTAATACCAGCAGGTCAATTCTCGTAATTTAAAACGTTCAAAATCTAGTCGCAGTCTCATCTCAGCGACAAACAAATGTCAAAAACTTGTCAAAATGTAGGGAAATTAGAAGTATTTTTTGACAGATTGAGACTGAGATCAGACTGTGAACGTTCCTAAAATTACGAGAATTGCCCCTCTGGTAACCTATTATTCTATATTCGCATATCCTAATATGAAAATACATGGCTTGTATTATGATACCTGTACCTATTACGAATATATTAGTCACACCTCTACAACTTTGACACTATTAAGATTTTTTTGCCAACCGAAGTGCGGGTGAAGCAGCGCCCCGCGGGTTCACCCGCATAAGTTTCGATCCCGTGGGAATATTGGGATAAAAAGTATACTGTGTTAATCCTGGTTCTAAACTATATGTGTGCTAAATTTCATCCAAATCCGTGTAGTGGTTTTTGCGTGAAAGAGTAACAAACATCCATCCATCCATTCTCACAAACTTTCGCGTTTATAATCTTAGTAGGACTCAATCCCAACATAAAACTATCAGACCACCACTTGTAGCCTAACCCGGATCGACGGCGCGTTGTGTTCCACGCGCGCCTCAAAGAGATGTCAGCACGAATTGACGGGGTCCGCTAGGGCCGATGCCTGCCAGGGCTGCGGGTTGTTCGAAAGAGATACCGTAACACGGGTGGGTTTTAGTTTGTAAAAGTCTGACACGCCCTTCCCCTCAGCCCAGACCGGGAGAGGTCATTTGATGATTTCCCACCCAAAAAAAAAAAAAACGATCACCACTTGTAGCCGAACCTAACAAACAATTACCAAACAAACCTCAATACGTTGTGACACATATCAAATGCTAACAGAATCAGGCTTCACTAGTTTTCACGAAATTGAAGGCTCTCACAAAGTTTGCTCAGCACATACATTGCTCGGGGCAGGGTGTGATGGCAAAAATTGCCTTTGTTAGTGTTACACACTCTTTGTTAGATAGGGTGGAAAGTTTTTTGCTTTTTAACCAATGTGTTGTTTCTGAAGCGTTTGTGTGGAAATTGGCTTGAAAATATCGGTTGGCTACGAAAAAAATTGCATTATGACAAGACTTTTTGGATCCATGTTCTTTAACGGAGCTTGCGGTAGGAATGAATTGGGAGACATCGTCACGTAACGGAAAAGCGTCTATGCGACTTTTTTATATATATATATAATAGAAAGAGACAGAGAAAGACAGAGATAGTTTTCGTGGTTTTCGAGGGTGCCTATAGTGAGGTCAAAATGAAAATCCAAGATGGCGGCTGCGAAAATTTTCAATTTTTTCATCATGGGTGTCGTTTTCGTGGTTTTCGAAGGTGCTGAGGCTGATGGTGAGGGTTAAATGAAAATCCAAGAAGGCCATCTTGGATTTTCATTTTGCCGGGGGTCCCGGGGAGGGGTTTTTTTTTGTGGTGATTTATTCTAGACCGTCAAGGGTCCGCGTCCTTGTCTGCTCAATTTGTAGCGACGAAGACTCGGACAGGACACGGACGCTTCATGGTGTAGCATGAGCTTGCGTCATATATAAGGTCCCATTAAAATAGGTGGACAAACTTTTAGAAATCATTTAGACCACCAAAATAAGGACAATGATAAAAAAATATATAAGAAAAACGCATTAGATACTTACAATTAAAATAATCAGCTAACAAAAATACACTTATGAATGTTGGTTACCCAATGCATAAACACATCCCTCCATTGTCTTTAAAATTGTGATGCGAGCATGCGCGCAGCGGGGCGCAGTGCAAGTACCTACCCATAATGGATGGATGTGTTTATTCTAGAGTGCCAGGTATTTATTATTTTAGGTCAAAATAAAATCATTTTAATCAGTGTTTTTTGCTTGGATATCTTTGGTTAGACGTACTGAGCGCTGTGGTAAAATTTGTCCATCTATTTTAATTGGACCCTGTATAATGTTTGTGAAGTTTTGGACTCGTGGGTCGCCCGCGCTTCGTACGCACGGCTACACATCAAGCTATACATAACCAGTATAAACTGACTTTTGATTGAACGAAAAACCTATACAATGCGAGGTCAGCTAAAACTGGAAATGTATAGCTTGATGTGTAGCCGTGTGTACATGGTACGGCTCGCGCCCGACACCGTCTAGCATGAATCGTCCTTAATACACGCGATCGCGATCGTTGATTTCAGTCAATTAGTACTAAATATTCTCGTTAAAACGTAACCATGACTTTGCTGTCGCTGAGTCGGGTAAAAAACAAGACACATGTTTTGTAATGTCACAACACCAAGCAGAGGTCCCTATTTCGGCGTCTTTTCGTTATAAATTGTAGTTGTCTCTTTTATTTGGGAGTTTTTTTATTTCTAGTACAAGCCAAGGTTAGTTTTTTTCTCCATCGTAGCATTTATTTCAGTTAAACCATTTACAGGTTTGAACTGTCAAGGGCGGTAGGTCAGTCAGAAATATAAAGCGCGTGCCTAGACCATTCCAAAGCGTAGTATATGCCTTTTACTTTCTTCTACCAAACAATCTAGTACTACATTCATTTTCTTATTTCGCCACATCGTGCCACATACCAAAATTGTATCATAAACAATATTACCAACCAAAGGAAAAGTTTTACGGCAACAAAATCGTGTTATAAGAAGCTTCCCCGTGCCAAAGTCACGTAATACCTCCCTCATATTAACTTACGAGGCGAGTGTGTGAAGTACTGAAGTTATATGAACGTAGTAAAGGCTACTAAATCTTTATTAGACGTTTTTATAGTACATTGATAGCTATATCTTGGGAATATCCTGAAAACGGCAAAATCTTTTCAAAATATTGATACTGTAACAGTTTACTTAACCCTTAAATTTAGCATGCTATGTTTTACCCTAGCTGAGGCATACGCTGTCCTCCCATACCTACTGTAATTTGAAAACATTGTAAAAGCCAATTATTTAAAAGAAAAATAACCATGGAGTTTCTTGCCGGCTCTTCTTCATAGGAAACGATCAATTGGAACCGTGCACCTAGCTTCTGACGTTTCATAAGTGCCCATGTTGGATTATGTGAAATAAAATATTTTGATTTGATTTGAACATGTTGCCATTCTAATTATATTAACATTGTATACCATGTTTTATGCAAATAAATAATTTACTTTACTCAAGGCTGATTCTTCCAACGCCAGATAATTTTATGACAGGAATAATTTTGAATTTTTTACAGTTCTTCCATACAAAATCTGCCAGACGTCAATTTTATTCCACGAATAAAAATTATCTGTCGATTGAAAAATCAGCTCTTAGGCATGATTTTTCAATATTCAGATATGTCTTAACTGAAAAGCAAATATTGCCGTTTGAAAGCTTTTGTATAGAAAATATGTCAAACTGTCTTTATTCTTCAGATTACAGTTGAAAAATCAGCCCTTAATAAATTATTCTAATTACACTGCTATGCTATACTTAAAGTGAACGCAAACATTGCCTTATGAAGTTCAAAATCAAATTCAAAAGTCATTTATTCAAATTAGGCTGAGAATCAGCACTGTTGAACGTCAAAATTACATAAGACAGTCACCCAAAACGCCCACCCTTCACCGCTTCTCAATGCTTTAGTTGGGAAGATGGAGTGGCGCAACCAACTCCCCAGCCGCACAGCTGTCTGTTAAGTTATTTTATTAATGATCGAATATTGGGCAAAGTGTATGGAAATTGGTTTATGAACGGAAACTAGGCAAGGTTGTATGGACAATGGTCTACAAATGAACCATTAGAGATTTGATTACCTAATACATTTTTAAAGTACAATTCTACAGTCGTTTTATGGCCTACTCAAGCCAGATCATTTATTTTTATGATATGTCATCAAAATCTGATCCGGCAGATAAAAAACGGCCAAGTGCGAGTCGGACTCGAACACTAAAGGTTTTATACCAAAGTACCTACAATATTTAAGACGAGGTAGGTATATATATTTTTTCAAAAGTTTTTTTTATTTTTCCTCATTTTTTTTAAATGTTTTTATTTGTTGTTATAGCAGTCAGAAATTGACACCCTGTAAACATTTCAAGTGTCTACCTATTACGGTTCAAATGATACAGCCCGTGACGGACGGACGGACAGCGGAGCGTTAGTAATAGGGTCCCGTTGGCACCCTTTGGGTACGGAACCCTAAAAATGTAACACAATATGAGCAAGTAAGTACGCTATTACAACAATAACCCGTAATCGATTCGAGCTGTTATCGAACAGTCAGAAGGCAAATAATAGTATCCATAGAGTAGGAAGCGGTATTGTTTATTTGTCCTTTACTTTATGTGCTTTCACGCTTCATACATCATCAGCATCTGTCCTTTTCCCAACTATGTTGGGGTTGGCTTCCAGTCTGACCGGCTGAATACCAGTATTTTACATGGAGCTACTGCCTATCTGACCTCCACAACCCAGTTACTGGGTAATACGATGCTCCTTAGCAAGACTGGTTGTCAGATTTTCGGGCTTCTGACAAACCGTAACGACTGTCAAAGAACACGAATAACAGCCGGGACCAAACGGCTTAGCGTGCTTTCCGAGGCACGGAGGGGTTAAAATCAAATCAAAATCAAAAGTCATTTATTCAAATTAGGCTGAGAATCAGCACTTTTCGAACGTCAAAATTACAAAAGACAGTCCCCCAAAAACGCCCGCCCTTCGCCACTTCCTAGTGCTGGTTACATACCAATGTATGTAAAGGTGGTCACCCATCCACGGACCAACCGCAGCAAGCGAAGCCTAACCTGATCGATCGATCCGTGCGGCTATTATTACTTGGCCACGCTCACGCTTCATATGGCCCTCATAAAATGTTCCACACGGAGTTGTGGTGGTGACACGGACATAAGTTTCTTATCTTCAAGACAAAAGCTAAATGCAAAAGCTGGTTTAGGCATAATCATAAAGATCAAACGGTAGTCGCACATCGTAAAACTACAAACTAAGCGTATCACAGACGAAGAGCTCTCTGAGTCTCTGGTAACGTTATTTGGCGCGAATATTTTCAGGGGTTATTTCCGTCGTCGAGTCGTAACGTAATATACATAGGTAATTTAATTTATACTATGTCCATTAGGTAAACCCTTTTTTGTCATTTTTTTTAAGGGACAGTGTATAGGGCTGATATTTCCAACGCCAGATAATTTTATCCGAGGAATAATTTTGAATTTTTGAAATTTCTTCCATACGAAAACTGTCAGACGTTTCCACAGTTAAAAGTTATTTGTCGATTGAAAAATCAGCACTTAGTTAAATTAAGATGAATGACAGAATCTCATTAATTTTTTTCGGCAAAGTATTTTAAATATACAAAGAGTAATCCTCGATTTTTATAACACCAGCTAACAATGTTAGGCTAAATTGATTCCAAAAGCATGCTCGCGGGCTCATCGGACGACATAATATTTGTGTATCGAATTAAATTAATGATTTCAAGTAAATATGAGGTCAAGAACAACACTACTGAATACGAAAGCCAAGAGATTCCATTCAAAAGTGATCACATACGCATTGAGTCAGCTGTTTCATTTCAACACACATGTAATGAATGGTTGATAGGCCTGAAACTGCTAATAACAATGACAGAGTAAAAAACAGATCTTCATATTTCAAACACCACAACAGAGTTCACGAAACAGACAGCTGATACGAAAACACTAAGAAATGCAACGCTTCCTCAAATTCTACGGATAGCGAATAGTTTATTTGTATGTACAACGATCGTTTGGCAACGCATGGCAAGTGTTACAGCTCCGTGTGTTCATCATCAACACTATTTGGTATAGAAATATTCTAGACTGACTAAAACTTAGATAAGAACGGGCGATTTTTTTTTCGTGCACTCGATTTTCAACTCTCTGCTTATCGTTGAGAATTTAAAATTCAGCAAAGCGTTTTCTTGACGCGCTTTGGTCGATTCTCAATGCTAGCTCTAATATAGAGTTGAAAATCCAGTGCCAGAAAAAAATATTCGCGGAATAAAATTGCCAACCCAGACTCGAGCTTACAGAGCGTAACGTTTGGTATGATTTTGAAAAATGTGTGTATTTGTATGCTGTTGTTCATGACGAGAGAGCTCAGAAACTTCCTTCATGTTATGAGGTAAGATGGTAGTATTACGTTCAAAATGGTGTTCATTTTCTACCTAATTAATGGTGTTTGCGAAGTTTATTAAAGTTTATTCTGTAAACCAACCTCATTTTGCATCTTTTTACTCTCAGTGTGGTGAGAGATCCTTAGCATAGGACTTAAACAATTCCAATTTACGATATCTACGATATCCGAGCCATCATTAGGATCGTCCCCAATTAATTTGGACATAATGACTGGGATATCAAAATTAAGCTTACCTAAACCTTTGCTATTAAACACCAACTGGTTGCTGAAAATAGGTCTCTCCTTAGACCGAATAAACAACAAACAGTTGTTGGAGATAATGACCACATTTGGCAAATAAATTGGTTTATTTTTTTATAGGCTAGGAAGATTTTGCTGCCAATTTTCCAAAGAAAATATTCTCAAGATGAACGAAATATTGTGTACAATGACCACATTCTTCGGGATTTAATGTTTTTCTCTTTGTATTCTCCTCGACTTCGGTATATATAATTGGTACGTAGTTGTTATTTAGTACAACCAACAACTGCTAACATTAATTTCGACATTGAGAAATCGGGGATAAAGGATAAAGCTGTTATGTCATCAAATCTGTGCAATTTGTTCAGAATGCAGCATGTAAATACATATGGCCATGGTCAGGCATGATATAACGGGATGTAGACCAATGAAATAATTGCACTAGTCCAGTACAGACTCCGGTACGTGGCCGATGCACTTGACAGTAAGAGGGAAAATGTACCCACAATATACGGTATAGTGATATTATGTCGAAATCAAAAGACATTTATTCAAATTAGGCTGAGATTCATCACATTGCGAACGTCAAGAACAGAATTGATGCTACGGAGAAAGATGATAATTATAAACACAAAAGAAAAGATGGATGGGTTGGTGTAAGTGTAAAAGATAATAAGAGAAGAAAGCGGGTGAATACTTAGATTACGGCCGATAGAGGTTTTTAAGGAAGAGGATATGCGCCAACCTCAAATAAAGTGAAGTAAAGGTTGGATAATAATTATGATGACGTCGATTACGTCAAGAAAGGGGCTTGTTGTTAAGTAATAACAGCCGCACGGGTCGATCGATCAGATTAAACTGACTGCCGCGGTTGGCCCGTGGATGGGTGACCACCTTCACATACCAAGGCCCCTTCGTGCCTCAGAAAGCACGTTAAGCTGTTGGTCCCGGTTGTCACTCGGGGATCTTTGACAGCCGTTAGGGGTCGTCAGAAGCCCGAAAGGTTGACAACCCGTCTCACCAAGGGGTATCGTATTATCTAGTAATTGGGTTGTGGAGGTCAGATTGGCAGTCGCTCCATGTAAAATACTGGTATTCAGCTGCATTCGGTAAGACTGGAAGCCGACCCTATAGTTGGGAAAAGGGAGGGCAGATGATGACGTCATGGAAAAATCCCAAAAAGGTTCGGTACCCACACTATAAGCAAAACAATGTATTTGTTTGAGTATAATTTCATCCACTTTAAGTTCAAAGTGAAATTGGAGCTCCGGACAACCAAATTAGCTGTTTAAGACTAAGAATAAACTCAGGGATTTTATCTAGATAGGAATCCGTGTTCCAACTCCGTTAAATTAACAATTTCAGGAAATTAAGAGAAGCTACACTTACACAGAAGTAAACATTTCAGAAATGGTAATTTAAGTTTCTGAAATTAAAGTTTCAAGGAACCATTTGCAAAGGACATTCAGTAAATTGGTCTTTTGTAAAGCAGTAGCCATTTTAGAAATTGACGTTGGTTCGGGGCTTAGTAATAACAACCTCGCGGGTCGATCGATCAAGTTAAGCTACGCTTGTCGCCGTTAGTCCATGGATGAGTGACCATCTTTACATACCGAGAGCCCTACGTGCCTCTTAAAGCACGTTAGGCCGTTGGTCCCGTCTGTAATTTGTGAATCTTTGACAGTCTTTACGGGTCGCCCGAAAGCTTGACACCTTGTCTTACCAAAGAGCACCGTATTACCCAGTAACTGGGTTGTGGAGGTCTATAGACAGTCAGCTGCATCCGCGAAGACTGGAAACTGACCCCAACATAGTAGGAAAAGGGTAAGATGATGAATCCATTACTTCCTCAAAAAAATAAATAAGTTCAGTAAATACTTATAATTAGAAAATTGGCCTAAACGCGTAACACGTAAACGTATTGACCATCAAACTATCATCACTTTAGTTTTTACGATACTAACGATGAATAAACCCAATATAAGCCAAATGTAATTGAAACGTGCCGTTGGAATTCTGCCCAATTGTTGACAGGTAAATAGGTATTGATCAGATAATTTGAGAGCTGATCATAGACATTTAAGAAGTTTATTGCGGACCGCGTATCGGAAGACGTAGCGTTGGAAGGCCTCCCACAAGGCGGACCGACCACCTTGTGAAGGGCGCAGGAACCCGTTGGATGCGAGAAGCAAAGAACCGGTCGAAGTGGAAGTGCTTGGGGGAGGCCTATGTCCAGCAGTGGACGTCTTTCGGCTGAAATGATGATGATGAAGATGATTGCAGACCTTAGCCATGCTTGCTTTGTCATTTTAAACTATGGGACAAATATAATTAGATAACTCACAATTCATCTTGGTGTTGAGAACCATGCAAGATCAGTAAACATAACAAGACCATGAAACATCGTGAGGAAACCGGCATGTTCTGTAGCTATAGCAGAAAATCCTACTTCCTACTAATATTATAAACGTGAAAGTTTGTATGGATGGATGAATGGACGGATGGAAGAACGGATGGATGGATGGATGTTTCTTTGTTACTCTTTCACGCAAAAACTACTGAACGGATTTGGATTAAATTTGGCACACAGATGGTTTATAACCAGGATTAACATATAGAATACTTTTTATCCCGATATTCTCACGGCACGAAACTAATGCGGGTGAAACCGTGGGGCGCAGCTAGAGCGAAATATGAGATCAATCATCCGCTAGGTGGATAAAGCTTTGGTTTTATAGGGAAGTGGTGATTGGTCAAGAAATAACGGCGGTCCAAATACAGGGCGTTTTCGACACCTTCATGACGAATACTGGTGAAAATTATAGATTTTCATGAAGGCCGTTATAATATAATGGAACCGCTTTCCTATGAAACTAAAGCTTTACGACCCAATCCCTGTTATAATAGAGAGAAGGCCTGGGGGTCTACTCCGAAGTAGTATCGGCCGAATGTTCGGCCGTTTCCTGCTACGAAGTTACTATTTGGTTCGGTCAGTTCCGATCCTACACTCCTACACTCTTTCGAATATTGACTATGGTACAAACCCAACTGAGCCGACCCGACATTTTTTCGCATTTTTCAATAATACTCGGTTCGGTCATGTGACGGTCCGATCCGAACATTCGGACTTTGCACTTCGGAGTAGGCCCCCTGTACAGTCACGAGCACCAATATGTCAACACTTGGCAACTTTCAATTGCGATTTTTTCGTGAAATAACGAATGCATCGTTGAAATATGACACATTACATGAACCTATGGGTCCGAAAATGCTGTTCGTAACAATATAAAATTTCATTAAAAAATAAAGGAGTAAATCGCTTTTGAATAAAGCCGAGTGTATACATACTTTTGCTCGTGACTGTACAGGCCCCAGTCCCAGCAGTGGAAACGGAATAGGCAATGCCAAATAGGGCAGACTACATGAGGTAGGCCGAAGACCAAGGGTTGCTGCAAAGAAGAGCGAGCTAGATAACAGATAACAGTGTTCTACAGTCGGAAGATCTCAAGAACCACGACATTCTAAAGAAAGTTTTAAGTACTTACTTACTTAGCATCTGAAAATAGATACTGAGTTCTTATGTAACATACACGCCATTATAATTTCCAATCAAAGATAACTAAAACTTTGTGTCACGAAACAGAGTACCACTATAAATTAATGTCTCTTAATCCAGTACCCTGCTTGTTGCCAAGGCCGCAAGGGATAAGACCGACTCAAATTCCACAAACTTTTTATACGCTGCCAACGTTTCCCTGACAGTTATTAACGATCTTGTAAAATAGAGGCTTTTTAACAAAAAATAAAGGCTTTTATCCGACTATAAACTTTTTTTAAATAAAGAGTTTTTGCCCACAACCATTAACTTACTTTTATAGAAAAGAGCTTTATTTTCTGAGACCAGTCTACTGGTATTATTTATTCTTTACATTCCGTCGTGCAGCGTCGTGCTTTTAGTATAAAAGCTTAGATAAAAGCTCGTCGAGAAGTTTGAGTAGATATAGATTTTGTATCTACAGCTTATGCTGGGTAGAAAATTCAACAAATCCCGTAGACAAATATCAATCTACAAGCTCTGTGCTCGATGGGATCCTCGTTGACAAAAATGACGAACTTCCATTAAAACTTTCATCCCTTACTTAACCCTTTAGGGATTGAATTTTCACTGTCATTACATAAGGAACTCTTGTGCAATATTTGTTGCTTCTAGAGTGCTTTGGGCTGTGCGTTGTCTGTCAATGAGTCTATTTAAGATTTTTATTAAATAGAAAGAGAAGAGGGGCTTGTGGCTAAATAATAACAACCACACGGGTCGATCGATCAGGTTAAGCTATGCTTGCCGCGGTTGGTCCGTGGATGGAAAGCCAAGAAGGCTTTCCATCACAGTCATGACGTGCAGCCGTTGACTATTTCTGCTTTGTGCTCGTGATTATAGATATATTTTATTTACCCTATTAGAACTAATTATCTTTTTGTATGCACGTGTTCCTGTGACAAATAACCCTATTTTTCTTTCTATTACAAAGATGTACCAGCCAGCCAGCCAGGACGATCTACAGAAGATCGCAGCGAAGACCTGCATGACACTAACACCCCTACCTGCCTATAACACCTATTGTAACCTATTTTCACAAATAAATTAATTGAATTGACACTCGCACAAACCAGGTTAGTACAATACAGGAGGCTTATACTCAGCAATGTGTGAAACAATTTTTCCAATGATGATGATAAACAAACCCTTTTAAAAACTGTCACCCCTATCCTCTGTTAATATAAGATGTGCTAGTTAGCAGGTACAGACGCCAGCACATCAAGCTACTACAATCTGTCAAATTTCTTTAATAGATTTTCATTTTTATCGGTAAGGTATTTATTAGTGATCGATGCTTTGATAAAACAAAGCCGAGGACACTGGCGACGATTCCCTTGTTCACAAACTAAATTAAATTTAAGTTCAGTGCATATTTTTCTTTCTATTTCATTACGAAAAGGACAGAAGATAAATATTAGTTTAGTCCTGTCAAATTACTCAGCGCCTGACGTAAACTGACGTATTTTTAATAGCCAATTTTTTAATCACGTCTAAACTTGTCTATGGAGTATTTTAATTTGACAGGACTAAACTAATATTTATCTTCTGTCCTTTTCTTAAAGAAACAGAAAGAAAAACGTGCACTGAACTTAAATTTAGTTTGTGACCAAGGGATTCAGCGCCACTATCAGTGATTGTAAACCAAACAAAAGTCTCAACTTTGCCTTTGTCTATAGTCCGACATCGTTTGCCGTCATATTTTTCTTTTAAACTTCCATTTTACTAGGTTTATGAAGAGAAACGTTTCGTACGGGAACGTTTAAACTTTTAAAGTGAAGACGAGTTACGACAATGGCAAGATTGATGGCCGTTTTGTACTGGATTTTGTTAGTTTTGTTTTAGGAATTGGCTAAGTTAACATCAAGTGTGAAGAAAAATCTCAATGTAAGGTTTTGATAGCAAACAGAGCTGCTATGCCACTTCAAATTCGTACAATTTTAACGCCCAGGCCTAGAGTTCTGGATTGACTTATTGTACGGGCAGTTTGTCCGTACAGGGAGATGTAGTATGTAGACTGTTGATGGATACGAATCACACGGGATGTATACAGGAAATAAAATCACTGTTCTGTGTCCGTTACTGATTGTTCGATTTATTAGGTAAAATGCTAAGTTATATATACATAAAGTAGGTTACTTGTGGTGGGCGCGATAGCTTATTCAGCGAATGTAAGTAAGTAATCGGCGAATAAGTAAATGCTTGTTAAGGTAAAAACTAACACAATACATTTCATGTGGCGATGCTCGTACTTCCTGCCAACTATAAAAAACAACAAATTAGAAGTAAACGTACTATAAAAGTACTTAAGAATATGTAAAGAAAGTTAGTGTATTCTGTGTTTCCCGCTGAATGGTATTGGCGATGTTTCGTTGTCCACCTTGTTGCTGTTAGGAAGATGTCCGATGACCTTTTCTATTGTCTGCTCATCTGCCTTTGTTTGACTATCCTTAGGGAGATGCTGTTGAGTATGGACTGGTACCATGTCAATATCTTCGTTGTGAGCTTGCGTGGATACTCTGCTTACTTGGAGTACACGGAGGCAGCGGGTTTTTATCTTAAAGGCTACCCATGTACCGAATATTATTGCACAGGTTATTATGAAACCGTACAGGACGTAGTGATGTTGCTCGGCATCCGCTGTTTTAACCATTTGGATGTCCTGTTGTTCTTTAACCAGCTCAATTTTTCTTTTAAGACCTTTAAGTTGTTCTTCATGGGTTTCTATTTCCATGTTTGTTATGTTAGTAATTTGACTATTACTTATTAATAAGTCATTTATGCTTATCTCTGGTATGTAGATCTCTTGCTCATTGCCTAATTCCATAGTGCTTTGCATATTGTAGTGCGAATGAATCAGGTGATTATCGCCGCGCATCATGCATCCTGTCGCTAAGGTGATTATGCCCGTATTACGTAGTGTCTGTGACGTAATTCCAGCTGGACAGAAAATGCGCATAGTGCATTCCTCACAACATGTAAACAACCAAGCCCCCCTGTTGTGTAACTTTTTCCATTCATTGTTGCAACTTGAAACCTCTGTGCGGCAATTTGATACTCCTCGATTGTTTATTATGTCTGCTTCGCACATGCTTGTGGCTGTTTTGATCCCGTATATAGGTAAGTCGAAATTGCATAACAGCAGCTGATTTGTGTTTACTTGGGTGCATGATGACAAATGTTGTTGATTCAGGAGTATCATCATGTCCATTTTCAAGTTCACGGCTATGTATTTTGTTGTTGGTATTATGTTAATCATGGAGCCTCCCTTTATGTTCCGGATTGGGACGACTTCGGTTAGTTCATATTGTTCGTCTGTTACTAAAGGGATTTTTACTTCGAAAATTATAAAGTCTTCGGTTAGTCTTCCTTGCACCCTTGCTAGTTTATACATTTCCCGAGTACACTTGAACTTGTTTGGGCAGGGTAGGGATAATCCTTTTGGTACTTGTCCTGATATGATGTTCAACTGGTTTTCGAATGCATCGGGTTTCAATAAGTGAGTGTCGACTTTGCCATTGCGAAGATCTGTAACTAGGTCGATCAACATGTCTTGTATTCTCCGCAAGTTTGCTACCATCATGCTTGCGGCAAGGGCAGTGGCAGTGAGGAAAGTTGCTTGGTCTTGTTCTGTTCTCAGTTGTTGCATCGAGTCTCTGAGACTTTTGTTGATGACGACGAACTGTCGGTTCATCACTTGCTCGTTCCTCTTCAGGAGGTTGTATTCACCTTCGATTATTGAAGTATGTTGTTTGTACAGATTGAGTAAGTGGTCTTCATTGCTCTGCAGTAGTTTGATGTCGTTGTTGTATTTATCGGCGAATTTGTCATCAAGTACGCCGAAGAGAGAGTTCGCAATGTTCCCAATCCCGTTTATGAGACCTCGCTTACTGCGTCTTCCGTGTTCAGACTGTAGTACTTCATTGTAGTGTTTGAGCTCGTTTAATTCGTGCTCAAATTGTATGGATATAGTAAAGTCAGCCATGTTTCGTTGACAGAGTACGTGTAGTTGCTGGACGTATTGTTCAACGGCGGAAATACTTTTCCAGTAGGTCGACATGTTGTAGTAAACTACCAGTCTCCATTCGTCTTGTATTATCTGTAAGTCTGCTGCTTTGTCAAAGTATACAAGACGGGTTGGGTCGAGAGTTGTCACGTTGATGAGTTGTTGCATTGACGGTGTCAAACACATAACCATGAGTACTAGTAACGTGTTTAGGCACGTGCTGGCAACACTCTTACGTTGCAGTCTAGGTCTCAACCGATGTTGTCGTTGTGATGTCGATGAAGTTGCCTCTGGTTGCTTATTGTCTGAGGTTAGGGTTGGTATGTCTTCGGTGTTATGCCTTGTTTCGATGGGTAACCGGGACAGCTTTGTTATGGGCCTCTTCAATAGGCTGGACTTAGTCTTGAGCGTGACGACTCGGACTAAGTTGTCAGGTCCAGGATGCGTCTCTATAACGCGTCCTAATAACCATCTGGCTGGTGCCGCTTGTTCTTCCTTTATAAGGACGATGTCATCCACTGCTATGTTGTGTGTTGGGGATTGCCATTTTCCTCGTAGTTGTAATGTTTGAAGGTAATCTTTGGACCATTTCTTCCAAAATTCCTTGTACATATTTTCTGTCAAGCGCCATCGTAAAGTTAAACTGCTGTTATCACACTCCGATGTCCTCGGAGGTGCCAGTACCGGTCCGCCGACTAAAAAGTGGCCTGGTGTTAAGTAATCGATATCGTCGAGATCATTTGTTAGAGCGACGAGTGGTCTCGAGTTGAGGCAGGCTTCAATTTGTGCCAGCAACGTAGTAAACTCTTCGTACGTAAGTTTTTGTTCACCAAGAACGCGTTTGAGGTGGTGTTTCATACTCTTGACTGCGGCTTCCCACAATCCTCCCGCTGTTGGCCATGATGGGGCGTTAAAGTGCCATTCAATGCCACATTCGGAAGTGTTGTTAATAAGGTCGTCGTTGACTATAAGCTGCATTGCGTCTTGGCGTTCTTTTGCTAGTGCTCTGGCTGCTCCGACGAAGTTCGTGCCGTTGTCGCTGTAGACATGTTTTGGCGTTCCTCGCCGTGCGCATAGCCTCTTCAATGCTGCTAGGAATGTGACAGTGCTGAGATCTGACACCAGTTCGAGGTGGATAGCTTTTGTGCTTAGACAAATGAAGATCGCGATGTATGCTTTAACGGTTTTAATGCCGCGGCCCTTGTTAGCCTTTATTTCAACATGCCCCGTAAAATCCACGCCTGTGTGTGTGAATGGCCGTGAAGGTGTAACTCGAGGCGTCGGTAAGTCGGCCATTTGCTGATTGCTGCGTTGCGTTTTGTAGCGATGACAGGTGACACATTTGTTAAGTTGTTTCTTGATTGGTTTCATGCCGCCAAGTATCCAATATTTGTTACGAAGGTGTCCCAAAGTAAGCCTGGCCCCACCGTGGAGGGTGTTCTTGTGGGCTTGGTCAATCAAGAGTTGTGATAGCTTGTGATTGTTAGGTAAAATTATCGGATGTTTTTGGGAGCTGTTTAACTTGGCATGTTCCAGTCTTCCTCCTACTCGAAGAATGCCTTGTGCGTCTAGTTTTGGGCTCAAACTCAAAAGTTTGCTCGAGGCCCGTACCTTGTTATGTTTACGTAGGTGAGCTAAATCATCGCCAAAGCTATTTTCTTGTGTCGTTTTCACGAGTAGGTTTTGTGTCAGCACTATGTCTTCTGTTGATAAGTATGACATTCGTTTGGCTCTTGTTGCGTCACGCGAATTGTTTATGAATCGTAAGATCCAACTTATGACTCTAGTTGCATAAGTCATCGTACTGTATTTTTTTAGTAGATCTTCGATGAGTGGCGTGTTTATTGTTTGTGTTGCGCAAGTTTGGCCTCGTTTCCTTTGCTCTTCGTTGGTTGTGTAGATGTCTTGTTTTGGTATGCAGTTGTTTTGAAGCCATGAAGGGGCATTCCACCAAAGTTCGTGACCTATTAGTTCGGATGGTGAAATTCCTCTGCTTGCACAGTCTGCAGGATTTTCTTCGGACTTTACATGCTTCCAAGAGATGGCTGGTGTTATTTCTTTTATTTGTGTAACTCTGTTGGCTACAAAACTCTTCCAGCGAGTCACGTCGCCCTGTAGCCAGCCAAGCACCACCATGGAGTCTGTCCAACAATGTATGGTGACCATTTGCATGTCGACCGAGTCTTTGACCTTTTTGATTAGTCGAGCTAGTAGTACTGCACCACATAACTCCAATCGTGGCAGGGAGATCGGGTTTTTCTGTGGGGCTAATTTTGTTTTAGCTGCTACTAATCTGGTCAACTGTCGGCCTTCTTTTTCAGTGGACTTGCAATATATGACGCATCCGTAGGCTTTTTCAGACGCATCACAGAAGCCATGCAGTTCGAAGGGTTGTTGGGTGTTGCCAAGCCAGCGTGGTATGGTTATGTTGTGAATGTAAACGAGCTGCTGGCGGAATTGCTCCCATTCTTGTTGAATATTTGGCGGGAGCAAATCATCCCAGCTCGTTGCTGTAGACCAAGCTTGTTGAAAAATCAGCTTGGCTTTTACTGTGACCGGTGATAACCAACCAAGTGGGTCATACAGTTTGGATATATCCGACAGCAGCGTACGTTTTGTGTTTACGTCACGTTTGCTGCTGAGTGGTGTTTGTTTGTATGTAAACTGATCCGTACGCGGGTTCCAAGTGATGCCTAGTGTTTTGTTTGTTTCTGCGTCCTTGAAATCAAGCATTTTTTGGCTTATCAATTCATCAGGCAAGGCTTCTAGTAAGCATGTTTTGTTGCTTGCCCACTTTCGTAAGTTGAATCCACCGCCCTTAAGCATTGTTATAAGTTCACCTTGAGCTTTCTGTGCTGTTGTTTGGTCGTGACATCCGCCTAGTAAGTCGTCCATGTACAGTTGATTGGCGAGAATACCCGCCGCCAATGGGTACTGCGCGCCGTCATCCTTGATCAATTGTTTTATGGTTCGCATTGCCAGGTATGGTGCAGATTTAGTGCCGTATGTTACTGTAGTCAGTTGTAACTCTTGTAATGGCTCTGCGACACGGAGTTTTGTTGTTGTTGAGTCAGGTTTTATGACTCCGTGATGGGGCAGAAAACAGCTCGGGGTGTCTGGCACTGTGCATTTTTTCATATGCTCTAGGTTTATGTATTCGTCGATAAAAGCCTTGTAACTTGTAGCGAGGGTTTCATCTCGTGCGAATCGTTTTTCCATCTGTTTGAATTGCGCGACTGCTTGAGGCTTTGATCGTCCCAGGTTTTGTTCGAAGTTGGCCTTCATGGGGATTCTAACTTCGTATCGCCCATCTTCTAGTCTTTTTGTTGTGTCAGTGTATAGCCTTTCGCAGTACTCCTCCTCGACGCTAGTGGACTTATCGTCTGATGTTATCTCTTCATTTTCCCAAAAACGAGAGATGTCGTTAATGTTTACCACGACATGACAGTTAAACGTGTTCGTGTTTCCTACTAATACCCAGCCGAGTTTGGTTTGTTGTGCTATAGGTGCATATATGTTTCCTCGAATGATGCTGCTCATGACTATGTCGCCATATACTCCAGCATCTAGTAAAATATCAATCGGCCTTGATAAGTTGAAATGTGGGTCTGCCAGGTTAATATTTTCTATGTGAGGCCAATCTTGTTTCTCGAAAGAGTAATTAGGTAGGTTGTTGAGTAGTTTTGGCATTACTAGTGCCGGTGTTGAGAACTGGTAGTCTCCATAAAGGGACTCACAGTCCAACTGAACGGTTCCGTTGCTCTGGCTGGCAGATGCTCCGATTCCCGACACAGTTGAGTTGTGGTTGCGTCGCGTAAGGCCAAGTCGTTGCACAGCCGATTCTGTTATGAGGTTCAGTTGGGACCCCTGGTCTAGGAGACATCTTAGTACGGTGTAAGTTCCATCTGCGGCTTTTACTTTAAGCTGTACTGTTGCTAGTAGAACTTCGTTAAAGTTCCCTGCTACGTGGTTGGCTTTTCGCTGCGAGTTGTTGTTAGCCGCATTGTGGGTCAGTTGACTTGACGATTGTATCGCTGACGTAGTATCACCTGTTACGTCATGTAGCGTGGTGTGATGTGCGCCGTTGCACACCTTGCATCTTTTTTGCGAGTTGCATTTCTGTCCGTTGTGTGAATACATGCAGTTCTTGCAAATGTCCAATTGCTCTACTGTCCTCATTTTTTTGTCTGGCGTCATCTCTTGGAACACTTTACAATAGAGCAAGATGTGGCTGGTTTTACAAACAGGACAATTTCTGTCGGAGCTTGTATGGTTTGCTTTAGGGTAGCGTCTGTATCTGTTGTACGCATCCTTTTGTGCTGTTACCGTCGAACTCTCTTTGTTTGGAGAGCCAACGGCGGCATCTGTTTGCTTGTTTGGTTTGCTTGTTTTCTTCACCACTGATTCTAGCGCCGTAAACTTCCCTTCGATGAACTGGATGAATTCTTTGAAGTCGGGAAGCCCTCTTGGATTATTCCTCGCTTCCACGTAGTCCGAGTAGGTCTGATTGTCCAGCTTCCCCGTCAGAATATGCACCAGAATTGGGTCCCATGTTGTCGTGTCTATGCCCAAGTTGCGCAACGCGTGCACGGTTTCGAGGCTGGTATCATGTAGGCGTTTCAACTCGTAAGCGTTTTGGTGTTGGATCATATGTTGACCCATCAAAGCTTGCATTTGCTTAGTGAAGAGCAGCTGCAAGTTGTTGTACCTTTGGTGGAGGATTTCCCAGCAGGATTCGTAATTGTTTTCGGAAATGGATAAGTGTTGCACGAGACGCTCAGCCTCTCCTTTTAGTTTTCCTTTCAGGTGTTGCATCTTCTGCGCCTTAGAGAAGGACGGGTTGTTATGAATCGCCGCAACGTATAGATCGAGGAATGTGGGCCACTGTGTGTAGTTACCAGAGAATACCGGTATTTCGATTCTTGGCGTGCTGTCGCGTTGTTGGACAGCGAGGTTGAGCTTGCGGTTAAGATCTCGTTTTGTGGACTCGTACGTTTCTTCGTATTTCGAAAACTCAAGCTCGTAGTTTACGTCGCTGCCGACGAGTATATTGTCGAGCTGCCAGTGTACTTCGTCGATCACCTTCCATCGAGATTCAAGGGTCTTTAGCTTATCTTGTATGTCCCATTTCTCGATAGTATCAGCGGTGCACAAGTTGCGGGTGAACCGAGAGAAGGCTCTGAAGTTAGTAGCTTGTTGAGTTTTGAGCTCGTCTGATTTTGAAAGGACTCCAGTGTTCTTGCTATCCTCGCCTTGGTTGCTCACGGGTTCTGCAGAGTAGGTAGGCCATGTTTGCAGCTTATGTCGGACGCTTGAATATTCCTCCTTGACCCTGTCGTACGCTTGAGTAGTGTAGTATCCGTCGGTCAGGTCGGTGGCACTCTGTAGCACGCCATGATTCATCCCGAATTCGTTCCAGTGCGCCTGAAGGTTGTCCAGTCGAACCTTAATGTACGTTGCGTTCTTGCGGTCAGGGCCATCCTTTCCAAAGTTGACACCAATTTTCCGGATGCCCTCTGCGATGATTTCCTGCCGCTTGAGAAGTTCTTGTTGTTTAGCGTCCATAGTTGTTATGTGTATGTGTTTTGTAGATGGACGCTAACCCTGTTTACTTCACGGTGGAGTTATTGTTAAGATGTATGTAGTAATAGCTTCCGAACCACCAAATGTTGATGTTTCCTGTAGTGGTCACAGGGTCCGAACGAATCTCTACGTACGATGTTATGCCTTCTCAATCTGACTGGGGCGGTCCGCTTGTGGAAGACCAGCCAAACCGATTCGCTATCGTAAATAGAAACGCTTCGTACCTGTGAGGTTTGCAGGACTGTTTGTTCCAGTAGTGGCGATCCGGCTCGAAGGACCAAAATGTACGGGCAGTTTGTCCGTACAGGGAGATGTAGTATGTAGACTGTTGATGGATACGAATCACACGGGATGTATACAGGAAATAAAATCACTGTTCTGTGTCCGTTACTGATTGTTCGATTTATTAGGTAAAATGCTAAGTTATATATACATAAAGTAGGTTACTTGTGGTGGGCGCGATAGCTTATTCAGCGAATGTAAGTAAGTAATCGGCGAATAAGTAAATGCTTGTTAAGGTAAAAACTAACACAATACATTTCATGTGGCGATGCTCGTACACTTATAATAAGCCTTCAATGTATAATTGAAAGGGTTGTTTTGTTATGCTGGGGCCACACTAGCGTTTAACGTCAATGCCCATTATCGCGATAATTATTGCAATAATTTTTACCGCATTAAAGTGGGTGGCTACACTTCAACGGTCAACATGAATGCTCATTATTGGCGATAAAAACGGCGTTGAATTTACTTCAATTCAAGCAAGCTGAAAGCAAGATGGACGTCGACAGAGCTCTATATTTCATGAGTTTAAATTTATATTATTTGACGTGAAAAACGTGTGATATTGAGGCAAATCAGTCGTACAAAAAACAAACACGTCCGCTCCCGTTGCGCTCCGCACACTGACAATACGTAGTGTGGCCACTTCATCGCATCAATTCTCGCGTTATTCTCTTTGATGTACCGCTACTTGAGCTATCGCCTAACGCCAAACGGCATTGTCAAATTATCCCGTTAAGTTGTGGCTACACCTATGGTTAACGTCCATTATCGCGATAATTAATGGCATTTCCCGTTAGTGTGGCCCCAGCATTATACATAGACAGCAGCACTTCTACCTGTATATTTCCAATGGATTGGCACGTGACGATGGCAAGAGACCGGACGGCATGTCTTTATTTCCATGGAAGGTAGGTAGGCCTTTAGTGTGGGATGCAACTTGTGTCGATACTCTTGCGCCATCCCATCTTCCAGGGTCAGCGTGTTGCGCTGGTGCTGCTGCTGCGGCTGCAGAAAACCTCAAGCGGCGTAAATATAATAACCTCATTAATAATTATATTTTCGAGCCGTTTGGGGTTGAAACCCTCGGGCCGTGGGGTCCAAGTGCGCATGGTCTTTTTAAGGAAATTTCAAAAAGACTGGTTGACACTTGCCATGACCCAAGGGCTGGCTTTTACCTTGGCCAGAGGCTAAGCATTGCCATACAACGTGGCAATGCCGCCAGTGTCTTGGGTACTTTACCAGTCGACAGCGATGGCGATGAATTTTTCGACGCTATATTTTAGTTTGGAAATAGTTTTATTTAATTTAGGGTATTATTTTGTTAATTTAGTGTTATCTTGTATATATTTCTATACTAATATTATAAAGAGGTAAAATTTGTTTTTTTGTAAGTTTGTATGTAGGTAATCTCTGGAACTGCCAGTCGGATTTGAAAAAACTTTTTACATTTGATAGCTCAATTTTTGAAGATTTTTTTTTTAACTTCACGCTAGGATTCTTAACAGCCGAGCAAAAAAGAACGCTAAGCGAAAACAAAGTAATCGCGCGAACAGACGATGCAATATGATCATATGACAGGGTAGCCCAGGGGAACAAGAAATTTCTCGCGGACGAAGTCGCGGGCAGAAGCTAGTTTCTGTTGTACAGGGGCTCAATGTGGAATATCATGGTGTAGCGGTATCTCCAACGCCACATGCGAACAACGTGTCATACTGACGTCACGCAAACCCTGCATCTCGCAAGCAGAGTTTACCGCGCAATTAGCATAAATACAAACTTCCCAACATCAGTCGTTGGGCAGTTGCCCGTCAGACACAACACCCGTCTGGTCGGAGGATCCTCCCTTTTCTATGGAGGATGAGTGAACTTTACACCCTGTTCCTCAAACCTCTATACATGGTTACGAAAAATCAACTCCAGCAAAATAACGATTTCAGAAAACAGCAAATTTAAGTCCTTTTCCCCAACAACTTCGACCATATCATCACTTACCCTCGGGTGAAGAAGAAGGCGGCAAAGTTGTCAAACGAGTCTATCCAATACACAAAAGAAAATAAAGCCCCATTTACACGATGCAAGTTTCTAGCCTATGGCAGACAATGAAATTGACGCAACAAATGAATTACATCGTCTAAACCCTGTTTAGACAGTGCAGCTTATACAGGCTGACTTTTTTTACCGCCTGGACAGAAACAGGGTACAAAAGGTGAACAGCAGTGCGATTCTGTAATCATCTCACCGTGAAAACTCAGGTGAAGTGAGCGTGGAGTGAGCGGTCATTCCAACTAATGCTAAGGGATTGACACTATTGACAGCTCACTCTAAGCTCACTTCACCTAACTTTTCACTGTGAGATTTTTACAGAATCGATCGGCAGAGTAGAAGCCTATGGCACAGAAATTTCTTCAGCCGGTATTGTTACTTCAAGTTATGGTAGGCAACTAAATCGCGCCGTGTAAATGAGGCTGAACGGTAAGAGCACAGCGGTCGCTGTGGTTACAAGTCAAGGGCTCGTAAGAGCAACCTCACGCTGAAAGGAGAGCGGCCCCGACCCGCTTTCTACGTAACAGAGGCGATATGGTTTCAGTCAGTTTCAGTCCGACGGATCGATAGCATCCAAATGTCAGGGGAACTAAGAGATAAGGCATTTGATATTAAATAGTAATAACTACGGTATAGATAATGATGCTGGTGAAGATAAAGGTAACCGACATATGGAATTTTGATTAGTTTATTTGGTGAAAGGTTTTTATGGTAATGGGCATCTGATGAATAGTAGCTAAAGTTAAGTCAGTTTTAATGGTCTTTGCATCCCTTTATCTTTAAAAATATATATTCCTCAATTTTCACAATAGCACCTACCACTCTTCTGTTCTGCTCTGCATCACCCAAAGGTTGACTGGTGTAGAAAATGCCTATGGACTTAAGTCCGGCTCTGTACATTTATGTGGTTAAAGTAATAAATAAGTAAAGCACTAGGAAGTAGTGAAGGGCGGGCGTTTTGGGGGACTGTCTCATGTAATTTTGACGTTCATAAAGTGCTGATTCTCAGCCTACTTTTAAATAGATGACTTTTGATTTTGGCATTGATTGGTAAGTGCTGGCTACGTAAAGAGATGATGTTTGAAAGAATGACGTGTCTTTAATTTTAAGAGCACCCATGAAACCGTATCACAGCAATGCTGCTTACGACGACAAAATAAGAATGGTGAAATAAACATCCCCGAATGTACACTTTTAATAAAAGGGCTCTAGGTACCACAATCAACCTGTTGAGAGTATGCGTGAGCAATGTAGCAGCGCATTAAATAACCTAGTGAAGCTTTCAAAATAATTAACAAGCAGGTTAGTTTGTACTTAGTTTACAAGGTGGAACATGTCGTGAGGAAAGTTTTGATGAATGTGGATGGATGGACTGTGTGAAAGATGATATGGTTAGAAAGGGGGTGACTACTGAGATGGCGATGACTAGTAGTATGGAAGAAGCAGACATGTTGCTCCGACCCCAAATAAATTGGGATAACGGCGGAGAATGATGTTGTTTGTAGTTTACAAACAAATTACATTTACCTACTTTTCTAAATAAACATTGATTCAAGAAAGCGTCAAAATCCTTACGACGAAGCGGATTCAAGGTTTGTCTTACTGGATTTTGTGAATCCTTCCAGATTGATTCCATAAATTGTTCTATTTGCGCTTCGTGAGGAAGGTATTTAGAGATGGCACTCAAAGCCATGTATTCGGTTATATCGAGATAAGGTTATATTATGTGGTAACTGAAGGCTGAAAGTATGACTACCGAGATGACGACTAATAGAGACGTATGAAAGAAAAATATATCTTTCGCCGACCTCAAAACAAATAAGGATAAGGGCACGGGGCCCTAAGAAGAATTGCCAAACTTAAGTGGCAGTGGACGGGGCACATTGCTCGCAGAACAGATGGCCAATGATCCTGAAAGGTTTTAGAGTGTTGGCCGCATACCAGAAGACGTATTGTTGAAAGGCTTTCCAAAAGGTGGACCGACGACCTTGAGAAGGCCGCAGGAATTCGCTGGATGCGAGACGCACAGAAACGGTCGAAGTAGAGGTGCTTGAGGGAGGCCTATTTCCAGCAGTGGACGTCTACATTAGATTTTTTGTATGTTTGTTTATTACGATTTCACGCTAAAACGGCTGAACGGATTTTACTTTTTATCCCGTTAACGTATGCGAGTGAAACCGCGGGGCGCAGCTAGTTAATATCAAATTTCTTTATTTAATAATAATCATATTGTAATAAAGATTTACCTGATTACCCTGAAGATTTACCTGTGACAAACAATAAATAAATGAATTATGAAATGAAATTATTATGAAATGAAAGAGTAAGTATTCTATTCTAGTTTTCCAAAAACTTGCGCGACTTACTGTTATATTGTATCTATCTCTATAACTTCCATACTAGATTCAATGACTAAATCTGAAACAATTTTTAACAGACTGCCATTAGAAATAGCTCTGTTACAAATTATTTATTCAACGATTAAAGTTGCCCACGTTGTGAAGATGAAAGAACGCAATTCCATTCATATATTGCTCTACCGTTTAGTTTGTATTGCTGAAGATTGCTTTAGAATTTCTTAAGTATTGAAAAATATTGATACTGGCAAGGCGCCGATTTATACAAGCTTAGATTTTGTTTACCCTAAACTTCTTATGGCCCTATGTACAGACGCCAGCACATCAAGCTACTACAATCTGTCAAATTTCTGTAATAGATTTTCAACTTTATCTGTAAAGAAATAAAGTTCAAGGTTGATTGGGAAAATTTGACAGTTTCGGGTAACTTGACCTGCTGGCGTCTGTACACACGGCTACACATCAAGCTATACATTTCCAGTTTTAGCTGACCTCGCATTGTATAGGTTTTTCGTACAATCAGAAGTCAGCTTATATTGGTTATGTATAACTTGATGTGTAGCCGTGCTTACACACACGTTTTTCTTGCCGCAAAAAACTACGGTTTATTCGCCGTGTGTAGGCACGGTCGTCAGTCTCGTATGGATCGCTATAGGAGCTTGTTGACAAAGATAAAGAGATTTTATTTTGCAAATATGGGTACAGTCATAAAGGAAAATAGGTTCAGCCATATTTTACCAGTAGGCATGCAAAAGTTACAATAATAAAACTAATCTACTAACTAAATATAATACTAAACTTTTACAAACAGAACCAGGAACGAAACAAAACCAAACATAATTCTTATTTTAAACGAGCAACAACAGCAATTTTTTTATCAATCAGGAATTCTGTTATACAAGCTGTTTTGCATTCTCGATAAATTTCAGGAGGCTGTTATGAAAGACATAAATAATCAAATAAAATTACGATCCCTGGTAAATAATGAATACATACTTGTTTTTTTTCGTTATTTAAGTTTGACAGTATTTCAGAATACACCACTTTCAAAGAGTGTTTTTATGTGTGTTTAAATGGGCAGTTACAGAGCGGTCTCACACAGGCCGTGTTTTAAAATGCGTGTCCCACATAATATGAAGATATCCGAAAATTAGGAAAAAAAAAATACCAACTTATTTTATTATTGATTCGTGTCGAGAATCGGTAGCATAGTTACCTCCTTAAATTTGACGAGGATGCAAAACGACACGTTGTATTATGCTTTGATTGTCAAAAAGCTTCGCTACCTCTTTTTAAATAATGATAGCGGCAGTTCTTTCCAACTTCTAGGTATTGTATTGACAAACACTGTTTTTCCAACGGCACGGTATATACGAGTATATACGCCTTACCGTAAAGAAACCGTGCCGTATACAAAGGGCCTAAGGAATCACTTTACTCATCATTGTGTATGAACAACTTTTACTATGAGACCAACCCTGAAATTGTAAAAAAAACAAAATTGCTGTCCCATATAGTTAGTTGTGTTTACATAAATCGACAAACCGTCGACCATCGATCGATTGGGCGGCCCTTGGGGAAGGCTTGTGTCCAACCGAGGACGTCTTGAAATTGTGATGATATAATCGACAAAATGTCGATCGGTTTTATGTAGGTACAGGATAAACAAAAACCAAGATTGTATAGGTAAAATCATAAATATAAGATGGAAGTTTTTTTTACATTTCTATAGGTAAAATAGAGGAGTTCGTTGACGGCGTTCAACGAACTTGTCTATTTTACCTTGTAAATGAATAATTAATGATAAAATGATTACCTACATTCCTTCCCCAACAGGAAGGAATAAACTTCATACCCGTCGCGATATGAAGTTGATTAACTTCATGCCCGTCGTGATTTCAAGTTGATCCTTCTATTCCTTGGAGAGGAAAGTTTGAAAGTTATAAACATAATAATCCATATCCACTGTTAGAAATTCTATCGGCACATTATCTTTATCTCACGGAGCGTCGCGCGCATTACTTGTGGTTATCAAGTGTACAAACACACTGTGAATGTGTTCGTGAAGAAGAGTAGCGTCAGCACAGAACACATACACACACACTCACTTCCGACTTTGCCATTGTCTAGGTCGATACCGAGAGCACTTACACACACATTCAGAATTTCTATCGGTACAGTATCTTTACTCGACGCGCGCATTACTTGTGGTCATCAAGTATACAAACACGCATGACGGCGTGATGTTGTTATCTGTCTGTGTGTGTAATGTGTTGGTATAATTATGTGATGGTGCATTTCAGATTGCGGTCTCGTACTTCCTGAAGCCTACATTAATTTCCTTATATCATAATACCGAACTAACAAACAGCTATTATTCAAACTTCAGCGAACCAATTTAGTCAGTTCAATGCCGAACTGAACAGCTAGCTTTGATGTTTGAGCTTCACAACTGTGTCTATTTATCGTAGCTTCTCAATTGGCAAATATTCGCCATTCCATCCATTCGGTACGAACGGGAATGCTCGACGGAAAGAAAATATGAAATGTGTTTGAGATTTTCATTGTATGTACATAACTGGCGAAATGTGGGTGTACTTAGATAGGTTTTGATTTAAAAGAGTGTCCGTGGAGTTTCTTGTCTGTTCTTCTCCATAGGAACCTACTACGCTTAATTTTAGGATATTCCGTTTTCGTCACGATGTTTTCATTCGCCGTTTTGAGAACAGACTAATATGAAGACAGAATATTTCTAAATGGTAGCAAAATAAACCAAATAAAGCGACAAATAACCACCCAAGTAGCTGTTTACACCAATCCGCCACAGGCAGTTATCGCCCGCAATGAGCCAATGTTTCGAATAGTAACCGTCGATGAACACACAAAATAAAGACGTTAAGCGCGGTCTGGAGAGCTCATTAAACTGCAGTAAAACCAACGCAACGAATCAGTAAAGCGAGTAGAAGAAATTTTGTTTCTAACCCGCTTCTGCCCGGGACTTCGTCTGCGTGAAATTTCTTGGATGTTACGTTAAATATAGTCTAAAGCCTTCCTCAAGAATTGGGCTATCCAATACAAAAAGTATTTTTCAAACCCAATGGGTCTAGACATTAGCGCGTTCAAACAAACTCTTCAGCATTATATATATTATATAGTAGTATAAAACATATAGAATGCTCGGACTGCGTAGGATACGTATATGCGCACGTTATTTACACTAAAACATTTATTTTGCTGATCATATGACGCGTGTTTTACACAGCGAAAGCTTAACGCCAAAAAGCTGGACTGTTATCAAAAACAAAGGTATGCAAGCTGGAGAGGACAATACGACAGTAAATTAAACTACGCATATCTGATGCCATTCCCAGTCAGCATATGAAAATATATCCAATACTTTCGTCACTTTAACTAGTCAAAGATTAGCAAAACACATAGCCGGCCCATCACTTCTATTGAGTTTGTTTGATAAAGACCCTTTTTCATTTCGATGCTAGCGTTCATTTCATAGTCCCAAATACTCTTATATAATTGTATATTAGTATTGCCAATGTTTTCATTTACTGTCGTATTGTTGACTCCACATTTTATAAGCTGATACACAAACTAGAGGAGGATACATACACGTCAAGTTTGGACCAAATGTGTCCACACTGCTTTGAGAGAGAAAACAAATCTGTACTCTCCACTTACCCACAAAAATCATCGTCTTCAGTTCATACATCAAGTTCAACCAATTTCATGAGCAGTTTCAGCAAGTCACACACGATATAAAAGGTATGCAAGAGGAGCTTATACCACGCGCGTTTTAAGTCTATGTAGGAGTAACAGATCACTATAGCGAACAGACAGACTGCGCAGTAACATATTATCTTCCGATTTTCACTTATGACCATCTGAAACGCCGGTACGGAGTTCAAGATTAAGTGTTGAACGAAATTCAACCTTGTGTTCGCACCTTTGGATTTAGATTTGGTTTTGAAGACCCCTTGTTTTTGTGGTTTTGTTGAGGCAAGTACATATATATGCAGAGAGGGATTTGTATGAAGGAACCATTAGTTCGAAAAAAAATTGGACATCTTGGGTCTCTATGTTTTGATGTAGCATTAATGGCAAATCTTGATGTTTTCGTTACAGAAATACTGAATGGAAAGAAAATATGTGTTGGATAAAAGGAATAAATAGTTAAACAATGTTACTTTGAAGTGCTGCGTGTTTGGGCAAGGTTAGGGCTGTTAGGTGCCACCTGTTGCCAAACGTAACCAGCTTTTATAGGCACTTGTAGCTTCTTATAGCAAGAGCAACGGAACGGGCCAGCATTAGGAGCGTTTTATTTGAGCGATAAAATATTCAAGATCTAAAGAAAGCTGCTGCTAAACAACAGTTTTTGGAGACCATTTGACACAGGGAAAACTATAAATTCGGACAAGAGGAAATTTATTGAAATCAAAGAGTCAAGGATGTCATTAGAGAGACAATTAAAATCGTTATCATACAGGAAATGTAGCAACATACCCATAACAAACAAAACCATACAAAAACAATGAAACATGAACTCCTGAAGGTAACATTTCAATCACAGCACCAAATGAGTCCACAGCCACAAATGAACATTCAAACAGGGGTCTCCAAAACCCAACCACAAGAATTTTAAGCGTTTTTCGAAAAGGCAAACGTGAAACCGGCCATCAGTTAGCGTATATTATCTTGAACTAGCACCTAACGCTGGGCGAGATAATGCCAATCAATATGTGGGCATGACTGGGCTTGTACGCAAAGCTTAATCAAGCGTCAGGTAGGGACGTAACACCATCAGGTTATATATAGGGGAAACCTTTGGAGATATTTCTGCCAAGTGACCTGGATTTGGATTCTCTTGGCCGTGTAATCCTGTCAGGGTTGCTGGGTGCGGTCCGAAGAATGTAGGGATATTATCTTTATTTTCCGCTTAGTAAATATTGAGTATAAGGATGTTTGAACTCCTTTGTGTGGGATAGAAACATCGTTTGAAATGGAATTCGTAGACGCAAATATTCATGGAATTTATTGGTAAATTCAGAGGCGCTTGCACGGAACATTTTGCTAAATATTTTTGGTTTAAAAGTTAGAATAGCTAACGGTGAAGTTGATCGTAACTTTTCAAACAGTTCTTAACACAATTTCTTCAGAAAAATCACAGGAAGAGATACTACTAATTTAGTCCAACAACACACACTTCTCACTGTACAATGAGCACATGAAACACACAAGTATCAACAGTTTCCCTACAAAGGATTAGTAAAAATATCAATGTTTGTTTCTCTGTACAATGATGGACATATAATGGGACCTCGCTAAAATAAAACTACTAAAAGTGTTTATTTTGCCTCGTCTGTGCATTTTCATCAGCAATGTTGCCAGTGCTATGAGTCGGAGAGACAGTCTGTTCAAGCGTATCGTTTCCTAGAAAAATGTAAATGAATTTCGTGGTTTTTTAAAAGTTTTTACTGGTGGCATTTTTTATTTAGATGATGATATAGACGTTGTTAAAGAAGAATACATACCAGTTATAAATAATAAAATGCCGATTATTTAAACAGCATCATCATAAAATATGTTTCTTCCTTGTTGATTTCACATTTCCTCCTAAATTTTGGTAACTCTCGAAACAAATAGTGCAAGCATATACTCGTACATATAAATTAGACGACAGAATTAGCAACGCTTCACGCGTTGTTTAACTAATAAGAAAGGGTAATTAGTTTTACATGCTACGACATACCTTATTCACGTTACCTAAACAAAGAAACGAGGTAAAAAAACAATGACGCCTGTATTTCCCGAAGGGATAGGCATTACATCAGATTACGCCTGTAATGTGAGTGTAGGTACTACTGTAATCTCATGTAATAGGGGGCGAGCCTATTGCCATCAAGCAAGCACAATTCCAGACTTCAGGATGCTTCTGAGAAATTTCAGAAGGAAAAAAAACCTAATAACACTAAAAAACAACAAAGATGTCAATACAATTTTAGTCAATAAACTATTATTTTTACCCGTTTTTCTAGTTCTACAAAAACTTTTATATTAAGTCGATCTATCATGCAAATTCTACGTAATCCTTCATTAAATGTCATGTACCACATGTACCTCAACCGAGATATGCAAAGTCGTACCATATATCTACATAAAAAACATCATCCTCTGCATTACTCGACAGAAAAACCCAGACTCAAATATATTAAAGCGAAGTTGGTACACATACACAGCTCAAGTAAAGACGACGAAATGTCACACATAAAACATTACAATGACATAAAATTATATGTATGGGCACTATCTCCGAGCCTACAGATGGGAGGGCGTGTACTTCTAGAATAATTTAATGGAATCTCTGTCTATCTACGACTTCATGAAATGTATTATTGGGGTATTATTCGTTTATTTATTTGTTTCGTTAATGAGTATAAAATACATTTTAAAAAATAGTGGACTGTAGGGTTCCAGAGAAAGGAACCTCCTCATAATGGGAACCTGTTTCGAGAAGTACTGCCTTCTGAATCTGGCCTTTGATTCAACCGCCTAACAAGAGCCTCGACAGATGTTATTGGGGTTATTATTATAGGTTTTATTATTTATATGCATCTTCTAGGCTATCTCCCTCCATTGCACTTTCGAGATCGAGGTAGAGAGTAGACCAATTTCGCAATAGAAAAAGAATTAGGGTATATTTTGTGCTCTTGGATCTAAATTAATGTATTTTTCTCTATTAAGTGTTTTGTGTGTACATTATTAAATGAATTAATGACATATAGCAGCCAGACTTCATCCGTCCTATTTTCCCCAACCCGTGGGGATTTTGCTTTATTTCTTGGCCACATCATAAAGGGAGTCTCAATGAAAACTTCTAGGTTTCTTGGGCCAAATGTTTAGGTTGGGCGTTGATGAGTCAGCCAGTGAGTGAGTTAACACTTTTATTTTTATATGTATTGATTTTATAACTACAGTAGAACGCCGACTATCCGAACGCCGATTAACCGAATCGCCAATTATCCGAATCTGTCCTAAGCGTAATATAAAAAATTAAAACCAAGTACTATATGTAATTTTTGTTTTGTTTTGTTGTAACAAGTCGGAACTCGCTGGAGTCCAGATATATTTCAACTGTTATGGTTGAATGCTAGAGGCAAGACACTACATGTTTTGCGTCGCACGGCTTCTGTGAAACGGAACGTTGGAACGTTTTTTTTTTCAACTTAAGAACTGTGTTTGTTAAACTTAATAAAGTTTATTCTATGTGTGACAGTTCGTTTTTCTTTATTACCAGTCTATGTCCGATTATCCGAATCGACCCCGGTCCAAATTAATTCGAATAAAACGGGTCGCTGAAACTGACAATCTAGTTTCTAAAAATAATAGAAATAGTAAAGAAATGGTATTGACTAAGTGGTTTTTACGTGTGGGAAAACCACCTTTGTTTTGTGTTTCCTTTAGCGTTAGACAGCGCCAGGTAGTGTTTGTACAGCTGAGTATGAAATGGTATAAAAGCATGTACAGTCACGAGCATAAGTATATATACACTTGACTTTATTCAAAATCGATTTACTCCTTTATTTTTTAATGAAATTTTATGATGCTACGAACGTAGTATTTTCGAACCCATAGGTTTTTGCAATGTGTCGTATTTCATTGTTGTTTTCGCTATTTCACGCAAAAATTGCTATTGAAAGTTTCCAATCGTTCACATATGCTCGTGACTGTACCAGCACAACTCAGAACTCACCCAGCTTATCACGAAATGGCAAATAAATTAAATTGACTTACGTTAAAGAACTAGACAGTGATTTAGCAAAAAACATGTCATTGAACCGTTTCTATTCATTAGCGCTTTTTATGATTAAATGGAATCGACTGGAACTTCAAACCAACAAAAATGATTACAATTGAAAGAAACAAGGTTTTAAACATGACCAAATAGAACAGAAACACAATGGTACTCAATCCTTCATCTATACTCTATATCTAAAGAGGTAAAATGGTGCGGTGGTATATTTGTGTGTAAGGTTATATATGTATAAGGTCCCATTAAAATGGACAAACTTTTAGAAATCATTCAGACCACCAAAATAAGGACAATGGTAAAAAATATATAAGAAAAACGCATTAGATACTTACAATTAAAATAATCAGCTAACAAAAATACACTTATAAATGTTGGTTACCCAATGCATAAACACATCCTTCCATTGTCTTTAAAATTGTGATGTGACCATGCGCGCTGCGGGGCGCGAGTGCAAGTACCTACCAATAATGGATGGATGTGTTTATTCTAGAGTGCCAGGTATTTATTATTTTAGGTTAAAATAAAATCATTTTAATCAGTGTTTTTTGCTTGGATATCTTTGGTTAGACGTACTGAGCGCTGTGGTAAAATTTGTCCATCTATTTTAATTGGACCCTGTATAGGGGTAATACCCATAACTACCAGTCAGATTTGAAAAAATATGTTTGCATTTGATAGCCCAATTCTTGTGGAAGGCTGTATAACGTCACGCTAAAACCCTAAGGGGCCAAGCAAAAATAAAAAATAAAGTCATAAAGAACGCTAAGCGCTAACGAGGTAATAGCGAGGGCCCCCTGCCCTCGCTATCCAGCGCAGCGACAATAATAACGAATATCAAGGTCATTAAAAGTTTTGAGTACGAATGGCTATACAAGTAGGGGAAGACCAAACAATCGATGGATGGACTGTGTGAAAGATGATATGGCTAGAAATGGAGTGACGGGAATGAATGCACAGGCGTCACCCAGACTAGAACAGAAACTTTCGGGACACCCAGATCTTATACAAATGTTTCTGGAGGGAGGTGGGCTGGTTGCAATAACTACCAACGCCAGCCATAGTCCCATATACAATGGTCCACTTGAAGGACTAAGTGCTGATACCAAACCCTCTAACATAGAAGGAAGTGATTTCAATTACGAGATGACGACTAATAGAGAAGTATGGAAGAAAAAGACATGTTACGCCGACCCCAAATGACTTGGAATAAGGGCAGGAAAATCATAATAATCATAAATCTTTATTTATCTCAATATCATATTACAGGCACTGATCAATATAATGCACAATCTTAAACAAGAACGAATATCAACAAAACTCATCGATTCTTCATCGATTATCCTCAACATTTTGTCATATAACAAACAGGCATAAAATCAACTATCCTCAACAAATATGGGATAATCTAAAGATCAGTAAATATAATCCAGTCCAATATTTCAGGGGATAAAGTCAAGACATCTATTCACTTTTCTATAAAGGTGATATTACGCTTGCTATTTCGAGCTCGTCCGTAGTCAACGTTGAGAACACTCCATCTTGCCGTAGTAAGCCATTGTTATCGTTGGCGTTTTATGCAAGAACAACCTTTAGAATGTAGTATTTTCGAAGGTATTTTTCTAGGCTGCTTACAAAAGGAATTCTAATCTTGCGAGGGGATTTTACAATAAAGAAAAATAGGTTTATTTGTCACAAAAACGCGCATACAATAAGATAATTAATTCTAATAATAAGGAAAAATAAAAACAAAATATATCTATAGTCACGAGCACAAAACAGAAATAGTCGACGGCTGCACGTCATAACTGTGAAAAGGCTTCCATACAGCATGATGCTGTGCTGTGCTATAGGGACGCACAGAACAGCGCTGATGACAATGGAATTTCCTGTCAGTTTTCTTTCATTGGGATATCTTTTACAGGCTATCTTTTTAGTGTAGAATTCCTCATGAATACTCTTCGTGTATGAGCAATGGTGACCCAGCGGTAACAGCTCCGACTTGCGAGTTGTACGTTGTGGGTTCGAATTCAGGCAGGCCCTTTTCTTTGTGTAAATAATATCGTCACCACCCAAAACGGTGGAGGAAAACATCGTGTCTTCGTTCATCTTCGAGTTTTTGGTTCTAGGACATATGACACCTACCAACCCGCACTGGGCCCGCTTGGTAGATTACGGCCCACTTCCTCTCACAGAGAGGAAGCCTGTCTCCCAGCAGTTGGAACATTATAGGCTCATTATGCTAGTCTTCGTGGCAAGAAGTCAGAATTCGAATTCTCGAATTCCTATCGTGATATTCGTAGGGTCGCCATACTTCTCCTAGTTCCTCTATTGTACAGACTCCAGCACATCACGCTACCCGAAACTATCAAATTTTCCCGATCAACCTTCAATCTAATGCTTTAGCGATAAAGTCGAAACTCTATTAGAGAAATTTGAAAGATTGTAGTAGCTTGATGTGACCCTGGGCAGTCAGCCCGGATCCCACTTAAGATATCTGGCAAATGTTTTTGACAAAACATTTCAAAACAATTCCTACACAGTATTTTTGTGTACCTACATAGTTCTGGGTTTACGATGCTTTTGGCGAGTTCCGGGAAATACAAGTCTACGTGTCATTGTTCTACAAACATCACTACATCACTTCTATACTAATAGCTAATAAAGCTGAAGAGTTTTTTTGTTTATTTGTATGTTTGTTTGAATGCGCTAATCTCTGAAACTACCAACCGGATTTGAAAAATTGGTTTTGCATATTGATAGCCCAATTCTTGAGGAAGACTATAGGCCATTTAACACTAGCACCCTTAAGGAGCCGAGCAAAAAGAAAAAAACGCAGTAATAGCGCAGGCAGGCTATGCAATGCGACCGGGTGGGTCTGGGGAGAACAAAAATTCACGCGGGCGAAGTCTCGGGCCGAAGCATTTACAAAACAAAGTTCTCTTGCCGCGTCTGTCCATCTGTCTGAACGCGATAAACTCAAAACTACTGACCGGATTTTCATACGATTTTCACCAATGGACGGAGTGGTTCATGGCAAAGGTTTAGGTGTATGATTCATTATAGTTTTGTATAAATTGACTGAGATATGACGATGATTGTTGAAGATGTCGGAAAAAATCATGCCGACTGGGATCTTTACTGGCGTGTGCCGCGTAAACCAATAGTTATATGAAAAATGTATTACGGCATTATTCCTCTTAAGAGTGCGCCTAAAGCCAGTAAAATTTTAGAATAGAAAAAGAAAAAACCGGCCAAGTGCGAGTCGGACTCGCCCATGAAGGGTTCCGTTACGTTACGATTTATGACGTATTAAAAAAAAACTACTCACTAGATCTCGTTCAAACCAATTTTCGGTGGAAGTTTATATGGTAATGTACATCATATATTTTTTTTAGTTTTATCATTCTCTTATTTTAGAAGTTACAGGGGGGGGGGACACACATTTTACCACTTTGGAAGTGTCTCTCGCGCAAACTATTCAGTTTAGAAAAAAATGATATTAGAAACCTCAATATCATTTTTGAAGACCTATCCATAGATACCCCACACGTATGGGTTTGATGAAAAAAAAAATTTTGAGTTTCAGTTCTAAGTATGGGGACCCCCAAAATTTATTGTTTTTTTTCTATTTTTGTGTGAAAATCTTAATGCGGTTCACAGAATACATCTACTTACCAAGTTTCAACAGTATAGCTCTTATAGTTTCGGAAAAAAGCGGCTGTGACATACGGACGGACAGACAGACAGACAGACAGACAGACAGACAGACAGACAGACAGACAGACAGACATGGCGAATCCATAAGGGTTCCGTTGCCATTTGGCTACGGAACCCTAAAAACGTAGTATGCGCCAAAACTGTTATATCGTAATAAATCCAAAACTAAAAGGAATTACATAAAATGCCTAAGCACAGCCTTTACTCTTGTATAAATATAATTAATTATCAAATTTTTGTCGCAATAGGCGTTACCGTATTGAGTACAAAACGGAAAAATATGAGAATTAGAGGTTACTTCGTGATTTTTTTCTATCGAGGAAATGTTATTATTTCATGTTTTTGATCAAAGTGAACCCTCGGAAATATCATGTAGTTATTCATACATTTCTATTTTAAGATTTGGTCCGGAATTTTTATAAAAATAAAATCAAATATAAGATTGGCAATTTTGATTTATACGCGCTCTTAAAAAGATCTATTAAACGTAGCAGTACGTTTCCGAGGGATAATTTCCGACATCCACGTGAACGAAGGCGCGGACTAAAGCTAGTCTGAAACTATATCGGCTGTCCAATTTAGCGGAAACAACCCAAGGGATCAGGTGCCTTACGTCGGACGGGTGGACGTGACTTTGACAAGACCTCTAGCATGTTTACATGTGCTTTTAATTAACTTGTAACCCAACAATAATAGTAATATTTAGTGGAAGGGTTTATTGGCAATGTTTTAAAGAATACTTCCTTTCCCGAGTGCGAAGTATACGAGAATAGTTAACACTACAACATCACACACGACACGGTTGGCGCAGTGGCTGAGCGATCGACTGCTGAGCTGCGTGTCGCGAGTTCGATTCCCACACGGAACAAATATTTGTATTGCCTACCGGTAGTTGTTTCTGGTCTGGCTGTTTGTGTATGTGAGTTTAAATGTTAAATAACATCACGCGTGTTTCGCCGATGGCTTAGGCAGACGTGTAAAACAGTTCAGGGGCTTACCACCAGCTCTTATAGCAGGGCAGAAGTTGAACTGCACTGCTTTTTTGTACTTAGTCATAGAACAAAAAAACAGTGCAGTTCAACTTCTGCCATGCTATAAGAGCTGGTGGTAAGCCCCCTTGTCGTTGTAAAAATAAGCTAAGGTGTGCCGGACGTATACTTAAGTATCGTCAATGCGCCAGTCGCGGATAAGCATATAGTAATTTGCAAACAAACAAGATTGTTTATAAAGATCCTACTAAAACACCTGCACCCTAATTGCGTAACACACTAATCACACTCTGAATCGTTTTGAAGGATATTGCTAATCCATTGCTTCATATGTTCGAAAAATTGTCCGCTCAATAACGTAAATAACGCAATGAATGTTGTTGAACTGTCAAAATGAAAGCTATTCCTGCTGTTAGTGTGTTACGCAATTACCCATGCAGTAAAGGAACGAGCTGCCATCTCCAGCCTCCACGCTTGTTCATTTAGCATTCACTCAAACAGGAATCTAATACTAGACACCCACTAACTGGCGTACCTGGCTACCAACGCAACGGCTATAAACCAGACATAGCTTCTTAAAATCGACAGCGTCTCTGTCAGGAAACCTGGCCGACACCCGTTGCAAACTGTGGCTGGATACTCTTCCCCCTCCTACTTACTACCTACCACCAAAGGAGCACCTTCCTGCAGGGTGTAATCTTCCTTAGTCCACTTGGAAGTCTCTGAACCGCCTCCGGACACAAGCGGGAAGATGTAAGTCCAACCTAAAGTGGGGCTACCTTGACGGAACAGCAGTAGGGTGTGATTGTGGAGCTATGTCACAAACCATGCTCCACCCCTATCTCGCCGTGTCCCAAAACATGCAGTCAAAGTGACCTCCGCGCTGCCAGCAACAACGCCGTGGAAGTGGCAAAGTTTTGGGATAACAATATTTAAATTACAGTCGTGCCAGCGTAACGAAGTAGAAGACGCTTGTTCACGTTCACGTAAACTACATTTTAGAGCGAGTATATTGTGATCGAAATCACAATATACTCGCTCTAAAATGTAGTTTCGAGACAGAACAACGAAAGATATTTATCCACAATTTCACTCAACAAAAGCCGCCGACCAAAACTAACAAGGTATCTAATAACAGAAAGTTTCCGAAATGTTGTTAATACGTGACTTGAACATAAATAAGTCCAATTAGATGAAATAATAAAGAGTGACGGATGTGGTACAAAATGGCTGTGGCGGTTGCGGAATCTTCCCGTTGCGTTGCTTGCTTATTTATTACTGAGAGATTTTGCTTTGAAGACACGCGAGAAAGTAAGTATGTGATTATGGTAGATGACTGCCCCAGATGGAGGAATGTTGGGGTATCGTCTCTTACCCAGTAACTGGGTTGTGAAGGATAGGATAGGAAATCGATGCTTGTAAAATACTGCATTCGGGTATGCTGCAAGCCGACCCAAACATAGTTGGGAAAAGGATAGGCAGATGATGATACTCCAGAAGAAGAGGACTGTTTTTGAAGATGATAATTTACAGACGCAGACATTAGCTGGCATAGAAACCGTATGTTTTAATTTGCGTTTGTTTTTAGGCCACGGCGTGATTTGGCACTCACACCATCATCAACTGCCTAGCATTTTCCTATGTTGGGGTCGACTTGCAGTCTAACAGGATGCTGCTGAATATCATAATTTTACATGGAGCGACCGCCTATCTGATATCCACAACACAGTTACACAGAGTAACACGATACTCGTACCCTTTGGTTGTAAGACTTTCCGGCTTCTGACTACCAGTAATGTCTGTCAAAGATCTAACGTGCTTTTCAAGGTACGGAGGCGTCTAGGCAAGTAATTAATGGTCACCCATTCAAGGACCGACCTCGGGAAGATTAACTTACCCTTTGACCGACCCGTGCCCCTGTCCCAAACTCCTTACGAGAAATATATTTGCATACCTCTACATCCAGCAGTCATCTGTGAAAGGCTCCGTCACGAAGGCTCCGCCCGAGTGTAAAGATTTAATTTCCCCCGAGATTTCAATTAAATAGCACTCGGTAACAAAACAGTGAAGTTAGAAGTTGTAACATAGCATACGTATAAATACATTCAGTGTAGCAGTTACATACGCAATGATGAGTATATAATATACTCTTTGCTGTGCCCTACAGGGTCCATAATTGTACCTTAGCTTTAAGCCATTGCCACCTCTACAACATTATGGAATGCCAATAAATATATGAATATAGTAGTAGTCATTCGATCATTGTGCGTTTTTATCATTTCTAACGTGATCGTGGACATCCATAAATTGTATGGAAAGAGTTCCTGTTATAACGAAAGTGGAACTAAGGAAGAATTAAAAAACTTGAGAGGTGTCAAGGGACACCGGCACCCTAATTGCGTAACACACGATCAATCGTAATCTGAATCATTTTGAAGCATATTGATAATCCATTGCTTCATAAGTTCGAAAAATTTGTCTGCTCAACACGTAAATAACACAATGAATGTTGTTGAACTGTCAAAATGAAACCGATTCCGATTGATTGTGTGTTACGCAATTAGGGTGCTGGACGGAACGAAGTTCAAAGAGAGAGAGAGAGACAGACAGAGAAACACGCGCACGCCGCACGGCTTACAACTATAGCAAAAAGTGTCGTTACAACTTTTGGTCTTAATTTTTTCCGTCTAGCCCCCTTTCGCTACGCGCGATAATCAAAAAAAATCTTTGTGTGCAAGTTCGTCATTCTTGTCGATGGGAAATCCCATTAGGCATATGGTTTGTATCTTTATAAAGAGTATTCAAAAGAATGATCTCATCAGAAAATCTCTCATCTACAGGTTATCATACTTCAATGCGATGATCAAACTCGCATCATTATTCTGCTGCCCTTATCCCAAGTAATTTGGGATCATCGTAGTTGTTTCATAGTCCGGCTGTTGTTAGTTTGGTTAGTTAATCTTGTTAGCTATTGAGTTTTGGCTGAAGATTTTCTGCTAAAAGACTTAAGAGGAAATGCGGGTGGTGTTTTTTCTGTAGACACGCTCTCGCCTGTTTTCTTTCTGGTTAATGACCATATGGCTATGATTTTTTACAGAATAATAAGTGTAAGTTACTTGTGCTAGTTACTAGGGACATACAAGTAACTAACATTTATTATTCTGTAAAAAATCATAGCCATTAACCAGAAAGAAAACAGGCGAGTCTCTATAGAGAAAAAAAAAAAAAAAAAAAAAATATTGCTGTTCCATACATTTTGACCGCGTAGGTATTGCACTTTTCTATGAACCAGAAGATTTTTTTTTTTTTGATAACCGACGAAAAAATTCGACGCTATCGGGTCTAAACTCATGTGCTGAATCCATGGTTACAGTTTGCGCGTCGATATCCCTGCCACACTGTATTATGAAGGAAATGTTTTAACTGCGTCGTTCATCGCAAGCGCTGCTAATGAGCATGAGGGCTTGGGTTCGATTTGCAGGTCGAGCAAAGTGTTATTAGGTTTTTCCATCAAGTATTTCTCAGTATCTCAGGAGCACGAAGTCTGGATTCGTCCCCAGTTAATGGCAATTGGCTCGCTCCCTATTACATGGCACTTAAACAATTGCTACCTATTGCTATTGTTACCTTTTTGGCGCAGCCGTGAGGCACACACTATTGTTGTCTGAAACATTATTATTTATTTTTATTAATTTTGTATTTTGTGTTTCACGAACTGTGTCCAAATAAACTTTTTTTCTTTCTTTCTTTTCTAAAATGTGGATGCACTAAGGGGTCACCTCTGCCTAACACTTCGGGTTCCTAATACAGCCGTGATGATATTGTATATAATGTAAATATGTAGCTACAGGATTCAACCCCCGATGCAAAGTTTTAATTTACCCCAGGTGCTCCAAGTATGAAGCCTATGCCAGAAAAAACACCGAATAGGGTTGATGATGAAAGTTTCATGACGGTGCAAAGGAGGAAGCGCCGATCGCGAACGAACAAGAACCGCTGCGGCAAAGCTCCTACGGAGCCCGAAGTCAGCTTGCGTGACGCAAAGCGGAACACACTGGTGTACATCTCCCGCCTGTACAACACCACTAAGGCCGAGGACATCGTGGAGTACGTGCGTTAGAAAACGAGGTACTCGCCGAGGGTCCAGTTACTGGATTCGCACCGCAACGTCAACTTCAAGGCGTTCGTGGTGCGTGTACCGAATTGTTATCTGCCCGTCGTCACGGAAGAAGACTTCTGGCCGCAGGACGTGGCCTTCCGTCGCTTCCGCGGACAAGTACCACAGAACAGCACAAGAACTAGCTAGTGAAGTACTATTTCATTTTTATAATAAAAATATGTACGTTTAGGTTAAGGTTTATTTATCTATGGGCCTACGTCGCCTGAAATAAATAAATAAATAATTTGGTCATACGATTTTCTAAGACACTAGTTGTTTACTTGTTCTAAAGGTTCATCTCTGCCTAACCTATCGGGGATTACGGGCGTGATGTTGCGTGAGAAATGTTTTAAACTTGTTTTTTTTTATGTTTTCAGGTGAAAAAGCACTATAGGGACGTGTCATGAATTTGTAACATGTGTCACGAGGACTTTGTGTCGGATAGTCGGGATTTCGCGTGTGGGATGTAGACGCTATTCTATGTCTACAGGTAGACCGGACCGCCTATCCGACCTCCACAAGCTAGTTACTGGGACTCTTAAAATAATGAAGAGAAAAACGAATACCAGCTATACCTACCAGCTCCATGCATAAAGCAACTGCAATAAAACTCAACAAGAGATAAAAAAAAAACTGACATAAGAGTTCCCTAGGTACTTGAAAAGTCAGCGTAAAATCGCAACAGTGCAAAGTGCTCACAAGTCGGTCTCGTTCCAGAGCTGCACAATACCCTACTTCCTTCAGTTAAGTTTTACATTATACGAGTCGGGCAAAATGCCAGAATTTCCGCGTCTTCACATCCACAATTTAGTAAATCACTAGCTGCGCCCCGCGGTTTCACCCGCATAAGTTTCAATCTCGTGGGAACATCGAGATAAAATGTGAATAATTATCATATGTTAATCCTGGTTCTAAACTACCTGTGTGCCAAATTTCATCGAAATCCGTTCAGTAGTTTTTGCGTGAAAGAGTAACAAACATCCATCCATACAAACTTTCACATTTATAATATTAGTAGAATTTATTTTATGTAACTTCTAGAGGGAAAAAATGACAATAAACCAGTCAGGTAATTGCGTACAGCGTAACACACATAAAATATCAATTGATGGCATTTCTTTCATTCTGACAATTCGACAATATTCATTGCGTTATTTACGTTGTTGAGCAGACGAATTTTTCAAACATAATGAAGTAATGGTTCAGGAATTTACACATTTGTGTCACGCAATTGTGGTAACAGGTTTGAAGGATCTATTCCCATCCAATACCAAGAGCTAATACCAATTGGTATTGCGTGACAGTAGTATTTTCCTGGAATTTTTACCTACGTAGGCCCAAATTGTATATAGAAGATAGAACTCAAAGTAGGCGTAAAGTAAGGACATTGCTGTAATATAAATAAATTAAGTAGATTTGAAATTGTAAAAAAGAAGATAAAGGCTAAAACAGACAAAAGAAGAGAAGATTGAGAAAAGAGGAGAGAGAGATACATTGAGGCGAGATTTCGGAGATTGCTGTTAGAAAATGTATGGAAGAAAATATGCTGTGCCGAACACAATCCAAGTGTGTAAAATTAAAAAGAGGGCACTCCCGTATTTTATTCAAAAAAAAAAAAAAATTACATCCGCGATATATTGAGAATCTGATATATTGAGAATATGGTATTTTGAGAATCTGGTATTCTGAGAATCTGGTATTTTGAGAATCTGGTATTCTGAGATGAAAGGGCATAACTGCTATAAGCTGCCATTGGATTTTATGTGACGCCAAATAGGTAGTTGCGGAACAACATGACGCTTCCAATGATACGGTTTGTCAAAGTACGACGAATAGTTTAAAAAAAAACTAAGAGATTAAGGGACTAACTACAATTATTCCGCATGCGTTCAGAACGGATGCGTACGCATTCCATACAAAATCATTGTTTTCTATGGACAAAAGCTGAACAGAGCCTGGTTAGCTGAGAGAGTGGTTAGTCCCTAAGATGATATTCAGCACCAAGTCGACTTAAAGATTTTACTTTTCATTCATCAGTCCACAGGGAGTAATTAATTTAAAACACAAGCTAAAGAAAACAAAATCGAAATATCACCGAACTCCAAAGTTGAATCTCCGCCAAAAATATACGAGATCTCCCAAAACAACAAATATAACTTTATACAGAAATAAAATGAAATTGTTACTGTACTCTCTTTGCTGTTTAAACGAGAAAAAACTCCCGAAACAAATCAAAACTTTCGAGAAGAATCATAACAAATATGGGAAACTTCTAAACATTTGCTAAGTTGAAGTTTACAATGAGTGGCGGGATTTCAATGAAATTCTTCGGAGATGGACTTTATAAAACATTCCCTAACATTTAGGAGAATTATTCAATTAGAAATATTGTTGTCACCATCAGTCTCTTGCCCACCCTAGTAGAAAAAAACAAAAGAAAGAATACATTTCATTAGGACATAGTTCGTTAAGCACAAAATACAAATAACAGTAACGTTTTAGTGGAAAAACTATGGTGTGCCTCGCGGCTGCGCCAAAAAGGTTCATTTACGAGTGTGCAGCATTACCTAATGCCCGACAGATGCTGTCTGACGCTGGTTTTCTAATGAACCTTTAGGGACAAGTGACGGGGAGTACACCCAATAGGGTTCGGCGCAGAATCTCTTCTAGGATACTTACTTCGCTATCAGTCGTCAGCAGTCACCCCCAGTCTAGCCATATCTCTTTCACGCAGTCCATTCATCGTTTTTTCGGTATTTCTGTACTCCTATAGCCATCCACATTAAGGTGAATGCTCCAAGGTAGCCCGGGAAATTCAAATTTTCTTACGTTTTTTGCAATTTGCTGGTCAGTACTAAGTTGTACGTTGATTAAAATATGATTCGCGGCCGTAAAAAATATGTATTTACAGAATTATAATCATTAAAGTCATCAACACAACTCTCTAAGATAAAGTATTTCTACTGAATGACGATTTCATGAAATCTTGACATTTTAGGATTATGCTAACTTAACAAGTTGTATTACTACAAACCAAAAACCAAAAATGGACCAATGTTGTTGTACTACTAGATCAAACCAAAAATGATTCTGTTGTAGAAGTCATATGGCAACAAAAAATGAGTCCAAAAACTATACGTTCTTACAGACACGCTTGCTACTCTTGCTAGTAATTAATGAAAATTCGTAAACTGGTCATGAATAGCAGAAACTGTAATAGCTTTATAAAAACAATAAAATGTCCGTCTGTTGTTAGCAATTATTCAAAAAACGTCAAACTGGAAAGATAATTATGACAGACATTTTATTTAGAACTTACTAGAGCATGACAGAAATATTAAATGATGTTAACAAAACAGAAGAAAAATTATTATTTAAAATTAATACACGCCTCGGAAAACTCGTTACATCATCGGTCCCGCCTGTCATTTGCAGATCTTTCAGGCAGTCAGAAGCCTGAAAGCCTGGCAACCAGTCTTACCTAGGGATATCGTATTATCCAGCAACTGGGTTGTGGAAGTTAGATAGGCAGTCGCTCCATGTAAAATACTGGTATTCAGCTGCAACCGGTTAGACTGGAAGCCGACCCCAACATAGTTGGTAAAGGCTAGGCAGATTTTATAATCTAACTAATCTGCATTCGCGACATATTCACCAAAAATGTAAACAAGTATGAGTTTATGGAAAAATTACTTTAGTTCCTACACAATAAAGTTCAGTTTACGCTACAACTTCAAACATTTTTATAACTTTTTCAATAGTGCTAATCACTCTGAAATCAACTTAATTACCTCTAAAATAAAGTTGATATTTGTTTAACTTAAAATAACGTCAATTTGAAACATAAATGAAATTTGAATGTAGACTGTTTTGTCGTCCCTCTCCCTTATCTGCCGCAAGTCAGATGACAATAATTGGTCTAAGAGAACAACCGATTGGGTCTCACTAAACGCACAACGCTATCGCGGCGAGCCGACACGAAGATGGTGGGACGAGCCCTAGACTCCTACCGAAAGGACTATAGTTTGACCGAAACTGCTGTACCGCGCCTTAGGAATGCGCGGCGAGGCGGGGGGCGGGACGCCGTGAACGATGACGAATGAGCGGCCTGCACTGCCCCCCGTCTCGCCGCGCACATACCGAAGGCGCGGTACAGCGGTATTGGTCAAACTATAGCAAAAGACATAATTGAGAGAAAAATGGCGTGATAATCTGAAAAAAATCTATGAAGACAATACACTAACATGTCGATCGAACAAACACACAAATTTTAAGATTTGTTTACTGTTGCCGATTGAGGATGGATCAATCAGCACGAGACAAGTACCTATAAACAAATACTCAAGAATTTTAATGGGATATGTACTACTTCCTGATAATTATATCAATGTCCGGTAGTAACAGACGATTGGCTGTTTTAATGGAATGATTCAATTATAGTACGAAATCAGAGGGGCAATTCTCGTAATTTTAAGACCGTTCACAGTCTGATGTCAGTCTCAATCTGTCAAAAAATACTTCTAATTTCCATACATTTTGACAAGTTTTTGACATTTGTTTGTCGCTGAGATGAGATTGCGACTAGATTTTGAACGTTTTAAATTACGAGAATTGGCCTTCTGATAGCTAAATCTACGGTTTCCTCGAAGAACAGTGGCCACCATATAACATCTGTAATGAAAATGATGGCAGCGGGGCTTGACTTTACGGTGTCAAAAAACGCTACCTCGGAAACTCCAACTTACTTTTTCAATGACGTCATTCACCGAGAAATTGCGGACGCTATGTGGCGGCCACCGCTCTTATAGGAAATCGTAGCTTAAGTATTACGTATAAAAAAATATAAGTACAGCGTGACAAAAGACACTTTAATTAATTAGAGGTTTGGATAGATTAATCACTATTCTAGCAACCAGAGAAACACATCGACATAAAAGAAGGCCCATACAAAAGCAAGCTAACAATCAAGGGACAGTACACAATAACCCAACAAAATACATCGTCAAATAATGCGGCCACATTATCCCCAAAACCCCCAACGGACCTTCGAAGCCACTAAACGACGGCGACGTTTTATGCAACCCAAAAGGGATGTTTTAAGTACCTTACGAGTTTATTCAGAAATAACAAGCTCTATAGAATGGTATTCTGGAACTGAATTACTGAATAGTAACTGAAAGCCTGTGGATTTTTCCGGCGGTTTTGTGCCTTTTATCAATGTGTAATGCTGATGCTTAAAATTGGTTCTTCGAGCCGGATACAGTTTCCGATACGTATTTTTTATTTTATTGGATATACACCGTTATATTTTGACCGTTTTAATCTTTAAAACGAGTCATTGTACTCATCATTATGAACCACTTTTACTACGGGACCAACCCTGAAATCGTAAACAGTTGATCCATACATTATGTCGGGTTATGCGAACATAAATCTAAGGATCAACAGATTTTTTTTTTTCACAAAATTGATCTTTAGCTACTGGATTTAGAGCCTCTCTAATACGCTAGAATGATGAGGATGACAAAGCAAGGGATTTTATTTAAAACTAGCTTCTGCACGCTACTTCGTCCGCGTGAAACTTATATTACCATATAGCTGTTGTACCCGATACTTCTTAGCGTGATTTTAAAGCCTATATCTTCATCAAAAATAATAAAAATATTATGATTCAAATCCGACTGGTTCTAGTGCGTTTAAACAAACAAATAAACTCTTAAGCTTTAGTATAACCAAGTTTAAATCCTACAGCGTACGTTGTTAATGAATAAGAATACCCGAGAAAGCTGTGAACTACTTTCACAGCAATAAGAAAAGATAAAATCGCAATTCCACGTAGACTAGGTGGAAATCTGATATACTCGCCACACATTGCCACTGTAATCCAGCTAGGCTTTGCAACAAATGCCGAACAAATCCCAAGGAACGCAGGAAACAACAAATAACGCGCCTTTATCTCCAGAAATGTTAGGTAGAAGTGTATATAGTACTAGTAAGTAATAACAGCCGCACGGGTCGATCGATCAGGTTAAGCTACGCTTGCCGCGGTTGGTCCATGTATGGGGTGACCATCTTTACATACTAAGACCGCTCCGTGCCTCGGAAAACACGTTAAGCCGTTGGTCCCGGCTGTCATTCGTAGATCTTTGACAGACATTTCGCCAGTTGGGACTGTTGGAAGGCACATGTAATAGCGAGTAACGAATCCAGACTTCGACAGGGGAAAGAAAAATAAAAGATAATTTTATAAACCTAGATAGATATACGATCACACAGGGTGGCTGGTGCGCAAACTGTAACCATGAATTCAGCACATGATTGTAGTCCAGTGTAGATTTGTGTAGATTTTTCATCAATTTTTTTTTTCAATAGCTATTTATGTCCCACTATTGGGCAAAGGCCTTCCTACTCACTTTCTACTTTCCCACCAGAGCTGCCAAGGAACAATATCTATTCAAGGAGTCCAGCTCATCCCGCCATCTCTGTCTGGGTCTGCCGCAATGTGTCGTAAGTTTGGCCGATGTATCGTCTGACATGGGACAGATGTGTCCAGCCCAATTGATCGGTTATCAAAAATAATCTGCTGTTTCATAGAAAAATACAATACCTAGGTGAAAATGTATATTACATAGATAGCTAAATTAAAAAAAAAAACCGCCGAAAAATTTCATCTCAGGGAGGTTCAGAATCATATACGGAATACTGGTGGCGCGTCGATGTCCCGGCCATCCTGTAAGTATATATGCGATCTTATAGGAGCATGTAAGAACGCGTGCCCCGGATCACAAGTATTCTTTAAAACAAAACCGAGAAATTTCCAGTGTTCCACCACCGAGAGAATACGATTGACCTGGTTTTGACAAAAGGCGCGCTGAATTTCCCTTTGTGAATACTCAAAGCCTGAAGTCAAATCAGTGCTCACCGAGTGCTTTTGAGTTATAAGATTGTTTAATGAATTTTGGCTCGTTGGTATAGTCGTCGAAAGGGCTACTGCTGAGCATGAAGTACTGGCTTTGATTCCCGGGTCGGGCAGAGTGATATTGGGTTTTTCCATCAGGATTTTTGTTAGGAGATCGAAATCTGCAGTGCGATTCTGTAACCATCTCACCGTGAAAACTTAGGTGAAGTGAGCGTGGAGTGAGCTGTCATTCCAACTAATGCTAGGGATTGACACTACTGACAACTCACAGCACAGCAAGCTCACTTCACTTGAGTTTTCACGGTGAGATTTTTACAGAATCGACTGGCTGGATTTGGGCCAGATTGATGGCAATAGGCTCGAGCGAGCCTCAAAATGTGAGTTTTCTATAATAACAATTCTGCCTAACCCTTTAGGGAATACGAGTATAATGTTTTGTATGATGTATTGCATCATTCGGGGTATTACGTATTTTATTGCTTAGATCAGTTAATGTTTGAGATCGTTCCACGATAAATTCTTAGTTCTTTATCATCAATAACAATTGTTTCGGAATTAGACCGGCACCCTAATTGCGTAACACACAATCAATCGGAATCAGAATCATTTTGAAGCAAATTGCTAATCCATTGCTTCATAAGAAAAATTCGAAATTTCGAAAAATTTGTCTGTTTTACATGTAAATAACGCAATGAATGTTGTTGAACTGTCAAAATGAAACCGATTCCGATTGATCGTGTGTTACGAAATTAGGGTGCGGGGTAAATGCATACACACTATCTGTAGCAATAGATTTAATTTTGACAGTTTTCATTGCGTTACTTAAGTTGTTGAGCAGACAAATTTTTCTAGCATATGAAGCAATGGCGTAGCAATATCCTTTAAAATAATTCAGCACCCTAATTGCGTAACACACGATCAATCGGAATCTGAATCATTTTAAAGCAAATTGCTAATCCATTGCTTCATAAGTTCGAAAAATTTATCTGCTCAACACGTAAATAACGCAATGAATGTTGTTGAACTGTCAAAATGAAACCGATACCGATTGATCGTGTGTTACGCAATTAGGGTGCAGATTGTGATTGATAGAGTGTGATGGGTGGGCGTTTTTGGGGGACTGTCTTTTGAAATTTTGACGTTCGAAATGTGCTGATTCTCAGCCATTTGAATAAATGACTTTTGGTTCTGTTACGCAATTAGGGTGGAGATTCAGGCTCACGGTAACTACAACGGACTCCAACAATAACAACCGTTATGGTAACACTAAAACCGAATCTATAGGTCTCAAATAGGAACAGAAAAACAATAGGGAAGTAACATCAACTTACCATCAGACGTCACACTTGTCCCCATCGAAAATAGGCCGCAAATTTGCAAAATGGAAAAGTTTAACCTCTAAATAATTTGAAAACCCAATTTAATTTGTGATTAGGAATGGGCTGGGCTCATCGTTTTCGTCCAGCGCAAAACCCAATTTCCGTCGGTAATCTACAGCGGGAATTAGAACCTGAGGCAGAGAGAGAGAGCTCTTTATAATCCTACTAATATTGTAAAAGCGAAGTTTAAATGTTTCGGATGGATACTTTTGGAATCCAGAACGGATTGGATCGTGTAATGTAGGATATAGTTTTTTGCTAAGTTTATTTCAATGTCCGAGATAATCTTAACTAATATTATAACCGGTCGAAGTGGAGGTGCTTCGGGGAGGCCTATGTCCAGCAGTGGACGTCTTTCGGCTGAAATGATGATGATGAATAATATAAATGCAAAAGTAAATTTGTTTCTTTGTTAGACTTTCACGCTAAAACAGCTAAACGGATTTTGATGTTTGGCACATGGGTAGAACATGACCAGAAGAAGGACATAGGCTACTTTTCATACTGTATCGCAGACGAAGTAGGGGGGCAACAGCTAGTATTTATATACATTCCAAGCTGCGCCCCGCAGTTTCGCCCGCATAAGACTCGACCCCGTAAGAATATCGGGATAAAAAAGATCATATGTCCTAATCCAGGTCCTGGTCTAGCCATGTGCCAAATTTCATCCAAATCCGTTTAGCCGTACCGTGAAAGCATAACACACATACAAGAAATCAAATATTTTCTCTTTGTATTATTAGTTTAAAAAATATCTAAAAATAATAATGATATAAAAAAGGAGGGAAAAGATTCATAGGGCATCAAAAAATTCGTCTATATAGCTGTCAATAGAAAAAGTGTCCAAAATGCTGGCAGCATGGCCACATTGTATGACAATGCTGATTCTTTGGCAAAAAATAGGCCAGCCCTTTGGTCACGTGTAGAGTCGACCAACCACTTGGCGATGTCTCGAAAAACTAAGTGGGCACTCGGATCCCACGGCCCTAGTATTGAAGGTAAAGTTTGGATAAAATAAACTTTCAAAAACGACATTGAATATAATCTTGAATGAAAACCGTTGAAGCTTACGAGAAGGCGGCTTGTACGCGGTCGCTTGACAGGATATACAAACCAAAAAGTATCCTCCGAAAGAGAAATAAACTTGGGTGCTCTGGAAATCATTTTAAAACTTTGCCCATCACCTTACGTATTAATGTTGCCAGCCGAACTTAGATGAAGTTACCTTGAAGTGCCGAAACGTGGACACTGACGGTCGGGCTGGTCCACAAATTCAAGGTCGCTCGGCGTGCTATGGAGCGAGCTATGCTCGGAGTCTCTTTGAAGGATAAAATCAGGAATGAAATTATCCGGAAAAGAACCGGAGTTACCGCCATAGCTTGCAGAGTAAGCAAACTGAAGTGACAGTAAGCTGGCCATGTTTGCCGAAGGATCGATGGCCGGTGGAGCAGACGAGTCCTGGACTGGAGACCGCGTATCGGCAAGCGTAGTTTGGGACGCCCCCTGCTAGATGGACGGACGAACTAACATGGTGGCTGGGACAGACTGGATGCGGAAGGCGGAGGACGGGGTGTTGTGTCGCAGCATGGGAGAGGCCTATGTCCAGCAGTGGACTACAATAGGCTGAGTTGATTGATTGACTTTGAAGTGAGCTGTCATTCCACCTAATGCTAGAGATTGACACTATTGGCAGTTTACTTCACCAAAGTTTTCACAGTGAGATATTTTCAGAAGAGATCAGCTAGATTTAGCTATTGTGTATGTACGGGTACATTTGTTACAAAAACACGTCAAACAAAATATTGAACAGCAGTTTGTTGAAAAGCCAGCAAGAAATAAAACAGTACCAACTATTTATCGTCTCGTGGGAGTAGTAAAAGTCAGGGAGAGATGGATTATATTACTGGGGTGAACATAAATGTAGATAGGAGGTAGATCACTTTGTTATACGCCACATTGCGTTTTATTGGTCCTGAAGGTATGGCTTATATCATTAGGTTCAGGAGACTTTCCTCTTGATGTTACACTTGTGGTTTCTATTGGGGAATGCCCGCCTGTTTTTTGATGGACGTTAATTTATGTTGTTCTCTTTTAAATCTTTGAATAAGGGCTGATTTTTCAATCGACAGCTTACTTTTAACTGTGGAATAAAATTGACGACTGACAATTTTTGTATGGAAGAAATGTTAAAAATTCAAAACTATTCCTCTGATAAAATTATCTGGCGTTGGATAAATCAGCCCTAAATCAAGCTGTCTGCATCATTAATATGAGCCTTAGGAGCTATATGAGGACTAGATTGGTGATCAGTGTACGTTTTTAATTGAGCAGGACACATTGGCTACTGTTCACCTGCACCCTAACTGCGAAACACACTTTGAAGCACAATCATTTTTAAGGTTATTGCTTATTCATTGCTTCATATGTTCAAAAAATTATCTGCTCAACAACGTAAATAACGCAATGAATGTTGTTAGACTTTCAAAATGAAAGCCATTGCTACTGATAGTCTGCTACGCAATCTCGCGGCTGATCACCTACTTTACATAGCACCATGCACGCTTTTTCTAATTTCCACGTACAGAAAACCCATTTTTGCCATGACTGGCGATTACCCGCAAAACAAAGGAAGGACACGAAGAAAACTATTGAACACATAGATTAGAATAGTTAAAACCTACTGTACACCCTATCCCCATAGAGAATAGCGTGGAGCATGCATATATGTATGGAAAAGAGTCGGCAGCCGGCACAAAATTAATATTTACTTTGGCAATTTACAAGTCAATGCCGTCTGGTTTGTGTACAGAAAAAACTCGGGAAGTCACATACTTTTTAACTTTATCACCGGCACTGGGAGATTTTAAAGAGTTCTTTGTTTTTTGAGCTGTGGAGGCCCAGTGGCAACGGGGCCGTTACTTACGTGTCGTACGTCGTTTGTGTAAATTATTTCATCACCATTGCTCTCAAAACGGTGAAGGAAAACATCGTGAGGGAACCGGCATGAAGCAAAAATTCGAAGACATCTAACAACCCGCACGGGCCCGCATGGTAGATTACAGCCCCTCTCAAAGAGATTAGACCTGTGTTCCAGCAGTGGGAACATTATAGGCTGATTATGCTTATGTTTTGCTGTTTGAGCACACGTCGTCGTCGACAATACGTTGGAATAGGTAAGAGTAGACGGTAGTTTTGTAGGCCGGACAGTTGAGCTACAGAATTACTGTCGCCCAGAATTATAAGGACAAATTTCACAGAGATAATATCACAAACTTTGCTGGAGAACAGCAGTAAGGTGTGGACGTGGAGCTGTGCCTCTGTGTCTCAAAACATGCAGTCATAGTGACCTCTGCGCTGCCACTGACGATGCCGTAGAAGTGGCAAAGTTTTGGGCCAACTAGATTTAAAATACTGTCGTGCCAGCGACACGAAGGAAAAGAAGCTGGAGAAAAATGGACGAGATCCAAGACGACCTTCATGTGGTGTAATCTAGAAAAGTAAACAAGCACCATTTTGATCATGGACGTAGTAGTGTGCATACACACGAGCGACTTTCGTCGACGACAGAGTCAACTGCAGCCGTCGACAACATGCCGCTCGTGTATTTGAGCACTGGGGGTCTACTCCGAAGTAGTATCGGCCGAATTTTCGGCCGTTTCCTGCTACGAAGTTAATATTTGGTTCGGTCGGTTCCGCTCCTACACTCCTACACTCTTTCGAATATTGACTATGATCCCGACCCAACTGAGCCGATCTGAACTTTTTTCGCATTTTTCAATAATATTCGGTTCGGTCATGTGTCGGTCCGATCCAAACATTCGCACTTTGGAGTAGGCCCCCTGTACTCAAATACACGAGCGACACGTAGTCGACGGATTCAGTCGCCTCTGTCGTCGACGCGAGTCGCCCGTGTGTACTGTAGTACGCACTTAAAGAACCGATACCTTCTGGTATATTTATCTATTTTTCGGTCGAAGTAGAAATAAAACAAAAAATACACAACGTGCCCATCCATATTGATGAGCTTTTCAGCTCCATTAAACTTTCTGAGGACCTGTTTTGTTTTTATAAATCGCTCCACATTTGGGACAAAAATGAGCAGACTAAAAATAACCTGGCACGTGCCTACGTAGGTGTCGCATAAGGTGTAATGGTTCCGTAGCCAAAATTCTTTCTGAACACAAGCAGCACCCTAATTGCGTAACACACTCACAATTACAATCTGATACATTTTGAAAGATTAATGCTAATCCATTGCTTTATATGTTCGACAAATTTGTCTGCTCAACAACTTAAATAACGCAATGAATGTTGTTGAACTGTCAAAATGAAAGCCATTGCTGCTGTTAGTGTGTGACACGATTAGGTTGCAGGCTTCGTCGAGACTAAAATTTCATGTAAAACATTTTAGAGTTGACTAATGAGTGCACAAAACAACGGTAGGTTTAGCTAAGGCCCGTTGAAAACACACATTTGCCATGAAAAACTGCGGTTGATTCGCCGTGTGTAGGTAACGGTCGCCAGTGTTGTATGTATCACTATGGAAGCTTGTTGACAGACACCGGCGTCACTACGGCACGACGCCGTCGTTGTGTACGTCGTCCGGTGGTTTGCCGTGTCTTATAGAAGCTCACACGATCATTCTACGGTGTGGCTAGTTCCCACTGCTAGGACACAAGCCTCCTCTGTTCGAGAAGGAGTGTAATCCACCACGGGGGCCCAGTGCGGATTGGTAGTTGGTAGATGTCACATGTTTTCGAATTTTTGGTTCTAGGTCATGCCGGTTTCCTTAAGAAGTTTTCCATCACCGTTTTGAAAGCAGTGGTGATGAAAATAATTTAGAAAAAGTAAAGCGGCTGTCAGGATACGAACCTACAGCTCGTAAGTCCACCACTGCTCGCGGCTACTGCACCGTACCGTAAAGAAACCGTGCCGTATACGATGGGACTAAGGAACCACTAGGGACAAAGGTCTATTGAAGTCTGCATTGATTAATATTGGTAAATTGCTAGTTCTATTATTCAAATTAGGACAAGGGTTTCAACATGGTACATACGTGAAAACTGTTATCAAAAGAGCCGGCAAGAAACTTTAAGGTTACTCTTACTGTGGAGTTTCCTGCTGGTTCTTCTCCATAGGAAACGACCAATTGGAACTGTGCACCTAGCTTCTGACGTTTCATAAGTGCCCATGTAGGTTTATGTGAAATAAAATATTTTTATTTTGAGATTAGGTTAGTGACGAACCCAGTGAGAGTATGTCAGTAAAAATTTTACAACGGAACCCAAAAACGAGAAAATACAGCGTCGCTTACCTTCTACCCGATTGCTCTTAAATCTTTCGAAATAGGTCACAAGGCGAGTTTATGGTTACTTTTTTATTGGAAAGATGACAGTCTCGTATTTATTGGGACCTTATTCTAGACTTGGTACTGAAGATTCCTACTACTCTACCTACTACTCAAAGTGCTTTTAAAAATGATATTGTTTTTATTTTTAAACGGTTTCTCATCTTTTCTGAGGAGCAATTTTCGTAATTTTAAGAACGTTCACAACGACCTTAACGTTTGACAGATTCAGATCTGTCTCAATCTGTCAAAAATACCTTTAATTCTCCTACATTTTTGACATTAATCGTCGCTGAGATGAGATTGTGACTAGATTTGGAACGAGAATTGGCCTTCTGGTATCGGTGCGAACTATAATATGAGAAAAGCTCATCTGCCTAGCCATTTCCCAACTATGCTGAGGTCGGCTTCTAGTCTCACCGGATGCAGCTGAATACCAGTATTTTACATGAAGCGCGTGCCTATCCGACCTTCACAAGCCAGTTACTGGGTAATACGATAACCCTTGGTAAGACTGGTTGTCAGACTTTTGGGCTTCTGATGACCCGTAACAACTGCCAAATATCAACCGCTGCGAATGACAGCCGACCAACGGCAACGGCTTGACGTACTTTCAGAGGCACGGAAGGGCCTTGATATGTCAAGATGGTCACCCATCCACGGACCAACCGCGGCAAGCGTAGCTAAACCTGATCGATCGACCCGAGCGGCTGTTATTACTTAGCCACAAGCAATAATTCATGAAATGGTAAAAAATATTAGCTAGTCAGCAATGTGGTGGCGGTGGCCGACTGCCTTGATGTGACATTTAAGTTGTTTGCAAATACGTATGTGAATCTAATCTGCGTTCGCGATTCGGTATCCAATCATGTAAACAAATATGAGTTTTTGTAAAAACAACTAACACCTACACAAAAAAGTTCAGTTTAAGCTACAATTTCAAACATTTTTATAAATTTTTCAACAGTGCTAGTCACTGTGAAATCAATTTAATTTGGACTGAAATAAAGTTAATATTTATCTAAGTGGAAATAACATTAATAGGAAACATGAATTTGAATACTCCTCATAGCCGTTTTATTTATTTATCAAGAGATACAGCAAGCTTCTGATCAAATTCTTATTAAAATGAGCACATTAGTCTTTTTACTTGTAATTTTGCATCACTGTCCAAATCACAATGATCTTTATTCTCATTCTAATAAGGTTGCTGTTGGGTTGCTGCCACTGACAAATCTGTCAAAATAATTGTGTTCTTCATTCTCATCACAATAAGGGTCCTGTTAGGTTGTTGCTGCTGTCAAAATAACTATGAACGGACTGTACGCTGATGTCTTATTGTTTTACATAGAGTACATACGTAAGCTCACGCCTTCTTCCCATGGGGGCAGGCAGAAACTACAGAACGTCACCTGCTACGATCCTTACATACTCCGTTTGCTTCGATTACGTTCATACATCTGAAAGCCAATTCTCGTAATTTAAAACCTTCTAAATCTAGTCGCAGTCTCATCTCGGCGACAAACAAATGCCAAAAACTTGTCAAAAATGCAGGCACATCAGAGGTATTTTTGACAGATTGAGACTGAGATCAAACTGTGAACTTTCAGAATTGCCCCTCTGGTCATACACGCACGCCGGCGCCGGTTGCGAATACTGCCTAAACTTGACCACCTTCTTGAAGAACCAATAAGGTCACTATATGTTCCCGGACTTTGCACTCACATCATATAATTTTCTTCTAACCTAATATTATAATGAGAAAACATTTGATTTTTTGTATGTTTGTTTGTTACGCTTTAAAAACGGTTGAACGGATCTGGATGAAATTTGCCACATGGATAGACCATGACCTGGATTAGGAGAAAGGATACTTTTGATCCCGATATTTCCACATAACACGGGTGAAACTGCGGGGCGAACCTAGTAAATAATAATCATCAAGAGATTGATGCCTTATATCTGGCAGCCAGAAATAGGCTCAGAGCGGTTGAATAATGTTTGTTTTGTTTTCAACGTGTGAAAATATTGAGCGATTAAAAGTTAAGTAGGATTGAAACGGCCTTGACCGGAACTATAGGAACGTTCATTTTGGGTATTCGTAACGTCACCTTCATTCTTACAGTTATTTTAGGTAAAATGAATGTGAACCTGAAAGAAATTTGTTCAGGATCGGTAATAGAATAGATTTGTAGTCGCTTGAAGTAAAATACTGGTAATCAGCTGCGTCTAGTTAGACTGGAAGCCAACCAACATAGTTGGGAAAAAACTACGCAGATGGAATGATGGTCAACAGAATTAATTTCTGTTGATTTAAAACAAAGCTTCTTTGGTCTAGTGGTCGCAAGCGCTCCTGTTGAGCATAAGGTTCTGGGTTGGATTCCCGGCTCGGGAAAAGTGTTCTATTGGGTTTTTCCACATGGAACTTCTCAGTAGCAGCCCGGAGTCCAGATTTGTGCTCGGTTGATGACGTCTGCCTAACCCTTCCGGGAATACAGGTGTGATGTTTTTTTTTTATTAGCCGTTAATGTCCCACTGCTGGGCAAAAGCCTCTCCTTCCACCTCTCTCTGTCCAGAGCTGCCAAGGACCAATCTCACCAGGCGTGATGTTGTTATGTTAAACAATGTTTTTTTTTAAACGCCCGTTTTGACATTTGGGAATGCGTTCTTGACACATATCAGTTTCATACAAACGAATACGTGTTTTGCGAATTTGATCTTTATTAACTACTAGAAAACGGGCCTTTTATTTTTTGACAACTTTAATTACTAATTACACCTTAGATGAATTCGTACAGCTATTATAATTCCTACATGAGAGACCTCAATTAGAGTAAACCACAAAAGCCACCCATTTTATAGAAAAACAAAAATATACCAAAGTTCACCACAACCATACAGTTTCCAGGCCCCAGACAAGTACGGAGACAAAAGATATCAACAACAGACAACGTTCCTATTACGTGAGTCGCTGTCAGACTGATACGGCCTCAGAAATTGTTCGGGAAATGGGATGAAAGAAATACGACGTCTATTCGGGAGTGAATGCGAGGTTTGTAGAGAGGATTCTGTGAACGGAAAACCGTTATTTGTAGCCTTTGTGAGTACCGTTTATGTGAATGAAGTGCTAAGAATCGAAAAGCTATTTAGGCTTTTGGATACATATAGATTGAATACTTTTTTCTGTACATAATAAAGACTATTCTAGAAGGGGCTTGTGGCTAATTAAGAACAACCGCACGGGTCGATCGATCAGGTTGAGCCACGCTTGCCGCTTAGCTCAACCTGATCGATCGACCCGTGCGGTTGTTCTTAATTAGCCACAAGCCCCTTATTATGTACAGAAAAAAGTGAGGTCCGTGGATTTGTGGCTATCTTCACATACCAATACCTCTCCGTGCCTCGGAAGCACGTTAAGCCGTTGGTCCCGGCTGTCATTCGCGGATCTTTGACAGTCATTACGGGTTGTCAGTAGCCCGAAAGTCTAACAACCAGTCTTACCAAGGGGTATCGTATTACCCAGTAACTGGTAATTGCGTAACACACTATCAATCAGAATCTGAATAATTTTGAAGGATATTGCTAATCCATTGCTTCATATGTTCGAAAAATTTGTCTGATCAACAACGTAAATAACGCAATGAATATTGTTGAACTGTCAAAATGAAAGCCGTTGCTACTTATAGTGTGTTACGCACCTACCCCGCAGGTCCTGAGACTAACTATACATTTCGATATCATACAGTTAATTTATTTCATTCCACTCATTCAAATCCAGCAGTGCGATTCTGTAACCATCTCACCGTGAAAACTTAGGTGAAGTGAGCGTGGAGTGAGCGGTCATTCCAATTAATGCTAAGGGATTGACACTATTGACAGCTCACTCTAAGCTCACTTCACCTAACTTTTCACGGTGAGATTTTTACAGAATCTATCGGCAGAATATCAGCGAACTCCTATCAATTACAGATGTACTTCCGCCAGACATGATATCGATTGATTGGATTATGCCGAGAAATAAAGAAAAGAGAGAGAAAGTCAGCTCAATCATGCGTGCGACACTTTTAATTAAATCACTAATCAAATAGATAATTTATTGAAGGTGCCCATCGGTATATTTGTGCGCCTCTGGGCAAAACATAGAGGATCTACCTATCTGTGACATCTCGCACACTATTGTAATTTGACCTATGTTTATAAATAAAGCATTCTGATTCTGATTCATTCTGATCGATTTTGATGGATCGGATCGTTTCGGATTTGGACGTCATCACGTCAACGCGGGCTGTCGCTGAAAACCAGCGCTGAAGCTATCTCGCATATGGTCTTAGCATTATGCTGTGCGATGGCCGTTTTGCGTGGATGTGACGCATGTTTTCCCCTAACTTGTTTTTTTTTTTTGTGTTTGTGTTCTTTTTCTGCGTCATGTTTACCGCAAATAAACGTCGATGGTTCTTCGAATAGACGAACCTTCTTCGAAGAGAGTTTGATGGGAATGGAGAGAGGTCATGTCCAGTTCATCATCATCTGCCTAACTTTTGCCTAACTCTGTTCGGGTCGACTTCCAGTCTAACCGGATTTGACCAAATTAGTGTTTTACATAGAGCGACTGCCTATCTGACCTCCACAACTCAGTTACTGAGTAACACGATACGTCTTGAGTTGTGACTATAAGTTGACGATGATGATGACGATTGATATTAGGGTTTGTTTAATTTCCCGTTTCTCCTGAAAAAGCAAATAGCTTCGTCCTTTATTACACAAGACTATAACCTGTTCATTAGGTAAGCCGTTTTTTGACAGATGGAACTAGTGATTGCAGCAACACACAATACATTGATTGATACACGTACGGTATTGTAATGTCTGTAAGAAGCCATAAATAAGATAATTCAATAAGAAAAGGCAGTTTATATATTTACTTTATTACGCATTTTGAAGTTAACTTTTACGTAATCTGGTATATGTACGTTCTAAGGCAGCTGTCAAAAACGGTTAGCCTAGCGTACAGGGTATAGTAATCTTAATACCTACAATCTTCAAGGTGAACGTGGCGAGCAAATAAAACAGTTCAGGTATTCCGAAATCTTCCGATGACAGACATGTTATCATTCTCTTTGAACCATTAATGAATTCAGGAAAAGGAAACGTTTTTAGATTCTCGGTTTATTTTTATTTTTATTACACGTTACGTTTTGAATCGAAACAGGAAAAACGAGCTAATAATACTTAAGAGCTTAAATAGGTATTCGATACTGTTGTGAGTTACCTACGTATGTCCTATTATTCTGTTACCTTATAGATTCCGACATATTTATTCTAATTGTATTAGGATTTTTTTTAGTAGCCTATGCTGTCCATCCAATCCGCACTGAGCCCACGTGGTGGATTACGGGTCACTCCCTCTTACAGAGAGGAGGCCTGTGTCCCAGCAGTGGGAACTTTAGGCTGACTATGCTGTCCTACTGGGCAAAGGTCTCCCTCCACACCTTCCATCATTCGCGAGCCTGTGTGTCCTTCTCCCAGTTTTGACGAAACCTATCCAGCTCGTCCCGCCATATCCTACGTGGCCTGCCGCGACCCCGCCTCACTATCTCAGGGCAGGAATTCTGCGCATTTGGGCGCACAATTTATCCAGCATGCGGCAAACATGTCCTCCTAAGTTTTATTATTAGATACTTTCATCATATTGTTACCATGTGACTCGCAAAGTAGGCGCAAGCGCAGATGCTGAGATTCTAGGGCACTTCTAGATAACATCTGTTGAAATGCAGATTTTATCAATGAACATAGTTTATTATTGTCGCATATTGAATGAAATTCGAGACGCACAATTTTTATCTATGATACGAAATCCTACTTATTATAATAACGCGAAAGTTTGTATGGATGGATGGATGTTAGTTACTCTTTCACGCAAAAACTTCTGAACGGATTTGGATGAAATTTTGCACACAGATAGTTTATAACCAGTATAGACATAGGATATTTTTATCCAGATATTCCCACGGGATCGAAACTTATGCGGATGAAACCGCGGGGCGATGCTAGTAAATAATAATTTAAATCAGTTTGCTATCATCAATTCATGAGCACGTGCTTTCAATGACAATTTTTAATAACCGACGAAAAATTTCGTCGCTATGGGGTCTAAACTCATGTGCTGAATCCATGGAACAGGGGGCGAGCCCATTGCCATCAATCAGGCACGGATCCAGACTCCGGAACTGCTACTGAGAAATTCCTGATAAAAAAACCCAATAACAATTTGCCCGACCAGGGAATTCCCCTCCATTAGACCTCAATCACTAGTGTCTCCGAATGTCATGATTTTGGCACTATTAGTGGAAATGACGGTAATTTCGGCCGTCACGAGTCAGCCCGAATGATTAACTTAGAGGTCACAGTAACTAATACTAAATTTTAATAGGCTTCTATTAGTAAATCATTTTGAAAAGTTAGGTCTCAGTGAGGGGCTTTGTGGCTAAGTAATAACAGCCGGACGGGTCGATCGATCAAGTTAAGCTTGGTCCGTGGATGGGTGGACCATCTTTACATACGAAGACCCCTCCATGCCTCGGAAGGGACATTAAGCCGTTGGTCCCGGCTGTCATTCGTGGAACTTTAACGGTCGTTACGGTCAGAAGCCCGAAAGTTTGACAACCAGTTTTACCAAGAGGTATTGTATTACCCAGTTACTGGGTTGTGGGGGGTTAGATAGGCAGTCACTCTATGTAAAATACTGGTAGTCAGCTGCATCCGGTTGGACTGGAAGCCGACCAGAACATAATTGGGAAAAGGATAGGCAGTCATCATCTGCCTATCCTTTTCCCAATTATGTTCTGGTCGGCTTCCAGTCCAACCGGATGCAGCTGAATACTTAATTCAAACAGGTTTCTTTTAGTCAATCATTTGAAAGGTCACGAATGGTCTAAGACCCCGTAGAAGATGGCGGGACGAACTGTAGAAAAGAAACGCCCAGTGGTCCACTTTAGTCCTGGATCGAAAGAGCTGAAAGTTATGGGGAGAGCATTTGGCTAGCAGTGGGATGATGCAGGCTAACAATAACAGAATGACAATTTCTTTGTTGATTTTCCTGTTAAGCTAGGCTTTGAGGTAAATTGAACTGAAACGTTTCTACCTACGCGGGCCAAAATTCGAAGAAATGTGACATGCTACAGCCCACTCCATCTCACCGAGAGGAGGCCGGTGTCCCAACAGTGGGAACATTATAGGCTGACTATGGTAAGTATTTGTGCAGTAACTGTGTTTAGGAGAAATTGATAATTTATAGTCAAAAATGACTTTAAAAACTCCGAAATTATTCCACACTAAAACTGATTCCTACTTACCCTCAACCATCAAACAAGCAACTCATTCTGACACAAAATCCCATAAAACAAACAATTTAGAGCTAATTTATTAATAGATTCGCGTTGTTATCACGCTGCTCGAATCCTGCGCAGATACGGCGAAGGTCGTATACCAGTTATTAAAGTCGTCTGTGGATCTCTATACAACACGGAATTTAGAAATTTTATGTTGAATGGCGATTACGTGCACTTGAATCGATTTTAAAAGAGATAATTTCAATATTTGATTCGTGAATACTAATTAGACTGGCGTCTATTTAGTAATTATTTCATGACCACTGCTCTTAAAAATGATGAAGGAAGAGGACGTGAGGAAACCGACATGTCCTAGAGCAAAAAATTCGAAATCATTTGAGTAAAATTCTTCGAAATTTTGAACTACCTACGCGGGCCAAAATTCGAAGACATGTGACATCCCACAGCCCACTCCTTCTCACCGAGAGGAGGCCTGTGTCCCAGCAGTGGGAACATTATAGGCTGATTATGCTTATGCTACGCAGGCCTACCGGGCCCGCGTGGTGGATCACGACCCACTCCCTCTCGAAGAGAGATGGCCTGTGTCCCAGCAGTGGGAACATTATAGGCTGATTGAGCTGATTGAAGTATTTGTGCAACTGTTGGCTATTATTAAAAGTCAACAGCTTGTCGTCATTAAAATGAAATAATCTTAGTATTTTAATACATCATTAACAACCTATGTCGTAACAGTCATAATGAGCATTTAAAACTACCACTAAAGTATAAACAATGAACCTTATTAAAATAAATCTTTACTATAGGTACGGGGTCAAACTAAACTGGCTGGCGAAACTTCGCAGACATGACGGGTGCCATAATTATATTCACATCATGATAAAACAAAAAAAAAAGTATGTAACGTAAGAACCATTCATTCCCTCTTTCTGCGTCAGTTGTGTAAAGTCAGGAGTGAATGAAAATCACAAACGTTAGGCATCATCATCTGCTAGCCTTTTCCCAACTATGTTGGGATCGGCTTCCAGTCTAACCGGATGCAGCTGAATACCAGTAGTTTACATGGAGCGACTGCCTATCTGACCTCCACAACCAAAATCAAATCACAAACGTTAATAAGGCAATAAAAGCATAAACAAACACAATCAGCAGGACTCCTAGCGCACAGTAGTACAGTTCCCAGTCAATTAATTAGTACGCCAGCGGAGCCCGACGTCCATTTAGATCAATTAGCGGCCGCGAGAGATTGAGCCGCTGTGTTATATTCTCATATTGCATAGTAGGCGCGGGCGCATTATCACTTTGTATAGGTCGGACGGTACTTACGAACATAAGCTGTGTTTACGACGAGAAATTTGTGAATGAAATGGTGATTTCTCCAATCCTTAAGCATTGTTTAAGGGTTAAGGAAAAAAAATACTAACCATGGTTAAGTTGGTGTGAATGCACCTTTAGTTAATGAAGACGATAGTAAAAAATAAATAATTGTCAGCTCCCTAAAATGGACGAAAAACTAGCAACTAGCACATCAATCACCTTTAGTTTTTGATGAAAGGAATCAATGTTTTAAAACCTTTTTTAAGTGGGGATTTTATGATTAGCCACCCACTTGGTGTGAGTACATCTTTAGTGACTGATAAGGAGAGAGATCAAAAGTTCAGTCTTTCAAGAGTAGTGGAAATGCAAAATAATCTGTTATTTATTATTATTTTTGTGGCAGTTTTATTAGAGAAAGCTTCCAATATGGCTTCCTGCTATGAAATAGTGCAAACCATTTATAGTCAAAATCTCAAAATAACATCATAACTTCACACCATGTTTTACCCGAAGGCAAGTAAAGGTAAACTATAGTCCCATGTAATATTATTTATATATTTAAGTATGCACACACACGTCACGTTGCAGTATAAAACTGATTTACATCTGTCACCTCACACATCAGGTCCAGTTGAAAACCAGCGTCAGGCACTAGCTGTCTGGCATTTTTGCTGAACTGGGCCTTTTTGGCGCAGCCGTGAGGCACACTTTCCTGCGATTTTCTTACATCGGACTTCACACTTTTTATTTAATCTCTTATTTTTTTTTTATTGTCTGTTTTGTCTGATGTATGTATCTGGTGTATTGTGTGTCTTTTAGTTTGTGCCAAATAAATGTATTTTCTTTCTTTCTTTCTTCTTTCTAATATTGAGCGAGCCTATTGCCATGAAACGGGTACAAATACAGACTCCCGGCTGTTATGGAAATCTCAAACTCAATGCACTTTTGAATTGTCAAGGAGTCGGTCAGTCAGGAAGATAGCTAGTTAGTTACGCATTCCAAATCAGGAAGCATAGTAGGTATCTATGAAGAAGAATGAAAATCTCAAAATATGACACCATAATAGTATTCTTTCTGTACCAATGTTTATTGTTGTGACAAATTCAAAATAAACAATTAACAGCTACAAATACACCAAACAATGGTCTGCAGACAACAATATGATGCCGATATATCTATCAAAATCTCATCATGTTTTACAACATAAATGGTACAGTCAGCAACAAAAGTCAAATAACACTTACTTTTACAAATCATCTAAATTAATACAAAATGATGTGATACATTGGTTTTCTCTATTACATGTAATAGCAAAGAGTTAATTATTCTTAAATATTCTATTACTATATGTTTTTTAAGAATATTTTGCTCAATAATTAAGATTTAAAAAACTAAAGTGTTAACCGACTTTTGTTGCTGACCGTACTACATTTAGTTTTGATTAGAGCCAATTACCAAGTGTGTGGGAGAGATTGACTTGTTATTATAGTGATTGCATTGTTTGTGATATTATCTCACAATTATTTCTGAAAATACAATTAATTGGGATGCAGTATTTTGTCAATACACTATTTTCTTTTCCCATTTAGCGTGTTGATGCTAATCTTTATAACTTATGTGCACGTAAATAAAATAAATTTTACATTTTTTTTTTATTTCTTCCAGAATTTAAGTCCTAAAATATGTTAAAATAAAGAATGCTGGAATAAATAATAGCAATGGTTAATTAGAATTTATAATGACTTTGTTAATTGACTTGGTCACACTCAAAGCATAGTTGTTTGCTATATGTAACATAAACTATACATATGTACATTATAATGTACCTAAGTAGGTAGTTGAAAATCTTGACCTAATTTATAAGCTAGGAATGTACCGTGTGTACCTGCTCTTCTTTAAGTAAAGATGGGCTTAAATTGTGTATTTCAAATTAAGAGTATTAATGAAATACACTTACTTAGCAATTAAAAATAACCTAAAGTACTAAATTAAAACTAAAGCGACAGCAATCAATTTGATTTTTAATGTTTCTTTCTTTATTTCCTGATCCATAAATGGACAGAATAAAGTATAATTTCAAGGTTAAATCATAAAATTAATTAATTTGATGTACACCATATTAGTTACAAATATAATGTAATGTATAGTATAGTGTTGTAATTTTAATGAGATTTTAAGTAATTTCTGTTAAACAATTGGTTGGGAGTCCAAATTCAAGTTATTTTCAATTTATAGTTTTTGTGGGTATTCCTTATCTATAAGAAAATGTTAAGGTATGTAGTGAATAATATCTTCTGAACCAGTTTCTCAAAATTACACAACTTATGTGGTCTTAGAATTCTTGTTAAAAATGTGTTAAACCTTTTAGAAGTACATGGTCAATATGGGAATCAATGAAAGTTTGGTCAAAACAAGTTACAAAGTTAAAGCTACTTACCTAACCTACAGACATGCTTGAAAATAAGAACTAAGTTGGAGGTAGGAAAAAAATTTTAAGTAAAAAATCGTTTGTAGAAGCTTAATTTTATATTCTCTTGAAATTGACAACTTATTTTAAGGTTTTGTGGGAGCTGTAGTCTAGAAAAGAAGTATTGTTGGAAAATTAAAAGTTTGACCTGACTTATTGGTCCAAAACTAAGTTTTGAAACTTTTTGCTACTCCAATAAGATTCCTAAAGGAACGTGCAAGGTTGAAAGAACTTGAAACAACCTCGCAAAACTGATAACATAACCATAACATGAAATAACCCACCTTTCTATTATTATTAAGTTAAAACATTGAAAATCGTGTCAATATAATATTCAACAAATATTAAAAATATTCATTTATTAGCACCATGGTCGACCCCGTAAGTTCACAAAACGTCCAAAATACACACAAGAGACGAATATTTTATAATTATTCTAATATTGCAATCATGCTATGAATGAATTTGAGTTTTTCGAAGCACCGCCTGATACGGACAAACATTAGTATTTACAATGTTATCTTACCCTTATCGTACACTTCTGCCACTCATAAGATAACGGCACATAATCACAATAATATCACTCGAGGATTAGAAATGTGTTCTAAATGAGATAATTCGAGAAAAACATATAAACTTTGATTTCCAGTGACACGGCGGAGGAGCGAAGTCACCTCGCGTGAAGGCGCGCCACTGCGGTGTTGCCACTCTACAAACTACGTTTACCTAACAACAAACGTCAAGTTTGCTAAATTATTTATTTCTATTTATGAATACAAAACAATTACACACAAAACCTATACAAAATACTTATGACAAATACTTAACAAAAACGTTTATGTTTCTTGCGTTTCTTGCACTTTCTACAGAAAGTCGTACAAGAATTTGGCATCAACCTTCGCCACTCTTGGTCGCAAGGTAACGAGATGTTTAATTGTGAACAACAATGGCTTACGGGTTTATTTTCAAGTCGTATTCGATATGAGGAGTCAGTCAACAATGCTAGAACAACCGGTACATTATCTCCGAACCTTGTTCGAATTCTCTGAAATTCGTAACAAGATGATGATATTTTCAGCGATCTATTTGATATGGATTGTACCTTTGCCTTTCTTTTGGTCCTTAGTTGTTTTCTCGTTTCTGGCTCAAGGATTTTGTGTTTAGATTTACCATTTAAATCTCTGCTACGATCATTATTGTTAGTCTCTCCTGCAATCTCAGTTTTTTCTCCCCAGTCGTAGTCGTTATAATCCTTCACACTTTGATTTCCCATAATACTGATTTATTATTCTTGTTCACATTAGGATTTAGGTAATTAAACAAATAATTTTGAGAAACAATGGCAGATTTTTTGACACAAGAAGTTTTATTTTTATTTTTTATTTAGTGCACAATTCTAAAGTTTGTAACCAGTAAAAAAAATAATCTGTGAAATCTTTTTGTTGCCTACCTACTACCACAGAATAATTATTAATAGTACTACGCTACTGCCCATAGTAATTACATTTTTATGCTACTACCTCAATACTTAGTCCCTAGTGTCCCTAGGGATAAAAGTGACCACCACTTTTTTGTAGGTAGGTATTTTAGTTTCTACGAAATGAAACTGAGTGGGCACACACCCTAATAACTGAACGTACAGACGCCAGCAGGTCAAGCTACCCGAAACTGTCAAATTTTCCCAATCAACCTTGAACCTTAATACTATAGCATTAAAGTTGAAAATCTATTAAAGAAATTTGACAGATTGTAGTAGCTTGACGTGCTGGCGTCTGTACCATGCACCAATGTATAGCTAACTTCTTTTTATAGATAGTGACATGATATTGATAGGTACACACACAAACACGTAAAGTAGAATTTAGGTGGTTCCTTGCGTAGAAAAGTCACTCTGACTCTGCACCCTAATTGCATTTTCAATAACAATCTGAACCATTTTGAAGGACAGGATTGCTAATCCATTGCTTCATAATATTCGAAAAATGTGTCTGCTCAGCAACGTAAATAACACAATGAATGTTGTTTAACTGTCAAAATGAAACCATTGTAGAGTACATTTTCCGACGTCAAAGTCGGAAAATGTTAGATGGCGCTTTAGGGCTAGGTGGAGCAACGATTTTCGCAGAGTGGCTGGTAGCAGCTAAGAAGATGAAGAGCATATGACCAACGGTGTAGGTATTGCTACAGGCTGTTGATGAAGTCAGTAAGATGTAACCCCTCGTGTACTCGAGGAGACGTGATATAGCGGTAACCAGTTCGAGCCAGGAAGTCCCAGGCGGTATAATCTCTAAGCACGAAATCCGTAGTTTCGGCGGAGGTAACGGGCGTTTGCTACTCCGTATCATCTACGGACATATAGCTTACTTCGCGGACCGAACTAAGAATGAATGACAACACCATTTAACACTTGTACTTACTGCCAATGATATTATAAGTAGTAAAGTGGTGCTTACTGCCAATATGTTTTGCCCGTCCGAAAAGGTTAGTTACTCGGGAGTTGGGTTCATTTCAAAATATCGAACTACTTTTGGGCGGGCCGGTAACATCGTTGACGGAGAGGCCTCCTGATTAAAGTATACGTTGCTAGGTAGAGCAGTAGTTTAATCCGATAATCAATTAATATATAAAGGGATTAGGGCTTGGTGAAATTAATTGTTTTGAATAACGACTAATTTGGACTGGTTACGTTATCAAATGATCTGAACGAATTTGATAATTTGTACGTGCGTGATTACCAATGCACATTATCGGCTATCCGCTGTTAAAACTGTAATAGGTAGGTATACAGAGTGATTTTAGTTTTAGTTGAAGACCATCAATTAGCATAGTGTTACTTCTCCATGAAAATGAAAGCCATTGTGGAGTACATTTTATAAATCAGCCTATAATGTTTCCACTGCTGTAATCTACCACGCGTGCCCAGTGCGGGTTAGTAATGTCACAAATGTCTTAGAATTTTTGGTTCTATGTCAGGCCGGTTTCTTCTGGATGTTTTTCTACCACTACCATTGGTGGTCCCATATACATATAAGAAAGTTAAGTAAACTTTTTTGGAAAGGAACAGCATTATTATCATCAACAAGTCGGCGAAAATACTGCTGCTGCAGGGATTACGGCGATGAAAATACTTTACCTTTTTGGGTTCATATTCATGGACTCTTTGAAAACAAATTCACCTTTCAAACCAAAAAATCCGTTCGGGAGCTACGATGCCACGGACAGACACACACACACACACACACACTGACACGTCAAAGCTAAAACACCCCGTCGTTTTTGCGTTGGGGGTTAAAAAAAGAGCACATCAAATCTGTCAGCGAGGTAACTGTCACGACATCCCTGGCCTATTGCAGTATTATAGCTTGCGTCAAACTTTATGGCGGCTCTGAAGTGCGCTTCTCGCTGCGCAGTACCTCACTCCTCACCCCCACTGACACGTGAATTTCTTACTGCGCAATGACTCGCCTCATGCTCCGAGCCGCCATAAAGTCCCTAAGATGACCCACTGACCAAAGTTTGATTCGGGCTGTTACTATACTTGATCTTATACCTACTAAGCCACGACCACAAAAATGAAACGTCCTGTACAGCTAAGCATACATCATTGATAACCACGATGGATTACTGCAGGTAGTATAAATGCACCACGCTTGTCATCAGAGTCTAGTTCAGTAGGTCAGTTGAAACATGGTTTCCGTTGCGTACCTATTCCTCGCCATCCTGGCTGTTGGTACGTATTGTCATCATCAACATTTTATGTATTTCTTTTTAAGTATGTTCATCGATATTTTCATCAATTATTTAGAAAAGTTCTTCTGTCATTTGGTAGTGGAAGCTCGCCGGTGGTCCCATGTGAATTTTATTATGGTAACTCAAAAACCACACTTTGTTAGGTTTTGTGTTAGCTTCAATAATACCTACGAATTTAATCCACTTCCTAAAAACGAAAATACAAAACCGAAGATTAGAAGTTTTTTTTGTGTATCGGCACCCGGCACCAACTAAACCAGAAATAAGCTTATGCTATGGTAGGTTGGGAAAATGTGCGCAGGTACAGACTGGCTACCTGACTAAGTAGGTCAGAGATTCTCTGTGCCTACGCTCATTTTCCTTCTTTTAGCGTAATTTTTAACACATCTCCAATATCCTCACAGCTTCGGCAGCTCCAGAAAACCGCATCGTAGGTGGAGACCATGTCACCATCGAGGAGTTCCCCTACATAGTTGCCTATAATTACCTCTACCCTGGACCTGGAATCACTGTGCAGCGCTGTGTGGGATCACTGGTCTCATCCTGGCATGTGGTGACCACGGCTTTCTGCTTTACGTAAGTAGTTTTGCTGTAGTATAATTGGGTAAAGGTCTTTTTTTTGCAAGCAGTCAAGTTTACTTCGAACCTGAGTAGATACTGGTGGGTCTGTAACGTCTGCGACTTACGTGTTGTAGGTCGTGGGTTTGAACCCAAGCAAGCAATTTACTTTACGTTAATTATTTCATCACCACTGCTCTCAAAACGGTAAAGGTCATCGTGAGGAAACCGGCATGACCTAGAACCAAAAATTCGAAGACATGTGACATCCACCAACCCGCACTGGGCCCGCGTGGTGGATTATGGCCTACTCACTCTGACTGAGAGGAGTCCTGTGTCCCAGCAGTAGAACACTAAAGGCTGATTAAGATTATCTATGCTACTTCGAACCTCACTGGCTCACTCAACTTCGTGTGTGCCCACATGAGATATTTCGAACCGTGACCGTGATGGCAACATTTCTGCGATGCCTCTCAATTGCAGATACCCATGTCCATACCTGAACGTCGGTGACTACCTACCATCACGTGCGTCGAAGGCTTTCTTTCACAATGCCATTCATCATATTTTAGTCATTTGCTCTTATCCCAATTTATTTGGGGTCGGCGCAGCATGTCCTCTTCTTCCATACTTCTCTATCAGTCGTAATTTCGGTAGTCACTCCCTTCCTAGCCATATCATCTTTCACACAGTCCATCTATCATTTCGTTGGTCTTCCCTAATCCTTATAGCCATCCATATTCATAGTCAAACTTTCATCGCATTGCATCACATGACATCCCGCCGGCTTCCACAAAACTTTTCAGTCACCACGGGTCACTTTCAGACTTCATCTTATATTTAATTTCTTATTCTATCCATCCGTGTTACAGCACGCATCAATTACATCAATAAATCATTTTCTCCACAGTGGTGCCATCATCTCCAACTTCCAGGTTCGAGCTGGTTCCACCAACAGTCTTGCAGGTGGAACCCTGGTCAATATCGCAGACGTGTTTAAGCACCCGGACTACACTGAGGTTCCCCGGAGCAACGACATTGCCGTCACAATGCTTGCGAATCCGTTATTCATCAGCAACGTTATCAATGTGCTGTACCTGCCTCCTCAGAATTTCTTTATCGCTGATGATCAGTCCGTCAAGATAGTCAGCTGGGGATTCGAGACTGTAAGTACAATGCAATAATTTTAGAAGTAAGACCCATGAAACGCTTCTCTTGGCTTTGTTCAGTGATAGCTTAAAATTCTGTGAATGGATTTCTTTTGTTTGCTGGTGATATCAATCACCTAAGATCTGGTTACATGGAGAAAATAATATTAGAAGGTAGAACTAAAGTTGTGTTATTTATAATAACAGGAAAACGGACCCCAACTAGAAACACTGAAGACCGTATTCTTGAACAAGATCAGCATAAAAGATTGCCAGGATGCCTATGGAGATGATGAAAATGTTGACATTTCTGACAGTAAGAACCACCATTTCTTTAATTCGTGAAGCATTTTCCAACGTTACGGTTTTCTTTGCTCACGTTTCTATTTTGAGTTGGTCCGACTTATTTTGAACTCGGACAGAGTTCTAACATGTTCTTTGGTATTGTTCGTCGAATCATTGAGCTCCTTAAGTCGAGTTGATCTGCACGATTACTGATGCACTGACTGGACAAGTCCACTCAATCTATGTGGCTCTTTCCTCAAAAGAGCATTTCAGGCACCAATCTACATGGTCGTCACATGATCTGACCGAGATTATATCTGGACTTTAAAAGAGACTGTGATCCAGGCGCGGTCGCAGCCCAAGATTTTGGGGGATCACCGAGTAGTAAGTTAGTAACTTAAGCTAGTAAGGCAGAGTTTCGACAGGAATGATTTTGGGGGGTCATGACTCTCACGACCCCTCCCCTCCCCTCGGACCGCGCCTGCTGTGATCTCTGAGTTTGTTTCGGATTTTCTTCTCAGAGTAGTCAAATGCTACGCCGATCTTATCTGTTCAGTGTGTCAAACCTACTTACACAAATAAAATCATTTATCATTTATGACATGAAAAGTTCGGAACTATTCGGGCAGAATACGTGAGCCAGCTCAAAACGGGGAAGGAAAACATCGACACACCACAAACAAGGTAAACATCGTGAGAAAACCGGCATGTCCTAGAACCAAACATTCGAAGACCTGCCAACCCGCACTGGGCCCGCGTGGTGGATTACGGCCCACTGCCTCTTACAGTGAGGAGGCCTGTGTCCCAGCAGCGGGAACGTTATAGTATGACGTGAGCCAAATTTTAGGCAGCCGTAACTGTATTTTTATTAAATCGGTTATCTAAATAATCTACACTCATAGATATACAGTCACCCAAAAGCCCTAGCCAATCTTGTAACTTTTTTAAAGGTACGATACTAATCGGATATTCTTATTACAGGCGTAATCTGCGCAACTGGTGCTGACAAAGGCATGTGCAATGGAGACTCCGGCGCCCCCATGGTCATGGACAAGGTGCTGGTAGGAACCTCCTCCTACTACCAAACCTGCCTTGACGAGTACCCTGACATCTTCACCAGGATTGCTAGGTTTACCAACTGGATCTTGGAAGTTTCTGCTCCTGGTAACGCGCGCAAAGCTGGCTACAGGGATACTCCCGTAGTTGCCATGTAAAAACCTAGGTAAAGATCAATTTTGAAGTTTGGCAAAGTAATCGTACAGACCAAAAGGTTTTTTGGAGATTAATAATAATATGTCAAAATTATGTGGTCTGTTCTTTCTCACCAATGGCTGTTATGGAACAGCAAGTTAATTTTTAAGCTAACAATTATATATTTAAAAAAAATACGCCGTTGTTTTCTTTTAACGGGTACCTATCGCTATTAAACCGTTTATTTCCATTCTTTGGGTACAGACGCCAGCAGGTCAAGCTCCCCGAAACTGTCAAATTTTCCCAATCAACCTTGAACCTTAATGCTATAGCGATAAAGTTGAAAATCTATTAAAGAACTTTGACAGATTGTAGTAGCTTGATGTGCTGGCGTCTGTACATCGATTGTTAGCAAGAAGCATTAAATGCTTCTTAAGTCCAATTTTTGGACTTAAAGAAAATCATAAGATGCTCCTGCAGTTCGGTGTGCCTTTTGGCACAAGCGTCCTCCAACTGTCTCCACTGTGCTTTGTTCTCTCCAACTGCAACTTTGGTCCAGTATGGCCCCAAGGTTATGCGGGTATTGTCCTCCCATCTTGTTTTCGGACGCCCCGTTTTCTAGTCCCGTCTGCTAGGCACAGACGCCAGCACACCAAGCTACCCGAAACTATCAAATTTTCTCAATAAACCTAGAATCTTAATGCTTTAGCGATAAAGTTGAAAATCTATTTTTGACAGATTGTAATAGCTTAATGTGCTGGCGTCTGTGTTACAGGAAGACGTATTATTATGAGTACCTGTTGATGTTTAACAGACAAATCGCTCATACATAACATTGTTTAACAAATAAAACCTTCCTGTAACCAACGTTAGATTGTAGCGGTATCTACAACGCCACATGCGAACAACGCGTCATATTGACGCCCTGCATCTCACAAGCAGTTTACCGCGCAATTAGTATATTATATACAAATTTTCCAACATCAGTCATGGGGCAATTGCCCGCCAGGCACAACACCCGTCTGGTCGGAGGATACTCCCTTATCTATAGAGGATGAGTGAACTTTACACCCTGTTTCTCATACCTCTATACTGGTGACCCCGAAATGGAGGAAGTATTTACACGAAGGCTGCGCTCACGCCCATGCGTCAGCGCAGCCTCCGTGCAAATACTTCAGCGTGACGTTATCATCTTCACTCACGCAAGCTTTAGCGGCGAGTCACCCAGCCAGCCAGCATCCACGGCTTCAACGGGTATCCTGACCGCGTCCGCGTATACCTTGTCATCACCCTCTGCCTCATCAGCCACCTCGGCACAGCACACTGCACTTTTGGCCGGTCAACAAGAAGAGCTTCCTCTTCTGGTCGACGCAGCAGCCAGCCTCAACCCGGCGCTGTACGACATCCGACGCACTGGAGTATAACGCAGCGCCACCCCGACTCACTGGGGACATCTTCGCAGACAGTTCCAACTCACCGCGAATTATGCGCCACCCCGACTCACTGGGGCATCTCCGCAGATAGTTCCGACTCACTAGAACCTCAGTTGGCCTGGCAAGCATCGAAAGATGCAAGACTCAGCCCACTATCGACCTCCGGTCTCCGGAGGAGAGTGATGTAGCGTTATCTACAATGCCACATGCGAACAACGCGTCATACTGACGTCACGCAAATCCTGCATCTCGCAAGCAGAGTTTACCGCGCAATTAGCATATACATATACAAATTTCCCAACATCAATCGTTAGGCAGTTGTCCGCCAGACACAACACCCGTCTGGTCGGAGGTTCCTCCCTTTTTTATGGCGGATGACACCCTGTTCCTCATACGACTAAAAGATTATTAATAGTAGATTCCGATAGAGAAGAACGGGGAACAAACTCCATGTCCCCGGAGTTTCTTGCCTGTTCTTCTTCTAACGAACCTTGCTTTGGAATGAGCAACTAGCTTCATCTTTCTGACTGACCGACTTATTAACGACTCAAAAGTGCCTGTAATTGAAATAAATGCTTGAGTTTCAGTATCCATCTATTCGCATAAGCTTACGAAAGGGGATTAAAGGATTTTTATATGGAGTCTGGCATGCCAACTGTAGCGACATTTTGTTTTATTTTTCAAAATGACAGCCACGCATGAGACCTATATAAATCTATAGACGACATCAATGCAAACAGAAAACATACGTAATAACACCAAACCCTGTAGTGTCACGTTTTAGAGATATTCATTTTCAAAGTTGATCACGTGACATTCATATTTTTTAAACGGATGATTTATATAGGTTTGATGCGTGGCCGTCATTTTGAAAAACAAAATGGCACGAACCTTTAAAATTGAGGGTAGTTATGAAATGAGTTGCAAATGGATTAAATAAAAATATTTATTGAGTAAATCTCTCTTATAATATCGTTATACATTCGGATCTACAGATCTTATGAACGGAATGGAGCCCTCTTTGGATATAGTTTTATACAAATAGGTATTTTTTTTTTTTTTTACAATCTTGGGTAAGGCAAGACAATGTTTACATTAAAGGCACATTGATTATTGCAAACTCTTATAACTAATTAAGATATAATACGGGTTTTAAGTGGATGTAGATTCTTAATTTTGTGATATAATATCATAAGACATGAGTTTTCAGGGAAATTCATATTTTACACATAATTAAGATTTCGACATTACATACAAGGGTACTTTCTTTTCTTCGGAACATGGCTTGTATTACTAATCAATATCATACATACAATTTATTTCATTTAGAAGACATAATGGACGACACAATGGGTTTACAACAATTCATATTATTTCTACATACAATAAAACATACATTAACAACAATTAATTCAAAATATTTAATACATTTTAAGTAATATTGGCAAAATATGTAGCTTATTTTATGAACGATTTCCTACCAAAACACAGTAAAATTAAGTAACTTATTTCTAAAACAAGTATTTTTCCAATCTCGGTGGTCCAAATTAATAATAACCATTATAAATACGTTTCTAAACGTGACCTAGAGTAAAATAATTTGATAATCAGTCACCGTGATTATGAACTACGTATAATATGTAGTATTTAAAAGGTAATTTATTTATTTAACAGTCAATTTATTTTTATATAAAACATTGACATAAAAAGGGTGCATATTGCATGATTTATGGAAGGGATTCGAGATCTTAAAATCTAGTTTTTTTCTTTACAAAATATGTAACTTCTTTTGCAAACTGCAGCTGCCATCAAATATCAACAATACTATCAATCTGGGATTTATCTATCATGTCCTGTATTCCATGTTAAAACTATTTTTTTTTATTCTGCCTAGATATCATCATCATATCAGCCGAAAGACGTCCACTGCTGAACCTAGACCTCCCACAAGCACCGCCACTTCGAACGGTTCTGGGCTTCCCGCATCCAGCGGGTTCCTGCTTCACAAGGTCATCGGTCCACCTTGTGGGAGGCCTTCCAACGCTACGTCTTCCGGTACACTGTCTGCCTCTAGATATACCAGAGTCTTACTTTCTAATACTCTTAATAACTGCCTGGGTATAAAACTAAGTTCACACTAAACTTACTAAGTAATGTCTGTATTTACATAATATAAAGACATTCACAACAGATTAATTAGGAAGATATCATTCTGAGCCTGTTTTTTTTACCGAGACGGTGACAAAAAGACAAAAAGTTTATTTTTATCTTACATAAAAGATAAAATACGTGCAAATACTCCATGAAATACTGAGCAAAATGTGGAAGGGAGATAGCAATAGCTACGAGACAATACTTGTGGTATATTTGTTGCATTTCACGAGCGTGCATCAATCATTGTAATTTAGACCTTATGTCAATCCCAATAAAAATCATTATGATGTAGTTTAACTATCCTATAGCTGACAAAACTCGTTTTTTCTTTATGAATAGGAGTTTGACTCATCTATTCTACAACAAACTATGAATCTTTAATGGAAATGTATTTAATACATATTGAGCACGGTCCAAACAGTAGCTGCCGGTCGGTACAGACGCCAGCACATCAAGCTACTACAATCTGTCAGATTTCTTTAATAGATTTTCAACTTTATCGCCAAAACAGGTTTAAGGTTCAAGATTGATTGGGAAAATTTGACAGTTTCGGGTAGCTTGACCTGCTGGCGTTTGTACATACAACACTTATAATATTTTAGACTGAAAAGATTAATTATAACTCTTAATAACTACAGTAGATATTCCTCATTAAAGCTATACTTTTCTTTATTGGTTACCAGTTGTTATGGTATGTAAATCCTCTATAGTAAGAGCGTATCTTTGGGGCCATACATTACGTCACACGAATTTCATGATTTTTGGAGTCCTTATCACCGGTAGTCATATTTGTGTCCCCGGGTGCGACGTCATATAATTATTTTACAATTTTGAAAAACTTTATCAATATACAAGATATTGATAAAGGTGTAATATTTTAATATTGTATGTTACAGTTGAAGTTACATATGACCACCTTTTGTCACACGATGTCATACTTTGTTGATTTCCTCCCTCCTCCTTAATGTGTAACGTAATTTACGGGTGGCCCCTTTGGGGTACCTAGTGTTTTATTTAATAACAAAGGTACACCCACAATTCCATTGTTGTTTTAGTAGTTAATCAAAAACATTGAGAAAATGTTTTAAATAATTAAGACTCTAAGGCTCCTCGCCCACGGCGACTTTTTGTAGCGATGTAGTAGCGATGCTGTCGCGCTTTCGCATCGATATACAGTCGCGATGGGGTCGCTAGCGGTTTACCCTCGCCCACACCACGATTCTCAGTCGTGATGCAAACGCGATACTCGGTTCTTCACTCACGCGCCACCCTCCCTCTGTTCTCTCCCCGATGTCGTCCGACACGGTCGCGCGTTTGCATCGATACAGTCGCGCTGCTGTAACGCTTTGGCATCGGTTCTGTAGCGCGTTGTAAATGCGACTAACGCGCGCTAGTAGCGATCCTACAACGACATCAACGCTACAAAAAGTCGCCGTGGGCGAGGGGCCTAAGAGAGAGATCAAGAGGATCATGAGATTAAGAGGTATCTTTCATGCAATAAGATGCATTTCATTCTCATCATCATAACATCACGCCTGTTATTCCCGAGGGGTTAGGCAGAGAGGTACCTATAGTACACCCACATTTCGCCGGTTATGTTAAAGTCGTGTGTAATAGGGGGCGAGTGTTATTGTATTATTTTTACAAATTTCATAATTATTATTAATTTATATAAAAGAACATCAAATCAATGTTTTTCTAAGATCTTCCCTGTTGTAGGAAAATAGGCAACATTTCTACTTCAAAATACAATAAAGGATGTTCATAACAATTTACAACAACCTTATATAATATGGTGTTAATTACAAAGACCTTAACATAGCATCCAATACGATAAACTTTTATGATATCGCGAGAAATTGACACTTCATTTAATTATTCACAACCATTCGATACGCTTCCATGCCGAATCAAACATCAATCAATGTTATCGAAGGAGTCTTTTAAACGCTACTCACAAATCTAAAACCCAAAAAATTTGAGTTTAAACCAAATAGACGACAGCTATTTCTTTGACGGCTATTTGCGGTCTGAGACTAGGCAAATCAGGTAAACGAAAGTGTGTTATTTTCGACACGGCCTGTCGAATGGTTGTGAATAGCTATGCTGGACAGGGCTCTAGCACATTTTATTTTGTGGATGACACAATTACGTCTAAATGTTCTAATAAAATGAGATTACATACTATGGGAACGTGAGATTATTACAAAAAAGTGAGATAATTATGAGATTACGAATCGTGTAATAGAATAGTAATTGGGTTGTGGAGGTCATAGGGGCAATTCAAACGTTCTTTACAAAACAAGTTTTATCTTAAGACCCCGGTTAAAACCATCGAGCCATTTTTGAACGATGAACTTTATTCTGACTGATGTTATGTTTTAATACAATAACTAATAAATTATTAGTGGTAACGACCCCGACGTAGGTTCGAATCCGGGCAGGCGCTTTACATTGTGTTATTTATTTTATCACCAGTGCTCACAAAACGGTGAAGGACAACGTCGTGAGGAAACCAGAATGTCCCAGAACCAAAAATTCGAAGACCTGTGGCTTCTACCAATCCGCACTGCGCTTGCGTAGTGGATTACGGCCCACTTTCTCTCTTAGAGAGGAGGCCTATGACCCTGTAATGGGAACATTATAGGCTGATAAAGATCGAATGGTTTAAACCTGGGACTCAAGGCAAATTTTGTTTTTTAAAAAGACGGTAAAGCTTGTACCTGGAGAGGTTCAGTACCGATCGAGCACGTCAGCCTGCGGCGGCAGACTGAGGCTCCCGCGTCAGCGCCGCTCGGGCAGCACGCTGAGCGTGACGCGCGCGCCCGAGCGCTTGATGAGCGCGACCACCTCGGGGTGCGGCAGGTTGCGGATGGGCGCGCGGTTGATGGCCACGATGGTGTCGCCCACGCGCAGCTCGCCGCAGCGCGCCGCCGGCGAGTTGGGGATCAGCTGGCCTGCGGGCGGGACGCGTCACGGTTCTACTAACTAACTCGAAGGGCAACAATGTTCTGTAAAAACATCACCGTGATAACTAAGGTGAAGTGAGCTTAAAGTGAGTTGTCATTCCACCTGCACTGCGATTCTGTAACCATTTCACCGTGAAAACTTAGGTGCAGTGAGCGTGGCGTGAGCTGTCATTCCAACTAGGGATTGACAGCTCACTCTAAGCTCACTTCACCTAACTTTTCACGGTGAGATTTTTACAGAATCGATCGACTGCTGCTAGGGAATGCCACTATTGACAGCTCACTTTAAGTTCACTTCACTTAAATTTTCACGGTGAGATTTTTACAGCATAGCTTTACAGTATCGGAAAAACTACTGTTGAATTTTATGTGACCTATGAGTCATCATTCCTCATCATTCTCCCGCCCTTATCCCAATTTATTTGGGGTCGGAGCAACATGTCTTTTTCTTCCATACTTCTCTATTAGTCGTCATCTCGGTAATCACCCCTTCTCTAACCTTATCATGATTCACACAGTCCATTCATCGTTTCTTTGGTCTTCCCCTATTCTTATAGTAACTGAGAAAAATGACCCATGACCATGACCGTTTACTAAAATTGAAACAAGATATACCAAGTTAATATTGAACAACGGTTATTAATTTAATGGGTAGTGCAAATTAAAAACTAAATCCAGCATACTCAGTAAAAGACAAAACTGTATTTAGCTTTAGACGTAGTTTGGTCTCTGAGCCTTTAAGACTTCGTCTCATTTTCCCACTCACATCATAAACATTAAACTCCATAGATAAAGTAGCTAAATTCTAAACAAGAAGGTAAATTTTTATTTAACTTTTTGGTTAAACTCACCAATAGTACTAGTTGCCTTGTTTGCAGACGAGATGACGACAAAGCCGAATCCTTCGCCTTCATTCCTGGTCACTGTGACGTCATACGGTACGGAGGCCCAACCACCAGTCGTTGTGTCGTATTGGACACCGTACCTATAATACAAAAAGGGTAAAATGATGCGAATTTCAAAACAGCACATGTTTTTGATGCAGTGGTATAGAATAGGCTTGCCTGAGGGTTGTGCAGTGCCCAGAACGATGTCCGTTTCGTCGGACAAGGAGAGAGTATTTTTCGTCCAAAACGTATACAAAAGTGTAGCTTCCATGTCTTCGTTTACTTCTTCAGAACACAATTTTAAGCATTGCGCAAACTGTTACCATGAATTCAGCACATGATTCTAAACGGTTAGATGTTTGAAATTTTTCATAGTTATTAAAAAAAATCAGCTGTTTCATAGAAATGTGTGAATATGTGTGTTAAAATGTACGGCAGAGCAAATTTGTTTTTTAATAACCGACTAGAAATGCCAATGCAGGAGGGGTCAGAACTGGGCCCGCCACAACAGCAACGGTAAGTCCCCTCTTTGAGGAGTGGCTGCTAGAAGGGCGCCACGGCGCCCTCACCTTCCGCCTGACGCAGGTCTTCACCGGACACGGTTGTTTCGGGCGGTTCCTGTTCAGGATAAGGCGGGAGGAAACGCCAGGGTGTCATCACTGTGTGGATCGCCCGGAGGACACGGTGGAGGTCTGCCCGGCTTGGGCGGAGCACCGACGTGTCCTCGTGGCGGCGAAGCAGTAATGCTCGCAAAGGAGGAGGCGGAGCGCGTGAGGGAGAGGCAATCTCTACGGCCTCACGCCCCTAGCCGCCGCAGGAGACGCGCTGGACGGGAGTCAACAGGCGCCTCCCGGCCACCGTAGGCGCGGGCTTGCGGGCGGCGAGCAGTGCGCAGCTCGCCGCCCGGTAAGGACCAGGCCCGGGTTGGACGGCGCGTTGTGTTCCACGCGCGCCTCAAAGAGATGTCAGCACGAACTGACGGGGTCCGCTAGGGCCGATGCCGCCGGGGCTGCGGGTTTTTCGAAAGAGATACCGTGGCCCCTGGCATAGGCAACTGAAGAAATCGGGTGGGTTTTAGTCAGTAAAAGTCTGACACGCCCTTCCGCTCAGCCCAGAGCGGGAGAGGTCATTTGATGATTTCTCCACAAAAAGGAGGGGTCAGAACCATGTACTGAATTCAAGGTTACAGTTTGCACGTCAATGTCCCTGCCACCCTTTAAAGTCTGAAATGTTATCATAATCCTAAATTTCTACTCATACCAATAAACTAATGGTCACACAATGGGCGGTCTTATCGCTACGAGTGATCTTTTAAAAACAACCTTTGCAATTAAACTAATTAACATAAAAATATAAATATAACAAATCATTTTCTTATTATTAGTAGAAGACACTGATTCTAACATAAAATAAGCATTAGTTTCTGAATGAATAGAGGCGGTAATTAACCACAATCCGTTACCAATGAGTTCCTCATACTTTTCCATAGCTGGGACAGCATATCACGGTAGTAAATGATATTATGGTAAACTTACATTGGTACATGTGCCGCGGGTGGATACATCGGCGCCGGGTGTAGAATGTTGTAAGACACCGGCGGCATGTTGTGATGCATCGCGGGGTCCGCACTGTGGATGAAATTATTTGTCAGCACTTTAATTTTGGACTCATGAAATACCTACGCTTACAAAACAACAGGAGAAGAATGGGAACACAGGACAATAACTGCAGATAGTTACAATTTTCTGCAATGGCAATTATTATTTTTAAAAGAAGTAAAAGGGGATTGAAGATTTTTATATGGAGCCTGGCATACCAACTGCCGCGCCATTTTGTTTTTTTTTTTCAAAATGGCGGTCACGCTTTACGTGGTGGTTTTGTCGTATTATGTTTTTTGTTTGCATTGATGTCAGCTATCGATTTATATAGGCTTCATGCGTGGCCGTCATCTTGAAAAAAAAAAAAATGGCGGCCAGCTAGGTATGCCACGGACCTTCAAAGCCCTTCATGTTTGGCCCAGTAGTCAGCAACGCTAATATCATTCGCTGACGTAGCGATTAGGTCCCCACGTGAACAGGTGACAGGGCATGCGTCGCCAGATGAAAGATGGGCCATAGATAGTGTTGGGCAATGATAATAATCCGGTTAATATCATTTGGCTAATAATCGATTAAAAGCTGCACCCTAATTGCATAACACACAGTCAATCGGAATCAGTATCATTTTGAAGCAAATTGCTAATCCATTGCTTCATAAGTTCGAAATAATTGTCTGCTCAACACGTAAATAACGCAATGAAAGTTGTTGAACTGTCAAAATGAAACCGATTCCGATTAATTGTGTGTTACGCAATTAGGGTGCAGGTTAGTAGCCATTAATAGCAATTATGGATGATAACCCTGCTGTTAATGTTACGAGTATTTTAGTGATTGAAAATTTCCCTTCATGGTTTTCAGGCTTAGGACTGCCAGATTAAACTTCATTTTCATCATCTTTCTTTGTAGTAAATAAATGTGCAATTTAAAATTAATCTAATTAACCTTGATTTTTGATTATTATATTTTTCATGTCCTTTGTTATTTTTTTAATTTCTTAATCAGTCATTTATTTGGGATTTTTTTTATTTTCGTTTTTAGTTGTTTTTTTTTTGTTTGTTGCTCAAAAATAATTTTCAGCCTAATTACTGCTAGAAACACTGGATTCTTCAAAATCTCCTAAGTTTGGTACACACGGCTACACGTCAAGCTATACAAAACCAGTTTGTCTTGGCCTCACTTTGTATGATATTTTCTCACAATGAACGGTCAGCTAATACTGGTTTTGCATAGCTTGATGAGTAGCCGTGTGTACATCGATAGGATCGGACGCTAATGGATCTATTTCTGGTGTATTAAGAAAAGGACTTCTTCACCGAAACACAAAGACTACCTACAATAGTATTGCCGAAACATATCAGTCGACGCACTGATTCCGGATTCGGTTGGCGTCGCTATAGTGCAGTTCATGCATCTCTTTCTGGCACGAAAAATATTAGCGCCAGAAAGAGATAGCACGAGAAACGGGGGTGCGGGGATGAATGTTAACTACTAACCGCTCGGGTATTTCCTTTGTTTATAATTTATTCACAGAAAAGAGCTAATAAGTAACTTACACAATGTACCTTACATTTGAACGTATCGGTTAAGCTTTTTCACATACAAAAAGTGAAAAAAAATAACAATACATTGAATCACACTGCGTACACGCACCCAATTTATGTTCACACCCACAGATTTTACAATAAAATAAAAAAAAGCATTTATTTAGCAACAATACATTATTAGCAGGGTTATCATCCATTGCTAGGCTATTAATGGACACTTATGGATTATAATCGCTAATAACTCAAAGCATCCGCATATTAACCCAACACTAGCCATAGACTACGGGGAGTCAGGAGGGAACCATCCGAGAAATCCCAACTTGGGTTTAAAAAGTGTATTTGTGATCACATGCAGGCCCATTCAGCAATAAATTAAAACAAGTATGTTTTTATTACGATATCTCATAGTACTCTGGACAGAGAGAGGTGGAAAGATTAGGGAGGCTTTTGCCCAGCAGTGGGATTAATTAACGGATAATAAAAAGATAAAAAAAATATCTCATAGTACGCGTATAGCTCGCTAAAGATACTGAGTACAGTGCAATACGCAGGTTACATAATGTTTCGAGTGCAATTTTTTGTGTGTATGAATGAATGGAGCTTGGTCAGGTTTGGTGGGTATTTTGGGTAAGGGTGAATGGTTCCCCTTTACCTCAATCGACGTCTTGTACGTGATGTTAACCAGGTCATATATTCTGACCTCCTGTCATTCCGAAATCAGCATGTAAGTAAATATTTGTGTCTTTAAGTGGTAACATAAATTATAGGCCAGCCGCTTAACTCTCGCGTAGCGTGAGGTAGCTGCGCGCGGGAGGGCGCGGTGACGTCACGCGACCGCTCAGGGATCTCAACTTGTGCCAGCTCTCACCTGTCGCGCGCGCAGCTACCTCACGTAACGCGGTTAAGCGGTCGGCCTATAGTCCGTATGATAATAAATTATAAACAATGTATGAATTATACTTACGTTAGTAATGGTTGGTGTGGATGCGGTGCCACCATTGTAGGAAGACCAAGGGGCTGAATATCAGCTCGATTGTGTCTTACACCTAATGTTACCTGTTAAAAAGGAATATACGTTAATAAAGTAATTTTTGAAGTGAAAACTTCTTTAGCGGCGTTGTGCACTTTTTTGTGATGGGCAAATTAAATTAAACTCGCGTCAGGACACGTGACCTGATCGAAAATTCGTAAGACGGAGCTCGCGTCAGGATACGTGACCTGATCGAAAATTCGTAAGACGGAGCTCGCATCAGGACACGTGACCTGATCGAAAATTCGTAAGACGGAGCTCGCGTCAGGATACGTGACCTGATCGAAAATTCGTAAGACGGAGCTCGCGTCAGGACACGTGACCTGATCGAAAATTCGTAAGACGGAGGGAGAGTAGACCGCATTCCAAAATATCAAAAATGCACAACGTTAATATTCAAGTTTTCACTTCTGCCGGCACTCCCGGAGTGCAACCCTTTTTTTTTTATTATCGTCTTTGATTCTTGACGATGTATTTTGGGAACACTAACGAGGAAGAGATGGTTATGAATACATTTTTAACAGCAAGTCTAGTTCAAAAATTCCTAAAAGATATGTTGTATTTAACCAATTCATTACTGACATTGGTTCAATGCAAGAACACGTTGGGCTTACTTCAATAGTTATTTTGCCATAGATTCAACGTTTTTTTTTCAAGCAGTGAAGTAGGTACGTACATCCTACTAATATTATAAACGTAAAAGTATGTATGGATGAATGGATGGATGTTTGTTACACTTTCACGCAAAAACTACTGAACGGATTTGGATGAAATTTGGCACATAGATGGTTAATAATAGGATTAATATATAGGATACTTTTTATCCCGATATTCCCACGGGATCGAGACTTACGCGGGTGAAACCGCGCGGCGCAGCTAGTCCTAAATAAATTCATGCACATCGGAAACAATTTGAAAACTCACGTGTCCTCTAGAAGCAGCTTGACACACGTAGGAGACTGCACGGGTATGCGTAGCTCCCGCTAGTGGTATGCCGTCAACGGAGGTCAGTAAATCGCCTGGTCTTAGGAGGCCATCCGCTGGACCACCTGATTTAGATATATAATAATGGAGTTAATATTAAAGAAAACTATACTTTAATTCCATGGAGTATTCTTTGTAGTTTGGTTCAGTTTTATTTGTAATTTCGGTTTTTGGCGACAGGTTACACTCTTAGCAGGTGGATGCCCCAAGGTAGCCCGCGAAATTCAAATTTTCTTACGTTTTTTGCAATTTGCTGGTCAGTACTAAGTTGTACGTTGATTAAATATGATTCGCGGCCGTAACAAATATGTATTTACATATGCACGAAGTGAATGATTTATTTTATTTATTTATTTACGCATATATGCACGCACTTTATTTTTGGTTTTACACGCAAGCATGCAAGCTACGAAGCATCGAGGAGCCGGGCTGGCGCGTTAGGCTCTTTGTAACACACGTTTTTCTCGAATAACTACGGTATATTCGCCGTGTCATCGGCACAGTCGTCAATGTTGTAGATAATTAGGGAAGCTTGTTGACGGATACATTTTTTTACGACGTGTTTTATACGCCGTACCGTAAGCGTAAGGAAACAGTGCCGTGTGCGTGTGTGTGCCTTACCCATAGGATCGTGCAAGACCAAAAAACTCAATGCAAATTGACAAAGGAGACAAAAAAGATATTGCCTAAAAAAAAACTGCTTATTAGATAGTGGCGCCGATTCCCTTGTTCACAAACTAAACTAAATTTAAGTTCAATGCATCTTTTTCTTTTTATTTAATTTAGAAAAGGACAGAAGATAAATATTAGTTTAGTCCTGTCAAACTAGTCAGCGCCTGACGTAAATTGACGTATTTTTAGCAGCCATGTTTTTAATCACGTCTAATCTGTCTATGGAGTATCTTAATTTGACAGGAGTAAACTAATATTTTTATCTTCTGTCCGTTTCTTAATGAAATATAAAGAAAAAGATGCACAGAACTTAAATTTAGTTTAGTTTGTGAACAATGGAATCAGGACCATTGTCTTATAAATCCTCTAAAGCAGTCTAATTACTCTTTCGTTTTTTCTTTGTAAAATGTTGAAAGTTTACAAAGAAACAGCTTCGATAGCATTAATGACATACCTGGCACAACATATCCAACCGCGACCCGGCTACCATCTTCAGTGCCGCCAACGATCCGGAAGCCGAAGCCGGCAGCCCCACGCGCCAGTCGCACTAACACGTCAGCTTCAGGGTCTTGTCCGCCCGCACCACCGGCCTCTACCTGTGGATCAAACTACTCAGTCTAAACTAGATTGTACAGACAACCGCACGTAGCATAATCATAATCACTCCACTGCTGGCACACACACAGGCCTCCTCTCTGTAAGAGGGACTGGGCTGTAATCCATCATGCGGGCCCAGTCCGGGTTGGTTGGTTCTAGGACATGCCGGTTTCCTCACGATGTTTTCCTTCACCGTTTTGAGAGCAGTGGCGATGAAATAATTTACACAAAGTAAAGCGCCTGTCTGGGATCGAACCTACGACCGTAAGTGGCGGCCGTTAATACTGGACCACCACTGCTCTTTCCGTACGTCCTTGGCAACAATTTGATGTTAACAGTACCTTAATGCCGTGGCAATAAGGATGGTTTCCGTAGTTCAAGTGTTACCACTGATGGGCAGTTGACCCTAGTTGTAACTAGTGGGTTTAATTTCCTACTTGATATCCGCGACCTTCTGAAGGAATACATTTCTGTACAGTGATTGAGTATCCTACAATATTATAAACGTGAAAGTTTCTATGGATGGATGGATGTTTGTTACTCTTTCACGCAAAAACTCCTAAACGAATTTGGATGAAATTTGGCACACAGATGGTTTGTAACCAGGATCAACGCAAAAACTACTAAATGGATTTGGATGAAATTTGGCACACAGATGGTTTGTAACCAGGATCAACATATAGGATAGTTTTGATCCCGATATTCCCACGGGTTCGAAACTTATGCGGGTGAAACTGCGGGGCGCAGCTAGTGTAGAATATACTTGAAGAACATACCTGTGGGTAGTTAGCAACATACAGGGTGTTGGGTTGTGCCTCGTTCTCGTAACAAGAAGGCGACTGTCGAGATACTGGAGAGTGCATGTGACGAGATGGCGAACTTTCTCGTAACCTACAGAAAATGAATAATAATAATTAGCTTTAGTTTAGAATTTAGAAAAATGGATAGATTGTTTACTGTGAGGACTAAATAGTAACCCCCTCTTGATAAGAATACGAAATAAAGTTTTTTCAGTGACGGAAAACTAAATACATATAATTAATGGTTTATTTGGAACAAAAATAGAATATAATATATAATCAAAGAAAACAATGTTACATGATGACAGCCGCTAAAGTTGTAGGAGTTTGTATACCTACCTAACTCTACTTATTATTATTCAAAGACTAAAGAAAATAACTATAAAAAGAAAACGAATGTCAATGTCTGTGACAGTAGTGAAGGAAAAACAAAAGTGTGTGATGTGTTAAAAAAAATTAATATAATTAAAACTGTGTGAAAATAACTCGTATTAAATTTGTGTTCCCGTACCAAACTAATAATTTGGACCATCCCACTACTCTGCTCAAACGTAAGTCTTAAACGTTATTAAGAAAACCTGGAAGACGTCCAAGTGGAAGACTTTGTCCATGAACATGAGCTTCAAGAAGATCACGATGATCACAATTTGGAGGAATTTCATGACGCTGTAGAAGAGTCGCTGCCGCGATACAATCTCCGTGACCGTGATCAACTGAAACGTCCAAAAAGATTTGACGACTACGTATGTGTCACAGAAGCTTATCCGTCAAACTTCGCGGATGCAATGAAGCGAGACGATTGTTTTGAGTGGCAAAAGGCTATGCACAGTGAATTAAAATCTCTAAAGGACCTCAATGTTTGGACGTCCTGTAACTTGCCTAAAGGTAAGAAAGCTCTTCCCTGCAAATGGGTTCTACGAATTAAAAGGAATCCTGATGGCTCTGTCGACAAATACAAAGTTCGTCTTGTCGTCAAAGGCTATAAGCAGAGAAAGGGACAGGATTATGACCAGACGTTTAGTCCTGTTGCCCGCCTTGCAACAATTAGAGCTCTGTTGAGTGTCAGCGCACAGGAAAACCTTCACCTAGTGCAGTTTGATGTTTGTACTGCGTTCCTCAATGGAACCCTGAAGGAGGAAATTTATGTACAACCACCAGAAGGTTATGCCGATAGTGAAGCTAATGTTTTGAAGCTGAATCGAAGCCTATATGGATTGAAACAAGCTCCAAGGTGCTGGAATGCCTGTTTCCAAGAAATATTGTTAGACATGGGCTTCAAGCAGTGTGAAGCTGACTGTTGTCTATACACCAAGCATGTGAATGGCAAGAAGCTACTCATTACATTATATGTAGATGATGGATTGGTAGCTGCCACGGATGAAGCTTTGGCTAATTCTTTTTTGAATGATCTTAAGGAAAGACTACGGATTACAACGAAACCTGCGTCTCATTACCTAGGTCTTCAATTAACTAAAAAAGGGGATGGCTCTGTTTTCATCAATCAGGAAGCCTACGCAAAAAGAATTTTGGACCGTTTCGGGATGGCTAACTGTAACCCTGTAGCTACACCTATAGAGAAGGAACCTTCACAATCAGGGAAAGCTGAAGCTACAGAAGTGGAAGACTTTCCATACCGTGAAGCTGTTGGCGCTCTCGCGTATCTCATGGTCGGAACACGTCCGGACATTGCCTACGCTGTAGGAGTTGCATCTCGAAAACTGGAATCACCGTCCAAAGAAGATTGGCTTCGAGTAAAACGCATTATGCGCTACATTAAGGGCACTAGCTCTTATGGAATTGAGTATAAAGCGCATCATTTACCAGGCGTGCTAGAAGGTTTTAGCGATGCAGATCATGGTGGAGATCGAGATACCGGACGATCTACTACAGGAGTGGTCTGTCGTTATTCTGGTGGAATTATTTCATGGCTGAGTCAGCGACAAGTGTCTGTCGCTATCTCTACGACTGAAGCTGAGCTTGTAGCAGCTAGTGAAGCAGCTAGAGAACTTGTTTGGCTAACGAGAATTCTGCAAGACCTTACTAAGCTTACGCATACACCGACACTCAGTGTGGACAATGAAGCAGCAGTTCGACTTACCCACAACCCGGAATTTCACAAGAGGACAAAGCACATACGCATTCGTCACTTCTATGTAAGAGAATTAGTGGCTGAAGGTGCTATTGAAGTTACAAGAATTGGTACAGCAAATCAAGTGGCTGACATTCTTACAAAGGCACTGCCACGTTCGAGTGTTGCATCTCTTAATCATGCAATGGGTCTTAGATCTCTTGAATAAGGGAAAGTGTAGGAGTTTGTATACCTACCTAACTCTACTTATTATTATTCAAAGACTAAAGAAAATAACTATAAAAAGAAAACGAATGTCAATGTCTGTGACAGTAGTGAAGGAAAAACAAAAGTGTGTGATGTGTTAAAAAAAATTAATATAATTAAAACTGTGTGAAAATAACTCGTATTAAATTTGTGTTCCCGTACCAAACTAATAATTTGGACCATCCCACTACTCTGCTCAAACGTAAGTCTTAAACGTTATTAAAAGTAAGGTTAGTTTCGTCCGGGAAACTTTATTTCATGTACCGAAAAACCTTGTCGCCGAATTGTACAACAAAGGGTTTGGTTCATCATCTGCCTAGCCTTTTCCCAACTACGTTGGGGTCGGCTTCCAGTCTAACCGGATGCAGCTGAATACCAGTATTTTACAAAGAACGACTGTCTATCTGACCTCCACAACCCAGTTACTGGGTAATACGATACCCCTTGGCAAACTTTCGGGCTACTGACAATCCTTAACAACTGTCAAAGATCCACAAATGGTATGTGAAGATGGTCACCCATCTACGGATCAACCGCAGCAAGCGTAGCTTAACCTGATCGATCGACCCATACCGTTGTTATTACTTTACCACAAGACACTCCAAGAGAGGATTTAATCGTAAGTCGAACCAACCAGCTGGATGTTATAAAAAGTTAATACAAATAAATTACTTTAGCGGCGATGACTTGATCCTGCTATTCGACGAGTTATTTGATGGCGACTGGCTTTGTAGTCGAGTTGATGGCGAGGTGGACAGCAATCGGTCTGTAGCACTGTTGTTAGATGGCGAATGACTTCGTAAACGACCTGAAAAAATAAATAATAATAATGTTTATTTTCTTCCACAACTAACATCCATCAACCAAATAAAAGTGTGGTGAAAATATCAGAACATTTCGTAGCTCTTCAACGTAAAGGAAGCAGTCTGAATAGTCCAGTCTGATATCCTTATACACTTAGAGCACATTTCGATAATTTAAATTCTATGGAAAAATGGGTTTCTTTTTTTTATTAGTTTGAATGATTTGTCTCACCAGTAGAATTTGATGGTGAAAGTGGCCTTACTCTACTGGTTGAAGGTGATTGTCTAGTAAGACCACCAATCGCCGCAGTTGTTGGTGAATGCAGCATACCATCTTCTGGGAAACCTGGACAATAGTTTATTTGTTTCAATTAAAGAGTATGTAATACGCTATTTAGATAAGTCAGTAAATGTTACATTGAAGGAGAATTAAATAGTATTTCTTTGCATCCAGTTGCATGTAAAATAGCACCATTTAGATTACGATTTCAAAACATCAAATTATTTCTGGGATGCCAGTAAGGCATACAATAACAACTGCTTCAGTTCAGCATCGAATGTAGTTTATGATTCTTGTTTAAACAATGTATAGTCAAGTTATTCTCACCTCCATTATCACTGCTATCCGCCACACTAGCGTTTCCCCTCCAGTACGCCGCATTCATATCAACATGTACAGTAGGCGTGGGTACCTCTTCCCAATTTCCATTCCCCCATCGTTCATTATTTTCCCACTGGTTCCCATTCGCACTTCCATCCCATTTTTGGCCATTTTCAACCCATTTTTGTCCATTCTCTTCCCACTTCTGACCGTTTTCATCCCATTTCTGTCCGTTTTCAACCCATTTCTGTCCATTTTCATCCCATTTCTGTCCGTTTTCGACCCATTTTTGTCCGTTTTCATCCCATTTCTGTCCGTTCTCCACCCATTTTTGGCCGTTGTCGTCCCATTTTTGGCCATTCTCGTCCCATTTCTGTGCGTTCTCGGCCCAGCTCCGTATGTTGGAGTTGTCGAGCCACGTGTCCCGCTCGCGCCAGTGCGCGGGCGCGGCCAGCGCGAGGCGCGTGCCCGGCGTGCTGCTGCGGCGGCGGCGCGAGATGAGACTTTCTCTTTCACGATTTTTGTGTTCTGGTACTGCGTATGTTGCTTCTGTTGAAGGTAATAAAACTGGTAGGTATTTATTTTTATAATAATATGCAATAATACACTCAGATAATGGTGTTGAATTGATTAACCTTTTGTAAAATAATAAAATTAAATTTGTCACAAACTGGTAGACAAATAAATTAACTTCACATTGTCGTATCTTACCTGAATTCATGCCATTAAGTCTATCTCTCAACGTATCCTGTGTGTGTAGGTTTGGTGACCGCAGTTGTTCTGCAGTTGGCGTCTTACTTCTAATCAACTGGTTGTTATTTGATGCAGCTGTAAAATTAAATTAACAATGAAATTATCTCGAACCATCATCATCTGCCTAGCCTTTTCCCAACTATGTGGGAGTCGGTTTCCAGTCTAACTGGATGCAGCTGAGTACCAGTATTTTACATGGAGCGACTGCCTATCTGACCTCCACAACCCAGTTACTGGGTAATACGATACCCCTTGGTAAGACTGGTTGGCAGACTGTCAAAGATCCACGAATGACAGCCGGGACCAACGGCTTAGCGTGCTTTCCGACGTATGGAGGGGTCTCGGTATGTAAAGATGGTCACCCATCCACAGACCAACCGCGGCAAGCGTAGCTTAACCGGATCGATCGACCTGTGCGGCTGTTATTATTTAGCCACCAGCCCCTCCAATAATCTCTAACCACTAGGACTAAAAACTTACACAGGCATTAAGCTTTTTGTGAGGATTAGTATAAAGTTCAGATTTTTCTGATATAATGAAAAACTTGAATGTTACGTCTGTCAATCAAGTAATTGCTTAGCTTGGGACTAGATGGCGCTGTGTGAAATGTCCAGGGATATTATTATTATTATAATTGGTCTAATATTACTAGAACGAGACAAGCTCTATGTTGAGCATATGACCACTTTTGAAAGAATATAGATTAGGACAGGATACTATCCTGCGCTTTTTTAGGGATATTATTATACTACAAACTGCTATAAGACATACCTTTGTTAAATGTCCTGAGAAATACAAAATACTTACTAGATACAGGTTGTACACGAGTCGCCGATCTACTCCTGGGCGCTCTAGTAGCTGCGTTGTTACGTCTCCACACTCGAAGCGTGGTCTCGTGCATCGCTGGGCAGTCTTTTAGTACCTGTTTGAAAGAAAACAAAGAATGAATCAGTATTGAAAATACAGGATGAATTTGGAGCTGAGACTTCATGACTTCTTCGTGTCGTTGGCACGACTGAATTTTAAATATTGTTGGCCAGAAACTTTGCCACTTCCACGGCGTCATCAGTGGCAGCGCAGAGGTCACATTGACTGCATGTTTTGGGGCACAGAGGGCAGGATAGGAGGTGGAGCATGGTTTGTGACATAGCTCCACAATCACACCCTACTGCCGTTCCGTCAAGGTAGCCCCACTTTACTAGGTACAGTCAACAGCAAAAGTAGATGATCAAAATCAGAAATTCAATACTAATGCACGGAGTTCTCGTCAGAACTGTGTGGCGTTGAAGTGATTCAAAAGTATGTGATTGTAAATTATACCAAACATTTACTACTACTACTACTACTACAGTACAGCTGCCATATAGCTGCGAACTCCGTTCATTATTATTGAATTTCTGATTTTTATCATCTACTTTTGCTGTTGACTGTACCAGTTACTTCATGACGAAATTGTGATAAATGTCAATGTCAATGTAAAGTCGTCGTATGTTAGCTTCTAGTAAAGCCAGTCGTTAACCCTGCATTTTTTTTTAAAAGACTTCACCCGGTACCTACTGCCTACATCAAGCAGTCGTTAGAAGGTTTAATTCTGTATTGTTCAGAAAACAATTAATTTATACAGTGATTGAAAGAGCCAGTTTTCTCCCAAAAATGATAGAGAGAGAAAGAGAGATATCGCGATAGGATTACCTGTACAACATGTTGGTGTGGTGCATGACGCACATCATTTTCTCCAATCTGCAGCAGTAAGTCGCCTTCCCGTAGTCCTGCACATCTACTACGATCTAACACCTGGGATGATAAAAATGTAAACATTAACGAAATCTCAAGTTTTATCTATTTATGCTTCTATCGAGTTAGTGGTCTATATTATACAATGTGTAACAGAATTAATGCACATTATGAAAATAGTTTGTTCAGAATCGTTTACTGAATCGATTTTTGTAATTTTTAGTATAGGTAATATTTTATCCCAAAAATAATTAAAACTACGTAAACTGCTGTTACACTTCCGCTGTACAGTCAAAACAAACCAAAATGGATGAAATACCTACTACGCTAGACCCTTATACAAGTGCGACTGTGTGCATGTGTAGATTTGTAATGTGACTATAATTTTCTCCTAAAATCTGTACAACTAATTTATAAAAAAAACAGTGTTTTATACATAATAATGAAAATTCAGTGTATGTATTATGATTATAACATAATATTCTAATTGGGGTGTCTGGTGGTGTGCGTTAATTGCGGGACATATTGTATATTTTATTCTTATATTCAGTTTTGTTTCGTTAAACTTTACTCTGAGTCAAAATGCATTTTCATCTATTTAACAGGAGATGCACTAATTGGGTTCTAAAAAGTCACTGAAGAATTTGATACATGGCATTTAAAATCAATTTCTTCAAGAAATAACTCGTATTGACGACTGTTCGGCTCACTTGAACCACAAACCGCTAAATAAGTTTCCCGCTAAACAAACATGACAGAGACAAACTAATGTTACACGTTCACACACATAAATAATCAGCCTATGTTCCCTCTGCTGGGACACAGGCCTCCTCTCTGTGAGAGAGTGGCCCGTAATTCGGTGGTACTAGTGGGAACGAACGTAATCTATCACGTGGGCCCAATCACATTCGTTTAGCGTTAAATTCATTTAGTGTCTTGTGATGCAAGCGGGTCTTAGCGTTTAAATGTCACTTACCTTCTTGACTTTCTGGCCATGAACGCTATCAGCGATGGTAAACCCGAAGCCCGCTGCGCCTCGACGTAACGTGAGTACTAATTCTCGTCCCGGTTCGTTAGTTGTGTTGTTGTCAGCTCGTGATTGATGTTCTGCAAATATTCAGAATTAAATGAGTATGCTATATTCTTGCTATGATGATGAAAAGGGTTCCAAGATAATTAGTAAAACTCCTTTTTTTTTTATGAGGATGGGAAATCATCAATTGACCCCTCCCGCTCTGGGTGGAGCGGAAGGGAGTGTCAGACTCTTACTGACTAAAACCCACCCGTGTTCCTTCCTTAGCCCTTTATGTAAAGCTCCTTAGTCATTTAAATTAGTTTTATATTAAATTAATTGTTGAGTTCTCTTTTGTGGAAGTAAAAACAATAATGCTCGTCATTTTTATCTTGTTGGGGCCGAACAAACTATCCAAATCTCATGAAAATAATTTCCTTTAAAGGAGTTTGTTGTTTTAGAGTCATTTGATCACAAAAGAGAGGCATTCTTGTAATTTTAAGAACATTCACAGTCTGATGTCAGTCACAATCTGTCAAAAATTTTTGACATTGATTGTCGCTGAGATGAGATTGCGACTAGATTTTGAATTACGGGAATTGACCTTTAGATACAGTCCTTTCATAGTTGATTTACCTCTGAATTTTATCACTGTGATCCTTATTTTCATTACAATTAGGTTGCTATTGGGATGCTGCGATCATAAAAACTGTGAAAGGACTGCACAGTCCCTAGTTATTTGAACTCTAAGTTAGCATCACCTTCAAAATTACAACGAGCTTTATTCTTATTGAAATAAGGTTGTTTTTGGGTTACTGCTTGGGCTGCTGTCACAGGTAAACTAACTGTGATAGGACTGTAGCATGACACTTTGACAACAGATTTACTGTTGTGTTCACAATCACAAATCTTCCGCCCTAATTTTTGTACAGACGCCAGCACATCAAGCTACTACAATCTGTCAAATTTCTTTAATAGATTTTCAACTTTATCGCTAAAGCTTTAAGGTTCAAGGTTGATTGCGAAAATTTGACAGTTTCGGGTAGCTTGACCTGCTGGCGTCTGTACATCAATATTACAATGCACTTGTTTTACGTAGGTAAAAAAACTTTTTATATAATAAACCCATACTAAATATCTTAAATCAAAGAGCTAGTCTTACCACTAGCTAAAGACAGCACATGATCCAGCGACGGGCACCTCGGAAGCTCCTGATTATCATCGTTAATAGTCAGTTCATCCAAATCAAAAGACCTGGACATCATCCTCCTCTGTCCTGGGCTGTGAGGAGTAGGACCACTGTCCACCTTATCTCGACCCCCCTGGGCTGAAGAGTCCAGGTTCGGAGAATCCAGGTTGAATCTGGAATTGTATGCAGATCTGAGTATTTCTCTAGATTGTCCTTAGTACTAAGGAATTGGTTTATTATTATAACTAGCTTCTAGCCCGCGACTTTGTCGCGTAATTAATAATTTCTTGTTTTGTCACTGTGTGTCGCGTGGATCCACGTTCCGGCGTAAAAAAATATTGCTGTTCCATACATTTTGACCGCGTAGGTATTGCACTTTTCTATGAAACAGAAGATTTTTTTTTTTGATAACCTACGAAAACCTTCGACGCTATGGGGTCTAAACTCATGTGCTGAATCCATGGTTACAGTTTGCGCGTCGATGTCCCTGCCACCCTGTATAGGCTACCTTTTATCCCGATTAACGCGAACGAAGTAGTAGGCAAGGGCTAGTGTTTGATAAAAGTCGTTTTTTCTGAGCTTACATTACATAGAAAAAAACAAAAATCTCTACGACGCACTATTTTAAAGATATTAGCGAAAAAACTCAAAATTGGGAACTTTTATCCCCTCCGCGGCTCACCTCTAGATACGGGGACTTTTAGTATGTTTACCCCCTAAGCACCCTTAACAACTTTCTGAAGAAATCGCTTGGGTCCCAGTTTACGCATTCTACAACACCTTTGTTCAGTGGACTATAAGTAAACATTATACGACACTCAGTTGTTTTTTTTTTCAAAAAAAAATTTTTAGCACCTCTAGCATAATTAGTGTATAATGTTTCCATTTCTGGGACACAGGCCTCCTCTATAAAAGAGGGAGTGGGCTGTAATCTACCACACGGGCCCAGTGCGGGTTGGTAGATGCCACAGGTCTTCGAATTTTTAGCTCTAGGACATGCCGGTTTCCTCACAATGTTTTCCTTCACAGTTTTTGAGAGCACTGGTGATGAAATAATTTACACAAAGTAAAGTGTTTGTCTGGGTTCGAACCTACGACCTACAAGTCGTAGGTCGCCGTTACGACGGCAACCACTGCTCTCAAGCTAGATAGACTAAGTAATATTCACCTGGTCCGCAGTGCCCTGGTCAGTTGTTGCATAGCAACAGCGTCTGATGTAGCAGGAGTAGTAGCGTCTACTGCCATCGTGCTTAGCACACGAGTGTTCGGGTCTTCGGAATCGAACGATAGAGGGTAACCTGCAAATACGATAGGATATATAGTTTTAATAGGGACTCGTCGCTAAATAATAACAGCCGCAAGGCTCGATTGAGGGTTAAGCTAAGCTTACCGCGGTCGATTTGTGGATGGGTGACCGTCCATTACATTTCGAGAAGTCCCCCGTGCCTCGGAAAGCACGTTAAGCCCTTGGTGCCGGCTGTCGTTCGTAGACCTTTGACAGTCATTTTGCATACAGACAGTGATTTTGCATCACTGACCAAATCACAGTGATCTTTATTCTCATTGTAATAAGGTTGCTGTTAGGTTGCTGCCACTGACAAATTTGTCACAATCACTGTGTCCTTATTCTCGTTACAATAAAGCTGTTGCTGTCAGAGGTAAAATAGGCGATTTCTGACTTTCCTAGTAGTTAAACCTCAGTTGGTCTTGGTTTTTTTGATCCTTATAAAAATCAAAAAGCTTGGCAACAAATTATTTTTTTTTGTAAAAATTCCCTGTTTTTTTTTTGTACAGTCCATTCCATTATTTTCATAATCCATGAATGCAGATCAAAATGTCTCAAAAGTTAAGGACAGTCTCCTTAGACCGTTTTCCTGTACCTACAACGGTTAACGTACCAGCCCTTTTACCCCATCTTAAAAATCCAACCTGTGGACACAAATGTTTCCTAAACATAGTTGTCTATGGTATAGACAACTATGTTTAGGAAACATTTGATTCGCATAGACTCTATGCGACTATGCTTACCTCTAACAAGATGCAGCGTGACGTCAGTTCCAGGTGTAATAGACTGGAAGATTTGAGCGACGAGAGCATGTGATAACCCTCGTACACCTCGATTCCCAACTCCGACTACCACGTCACCGGGACGTAGGGCACCTGAAGGAAAAAAAAAATAAAAAAACTTTATTTCAGACATACGTCCATACATTTTTACAAAGAAAGCGAAAGCGAAAAAGTCAATATGAGCTTTCTTTCGCTCAAATGTTTGTTTTAATAGGTATACTTTCATGGAAAACAAGCAGGTGGTATGGTAAGTAGCACCTGCAATAATAAAAGCAGGTGTGATACTATTTTTCTTAAATCTGTCGTATATTCTTTTATATTCCATTAACCTTAACGAACGCAACAATGGTAAAGTAGATTGTGTTATGTAATTAATATAAATTTGTAGCGGTATCTACAACGCCACATGCAAACAACGCGTCATACTGACGTCACGCAAATCCTGCATCTCGCAAGCAGAGTTTACCGCGCAATTAGCATACATACAAACTTGCGGACATCAGTCGTTGGGCAGTTGCCCGCCAGACACAACACCCGTCTGGCCGGAGGATCCTCCCTTTTCTATGGAGGATGAGTGAACTTTACACCCTGTTCCTCATACCTCTATAAATTTATTGTTATTGGGGGAGGCCTTTGCCCACCAGTGGGACAATATAGGGTAATGGAAAAAAACACTTACCATCAATCCAAGCAGGACTATGTGGCACGATGCTGCGTATTTGAAGATAGCCTTCTGTTTCTGGAATACCTTCAGCACCGATTAGCGTGAAGCCCAAACCCTGGAGACAGAAACAAACATAAGGTAAGGGTAAGATATTAATCCAATGACATTGAATAATTCTCCAGCTTTCCTTAGTGGTAACCCTGAGGGTTTTTAGGGTTCCGTAGCCAAATGGCAACGGAACCCTTATGGATTCGTCATGTCTGTCTGTCTGTCTGTCTGTCCGTCCGTATGTTACAGCCGCTTTTTTCCGAAACTATAAGAGCTATACTGTTGAAACTTGGTAAGTAAATGTATTCTGTGAACCGCATTAAGATTTTCACACAAAAATAGAAAAAAAACAATAAATTTTGGGGGTCCCCATACTTAGAACTGAAACCCAAATTTTTTTTTTCATCAAACCCATACGTGTGGGGTATCTATGGATAGGTCTTCAAAAATGATATTGAGGTTTCTAATATCATTTTTTTCTAAACTGAATAGTTTGCGCGAGAGACACTTCCAAAGTGGTAAAATGTGTGTCCCCCCCCCTGTAACTTCTAAAATAAGAGAATGATAAAACTAAAAAAAATATATGATGTACATTCCCATATAAACTTCCACCGAAAATTGGTTTGAACGAGATCTAGTGAGTAGTTTTTTTTTAATACGTCATAAATCGTAACGTAACGGAACCCTTCATGGGCGAGTCCGACTCGCACTTGGCCGGTTTTTTCAGCAAGTATATTCAGCACGAAAACTTTATAGCAGAATATATTGGGCGTGATGACAGAATACCATGAATGTATTATATTGTCAAATATATTTTTAGCGTTTTCTCATACTGAATATGCTAGCTGAAAATCCCTCTGGGCTCCCCTACTGTACGTTTCGTGGGAAGCGGTTTATGGGAGTATTTCAAAAGAGGGTCGTCTCTTCTTAATTACCAGTCATAGTCTATGGAGAGGCTGAGATACAGAATTTGAAGTTAAAAGGCACAGTGATAGAAGCCTTCCTTTTTCAGTGAAAGAAGTCTCAGGTCCTAAAGTAATCATAAAACTTCAGAAGCGTAACACTAACATTACCTAATTATAACCTGTCACTTAGAAGTTATTAAATTACCTTCCAACTCATACCCGTTAATTTTAAAACAGTACCAGTATTTAGCTCGGTCGTCACGGCTACTGCGCAAGGATAAACAGGGTCAACAAGTTACGGTTCAGCTCCGTCCCGCACGGAAACATGGGACTCTTTTAAAGAAAGTCGTCCTTTCTGGTGAATTAATTATTTGATTCCTACGTTTTGTTTGTTTTCAATTATAAACGTGTGTGAAAGACTTTTGTCTATTCTTGTTAGAATGGATATGGAATTTGTTAGATACGAGGCACAAGAGAAAATCTTATGCTTGTGCATAACACGATCCTATGCTTGTAGAACAGTGGTGGTCCAGAGTCCAGTGGTGGCTTAGTGGTAAAGGCCCCGACTTACCCCGAGATATAGGCCATGGGTTCGAAACCAGGCAGGTGCTTTATTTTGTGTAAGTAATTTCACCACCACTGCTCTCAAAACGGTAAAGGGAAACATCTTGAGGAAACTAGCATGTCCTAGAGCCAAAAATTCGAAGACATGTGACATCTACCAACCCGCACTGGGTCCGCGTGTTGGATTACAGCCCGTTCCCTCTCGAAGAGGCCTGTGTCCCAGCAGTGGGAACATATATAACAGGCTGATTATAATCCTCGTTATGCAGGGTTATTTGTAAAACACCAGCAACCTCTTAAGAGGTCATTGTACTCATCATTATGAACAACTTTTACTATAGGACCAAACCGGAAATCGCGAAAAAAAAATCTGCTGCTCCCTATATTTTGACGAGTAATGTGAACACAAATGTAGGGAACAACTGATATTTTTTTTTGCTATTTCAGTTTTGGTCTCATAGTAAAAGTTGTTCATAATGATGAGTACAATGGCCTCTTAAGAGGTTGCTGGTGTTTTACAAATAACCCTGCATAACGAGGATTTGTCATACTACGCATGCTGGTGACTCTACAGCTACCTTTTTCGGGCACATGTTTCTCAAACATTTTCGTTAATACATTCTTAACGGTAACTACATCTATGTGTTGAGATCTTTAAAGTTTAACGAAAACATGTGGCGATGCGAAAATGACAGCCTATTTCGCGACTAATATCCTAGTCAGGTCGAGGCTAAATATAGGTACGGTCAGCTGCATTAATTGGTCCCTTTTCAAAGGGATTTGCTCACGTGAGTGGTACCCAATTAATGCTTGAGTGACGTCTGTAGAAAGCATCTAAAAACATTACACTCCTTCTGGGGCAATAGGGTACCACTACACACAAAATACCTATAGTCGTCGCGTTTAAGCAAAGCAATAGCGGTCATTGAACCACCTACATTTTCCATCTTTTTAGGGTTCCGTACCACAAAAGAAAAAACAGAACCCTTATAATATACTTCGTTGTCCGTCTGTCTGTCTGTCCGTCTGTCAAGACCCTTTTTCTCAGGAACGCATGGAGTTATCAAGTTGAAATTAATATCAAATACTCAGGGCTGCAATCCCTTGAAGCAGTGAAAAAATCAAACTTCTAAGTCAACGCAATCAAAAGATACGGGCATATTTTGACACTCGACAACTATGCATTGATATATTCCGACATCCAAAGGAGTGTGACATCAGAATAAGGTCGACAGCCAGACACTGATTCACAAAAAAATCGGAAATGAATTGAATAATCGGTTCTGAGTCATAAGCACAGGGAATTATTCGGAAACGTCATTCTAATAGCTTCGGAAACGTCAGTCTGATTGCTTACCTGAGTGCCTTTAGTGAGAGTGAGAGTAAACCTCTCGCCGCGAAGCTCTCCCGTGGGCGTAGGCCCGTTAGACTGGCTGGTGCCTCCATTCTCAGATGACAGTTTCTCCGCTGAAATAAAATTGAGTAAATATTAGTGTTATTTTTCTCGCGCACTGCAATCAGCACAGAAAACATCTCTTTATGAATAAAAGAAACAACACGTAAATCCAATAAGTGGTTCTCCAGTTTTTAAACGTACTAATGGACATACAGACCGAGTTATTACTTATGTATGTTGAGTTCATAAGAAGTAAGTAAGGATGTTAAGATTGGTACTCGCTTATTATAGTCCTAAAACCTGCACACCCTGATTGCGTAACACACGATCAATCGGAATCTGAATCATTTTGAATCAAATTGCTAATCCAAGGCTTCATAAGTTCGAAAAATTTGTCTGCTTAACACGTAAATAACGCAATGAATGTTGTTGAACTGTCAAAATGGAACCGATTCCGATTGATCGTGTTTTACGCAATTAGGGTGCTGAGTTGCGTCATCATCTACCTAGCCTTTTTAACCCCAACTAAGTATGTTGGGGTCGCCTTCCAGTCTAACCGGATGCAGCTGAATACGAGTATTTTACATGGAGCGACAGTATTTTACACGGAGGAAAGAAAGAAAGAAAATACGTTTATTTGCGGTAAACATGACGCAAAAATGAACATAAAAAACAAAAAAAAAACAATAAGATATGGTTGACAGGCGTCACATCCACGCAAAACGGCTGTCGATCAGCATTATGCCGCGACCCTATGCAAGACAGAGCCCCAGTGCTGGTTTTCAGCGACAGCCGGCGTCGACGTAACAACGTCGTCCGGTGCAGCAAACAATTATCCATCAACAATTATTTTTATTTTTAAAGCAAACAGTTATTATATTATATTACTAGGGGTGGAGGGGTCTTGGTATGTAAAGATGGTAACTCATCTACGGACCAACCGCGGCAAGCGTAGCTTAACCTGATCAATCGACCCGTGCAGCTGTTATTACTTTGCCACAAGCCCCTCTAGTTGTGTATAGCCATCAATTTGCCTATCATTACAAAACGAATGACTGGCTTGTTGGTCTAATGGTCACAAAGCTATTTTGTTCGATTCCCAGGTCGGGCAAAGTGTTATTATCCCCACTGCTGGGACACAGGCCTCCACTCGGTGAGAGGGAGTGGGCCGTAATCCACCACGCGGGCCCGCAGTGCTGGTTGGTACATGTTACATGTTTTCGAAATGTTGGTTCTAGGACATATTGTGAAATAAAAACAACACGTAAATCCGGTTCTCCAGTTATTAAACGTATTAATCGACAGAACTACATGATCATGGGACACAGGCCTCCTCTCTGTGAGAGGGTGTGAGCCGTAATCCACCACGCGGGCCCAGAGCGGGTTGGTAGACGTTACGTCTTCGAACTTTTGGTTTTAAGACATGCCGTTTCCTCAAGATGTTTTTCTTAACCGGTTTGAGAGCAGTGGTGATGGAATAATTTACACAAAGTAAAGCACCTGTCTAGGTTCGAACCTACGACCTACAACTCGTAAGTCGCGGCAGTTACCACTGGGCCATCACTGCTCTCGCAGCATCGTCTGACTATCACCAATTAGCCAGCAAAGCATGATCAATATGGCAAGATGCCGTATAACCTAACAACTGGTTTAGAAACCCTTGTTCGAAAGTGCAACAGGATGGTACTTATCCGCATCTATAGACAATTGACAAGACCTTCTAATTAACCTTTAGAAGTACGTCGAGTCGTCGAGGAACTACAATGGAAGAAGAAAGCGCGTTGCGCCGATCCCGATTAGCATGGGGCAAGACAGGAAGATGATGACGTCGTCGAAGTGTCATGTAGATGTTAGGGTCAACTCAGCGGGTTAATTGCGTAACACACTAACATTAGCAATGGAAAGAAAGAAAGAAAATACATTTTCGCACGGACTAAAAGACTCAATACACCAGATACATACATCAGAGGGGCAATTCTCGTAATTTTAAGAACGTTCACAGTCTGGTCTCAGTCTCAATTTGTCAAACAATACTTCTAATTTCCCTACATTTTGACAAGTTTTTGACATTTGTTTGTCGCCGAGATGAGACTGCGACTAGATTTCTAGATTAGAATTACGAAAACGGCTTACTTTAAGCAATACCTCTAAAAGCTAGGTATTCATTTCCTGAATTCCCAGCAGATCATTAACAATCCCTCTAATTTTCGTAAAATTTCATTTCATATTTGGTGTAAACATTGCCGCATGAAAAAAATAAAAACCGTAATTTTATCGGTAAATTTTTCATTACAGTTTTTATTAATCAAATTGGTTCTTTATTTTATATTTCTACAGTTTAAATGTTATTTCATTGTGATATGAATTGCACACAGATCATATTATGAATTGTCAGTTTGTGACCATTTTACGATTTTTAATATGATTCATATTGATATCCTATTATGATTCTGCCAAAATGGCCGTTTTAGGCCACTTTTTATTTGATCTTTATTTTTTTGTTTTTATCAAACAAAAAAATAAAGATCAAATAAAAAGTGTAAAGTCCGATGTAAGAAATTAGCAGGAAAATGTGCCTCATGGCTTTCATTTTGACAGTTCAACAACATTCATTGTGTTATTTACGTTGTAGAGCAAATTTTTCGAACATACATATAAAGCAATGGTTTAGTAATATCCTCCAAAATGATTCAGATTGTGATTGCTATGCAATTAGGGTGCAGGTGGTCTCCATTAGGCATGAATTTCTAATGATTTGCATGATGACGTGATACCACGAAATAATAAAAGTATTAACGCTGACATAGCAACTCATGTCTTGTACAATAACTGTAATTGGCATTTATAAATACGCTAGCTAGTTGCGTAAAACAAAAAGAAAAGTCGAGATTTATTTCGTGACTTCGTTGGGGCATTCGCGCTGCGAGACCTACTCGCTAAGCACGAAGTCCGTAGTTTCGGCCGGATTTACGGTCGATACCTACTCCGTAACAAATACGGACATATGATTAGGTTACGACCTAGAAACGAATGACACCATGATTTGATTTGACATTTTTCCCCGTTGTCCCCACTCCCGATGTGTTTTTTTGCCTGTCCATCATCGTTTGCCTAGCCTTTTCCTAAGTATATTATTTGTGTTGGTATATACCATTGTGTATACCAGTGTTTGTGTTTTTCCCCGTCCAAAATAAGTTAATCGGGTGTAGGGTTCTCTCCGAAGTTTTGAACTACTTTCGGACGGGCTCATATTTTCGTAGACGGATATGGGCCCGGTGATTCGTCAGACGATTTAGTATTCGCACAGGCATTTTATCAGCCAAAGCCCAAATACAAAAGAAAAGCTCATGTCCTGGAAAATAGATTATCTAGTAACCACGGGGCCGAGGGACCGAGTCCCCAGGATCGGCTTCTTTGTCATGGCGAATTAACAACAGCTGTAAAGCTAAATTACGTCGATCTCGTTTGGGCCATTTTTTAAAGGTTAACTTTACATGGATTTCATCTACTGTATATTCCCTGTGAATTGTGTATTCAGTTATGTAAATCAGCATAAATAATCAAATAAATTACTGTTTGCACGCTCAATTGACTCCGTATATGAACAAAAGATCAGCATTTACTTTGTCGAGAAAAAATTAAGATTTTTTATAGTTACTTTGCATAGACAGAACAATGCATACGTAATTGTATGGATTTGAAAGGTATTGATGGACATCCCTCTCGCAGAGAGGAGGCCTGTGTCCCAGCAATGAGAATGTTTTTGGCTGATTATGTTGATGAACAGTTTAGTGGGAGTATCGAAGTAGCTGTCGGAAAAATATAAGTACATAATACTTATGTCTCCTATGAGCTTTTCCTATTGATCTTTTGAATGATAAATGATTTATTTTCTGTAAGTAGGTTTTTGGTTTGGTACTACACTAATGAAGCCCTCCAGACCGAATATCGGCCATGGCGACCAATTTCAGCGAAGACTAGCCTTCGGCGCGGGAGTTATGATAGTGCACAAGTGTGTGCGCAGATACAGCTGCAATCTCTCTTCCCTCACTCTCACAGTCCGATGGGACGGCAATCCGACACGACCGGAGGGTTCAGGTGTAGGGTCAATGTCTTAACGCCTTGTTGCCGAGCGTGGGGTCCTGGGTTCGATTCACGGGTTGGGGAAAATGTTATGGGGATTTTCCATTAGGAATTTCTTAGTAATAGCCCGGAGTTTGGAAGTTGGCCGTGTGATACCCCTGTCTCGGAAAACACGTTAAGACGTTGGCCCCATTAATTATATCAACATGATAACAGTAAGTATTATCAGCCGATAAAATTAAACTGCAGGGCGAAAGCACCTTCTCACAGTACAGAGAAGCGGCTTCATCATCATCGGTCCCTGTTTCGATTGAAAATTTTAAAGACGAAGTTTCTTTGCGTAATTTCTCAAATACTACACAGAAAGTAAAAATCGAGAATAGGCAAAGAATGTTAACAGTCGATTACTCAATTTGAGATCAACAGAAATAATTGAGTATTTTGTGAAAGTGAGCCGAGGCGATGATGGGCAACCATTCATTAGCATACTTATCACTCTTGGTGCAACATTGGAATGCTCCAAAAAAACTGTAAATTGGTAACTAGTTGAAGTTCGATTTCATTTGCAACAGCAGAAATATTGGACATTTTCAAACTAGATGCATGCAGCTAAATTTTACTGAAAACACCCGACGTTCGTGATAAGAGGTTTTTGCCTTTAGAATTGTGTATCGTAATAAATACCATGTTAGGTTTTTAAGTTTTCATATTATTGCAACTGGGACTAACTGGTTAGCGTGATTACAGAGGCAATATAGGCAAAGTAAAGTTATAAGAAACCTTTTTTCTCATCATCTCAAACTCAATGCATTTGTCATCTAATCTTCCTAGCCTATTCTCAATTATGTTTCAGGGGGTTCCAGTCTAACCGAATGCAGCTGAATACCAGTGTTTTACATGGAGCGACTGCCTGACATTCACAACCTAGTTACTGGGTAATACGATACCCCGTGGCAAGAATGGTTGTCAGACTTTCGAGCTTAAGACTACCCGTAACGACTGTCAAAGATTTCCGAGGCACGGATTGGCTTAAAGTCCTCCAGACCTAATTTCAGCAAAGGCGACCAATCTCAGCGGAGACCAGCCTTTGACCAGCTGCGGGAGAAATTATAGTGCAGAAGTGTGTGCGCAGACAGGTGTACTCTCTATTCCCTAACTCTCATAGTCACGGAGGGGTCTCGGTATGTAATGGATGGTAACCTAGCCATGAACAACAACCTAGGCAAGCGTTGCTTAACCTTGAAGATTGACCCGTGCGGCTTTTATTATTTAGCTACGAGATCCGACAGCGTAAAATAACGAAGAGCTTTCGTTTCAGGAAACTAACTAACTAAAACTATGGTCGTTGGTCAGTAATATCCCACAAAACCGTTTAGATAATCTCCCTAACATAATATTCACGTGAATAAACTTCAAAGAAAACATTTTGGTCAACTGCGTCCACGCTTCCGCATGATCTAACTATTTAGGGACACCTTTGGCGAAGGAGTTACCCTTGAAACTATAATTTAAATAGGCAGAGGGAGGACATGGTGAACCTGAGACTAGAGATGCCGATGCATTTCACCAGCTTCTATGCCAAATCTTTTACTGTATAAGCAGTACGGTTATGGAATGACTTGCCCGTGTCGGTAAGGCGTGCTCAATCATTGTCTACTTTTAAAAAAAATGATAAAAAAAAATCAACCGACTTCCAAAAACGACACTACAAAGAAAAAAATTACTTTAATTTCGGAAGTCGGTGTCGTTGGGTTCACATTTTCGTTGTTTGCCACCGACTTCCGAAAATAAAGTAATTTTTTTCTTTGTAGTGTCGTTTTTGGAAGTCGGTTGATTTTTTTTTGCAAAATTACCAGTAATTTTGGTTTAAAAACCAAACTACTGAACCGTTTTTGATGAAATTTCTATGGGACCATTTGGGAAGTATAGCCTTTCCAACAAAAAAAAAAAAAATTCAAATCGGTTGGCAAGCGACGGAGTTGTGCGCGAACAAACATAAAAAAAATAAAAAAATACAAACATCCGAATTGAGAACCTCCTCCTTTTTTAGAAGTCGGTTAAAAAGCACTTCCTCTCTCCTTAAACACCATTATTACGTGTTTATTATCCTAACAAATATTATAAATGCGAAAGTAAGTCTGTTACGCTTTCACGCAGAAACGACTGAACGGATTTGAATGAAATTTGGCACACATAGACCATGACCTGGGTAAGGACATAGGCTACTTTTCATCCTGGATCGCAAACGAAGTCGCGGGCAACAGCTAGTTATTATATAGATGGTACACCACAGACTACCTACAGTATTTGTCTCTCCTTCCCCTTTTTAATCCATCCAAAGGTTGTCTTTAAAAGATCGCTCTCAGCGATAAGCCCGCCGATTGTGTCACCCTTTGTAAAATGTCTGTAATTTACCTAAATATGGTGTACGTAATAAAGAGTATTCTATTCTATGGTGTATTTAAAGACTTTTATTTGTTCATGGTAAACCAACAAAAGCTGAGCAAAAGCTGCAACTTTTTATTTAGCACTGTTAACTGGTACGTCATCTTGGTTACCGTCCTTGAGCGTTCAAATTAGGACGTCGATATTCAGTCGGGCGCAGTATGAACGGGGTATTACTTTCTAAAAGCCTCACTAAGCTATATTCAGGGACCCTATCCCTAAATCAGGATGGTGTAATAAAAGAAAGAGAGGAAGAGCCTCTATTAAAAATAACGGGTTCCGTTTTTTGCCATTTGGCTACGGAACCCTAAAAACACGTCACTTTAATATAGTGTAGTGTAATAGGTGTTTAAGTTGTATCCAATATTAATAAGTAATTCATAAATAAGTGGATTCTTTAATTTAAAACTGCACGCCCCTCCACTGCTATTTGGATACACATTTCAAGTTTATAAAATTGTAGTGGAGGGGCGCCCAATTTTAAGTTAGACGATCTCTACGTCCAGCCCTGGGCAGTAAGCCCAAAAGATGTGGGCTACAGGCGCTACAGCATCAGTTATTCTCATAAAGATCTTGTCGTAAAGAAAAAAAAGAAGGGCCTTCTAACTAGCAAAGAGGCTACATTATGCATTAGATAACACTTACATTTTACTGGATTACAGTTAATTCAATAAAGAAAAACTCAAGATAATACATAACAACAATAACAGTTACAAAACAAGTTCTGGCTGAATTATTTCCAGTCGAGTGGAACTTTACAGCATAATAATAATTGACTTATTGCTTCCTGAATTTTAGAATGAGACTGACATTACATAAAGGATTTATGGCTAACTGTTAAGTTGACTATGATTTTCGAATTTATAGCTTAGATAGCTTTTGCCAGCGGACACCGTCCTCTACGCGTCCAAAGAATCGTCTTCGGACGCGTAGAGGACGGAAATTATCCCACGGATAAATACCGGGATAAACAGTATGCTATGCAGGAAACGACCGCGCGGCAAGCCTAGAAAGAGATGGCGGGATGAGCTGGACTCCTTCTTAAAGGATTGGCTCACAATCGCAGTAGACTGGGGAAAGTGGAAAGATTCCCTCTTTCATTTCTCCACAGTCTACTGCGGCAGAAAGACGAGGCTTTTGCCCTGCAGTGGGCATCACAAGCTCATAATAATATATCCTAACCCAGGTCATACCTGCGCGCTAAATTTCATCAATTTCTCTCGAGTTACTTTCGCATTTATAATATTATTAAACTTAGGGATGGACTTCAATTTTAGACGGCAGTGACGTGCTTAAACCGTCTGGACCAAATTAGGCCTCCCAAACTTAGTTTCCAGGCATTCTCAAAAATACTGGATAGACGTTATATGCCTAAAGTTCAAAGGCTTAGCAATTCGGATTACATACATTGTAGGTTCCACTCGAAGTTGTGGATTATTATGTTTAACCATGATAAACTGTTAGGTAGTCCAGTTAGGTAGGTCAATCGTCGAATCCGGCTCGGCTGGGTAACTACGCAAAATCATCTCGTCTCACATACCGCAGTGTCTCAAGACGAAAGTCTTTGACCAGTGCGTGTTGTCAGTGATGATTTATGGCGCTAAAACGTGGTAAAGAGGGCTATGCTTGGAGTTTCCTTACGTGATCGAATCAGAAATGAAGAGATCCGTAGGAAAACCAAGGTAATCGAAAAGGTAGCCCGAAGAATTCCCGAACCTAAGTAACAGTGGTCAGAACACATTGCTCGCAGAACAGAAGGCCAATTCTCGTAATTTAAAACATTCAAAATCTAGTCGCAGTCTCCTCTCGGCGACAAACGAATGTCAGAAACTTGTCAAAATGTAGGGAAATTAGAGGTATTTTTGACTGAGAGATTGAGACTGTGATCAGACAGTGACTGTGACCGACTGTGGCCCGCAAGGTTCTGGAGTGGCGACCGCGTACCGAAAGACATAGCGTTGGCGTTTTACTATTAAGTAATCGTGTGGTCGTTGGACGGCCTTCCACAAGGTGGACCAATGACCTTGTGAAGATCGCTTGAATTCGCTGGATGCGAGCATAGAGCCGGTCGAAGAGGCGATACTTGGGTGAGGCTTATGCCCAGCAGTGGATGTCTTTCTGCCGAAATGATGATGATTAAGACATTCTAGGTATATGTTATGTGCTGAAGACTAGCAGCCAGCAGTATCAGCACAGTGCAGCCAGCCGTATTCATCAGACAAATTGGTGATGGCACCAATTTGTCTGACGAGTGTGGCCAATTAACACTATAAAATGTATTGTCACTTGAGGTTAATTAACACAATTTCTCCTTTTGAATACTCACCTTCGAGATCTTTTTTAAAAAGATCAAGTACCTAGCAGATATAAAAGTTTATTATAATTCCTACCTACATATTCCAATCCATCAGCATGGAAATAAAAAAAAGAATAACTCACCTCTCAACCTCCTTGCTTGCAGAACTGGATTCTCATACTGCGTTCTCCTGTTTATATGGTCCACATAATAAGAGCCATATCTCTCATCCGACACTCTTTCCCAGCCAAAAGGCAGTTCATCTTCTCCGCATTCTCCGAGGGAGTGTTTCCGGACTCTAGCTAGTCTTGGGTCCAGCCAGTGTGATGTGCCAGTGTTGTGGCTAAAAAGGTTTTACTATTTTATTGTCTCGTAATAATTTTGGATGTGTTCAAGATCAGACATCAAAATGTTTCTAGGAACATGCAGTAACCAATATGTTAAAGCATCTTATATAAATGATAAATAGATAACTCCAAAATTTTCATTTACATAGCATGTTTTATGCAGAAATTGGTTACTGCATGTTTTGAAAACAAATAGGGCTTACTACTATTTCGTAGGCTGAGATAAGTTTGTCGCTGGGATAAGACAGTAAATCAAGTTTCCAGCTACTTTGTCAATACTTTTTAATGAGGACAACATTTTGTTGTGTCATTTACTTGTGCCCCGACAAAGATCTGCACCCTAATTGCGTAACACACGATCAATCGGAATCGGTTTCATTTTGACAGTTCAACAACATTCATTGCGTTATTTACGTGTTGAGCAGACAAATTATTCGAACTTATGAAGCAATGGATTAGCAATTTGCTTCAAAATGATTCTGATTTCGATTGATTGTGTGTTACGCAATTAGGGTACAGGACAAGATTTAATTTATTGTAGTAAAGTGGTGCAGAATTTGATTTGTACCGTCTTAACCTAGCGACGAACTTACCCCAACATACCTTACTATGCTTAAGAGTTCTTTGATCATAATTGACAAAATAAAAGGCTACTATGATTGCAGCATCAAATGTTTTAGTTACCTATTAATAGTGTCTCAGAGATAAGTGAATTTGTCACAAAAAAATGCATCATTGCTGATGATGATTTATATCTATAAATATTATAAATTAAAGTCGCTTTTTGTGTCTGTCTATAATAATAATAATAACTTTATTTCGGATGGCATAGACCCATAGAAACCTTAACCTAGTAAACATTACTTACATATTACATAAACTTTTATAATTTCTATGGTCTTCTAAACTATGCAACAGATTTGGATGCGGTTTCTATCATTTATAAGAAAGGAAAGGTTTATGTAATAGACATTAATATTAAACTTAAAAATAATAAAGAAATCTCTGTCTTGTTAAGTAGTAACAATCGTCCGAAGGAGGTGCGGTCGCTAGTAATATAGTAATTTGCCTCTGCTTCTCCTTTTTGATACATCCAAAGGTTGTCTTTAAAAGATCGCTCAGCAATAAGACCGGCCATTGTGTCACCCTTTGTAAAATTTCTATATTTATGTCTGATGGTGTACATAATAAAGAGTATTCTATTCTTAAATAAATTAAACCTGAGATTCAAACTCAAACTCAAACTCAAAATATTTATTTCAATTAAACCATTACAGGCACTTTTGAATTGTCAAGGGGTCGGTCAGTCAGAAAAATGAAGCTAGTTGCCCATTCCAAAGCGTAGGTACCTATGGAGAAGAACGGGCAAGAAACTCCATGGACACTCTTTTAAATCAATATAATATGGTTACAAAGTATTGGTTACATCATTCATGTTAGAAATTATGCATGTGAGAACGATGCAGAACGTTAAAAGCGTCCGTAATGAAAAGTTTAGGAAAATAAAAATAAGAACAATTCAAATATTAAATTAAATTAAAATAAGCCATGGCAGCAAAAAGATGACCAGTCCCTACTGACGGCGCCCGTTCACGAACATGACGATTCTTTTTTAAAGAATAAATAATGAATACACTACCTTTTTTGTTTTTTAATAAATTGTTAGATCAAAGGTTGAATATCAAGGTGGATACAAAGACACAATATGCAGATGTATTTTTGTACTGTTTAAATCATGAAACAGGTTATTTTGTTGTTAATATTACAGCTCACATTTAAAGACATTCTATTGTTAGGGTAGATGCACAATTTAATGCCTATTATATTCCTATTATTGAAGTTAAATGGTGTCCATTGTTAATAGAAATGATTACCATTTACATAAAAAAGTAATCTGTCACATGATGGAATATATTATACAATCTCTAAAATACCTGTTGCCTGTTTTTATTTGTATTTTCTTTTAAAACTTGTCAATTTTACTGTAAAACTAAAATGACAAAAAATGTGAGAAAAAGTGACTATAATGAGGCTAGATCTGTTAGTTAGGAATGTCTGACAACAAATTTTTCTACTTACTCAATAAAATACACCTCTCCGGAGGGTGTAAATGCTTTCTCCCACATTGGAGGTAAAGGTCCTAGGTTGTATTCATCCTCATCCTCCCTTTTTAGAACAGCATCGCCGGGTCTCACTCCAACCACTGAACCACCAACTGTGCCTGCAGTCCCAGAGCTATGGGTTGAGATACCTGCTGAGGACAGCCTGTCCGAGTCAACAGAGCTCTGAGCCATGGCAAATATTATTTAAAACCACAGTTTTCAACACATTTTACACATAGCACTCGATATTATTCACTCATGTTCGCGCCAAACTAAAAGTAACTTTTATCTTCTTAAATTTTCAAATAAAGAACCTTCTTGTTTCTCTTATCTTCATAGATAATTTTATCTTTTTTTGTTCATTCTCTCCGCAATTTACTCATCGTTATGGCATTCCACAAAAACAAAACAATACAGGAATGCCAGTGACCACGTATGAGTCATTTTGGGACCGACTCCTCACTGACTTGTCGATTCGTGTACTTTTTTACCTGCGCCATAGTTAACTACGTAACAAATAACTGGATTTCAATTAGCTTTCCGTCAGACCTTGTTAACAACCGCGGTGCACTCGGCTCAATGCAACGTTATGTGCTGCAGGTGCATCGTAACGTACATCCACGATAACAATATCAAACCACATTTCCCACATTCACTAGACAGTCGTAACGGTAAATGATCATAAAATGAATTCACATGACATGTAAATAAGATAAGTTGACTTTCTCACAAACAGGTAAACTGAATCTCTATATTTTTGAAAGTGGGTGCAACAAGTGTAGGCACACATCTACAGATATGTTTGTTTATAGCCACGGCAAGTACATAATTAAAGGTTGTTCCACTCTTTATTGAATTAATGACAGTAGCAATGACGATTTAATTAACACGTTCTTTTAAAATCACTTTTATCTTCTTTTCCTACATATTTTCGGCCACAATTTCACTTAAAAACAAGATTATTCACTGAAAAAACTAAAAACGAACTTATTTTACTGTAATCGAATACATTACACACAAAACATAGACAAGTCACAGTAGAGATGCACCTGCATAGAATTATCGATATAACGGATGATTGAACATCATTGAATCATAATCGAATCTAAAGTTTTTGTCATTGACTTGATTTGTTCAATGATATTACGTTCTGGTTGTTATGTTAAATATGTGATTCTTTAATTGATATTCAATGTTAAAATTCAACTTTTTCAATATGTTTTATTAGTTCTATACACGATGCTGATAAATATTTATTATGACTTAAATATTATTGAATAAATAAAGAATCGTTATCGATTCAACAAAATTACTTAGCAACTCTTCACTTCTACGTTCCGTTCCATTACGAGTAAGTGTCAATCGTTAGCGCTAGATCCATAAACCATCTCGTCTTTTGATGAAAATAAAATAAAGCGACTTTGTCCTTAGATAAAACCTTGCACTATTTTTAAGTGAATTAATGACCGCATTATTTTTAATTACTTGAGATTCTTCAGATTTCTTATAGATTACTAGAAAAGGTACTGACTCAAAAAGTGTCAAATAAGAACGAAAGTCATGAACCATCACCCTCGGCATCGTTTGCGAGAGTTGCAACTATTCCCCAGTAGATGGCATTGATTGGCAATTAATACACTCGGTGGCAGTAAATGTGGCCCAAAATCTAAACTCGACTTTGTGAAAAAACTAAACCAATTCAACTATACCTACCTATTTAGATTTTTTAATGAGAATAGATGCCCAGTAGCTTCTCCAGTTAGTTTAAGTTTTAAATTTACATAATAACGTGGAAATTGCAAATGTCGTAAGGGAAAAATCTTTTCAGGAGCACCAAGAAATAAAATTTGCCCTAAAACACGTCATAACTTTTTAATTTTTGTCATATTTATATTGTTTCCAGACCAAATTGTGGTCAAAACCGATTTTGGGAGTTACAAGAAGATCGTGGCGATTAAGCGTCATCATTATCACCTGACTACTCTTTTCCCAACTTCGCCATTCAAATAGCCGGGTACAGTACACTATTGTAGTCTTTGGCCGGGTATTTATAAAAAAACCCACCTGTTTCGCCATTACTTCTTCAGAGATTCGGTTACCACAACCAACGACGACCGACTCTGGCAAAGTACACAGGCGTAAACAAAGGAACAAAATCAAGATTCTCCAAAGATAGATCTGAAGGATAGAGAAGGAGGGATCTTGACAACAATTTAGCAAGTTAGGATGGGAATTATAGAAGATTTACTAAAGAGGATAAAAATATATAGGTACACTGGATAAACTTCATAAACTAACAAACAATAAAAATATAATATTCTAACCTAGCTAAAACTACTAATTAACTAAGGGCTGATTATTCCAACGCCAGATAGTTTTATCCGAGTAATAATTTTTAATTTTTGACAGTTCTTCCATACAAAATCTGTCAGACGTCAATTTTATTCCACGAATAGAAATTATCTGTCAATTGAAAAATTTGCCCTAAACATAAAGTAATATATCGGGCCCTAAATTAAATATGGCGTCGAATAGTCCGCTTCGCTGTCGACTGGTAATGTACAGACGCCAGCAGGTCAAGCTACCCGAAACTGTCAAATTTTCCCAATCAACCTTGAGCCTTTATGCTTTAGCGATAAAGTTGAAAATTTACTAAAGAAATTTGACAGATTGTAGTAGCTTGATGTGCTGTCGTCTGTACCCAAGCGACTGGCGGCATTGCCAGCGTTGTATTGTATGGCAATGCTTAGACTCTGGCCAAGGGCCTGTCCTTGGGTCACGGGAAGTGTCAAACAACCGTTTGGGTATTATAGGGTTATCTGAAGTCCAAAGACAGTGGAAGAACTCGATAATGATCAAATCCGTTAATTTTCTTTTTTTTGGGGAGCTTTCACATCTTGGATCGTCAGGTCCAGGGTTGTGTCGGGTTTATCGGCTACAAGTCCCTTGTGAACAACCTGACAGTCAGAGGGTGTGTCAGCCAGCGTGAAGTACATACCTTTAAATGCCTTCTTAAAAAATGTAAACCAAGGGTATACGACCGATGAAACATGGCCGGTCGGTGTTTACTTATTTAAATAATAAAATATAATCTTTGGCTCAGCTCTACCTAATGTTTTCTGAACTATTTTGGGGTCGGGGTGCAGTCAAACTGAAAGAAGCTGAATACCAATATTTTACATGGAGCCACTCCCTATTTCACCTCCACAACCCAGTTACCGAGTAACATGATACCCCTTGGTGAGACTGATTGTCAGACTTTTGGGCTTCTAACTACCCGTAACGACTGTCAAAGATTTACGAATGATAGCCGGATCCAAGGGCTTAGCGTGCTTCCTGAGGCACGGAAGAGGTCTTCATATTATGAACGCCGTAAAAGATCATGGTACATTTTCATTACATAACATAATTCAGCCTATAATGTTCCCACTGCTAGGACACAGGCCTCCTCTCTGTGAGAGGGAGTGGGCCATAATCCACCACGCGGGCCCAGTGCAGGTTGGTGGATGTCACATGTCTTCGAATTTGTGGTTCTAGGACATGCCGGTTTCCTCACGATGTTTTCCTTCACCGTTTTGAGAGCAGTGGTGATGAAATAATTTACACAAAGTAAAGTGCCTACTTGGGTTGGAACTCATGACCTACACGACCTCGTAAGTCGGGTCCATTACCACTGGACCACCACGCTCTACATTTTCATTATCCATTCTGAAATCAACTTCCACTTTGCATAAAGTTGAAATATGTTAATTTTAAACAAGAATACGAATTAGCTTATATTAAGGACTACATCCGATTTTTATATATTTTCGTGAGCATAATGTCTTAACGGACGTAATTTAATTATTTGTGCTACTTTATTTCTGGACAGAACATCGTAAGGGATTTATAATGAAAAATGTGTTGCCAATAACTCAACTTTAGCCTTGCTGTTTCAACAATATCTTTAGCCACTTCTGACTGCTGGACCAACGCCTCCCCAATCGCATAATATCCTCGATCCTTGCCATTCTTACCCAGCTTCTACCATTCATTTCATTTCACCTTGGGTAGATCATCTCTGCACCTATCCTGAGAGCGTTCTACCCTACGCTGGCAGAAATGGGGTGGCAGGGTCTCCACCTCCACTGAAGAACAAATCGGCCAAGAAATAATTCACCGTCCGATCAGGATCAGGCCCGTGCCGGACGGCGCGTATGTGGTAAAGGGATTGACCGAAAGGATTACCGCTGCCCTGGAACATAAAGGGCTAAGGAAGGAACACGGGTGGGTTTTAGTCAGTAAGAGTCTGACACTCCCTTCCGCTCCACCCCGAGCGGGAGGGGTCATTTGAATGGCAGCTTCAAGCTGTTGACTATGACTATAGTCAACAGCTTGAAGCTGCCATTGATAACTGCTGGAGCAGTTGACACCAACTGCTCGCCATTCAAATCGGGTAACTGCGCGAGAGCAGTCGACCGCTCGAGCAGTCAGTGTATGCTTGGCGACTGCTTGACCGCACGACCGCCCGAAGCAGTTGCAACTGCTTGAGCGTGTGCGTGCGTGTATGTGTGTCTGTGTACGTAGAAGACTGTAGTTCAATATGCAGTCGCAGCTTGAAGCAGTCCGTGTATGTCGGCCCTTAAGAGGTAGTCCTTACGTCTTGTTTCGAAAAGGCCGTCCCCACTGCTCTATTGCTGTTCCACAATGACCTCTATGCCACGATAACGCCGTGGAAGTGGCGAAATTATGGGCAAACAAAACTTTAATAACTGTCATCCAGCCACACGAAGAAGAAGAAGATTGCTAAAATTTGAATAACTGTCATCCAGCCACACGAAGAACAAGATTGCTACTGGTAAATAATACTTTCTAACTTAGCTCTAAAGGTAATCACGTCGGTAAGCGCCGAAGGCTAGTCTCCGTTGAGATTGGCCGCCGGCGCCGTGGCCGAAACTGGAGGAGGATCTGGAGGACTTTATGTAGGTAATATTTTAAGCTCCTCATGTCGCTTCAACTTGGTGGTAAACCTTACCGTATTACCTGGACAATAAACTATTTTCTATTTTACTGCTGTTACCGAATGCCCATTACCTACGCGAATTCTCGCGGGTGGGCTAACTAGAGATCGTGTTGATACATCTTGTCATCACAACGAAAATGCTGAAGACGTGTGGCGTTATCTACGTTGTGTCGACGTCACACATCTACAGGAATTGTTGAGATACATAAACAATATTCTTTTGGGTCAACGACTTATTTCAGTAGGTAATAAGATATATTCGCGTGCATTTTTCATTTTATTTCTGTCCCTTCAAGATGTATTTTTAAATACATTTGCGTCATTCCATAATTAATTAGACATTTCTTTTGCACTCAGTACTTAAATGTGTCTCATTTTTTAAGGACGTGTAGATTAAGGGGGATGCTCTTAGCCCGCGAAATTCAAATTTTCTTAGGTTTTTTTGCAATTTTTAGGTCAGTGTCAGGTTGTATCTTGATTAAAATATGATTCACGAACGTAACAAACATGGCTTTACAGCATTATAATCATTAAACTCTTGCTTCAAATGTCATGACTTCATGAAATGTTCAATAGGGTACATAATATGAACTTATAGAGTTGTATTGACGATGTTTATGATTATTATTCTATAAATAAATATTTGATACGGCGGCGAATCATATTTAGATTAATATATAACCTGACGCTGACCTACAAATTGCAAAAAAAAAAAATGAATTTCGCGGGCTAGCCAAGTGAGTGTTTGTCTGAAGTTTGAATCCCTAAAGATGTTCCAATTATTTTTACGAGAATTGCCTGAACAAAAAATTCGAAAGTAATTCATCCTGTACAAATCGGTCAATAAATCCCGCCAAAATGTTTCAGCACTCTGTAAGTCTTGCGACAAAATTAATGTTAACGTTTGTTAGGTTAGCACATTCGTAAAATATTCGTTTAGTTGGTAACACCCGAAATACCCCGCGCCACAGCTGAAGTGGTCATAAATGTCAATTTTTTTGCGGGAAACCCGTCCGTCAAGAGATTAAACGGGTAAACTCCGTATTATATTAACTTTTGTCGGTTTATTAGTGGATCGAGAATGTCCGCAAACACTCAGAAAAAAAAGTCCAATTGTTATAGAAAAAACTGTCTGTGCGCGAAATAAATTATAAAAAAAAATATGTTGCTGTTTTTTTCATTCACTAGATTGTGTGGAGAATTTTTGGATTCTTGAATTGGAACATTTTAATATTTCACAAAAAGTTGGGCCTGGAAAAAAAAACTAGAAAAAAGTATCTAGATATTTATGAGCTGTTAAATGTAACATGACGATTACCGTGCTCATGAGCTACAATAACGAGGAAAAGAATTATTACGGTTCTCATGGAAAGTAATAATCGTAATTTTCATCCTGTCTGGATAAGGCCGAGTTCACACAAAAGAAATAATAAGTTTCAGAATTAAAGTTTTTATCCGATTGCGCGTTAGCAAAGACAGGGTAATGTTTCTTATGCGTATCTACGTATCTTTGTATATGGGCTTCTTTATACCCTCGAAACATCCTAACGGGTGGATCGATTTTAATACATGAGGGTCGATCGTTTCCTCTAGATCGCCTGATAGTTAAAGATAGGTAAGGTTTTGTTTTTATAAAAACAGAATTATCAATTTTTCGTCATAACTTCTTTATATTTATACATAATGAAGAATATACTAGACGCAAAACTTAAAAATAAAAATATACTTATTGTTAAAAAAAACACGCTTTTATAACGCACTAAACGTACGACTTAACGTACGACTATTAAATTCTAAAGGAGTCGATTTAATTATTTTATAATTTTTTGTGCGTTTTAAAAGCGTGTTTTTTTTAAATGACATATTTTTCTATGAAATTTGTATGTAAAATTCACGCGCGGGGCACGTTATCTGCGCCCGTCGTGCGGCACGTTGTAGTGTGTGATCCGCCTTAGGCCTGCAATACTTGGGAAAGAAATAGAAATCTTGAATTAAAAAAAGTAAATACCTCTGTGTAGTTTTTTCAAGTGTTTTATAAGATGTTTTATTTCTCGTGTATTTATGCTACGCTCTCTTTTATTAAATATATAAAGATAATGATTGTCACCAATGTTCTGTAAACTATTAACATTAATAACATTGTACATAGGTTTGTATTATAAAATGACATGTTAGCGTTTTGCAAATTTCTTGCTTCGAGCGCATTCTTTTGTTTTATTAAATTAAATATTGCTTTATTTATTTAGTATTGTTTTCTGCGGGGAATCACCCCGCAGAAAATGCGTGACACTCTTACTGTAGTCATGGCTTTGATTTTGACAGTTCAGCAACATTCATTGCGTTATATACGTTACTGAGCAGACAAATTTTTCGAACATATGAAGCAATGGATATAATATTCTTCAAAATCATTCAAATTGCGATTGACAGTTTAGTGTTATTAGTGCGCAATTAGGGTGCTGGTCAGGTTTCTGGAGGTTCTTGCATAAAAAGAAAATTAGAGTAAATTTTCATCAAATGATTTTTTTTTGTGGTCGGCCATAGATTTGCCGAACAAGGACATTTTATTAATTGCACACAGGCGGTGTTCTCCGTGACTCAGCTCCTGTACTGACCGGTTATTATTTCCATGCAACCGCGTCGCATGACTTTATGACGCGATCCAAAATACATCGGTAGGTACCCGCCCAGCATTTCACCAGTGCCACCTAAATTTTATATTAAAAGCACGTGAAACAGTCTTAGTCACGAATGTTCGCTGGGCGGGCGCAGACTACGCGATAAAAATTCCAACACCCGACACTCATAAACTTGATAATAATATAATTATATAACGACGCATTTGTAATATCCTCGTCGGCGATATCACTTGCCGAAACTTTTCGCGCGCTTTCGACGCCATCTTGTGCTTTCGAGTTTTCCGCCCCGGAAGTAAGTGCAATGGAATTTGTTTAAACAGCCTATTTATTTGTGCTTTACATCCTTTTTCGGAGTGTACTGTGAGTGATCTTTTTTTATGTAAAGCATTTGCTGTAAGGTAAGGTAGAATTAAGGGCTTAATAGTAAATAGGTTTTACTTTGTTATTAAACGTTTCGAAACTATTTTAAAGCTAGCTAAATCGTTGTTTTCCTCTGCCAAATTGTCCAAGTGCGTTCAGTGGACTAATTATTACGCAGAAAGACATTAAATTGGGCTTGGCATAAATGCTGGATTTCGCACAAATTACGAGTTATATTAAACGGGTAGATCGAGAATGTCACGGTGTGATGTAATCGGTTAGCTGAACCCGCTATTTTAAGATTTGGTTGTAGGTATACCGTTATTTTAAATGTGTCCCTCGTGATTTTTTGTGTAGGACGATTTCTATTAATATTAAAATGTTGCTATTAGATGCAGCTGAATGACTATACATGAAAACGGTGTAAAATTACGATTTGTTTCGATAACCATTTGTCTAGTTTATTTATGGTGTATGTATGATAAACAATAGCATGTTTTTTCATACCTGAAGTCGTGAAAGAACAAATAGCGTCTTCTAGGTGCACTTGTTCCTTCGTAGGCCATCCATTTCCACTTTCCACCAGGCGACATTAAGGTCAAGAGCTGACCCATTAATTAATAAAGATGACAGGTATATAAAAATCCATTTCCATAAGTGATTAACACAGCTTTCGGAGCTCAGAAATGGACTTTTCCTTTCGACTTTCCAAAATGATGTCTAGACTTTAAAAGGGACTGTGACCTCTGAGTTTGTTTCGATCTTTTTTGTCAGAGTAGTCACATAGGGAAAACCATATAATTTCTGTAGGAAACACCGTAAATTTAAAACATAATTCATTTGTGACGTGTAAAAGTGTAAGTATGTACAAACCTACCTACAAAACGAAAATCATTTAACATTTGAATTCCATATCCATTCAATACTGGCCCGTTCGAATAAGGGAGTGCCATTCTTCCGTTCCAACCTATCCTGCTGCATCAAGCTCACTTACCCTATTTTCTATCAATACTCTATGAGTAGCTACAATCTTTTCCATACTGGCCCTTTTTTTTTGGGTGGGAATCATTAAATGTCTTCTTCATACTGGCCCTTCGGTCTTAATGAGTCAGTATCACTTCATCATCATCATGCAAAGCCCGGCTTCCCCCACTGTTGAGCATAGGCCTCTCTTGTCATGTGCCAATCCCCACGCTCCTGTGCCAGCCTCATCCAGCTTCTACCCGCGATGATAAAAATGTCGTCCGCCCGTCTCTTCGTCTTCCAGTCCTTGGACGCCATTAGGTCACTGCCTTGCTCCACCTGTCATCACTTCGCCTTGCCAGTTATCCTGCCTAGTGCACTCTATTCGAGTTCCAGTGTCGGCCTGACTTGGTTTCTCTACGTCCTTTTGGGTAACCACTGTAAATCAGCGCTGTGCTTAGGGTCCCCACAGCACAGCATCATGCTGAGTGGAAGCCTTCTTGTCACAGTCATGACGTGCAGCTGTCGACTATCTTCATTTGGTGTTCTTAATTATTGATCTATTTTGTTTTTATTTTTCAAGTTAATTATCTTTTTGTATGCACGTGTTTCTGTGACAAATAAACCTATTTTTCTTTCTTTATTTCTACGTCAAAACCCCCAATTACTTACTCTGATTTCCACGCAAATTATGACAAACTTTTGAAAAACTAACTCATCCACAAGACAAGACAGGCGACGTCCCATCTTGTCGTCTCTGACATTATATCATGGCGTTCATAATATTTATGTATACTGAAGTTATTTACGTCGTTACTGTCTGGTTCCTTAATTAATTAGCAACGGTATATAGGACAAGGATGAATTTCAGACCATTTCGTTGCTACCAAGAATATGGGACGCTAAAACATGTATCATAATTAATGGTGGCGAGTAAAAGTGTATGTTGTTGATAATATAAGTTTCTTTAATTTCTCTCAGTTTCTTAAGAAGTAAGGAGTATCTTTGTACTCATTTTTTTTTAATTTATTTTTCTTTAAGTACACTGTACCGGTATAGCGTCCTAATACTTGTTTGCTGCACCGGATGACGTCATTACGTCAGCGTCGCCTGTCGCTGAAAAAAAACGCTGGGGTTCTGTTCTGGTTAGCGTCGCAGTATAATGCTGAGCGATAGCTGTTTTGCATGTGATCCCAACCCTTTCTTATTTTTTTTTGTGTTTTATGTTCTTTTTTGCGTCATGTTTACCGCAAATAAACGTATTTCCTTTTTTCTTTCTTATAATATGTCGTATTTGTATCTATTTTACTGTGTGTTCGGTCACCAAAGGAGATAAGTAACCAGGGACGTCGGATATAGTTGAAGCTTCATTCGAAAACATCGATCGGTTTCTTACTAAACTTTAATTAAATAACATCCGACGACCCTGGATCGTCATCTGATTACATATCTTTTGGTGCTCTTTTGGTGACTGTATGTACGATAAAAAATATAAAAGTAAGTGGGGTTTTAGAAAATGTTGTTAAATCCTTGAATTATGAGGCGCACGTATTTTCATTATGATTGTGAGAAAAAGATTAAATCATTTAGTTCCAGACAAGTAAAAATGATATGGTTTTATGAAAGTGATGTGGCATGACAGAAAATATAAGAGTAGGAAGGTTACGACTCGCATTTCGCGCTGGGAAATTAATTACGGAACGGTTGTCAGCATATATTTGCTGAAAATTACTTATTAGCAATTTTTTCTATGCTACATGGTAATGAATCTGATGCAGTTGAAAGTAGTTGTTTTGGCGTACACTTAGTTGTAGCTCATTCATGAGTTTCGATCATTGACCGGTAGCAGTTTTTATCCATGTTTTCTTCGGCTCTTAACAAAGGAGTACATCATTCAGAAAGTGAAGCTAGTTGATCATTCCAAAGCGTAGTAGCTATGGGTCGGGGGGCTTTCGGGACCGGGACCGCGGTCCCGGTTTCCCCCTATAAATATAATAATTATTTTGAGTGGTATTTTGGGACCACAAATAAAATAAACAAAGTGTACGTACGTACTACGTACGTACTTACAAAAGTAATGTCTTGGGAAAGTACGGTCAACCAAATTTAGAAGTTACACAACTAAAACTATTTATACAAAACGATGAAATATTCATTTTATTTAAAAAATGGCAGACTATTAGAATTAAACTTAACAAAAAATAACAAAACGTACTCATTATGAAATAAAATTACTCAAATCAGTATTTAAAATTAAATTAAAACAGTTTAAATATACCCATGGAGAAGAACGGGCAAGAAACTCCGCGGACACTCTTTCTCTGTCAATCATACATCAAAGTTTAGCATTTAAAAGCCCCGCAGACAGGCGCGTAGCGACAACGCGACGCGACACTAGTAGAACAATTTCTATGAAAACTTCATAGAAATTGTTCGCATCGAAGAAGCGAGAATCGCATCGCACCGTCGCGCGGGGAGCCTTAACACGTTAGTGTTAAAGGCTATCGATATTACAGCAATGAGGTTAACTCTCTAGTTCTCGTTAACAAGCATTTATTAGCTCCAATTGAGAACAATAGTCAATATGTTAATGGCGTAGCGTCGTCTTGACACGTTTACGTTCAAAAACAAATTTAAGTACAAACAATAACCGTGTACGCACGGCTACACATCAAGCTATACATGCCCAGTATAAGCTGACTTCTGATTGTGCGAAAAACCTACACAATGCGAGGTCAACTAAAACTGAAAATGTTTAGCTTGATGTGTAACCGTGTACGCGTCAGAGTAGTAATTATGAACGCAATTACACATGTCTTAGTTAACTAATAGGTACTTGAGTGGCGACTGCCCCGTTGGTCTCGTGGTTGTAAGGGCGACTTCTGAGCGTTCGGTCGTGGGTTCGATTTCTGGGTCGACAAAGTGTTATTCAAGCTCAGCAGTAACGATCACTGTTATCGACACCAAGTATCAAAATAGAGTACAGACGCCAGCACATCAAGCTACTACAATCTGTCAAATTTATTTAATAGATTTTCAACTTTATCTCTAGAGTGTTAAGGTTCAAGGTTGATTGGGAAAATTTGATAGTTTCGGGTAGGTTGACCTGCTGGCGTCTGTACATAAAGCGTAGCATGTCAATTGCTTTGATTCACATGGCAATCTAATTTTTTTTTATTAGCCGTTAATGTCCCACTGCTGGGCAAAGGCCTCCCTACTCTCTTTCCACCTCTCTCTGTCCAGAGCTGCCAAGGACCAATATTTATTAAAGGAGTCCAGCCCCAGCAGTCTCGACATTCATAGCGATCGCTTTACGACCGAACACTGGACACTGATGGTCGGGCTGGTCCACAAATTCAAGGTCGTCCAACGCGCTATGGACCGAGTTATGCTCGGAGTCTCTTTGAAGGATAAAATCAGGAATGAAATTATCCGGAAAAGAACCGGAGTTACCGCCATAGCTTGCAGAGTAAGCAAACTGAAGTGACAGTGGGCTGGCCATGTTTGTCGAAGGACTGATGGCCGGTGGAGCAGACGAGTCCTGGAGTGGAAACCGCGTGTCGGCAAGCGTAGTGTGAGACGCCCCCCGGCTAGATAGACGGACAATTGTCCATTACACCCAAAATATAACATGTTACTATAGTACTACAAACGCCTTCAATGTACACATACGACATCCGCCATGCAGTATTAAGAAACCGGAATAAATCACTTACGCTAGCCAGTGTAAACACTACCCGGTTTAATTTATAGCTAATGTTACGCTTTACCCGGGTGGAGTATTTATAGACAGTGTTGCTGTCTGCGATTTCCTTTGATACAAAGTTACGTATCATTTAATGAAATATCGACGTCTGTACTACACAGACGCCAGCACATCAAGCTACTACAATCTGTCCAATTTCTTTAACAGATTTTTAACTTTATCGCTAAAGCATTAGGTTCAAGGTTGATTGGGAAAATTTGACAGTTTCGGGTAGCTTGATGTGCTGGCATCTGTACGTTGGTTTATTTCGGAAGTAGGTAAACTGTTTGTATTTCAGTGCTCACGATTGTAGGTTACTGAAACGGACTGAAAATATTGAGTTCCGAACTTTATTAGGTGAAACATCTACCAAAAAATATCAGACGAAAAAAAAATGGAGATCATAGCATCTTCTTCTGCCTAGCCTTTTCCTTTTCTTTTGTAGTATAATAAGCCTATAATGTTCCCACTGTTGGGACACAGGCCTCCTCTCGGTGAGAGGGAGTAGGCTGTAATCCACCACGCGGGCCCAGTGCGGGTTGGTAGATGTCACAAGTTTCTAGGACATGCCGGTTTCCTCCTGGTGTTTACTTCGTTTAGAGAGCAGTGGTGACGAAATCCTACTTCCTTCCTATCCTACAGTAGAAAGAAAGAAAGAAAGAAAATAAAGAAAAAGCATTTATTTGCGGCAAACATGACGCATAAAAAAAGGACATAAACACACAAAAAATAACAAGTTGGGGGTAAACACTACTAATATTATAAACATGAAAGTTTGTATGGATGGATGGATGGATGGAAGGATGTTTGTTACTCTTTCACGCAAAAACTACTGAACGGATTTGAACGAAATTTGGTACACAGATGGTTTATAACCAGGATTAACATATAGGATACTTTTTATCCCAATATTCCCACGGGATCGAAATTTATGCGTATGAAACCGCGGGGCGCAGCTAGTAATTTACATAAAGTAAAGCGCCTGTATAGGATCGAACCTACGACCTACATCTCGTAAGTCGCGGTCGTTACCAATTGGCCACCACTAAAAAACACACGCTAAATATAAATGTATTTTCTTTCTTGTCTTCTTTGTACTAAGCGAGGTCATAGTTATGATGGGACCTCGTCAGAGGTTGTCTATAATAATTTCCTGTACATACAGTCCTGCAACTAAAATTTATTTTTTACAAGTGTTTCAATTTCCGTCAAACGTTGTTCAAATGTCCTGTATGTTTCATTGGAATACCTATGCGCAAAAAGCAATAGAGCAGTGTGTAAAATTTGACAGTTTGACATTTACCAACGGTGTTGCCAGGGCATTCGAAGAATTCGGGCAAAAATATGTAAACAAAATTGCACTAGAAAATTCAGAGATCGGTAAACAATGCAATAATTTAAGAGTAACTTTGTTTTCGTTTGTAAAACAATTCGTGACATAATTAAATGGGTTTTAATGCTTTCGAAATTGACTTTTTAATGTTTTGTTGATGTTAGGTAATCTATTTTTGTATTGCATTGTCTATTTCAAATTACAAATGGCATTTACAATTCACGGAATTGCGTAAAATTTTTGGCGCTACAACAAACATTACATGAATTTTCAGGAAATAGATTTTTCAATTCCACCTCCACTTCGACCGTTTCTGTGCTTCTCTCATCCAAGGGATTCCTGCGGCCTAGAAGGCAGTATACGTTCTTTTTATTATTCACATTTATTTTAAAGTCAAGTTAATTATGAAACCATACTTTTGTCAAAACATTATCCTATACCGCGAAAAGTGGCTTAGTACAAGACCGTTCTTTTTTCAAATTGTCGCTCATTAATGTCGCCAGCTACAAAAACATGAATGAATTATACTTTTTATTTGAAAAATATCTATTTTGAAACGGTTCAAAAATCCGTGTGTTGCGTTAGTTAATTAATGTAAGAAGTTATTTATAATGTGTGTAATAGCGGGATCAGTCGTGGCCTGCCCACTGCCCGAGTCATGTGATGTTGTCACATGAATAGTTTATATTCTGGGTAGAATGGTGACATTGTTCGTGTGAGTGACTAAGGTTGAGGAAAATTGCTATAAATAAAGTCTAGCTAAAAATGATGGCCAGTTATGCTTGTAAAAGTTGTTCTTTCACATAATTTTCCTCCTTAATTTACTCTTGTGTGATGAGCCAAAGGAAGTGTCATAGGATGTCAGAAAGATTCTATATTTGGTTCCACCATTCCACTTGTCTATCCCCCAATACTGTATAAAACTACTTACAATCATAAAGTTTTCTACGTGAAATTCGAGTTTCCTGGAATAACTTTGACCCATCTAAAACCAAACTGTTTTTTATGTTGTAGGAAACCTAGATTAGCGAATAAATGTACATTATTCACACTAGAGCTCACAAAGTAGTCGCGGTCCATCCTGAAATCTCCATTTGGTAGAAAGTAGGAACTACACAGACACGATAAATCACAATAGTCAGCCGTTCCATGTAAAATACTGGTATTTAGCTGCATCCGATAACATTGGTAGTTATTCTCAGGATAATTTGTGAAAAGGCAAATGATAAGGATATGTCGTCGGTCCGATGAGTAAACGTCAAGTAGAGAAAATGAAGTATGTAGTTAGAGAAAATGTGCCTGAAAGCGCTTTTCGTTCTCTCAGTTTCTACAGAGTTAGTGGTCCGTATTTCCTATCCGACTAGTCTAACTAGGGACACGTTCAATAGGAAATTTAATTGGTTGGTCCTTTAGGACAAGAAGGTGCCTTGATATTGCCTAGAGTCACGTACACGTTGTCATGGCTACATTTCTTCCTGTCATTTCCTGCTATTTGCCCTTCACTGTTACGTCTACTTTAATGTAATGTCTAATAAATCCATTGACAGTTATGCGGACAAATTTTTTGATGCCCTATGATTCTTTTTTTCACTTGTATATTTGTATTATTATTTTAGACTTAATTTGAATCAAAATGTATTAATTAATTGTGTTACTAATAAAAATTTACTAGTTAAAAATCCATTAATTCCCTGAGTACTAGGTACATATTTTTCACACAGTTGCTCGACACATGTATCCACTTTATATCTTGACGAGGAAGTCATCACGAGTCATTTTAGCCGTGCGTCCGTCCGTCCGCCGGACAGTTATGATTAATAAGCTTATTTATAATATACTCTCTGGTTATGAGGCAAAAGTATTGCAGGTTAAGGGTGGGGCTGCACGAGCGCGAATTGAATAGAATAGAACACTCTTTATTATGTACACCATATAAATTACAGAAATAAATATAGACATTTTACAAAGGGTGACACAATGGGCTGTCTTATCTTATCGCTAAGAGCGATCTTTTAAAGACAACCTTTGGATGGATTAAAAAAGGGAAGGAGAGACAAATACTGTAGTCTGTGGGTAGTGGTGTGGTGGATTTGCGTGGCTATGAATTTATGTTGGGCGAGATTTGGTAATTTCGTGAGAACTTATTGTAAGTCGATTATGCAGGAAACTGCAATCTTGACGTGATGCCGAATGCTTTGTAATTTTTGTGACTCTCTAATGCTCGGTTCCTATCAACAAAATCGAATCGTGTGTGCAGTGGGTTGCAACTGAAAATAAGCGTCAGGTGGTACACCTTGTGTTGTAATCTGACATTATGCTGAGCTGAGGCCCTTTTGGCATTCTAATCTTTGTTTTCTGTTTTTATAGTTTTATTATTTTGCTGTAATGCCAATAAACGCATTTTTCTTTTTCTTTCAATCATTTTGCTTACCAATGTTAGCATTTTTTACTGCCAAACTGACCATATAAATAGATTCGTAAGCTAATTTTACCTGTGATAGCTACTTCCATATGGGAGGGTCTACTATGTAAAGCCATGAGGTTTTTGCTTCATTGTTAGTACAGACGCCAGCACATCAAGCTACTACAATCTGTCAAATTTCTTTAATAGATTTTCAACTTTATCGCCAAAGCATTAGGTTCAAGGTTGATTGGGAAAATTTGACAGTTTCGGGTAGCTTGATGTGCTGGCGTCTGTACAATGATACTGGAGTCTTAATTTTAACCAATAACGGTCCGTAAATTATAGGAATCAGCCATTAAAACAGCATTAATAATACTTCCCAAGCACTGAGGTTTGAAAGCGTTCAAAATAAAAATAAAAACAAATTCTTTTTAGGCTAACTTTAGCGTCAATCAAGAAAGAAAATCTCGGAGACAACGCTATTCTCATTTAAATCAGTCTGTCTTCGCAATGGATAGCAGTTAATTGGTACAGCGTTAAGCCAAGTCGATGCGGTAGGCGATAGATGTCACAGGTCGTTTGTGCTGTCATCTCCTAAACATAAGAAATTAAGAGCAAGAGCGGCTTCATCTGTTTCCGCGTTAGTGTGGGGACACCCTAAGAGTTTGTTTATAATGTTTATTATGTATGTATGTCTACGTTGTAAATACTCGCTACGCGTGAGTGTGTCTCTACGGGTAATCATCTGACATTTAAACAATTTTCATGCAGCTGGTCTGGAAGTGCACTGAAAACTTTCTGCCTAGAAGTAGGTAGAATTACAGGCGGGTTATCACTTTGGCATCAAAGTTTTTGGACCGACGACTTTATAAGGGTGGCTGGGACAGACTGGATGCGGAAGGCGGAGGTCAGGGTGTTGTGGCGCAGCCTGGGAGAGGCCTATGTCCAGCAGTGGACTGCGATAGGCTGAGTTGATTGATTGATCACAGTTTTTGAAAAAGATTACCAAGGGCTAGGGGAGCAAGGGACTTATTTCGTCGAGATGTCGGAAAGCCGGTTCTTTCCCACATTTTGACGAAATAAATATAAGGACGGTTTATATTAATGTCAGTAACAAGAAACTTCGTCGAAAGTCCGTCTATCCTAACTTGGTACCTAATGATAGTGGTGACATGGTGACACATGGTGGTGGGTAGGTCTTTGTGTAGTAGCGAACGTTTAGTAATATTATGAAATTGCTTGTAAACATTCAGAAAATACATTATTTAACAACCGATTTACACACTACAGAACACAAGAAAATCCATTCTATTATCCACTTGTTCTTTACCACATTTCCTTTCGCATGTTTTCTTGGAAAATAGTCTTGTAATAAGTGTCCTTTCAAGCTTTTTCGAGCGGGACTTTATTTTGTAGTTGTAATTATAGACTATGATGTTATTCATTTGAGCTTTTAACAGACTTTGGCTAAAGAAGGGTTCCGTCGGTAGATTATAATATATGATCAAACGAACTTCAAGTGAAGTTCGATCATTATTATATGAGTCGCTTCATTCGAAGATATTTTTAACCATGTAGTCCCCTTCCCTTGCGCCAGCAACTACGCACGTCTTTTTAGATTTATTTTACCCATTTTTTTTTTTTTTTTTACAATACTGTACCCTACTACCCTACCTCGTTGTGTCGGTCAGTTATAACCGTCATTTTTTTTAGAGATGAATAGGTTGTTATTTTTGCAAATCTCTTCAGGGTTCTTTAGGGCGGGTTGGGAAATTATATATATCTTCGAATGAAGCGACTCATATAATAATGATCGAACTTCACTTGAAGTTCGTTTGATCATATATTATATTTCGTCGCTTCATTCTTCAGATATTTTTAACCATGTAGATGTTAAGAGATACTTAATGAGATTTGCAGGTTCCTTTAAATAAATTGCAAGGATTTTTTAAATGATTATTTATTTACTTTACATTACATATTGGAGAAATAAAGAATGTTCTTCTATATTATGATTTGTGTTTGATTTACAATCAATTCCTTACAACTAGTTAGTTACCTACAACTATAGGCATACTGATTCTGCGAACTCGGCTTCGTTAATGATATTAAGTTTATAAAACTTGGCAAACGTTTGAGAGCGACTGGTCCATCCCGCGGCTCTACGTATTGTGTCAATGCACACACCTGCCGAGCTTGCAGAAGAAGTTGAGGCGTGTCGTGTACTGTGAGCGCTGAATATTGATGTATCGACACCGCTTTCTGATAACACCAATTTTATCCATCGACTTATGGTTTGAGCGGTGGCCGCTTTATTAGGTTTTTTAATTGTTAGTATTAAGTTATTTATATTTTTAGCTCTTAGATTTTGTGTAATAAATATGTAATCTGTGAGTACGGTAGCAGGGCAAATATTTTTATTTTCTACAAAGTAGGGGAGAAACAGTACGGGTTGTTCTCTTCCAGGAGCGGAAGTCTTGATAACGTCTGTGATCAAGACTTTTACTCCGTTTGACGAGATATTTATATTCTCTAGTTTTATTAGGGAAAGAGTTTGGACTCGCTGTGCCGTACATAAAGCCAGTAAAATAACTAACTTTTTTGTCAGTTGACTTAGATCTAAATCTCGGTTCGGATACCATTTGGAAACGAGATTAAGTACTAATTGCGGGTCCCACGTGTGTGTATATTTTGGCCTGCTAGGTTTGAGTTTATAGGCTCCTTTTAACACACGTTTGATGCATTCATCAGAACCAATGTTGTTGCCCAATAGTAAAGAGAGTGCGGATCTGTGAGAATTCAAAGATCCGTACGAGGCACCTTTATTAAACTCTGTTGTCAAAAAAGAGATGACCTTTGCTACCGTACTCTCAAAAGTATTAATTTTATTAATTTTACAGAATTGCCACCAGAGTTTGTATGACACGCTATATTGTTTTTTGGTATTATCAGAAAGCGATGCTAACATGAGATCTATTGCTTCTACGGGGATGTTACGTCGGAGGAAGGCTTCCCGGAGAGTATCGCTGCAGCCAGTGTAAGATGACTGTGCAGCGGGTGGTGGTGATCCCTGGAAGAGGATAGGAGCAAGCTTTTACTGGGTTCAAAAAATATTATTTCTGAGAAAATTAATTCTGTAACGATTGGAAACCATGGCTGTGATGGCCACCATGGGAACACGAGTATACCACACGCCTCATCGTTTATTATCTTATAAACAGTTTTAAGTATTAATGAGAATGGGGGAAAGGCGTAGAAAAAAACATTTTTCCAATTAACTGTAAATGCATCGACAAAAGATGCGTCTGGGTCAGGAAACCAGGATGCGTACAAATGGCATTTGGCATTAATGCGAGAAGCGAACAAATCAATTACAGGTTGACCTAGTTTACGAATGATAGTTTCAAATGCGTGATCTGATAAGCTCCATTCTATATCGGGATTAATTTTTCTTGATTCAATATCAGCTTCGGTATTTTGTTTGGTATTAATATAGGATGCAAACATCCATATATTCCGATTCTCGCACCATTGCCAAATTTGATAAGCAAGATCGTTTAAGTGAGGATATTGTATTCCTCCCATTCTATTAATATAACTCAACGCTGTGTTATTGTCAACTCGTAACAATATGGAACAATTTGATCGTTCCTTCGCGAAGGTTTTTAGTGCTAAGAAACTAGCTAATAACTCTAGGTAATTTATATGACATTCTCTTTCGGTTTCCTTCCATGACCCATGAGCGCGATTACCATCACAAAATGCTCCCCAGCCCGTTTTTGAAGCATCGGAAAATATTTCCAATTCGAAATCAGGGTTGTCGACGAAGTTTGTACATGTAAATATATTTTGTGACCACCAATTTAAATCATTAAGTATGTATCGTTCTAGGTTTATTTTAGCATTATAGTTATTATCAAATCTATTCAATAAAAGGTATTTTTGACGCTCTAGGGTTTTGGTATATAACCACCCGTATTTAACTGCAGGACACGCTGCTGTGAGGACGCCGATTAGCTGAGCGAATTCTCTTATGGTACAAGGAGGTAAACCAATAAACTTTTTAACAAGCTGTGCGATATTACGACGTTTGTCAATAGGTAAGGAAACTGAAAGGTTTGTCGTATTATAGATAAAACCTAAAAATTTGCACTCTTGTTGGGGTATTAGTGAGCTCTTTTTATAATTTATCACAAAACCGAGACAAGTTAACACTCGTAAAGTTTCGTTAACGTTACTGAGGCACTCAGTGTAGGTTTTTCCGATACATAAGGCATCATCTAAGTATATGACTGACTTATGTCCTTTGTACCTAAGATAGGTCATGACCTCCTTCATAATTTTTGTAAATACTCTAGGAGCAATGGAAAGACCGTAGGGCATTGCATTAAATTCGTATGTTATTGTATCAGATTTATCATTTTCGAATTGAAAACGTAAGTATTTTCGAAATGATTTTTTAATTGGAACTAAGAGATAAGCTTCTTTAAGGTCTATCGTTGCAAGGAAACCATTTCTTGGAATAAGTTTAGAGGCAGTCCTATGATCTTCCATTTTAAAGTGAGATTTTTTGACGAAGTGATTAAATGATTTTAGATTTAAGATGAATCTTTTTTCACCATTTGGTTTAGGTGATAAAAATATGCGAGATATAAACTGATCTTTTACAGGTTCACAAACGTTAACCGCACCTAGATCTATGAGCTTGTTAATGGCAATCGCCATATCACATTTCTCTTGTTTAGACCAAAATATTTTGGTTGTATCATGGGGTTGTAGTATCCTATCTGATAAAGGAATATCTACACCTTGACTAATCCATCTGAGGACCGTCCTATTATCGGTAATTTTTGCCCAGCAATCATAATGAAACTTAATTCTGCCTGCGTGTACCTGAGTCACTGACGTCGTGTTGGGGCACGTTGTTTGTAGTTGGTCTTCGACTGGCTGGATGCGGGGGGAGCTCTGTAGTTGGTCCGTTTCTGACCCCCTCGCCCCCCTCCCCTGCTCGACTGGAAGCGAGAAGGTCCCGACCAGTTTCCCTGGTAGCTGGACCGGTTAGCTGCTGGTTGTGGCCTCGAGTTGGAACTAGAAGGCTTTACGGCGGGCAAATTCTTCTTGATTTGTTCCCCTTGTTTTACAATAGCCTTTGAGGCTTTTATTTTTTCTGAAAGGTCGTTACCAAACAGTGTGTTGTCACGTTCGGAACGGTCAAGAAATTGTAAAAATGACTTGTCCAAACCAGGAAGTATAAATTTGATTCTAGCTTCCGTATTTTGGTGATGCAGGTCAGATAAGATTCGGCATCCGTCACTTATAAATTTAATTGCCTCTACTGTGTTTCCATTATTTACCAGCAAGTGTAAACCTCTATTGACAGCGGTAATGCCCACTCCCAGTTGTTGTTGGCTAGCGGTCATTTTCTTGTCCCGAAATCTACCAGAATCCGGTATGGCTGCGGAAACCTCGAGGTTAAGCGATGGTGCTTGGAGTAAAGGACAGTTTTCGGGTATGAGATAATTTCTCAAAAGTATATCCCTATTTTCTTTTGTCATACCCTTTTTCAACAAAGGTAACCATATTTTTGCGAGATTTTGATGAATTTTCTCGCCAAAATCCGGTGTTTCGTCTGTGATTTCGCCTAATGCCGCCAAAATATTTGAATCCAAATCTGGATCGGGGGGATTCGTTGTTTCGATTTCAATGCAGGGTGGATCGGTCGCAATTTCTGGGCCAGTAATTACATCTCTCGGTGGTGGTTCTGGTAGTGGTGTGTCGGGCTCGGAGTCCGCCACAGCGTCCACAGCCTCGGGGTCCCCCATGTCTCTTGGACCTGGTAACATTTTTCATAAGTTATGAGGGTAGTCGTAACTTTACACGACAAAGAATTTGTAGACACATAAGAACAGTGTTACATGTGATTCTAGTTCATAGAAACCATGTTTGTTCTATTTGCAGCCATCGTGTTATCATCTCGGATAACCTCCCGGTATGATTAAACCTTCGTGTTGCCATCGCGGACAACCTCCCGGTATTTTTTGGTTACTTAGTGAAGTAACTGGAAAGTATGTAGCCGTCGTGTTACCATCTCGGGCAACCTCCAGGCGATTTTTTTTTTTTTTTTTTTTTTAACACTTTTATAACACCAACAATGAAAAATTTGTACTTACTTGGATTGGGATCCGAATCTGATGACGAAACACATGTTATTCGACGACGATGAGCCTTCTTTTCTAACCTCCGTATTTTATTCCTGTAATGTTCGATCTTCTCTTCCGCGTTTCGCTTCGGCATACTTGGTACCTAAATACACTTTTAACCTACTACTTATTGAGTGTTGAAGACGTCCGTTCGTTGCTGCGCACGAAAAAGGAATGACGGTTATAACTGACCGACACAACGAGGTAGGGTAGTAGGGTACAGTATTGTAAAAAAAAAAAAAAAAATGGGTAAAATAAATCTAAAAAGACGTGCGTAGTTGCTGGCGCAAGGGAAGGGGACTACATGGTTAAAAATATCTGAAGAATGAAGCGACGAAATATAATAGGAAAATTAAATATAGTGTCTAATATTTAATATGTTATTAGCACTGCAACATAGTAGACAATTACTGGCTTTAACACTTCGTTATACTGCCAATTATTTAAGGCGCACACATAGGGGTTTATATAATAACGGCGATTAACGTTGAGAGATATTTAAACGTCAAAAATGTATGGTTAAACAGTCGCTTATCATTATTCTACTTTAAGTAACGTTTATAATTAAAGGGGTAAAAGTTAGAGTTCACACTAACTTTTACCCCTTTATTTATAAACGTACAGGTATTTCTACAAGTTTTTCACAAAAACTGCTGGTAGAAAATATTGCTTTCCCCAGACTGAAGTGGTGCTAATTGCTGCTGGCTGTTTGTGATGGCTGTTTGTGTATGTGAGTTTAAATGTTTGTAAACGCACCCACGATACAGGAGAAATTCCTAGTGTGGGGCAACGTTTAAAAAAAAAATCTGTTGGCCCTTATAGAGCTAACACACTGGGGCACCATGGCGACGTGGCTGGCTACGTAGCCATGCCAATCTCTGGCTACCTACCGTAGCCAAATGAGGTTGCCAAATAAGTAGCCAGTGGCAACTGACTCTCAGTCTTGGCGATTAGTTGGCCACTGAGTGAGGGAAGCGTAACTTACTTGTGTACAAAATACTGGCGACTTGGCTTCCGGTCGCCAGGTCACCAGAGTATTCAGTCTCCAGGTTGGGGCCGGTCGGTCGTGGCTACGCTTCCAAATTGGCGACGTCGCCAGACCGTAGCCAAGTGAGTTAACTGTCATACATTTCAATACGTAGCCGGCGACGTCGCCATGGCGACCCAGTGTGTTAGCGCTCTTACTTTCGGAAACTTTTTACGAATGAAAAAAGAATGTTAGGTTGACTTTGAAGAATTACCTTGTGGTTACGGTAGCCGGTCTGTTAGCCTGGCTGTTAGTCGATGTTTCAATACGTCTAGTTGGCAAAAGCCTAAACTATCAAGATGAAAAAATTCTGTACTATTATCCTGCTTTATTATTCGTCTCTAACTAAAGCATACTATAGTTATTAATTAAATAGTCCCTGTCCGTACGCTGGGTAACTGCCAGACTAAACTGCAGTCATTAAACAGTCTGACACTATTCGATATTTAGAAGTTCAATGCGCTATTCTGTAGATCTTTTACAGTCGTTACGGGTAGTCACAAAAGTCTGACAATAAATCTTACTTCTTCCTAGCGATCGATGGCAATCTAATGGACTCGGCCCAGAATTCGGCCACGTGTTTGGCGCCATCACTAGCGTCCTTGTAACGTGCAGCTGACAGGACACGAAGGACATGATAATAAGTGTCCCATCGTTTGTGGTACAGCTTAATTTACACTCCAAGACGGAGTCGTCTATGAATCTCCACCAGAACAATCTTTCCTTGCTTCGGCCCGCCTGAGCTCGGAGTATGTTTAAAGACTACCCAAGGCAACTCATGTCTAGTTTTACTAAGTCCCCTTAGTCTTACTAAGGGGTATCGTGTTACCCCGGGTTGTGGTAATCAGGTCGCTCATTTAAAATACTGGTTAGCTGCATTCGGTTAGACTGGAAGCCGACCCCAACATAGTTGGGAAAAGGCTAGGTAGATTCTAGCTAGATTAATCTCTGTGTTCTCTATGTTAGCCGAGCTGTTCTGTTGATCAGTGGTGGTCCAGTGATAATGGCCGTGACTTACATTTTCTAGGTCGTAAGATTGAACCGAAGCAGCTTTACTTCCCTCCTTCTTTTCATCCCTTCTTCTTGTCCTTTGTCCTAGAACCAAAAATTCGAAGACATGTGACATCTACCAAACCGCACTGGGCCCGCGTGGTATATTATAGCCCACTCCCTCTCAAAGAGAGGAGGCCTGTGTCCCAGCAGTGGGAACAATATATGCTGATTATGATGTTATGATGAGGCAGTTTACTTTCTGTAAATTATTTCCGTCAGCACTGTTTTCAAAACGGTGAAGAAAAACATTGTGAAGAAACCGGCATGTCCTAGAACTAAAAATTCGAAGATATGTGACATCCGCCAACCCGCACTGGGCCGCGTGGTAGGTTATGGCTCACTCCCTCTCACAGAGAGGAGGCCTGTGTCCCAGCAGTGGGAACATTATAGGCTGATTGTGCTATGATTACGCTTCTCTTTGTCTACTGCTTTATCGTGGAATGACCCCGACATAGTTCCAAATTCTTAGCAATTCGAACCACGTAAATTGAATGTGTGTTATTCGCGAAATAATGTTCATTGATACGTAACGTTTCCAACGTTTATTGCCTGCAGAGAAGTGAATGCGAATAATACGCGTTATTTTCACAAAATAACGTCTTTAATAGCATAATTTATTGTGAAAACGTTTAGCAGGAGCACTGCATGAATTTATTTTACCGACTCTGAATATTTTGCGAAGTGCTCGCGTGCTCAGTTGACGATTATTTCATTGAAATGTTTAGAAATAGACGATTTGCTATCGACTATCAGTTCAGGGATTTTACACATTACCTTTTTATTAGTTACTTGCATCCAGTAGTCTCAAAACGGTGAAGGGAAACATCGTAAGGAAACCGGCATGTCCTAGAACCAAAAATTCGAAGACATACAAGCTGCACTGGGCCCAAGTGGTGGATTATTGTTCACTTCCTCAGAGACAGAGAAGGCACGTGTCCCAGTAGTGGGATTAACATTATAGGCTGATTATGCTATCCAGTAGTCAATTACTGTGTTGGTATTTTTTAGTAAAATTCTTACTTTTAAAACTTTTTTGCAAAAAAAAAAAAAAAACAACCGACTTCCAAAAACGACACTACAAAGTGAAACATAGTCGGTGTCGTTGGGTTCGCAGTTTCGTTGTTTGCCACCGACTTCCGAAATTAAAGTTATTTTTCACTTTGTAGTGTCGTTTTTGGAAGTCGGTTGTTTTTTTTTTTCAAAAAAGTGTTTATTTTTCACTTTTTAAGTTGTAATTTTTACCAGTAATTTTGGTTTAAAAACCAAACTACTGAACCGTTTTTGATGAAAACCATTTGGGTTGGGAAGTATACCCTTTCCAACGAAAAAAGAGTTTTTCAAATCGGTTGGCAAGCGACAGATTTATACGCGAACAAATATAATAAAAAAACAAACATCCGAATTGAGAATCTCCTCCTTTTTTAGAAGTCGGTTAAAAACAGCTATTTTTCGAGGTAAAAATATGTACCAGATGTCCAGTTGGGGCTCATTAGCAAATACTATATTGTAACCTAGCTGTAGATAATATTTTATGACACTCTATCGTTGAACCTGCCTACTGTATTACCTGGAAAATTAATATTTTCTATTTTCTGTGCATAATTTTGTTGAAATTGGTTCAGTAATTAATGCGTCAAGAAGTAACAAACATACTCAGTTTTTTATTAGTTATTTTTTATTAGTGAAATTTCTTGTTTTAACGTAAAATATAACACTCTGCAATAATTTAGATTTTAATAGAATAGAATATTCTTTATTATGTACACCATAAATATTACCGATATAAATGTAGAAATTTTACAAGGGTTGTAGCTTTCCATTAGTGAAAGAAATTTCGGAAACGTATCAGTAGATCCGATAAGTAATTACATCCTACATAATACAAACTAATAAATACCTCATTATAATTAGATATTAATAGTATACATAGATAGAGGATCTTGAGTCCGTCAACACATTGACCTACATATCTATAACCGAGAAACTGTTCGCAGAATCTAAAACTCATTCAATAAACAAGGATTAGCTTGCTCTGTTTATCTCTAAATATTAATTATCTACAAGTGTGAAACTACATTGTTAGCAAAATAAATTCCGAAGGTTGGCAACCTCTGCCTGTATCCGACATTCTTGCGCCGTGATGAATGTCGAGGAAACTCTTATTTGATGCACTACATTAAATATGTCTAAATAAAGACTCGTATTTATTACCCTGAAATGTGGTAAAGGAAAACATCGTGAAACATGCATTTCTGAATCAATCAACTCGTTAATGTTTTTTAAATGCATCTGCGTTATTCCATAATTAAGTAGACATTTATTTTGCACTCAGTACTTACATGTGTGAGTTTTTAAAAGAACCGCGAAGGTAGGCCGCGAAATTCAAATTTTCTTACCTTTTTTGCAATTTGCAGGTCAGTGTAATGTTGAATGTTGATTAAAATTTGATTCCTGAGCGTAACAGGTATGTATTTCCAGAATTATAATCATCACAAATCTATAATACAACCCTCTAAGTTCATAATAATCCTATTGAATGGCTATTTGATGAAAAATCCATTAATAGGATAGGGTTGTATAAGTTTTTACTTTCATCACCACCGCTCTCAAAACGGTGAAGGAAAACATCGTGAGGATAACGGCATGCCCTAGAACTAAAAATTCGAAGATATGTGACATCTACCAACCCACACTGGGACCGCGACGGCCCACTCATAGAGAGGAGGCCTGTGTCCCAGCAGTGGGAAAATTATAGGTTGATTTTGCTCATACTACGGCTGGATCAAGCTGTCAGTGTCATCATTGTTGTGGAATATTGATATTGACACAGCTCTTGAACTCGGTTTAGATATGCTGATGGCGTTCAGTTTTATTGGTGAAAATCACCCTAAATTATAATTAGCCTGTAATAGTCTTAAAGCAGGGCAAAGTCTAGATTGGAACGATGTAAGAACGTTAGGTCTACCTAGTAGAAATGCGTTTTGGCAACCGTCCTGTAATCTCGCTTTATACGGTTGAAATAACATTGGAGCCATACCAATGAATAATATCATACTATAATGATAATTCAAACCGTGGTTTATCTAAAGATAAACCACGGTTGTATAAATACAAGGTGGAGACGACAATACGACAATAAATTAAACTGCTTGTATCTAATGACGTTCCTAGTCTGCATACAAAAAATCAATCGAATATATCCAATAGTTTAGTCGCTATAGCAAGTCAAAGATTGGCAAAACCCATCGTCGTCCCATCACTACTACAAATTTTGTTTGTTAGAAAAAATCACTTTTTTTGTTTCGATGTTAGAATTTATTAGATAGTTCCTTAATTACTCCTGTGCAGGAGTATATTGCTAGTGTTTTCGTTTATTGTTGTATTGTCGTCTCCACATACAGGGTGTCAGGGACATCGACGCGCAAACTGTAACCATGGATTCAGCACATGAGTTTAGACCCCATAGCGTCGAAATTTTTCGTCGGTTATAAAAAAAAAATCTTCTGTTTCATAGAAAAGTGCAATACCTACGCGGTCAAAATGTATGGAACAACAATATTTTTTTTAATAACCGACGAAAAATTTCGACGCTATGGGGTCTAAACTCATGTGCTGAATCCATGGTTACAGTTTGCGCGTCGATGTCCCTGCCACCCTGTACAACGTAAAATACATACCATTGTTTAAAAAAAAACATAGTGTGATCGGCAGAGAAGTCTAATCGAGTGTGGCAGTGGCTACCTATTTTCTATGGGTGACTATAGCAACATCTGTTTATTTTTTGATTCAATTATTTATAGTGTAGGGAAAACGCGAGAGGAAATAAAAATAGCACAGTTATATGAGTTTAGAGAGCATTTTGTTCTACAGGGAATAGAAGATTTCCCCGGTAAAATATAAATGAAACGTCATACCAATCTTCTAGCAGAGAGGATTTAGAAGTGGGTTGTCAATTTTTCATGAGTTATTCCACTTAGAGCACCGATTTCAACCGCACTTGAGCAAAAAGCACCTAAGCCTGCCACTTACGGCACTGAAACAAAATTTGGTCAAGTGCTAATAAAATTGTGCATAGTTCTTCAATTAAACATTCGTTTATTAAATCTACGTCTAACAAAATAGCACAGTAAAAATAAACTTAGTTATGAACTAAAATTAAACTTCTATCATTGTTAAACTTATAGTACCACTATTTAAAGAGGTTGACAATAGAACGTTCTTTCAATAATGTGCCTTGATAATAAATCTAATCGGGTGCAGTAGAATAATTATATTTTAATTGATTAAGGGCCGATTTCACCAAAGTCTGATATCTTTTATCCGTGGAATAAAATTGATTTTGGCAATTCTAGTATGGAAAAACTGAAAATTAAAAATTTATTCCAAGGAAAAGAAAAACTTTTTCTAGGTATAAAAGTTTGGTGAAATTCGCCCTAAGTAAGAGTGAAGAAATCAAAATATGAAGATGTCATGTTGAAATCCATTTTAATTAATCTTTCAATTCCACATAGCATTCATGAGATTAAATATGCTGTAAGACTGATGAAAAAGCTGAAAAAAAGCAATCGTAAAAATTAATGACACTGTTTTTGTGAAATAAAACTTTATGGGCTGTTTCGTGTTTAGATTTTATTTCTTCTAGGCCCTGGAATGCTTGGTTTATCGTGCTGTTAATTAAAACATCTGCACGTAAGTAATCCTTTACTGCTGAAGATTACAGTCTTCAAATAGACTGGCTCAATGAACGGTGGTTCGGGTATAGTGTTTTATTAAGTTTGGAAAGCGATTTGTGGGCCCATTGACTTACGAGTACCTATATGAAACCTTAGTCGCTTTTGTTGTAAGAATGGAAAGACGAGGGGTAAGTAATGTCAGTGAAGAGATTGATTTAACTAGAACATTTTGCCAATTTTATGGCCAAAGAATCAGCATTGCCATACCATACAACGTGGCAATGCTGCCAGACTCATGGGCACTTTTTCTACTGATAGCTATGCGGACACAATTTTTTGATTCCTTTTGTTTATTTCCCCTCTTTTTTACATACTTATGCATATTTTTAGTATTATTTTAAGACTGTCAGCTTCTTGAATTATGTAAATATAAATAAATAAATTCTGGGACATTACTTGTGGACTACCACAAAGCCATTATCAAATGCCATAGTATGTATGTATGTACATAAGTGTTACTGTTAGACAAAACTTTCCTAATACATAAAAGGTAATAGACAATTAAACCAAGCATGTCGGTGATTTCAGACAGCAGGATGAATCCGAAAGCCTTCAACAGTCAATCATAGTCCACTGTTGGACATAGGCCTCTCCCAAGTTCGATAGAGTAGATTAGTGAGAAACCAGTTTTTGAAAAGGAAGGTCCTTTGCCCACTGGTTGGAGGTTATATTTTAAAAGCCAAAGTGTCATTACATCAGCGAGAGCATCCAAACACACAGTCCTGAACATTGTTCGTATGGCTGTAGGACGTAGCGCTCGTTCTAATATCAACGCTAATGTTGTGCGCGCGCGCCGGTCATAGAGCCGCTCCCAACTACATGAGTATACTGCTTGTCGGAATTGTTCACCCTGAGGAACAGAGGAAAATGTTTGTATAGACTGACATGTGGCAAATAATTTAATTTAATGTTCTGTGTCTTGTAATGTTAATTATTTTACTTAACATAATATGCCTATTATTGTATACAATCAAGTATTTTCTAATTGAACAGACAGCTGTGCTGCTGGGGAGTTTGTGGCGCCACTTCTTCTTCCCAGCCAAAGCATTAGGAAATGATAAAGAGCGGGTGTTTTTGGGGGACTGTCTTTTGAATTGTAATGTTCGAAAAGTGCTGATTCTCAACCTAATTTGATTAAATGACTTTTGATTGATTTTGATTATTTTGAGAATATACTTTATTATTATGTAGAAAGGAGAGGCAATACTGGAGGTGGTCTGTGGTGTACCATTTTCATATGCATACAATAAATACATACATACACAAAACATATTATTTATCTTTATAAATAAATGTTACACACAATAATAATTATAAAACAAGTGCCAAAAACAATGACGTTGAACTTATATGATGAGGATATAAAGGTGGAATAAATGCTTTGAGTTTGAACACCGATCATGCATTTAGAAGACAGTTTGTTTTTGATGGTCAATCCATATTTTTATTGTGCAATGGCGTCTTTGGCGACGTCTTTAGAAATTTTCATGATCACATAAATGTATATTCTGCTGTGCACTGTGAAAGGTAAATTTTCTCTGTTTTCTTAGAATATTTGAAGTCCATATTGTTTGCTTGGGCCTTTCCTTACATACACTTTCTGGTGCCCTAGCAATTTAATAGACTTCTAACAACATTGTCAAGAAAAAGTTGCACTTGACTTAAAAAAATCATAGACATGTTTCAAAAATTTAGATTTCGAAGCCTACTGAGAAATTAATGGTAAAACAGCGGGCTAATTGCGTAACACACGATCAATCGGAATCAGAATCATTTTGAAGCAAATTGCTAATCCATTGCTTCATAAGTTCGAAAAATTTGTCTGCTCAACACGTAATTATCGCAATGAATGTAGTTGAACTGTCAAAATGAAACCGTTTCCGACTGATCGTGTGTTACGCAATTAGGGTGCGGGAGTGGATGTTTAGGGATCTGCTTACGTTATACATTACCTAATTAGAACGTTAGTGAAAACGGGGATTAACCCCATTTTTCTCATGATCTTAATTAGTTTCTAGGGGAGATAATCTGATTCTCCTGTCCTTATCCCAATTTATTTGTGGTCGGCAAAACATGTCCTTTTTTTCCATACTTCTCTATTAGTCGTCATCTCGGTAGTCACCCTCGTTCTAGCCATATCATACTTTATGCAGTCATCTTACAAATATTTGTAAGTCCTACATGTATTTGTTCCGAGTCTGGGTGTTTTTCTATCTATATTAAGTATGTATTTACAAAAAAAAAAATGTATATAAGTAGTTTATCAGCCATCTTGTTACCATAACACAAGCATTAGGTTGCTTAGCTTGGGACTAGATGGCGCTGTGTGAAATGTCCAGGGATATTATTATTATTATCTTAACCATCATCATCTGCCTAGACTTTTCCCAAATATGTTGGGGCCGGCTTCCAGCCTAACCGGAAGCAGCTGAATACCAGTATTTTACATGAAGCGACTGCCTATCTGACCTCCACAACCCAGTTACTGGGCAATACGATATCCCTTGGTAAGAATGGTTGTCAAACTATCGGGCTTCTGACGACCCGTAACGACTGTCAAAGATCCACGAATGACAGTCGGGACCAACGGCTATGTAAAGATGATCACCCATCCACGGACTAACCGCGGCAAGCGTAGTTTAACTTTCGATCGACTCGTGCGGCTGTTATTACTTAGCCACAAGACCCTCACATAGTCATCTTAATATGATTTAGATATTAGAGCGGTATATTAATTGGTTGAATTGTTTGGTCTTTTGAGTCGAGCAAGACTTTGGAGACTGGAGACATGTGTTGCAATTTGTCTCGCCATCTGAACTTTATTTATATTCACTTCAACCTAATATTTATGCCAAATTGTCAGGTGTTTTCTTTCGAAACAAAAAAAAAAAAAATTTGCTTGTCTATTGTATTGACATATTTATAGCCACACTAATACCAACATGACAAAAATGTGTCCGTTCGTTACAGAAAAACAAAGAAAAGATACGTTTATTTTGTAAAATTGTTCGCTAAATTAAAGGGCCGTGGTTTGGCAGCTTGCCAAATGAACCTTCGAGCTCAATCGTTTCCACTAAGTGTGTCTTACTAACCACTGGTATATGTTGATTTAGCAGCAGATTAGAGTATATGACATACTTATAATGTTTCGTGAGTTTACAAGAAAACTTACTGGTTCTCTGTTCGGTCAATCTTGGGGCTCTAACGGGCCATTATAATTTTCAGATAAACAATAGGTATACTTCACTAAAGTTTTAACAAAATGCTGCAATACATCCTACTAGGGTTCAGTCACGAGCACCAATGTGTCAACACTTGGCAACTTTCAATTTCGATTTTTTCGTGAAATAACGAATGCAACGTTGAAATACGATACATTACATAAAGTTATGGGTTCGAAAACGCTATGTTCGTAAAAACATAAAATTTCATTAAAAAATAAAGGAGTAAATCGCTTTTGAATAAAGCCGAGTGTATACATACTTTTGCTCGTGACTGTACAACTATTTTCTTATCACTTTTGTGACGATAACTTACCTGCAACGAGAAATTGTAACATTAGTCTTATTTAAGCCTTTACAAAAGTGTTAAGAAAAAAAAAAAAGTCCTCGAAACCAAATTTCTGCCATGGCGACCAATCTTAGCGAAGATCAGCCTTCGGCGCGGGAGATATTATAGTGCACAAGTATTTGCGCACCCTCTCTTCCCTCACTCTCATTGTCCGATGATGGGACGGCAATCCGTCACGCAGCAGTCGCGCTTGCAACCACGAGACCATAAAAGGCATGAAAAGGTCCAATACATAATGATATTCTGATTCACGAGTACCCAAGTCCCACTGGAACTGCAAGTAGGTACTGCAATAAGATCAAACCTTTTCCATAAGCAATTCACTGTAATAACAGGGCGAGCTGCTGATCAAAGTGCCTCCGAATATAAACGTGATGAACTCCAAGCTCACCTCCCCTTCGCCAAAGGACTGGAACGATTAAACAAACAATTAGTAGTAAGCAATAAACATGTCTGTCAAAGTGAAGTAATCAGGCATTGTTTATAAGTTCAATCGCCGACGGGAATAGGACTATGGAGGTATGTAATTGGGAATATTTCAGTTCTTAACTGTGTTTGATCTCGAAGATATCAACATCTGCCTAACCATTTCCTAACTATCTTGGGGTTTTTTTTTACAAAATACAATTTCGTTTATTGTAACAATTAGCATATTATACATTTAGACTTGTTTGGAGCCTCCCATGCCTGTGTTAGGAGACTCCGCTCTTCCATAACATTGCCGGTTTATAGTCTATTTATTTCCAAAATTTCAGTGCTCTTAACATCAACTAGATTTCGACCCCTGAACTAGTCTAACCGGATGCAGCTGAATACCGCTATCTTACATGGAGCGACGGCTTATCTGATCTCCACAACCCAGTTGCTGGGTACCACGATACCCCTTGGTAAGACTGATTGTCAGACTCAGACCTTTGCAATAGCTTACTGAGCTCGATCTTTGGTCCATCTATAACGAGCATGAACACCGTAAAAACAGAAGAAATGAAAAAAAAAGTTTCTACGGCGCGAAGTCAAACTTGAAGAAATGATATATGGCACTTTGTCTTCATATATAGTGATAGAAGTGATCATGCTTCGCGTGCTGGTAAACTATGAACATGCTTTGACTGACATAACGGAACAACTGGTGTTACCGAGTTGTTGCACAAAATCCGGCTGCGAGTGCCGTCTGTGTTCTTACGTAGACCTCATTTATTGCACACCCCAGTGGTAGCCACTACATACAGACGGAACTCGTACATGGTGAGAGCGAGTCGTATGTACAACACGACCTGCTGGGAAGCTGATATCGACATTTTTAATACTAGTGTTGCTAAATTAAAGAAAATTTTATCTAATTGCTTCTTCGAGCGTTAATAGTAATTTACTGTTCTGTTATACATTTTATCATCTGTTCACATGATAATATATTATATTGTATTATATATGGTTATATATTATATTGTGTTATATATACGTATATACTTACTACACGTGGAAACTTGTAATTGGCCTTATTTTTGTATAATCTATTACTTACTGTATCTGTTTAGCTGTAAGTTTTCCTAAAAATAAATAAATAAATAAATAATTTAAAATGCGCCTTGCGTTGCTTCTCTGATGAGCGAAAAATGACAGTAGCTATAACATACATTTTAGATTCCAAATGTCCAGGAGGTTACCAAAATAATAACCTGTTTGTAAAACAGTTACTTACTTCAATAACTTCATAAACAGTTATAGGTAAAATAATTGTTGTAGCCTTCAAAGTTAATTCATACGCCACTCTGAAAGTGTCTTTGATGCGGTCCACGAAACTGCAAATAATAATATACATATGTCAAATTATCAATTATTTATTATGTTAAAAAATGAATCCCATCTTTTTATCAAACACCTTAGTAGATTTTTGTTAGTCACAATATTTAAAAATAAAATTGTTAAACTCAGAGCCCCTTAGCCCCTTACTCTTGAGGCCTTAGACAAGTGGCAATTGGTTTTAAAGCGTTTTGTATTTCTACAACGAATTTCAACACGATTGACATATTGAGTTTTTCGGTAGCTTATGTCAATCCAACAGCTTTTCGACTTTTCCACCATCTCTAACAGAATGCCACACTCTCTTTGATATCTTAGGTTCGTTTCGAAGGACCAAAACTTTTGTTTACTTACTCATATATCTGCTGTAATTCCACGACGATACTTCTTAGCTCCACCATAATTCCATCTCCACTGTGGTCCTCAAACAGACTTTCTGTACGTTTTGTCAGCAGTTCGATTCGACCACAAGCATGCAGCATGAACGTCGGACCAAGAGGTACGAAAGAAGTATACATCATCCCGGCATAAACCCCATAGTATATTTGAATGGCATATAAAGCAAGATACACAACCAAATCATCTTTCTTGTCCTCAATAACACCAGGATACACTAACTCATAAAGAGGCACCATTTTAAATTCTCCATTGACGTAATTGTAAATATTGATGACGATATTTTTAATGAGAAACAAGCTAGTTGCTAGAACGGAAATAATAAACCATTGTTTGCCAACATAAGCTCCGTTCAGGGCATATTTTAGGACTACTTCTTGGTCTTCAATGTTTGAAGATTTAACAGATTCATAATCGGATTTCATTGTTCGAATTAAGTCCTTCAACAAGTCTTGTTTCCATATCATGATGCCATATTGGAAAGAGATGACGATATAGACAACGGACAACGTCCCGTTTTTGCAAGTTTTCGAGAAGTCATTGTTCTTCAAATCATGGAAGATTATATTATACATGATGATGAGGAATATTAAAGAGAATATTCCGTGCATGACCAGGAAGCGAAAGAACCATCTTTTGTTTCTCATTATGTCTGGGTGGCACTGGTTTAGTGTCATCGCTTTTGTGTTGACTTTGAAAATGTTGTAATTAATTTCCATGTTTTTTAATTTTTGGTCTTTAGTGAAGGAAGTTGTATTGTCAGGTCCAATAATCCTGATCAGTGAAATAAGTTGCAGGTAAGGATTCTACTTAATACTTTTTGCCTTTAATGAACATTGAGTTAAGAGCCAGTCATAATTTTCTTTTCATAAATTTATTTGAAGTCATGGTTTTGGTTGTTAGTTAGGTTAGGAATTAATAATTAATATGACTGCTTATTTAGGTCATTATGAGTCGAAATTAGTCAAAGCAAGCTTGCCCCAACATAGTCTGTGACAGTTCCTTGAGCAAAAATAAAACATCATACTATCTGCCTAGCCTTTTCCTGACTATGTTGGAGTCGGCTTCCAGTCTAACTGGATTCAGCAGATTCATTATTTTACATGGAGCGACTGCCTATTTGACCTACACAACCCAGTTACTGGGTAATACGATACCCCTTGGTAAAACTGGTTGTCAGACTTTGACGACGACCCGTAACGACTGTCAAAGATCCACAAATGACAGCCGGGACCAACGGCTTAACGTGCTTTCCGACACGGAGAGGCGAGACCTCTCCGTATCGGAAAGCACGTTAAGCCGTGGATGGGGCCGCGGTTGGTCCGTGAATGGCTGACCATATTTACATACCAAGACCCTTCCGTGCCTTGGAAAGCACGTTAAGCCATTGGTCCTGGCTGTCGTTCGTGGATCTTTGATAGTCGTTACGGGTCGTCAGAAGCCCGAAAGTCTAACGACCAGTCTTACCAAGGGGTCTTGTATTACCCGGTAACTGGGTTGTGGGGGTCAGATAGGCAGTCGCTCCATGTAAAATACTGGTACTCTGCTGCATCCGGTTAGACTGGAAGCCGACCCCAACATAGTTGGGAAAAGGCTAGGAAGATGAGATGGTGATGATGTATTTCAGCCAGCTCATGTATAATGTTGCTAGTGATAGATCTGCGTCATTTGTGATATTTTTAACCGAATTCAAAAAAGGAGGAAGTTCTTTTTTTTGTGTGTTTGTTACGCGATTGTTCCGCCAATTGTCGACCGACTTTTTTTGTTCGAAAGGAGATACTCTTGAAGTGGTCCCATAGAAATTTCATCAAAAACGGTTCAGTAGTTTGATTTTTAAACCAAAATTACTAGTAAAAATTACAACTTAAAAGTGAAAAATAAAAACTTTTTTGCAAAAAAAAAAATAACCGACTTCCAAAAACGACACTACAAAGAGAAAAATAACTTTAATTTTGGAAGTCGGTGGCAAACAACGAAAATGCGAACCTAACGACACCGACCTCCGAAATTAAAGTAATTTTCTCTTTGTAGTGTCGTTTTTTGAAGTCGGTTGTCTTTTTTTGCAAAAAAGTTTTTTTTCAGTGTAACTTTTTTGGTTCATAAAAAACATTTTTCAACGAAAAACAAATCTTCGCTTTAAATAATTCCAATTACCTTTCAGCATTGCAAATTACGCCGTATCAATCAAACTGCTCCTGAAGCTTTTAATTTTCTACCAGAAGGCGTAATAGCTGTCACCTAGATTATTACAGGCCTGTAACTGGCGTTGATATCTAGATTACTAGTCGTGCTTGTCAAGACATAATTGAAGTGGTTTCTTTCATGATTTTTTTCAAATTATTTTTTTAGTTGTTGTTGATTAGCGGGTGTTGAGTAGCCTTGTCTCAAAATACTGCCGTGGTATAACTAAAATGCCGTTATCTGACATCTGGTCAATTTTTAACTTTTGATGCTATTATTATAAGAAAAAAAATATCTATCGATCTGTGTTTCCGAATTTTCAATACCTTGAATAGTTTTGGAAATAATAATTTTAAGAATGCCATTAAATACATATTTTCTTATAATAATAGCATCAAAAGTTAAAAATTGACCAGATGTCGGATAACAGCATTTTAGTTATACCACGGCAGAATAGGAGTTTCTAATTTAGGATATTATATCACAACATCACACCAGTATACCTTCAAAGGCTGTGGTGCATCTGTAGTACAGTCACGAGCAAAAGTATGTATACACTCGGCTTTATTCAAAAGCGATTAACTCCTTTATTGTTGAATGAAATTTTATGTTGTTACGAACATAGCATTTTCGAGCCCATAGGTGTATGTAATGTGTCGTATTTCAACGTTGCATTCGTTATTTCACGAAAAAATCGCAATTAAAAGTTACCACGTGTTGACATATTGGTGTTCGTGACTGTACAACCCATTTCGCCCGTTATGTTTAAGTCCCATTTAAGAAGGGATGAGCTTATTGCCATCAATCAGGCACAAATACAGACTGCTACTGAGAAATTAATGGAATGGAAACCCAATAAAACTTTGCTCGACCCGGGAATCGAACCCATTGATAGCCCAATTCTTGACGAAGGTCATAGGCTATTTAACAACAAACTACGATCTTTCAAGTCAGGTCGCCGCAAGTTATAATGTCAGTACCAACGCACCTTTCATAGTTAATTAAAAACGTGTAAATTAAACTAGCTTCTATATAAGTATTTAAGCCAATCTGTTAAGAACTTATGGTACTAAGTATTTATAAGTTTGTAAATGTATTACTTTGTAAAAGGACCTAAATAAATTTTATTTAATATTTATTTATTTAGGAGCTAAGCAAAAATAAAAAAGTTTGAGAGGACGCTAAGTGATAACGAAGTAAAAGCACGGTCGGGCGATGCGATGCGACGCGGGTTGGGGGAACAAGACATTTCACACGGACGAAGTTGGGGCCTGAAGATAGTATTTCAATATAAGCGAAAGTGTTTTGTTACGATGATTGATTTATGTAGGTACTGAAATTCCATCAAAATCAGTATCTTATTGTGTTTACGTCTGTTTTGGGTTCAGTTCAACACAGCATTCATGAGATTGAGTATGGTGTGAGCTTGTTGAAACATCTGAAATATAAAGAGTCAATATTTAGGGACTTACTGCTAACATTTAGACATTCATTGTTGCTAGTTTTAGAGTTTGTAAACAATTAACATCTGCTAAATACGATTACTTTGCTATAAAACAGTTCATTTTAGTGCTAGATGATTTGCCTGCATTATTTAGTTAATTGAAACGATCGATAATGATTAAGTAGAACTGTTGATTAAAATCAACTTACTTACTTCAATGAGTGCATAAAGACATAGAGGAGTGAACATAGCGAGCGTCTTGGGCATCGAGACAGTAAGTGTGCATGAGAAAGAAAGAAAATACTTTTATTTGCGGCAAACATGACGCATAAAAAAAAACATAAACACACAAAAAAAATAACAAGTTGGGGGTAAACATGCGTCACATTCACGCAAAACGGCCAACGCTCAGCATAATGCTAAGACCCTATACGAGACAGAGCAGCAGCGCTACATACACGAGCATACACATGAGCGACACGCGTCGAGGACAGAGGCAACTGTCGTCGTCGACGACGGCCATCACCGCGTGTCGGCGGCTGCCTTCAACAAAGTGTCGAGCTCGTGTATTTGAGTACGGTGCTCAAGCGTCGACGGTTCCAGTTGCATCAGTCGTCGACGCGTGAGCACGACGCTCGTGTGTATGCACACTAAAATGCTGTTTGCGCGCCGATTGTACTGACACTGCTAGCCACATGACGTGTAAAGAGCTAACCTAACTTCTTCACCCTGGATAAGAAAAAGAGGATTACTGCTTTTTTTAGGGTAGGAAAAAACAGAACCCTTATAGGATCACTTTGTTGTCCGTCCGTCCATCTGTCTGTCAAGACCCTTTTTCTCAGGAACGCGTGGAGGTATCAAGCTGGAATTGATATCAAAACTCAAGTCTACTGACCCTCGGAGCTGTGAAAAAAAAAACTAACTTCTAAGCCAACGCAATCAAAAGATACAGCCGTTTATGCCGCAAATTTCCACAAATTTTCGACATTCGCAAGGGAATCAAAACCTACAGGGTACTTCCCGTGGACACAAAATCTTGAAATTTGGTAGTGGAAGCAACGTCTTATAGCACAGATAAAGGAAAAATTGCGAAAACCGTAAATTTTTAGCTACATACCTACTTTGTACAGAACCCTCGGTGCGCGAGTCCGACTCGCACTTGACCGGTTTTTTTATTAAGGAGTAGGAGTACTTCTTATGTTTTGCAAATCGTGCGTTTGTATTTTTATTCATGGTGGGAATCCAATTCCTGAGTATCCAGATGTTGAATAATTTGACTAGATTCGTCCAAGAATCGCACAACTCAACTTTAGTTACCCAAACAATTCACTCCTTATTTGTTAGTAAATGGAAATGAATCTTCAGACAGAGTAGCACAGGCGTTAGGAATAGGTTACTAAAATTCTTACCTTTTCTAAAAGCATGCCATTGTAGTATCAAGGAGCACTGCCCGCTATCCCACTTAATCTAAACGATGAGAACTCCAAACTAAACTTGTCATGTTGTAGACCCTGAAAACACATAGCCTAAGGTAGGAATAGGGAAACCTGCCCTATTCATTAGAAATTCTGCAGTCTTAATATCGTTTTTGTTTCTTAAAACGAACCCTCCCGTATCTTCCAATCATACTTCTCATAGAGTATTGATTCTTTAGGACCAAAAGACCAAGAACTTTTCAAAATCAAAATATTTTATTTCACATAAACCTGCATGGGTACTTATGAAACGTCAGAAGCTAGGTGCATGGTTCCAATTGGTTTCCTATGGAGAAGAGCCGGCAAGAAACTCCACGGTTATAACTCTCTTAAAAACGTTTTTAACTTTTCTATCCCTTTTTAGACCATAGAAACTGAGTTAAATTGAGTAAAATGCCCTCTAAAAGCTGCCCTAGTAATATATACTGAAACTACGATTTAAATTTATCTATTCACTGATACACTTACTGATAAAATATTTAGATACAGCTGCGAAACACAGATTTCCACAAGAGGTCAGACTCGGCGACAGTGCATGATTTATGAGCAAAACATGACTCACCCAGTTTTTCTAGACCAATAAATATGACTAACTATATGTTTACAAAAAATAATATAGAAAAAACTGAAATCGATATCAAATCCCATTAATTTGATGTTACAGCTCAATTTTGTCATCCGGTTGTGTTTGAAATATTTTTTCGTTGAATCACTGGAAAATAATACACACAACATGTTAGGATTTGGAATGATTCCAAGTGGTGGAGGATTTGATTTGATACTGACTTTTAGTGAATGAGTTCGTGGTAACGATCAGTTTGAGATGCTGTAATTTGATCGGGTGGCAACGAAGATTAAGTAGGTACAGCTTCCATCTATCCACACATTTCGGATTTTCTTGAAGAAATAGAAGCATTTGTAAAAGCGTTGCGTAGACATAAGTTTTCTTATGAATAATGAGTTCACGTTTAAGAAATATGGATTAGTGTCCAGTATTCTCTAACATTTTTATCAATGACTAGCTGCGTCCCGCGGTTTCACCCACATAAGTTTCTATCCCGTGGGAATATCGGGATAAAAAGTATCCTAAATGTTAATCCTGGTTATAAACCATCTGTGTGCCAAATTTCATCCAAATCCGTTCAGTAGTTTTTGCGTGAAAGAGTAACAAACATCCATCCATCCATACAAACTTTCACGTTTATAATACATATTAGTATGAAGTAGAATTGGATTTCCCAGCAATTTTTTGCGTAACACTCTTTTGATCACAATCTTCAATCTTGATTCATGGCTTCATAGGTTTGAAAAATTCGTCTGAAACGTAAATAACGCAATGAATTTTGTGGCTGTACTGTCAAAATGAAAGACATTGCGATCAATTGTCGTTTTATGTGTGTACCGCAGTTACCCCACTGATTCAATAGACAAAAACAACTCTGTCCAAAAGTGTTGATGCTAACAAATCATCTGCCATCCTCTAAATTCTTCTAATAATCAGCCTATAATGTTCCCACTGCTGGGACACAGGCCTTCTCTCTGTGAGAGGGAGTGGGCCATAATCCACCACGCGGGCCCAGTGCGGGCTGCTAGATGTCACATATCTTCGCATTTTTGGTTCAAGGACATGGCACTTTCCTCACGATCTTTTCCTTCACCGTTTGAGAGCAGTGGCGATGAAATAATTTACACCAAGTAAAATGCCTATCTGGGTTCGAACCTACGACCTACAACTCTATGTTCGCAAAATCCTATTTAATTTTTAAACATTTTGATTATTGCCATCTACATGTAGATTGACAGTTTGTTGTACGACTGTGAAAATAATAACGGTTAGCCGAATTACGTGCTAAGTAACGTTTGAAGAGCTCGGCCTTGGTACCCCTTACATTGTCTCAAATCTCATCTACTACAGTACATCTAATTGCAGCTGATAATTACACAGCATGCCACAAATCACAAGTGTCCAGTTGTCCACACATACCTTCAGTAGAGCATAGAATATGACGGGCAGTGCAAGGGCAGACAGTTTTAGCGTTGCTTCGTAAAACACTTTGAAACACTCCTTCACCGTTTCCACGAAAATGTAACAATTTGCAGTTGTTTTGTGATCTTTATGATGATTCACTGTTTTATTTACTACGTTTACTAGTTTGTTTTTAACTGTTTTGAATTTTATGGGTAGTAATTGGGTGGAATTAGGAGCACTAGAATCGGCATTATCATTAAGCTTCTGCCCGCTTCAAATTTTTTGTTCCACCGATCCATCGCATCCGCCCGCGCTATTACTTTGCTGTCGCTTAGCGTTCTATCTGTCTTTTTTTCTTTTTGATCGGCTCCTGAGGTAGTGTCATGTTAAATAGCCTTCCTCAAGAGTCGAGCTATTAAATGCAAAAAGAATTTTTCAAATCTGACTGGAAGTTCCAGAGATTAGCGCGTTCAAACAAACTCTCCAGCTTTATTTTTTAGTATAGATTTTCATCATCAATCATGTTTTTTGTTATAGTTTGACCAAAACCGCTGTACCGCGCCTTCGGTATGTGCGCGGCGAGACGGGAGGGTAGTGCAGGCCGCTCATTCGTCATCGCTCACGGCGTCCCGCCCCCCGCCTCGCCGCGCATTCCCCCCGCCTCACCGCGCATTCGTTTCGGTCAAACTATAGTATCTGACTAGCCTCTACCAGTCTATCTCTCTTACTAACTACTATTCCCAAACGAGTTATTACAACGGTTTTTTATGACCGTGTACTTTTGTTGATACAATTTCCTCTGTAATAATTACATTCAAGTCTTTCCTGCAATCTTCATTTCTCAAACTACCGGTTGACCTAGCCTCTTCCTGCAGTCTCTCAACAGAATTACGAAATGAATCTGAATCAAAACTACAACAAATCTTAATGATTTATGTTACATTTATGCACCATCTGTAACATCAAATGGCTTAATCTGTTTTATGACGAATCTAATGAACTGTAAATTTGAAAATGTTCTCAGAATATCACCAACTATGTATGTATAGCGTGTAAATTTTCTCTTTATGTCGTTCAATTTATTGTTCCCTTCCTACGGTTTTGCAGTGAATAAGGTTACGATTCGTTTCTTACATATTCAGCCTATACTGTTCCCACTGCTGGGACACAGGCCTCCTCTCTGTGAGAGAGCGTGGGCCGTTATCCACCACGCGGGCCCAGTTCGAGTTGGTGGATGTCACATTTGATGTTTTTCTTCGCGGTTTTGAGAACAGTGCTGATGTAAAAATCTGCCTGGGTTCGAACTCATGACCTATAAACTCATAAGTCAGGGTCGATTTTCAGGTTTAGGTATTTTCAGGTTTAGCTGTGGTAGCCACCACAGCTCTTTAAAATACCTAAACCTGAAAATCAACTGTTAGTAAGTTTGCCGCCATTTTGTAATCAATTCTCATCTTCAATGATTGACAAATTAATGTCTGATACCCGTTTGGTATTAGCTCGACCCGATTTCGAAAACCCTAATTTTATTCCTCCACTTTCTTGCAATATTTTGAAAGCCCTAATTTTGTTGCAATATTTTTAATGTTAGTTTATTCACTTCACAAAATTAGCTCGATTACGCAATTTCATTTCTCTAAAACTATTTTTAAGTGTGTTGTTGTAACCTCAAGAATGTATCGCGCGCTTTGTATTCCTAGAGGATTTAGTAGAACTGTTGTTTTCATACATTTCGCCGAGAAGGCGACTGTGTGATGGCAAATGTTACTTTATCTCATCTACATCTTAAACTCAAAACTCAAACTCAAAGGATTTATTTCAATTAAACCATTTACAGGCACTTTTGAACTGTCAAAATTAAATAGTCTGTCAGTTAGTCAAAAAGATGAAGCTATTTTCCCATTCCAAAACGTAGATCTCTATGGCAATATAGAAGAATGGGCAAGAAACTTCAAGGACACTCTTTTAAATCAAGATATTACAAACTCCTGGACATAAAAACCGTGGTGATTATTATGGTAATATTTTAACAGTAGATAGTTCGTAGTTACTTTCCTGGTCAACCTCTTTCACTAGGAGAATCAATACATGCAAAAAGAGAAGTCTTGACTTACTCTCACAGACTGACTCATGTCAGTCAGTCCTTGGACCTAAATAGCCGAAATTTTGCACAGAGGAAAGAATGTTCCTTTATGATGTAAGTAGACAAGGATTAAGTGTGTGCAAACATACGAGCGGCACGCGTCAACGGCAAACTGCAGCCGTCGATACACTTAAACGGATTTTTAGAAATAAAAGTGATCGTTTATTACACACCCTGTCAGCGCGACTAGGGGTTTCGAATACCGGATTTTTTCAATACCTGTTTTAATGCCGCATAGAAAATTTCCAGTACCTGGAACGCGGGATCTCGGTTTTGGGTTAACTAATAAGTTTCACAACAAAACAATAAAACACCGTTTTTAAAATATAAAATCACTTTTCTTGCGCAGAGTAGTAAAATATAACTAACTGCCTAAAGAAATCACGAGATAATTAAAATACGCAGTTTTCTAAACTTACCCAAGAACGAAATTGTGTCATTAAAGTTTCTACTTAAAATAAAATAACACCACCAATACCGGGATCCCGGTAATCGATATTTCAATACCGGTATTGAAATATCGAATACCGATATTGAAAAATTGTCCGGGATCCCGGTATTAAAAGCCTAAGGCGCGACCACGCTTTCCGGTTCACCGAAAAAAAGTGACATACGGACACGATGATCGCGTATTCGCCCGACCGACGATCGCTTTTGATTAGGACGCGGCCGAAGTCGTAGGCAAAGTGCTAGGTATCTTACAAACGCCCGTAAAATTATGAAGTGATCTTCACCTAAACTGTACATTCATTGTTAAATATTTTAATAACCACGCATTCATTACTCGCCATAAAAATAAAATGGAATTTTCTGCGTCATGTTAAATGAAAAAGGCTTTATTGCAAGATTTTATTAAATAAGATTACAAAGAAAGAAAGAAACATTTTCTTTTATGGGACACGCACAGGAAATACAAACAGTAAAAATATACAATACAAACACTTTACATCCGCGTGTAAAGTGGTTATCTAAAGAAACACTTTTAGATTTAAATGTGCGTGTGTTTTTATGAAGTTATTTCTTGAAAAGGTATAATAATAATAATTAAAGAAAGTTTTAATGCAATCTGTTTGAAGGATTTTGCTAAAAAAAATATAATTGAGCTAAAGTACGCTTGAATTTTATAAGACTGGCTAATCCAGTAAATCTAATTTAACTCCACATGGCATTCATAAGATTAAAGATGGTGTATGATTGCTGGAACAACTGAAAAAGAAATAAAATAGTCCAATTAAGTTCACTTCTAATTCTTTGGAAGTAAAACTGTCTGCATAACTATATGTTATTAAACTGAGGCCATATTCTCGTAATTTAAAACGTTCAAGTTGCAGTCTCATCTCGGCGACAAACAAATGTCAAAAACTTGTCAAAATGTAGGGAAATTAGAAGTAATTTTGACAGATTGAGACTGAGATCAGACTGTGAACGTTCTTAAAATTACGAGAATTGTCCCCTGTTGTTTTATAATCTCTTTATGACAGTGTGTACGCAATTGGGTTCAATAGATAGATTTTTGGTCCTTGTAGGCAATACTAGGACGACCAAACAACATTGTTACTACCGCAGGTAGAACCTGCATGAGAATGAGGACCGTGGGGATTGTTACAGGAAAAAAGACGCCTAGGCTCAGTAGTGTGGAAGTCGGGCTGTGGATGACGATGATGAGGCAAGGCTAGAACTTCTCAATGTTTTACGAAAGTAGCATAATCAGCCTATAATGTTCCCACTGCTGGGACACAGGTCTCCTCTCGGTGAGAGAAGTAAAAAGTGCGGGTTGATAGATGTCACATGTCTTCGAATTTTTTGGGTTGCCGGCTTTCACACGATGTTTTCCTTCAGCGTTTTGAGAGCAGTGGTGAAGAAACTAAAATTTTGTATTTATATTTAATACCTAATAGATATTTCTTTCGTATTTTCGATGATTTCTTTCCTACATTTTACATATTCCAAAATCGAATTCGGTCTGTTACCGTTCCGTTATTGGAAAAATAAAAAAAAAGCTCTATTCAGCAAATTATCCCACTGTGACACTCAATTCAGCTTGATATTTTCTGAGTCTAGATTTTGTATCTATACGCTCTGCGTATAATCCCACCCACGACACAGGAAATCCTAGAGGATGTTTAGGTATTTTCTGACGCTTCAATCATAAGTTAAATGTTATTAAGAGGGATGTTATTAATATAACTATCTTTTTCCGTGTTTTCATGTGGGATGAGAAGCTGATTTGTTAATGTTTCCTTTTTATATGTTATTATATCAACAGATGCCAACATGTAATAAATATACATTATTTCTAGTTTTTTTTTTAAATGTACGTAAATACTAGGAGTAAATACAAGCACGACGCCATCGCGGCAGGCCAAGACGAAGATGGCGAACTTGACTCCCACCGTATGAATTGGCAAAAGACAGAATTGTGAAGAAATGGGAGAGAGGGGCCTTAGTCTTGTAATAGGACAATACAGGCTAGTTAGATTAGATTCGACTTGGAAAGCTGCCACGCTTAAATGGATTCGGGCTGGATACATCTGCCGCATGTCAGACGATCAATGGGCCAAACATAAGACTCAGTGGATTACGGACGGTTAAAGACATCGCGGCAGGCTCAGACGGAGATGGCGGGATGAGCTTTTAATAATGATTGGTCCTTGGCAGCTCTGGAAAGAGAGAGGCGGAAAGAGGCAATTGCCCAGCAGTGGGAAATTAACGGCTATTCAAAAAAAATATACTCTAGCGGACTCCTAAATCGAGCCACCGTGCAGTTCCATGTAAATTATCAAGGCCTGAAACATCAAAATAATAATGAGTCAAAGAAAAAGTTTTTATGCAGTTTTGAAGCAGACATACTGGCCATCATTTTGATGTCATAATTGTTCCAAATTTGAATTTATGACCATTTAAAAAATCATAGATCTATAGACAAAAAAATGCAGCATGACTCGATCAGGGACTCCGAGAGTGTACTAGTGTAGTATCCTATGGTATTCTAGTTAAACTGACTTAACTGTAGTCAGGGTAATGTTTAACTAGTATTTTATTTTATTTTACATTTTTTGGAAAACTTACAGCTAAAAACTTTTGCACGATTAAAGGTAACAAAAATAAGGCCAATTACAAGTTTTCACAGATAGAGGAGAGAATATAAACAAAAAATATTTGAGTAGGTAGACAGCGTTTTGAGTAAATACATTTTCATAAGTAAACCAATTAAGTTACGCGATCAAAAAAGAAATCACAAACAGTCTTTTTTAATTTTGAAATACTGGTATTGAAAACATCGATGTCGACATCCCGGTAGACCGCATTATACGTATGACTCGCTCTGATTAAGTATGAATTTCGTCTGTAATGTGTTCCTACCATAGGAGTATGCAACACATGAGGATTGCGCAGAAAAGCAGAAGGAACCCGCAGTCCGATTTTGTTCAGCAATTCGGGAAGCTCTGTTGAACCGTTCGCAATTCTAAATAAAAAAGCTAAGTCTGCAATTTTTCTACGTTCAGAAAGAGGAAGTAGATGGAATCTTTTACAACGTAAGAGATAAGTGGGAGAATACGTTTTAGACCGGAATTGAATGTACCTCAAAAATTTTCTTTGTATGCCTTCCAATCGATTGATGTATATGTTGTAATGGGGATTCCAAACTTGAGAGGCATACTCGAGGTGACTGCGAACAAAAGTACAGTAGAGAATTTTAATGGTTTTGATGCTTCTAAAGTCAGACGAGACCCTCAATATGAACCCTAGTGATTTTGATGCCTTGTTAATGATTTTATCTATGTGTTGATCAAATAATAATTTTGAGTCAAAAACAACTCCCAAGTCTTTAACTGTGTTAACCCTAGCTAGGGATTTGTCTAAAAGTTTATAGTCAAATGTGATAGGAACGGGCTTCCTGGTGAAGGAGCACACGTAACACTTGGAGACGTTTAAATGGAGCTTATTAGAGCTGCAGTAGTACTGGAACCTATCTAGATCCTCCTGCGATAATAGAGAATCTGATAAGGAGGATATCGTTGACATGATTTTCATATCATCTGCATAAAGAAGTGTTTTAGAGTGTAGGAAGCAAGAATCGATATCGTTGACGAATAAATTGAATAAGAGCGGCCCTAACAAAGAACCTTGAGGAACTCCAGATGGGATGCGCATTGATCTGGATGAATACCCATTCAGCACAATAGTCTGACACCTGTCCTCCACATACGACTTAAACCAACGGAACAGATTACCCCTAATGCCCATCGATAGAAGTTTACGCATGAGAACGACGTGATCGATTCTGTCGAAACATTTGGCATAGTCTGTATATATAACGTCGATTTGGGACCGATTAGACATAGCCTCTGACAAAAAGTCACTACAGAGAACGAGGTTTGTGGTTGTTGACCGACCAGAATCCATGCTGGTGTTCGCTGAAACCGTGTCTGAGAGCAGAGTAAACTTGCCTGTACACAATTTTTTCTAATATTTTGGCAAACACGCATAACTTGGATATCGGTCTGTAGTTTTCTACGCAGTTTCTCGGTCCCATTTTGTGAATAGGAGTTATATAAGCCGACTTCCATATAACAGGCATAACCCCGGTATTAAGAGATCGTCTGAATAAGATTGTAAGAGGAACCGAAAGGCTTGTAGCACAGTTTACTATGAAAACCGGTGGGAGCTTGTCTGGACCAGCAGATTTATTTAAGTCCAAGTGCTTTAGCAGTTTCATAACCTCGTCTTCACAAACCTCGATAGAAGCAATATCGTATGGACTGTAATCAGTCCACTCACTGGTATAATGGTATTGTGCATTATTCTCAGAGCTGGTGGATTCACGAAAGTTTGAAAGAAAATACTCGCCGAAGAAATTGCAAATTTCTTCTCCATCGCTAGAGGACAGGTTTCCAAAACGCAACACAGAAGGGTAGGAGTTGTTTTGCTTCTTTGATTTTATGTAGCTCCAGAAGGCTCGAGGGTTGTTGCGAATAGCGGATTCTACGTTAGTCATGTAATCATCGAACATGCACTTCTCTAGTTTCTTTGCACGTTGCCGCAATAATACATAAGACTGGTAATCTGAATCGTTCCCATACTTTTTAAATTTAGTGTGGAATTTGGATTTTTCTTTAATAATTTTTACTAATGGACTTTTATACCAGAGGGGGTATTTAGACTGGGAAATAACTGTTTTCGATGGGATATAAGTTTTGTGCACATTATATAAGACATCATAAAAGAATGCAACGGCATCGTCCAATGACCTGTGGGCCAACTCATACTGCCAGTCAACGATGTTGAGTTCATCTTTTATTGCTGCATAGTCAGCAGACCGGTACAAGTATTTAACATAGGGACGAGCTGGCAGACCATGCAGCTGAACAAAGTCCGCCGTAATACACAGTGCGTTGTGGTGAGGGTCTTCAGGAACTAGGGGGTCCAAGCTGCCGGAGACAGAAACTTCATTATTGGAAAATACCAGGTCCAAAATCCTATTGTTTTTGTTAGGGTGACAGTTGTACTGCAACAGGCTACATGTGTTCATGTTATCAAAAAATGTGGTTTGAACCTGACCGTTCAGGTTTGTAGGGTGGAGAGAATAACCATCACTTGCAGGGGTCCACGTTAAGTTGGGTTGGTTAAAGTCACCCAGCACAATAAACTTGTCGACCGGGTGCTCCATTATAATGTTGGTCAAATTATCAGAATAGTTACCCAACTGAGTTGTTAATGAGTTACCTAGGTTTTGAGCGCAAATATAAACAACGCATATATGCATTTTGTAAGTTGTCCTAGGTCTTTTTTGTTGCAGGGATAATGTGACCCATAGGTCTTCTGCCGATGAATGCCACTCGCTGCGCGCATGAGCCAAAATCTCACGCTTAACGGCAATTAAAACCCCCCCTCCCATAGTCTGACCTGTACTGATGTAATCTCGGTCCCGTCTCCATACCATATATCTGTCATCAAATAATTCGGAATCGGATATATATATACTTTACTTCTGACAGCAGCAACCTAACAGCAACCTTATTCTAGCTACAATAAAGATCAAAACTCATCTGTTCCTAAGATGAGTTTTTAAGGCGGGCTCAAGAAACTAAGTTAACCATTGGACGTAGTAGTTCAAATGCCCTAAAACGTAAACAAGCAATATTGGCAGCAGTGGAATGGTTGAGTTCGTTAGATAGGTTAGAATAGGCGAATTCCACCAAACCTAGAATAAGTCTTATCCTGAGACTACATTTTGAATTTTTGATATTTTTCCATACTAGAACTGTCAGACGTCCACTTTATTCCACGGATAAAACTTATCTGACTTTGGTGAAATCAGCTCTAAAGTAAATATTTTGGAAATGCAATACCTAAGTTAGCAAATTGCTTTGAAAGTCAGGATGTTCCCTGTCTTCCCGTTTCCTACCTTCGTAGTTAATATGATAATTATTTTGGGAGATGTTGTGGTGTCATGATAAAAAGCCTATACTTAATACTTTAAATCTCAACATACATCAGTCAAAGCATCCAGACACAGCACCCTGAAGACAGTCTGTATAGCTACGGGCCTGAGCGCATTCTGTAACATCAATTGTAAAGTCGTCCGCGTGCGCCGGTTGTAGTGCAGCTCCCAGCCACAAGTGTAGAGGGCTTGGCGGACGTTTTCGCCCTGGGGAATGAAAGGTGCAACGTAATTAATTTATGTTTTTGTGTAGGTACGTAGCTGGTCATTGCATAGTGACTATAACGGGTAAACTAAACTTAACAAAGCCGAAAGTCACTATATTCTATCTGTACTGGAAACTGTATCTGGGAACCTTCTGGTTACGGAGCTACTGGCACCGATTCCATTGTTCACAAACTAAATTAAATGTAAGTTCAGTGCATCTTTTTCTTTCTATTTCATTAAGAAAAGGACAGAGTTCGAACGGTCTTTTTACACCCTGTGTCTTGAAACTTTATGGCTATAACGAGAGCTGTGACAATTTTTTTTTAACCGACTTCTTAAAAAGGAGGAGGTTCTCAATTCGGATGTTTGTATTTTTTTTTTTTTTATGTTTGTTCGCGCATAACTCCGTCGCTTGCCAACCGATTTGAAAATTTCTTTTTTTGTTGGAAAGGGCAAACAACGAAAATGCGAACCCAACGACACCGACTTCCGAAATTAAAGTTATTTTTCACTTTGTAGTGTCGTTTTTGGAAGTCGGTTGTTTTTTTTTTTGCAAAAAAGTTTTTCAAGATAACAAAGATCCATTGGGTTAGTAATAATAGTCTTAACTAGAGATGCGCCGAATAGTGGTTTCACCGAATAACCGAATACCGAATAATATTCGGTTTAGTCTTTACTGAATCGAATATACTGCCGGTTAATTCGGTTCCCCGTTCCATAGTTTTGCCGCGCAAACAAGTTTATACATGCTAGATTTCTATTACTCACATTAATTAATTTATTTTTAAAAATATTCAAAAGTAAGGGTTCCCACGGCTCGTATATAAATAATAATAATATCCCTGGACATTTCACACAGCGCCATCTAGTCCCAAGCTAAGCAACCTAATGCTTGTGTTATGGTAACAAGATGGCTGATAAACTACTTAGATACATTTTTTTTTGTAAATACATGCATATCAAAAAAAAAAAAGTAAAATATATTCATAAATAGTCTATGATTTCAATTCGGTGGCCAGTTTCGTAGTCGATTCAATAATGTCAATTTGCTAGTGGGATTATTGCAATTAAAAATTACTGCTCTTTTAATATACTTGATTTTATGTAACTATTAATGCTAGGTTGTATTTGATTACCTGTGTTTAGATATATCTTTGTTTGAGTACCTTACAATAAACGATTTTTAATATATATGATTGATAGAATATGGGATTCCTTTAATTTATTTTGCCCTAAAGGCTGATTTACAATGATCAATTAAACCGAATATATTCGGCATTTCAACCGAATGATCCGGTCGAATACGAATATCTCAAAATTCTGCCGAATACGCGGAATACCGAATATAAAACGAATATTTGGCTCATCTCTAGTTTTAACCTATGTTAGTACTTAACGAATAACGCCGACAATGTACAGGTGACAGAGTGAACTTACCAACGGGCTCTCATGTCTTCAGGCTATAGCGCGTAGAATGCTGCTGGGGCTGCTACGAAGTCTGTTTAGCAGCAAGGCCGTTTTCTTACGCCGTAAAGCATTGAAGCAATGGCTCAGCGAACATACGCGCGCTACAGAACCGAGGCAGACGCAACAGCAATCTAAATGCGTTGTTATACTGGATCTGCAGAGCATTGTAGGCCTTTTCGGTTTAGCTGAAGCACAGGCTCCCCGAGTAGGTACAGCGACATGCAAAAGCGTCTATGTCTGGCTTTTACCCTGCAGTAGGACAATAGGCAATAATCGACGAATAAGGACTACTTTCCAATAATAGCTGACCTTTTCCATGAGTAAGTCGCTGTAGTAGCAGGGCGAGCTGCTGATCAGGGTGCCTCCGAATATGAACGTGAGGAATTCTAGGCTCACCTCGCCACGGTTAAATGCCTGCAAACATTATATTGTTAGCAAGGCAAATAAAGCTTTATAGTTTGTTTATAGAAGTTTGTTGGAATCGTTGAGTGATAAAAATAATAATACACCTACATAAAATTTACGTGTCTGTTTGTAATGTCAAAATAGCAGCTTTTTACTAAATGCTTATGAAATTATATACGGTAAGTGCTTTTAACAATTTAAAAAAAACTTTCTGTCTGTCTGTTTGTTCCGGCTAATCTCCGAAACGGCTAGACCGATTTTTATAAAATTTGGTATGGGAATACTTTTGACCCTAAAGAAGGACATAGGCAATACTTTTTATCGACATACCACGCGGGGCGAAACTGCGGGCGAAAGTTAGTTTGTGTAATTAATGGCTTACCTCTAGGACTTCATAACAAGTTATAGGCAGCATCAGTGTAGTAGCTTTCAGAGTTAGCTCATAGGCAACCTTGAAAATCTGTTTTATGCGGTCCACGAAGCTGTAATCAATGAAAAATTATGTTTTATTATTTCAAAACTTTATATTTACAGACGCCAGCACATCAAACTACTACAATCTGTCAAATTTCTTTAGATTTTCAACTTTATCGCTGAAGGTTAATTGGGAAAAGGAGATGTTTGAAAACGGGCCCAGTATATTTCTCGAAAACCGAAGAAAATCCCTGGAATTCGGGAAAAATACAGATAAATTGCATAAATGCATATTTTTCTTGTAATCATTTGATATTTATCAATTATTTTTATCGACTTTAAATATGGTGTCTCGCCAATTTAGGTACTCTGTGGTTACAAAACAATGACAGTAATTATACCATAGATCGACCATTGATCATAGATCGTGAACTGTCTACTGTCACATCTTGTCAGACTAAAGGTACGGTACGGTAACGTAGTGATTCTCTTTGACAATGTAATTCTGGCAGAAATAAACATGTCAAACGTCAATAATCAATCAACATGACAGCTTACCGCCATGACGGGTTTTTGTTGTGTGTTGCAATTTCAAGTGTACATTCTTGTGCTTTACTACCAAACAAAGCTAATTTCTAGTAATTGGATGATTGAAAACTGTTTTAATTGTGTTTCCCCATTTTTTAGTATGGTGTACAAAGACCTGGCCGGGGCTCCATACATTCTGAAACATCTCCTTTGACAGTTTCGGGTAGCTTGATGTGCTGGCGTCTGTACTCTGAGAAAATAATCTTGATGATACAGAAACAACAAAACAGTATTTAAATATTTCATTGCTGACATTTATAGTTTTTTATACCAACAAAGTAATATTATTATGATGGTTGCAAAATAATATTAATGTTTCATTGCGGTTCTCCGCCATGACATACTAATAAGATAAAGAAAAAGATTTGATTTTTGTAAGTTTCTTTGTCACACTTTCACGCTAAAACGGTTTAACGGATTTGGATGTTTGCACATGGGTACACCATGACCTCGATTAGGACGTAGGATACTATTATCTCGATATTTCTATGAGATAGAGACTTGGGTCGGGGGGCTTTTGGGACCGGGACCGCGGTCCCGGATGCCACCTATAAATGCAATAATTAGTTTTGAGTGGTATTTTGGGACCACAAGAAAAAGGAGTTAAAGGACAGTTACCAAAAAAGCTGATATAATATTTAGATCAACAATTACATGAATTATCAGTACCGGTATGTACAGACGCCAGCACATCAAGCTACTACAATCTGTCAAATTTCTTTAATAGATTTTCAACTTTATCGCTAAAGCATTAAGGTTCAAGGTTGATTGGGAAAATTTGACAGTTTCGGGTAGCTTGACCTGCTGGCGTCTGTACAAGAGAAAGGGTAATATTATTTAGTTGTACTTATATACTAGTACTAGTATACTAGTTGTAGCTATAAAATAAAATATATCAGATGAAACCGCGGGGAGCAGCTAGTGTTATGATAAAATCAAATATTTTTCATAGCTTCTGAAATATTTTTTGGCTGTCTTTCAATCCATCAAGTTTTTCTTCTCTGTTCGACTATAAGGAATGGTTCTATTACACTTACCTGTAAATATACTGCATCTGTACGATAATAATTTTAAGCTTACTCCTAATTACTTGATCATCACACTCCGAAAACAGATCATCAATTCGATTCTGCACCAACTCCAGCTGCCCACACATATGCAAAATAAAAATCGGACCCAAAGGCACATATGCAGAATACATAGCCGCAGAATAACAGCCAAAGAACAACATCAAGGCATACGTCAGCAAAAACAAGTAAATATTATCCTTATTCTCTTCAATAATTGACGGATAAACTAGATCGTAAAGAGGCACTAATCTGAACTCATTGATGCAATAATAATAAAACATGAGAGTTACATTTTTGACAACGAACATACTCGTTCCCGTTATGGGAATCACCAGCCATTGCTTGCAGACCCAAACGCCTAGATTAACGTATTTATACATCACATCTCTTTCAGCTGAGGTCAAATCTTTGGACTGTTCATAATCCCTTTTCATGTTGTTAATCAAGTCAACGAGAGCAGCCTGGTGCCACAGCAAAACGCAGTACTGGAAGGTTATAACTACGTAAACGACGAATAAGACCCCATTTTTGCAGATTTGGGAGAAGTTGTTAGACTTCATATCGTGGCAGGCAATGTTACAGACGATGTTGACGAAGGCTAAAGTAAAGAGGCCATGGAGAATGAAGAATTGGAGTGCCCATTTCTTGTCCCTTGGTATATAAGGATGGGCCCGACAAATATTCAAGGCTTTGGTTGGAAGTTTGAAGATTTTATCGAAATCTAACTCCATTTTAATGACGATTTTGATTATGAACTTGTGATGATTTTGACCTGGAACTCGTGTAGTCAAAGGGAGTTTGTTGTGTTACGTGTTTACGTGTACCTAGTGGCTGTAGAATGTTGCAGGCTAAGCATTGTTTTGTTAAATTATAGGCCCTGAGTTAAGAGGTAGACTGTTCAAAATGTAGAAATACAAAACATAAAGTAGGCATCATTTACTATATGTAGTTCTATCACAATACATTGATGAAGGCTAGAGCAAAGAATCCGTGGTCAGTGAAGAATTAGAGTGTCCATTTCCTGCCCTTGGTGTGTGTATGTATGGGCCCGACTACTTTTCGGGGCTCTGGTTGGAGTTTTAATAGGGCCAATTTTGAGCTTAGAAACATTATTATTAGAAACTTTCGCTCCAAGTACAGACGCCAGCACATCAAGCTACTACAATCTGTCAAATGTCTTTAATAGATTTTCAACTTTATCGCTAAAGTATTAAGGTTCAAAGTTAATTGGAAAAATTTGACAGTTTCGGGTAGCTTGACCTGCTGGCGTCTGTACAATATCATGATCGTCTTCACAAGATAAGCTTGTCTGTAAAACGATCTTGGATTAATATTCAATACGCCAAGCGGTTGGTCGACCTGAGCTGGCCTATTTTTTCAATCAGCATTGCCATACAACGTGGCGTAGGAAATACTCCTGTATCGTGGGTGCGTTTTACAAACATTTAAACTCACATACAGCCAGACCCGGAACAACTACCTGTAGGCAATACAAATATTTGTTCCGTGCGGGAATCGAACCCACGACACGTAGCGCAACAGTCGATCGCTCAGCCACTGCGCCAACCGTGTCAAACGTGTTTTGGTACTGATATTGTTGGATTAAATAAGCGACTATTCATGATTACTTAATATATCTTTGATTTGGCTTTAAAGCTTCAGCTAAACTTTTATCCCCTATCATGTTCTTGTCATCATTTAAAAACTTTAAGCTTTCTTTAAGCCAGCTGTCTTCTCTTTAAATCTATTCAATGGTTTCCCTCTGTAATCTTGTTTCGACTAATTTGTTGTGAAACAGTGCTTTCTCATTAGTCTTTTAACTTTAAATATTGTGAAACGACCTTTGAGGTTGTAAAGTGGCATTTTTTTTGCAATTATGTGCTTTGTTATTTAGAAAATTATGCCTGGATATATTATTCAGTATAGATAATTATGTTTTTGTTTTCTAACTAGCAGTGTTCTTGGTAGTAAAAAAGTCCAATGAAATATCGAAAACACTTGTGCTGTAAAGATACATAATAATTTATCAACAAAATATTTCGGAAATATTTAGGAGTATGTGGCTAAATAATAACAACCGCATGGGTCGATCAAAGGTTAAGCTACGCTTGCCGCGGTCGGTTCGAGGATTGGTTTGGGACCCATTACATATCGAGATACCTCCGAGCCTCGGAAAGCATGTTCAGCCATTGGTCCCGGCTGTCATTCATAGAGCTTTGACTGTTACGGGTAGTCAGAAACCCAAAAGTCCGACAATCAGGCTTACCAAGGGGTATTGTGTTACCCATGCAGTATCTGGGTTGTCCAGGTCAGACAGGCAGTCACTCCGTGTAAAATACTAGTACTCAGCTGCATCCGATTAGACTGGAAGACGACCCCAACATATTTGGGAAGAGGCTAGGCAGATGATGTAAATATTTATATCAACACTAGATTTCTATTCCAGAGTTCGTTTTGTTCGTCGGTAAAACAAAATTGGGGTTTTAAAAAGACTGATAACAATTTTCATACTAACCATTTTCTATTCTATGTGGTTTGCAGCGTTGTTCTAATTAAAATATTTTCAAACATAATTCATTACACTTTCAAAGACAACATAATATATTATTATATTATAATTCATATACATTTCACAACATACATATTTTTTTAAATGATAAATTACACGGAATGTCTCTCTTGATTTATGTGAAACAATTATATAACAAATTGGCGAGTTTTCAGAATATTTCATATGACTACAATGCTCGTTATTCACAATTACTTTTGACGTTCATATACAAGCCAATTTATCGGATGGATGATTTTTATTTTATTTAATATATTGTTGGCTGTATAGTTTTATATATGTTTTGTGTTTCGAAGTATTCGGATTATAATAACTATATATATATTTTAAACGTTAAAGGACAATGCTATGGATGTATGGAATTCCGTGGAAACCTACTTACAAAATAAAATCATTTATCATTTATCCGTACCATGCTGCATCAAAGTCAAACTTTGTTTTTTATACACTAATCTTATCATATTAACTCCTACAAAACCCGGGTTTCGGAGATAAAAAAAAAAATCGAGAGAACGTAATAACTAGGTACAGACGCCAGCACATCAAGCTACTACAATCTGTCAAATTTCTTTATTAGATTTTCAACTTTATCAAGTTCAAGGTTCAAGGTTTTTTGGAAAAATTTGACAGGTTCGGGTAGCTTGACCTGCTGGCGTCTGTACATTATTTTGTTTGACATTATGTCATAGACGAACGTCTATTATTGCTCTATAAAATTGATAATCGTTTAAATAAAAATTCTATTCTATTTTATTGTTATTTTTAAATAATGTAGAATCGGAAAAGTATAATTTTTTTACATGTTTTTGAAAGACGTGACACTTTCAGAATTCAAGGTTATATTAATCATATCATTTGAAACGGAACGTCATGTATAGGGAATACAACAATATCAACCGACGATTTTGATAACCGACGAAAAATTTCGACGCTATGGGATCTAAACTCATGTGCTGAATCCATGGTTACAGTTTGCGCGTCGATGTCCTTGCCACCCTGTATACTGCTGACAAAATACGCGGGAACATATTTGAAACACAACTAAATAGACACTATTGTCCTGCAGTATCCACCTCCGTAATTTCCAGCCATCTTTGTAATATCGTTTGTCCATCTAGCTCCTGTTGAATTGTTGTTGTTTAACCGACAAAAAAAAACGGAGGAGGTTCTCAAGTCGACGCCTATATATATATATATATATTTAATGTATGGCCACGCATAACTTTTTACAGATTAGTCCGATTTTGATAATTCTTTTTTTATTGGAAAGGGTTGGTCCCATATAAATTTGGAAAACGTCTCAAAATTACTTAGGTATACTTACATTAGTTTAAGAACTTTAAATAAAAAAGGTTTATTATATTTTGCTTTTCAGTTTTTTCGGCGGTTTAATTTTTTTGTTAAAAAGTTTTTTGTATAACATAACATCACGTCCGTTTTTCGCGAAGGGTTAGGCAGAGGTGCACGGCATAGATAGTAAGGCAACGTCATCCACATTTCACCAGTTATGTTTAAGTGCCATGTAATAAGGGACGAGCCTATTGCCAACAACCAGGTACAGACGCCAGCAGGTCAAGCTACCCGAAACTGTCCAATTTTCCCAATCAACCCTGAACCCTAATGCTGTAGCGATAAAGTTGCAAATCTATTAAAGAAATTTGACAGATTGTAGTAGCTTGATGTGCTGGCGTCTGTACAAATCCAGAATGCTACTGAGAAATTCCGGATGGAGAATCCATATAACATTTTGTCCGACATGGGAATCGAACCCTCATTGCTCAGCAGTTAGCGCTTGCGAGGCAGAGGCATTTTAGTGTTGTGTTTACAAATGTTCGCGACGATTACACCCGAAGATGTCGATTATTTATGAAAACCGATATCCCATAAGCTCTGAGTACACACTATTATTCCGGGCGTTAACGAATTTTCATCATAGTCGAGTTTTATTTTTAGTTGCGTGTTCGTTTTCAACATAGTACCATGTTTTGTGTGGAGTGCTGGACACGTACGCTTCATGTTGCTAGTTTTTAGTTCAGTGCTTATTTTGTGACCTGGTTTTTTAGCTGGAGACTTAAGAGATTTTGGTGAGTGAGTTTTATGTAGTTTTCGACAGGGTGGGAGTTGCTTTTTTAAAGGTTTTGGGACGTGATTGTGTGAAAATTTGCTGATAAACATTCGAGATTTCAGTATCGTACCTTCATAAATAAAATATATTTCAGTGGTAACGAAAATACCAGTCTAATATTTTATTTTTGTAGTACCGAGATATTAGTTATTTTGAATGTTGATAATATTAACAACCCCTTAAATTCTTGCCCTAAAGCTAAAACCAGCTATTCAATAATTTCTAATTAGGTTTTATGGTCCATATTTTGATTAGGTATGATGTGCCTTGACAATTCAAAAGTGCCTGTCATCATTTGCCTAGAATTTTTCCAACTCTATTGAGGTCGGTTTCCAGTCAAACCGGATGCAGCTGAATACTTACCAGTATTGTACATAGAGCGACTGCCTATAGTAAAATAAAAAAAACACGGGCAAAAGCAAAAATGCCGAAATAAAAAAAAGAAATAGAAAAAAACGAATAATAGATGATGTGTATGCCTAAAAAAGCTTGTTGAGTGAGTTTATGGTTTGTTTCAATGCAAATTTACGAAAAGTCTGTTCATTTATTTAATTATTTATGTGTGCACACAGTAAAATACATATTGATATGACATAATCATAATATGAGTACAAAGGTACTGCTTAAACATATATATATATACAGGGTTATTTGTAAAACACCAACAACCTTTTAAGAGGTCATTGTACTCATCATTATGAACAACTTTTACTATAGGACCAAACCTGAAATCGCGAAAAAAAAAATCAACTGCTCCCCTATATTTTGACGAGTTATGCGAACACAAATGTAGGGAACAGCTGATTTCTTTTTTGCGATTTCAGTTTTGGTCCCATAGTAAAAGTCGTTCATAATGATGAGTATAATGACCTCTTAAGATGTTGCTGGTGTTTTACAGATAACCCTGTATATATACAAATACGCACGGTATAGAGGGTTCATTAGGTATCACTAATATCAAATGTGACTAAAACAGTGATGAATAGGTATTAATGTTGATGGATGGAGAGGGAAAGGACGGCCAAGGAAAGGATGGATGGATTGCGTGAAAGAAAAGGGTGTGAATGATAGCGTGACGGTTTACAAGGGAGAATGAAGAAGGAAACGTCGTGCGCCAACTCCAAGTTGTCACATAGGACCCTATAGGACAAGAACAGGAAGATGATGATCGAAGCAGAACTTACCGTAGGTATTCCATTTCTTTTGCAAGCCACATGTAACAATGCTAGGCTATTTTGTTTTATAAAACCGATACTAGCTTCTTCCTGCGACTTAGCGTAAAGTACTTGTTCCCCAAATCGGCTGCCCGCGCTATTACTTCGTTTTTCTTTCTGCTCGGCTCCTCAGAGTCCTAGCGTGATGTTATTTTTTTTTTAAACGTTGCCCCACTCTAGGAATTTCTCCTATATTGTGGGTGCGTTTACAAACAGTTAAACTCACATACACAAACAGCCAGACCCGGAACAACTACTTGTAGGCCATATATATTTGTTCCGTGCGGGAATCGAACCCGCGACACGCAGTGCAGCACTCAATCGCTTAACCACTGCGCCAACCGTGTCATCAAATAGCCTATAGCCTTCCTCAAGAATTGGTCTATGGTTTTTTTTTTTTATTCGACTGGCACTCCTAGATATTAGCGCGTTCAAACAACCAAAAAAATAAACTAACGCTTCAGCATTATTTAAGTAGTTGTACGTAAAATGATATTTTTGCATAAATAAAGACACCAAGAAAAGTTGAATCACAAACAAAAAATCTAAACAGAACTGTCTAAACTATTTAACACATATTAAAAAGTCACTATTGTTGGAAACAAACGACGCGGGAAAATAGAAAAACAATAAAAAGCAACATGGCGCTTGTCACTAGCTGTCAAATTAACACGCTCGGATGACGAGAACCTGTCATTGACTGAAAAATGAAAGTAAAACGGTGATTAGACTATTGTTACGTGTATCTTTTTTTCAGCTTTGTTAGTTTTATGGAAATAGATATTTTTTTTTGAAATACGTAAATCAGCAACAGAGAGATATTACTTTAAAATTAGATTACAAGTTTAAAGATAATGTTGACGTAAATTAGATAAGGTTCTTGAAGATTTCTAGCTTCAGTCATTTGTAACAACGAGTGTTATGTAGTGTTACTAAAAATGACTGAAATTAGAAATCTTCAAGAACTTTTATGTGCTATTACTTAGTTTTTGCTTAGCTGTTCTTTCTGACTTACTTTTTTTTTTACTCGGCTCCTAATACCCTTAGCATGATGTTAATTAGCCTTTAGCCTTTTTCAAGAACTGGGCTATCAAATGCAAAAAGAAGGTTTCAAATCCGACAGGTAGTTCAGAAGATTAGCGCGTTCAGACAAACAAACTTTTAGCTTTATTATTTCTGTAGATTGCGATTTTTCGATGAAACTGGAATTCAATGAAGTTGTATTATAATTCTTATGAAGCTCGCATAATATTAAATTATGAAACCATCTTAAAGACGCAAAAAGTAACAAGTTAAATAAATGTAATTCTGAGTTCCTACATAAAGTATTTTATCTCTGTATACTACATCTACAGCCGCCCACCTCCCCATACAACCTTCACTGTGCAAATCTCAGCCCGGAAGCCTCCACAACCTTGGCCTCAAGGCCTCAAATCGAGGCCTCGTATCCTCGAAACAAGGTTGCTCCCGGAGCCCAGACCTTGGGCAAGGCCACGGCCTTCTTCCGCGGCCTCGATCCAAGGGCAGGCCTTGAGGAAACCTTGTCTTTTAAGGTCAATGAAAATACCTAGCAGATGGAGGACAGAGGTGGGTCGATAGTACCTACGTAATCGGTGAACTTGGTGGAAGGTCGCTGTTTCGTGACCTTGACCTTTTGCTTTCAGGGAAGTTATGACGTATTTGTTTGGCGGATTTTATAGGTTGGAGGTTTATTGTATCTCTTACATGTTAAGAGTTTTGGGGGTATACTGCGATAGATAAGTTCAGATACATGAGATGATAGATAGATGAGGTCAGATAGGCAGTCGCTCTATGTAAAATACTGATATTCAGCTACATCCGGTGAGACTGGAAGCTGACCCCAACATAGGAAAAGGTCAGCCAGATGATGATGATGACTTCGATAGATAAGTTACTGTTATAGTCTAGTATGAAAGCTGTAAAATTCTATGACGGATTACCTGGTCAATCTACTTTGATGGAACGTCTCCTGGGGTCGTTGTCTTGTAGCTATTTGCTCTATCTGCTTTTTATGGCTATAAATTATTGTTGATTTTTCCTCGTGTGGTGTGATTATTCTGATTTATCTCATTCTGGGTTCATGGTCAGTTGTAGAAATTCCCTTTTTTGGTGTCGAGATTTTATTTATTGATAGCTACTTTAAATTAAGGCAAATGAAAATAGTGTCTTACAGTATTTCTTTTCGTATCGTTGGCACGACTGTATTTTAAATGTAGTTTTCCCAAAACTTTGCCACTTCCACGGCGTTGTCGGTGGCACTGCAGAGGTTACTTTGACTGCATGTTTTGGGACACAGAGGGCAGGATAGGAGGTGGACCATGGTTTGTGACAAAGTTTCACCATCACACCCTACTGCCGTTCCGTCAAGGTAGCCCCACATCACCTGGTTGGACTTCACTTCTATCTTCCCACTTGTGTCCGGAGACGGTTCAGATACTTCCAAGTGGACCACGGAAGGTTACACCTTGCAGGAACATGCTCCTTTGGTAGTAGGTAGTAATGAGGAGGAGGAAGAGTATCCCTGCCGAAAATGGAAAACATTGATGTAAACAGAATCATAGTGTTCGATAGATTTAGAATTAGCTTCGGAAACCATTCGATAAACTGAGCGTAGGTTGAATTGATAGATTGATTGATCCGGAACCATTCTGGATTATTGATAAATGATAAATGATTTTATTTTGTAAGTAGGTTTGTACAAACACTTTTACACGTCAATCATATTTTAAAACTAGATGAGGTCGGCGTTTCCTATCTGACTAGTTTGAGAAGAAAGGCCGAAACAAACTCAGACGTCGCAGTCTCTTTTAAAGTCCAGACATAATCTTGGTCAGATCATATGAAGACCATGTAGGTCGATGTCTGAGATGGTCTTTTAAGGAAAGAATCACACAGATTGAGAGGACCTGTCCAGTCAGTGCACGCATTTGTCAGAAATTGTGCAGCTCAACTCAAAACTTAATTGATTCAAAATCCTCTCAAACCACTTAGGATTTAATGGATGTACCTACAAACAACACACAGGTACAATTTATGGCTTCCGGCCGACGTGTTCACCAATAATCTCTCTCTCACCAAAATCTTGGGTGAAATGAACTTGAAGTGAGCTGTCATTCCAGATGTGAGTGATGCTAGGGATTGACACTATTGACAGCTCACTTCAAGTTCACTTCACCAAAGTTTTCACGGTGAGATTTTTACAGAATAGACCAGCTGTAAACCAAATCAAATGTTGGCAATGTCGTGGTAGCGGAATTAGAAGATATTTATCATCCTGATTAATGAGTTTACAAGATTCGACATTTACCATTTACCTAATGACTTTTGTGAAAGGTGGTCCTATCAATATCTTTGCAAAATACCCAAATACTAATTACCTACATTGCTAAGATTACTGAAATAAAAACTATTTGGTTAAATTCCGAATACAAGTGGGCATTGAAATGTGATTGATTTACTGAAATTCTTTAGACAATTTACTGTTAATGTGTTAAGAAAGTATCTACACTAGTTATTTCAATTAATACCTAAATATCTATAAAAATTGTTGTATATGCAATATACAACATGTCCCGGAATTAACGCTCACCACAATTCCAGAAAATTATATTATAATCATAAGAAATACCCATGTTTACCCCCAACTTGTTATTTTTTGTGTGTCTATGTCCTTTTTTTTATGCGTCATGTTTGCCGCAAATAAATGCTTTTTCTTTCTTTTCTTTCTAAATACACGGATTTTTATTATCCTACTATAATATTTTAAACGCGAAAGTTGGTGAGGATGGATGGATGGATAGATGTTTTTTACTCTTTCACGTAAAAACTGCTGAATGGATTTGGATGAAATTTGGCACACAGGTAGTTGATTACCAGGAATAACACATAGGATAATTTTTATCCCGATATTCCCAAGGGATCAAAACTTATGCGGGTGAAACCGTGGGGTGCAGTTAGTTTATGTTTAAAACATTGTTTATTTATTAAATTAGTTATACTGATAGTGGAAGAAAATTGTAGTCACATTACAAATCTACGCATGCACACAGATGCATACGTGTAAGGGTCTAGCGTAGTAGTATTTCCTCCATTTTGGTTTGTTTTGACACTACAAAGGAAGTATGACAGTAATTTACGTAGTTTTAATTATTTGTGGGATAAAAAATTACCTATATTAAAAATGAACTGGATTCAGTAAACGATTCTGAGCAAACTACTTTCATAATGGGCGTTAATTACAGTTACACATTGTATAAAAATATTGTCAGTTTAACACCCAATTAATTAATTCACCAACCTTCCTTTACGCAGTTGGTATAAGGAATTTACGCACACAAATTATTCGCAAAAACAATTACATTTCGATAGCAATAGCTCAGAAATAGAATTCAGTTTAAAAATACAGGAAAGTAAGATGGTTAGGTACCATAAAAAACCGCTAAATTAAACGCGTTCAGATTTATTGCGGACGTTTTAATTTGCGTTTAATGTAAACGGGGCAAGCCCGTTTATATTAAACGTATTACGTATTAACCGTGAAAAGTTAGTTGGAGTGAACTTAGAGTGAGCTGTTAATAGTGTCAATCCATACCATTAGTTCGAATGACAGCTCACTCCACGCTCATTTCACCTAAGTTTTCACGGTGAGAATCAAAAAAGAAAAAAAAGAGATGGTTACAGAATCCCACTGCAGTAGTAGTCTGTAACAATCTCACCGTGAAAAGTTAGGTGAAATGGGCTTGAAGTGAGAGGTCATTGTCATTCCAACTGATGATGACGCTAGGAATTGACACTATTGACTCATTACACTAGTTTTTTTTTACGGAGGGTTATGTCGGACTCTTACCGAATAAAGCCCCACAGTTCCTCCTAGTACCGTGAGTCGGGAGCCCGGGAGATACTTGTACAGTCACTAAAGAAGATAAGTAACCATGTTCGTAGGATATAGTTGAAGTTTAATAAGAAACCGATGGATGTTTTCGAATGATATTTAATTAAATTAATAGAAAACAAACAGTTCATTTATCAAATTAAATTTTATTCGAATACATCCATTGGTTTCTTTCTAAACTTCAACTATATCCGACGACCCTGGTTACTTATCTCCTTTGGTGACTGTACATTCGCCGCACCCCTGACTGGTATCAGCCCGCCATGCCTAGCGCGCCCCATCATGATGCAGCTGGATACCAGTATTTTACATGGAGCGACTACCTATCTGACCTCCACAACCCAGTTATTGGGTACTACGATACCCCTTGGTAAGACTGGTTGTCAGACTCGGGCTTCTGACGACCCCTAACGACTGTCAGAGATCCACGAATGACAACCGGGACCAACGGCTTACGTGCTTTCCGAGGCACGGAGGGGTCTTGGTTTGTGAAAATGGTCACCCATCCACGGACCAACCGCGGCAAGCGTAGCTTAACCTGAACGATCGACCCGTGCGGCTGTTATTACTTAGCCACAAGCCCCCCAATCCATATATACCCTTTATACCATAAAGTTTTAATGGGTAATTATTTCTATTGGCATTCAAAACGATGTTTCACGAACTTTGTGTATGTATCAATATATTTAAATATATTTTTATACTCTGCTTTACGTTTACGCAATAAAATTGATGTATGATGCATTGACAGACATTATGTTTTATTTACCAGAGGGGCTATTCTCGTATTTTTAAAACGTTCACAGTCTGATCTCAGTCTCAATCTGTCAAAAATACCTCTAATTTTTCTACGTTTTGACAAGTTTTTGACATTTGTTTGTCACCGAGATGTGACTGCGACTAGATTTTGAACGTTTTAAATTACGAGAATTGGCCTTCACATAAATATAAATAAACCAAAAAATGCCTTAATACTTACAACAGATAACTTCTACTACCATTCTGTTTCCAATATCACCATCATCATTCTCCTGCCAACTTGTTTGGGTTCGGCACAACATGTCCTTTTCTTCCATACTTCTTTCTCTAGGGACCGTCTCCACGAGCGAAAGAATCGCGGCGATATTATCGTCGTCCCATCCAATTCTCGTCGCGATTATATCGCTCAGACATGTTCTAAGAGTGTAGAAATACGTGGCACGACGATAATCTCGCCGCGATTCTCTCGCTCGTGGAGACGGCCCCTAAGTCGTCATTTCGGTGGTGACGGCTCCGCTGGTCTCGTAGTTGTAAGCGCGACTCCTGAACCCGGTCCTGGGTTCGGGTCCCGCTTCGGGCAAAGTGTTATTGGGGTTTCCTTAGGAATTTCTTAGTAACATTTCGGAGTTTGGAAGTTGGCGGTTTAATACCCCCGTGCCTAGGAAAGCACGTAAAGCCCTTAGTCCTGCGCCTGATCTCTCCCAGATCGTGTCGGATTGCCGTCCCATCGGACTATGAGAGTAAAGGAACACAGTGCACCTGTGTTTTACGCACACACTTGAGCACTATAATATCTCCTGCGTACCTGGCTAATCTCCGTTGAGATTGGTCACCGTGACCGAAGGTCGGGAGGGTATTAAGTTTTATTATTAGTCACTCCCTTTCTAGCCACATCGCGAAATGCGAAAGTTTGTGAGGATGGATGGATGGATGGATGTTTGTTACTCTTTCACGCAAAGACTACTGAACGGATTTCAATGAAACATTACAGTAATATAGCTTTATACATCAGAATAACACATAGCGATTCTTTTTATCCCGATATTCCCACGGGATCGACACTTATGCGGGTGAAACCGCGGGGCGCAGCTATTCTAAAATAACAACAGTAGTTACTCTCACAACTAAATGCATCTTATTCACTACTAAACAATTAATCAATATCACCACCTATTTCGCTCAATTGGCTAGCATAAGTAATGGCACTTACATTGTCAGTCACAGTCACAATGGTGGGCAGAGCGCCAACAGCTGTCAGCGCCAATCATAATGATAGACCACACCGGTTCAGGAGCCGCGCTGTAGGCCTGTAGTGGAATAGTAAGATAAAAATGAATCAGGTTTTCGTAGGCCGTTTTGCGTGGATGTGACGCATATCAACCATTATTTATTGTTTTTTTTCTTTATTTTGTTTTTATGTTCTTTTTTGCGTCATGTTTACCGCAAATAAACGTATTTTCTTTCTTTTCTTTCTATATACTGACATGTATTTGTATAATTGAAATAATAACAACATGTTTCTTTCTTTCATCTGAAATATACAACTTTATTGTTTGTGGTTGTAATAGAGCGCAATCATTTTTGGTGTTATCTGCAATGTACAGACGCCAGCAGGTCAAGCTACCCGAAACTGTCAAGTTTTCCCAATCAACCTTGAACCTTAATACTTCAAAGATAAAGTTGAAAATCTATTAAATGCGCTGTGTGAAATGTCCAGGGATATTTATTTAATTTATTTTAGTACATGGAGGACTTACAGCTAATAAAAACAAACACAAAAGGAAATCATAGTCACCCGAAAGCCAATTACAAATCCTCACGTATAGACTTATAATAATAATTTATGGTGTGAGCACAAAACAAAAAACACATCGTCTAAATTGAAGTAAGAAGCAATATAAATACTAACTACTACTATTATTATTATTAAAGAAATTTGACAGATTGTAGTAGCTTGATGTGCTGGCGTCTGTACATTTATGTACAATTTGTTCTAGAAAATGACTTGGGTGCTTCCAAAGTCGTACAATAGTGTTATGGAACGAAAAAATTCAATTAAAAAAATCATAATAAAAATGAAAAATAAAATAATTCTGTGCTAGCAAATGACATCCCCTATTCCTTAAAAAAAATATGTCGGTCCTTCTACCAAATACCCTGTTACTGTTAGCCTGCATCATCTTACTGCTCGGCAAAGGCCTCTCCCCATGACTTCCAGGTCTTTCGATCCAGGGCACCATCAGGCACATACGAAGGTAGCGGGATTGTCCGAAAGGTAGCGGGATTGTCCGAAAGGTAGCGGGATTGTCCGAAAGGTAGCGGGATTGTCCGAAAGGTAGCGGGATTGTCCGAAAGGTAGCGGGATTGTCCGAAAGGTAGCGGGATTGTCCGAAAGGTAGCGGGATTGTCCGAAAGGTAGCGGGATTGTCCGAAAGGTAGCGGGATTGTCCGAAAGGGTTACCGCTGCCCTGGAACATAAAGGGCTAAGGAACACGGGTGGGTTTTAGTCAGTAAGAGTCTGACACTCCCTTCTGCTCCACCCAGAGCGGGAGGTCATTTGATGATTTCCCATCCTCAAAAAAAAAAAAAAAGGCACATACGAAACACCCTTTCAGGATCAAAAAAATTAGCTAGCGAAACCGAAAATGAAATAAAAGATACAGCATTTACTAGATCAGTTTAACATCTACATCAATTTTAACGCTGCCGATTCTAGACAGGTAGTGATCTGTGATCGGCGTACACCCGGCCGTGTAATGATTTATATCGATACTTCATGCTTTTATTGCACCAGACTGTTGTTCTAACTGACAGTCTGACATTTTTGAAATAAGATGTGAGAATAGAATAGAATACTCTATAGAATAGGTTTGTAACAAAATTGATTACTGGTGTTGGTTATTCTTAAAGCTAGAAGCTGAATCATCATCATCTGCCTAGCCTTTTCCCAACTATGTTGGGGTCGGCTTCCAGTCTAACCGGATGCAGCTGAATACCAGTATTTTACATGGAGCGACTGCCTATCTGACCTCCACAACCCTGTTACTGGGTAATACGATACCCCTTGGTAAGACTGGTTGTCAGACTTTCGGGCTTCTGACTACCCGTAACGACTGTCAAAGATCCACGAATGACAGCCGGGACCAACGGCTTAACGTGCTTTCCGAGTCACGGAGGGGTCTCGGTATGTAAAGATGGTCACCCATCCACAGACCAACCGCGGCAAGCGTAGCTTAACCTGACCGACCGCTGTGCGGCTGTTATTATTTAGCCACGGGCCCCTCTCTCCTTTAGCTAGAAGCTAAATCAAAATAATGTTGTAATAAACTGGTTAGATATGGGAATATCTAACTAGTTCATGCATCGGGGTTCCTAAACTAGAATAAAATGGGGCCTCCATTTTATTCTAGTTTAGGAACCCCGATGCATGAACTAGATCCGTATCCAGTCGATGATGACTTTTGAGACCCAACAATCATCAGCATTTCCTGAAAGCGCAAGTGCGGTGTTTTCAGGAATGATTCCAAGGTACTCACTATGGCTATCAATTAGTTAGATACCAATGTTAAGGGTTATATATTATGTTAGGGTAAAATTGCTGCAGTGTCAATCATTGGCATTTCAAAACACGTAAACAAAAATCCTCACATGTAACTCGATCGCACGACGACTCCTGCGCACGCTAAAAATAACGATATCAAACAAAATAGTTGACTAAAATAAAAAACGAGATTTAGGTATATGAGTTGAATGCTCTGAGAGAACAAAGTTTTCATAAAGTATTCGTTTTATGAATGGATGTTTTAAAATAAAATCGGGGGCAATGGTGGCTGTCGTAATCCGTGGTTTTATGTTTTGTTTGTAATATTATATTATAATATAATATGTGCTGTTTTCACTGGGAATGTTACAACTTGTTCATGGTCTAAACTAATATTATACTTAAAGAGAAAAGATTTGATTTTTTTTGTATGTTTGTTTGTTACACTTTCACGCTAAAACGGCTGAATGGATTTGAATGAAATTTAGCTCATGGGTAGACCATGTTCAGGATTAGGACATGGGATACTTTTTATTCGATCTTCTCACGGGATCGAGACTTATGCGGGTGAAACCGCGGGGTGCAGCTAATCATTATATGTATAATGGATTTATTACGGGTCAATTTCGACAGGTTTAGCTGTGTCTGCGAGCGCTGTAATTTTATAAGGTTGATAGCAATGTTTAGACAGGCAGTCGCTGGACCGAACCCAGCATAGCTGTTCACAACCATCCGACAGGCTACTGTATCATTGAATATCGGTTATTGTATGATACATTTCGATAACCTAAATGATCTCGTCCCGATAGCAAAAAGCTGTCAGAAGAATAGCGGTTGTCTATCTGATTTACACTCACAAATTTTTCGGATTTTGGACTCGTGAAAGCGTGACAAATAAACTTTACTTGCGCATTTATAATATAAGTTAGGATTAGCAAAACATTATGACATCATATAAAATATAAAACACGCACGCTTATAGTAAACACATAAAACACGCTAACAGGCTATTTACTAAAAGACATATTGCACATAAAAACTCCTGCCTTTGAAGAGAATCAATAAACAATATTTTATCTGCACTAAGTTCGTAAAATCATATCATTTGGGGCTAATAAATAACCAGTTATAGATCATCATAGTGGAAATACTCGTATATATTTATTGTTTTGTACGTATTTTTGACGGACTTAAAGACTATAAGTGATGTCATGAATTTGCAACTACCTATGTCTCTTACCTCGTGTTAGCACGAGTTTAAGGGAGGAAGCCCACGAGCAACTTGTGTCTCCGCAACTAATTTGTCTCTCACATCAAGTCTACTGATTTGTATGAAAGTGCGCGGATGTAGTGCCGCGACAACTGGGAGACATTTTTGTCCGCGGGTTTGGACGCAAATGTCACACGTCTATTATGGTTGCAATGCAAGTGCGCGCACAGCGACAAAACTGTTGCCGCTCAACCGAACATTTAACAAAAATGTACTTAGCGTTTCTGTCGCTCCCGTGTGCAATAGGGTGGGGAACACCCCGTCAGAACCAGCTGCCTTAAACGGATGGAAACTCCGGATGGCCCATTGGAGTTTCTCCAGCGTGATCACCCTGCTAGCATAATTCCAGTCATTATCTGATGGTGTTTGAATAACATCCTGCCAGTCAATCACCTGTGCGAAGATACATCCCGGGAAGTGAGTTTCGATGAGGACGCGTCTCGCTTCTTCTGGCGAGGATGTTAGTGTGTTGTCAGGTTTCCGGAGGGTAGCGGGCCCAGACGTATGCTGTTGCGCTAGTACTTTCCTTACCCTGTTCGCTTGCTGACAAGATTCAATGCTCCCACAGAATTTGCGCCATCCCGTGGTGCTCCTGAATCTGATGCATTTCTTGTAGCTGGATTTGGCTGCGTAGTAGTTATCCCTATCGAATTTTACAAGGTTACTATTCTTATCGTTGGTTAGCCAAATACAACTTCAACAGTTGAGTCTCTAATGTCTTTGGCTAACTTATTGTAAAGCTGAGGTCCCTCAAACTGTATAGTTTTCCGTCCATACAACTACAAAGTAAAAAACTGCAGGCATAAAAAGTTGCATCATATAATCTAGCCTTTTGACAACTATGTTGGGGTCAGCTTCAGTCTGTATGGATGCAGCCCAATACCAGTGATTTACATGGAGCGACTGCCTATGTGAAGTTCAGATACTTCGTTTAGACGTTACTCAGTAACTGAGTTGTGGAGGTCAGATTCTGAACTCCACAACTCAGTTACTGAGTAACGTCGTGCCGTCGTATAGTTGTTAGACTTTTAGGTTTCAAGTTACATTACAACACCCAGAAATCTTGCTGTCCTTGACATAAATGACAGTATTCCTCTAGGAATGCACACAATGTCCCGTTTGTTTGAAGAAAACCTAATATTAGCAGATCACAGGATTTGGTAGACCACTGCGTTGCACACAATGCCTCGTAAAATCCGGGAATTGGTGTAAACATACTATTATTATGAATTACGGATAATATTAATAGTGTGTTGTATTAGGTATTACAGCACGGAATGTTACATTATTTATCGATTTTAGAACTAAAATATGCATTTTCACGGACGAATTTAAGCCATGCGCATAGTTTTTGTATCTTGGTTGCATTAGAATAGTTAGGATAGAAAACTTTTAATTCAGACAGGAGTCCATTGAGTTAGTAACAATTTTACTTAACTTCTAGTGTTAGTAGGTTACAGACACAGATGTACATGCAATTAAAACTCAGCGTGGAGCTGCATCCACCTCCGCAACATCAGGGAATCCCACCGATCTGCGAACACACTGAGAATACTATTGCATTACCCTTTTCTTCAACTTGCCACAAATCAGCTATAATGTTCCCACTGCTGGGCCACAGGCCTCTTCGAGAGGGAGTGGGCTGTAATCTACCACGCGGGCCTATTGCGGGTTGGTAGATGTCGGTTTCCTCATGATGTTTTTCATCTCATGATGTCTTTGAGAGCAGTCTCTCAAAACGGTGAAGAAATAATTTAAAGATAGTAAATTGCCTGCCTGGGTTCGAACGACGTACAACTCGGTAAGTCGCGGCTGTTACCACTAGGCAACCATCAGTGGCGTGCATTGCATAAAGGCATATAAGCAGTGCCTACCTCGATAAATCACCATAAGCCTCTCAATTACATTTTAGTTTGTGTGCCCCGCAATTAAGAAACTAACTTAATTATTTATTTATTTATTTTATTATTTATATTTATTTTATTTATTTATTTATTTATTTTTTTTTTTTAATTATCATACCTAACAAAAAACAAAATCTTCATACAAACTCGCGCGGCAGTGGGCAGTCGCCAGACGGCCTACTCGGCTCCCGTACTATTCGCACATTGTCATTGGTCTTTATTCGTTCAGGTTAATACGACGGAATTAAATTCCTGCCTACCTATTCTGAAAACTAATGCACGCCACTGGCCACCACTGCTCTCAATATTATTGCAATTGAAATAGATACTTAGATCAATAATTATGATCGTTGTATCCTGTTAGACCATTAATCACCAACCTTATAGATAATAGCATGTAAAAGACGCGCTCAGACTGACAGTTAAGGTGGATGCTCCAAAGTAGCCCGCAAAATTCAAATTTTCTTACGTTTTTTGCAATTTGCTGGTCAGTAGTAAGTTGTACGTTGATTAAAATATGGTTCGCGGTCGTAACAAATATGTATTTACAGAATTATAATCATTAAAGTCATCAACACAACTCTCTAAGATCAAGTAATCCTACTGAATGACTATTTCATGAAATCTTGACATTTTAGGATTATGCTAACTTAACAAGTTGTATTACTGATTCTACGTACTAAATCTGTCAATACAATAATTCTAAATCACTAATTAACCTATCAAACCGAAAATTAGGTACTATGAACCTGTACAATTAACTACTGCTATAAACTAATTAATTTTAGTTGTCAAAACAACACGTTTCGTAGTTATTAGTACATGACAAACAAGTAGTAAACGTACAGCAGTTGTGTTAGTTTTTGTTGTTATGTGCTGGCATTATTAGATGGGTGTGTGACGATGGCGGTATGGAAGATGAAACATTTAGAGAGAGAATCTTTTTACACTTTTAAACAAAACGATTTTATTCCCGTTAGCTTTGCCCAGTAGTGGGACAGTAGAGGACTGTCCCACTGCTGGGCAAAGCCCTCCTCCATATTCTTCCACCTTTCTTTGAACGTATTTATTAACCGACTTAAAAAAAGGAGGAGGTTCTCAATTCGACGGTATGTTTTTTTTTTTGTGTGTTTGTTACGCGATTACTCCGCCAATTGTGGACCGATTTTGAAAATTCTTTTTTTGTTCGAAAGGAGATACTTCTGAAGTGGTCCCATAGAAATTTCATCAAAAACAGTTCAGTAGTTTGGTTTTTAAACCAAAATTACCTACTGGTAAAAATTACAACTTAAAAGTGGAAAATAAAAACTTTTCAGCAAAAAAAAAACAACCGACTTCCAAAAACGACACTACAAAGTGAAAAATAACTTTAATTTCGGAAGTCGGTGGCAAACAACGAAAATGCGAACCCGACGACACCGACTTCCGAAATAAAAGTTATTTTACACTTTGTAGTGTCGTTTTTGGAAGTCGATTGTTTTTTTTTAATTTTTTTTTCGTTGTCCTATATTGTGTTCCACTGTTGGGCAAAGGCCTCCCCTTTTTCCTTCCAAACCTCCCTGTCTTGAGCGATCTCTGGCCACGTTGTCCCTGCAAACCTCGTTAGATCGTCACACCGCCTTCGCCGTCGTCTACCTCGACGGCGATTTAACTTATAATTTTTCTTATACTAAAAAAACACGGACGGAAAAGGAAACAGGGCGAAGTCATGTATGGACAAATAGCGATACAGTTTTAATATTTGTGTAGTGACCTTGGGCCTGAAAACGCCACTTTGGCAATATCATAATAGGATAACAATATAATAATTAATAATAATAATTTCCCTGGACATTTCACACAGCGCCATCTAGTCCCAAGCTAAGCAACCTAATGCTTGTGTTATGGTAACAACGTTTTTTTTTACTGACTTACAAATATTTGTTCTGTGCGGGAATCGAACCCGCGACACGCAGCGCAGCAGTCCGATCGCTCAGCCACTGCGCTAACCGTGTTGTCAAAATATGAATCAATTAGAGTAAAATGGTCACAAACTGACAATTCATAATATGATCTGTGTGCGATTCATATCACTATGAAATAACATTTAACCTGTAGAAATAAAAAATAAAAAGCCAATTTGATTAATAAAAACTGTAATGAAAAATTTACCGATAAAATTGCGGTTTTTATTTTTTTCATGCGGCAATGTTTACACCAAATATGAAATGAAAAAAATTAGAGGAATTGCTAATGATCTGCTGGGAATTCAGGAAATGAATAGCTTTTAGAGGTATTGCTTAAAGTGGCCTTTTTAGGCCCCATCTTGAACTACCCTTGTGCAAAGTGGAATCAAAATTTGATGAAGCTTACTTTGTGTGCGTCCAAGCTTACTTTGTATTTCTATCGGCGGATGCAGTGTTTTCTCAGTCATACACATTATTTACAATTAAACTCGCCAGACATTCCAGCCCAGCTGGACAAACAATGACCGGCCAACACGACGCTGTTATTTATTTTAGTATGAAAATATTTTGATACAACGTTGAGATAATGTTGTAATTTTATGTTTGTCTAGTGCCACGCAAAATAATAATGCAATATTTTTTCGGCTGAGCATTTTCAATGTCATCTAAATTACCTACTCTTTTCAATAAAATTAATGTCCTAAATCTATTGGGCTTTATGATAAGTGATTTATTTTCTGTAAAAGTAGGTTTGTACAGACGCCAGCAGGTCAAGCTACCCGAAACTGTCTAATTTTCGTAATCAACCTTGAACCTTAATGCTTTAGCGATAAAGTTGAAAATCTATTAAAGAAATTTGACAGATTGTAGTAGCTTGATGTGCTGGCGTCTGTACAAACACTTTTACACGTCAATCATATTTTTTTTAAACTATATGAGGTCGGCGTTTCCTGTCTGACTATTCTGAGAAGACATAATCTTAGTTATATCATGTGAACACCATGTAGATTGGTGTCTGAAATGGTCTTTTGAGGAAAGAACCACACGGATTGAGTGGACCTGTCCAGTCAGTGCAGTACGTTGCTGTTTCAACGTGAATATTAGGTATTTATGTGGATGGATGGACTGTGTGAAAGATGGTATGTCTAGAAAGGGGGTGACTACCGAGATGATCACTAATAGAGAAGTATGTAAGAAAAAACGGCATGTTGTGACGACCACAAGTAAATTGGGAGAAGGGTATGAGTAGGTGCCCAAATAAAGTGTAGAAATGGTCATTAATTTACATAATCTTCTCCTTCTTCTTTTCGTGTCATGTGCTCTTCCTCATTTGTTTTTTAAATATAGTTTGAGCCCAATTGGTGGCCACGTTGATTGTTTCATCAATAGCATTCTTCAGGTCACCCGAAGTGCAATAAATATTTTATTTCAAACTATTCAACGAAATGCGCGCAAACTTTACCACTCACGCCATCTCTTACCGAATAGCAAAACTATTTCACCCGCAATCGACGTGAACAGCGCTATCTGTTTCCCCAGCTCGGAACTACCAAGAGCTTTGACTTTCAAATTTCACCCGCGAAAAGCGACGCAAGCGCAAGCGGCGCGTTTATTTTTGCATCTATCCAACGTGAACTTGGGGCTGTACAAAAATAGTTCCGAGTTTGACATATGGTGGAAACATGTAGTTTTTATTTTGAATATCGCCTCGCGAATTTAATTTTATGTATTATAAACCCGTGCTCCCTTAGATGACAGTAAAAATGGATTCAGGGTAAATATTCTGACCGGCTTATCCTGCATGATTGCTATCAGATTTACAAAAGGCGTTAGTCCCGAATGTTTTGATTCGTCATAACCTCACACTGTGTATTTTTCTTGGGTTTTTCGCCCAATTAATTGAGATCTGTTTTATATTTAGAGTTTTACATATTTATATTGTAATTTTACTTCAGATATAAAGTCCGTTGCATTGATTTTAAATCAATGAAGCGGCGATCATGAATGAAATTTACTCGATAATTTCCTGCTTTATTTTTGTTTCAAATAGTTTACTTACTTAATCATTATATACGTTCTACCATTTAGTATACTACATACTTTAGTCTTAGGTAAAGTTTATTTTGCCTTGGTTCACTGGTTTCATTAGGACAAGGTCATTAGGTACTTGCTGACTAAAATCTGGAAAACAGTTGTCTTATAATAAACGCGTCAGAAATAACTCAAATACCTATGTGCTTCCCTCAACACAGTCATTTGGCCATCAATTCATAAAAACAAATATTATCATAGTAGATGGATATTTTATAAAATTCTTTTACTTTTTTATTTTTGAGTTCCCAGCACACGAGTGCATCAAATGAGTTTTTTATTTTTTTGTGGAACTTAATATTCTTAGATATTATGAAGAAGGTTGTAGATCGTAGGAAGCTATATTTTATGAGCCCTTAACACTTAAAACTCCACCAACATAGAGTTTATGGATAGGAATGATCTGTAAGAATGAATTTCACGAGAGATAACCCCGTAAAATACGGCCACATCGAACGCAGATTGTTGACCACCTTTGATAAGTTCGGACTTAATCAACTTCATCACAACTGCTTTTACAAAGTTACTATTGAAACTTCTTTTCTCCTTTCCAGAGGCAGCACCAGTAGGCTGGGTGAGCAGCGCGACCCTCACTGGTATATCGACTCGGCGTACGCGTCATCACTCAAAGTCTCACTACGTTTACCCACCAGACAGTTTTTAGAAGGTTAGTACTTGGTTTGCCATATTTTGTTTCTAGCCTCTTGAAAGGCTTTGTATGGATACAAAGCACCTGCTTGCGTACATGAGACAAGATGAGACTTAAAATGTCTTAAAACTAAGTTGCGTTTGAGTATACAGGGGTAAAACTTTGATTGATAACTTTACAAAAGCACATTCTGTATGTAAACTGAAAACATTTCTCATGCATGCATTTGGAACGTAAAAGTCGCAAGTCATTTCAAACCATAATTTTTGAAGTATTTATTATAGGTATTTAGCTTAGGACAAAACTTGCAGTCGGTACTCAAACCTGCTACCGTTGAAATCGGCACTGGACTTACCTTGCACTGCGCTATAGTAGAATGTGAAAAATGGACATACAATGATACTGCATTGGCATTTTCAGACTTCTACCATCCGTGGTTTCGTCAAAGCGATATCAAGAGATACATTTTCGGTATGCCAGATTTTCAGCTTGCTTGTTGCAATCAGAAATTACTAAATGACTTTTGCTGCATTTCATTCTCGAGATTTCCTTTGTGACATTTTGTACGCCTAATTTTCATGGTGATTTGTGTATGCACATTCACGATACATCGATGTATGTGTTTGTCCATTTATTTGTGTCTGTCCTTTAAATGCGTGGTTTATTTTGATAATAATGTTGATAAAATATTGCGCACTATTGAATACTTGTGTTCGAATGTGTTTGTGTTAAGCGCCATCTGTTGATGTTGTGTGGAACTGAGTGGAGTAGCGTTGTGGAACTTCAGAGTTTGCTAGTTCACCTCTTTGAAGCTAGATGGCGCAGCTATAAAAAGATTTTATTCGTTATCTTTCGTACAACTTCAAGGAATTGATCTGCTTAGATAACTTTTTTATACTATATTATTTTATTCTAATAAACCTACATTATTATTTTATAACTTTTTTGATCACTTCAACCAAATATACAGAAAGAAGTCTATTCTCAATTATACATTGAGCTAACGAATCACTGCGAAATGCGTTAATTATTTGAAAATATAACACTTTAATGAGCTGTAATATTTTAATGAATTGGTTTTCACGAGTTGTCCCGTAGATTATTTTGCACGATATTATCTAAATGAAATTCAGTTATCGTAAACATGCCTGATATTTATCTATATTTATTTAAACTTTGACGTAAACATTATGTTTTATGAGAGCAGGTGTCCTGACCTATAAATATTTTTACCAACCTGTCCAATTTTCGCAGGAAGTGCGAAGTTTCGTTAGTACCTAAGTGACACTATTTTTACGATTTTGCAAATAGGTTTTCGTAATAAATGAGTTTGTTTTGATTTAATGATATAGGTAGGTACATAATTAATTTTTGAACATATTTTTGATGGAATTTTTAAGACTTGATTGGTTGGGCAAAGTGTCGGAATCAGAAAACTATGTACTAAGGGCTGATTTTTAAACGCCAGATAACTTTATCGGAGGAATAATTTTGAATTTTTGACAGTTCTTCCGTACAGTAACTGTTAGACGTCCATTTTATTTCACTAATAAGAATTATAAGAGCTGATTTTTCCATCGCCACGTAACTTGCATTGCCCATTTGCCATCGTTAGTGAATATGCAGCTTTATACAGAGTCGCCCGACTTCGACGCGCAGCCGGTTACCATGGATTCAGTTCATGATTCCGCATTGAAATTTTTCGCCAATTATTTAAAAAAAAATTTCCTGTTCCATAAATTTTGACCGCGTAGGTTTTTAGGTTTTTTAGGGTTAGGTAGGTTTTTTGATAACCAACCTACAAATTTTTCGCTAGGGGCGCGTCGATGTCCCTGCCACCCTGTATATAATACTTTTACATTAATTTTAGATACAAGACTCATCGTCGTTACAGACCATTAAAACATGACGCAAAAATGTAGCCACGGTATTAAAATTAGCTACGATGAGATAGTGACATCGCGATAGTGACTGGGTGATAGTGTGGAGGCGATCGTCCGGAGTGTTAGAAAAGAAAGGTGATAGTGATCAGGCATTTAGCGGGGAGAGCTTGAAAACAGAATACTTTTTAGAAAACTTGAGAATATAATAAAATAGAACACTCTTTAATATGTACAGACGCCAGCACATCAAGCTACTACAATCTGTCAAATTTATTTAATAGATTATCAATTTTATCGCTGAAGCATTAAGGTTCAAGTTTCGGGTAGCTTTGCCTGCTGGCGTCTGTACACCATAATATAAATTACAGATATAACAATAGAGATTTTACAAAGGGTGACACCTGACCTGACAATAGGCGGTCTTATCGCTAAGAGCGATCTAGGATCATAGATATCTAGGTAGAAAGGCCTGCATTTTTTTTTTTTTACAAATGGCATCTTGTAGGTCTGTCTAAAAGGCTGCTTAAGAGCGCGCCTAAAGCCAGTAAAATTTTAGAATAGAAAAAAAACAAACGTAGTATGCGCCAAAACTGTTATATCGTAATAAATCCAAAACTAAAAGGAATTACATAAAATGCCTAAGCACAGCCTTTACTCTTGTATAAATATAATTAATTATCAAATTTTGTCGCAATAGGCATTACCGTATTGAGTACAAAACGGAAAAATATGAGAATTAGAGGTTACTTCGTGATTTTTTTCTATCGAGGAAATGTTATTATTTCATGTTTTTGATCAAAGTGAACCCTCGGAAATATCATGTAGTTATTCATACATTTTTATTTTAAGATTTGGTCCGGAATTTTTCATGTAAAATCAAATATAAGATTGGTAATTTTGCTTTATAGGCGCTCTTAACCGGCCTAGCCTGTGGGTTCCTAAAGCCATGGCTTAAAAACTAAGTGACTACACGCTAAGGGCACTCCCTTTGGGGTACGAACCTCGGCTTAGGGCGTCGCTGGAAGAGGGCAGGAAGTTTTGACTTATGGATTTAAGTTTGGATTCACTTGAAATCAGACTGACTTAAATCGAAATCATTGTAGTTCGTTAAAACGTTCGTTAAACGTTCTAGAAAAGGAAATGAAGCCTGAAGGCCGCTTCCCGTTATTAAACACGTACAAAATCTAGTTGCAATCTCACGTCAGTGTCAATCAATGTCAAACACTTGTCAAAAATATATGAAAATTAGTAATGTTTTTGACAGATTGACAATGAGATTAGAAAGCGAATGTTCTTAAAAATACGGTAATTGCCACACTGTTTTTATAGTTTGCCAATATTTGAACTCAAATCGTTTCATATAAACACTTTTACTTGCTAATAGACATAACATTATGTTTTAAAATGTTTGTTACGTATAACGCCAATGTGATTTACTAATAGAATTCTTTTACATATAGGCGGCTTGGAATCCAGACAAACACGGCCCAATCTGTCACTAATTTGTAAGTTAAATATTTATTGAACGTGAACGAACTATGTAAAATGTACCTACGATTTGTCATCAGTAACGAAGGTTGACGTGCGGATGTCCGGAGATACTGCCCTAGATTTTAGTAGACATTTAAATCCTACTCATCATCATATTATAAGCGCGAAAGTTTGTGAGGATGGATGGATGGATGTTTATAACTCTTTTACGCAAAAATCACTGAACGGATCTGGATGAAATTTGGCACACAAATAGCCAGAATTAACATATAGGATACTTTTTATCCCGATATTCCCACGGGATCGAAACTTACGCGGGTGAAACCGCGGGGCGCAGCAGTGTTAAATAAAATTCGTTTGGTTAGAATACTGGTATTCAGCTGCATCCAGTTAGACTAGAAGCCGACCCTAACATAGTTGGGAAAAGGCTCGGCAGATGAGTTTGGTTATAGATAGAGTACTGGCATAACAACATTCGTTCATAAGTTTATAGGTAAAGAAACTACGTCTAAATGAAGGCTAAGCTTTTTTGTCACTTGGTTCCTCATCACTGCTGGGACATAGGCCTCCTCTCAGTGAGAGGGAGTTGGCTGTAATCCACCACGCGGACCCATTGCGGGTTGGTAGATGTCACATGTCCTGAAATTTCTGGTTCTAGGACATGCTAGTTTCCTTACGATGTTTTCCTTCACCGTTTTGACAGCAGTGGTGAATAATAAAGTACTGTCGATGTTTAGGAGAGTTAAGCAAAAAGAATTTAACACGTTTTCATAATAAGATTGGATAAATTATTTCTACAAGTAAAAACAAAACTTGTAGGTAGATAAATCTGATGATCGAAAAACTTCTGACGTCCGTTGCCTTGTTTATCCAGTAGTAGGTACACCGCTGGATAAAAAAATCTACCACTTGGCGCCACAACATACGCTTTGCCAAATTCCTCAATACCCAACTTTATTTAATTTTCAAAGAGTCATGTTTTGTAAAATGATGACAGGACGTTTAATAACGTGTTGACAGCGCAAGATGGCGCCCTGACCTGACGTGATGTGCAGTGAGGAAATGTACATGACAAATATGAGATTAGTACGATGACAGGAAAGTGAATTGGATGATGAGAGATATTTGGAAACTGCATCAAGGTTTTGTGGTTGAGAGTGAGGCTGAGTGAGGCAAAGTCCTGGGTTAGGTTCATGAGTCCGTAACTCATGATTCTACAAATAAATAAATAAATAAATCAATCAATCAATCAAACTGTATTATTTTTAAACACGCTTGTTTCTGACTTTCATGGAATAGATCTGCTATACTTTTTTTTTTTTTTTTTTGAGGATGGGAAATCATCAAATGACTCCTCCCGCTCTGGGTGGAGCAGGAGGGAGTGTCAGACTCTTACTGACTAAAACCCACCCGTGTTCCTTCCTTAGCCCTTTATGTTCCAGGGCAGCGGTAACCCTTTCGGACAATCCCGCTACCCTGGCAGGCTTCGGCCCTATGGGGCCCCGTCACTCATGCTGACATCTCTTTGAGGCGCGCGTGGAACACAACACGCCGTCCGGCACGGGCCTGGTCCTGATCGGACGGTGAGTTACCCATTACTCACCGCCCGTAGGCCCGCGCCTACGGTGGCCGGGAGTCGTCACGCGGCTCCCGACGCCCGGAGCGTCTCCCGCGGCGGCTGAGGCGTGAGGTGCGCAAGGCGCGTTCTCTCGCCCACCCCGCCACCTCCTTCGCTAGCATGACTGCTTCGCAGAAGGAGGTGACTGCCTCCCACTCCCTCTCGCCCCGGACCATGGCTTGAACCAGGGCCGGACGCGAGAGGTCGCCGCCGCTGCCGATCGCCTCTACGAGGACACGGCGGTGCTCTGCCCAAGCAGGGCAGACCTCCACCGTGTGCTCCACCGTGTCCTCTGGGCGATCCTGACAGTGGTGACACCCGGGCGTCTCCTCCCGCCTGATTATGTGCAGGAACCTCCCGAAACATCCGTGTCCGGAGAGGACCTGCACCAGGCGGTAGGTGAGAAATCTGCTATACTTTATATTTACTTCGTGGTCAATCAATACCAGCTGTTGCCAACCTCTTCCGTATTTTCTTTTTTCTTTATACGGACATCTAGGATGAACGGTAGCCTAAATATGACCTGTTCAAGGTCCCAACCTGTTTACCTGTCAGATTTCATAACAAACGTTACAGCTGTTTAGGCGTGAAAGGTAACAGACGGTGCAATTCCATTTATAATATTAAGATTCGCTAATATTCATTGTATTTGTCATTTGCCTTTTGGTTATTAGGAAATCTCAGGGCGTGACGGTAGGTACAGACGCCAGCACATCAAGCTACTACACTCTGTCAAATTTCTTTAATAGATTTTCAACTTTATAGCTAAAGCATTAAGGTTCAAGGTTGATTGGGAAAATTTTACAGTTTCGGGTAGCTTGACCTGCTGGCGTCTGTATCTATTATCTACTTCTGCAGTAATTGATGTATTAAGTACTCTCTAATTTTTTTTATAAGAAAAGTAATCAGTGGTTGGTAAAAGTTTTTAATTTTACTTTACTTTTAATTTTAATTTTCTTTAATTTTACTTATCTATGATATACTGATACTGATGATCATTGGGGTAGACGTGTTCTTGAGTGGAGACCGCGAATCGGTAAACGTAAGGTGGGACGCCCTCAGGCTAGGTGGAGCGACGATCTTCGCAGGATGGCTGGTAGCAGCTGGATGAGAGTTGCCGAAGAATCGAGTTGAATGGCGTGCAATAAGAGAGGCCTATGTCCAGCTGCTATAGCAGTCCACTGTAGGTCATAGGCCTCTCCTATTGCAGAGATATGCAGTATATTATGGCGATGCTATGATTTTGTCAATATAGTTGATTTTAATGCTCTTAACTCCGTCATTAAAATTATTTGGAAGAAGAAACTTTTTAATTCACGTGATAATCCTAAATCTACTACTTTACAGCGCTTCCTCCGAAAACAACCATAATACACAAGCTAATATATTGCCTAAGACACGATATAACAAGACGATAACAGTGCAAATAAATTTAATCGATTTCCTGAAATAAGTTTACTGATGGCGTCGTTGACAAGCGCCGAGTGACTCACTGCGGCTACGTTTTGAACATTTTTACACTTTTTCTAACATTCTGACACATTGCCAAAAATTAGATTGCGTTTTATTATACTAAATATTATAATTATAAAGTCGAGGTGGCGTTGAAAGCGGGGAGCGGTAGCGAGAAGCGGGATTTATTAATTTGCGTACGTATTTTTCTGGTTGCCATCAGGTTGAGGTAAACTATAATAGCGGTAAACTGAGAGACGTGAAGTTGAGTAACTCAAAAGATACAACAGTCAGTTACGTCTAGTTACACTTCCAACCCTATTGGTGTTAAAATGATACAACAGAGAGAAAGAAAGAAAGAAAAATAGATAATTAATTCTAATAATAAGGAAAAATAACAAAATATATTTATCATGACTCTGACATGAAGGCTTCCACTCAGCATGATGCTGTGCTATAGGTGATCCACAGCACAGCGCTGATTTTCAGTGGTTACCCGAAAAGGACAATTGGCTATTCCCCAATAGCGATAAATGGTACCAAAAGTATCGATAAGCTAACCTGAATCTGGTTAGAATGAAGAGTAATGAACAGAAAATACAGCCTAACTGTAGGTACCGAAGTGTAGGCGACCATCGAGAGGTCATTTTGATCACATATGAGTTGAACTGGATTTATCCCATACGGACAATGGCGATGACTCAAAATCTTACTTGGTCTCCAGGGTGTTACACCCTAATTGCGTAACTCACATAATCTCAATCTCAATGATTTTGAAGGATATTGCTAATCCATTGCTTCATGTGTTCGAATGTGTCTGCTCCACAACGTAAATAACACGATGAATGTTGTTGAACCGTTAAAATGAAACCGATTGCTTCTGATAATGAGTTGCGCAATTATCCAGCTGTAACTGATATCTTGACTGACTCCTAACATGAGTCATTTGAAGAAATATTAGTCTACACTCCCCAAACGGACCCATAGAAATTTCATCAAAAACGGTTCAGTAGTTTGGTTTTTAAACCAAAATTATTGGTAAAAATTACAACTTAAAAGTGAAAAATAAAAACTTTTTTGAAAAAAAAAAAAAAAACAACTGACTTCCAAAAACGACACTACAAAGTGAAAAATAACTTAAATTTTGGAAGTCGGTGGCAAACAACGAAAATGAGAACCCAACGACACTACACTTCCGAAATTAAAGATATTTTTAACTTTGTAGTGTCGTTTTTGGAAGTCGGTTGTTTTTTTTTTTCAAAAAAGTTTTTTGCCCTGCCCCATTAAAGTTTGGGTTGTCCGCTCCGCTTAAAGAATCGCTACCCGCTATCATGGTATCCCAGCCTTACCCACCGGTATGTGGTGTCCCAAATCGCATAGGTTTTATAATTTGGCATCGCACACTACTTTGTACGTCCTATTAAGATGCAGTTTAATCATGTAATTTATGCACTTGTAGCCAGTGAACTATTTGTGCAGGATTATAATTATTACTTTCACAAAATATATGTTTCACACTAAAATTATTTTGTAACTACGAGTATGTGTTATGTTTAGCGTGGATGTTGAGTTGATCAAATATCAGGAAAGTCTGTTATGAGCTAATTAGGTGTCATGTAATAATATGCTTTGTCAGTTAAATTATTAAGGTAAGGTCCAACGCCACTTTAGACTCAGTGGAGCGCAGAGCTAAGAGACTCATTGGCGATAAAAAGCTGGTGGAGGCAAAGCTTCACAGTTTGGCTCACCGGCGAAGTGTTGCCTGTCTGTCCGTCTTCTACAGACTGTACTTCGGGGAGTGTGCTCAAGAGCTACATGAGCTCATCCCGCCTTCACTTTTTTACCATCGGGAGTCCAGACGCACTGCGGGATACCACCCCTATTTGGTTAATATACCATATATACGTACTAAGCGCTTCTCGTCATTTTTTCTGATGCGCACAGCTAAGGAGTAGAATCGTCTGCCTGCGTCTGCATTCCCGAGTTCATACAACCCGAATCTCTTCAAGGCGAGAGTGAGTAGGCTTCTTCTGGGCAAGCTCGTTCCACCGTAGATCTCATCCCTGCCTCTGGGCTGGATTGAGGTCAAGAGTGAGCCCATTGTCAATAAAAAAAGGTAGTGTTATTAGACATAGGTCAAACGAGATGGTGTATTGGTCATAATTATAAATAATAAGTATGTCTTGGATGTAATTTATGGCAGGAGCTGCATAAACTGTTGCTTTACTAGCAACTCATCGTTTACTCATTAAAGGGCTTGAACCCACAGCTACAGCTGCAGTAATGCTATTATAAAAAAAAAAAACTAAGTTATGAAACAGAGTTTTCATAGCGGTACTGAAAGAAAGAAAGAATGAAAATACATTTATTTAGCACAGATTAAAAAATACAAAATACACCAGATACATACAGCAGATAAAAACGCCTATAAGTTATCTTTTTACTTGAAAACCTACTTGGTTTTGACATCAAGCAATAGACAAAAGTGTCAACATTTTTTTTTTTGCTTGACTACGAGTCTTTTAACTATGTGTATCTTATGTTTTTTTATTATTATTATTATTTTTTATTTGTAACTTTCTGTGCGTTTTGTTTGTGCAGAATAAAATATTTTTGTTTCTTTCTTTTCTTCTCGTACTTTTGCTCGCACAAAAAACTCGATGATGCCGGTGTGACTCAACATTGTCCAACCAAATATCTAGAAAACGCAGGAATAAATATGTTTTCTTTCTAAACTAAATCGTTTCAGTGATCACGGAAATACTTCAGTGACCAAGTTCCTGGAACTGCTGACATCTAGACAGACAGATATTTTGATATGAGTGAGTCAGGCAAGGGTGAGCCGAAATAAACGGGGATCATATGATTATCACTTGATTATACGGTTGTTTTTTTTGAGATAGGTAGGAAAGGCAGTTGTATACAGTGTTTCTCTTGATTATTCACTGATGAATATTGTGTGATGGTCATTCTATGACCGTATCTAGAAAAGGTCTTGATAAATAAATGATTAATGATTTTATTTTGTAAGTAGGTTTGTACAGACGCCAGCAGGTCAAGCTGCCCGAAACTGTCAAATTTTTCCAACCAACCTTGAACCTTCATACTTTAGCGATAAAGTTGAAAATCTATTAGAGAAATTTGACAGATTGTAGTAGCTTGATGTGCCTGGCGTCTGCACAAACACTTTTACACGTCATCCATTAAAAAAAAAAACTATATGAGGTCGGCGTTTCCTATCTAACTAGTCTGAGAAGAAAGGCCGAAACAAACTCAGAGGTCACAGTTACAGAGCTTATAAGTCTTTCCCAATAACTGTTCAGTTATGAATACTCAGTTCAGTAAGTGAATCTAAACATAATATCAGAAGGGTTATGCAAATTATGTGAATCTTTAGGTTCTAATTTATAATATAAAACAAGCGATTTTATTTGTTTTATTTTATTAATTATTTTATGCGACGAGTATATAGCATCTCGCTTGATCATCAAACGCATGACTGGGGATATTTATTTATTAATAACCAACTTAGATTAACAACTGATATATATTTAGGAGCCCGAAAGGCAGTCAACTGCGTCAGAACGACTGCTGCAGTCAGCAGTCGTTCTGTGTAAGATATTAAGTAATCACTTTCAGTCGCACTGTTAAACCTGAAGGTCAGACTTCAGACTCCAAAACAGTCAGGACTAGGTAAGCAGAAGTAGCAATTTATAGGCCAGCCGCTTAATTGAGACGTTGCCTGAGGTAGCAGCGCGGTGCGGGAGGGGTGAGGTGACGTGATGAGAGAGCTCAGTGATTGTTCAACTTGTGTCAACTATAACTCCTCCCACACCGCGCATCTACCTCAAGCAACGTCTCAGGGCCTTTAATTTTCAACGGTAATTATAAAGGCGACATTGTATGTAGGTGATTGACTCTTGAGTGAGTGGGATGCCACGCAGCTGTTCTATCATAAATCCTCCAGTTCCAGTACTGAATGGAAAGTTAAATATTGTAAACATAATGAATCATCTTGGCAATTTTATTAACCTGTTGACAATCTACTCAGGCGCCTCCTTTACGATACAGCTAAAAAACTCGTTAGATTAATCTAGCAATTTCAATAAATTACAGTGATGTCCCACCTACAGTAATCCGGTCGAAAGGTTTTCGAGTGAGTCTTTCATTATAATTACTTTCGTTAAATCGAACCTCATCATCTGCTAGCCTTTTCCTAACTATGTTAGGGTCAGCTCCGAGTCTAACTGGATGCAGCTGGATACCAGTTTATTCGTCTAATCAAAACTATATGATATTTTATTTACTACTGACAAAGCGATGATTTATTTTGTCATTTTTATGACAACTCTTCAGACGCCAGACGATTTGATTATGATACGTAGCTCATAAACTATGGTAGTAAGAAGAGTTGCTTTTTCATAGTTACATAGTTGAAAAGTCTCTCTCTTGAGCTGATATTCACAACAAACTTACCCTTTAAACTAAACAGATTAATGCTGCCTTTCTTTGTGCTGTGCCTTCTCCGTTAATGCTGTTAGGTAGCCGAAATTAGTACCGTGGATATACTTCCTCAAACGAGCTAGAGCTTACTTTGGTAGAACACTGACGACCTGACGACGTTTGTCCACCGCAGGCGTCACCGGGAAGTCAACGAGAAATGGGATTGTTCGAACCGAACGTGACGGTGATCGTTTGTGCACCGCGACTGCACTCGACGGTTCAGCAGTACGATTCTGTAACGAGCTCACCGTGAAAACTTAGGCGAAGTGAGCGTGGAGTGAGCTGTCATTCCAAATAATGCTAGGGATTGACACTAGTGACAACTCACACCAAGCTCACTTCGCTTGAGTTTTCACGGTGAGATTTTTACAGAATCGACCGACTGTATGGTACCAACATAAACAAAACAAAAGCCGGGCGAACGGCGCCGGTGCGACGGCAGTGTAAAAAGATAAAACGTGTTTGATAACTTTTCAAAAATTAGGGACCCGGGATCCCAGCGCTTCGGTGACGGACGTGCGGTGGACATGCGGCCTTAGAATATATATGTATGGCTACTTCAGCGCCCTCATCAGGTTTTCGTTGACTGTGGCGGTAGACAAACGCCCTAAGTTCGCGTAAACGTCAGGAATGCATTAGTGTGCAGCCTCTTTGGCTCTAATGAACCAACGCTCTTCAATCGCCAGCTGTCAGATTGATCAGAAAAAATCTGCAAGATTTGTCACGTGAAGAGGAAATTTAAAGCAACGATGAACGGTCTAATTTCAGTTTCTAAATTTTTCAGATCCTTCACTTCCTTAATTCAGTAAGGCATTAGGGGCGTTTACGCCCTGACTAAGATGAAATCATGTAGAAGTCTATTTGAACCCCCAGGAGCCGCCAAAACTTAACAACCAACCGCATAAGTCTACAGGGAACCATTCACTCAACCCCGAAGGCCACCGGCCACATCACACAAATGTCACAAAATTACTCGGCAACTGATCGGCGTCATATTATTTTATTTTTATATTAATACACTCAGTTACGCCAAATTATACGTTTTTATTGCGTACGTATGATATTTTAGTTCTGTGACTAGGTGCTGGAATGTGTGGATGTGACATATTTTGTGCAACTTTTTGAGTATGAAGTTTGATATTGGATTGATAACAGGTGAGGGTAGAATCCAGACCTCCTTGTGAAAAGCCTCGTTGCTAAGCAGTATTTAATCAATCAATCAACTCAGCCTATTGCAGTCCACTGCTGGACATAGGCCTCCCCCAGGCTGCGCCACAACACCCTGTCCTCCGCCTTCCGCAACCAGTCTGTTCCTCTGCGCCACCTTTTTAAGGTTTTCGGTCCATCTAGCTAGGGGTTCTCCAGCAGTATTGCTGCTTGTTCAAAAGGTGCTGATGAAAAGGAATTTTTAGACAGCTTAAGCAGTGCCTACTGCCTAATTCGAAATTTAGTAAAAGTGAATGAGATTTTTTCACTTATATTATCGTCTGATACGCCTTCTCTTAGTAAAGCTATCAGGGTATCAAATGCAGGATCGTGTTCCTGAAGGGGTCACTCGAAGCATTCGCTTGTAATGTAAAAATCCTAGATTCCCCTGTAAAGGTGCTTTGCACGAAAAGAAAAAAAAAAGCGTTTATTGGCATTACAGCAAAATAAATACACATTAAAACTATAGAAACAGAAAACAAAGAAGGGTGCACCACCTGACGCTTGTTTTCAGCTGCAACCCACAGGTGACACGAGCACAAAATCAAAAATCAAAATCAAATGTCATTTATTCAAATTAGGCTGAGAATCAGCACTTTTCGAACGTCAAAATTACAAAAGACAGTCCCCCAAAAACGCCCGTCCTTCAGCATGAAGTAGAATGCGCAGGCCTTCAATTGCCAGGTAGTGTAGAGAAACAATTGAAGGTAGGCCAGCAGGTAGAAGTAACACAGCTAGACGTATTACGGAGCCGAAACGTGGACATTCACGGTATGGCTGGCCCATAAATTCAACCGTCCGCCCGTTCCATAGAACGGAACGTTCCTATGCTTGGAGTCTCTCTGTGGGATCGAATCCGTAACGAGGTGATCCGGTACCAAACCAAAGTTGTCAACATAGCCCACAGAATAAGCAAGCTGAAGTGGCAATAAGCCGGCCATATTAGCCGTAGAACCGATGACCGTTTTGGTAGACGTGTTCTTGAGTGGAGACCGTGAATCGGTAAACGTAAGGCCCTCAGGCTAGGTGGAGCGAAGATCTTCGCAGGATGGCTGGCAGCAGCTGGATGAGAGTTGCCGAAAATCGAGTTGAATGGCGTGCGATAGGAGAGGCCTATGTCCAGCAGTGGACTGCTATAGGCTGATGATGATGATGAATACGGCTCGATCGTGGGTAAAGGTTTATAGAGATATGAGGAACAGGGTATAAAGTCCAGTCATCCTCTATAGAATGGGAGGATCCTCCGACCAGACGGGTGTTGTGTCTAGCGGGCAATTGCCCAACGATTGATGTTGGGAAGTTTGTATATATGCTAATTGCGCAGTAAATTCTGCTTGCGAGATGCAGGATTTACGTGACGTCAGTATGACGCGTTGTTCGCATGTGGCCTTGTGGATACCGCTACAGGTGGACGCTCTCGGTGAGGAAGCGCCTTTACAATCACTATTGAACCAAGTCGGAAAACCGAAAAATAAATTAAAACCTAAATTGAAACTCGTAGAAATTATAACAGGGTACTGCAATCTTTCAAAGAACGATTGTAAGTCGTGAAATCAGTGGGCAGATATAATTATATTCAGCGGAAGTAATTAAAACTTTTATAGACATCTTTGTTTTTTTAAATGAAACTGGCTAATGTCATAAAAATGTGGGTACTTTGATTGTGGGCTCTCTATTTCTCGAACTAGAGTTATTTCAGTATATTTTTGTATCACAATAATAGCAATTATATATGTCCTTGGTCCTAATGTTCATCATAAAGATTGGAGACTCTCGAAGTTGTGGATGATTATGTTTACGAGTACCTAGGACAAATAGTCGAGATAGGTAGATCCAACTTCGAGCAAGAGGTCAATCGTCGAATCCGACTCGAATGGTCATCGTTCGGGAAGATACGCAATATCTTTGCGTCTCACATACCATGGTGTCTCAAGACGAAAGTCTTTGACCAGTGCGTGTGGCTAGTGATGACCTATGGCATTGAAACCTGAGAGGTAATTCTCTTTTCAATTTCAAGACCGTTCACAGTCTGATCTCAGTCTCAATTTGTCAAAAAATACTTCTAATTTCCTTATATTTTGACAAAGCTACGCTTGCCGCGGTTGGTCTGTGGATGGGTGACCATCTTTACATACCGAGACCCCTCCGTGCCTCGGAAAGCATGTTAAGCCGTTGGTCCCGGCTGTCATTCGTGGATCTTTGACAGTCGTTACGGGTAGTCAGAAGCCCGAAAGTCTGACAACCAGTCTTACCAAGGGGTATCGTATTACCCAGTAACTGTGTTGTGGAGATCAGATAGGCAGTCGCTCCATGTAAAATACTAATATTCAGCTGCATCCGGTTAGGCTGGAAGCCGACCCCAACATAGTTGGGAAAAGTCTAGGCAGATGACTGTGTATAGTTTAGTTCATGATCTACCTGTACGAGTACCAATAAATATTTTTTCTTTCTTTCTTGACTATTTTTGTTGCTGAATAGTAATAGTATTCAGCAAGTATAACTATGATACTTAGGTACGTACTAATAGAATATGTGTTTGAAATATCTCAATGACCATAAACCCTTCGCCATTTTACTGCTACGGTATGTACCCTCTTTGATGTTTGCTTACGACAACAAGATGTAATTTCATGAAGAATGTTAAAAGCCGCAGTATTACAACATGTTGTTATGTCTGTACTCGTAAAGGGTTTAAAACTGTAAATATTTTGTTAAAGGTTGTGAGTCAGAGTTGAAGTGTTTGCTACAATTTCATTGGTTTGGTTCACTTTGGTATCTATTTATTTCAATGTTTCTATGTTTGTAATGGCAAACGTTTGGCTGTCGAAAGTGTTATCTGTGTTTGCTGTGGAAATATGTTGAGGGCTCGTATAGTTCAATTATAGTTAAATATGTTTGTAAAGTTTTGTACGTAAAGTGCGACTACTCTACTACTGCTACTCTCTACTCTTATTTTTTTTAAACGTTGCCCCACACTAGGAATTTCTCCTGTATCGTGGGTGCGTTTACAAACATTTAGGCCGCGTTCACACCAAGCGTATAGTCGGCCGCCGACTGTGAACATGTACGAAAAACAAAGTCTTTCTTTCATACCTTTTGTAATGAACGCTTACCAAGGCTCACAGTCGGCGGCCGACTATACGCTTATTGTGAACGCGGCCTTAAACTCACATACACAAACAGCCAAACCCGGAACAACTACTTATAGGTCATACAAACATTTTTTCCGTGCGGGAATCGAACCCGCGACACGCAGCGCAGCAGTCAATCGCTTAACCACTGCGCCAACCGTGCCGTCAGATATACAACAAACCACTGTACCTATTCCCTGAAGGGATTGACGGAGGTGTAGAGTATACTCACATCACTACAGTTACGTTAAGTCTGACTACTGGAACTACTTTGGACCTGTCAATCAACCTGCCTAGCCTTTTCCCAACTATGTTGGCGTCAGCTTCCAGTCTGACTGGATTCAGCTGAAAACCAGCATTTTACATGAAGCGACTGCCTATCACCCCTATCCCTCTCACCGTGAGGAGGCCTGTGTCCCAGCAGTGGGAACATTATAGGCTGATTATGTTATGTGTGACTGCCTAATTGACCTCCACAACCCAGTTACTGAGTAACACCCATCCTTTGTTAAGACTGGTTGATATACTTTATGGGTTTCTGACTGTCCGTATCTGTCAAAGATCTGCGAATGACAGCTGACAACAACGGCTTAACGTGGCGGAACACGGAGGGTCTCGATTTGAATGGATGGTCACCCATCCATAAACCGACCCCGGCAAGCGTAGCTTAACCTGATCGATTGACCCGTGCGGCTGTTATTACTTAGCCACAAGCCCCCGGTTACATTGAAGTTAAATCGGAATTACTTTAAACAAATGTATTTTGTATCAACCAATTTGCATCGATGACTTAAATAAGTAACAAAATTCCTACAGAATTTCCACAGAAATGAGCTTCTACAAAAAGATGTACCTACTCAACAAAAACTACTAAGTTCTCAGTCAAAAAGGCGCGCAAAATTTTTGTCTCCAAAAATTGGTCCTTCCACCCGCGAAACAACATGGTCGCTATCAGCTGATCATCTTTCAGCCCGAGTATATAATGAGTCATTAGCCATTACTTGGCGCTCGCTACCTGTCCTTAGTTACGACCTGTCGACATATTTACATTCAACATATTCAAATATGAAACCTTGTAGGATTCCAGTGTATTTACGACCATTTCTCCTTGCATTTGCGAGGTTATTGCGATATCATCAGCTTCCGGTAAGAATTAATTCCTTTGCAACATGAAATGGTAGAATCCATTACTATTGGAGTACAGACGCCAGCACATCAAGCTACTACAATTTGTCAAATTTATTTAATAGCTTTTCAACTTTATGGCTAAAGCCGTTTAGAGATTTCATTGAACAAGCAATGAGCACCGGACCCTTTTAGATTACATTGTTATAGTATTTAGATTACTTTATTTTATTTTTACTTTTTTACTAACTTACTTTTTATTTTATTTATAACCCGGTTTAGATTACTTTGTATAGTATTTACGTATTTTTCTCGTCTTCCTCGCACTTCTCCATCTGTGAAGATTTTTTCATTAGGGAACTCTACGACCCGGCTCTGCTTCGCACGTCGACCTGACAAAATTCAAAGTCAGAGTCAAATCATTTATTTCAAATAGGCAGTTTTGAACAAACAAAACCTCATTCTTTATTATAAATGTGAGCTGGATTTCTTTAACAAGAACAGGGGGCCTAAAAAGGCCACTTTAAGCAATACCTCTAAAAGCTATTCATTTCCTGAATCCCCAGCAGATCATTAGCAATTCCTCTAATTTTCGTAAAATTTCATTTCATATTTGGTGTAAACATGAAAAAAATAAAAACCGTAATTTTATCGGTAAATTTTTCATTACAGATTTTATTAATCAAATTGGTTTTTTATTTTTTATTTCTACAGTTTAAATGTTATTTCATTGTGATATGAATTGCACACAGATCATACTTATTATGAATTGTCAGTTTGGGACCATTTTACGATTTTTAATATGATTCATATTAAAAATTATGCTGAGGGGCCCGTGGCTAAATAATGACAGCCGCACAGGTCGATCGGTGAGGTTAAGCTACGTTTGCCGCGGTTGGTCTGTGGATGGGTGACCATCTTTACATACCGAAACCACTCCGTGCCTCGGAAAGCACGTTAAGCCGTTGGTCCCGGCTGTCATTCGTGGATCTTTAACAGTCGTTACGGGTAGTCAGAAGCCCGAAAGTCTGACAACCAGTCTTACCAAGGGGTATCGTATTACCCAGTAACTGGGTTGTGGAGGTCAGATAGGCAGTCGCTCCATGTAAAATACTGGTATTCAGCTGCATCCGGTTAGACTGGAAGCCGACCCTAACATAGTTGGGAAAAGGCTAGGCAGATGATGATGATGATTGTTATGCTATTAAGATTCTGCCAAAGTGGCCTTTTTAAGCCCCCTGGTCCTTAGCAGCTTTAAACAGAGCGAAGTGGAAAGAGGTAAGGAAGGCCTTTACCCAGCACTGAGACATCACAGGCTTTAAATAAAAGTTTAATATTAATTCAAAGTCAAAGTCAAACTATTTATTCGTGTGCCTTTTGGTGATACAACAGCAGTGCGATTCTGTAACCATCTCACCGTGAAAACTTAGGTGAAGTGAGCGTGGAGTGAGCTGTCATTCCAACTAATGCTAGGGATTGACACTATTGACAGCTCACTCTAAGCTCACTTCACCTAACTTTTCACGGTGAGTTTTTTACACAATCGATCGGCAGGTCTTACAGTTATTTTATGGAAACTCAAAAAGCTTCCCATTGGGCATACACTCTTTAACAATATAATAATTTAAAATTGATATGGTATACAAAACAAAAATGTCAAAATTTAGATTACAATACGAATTAAAATACAACTAATTATTATTACAAACATTAAAAATACAATCAATAATTATAGTCAAATTATCACGCGTAAATATATAATTGTCAGTTTATAACATTTTGTCAAGAAGGAATTCGTCACTGCATGGTATAGTAGCATTTTTTAATTGAAAAATCATTAAATTTCCGTTGAAATTGTATCAAATTCAAATCTTTTATAGCATTTGGTATTTTATTATATACTAGCTTCTGCCCGCGGCTTCGCCCGCGTGGATGTCGGAAATTATCCCACGGGAACGTGCTAACAGGATAAAATGTATGTGCATCAGGATGCCATCTATCTCGCGGGCCCTTTGTGGCTAATTACAATAGAAAACCAATTGTGTCTCATTAATGGTGATTAAGAGGGTACCTATATGATATCTTTACCTAAGTACCTACCTAATTAAAAAAATAAATAAACTCAATAACAGAAAATAAAATACCTACCTACCTAAATAAACCTATTTATGACGATAACTAATCTAAACTCAATCATCATCTGCCTAGCCTTTTCCCAACTATGTTCAGGGCCGGCTTCCAGTCTAACCGGATGCAGCTGAATACCAGTATTTTACATGGAGCGACTGCCTATCTGACCTCCACAACCCAGTTATTGGGTAATACGATACCCTTGGTACGACTGGTTGTCAGACTTTCGGGCTTCTGACTACCCGTAACGACTGTCAAAGATCCACGAATGACAGCCGGGACCAACGGCTTAACGTGCTTTCCGAGGCACGGAGGTGTCTCGGTATGTAAAGATGGTCACCCATCCACAGACCGACCGCGGCAAGCGTAGCTTAACCTGACCGATCGACCTGTGCGGCTGTTATTATTTAGCCACGGGCCCCTCAATCTAAACTCAATAAATAAGCAAAATCTCTAAAAACTAATATCTATACGAATGACTATCCTACCTAACAGTATTATAAAATAACCTACGGTCACTACGTACACTATCAAATATACTACCTATACTTTAAAATTAAAATCTATACCTACGACTTATATAAAAATAAACCTAAATAACTCTAAAAAGTAAAAGGAATAAAAATGAACTCCACTGCGTGTGACCTAACCTACGACAAACTTATTATTTGCGGTTGGTACAGTAATCGGATCTAGGGATCAAACCGCAAAATTAAGTTTGTTTTTTATTGTATATACTTTTCCGGGATAAAAAGTACCCAGTGTGCTGCCCAGGATATTAAAGAATAATTATAACAAGTTTCATCGTAATCGAACCGGTAGTTTTTGCGTGATGCCTGAACAAACAGACAGACAGACAGACAGACAGACAGACAGACCGACAGACAGACAGACAGACAAAAATTTTTTTAATCACATTTTTGGGTTCGGTGTCGGTCTAGTAACACCCCCTGCCATTTATTTTTTTGATATTTTCAATGTACAGAATTTTCACTTCTACAGATTTATTATAAGTATATAGAATAGATTTTTGGAGCCATGCAGAGAATGCTTTTGTGCATAAGGGCCGTATTACCATTCAGCCTAAATTCTTTAAATGATGTGAAAACCGCATCTAAAGTTGTTGCACAGTTTACAAGGACAACGCGGTCACACGGACAGACACTAATACTATAAATGCGAAAGTTTCTATGGATGGATGAAAGTTTGTTACTCTTTCACGCCAAAACTACAGAACGGATTTGGATGAAATTTGGCACACAGCTATTTTATAACCAGAATTAACACATAGGATACTTTTTATCACGATATTCTTAGGGGATCGAAATTTATGCGGGTGAAACCGCGGGTGCAGGTAGAATTATAATATGTATGGAAGCTTTTAAATGTATGGATGGTCACTTGTATATGCTGGTTGATGCACATTGTTTAATGCATAATAATAATCGCACAATTTTCTTTTTAAAGTTTTTATAGTACCTATCGTGAATGCTGTCACACCGAATTGCAATAAAAATAAAATTTCTCTTTTATCTCGAATAATCTGCAAAAAATCAGACATTACACTTAATGCTCAAATATGTCAAGGTATATTCACATCGACCCTCATTTTGGATATGTCCCAAATGCGCCGGAGTCGAGTAAACATCGATTAATATTCCAGATTGTCGTTATTTTCGGTATTTGGGGAGTTAATTTAGTGCATAACTAAATTGCAAAGATTTTCTGAGGTATTTTTTGCTAGCATTATTGTTCGGACGCTACCCTGCTATTATGTTCTGATAAAATAGAAAATTAATGGCGACTTCGATGTGACTTTGATACAAATAGGCTAGTTTCCTAAAAAAATCTAATTAGTCCGTCAGTTAGATTATCAAAAAATATTGGACACGTATTTTTCTTTTGTCAATTATATAAAAAATGATGTTTTTTCAAAACTGTAGCAAGGCGTGACGTCACAACCCCCCTCCCAAATTTTGACGCGCTTTATCTTTGTAATTTTTTGTTTGATTGACAAAAGAAAAAATACATGTCCATTATTATTCGATAGTCTAACTGACGGACTAAATATAATATTTTTTTTTTTACCCAGGAAACTATCCTATTGTACAGGAATAGCTTAAGTGGTGGTGAAAAGGTTACCTTGTTAGTGATTTCGTATAGCGGCTGCCTGCCTCGTTGGTCTCGTGGTTGCAGCCGCGACTGGTGAGCGAGGGGTCTTGGGTTCGATTCACAGGTCGGACAAAGTGTTATTGGGTTCTGCATTAGGAATTTCTTAGTAACAGACCGGAGTTTGGTAGTTGGGGGTTTAATACCCCCGTGCTTCGGAAAGCACGTAAAGCCGTTGATTCTGCGCCTGATCTCTCCCCGGTCGTGTCGGATTTCCATCCCACCGGACTATGAGAGTAAAGGAACAGAGAGTGTACCTGTTTTTACGCACACACTTGTGCACTATAATATCTCCTGCGTACCTGGCTAATCTCCGTTGAGATTGGTCACCGTGACCGAAGGTTGGGAGGCTTTTATTATTATTATTGCGGCTTACTGCTCAAAGTGCTATTTGGTCGTACTTAACATTCTACATTTGATTCTATTCTTTCTGCGATTTTCTGATTAATTAAGCCTTCAAATTAAAAATCAAAATTTACAACAGGTTTATAAATAAGTGAAGCTGAAGATGATTAACCTTTGTTACTTACGAATTCTTCGAATTTCCCGAAAGTCTGACAACCAGTCTTACCAAGGGGTATCGTATTACCCAGTAACTGGGTTGTGGAGGTCAGATAGGCAGTCGCTCCATGTAAAATACTGGTATTCAGCTGCATCCGGTTAGACTGGAAGCCGACCCCAACATAGTTGGGAAAAAGGCTAGGCAGATGATGATGACTTACGAATTCTTTACTTGGGGAGGGGCCCGTGGCTAGATAATAACAGCCCCACAGGTCGATCGGTCAGGTTAAGCTACGCTTGCCGCGGTTGGTCTGTGGATGGGTGACCATCTTTACATACCGAGACCCCTCCGTGCCTCGGAAAGCACGTTAAGCCGTTGGTCCCGGCTGTCATTCGTGGATCTTTGACAGTCGTTACGGGTAGTCAGAAGCCCGAAAGTCTGATAACCAGTCTTACCAAGGGGTATCGTATTACCCAGTAACTGGATTATGGAGGTCAGATAGGCAGTCGCTCCATGTAAAATACTGGTATTCAGCTGCATCCGGTTAGACTGGAAGCCGACCCCAACATAGTTGGGAAAAGGCTAGGCAGATGATGATGATGACTTACGAATTCTTTACTTCTACAAAGTCCAGTAATATTCTTATTTATTTTTATTGTCCTACTACAGGGCTAGTGCATCCTTTCCTCTTACCGATTCTCACTGTCTCTGCTACTAAGTACAAGTTCAATCTATGTTCTATGTTAGAGGGTTTGGTTTTCGACCTTAGTCCTTCAAGTGGACCATGTGCGTGAGCGATGGCGGCCGTCGGTGGTTTTTCCAACCAGCCCACCTCCCTCCAGAACTTGATTACATCTCCTGGTCTGTTAAGAACATCTGTGTAAGATCTGGGAGCCCCGAGGGTTTCTGTTCTAATCTCGGTGACGCCAGTCCATTGGTTTCCTCAGCCTCCATGCAAGCCCTGGATAGAGGACTGTCCTTTATGCCTATTATGTGGAAGTGTTTGTTTAGCAAGCAGGGTCCCGTGATGGTTCCCGTCCCCAAACGCAGGCCGTTCCTGTCCAGGAGTAAAAAATGTCGAGGACCAGTTTATAAAGTCGGATTTGTATTTTAAACCTCCACCTGACGCCGCCCGGGACTGACTTGTAAATTCAAAATAATGATAAGTCATACTTACTTCCACGTAATCAAAAGCATAAATTCATCATCTGCCTAGCCTTTTCCCAACTATGTTGGGGTCGGCTTCCAGTCTAACCGGATGTAGCTGAATACCAGTATTTTACATGGAGCGACTGCCTATCTGACCTCCACAACCCAGTTACTGGGTAATACGATACCAATTGGTAAGACTGGTTGTCAGACTTTCGGGCTTCTGACTACTCGTAACGACTGTCAAAGATCCACGACTGACAGCCGGGACCAATGGCTTAACGTGCTTTCCGAGGCACGGAGGGCTCTCGGTATGTAAAGACAGTCACCCATCCACAGACCAACCGCGGCAAGCGTAGCTTAACCTGACCGATCGACCTGTGCGGCTGTTATTATTTAGCCACGGGCAGCATAAATTGTAGAAAGTTAAATATAATAAATCTCAGAGTTTCTTGAACTATCGTCCTTGCTCACTATTGTTTTATTTGCGTTAAAGATAACACTCTTGCGCATTGGAAATATTCGCGCTGTTTTTAATGCAAATATTTTTGGAAGAGCTTTCAAAGGAAAGCTGTTTAATTCCTTTCTTGTTGTTGAAAGTAATGTGTTATTGTCTTAAAGTTCACACTTTCTAATTAAGTGGGATTTTTAATACTGGACTGTAATCGTCTCGGTGACAGACAAAGAACCCTTCGCATTACTTCATGAGCCTACAAACTTAATTCAACAGATGTTTTATACATGCTTCAGCCTTACGAGCGCGCCTAAAGCCATTAAAATTTTAGAATAGAAAAAAAACAAACGTAGTATGCGCCAAAACTGTTATATCGTAATAAATCCAAAACTAAAAGAAATTACATAAAATGCCTAAGCACAGCCTTTACTCTTGTATAAATATAATTAATTATCAAATTTTGTCGCAATAGGCATTACCGTATTGAGTACAAAACGGAAAAATATGAGAATTAGAGGTTACTTCGTGATTTTTTTCTATCGAGGAAATGTTATTATTTCATGTTTTTGATCAAAGTGAACCCTCGGAAATATCATGTAGTTATTCATAAGTACATTTTTATTTTAAGATTTGGTCCGGAATATTTCATGTAAAATCAAATATAAGATTGGTAATTTTGCTTTATACGCGCTCTTAACAAAAGAGTATTTCTACATATAGCTGAGTAAGCCTAGAGAGGGGCCCGTGGCTTAATAATAACAGCCGCACAGGTCGATCGATCAGGCTCAGCTACGCTTGCTACGGTTGGTCAGTGGATGGGTAACCATCTTTACATACCAAGACCCCTCCGTGCCTCGGAAAGCACGTTAAGCCGTTGGTCCCGGCTGTCATTCGTGGATCTTTGACAGTCGTTACGGGTAGTCAGAAGCCCGAAAGTCTGACAACCAGTCTTACCAAGGGGTATCGTATTACCCAGTAACTGGGTTGTGGAGGTCAGATAGGCAGTCGCTCCATGTAAAATACTGGTATTCAGCTGCATCCAGTTAGACTGGAAGCCAACCCCAACATAGTTGGGAAAAGGCTAGGCAGATGATAAGCTGAATAAGACGTAACATCACGGCTGTATTTCCCGAAGGGTTGGGCAGAGGTGTCCATATAGTACACCCTCATTTCGTCAGATATGTTTAAGCTCTCACACACCACCATCAAATACTTAGGTACATACATAATCAGCCTAAGAAGTTCTCATGCCCCAAGCCGCCATCTCAGCCGCGTTCTCATGCGTGGTGGATAACGGCCTTTAATGTCCGATAATGTCCACTGCTGGGACACAGGCCTCCACTCGGTGAGGGAGTGGGCCGTAATCCACGACGTGGACTCAGTGCGAGTTGATGGATGGTCACATGTCTTCGAATATTTGGGTCTACGAACCTACGACCTATAACTTAAAAGTCGGGGCCTATATAATACCACTGGCTACCACACCTCTTCTGGGGGGGGATTATGATAATATAATAAGGGGTTGAATATAATGACCACCATAAAATGCTTTGATACCCTTAGTTCTTGCACTTCAAATTATATTCGAACACCAAATGTAGTAAATGATCACTAAATCTTAGCGAGCAAATTAATGCGCTATTTCTGCCTAAATAAACCACTATGATTGCCATAAAATGTAGGTTTATTACAAATAAAGTATTATGATGCCATATTAAGTTATGTCTCCGGCTCGCTGCAAACTAGACAGACGAGGTTAATTAAAAAAAAAAATGTTTAGGTTAGGTTAGGTTAAAACTGTGACCTCCTACGCACGAGCCGAGCGAGCGAAGCGAGCGGTGCCGCGGGAGCGGCCGGCGAGTGGCGGAAACGACTAGATTGTATAGAAAAAAATATGGACAAAAAGAGATTATTATTTGCAGGCTGTCGAGAACCGAACATGATTTATTTGAAGTCATTTTGCTTAAATAGGATAGCGACATGTTAAAACTTTGGTTATAAGTTTACATTAAAATGCGGGTTTAATTTTGGTGATCATTTACTATTTTTGTCTGTTATATGTTACTATATCTGGTGGTAAGTTAAACATAAGCCATATAATAATACATACATACAGTCATAAACACACGCCCTCCACCCATGAGGGTAGGCAGTAACTACAGAGCGCCACCTGCTACGATATAATAATATACTCAATTTACGATGAATACGTTCGAACAGGTGGTGTTCCCGACATCTCTATGACCTTGGACTAATAATTTTAATAAAAAAATACCCCGCATTCCTGTATTATCAAAAAAATATTATAAGCTCATAAAAACCGGTAAGAAGATTACGGTTGCTAATAAAGTGTACAAAATAATAACGATTTGGCAACACGCTGTTTTTAACGCGAAGCTGATGAAGTTTCCAAAATATCGCGTGTCACATTGCTGTTTATGTTGTGGAGTAATTGACTTTTGGCGTTTAGGGAAGGTTATAAACGTAAACGAATCTAGCTGGCTTTTGTGAAAATATGTGGCCTCAATCAAAAAGTCCACTCATCGAAAAGCCACTGACCACAGGATTGATGATCAAAACTGGTAGTTATAGGCAGAAGCACTGTTGCACATTCCTTTGGGGCTATTTTTTTTATTAGTCCAGAACAGACAGTGAACAACCCTTGATCTTGAAGTGATTATCCTTCCCTGTATAAAAAGAGATCTTTGTCTTTCAGTGGAACACACGCTAAGCCGTTGGTCTCGACTGTCATTCGTAGATATTTACAATCATTAATGGTACTCAGAAGCCCAAATGTCTGACAACCAGTCTGATCAAGGGGTATCGTGTTACTCAGTAACTGGGTTGTGGAGGTGAGAAAGGCAGTCGCTCCTTGTAAAATACTGGTACTTGGCTGCATTTGGTTAGACTGGAAGCCGACCCCAACATAGTTGGGAAGGCCTGGCAGATAAGAAAGAAGGTAAAGAGCAGAGGTGGCCCAGTAGTAATAGCCCCGACTGTGCTAGCCTAACTTAGGTGTAGAACAGACAGTGAACAAACCTGGTGATCAATGCTTGTTCCTCCTCTGCTTGAGGAGAGGACGTTTGTCTTTCATATACAAGGTGTCGTTTTGCATCCTCGTCAAATTCAAGGAGGTATCTATGCTACTGATTCTCGACACGAATCAATAATAAAATAAATAGGTTTTTTTTTTTCAAATTTTCGGAAACCGGCATGTGTGGGACACGCATTTTAAAACGCGGCCTGTGTGAGACCGCACTGTAGCTGCCCTTTTACACACACATAAAAACGCCGCCGCTTATACGATACCATAACGCGATTCTGTTCATTGAAAGTGGTGTATTCTGAAATACTGTCAAACTTAAATAACTAAAAAAACAAGTATGTATTCATCATTTACCAGGGATCTTAATTTTATTTGATTATTTAAGTCTTTCATAACAGCCTCCTGAAATTTGACGAGGATGCAAAACAACAGCTTGTATATGGGACACTTACAGGGATGATGTTATTATTGTTTTATAGTAAGACACTTGATTCAGAAATCGGTACTGATTCTAACTTTATAGCCATTTTATTGCTATTAACATATTAGTGTAAAACACAGATGTCATTTAGAGATCTGAGCATTTCAGCAAATGAAATCCACTTCATACGTTTATGTTGATGTGTCAACAAACTAACAGTTTTATTAGTAAAATAACGTTTTATGATTTTCGCCTCTTACTAAAGCTAACTAACTACAAAATGTCTAAAAAACACAGTTCTATTAATTTTAGACGTACTTATTTCATAAAAAGCACATTGAAAAATGAAAAGTACTTCGGCCCCTAAGTGTCATTTCGTTTTTTAACCCCCGACGCAAAAACGACGGGGTGTTGTAATAGTTTGACGTATCTGTGTGTGTGGGGGTGTGTGTGTGTATGTCTTTCTGTGGCATCGTAGCTCCCGAACGGATGAACAACAATGTCGTCTGCCCATTTCGCCGCCAAACGACCGATATCTCGTCTTCCAGTCCTTGGACGTCACTTTGTCACAGCCTTAAACCACCTGTCATCACTGCGCCTTGCCATGTGTCCTGCCCAACTCCATTTGAGTCCTTAATACGCTTTCTGATAGCGAAGACCGTGGTACGTCTTCGTATTGATCGATTTAATTTATTACCTACTGTACGAGTAAATATTTAGCTGTGATAAATATTGTAAATGTTATGTACTCCGATTTCCATTTTCTCCATTAAAACTTTTTTAAATCTTTCAAATTAATTAGTTAATTTACTTCTGGCAACGTGTAATCAAACAGTTATGTTCAGAGTTAAAATAAAAAAATATACTTTTTTGGTCCTTAAGCCCACATCGCACGGGCGCTTTTTTAACGTGAAGTTTTTAACCGTGCTATGGATTTTGAACTCTCTGCGTTAAACCGAGCGTTGAGAATGTAACAGAGTGCATCCTTAGCTCGTTGAGAAAGTGCACATTTGGATTTTCGACTCATGCCGCTAAAGAGAGCGTTGAAAATCCAGTGCGCGACATGAAACGTCGCGTTAAAAAAAGCGCCCGTGAGAACGTAGGCTTAGAGTCATTAAAATTAAATCAGGGTTTTTCTTTAAACATCGCCCTAGAAGCAATATTTTCTATAAAAGCTCATATATCACCAATTTAATAAACAGTACAAAATCTAATCTGCTCTCATAACGGTGAAGTATAGTGTCGTGAGGAAACTGGCATGTCGTGGAACTAAAAAATCAAAGACATGTGACCTCTAACAACCCGCATTCACTCACCTAGAGAAGCATGTGCAATGGGGAGTGTGGAACATGTCCTGGAACTAAAAAATCAAGGACATGTGACCTCTACCAACCCGCTTTCACCCACAGAGGGAAAAAATGTGCAATGGAGAATGTGAAAGGAGCAGTGGCTATCACTGCTCCTTTTCCTCCTCCTTTTTCTCCTCTGTAGGTCGTAGGTTCGAACCCTGACAGGCTCTTTCATTATTTCATCAAACTTGAAGAAATGTGACATCTACCAACCCGCACTGGACCCGCGTGGTGGATTACGGAGAGGAGGCCTGTGTCCCAGCAGTGGGAACATTATAGGCTAACTAGCTGCGCCCCGCGGTTTCGATCCCGTAGGAATATTGGGATAAAAAGTATCCTATGTGTTAATCCCGGTTATAAACCAACTGTGTGCAAAATTTCATCTAAATCCGTTCAGAAGTTTTTGCGTGAAAGAGTAACAAACATCCACCCATCCTTCCATCCATCCATCCATCATAGTAGGAAGGATAGTAGGATTATGCTTAAGCTACAAAATCTAAAAACCATACAAAATCAATCTACCACAGGTTGCTACGATTGGTCTCCCTTTGTTATTTCTGACCATAAACTCTATTAAAATAACTAATCAAACAATGTCTGTGTCATATTTTGAACTACCCTGAACCCTGACAAAAATAAAATCATGAAGATGACGTGAAAATTTCTCCAACAATTATGAAAACAGACGTACATCGGTGAGCTAACACATTTATTGCTATGAGACGGAAAAATCGAGACAAGTCTCGAAAAACCACGTAACTACGAGTATGTCAAAACCACGTCACTGTCGAACCTCACCTCTCTCATTCCAAGTTGGTTAATCATGCATACTACCCAAATGCCTCACGCAACTAATTTTAGCGTACAGAAAAAACAAGCTAACACAAGTACTTCAGGACAATCAGCGAAAACACGTCAAAACACGATGATTATAATTCAATTTATCGTTACAAAAATATCTCGGAATATGTACATAATTAGTGTTTAATATAAATACGTAATTTTCACGTTTCTACTGGTCGAGCAGGCCGCTGCCTAGTCTCTGCGCACGCGTTAACCCGTACGGTACATTCTGAAGAACTTTTTTTAAGTGCCAAGTGTGAAGTGATTTAAAGTGCTGGTAAATTATCACGGTCCGTGTTATCATGACGCCAGTACGAAAATTTCAAGTTTTCTCCACTTTTCTACACTATACAGTTTTGAATAATTATTTTTGAATAGAAATAATTAATATGTGACGTCTACAGTGTTGGTGGGAGCGTGCTACGAAACGGCTACGCGCTTTGTTCGGTGCTACGAGATTCTAAACTAATGAACGGAGGAAGCTTTATGTAGATAAAAAATGCGAATAATTAATTTTAATGTTTGTTACTTAGGTTTTTAAAGATCTTGTGATAAATAATTGATTATTTTTTCGGATGAAATATTTTTATAAAAAGTGTTCACGTCGGCTTTATCAGTGTTAAAAATAGCTAAATAGTTTTACCTAATTCTAGACAAAAAAACACCCTAAATAATATAATTAAAAATATTGAGTTAACCTCTAAGACGTAAAATTGACGCGTAAGAAATATTAAAATTACCGCCGAAACTTCTAAACGTCACGAATCATAATCAAACAAAAAACCAATTCATTACAGAAAATTCAGAAACGCGCAACCCCTGACGCCTATATAAAAGGATAAACAAAAAAAAAAAAAGTCTCCTACACATAATTTCTCCAGCTACTTTCTACTAAGCCCGCTCAAAGTATTATATTACTAAAAATCCCACCACAGCACAGTCCAAGTTTATTTCCAGCACTCATAACTGTGAACAGTTGTGGTCATTTTATAGAACATAATTTAGAATTTATTATGTTTTTTCATATAAGATGGAGGAGCCAAATATCTTGATGATTATTTTTAGTTACTGTTAGGTAACCCACTACTTGAGCTTTCCGTGAATTCAATTGGTCACTGAGTTCGTATGATCACGCAGTGCACTTTGGGGGCGCGGTTGAGCAATCATGTTCGAGCTACGAAAGTTTAGTAATTACGATGACGGTATGTAACCTTTTGTTTCTATTGTAAGGATGCAGGGTTAATTCTGAGATTTTTTGTGTTAAAAATGAGATTTTTTTGACAAAAAGTGAGATTTTTAGCGAGACTGAACTTGAACTAATTTTGCGGAAATAATATTTTTTTGTGTGTTGCGAATTGTAAAAAAATAAACTTTTCGATTTAAGCTTAAATCTGGTACATAGTTGTAAGAATTTGTGAATAAAACCTCAAAAACATTTAGTTACGAAATAATATCCTGGTATTTCTTGTAAGAAGTAGGCTTGGCTCTTCCATTAAATAAACTGTCCATAGTGCCAACTGATGTTACACATCGTTATTCTCATTAAACACTCATTTCAATGAGATATAGAAGCCAGAAATATTAACGTCAGCCTCAGTAATTAGAGCGAGACTTCTAATTACCTTACCAAGGTCTTCAACCTGGCTTGTTGAAAGATTTAAATTATGGATGGAGTTGGTTCTGAAAACACTTGCTTTTGATATCAGTGATTTGTCCTTTTGTAAAAGTTGTCACCAAGCATTATAATATTTGATTATTTCTTCGTCAAATCCATGATTCCCTTTTATTAATTTTATACAGAGTGGCAAGCATCGATGCGCCAATTGAGACCATGAATTCAGCACATGTCACTAGAACCATCGAGAACAGTCGTCGTTTATAAAAAAAAAAAAATTTGCTGTTTGTTTTCAACGCTATCAAAATGTTGGGTAAAGCTCATTTTTAACAAAAATAATCGACGAAAAATTTTAATACAGGTTCAGAATCATGTATTGATTCCATGATATGCGGTTTTGCGTCGATGTCCTTGCCAGCATGTATAAGCTTCGACCAGACTTCAGCCACTACGATAGCGTTAGTGTTATTTGCTCTATGAATTCCTCGGTCTCACCTTTTTGCGTTGTTGCCTGTAGAGAGCTATAAGAATCAGCAATGGATCGAGTAAAATGGACATTGCTTTATCGACAAGTGTCTAGCCTTTTAGTTTTGAATATGTTATATAAATGTTTGGTGTTACCAAAGAAGTTTGATATAATTTCAAACTCATCATCTGCCTAGCCTTTTCCCAACTATGTTGGGGTCGGCTTCCAGTCTAACCGGATGCAGCTGAATACCAGTATTTTACATGGAGCGACTGCCTATCTGGTCTCCACAATCCAGTTACAGGGTAATACGATACCCCTTGGTAAGACTGGTTGTCAAACTTTCGGGCTTCTGACTACCCGTAACGACTGTCAAAGATCCACGAATGACAGCCGGGACGAGCGGCTTAACGTGCTTTCCGAGACACGAAAGGATCTCGGTATGTAAAGATGGTCACCCATCCACAGACCAACCGCGGCAAGCGTAGCTTAACATGACCGATTGACCTGTGCGGCTGTTATTATTTAGCCACGGGCCCCATTTCAAACTCAAAGCATTTAATTTCAATTACAACAATTACAGACTTGAATTGTCAATGAGTCAGTCAGTCAGAAAGATGAAACTAATTGCCCATTTCAAAGCATAGAAGTTTTCTATGGGAAAGAACGTGCAAGAAACTCTATATAGATATTTCTAAAGCCTGGGTACATTTTTTTTAATAGACTAAAATATTTAGTGTATCTAAGATCCAATAAGCTTCATATTACCACTTAGAGATGCTGTGAATTCATCGTCTTGCCTTTCATCATCATTTGACTATTAAGTCAAATGGCAGTCACTCTTGGCCACTCTCTTGTCACTGACCTATCTGGTTAGACTGGAAGCCATATCTTTGCCCAACTGATAATCTTTTAATTAAGTTAGAAGGCAGTCACTTTGTGTAATGACAAAACCTACCGAGACTTATCTAGCCAACATATACCTAAAAACCTAATACGATTTATATTATATCAACAATTTAGGTCGACATCAAACACCTGTTTCAATTTCAACATACATTCAAGTAAATTAAAATTACCGACAAATACATGAAAATGTGTACGATCAATTTCGCAGCAGTACATTCTGTGTTTGTGACGCAGTTTCTTGATAATATTAGATCGGAATGTTCAGGTTGTTGAAGACATAGTTGATCAACATCAGTTGAGTATTTGTATGATGGCAGAGGTCGTGATGTTTTCCGGGAGACATTGAAAGATTCGGGAGAGTCTGTAGGTTGTGTGAAAACTGGTTGTGTACTGATTTACATCCGTGACCTCACACATCAGGTTCAGTTGAAAACCAGCGTCAGGCACTAGTTGTCTGGCATTTTTGCTGAACTGGGCCTTTTTAGCGCAGCCGTGAGGCACACTTTCCTGCTAATTTCTTATATTGGACTTTACACTTTTTATTTGATCTTTATTTTTTTGTTTTTATCTGATGTATGTATCTGGTGTATTGTCTGTCTTTTAGTCTGTGCTAAATAAATGTATTTTCTTTCGTTCAAAGTTATGAATCTCTGTAGTGTTTTTGACTTTAATTAATTGCTGGTTTTGAATAAGATTTTTTTCAGTAGCATAATTAAGCTCAGTTGTTTTCTTTGTGTGTGGTTTTTTCAAGTTTTTAAGTGCATTTTATGTAGACTTAGTGAAAATTCAGGTTTTGTGCTTCAGTTTCTAACCTGAATCACGGATACTTTCAAAATTAGTGTTATGAATGAATTGTGTTTAGTTTTTTAAACATAATCTCGACCAAAATGGTCCTCGCACACCAAACGAAAATTTAACTTACTGTGTTCTCGGTGACATTTAGATAAAGAAAGAAAGAAAGAGAGGAAGAAAGAAAGAAAATACATTTATTTGGCACAAACTAAAAGACACACAATACACCAGATACATACATCAGACAAAACAGACAATAAAAAAAATAAGAGATTAAATAAAAAGTGTGAAGTCCGATGTAAGAAAATCGCAGGAAAGTGTGCCTCACGGCTGCGCCAAAAAGGCCAATAAAAGGGCAATAATACACAAGCTTCATGGATAAGCTCGAAAAAAAGACACATCATCAGGTGTTTATCTCTGTATTTGCAATGTTTTTGTCCTTGTCTTCTTCTAAAACACAATATATCCATTATGTACAGACGCCAGCAGGTCAAGCTACCCGAAACTGTCAAATTTTCCCAATCAAACTTGAACCTTATTGCTCTAGCGATAAAGTTGAGAGTCTATTAAATAAATTTGACAGATTTTAGTAGCTTGATGTGCTGGAGTCTGTACTAGATCCATCAGGTTTACCACTGGCAAGTTATAAGGTATTCCACTGCATATATAATCAGCTTATAATGTTCCCACTGCTGGGACACGGGCCTCTTCTCTTTGAGAGGGAGTTGGCTATAATCTACCACGCGCGGGCCCAGTGCGGGTTGGTAGATGTCACATGTCTTCGAATTTTTGGTTCTAGAACATGCCGGTTTTCTCACGATGTTTTCCTTCACCATTTTGAGATCAGTGGTAATAATAATAATATCCCTGGACATTTCACACAGCGCCATCTAGTCCCAAGCTAAGCAACCTAATGCTTGTGTTATGGTAACAAGATGGCTGATAAACTACTTATATACATTTTTTTTGTAATGAAATTGTGTACACAAAGTAAAGCGCCTGCCTGGATATGAACCAACGACCTAAATCTCGTAAGTCGAGAACGATAAAACTGGGCCACCACTGACTGCTCTTCCACCTTCACCCATTCATTCATACCCAGACAGTTGCAATACATACCCCACCAATTCCAAAGTACAAATTCCAGCCACTCTGAAAATTTCCATCCAAAATTAGGCTAGCTACAAAAATGTTCTCTCAGACACCAGAAATTCACGTCAAGTAGTTCATTACTCGCCACCTTCACCAGATTTATATGATCGACGTCACGGCCTCTTGCGTTGTTACACATTATTTATTATAATATATATAACATATTCGGCGGATATGTAATTTGGTGGCTAAATTCTTGGCCGTTCGCCGTTGACATGCTCCTACGATCTATGTCCCTGATTATTTCTACTTCGCTGGTTAATATATCGGCAATGTTGCAACATTATGTTGGATTTTTATTTATTTTTACATATTGTTTTTATTCGGGATTTGTAAATATATCTTAATGGTGCTGAGTGTGGGTAGGGTCACCGTCACATCGTAAACAGTCTCGTGTTGTAAGACGTAGTTTCAGGGAGTAACTATTTTTGTAAAGCCTTGTCCTTTAGGGATACGTGCTCAATTAGTAGCAGCCCGGAGAGCAGAGGTGGCCCAGTGGCAACGGCAGCGACTCACGAGTTGTAGGTCGTGAGTTCGAACCCAAACAGGCATATTACACTGTGGAAATTATTAAATCAGCACTGCTCTCAAACTGGTGAAGGAAAACATCGTGAGGAAACCAGCATGTCCTAGGACCAAAACTTTGCAAATATGTGACATCTACCAACCCGCACTGGAGCCGCGTGGTGGATGCCCACTTCCTCTCACAGAGAGGAGGCCTGTGTCCCAGCAGTGGGAAGCTTATTGGCTGATTATGTAGTAGCAGACCAGATCTGAGTCTAGATTTATGCCCGGTTGCTGTCAATAGGCTCGCCTCCTCTTACATGGGAGTTAACTGGCGAACCTTCGGGATTATAAAAGTGATGTTATGTATACAAGTTTATTCCCATAAGAATCAAATTAAGTCTAAAATAAAAAAACATATGTGCAAGTGCAAAAAAAAGAATCATAGGGCATCAAAAAATTCGTCCGCATCGCTGTCAACAGGAACAGTGCCCAAAAGGCTGGCAGCATTGCCACGTTGTATGGCGATGCTAATTCTTTGGCCAAGAAACAGGCCAGCCCTCTGGTCACGTAAAGAGTCGACTAACCGCTAGGCGATATCTCGAAACACCAAGTGGGCACTCGGACCCCATGGCCCTAGTGTTTCAACCCCAAACGGCTCGAAGATATAACTCCCAATCAGGCTGGAATATTTTCGCCGTTTGAGGTTTTCCAGCCGCTCCAGCACAGCCCACCGTGCTAGGAAGATGGGATGGTGCAAGGGTGTCGACACATGTTGCATGTTGCAAATATATGTATACATATATTTTCTTAATTTTTAGAAAAAATTAGTCGTCATTCCTACCTGTGGCTAACTAAAGAAACCATTTCAAGGGTCGTATCCTCGTCTTCACCAATATTTGTCTCTCAAGCTTATACACATACATAATCAGCCTATAATGTTCCCACTGTTGGGACACAGACCTTCTCTCTTCGGGTCCCAGTGTGGGTTGGTAGAGATCACGTCTTCGAATTTTTGGTTCTAGGACATGCCGGTTTCCCCACGCAGTTCTCCTTCACCGTTTTAAGAGCAGTGGTGATGAAATTATTTACACAAAGTAAAGCGCCGAACCTCGTGAGTCGGGGCTGTTACCACTGGACTATCTATGCCACCCTAAAACCATTTATCGCAACAGTCATTGGGAAGTCCAAGTTCAGAGGTAGGATTAACTGGAAGATGAACTTTAAGACCATGTAAGCCCCCAAAAGTCTGTCTGACGAAGGACTTAAACTTGAATCAAAACATAAAAATATTATGTGTGAATTATTGAAGAGATTCGTCGATTTGTCAGTGAGGTTGAAGATTTAAAGTCGTATAAAACACATTAGGGATCTCGAATTAGAACTGCCTACATCTTGGTTTTAATCTCGGGAGACGCTCCGGAAGTTTATACATTCTTATATTAAATGAAAGAGCAACGTAGATTATCGTCTGATGTCATTCATGTGAATTAAAAGAGGTGAAGTGGCGGTAAAGACGGTTATGTATTATCCTTGTATGTGGCAGTGACCAACTTTTTAGTTCTGTATGTATGCCTGACTTACGAAAACATCGAGTGGGAATTTGGTCCTTATGGTCTGAAATCACTAGGAGGGGCCCGTGGCTAAATAATAACAGCCGCACAGGTCGATCGGTCAGGTTAAGCTACACTTGCCGCGGTTGGTCTGTGGATGGGTGACCATCTTTACATACCGAGACCCCTCCGTGCCTCGGAAAGCACGTTAAGCCGTTGCTCCCGGCTTTCATTCGTGGATCTTTGACAGTCGTTACGGGTAGTCAGAAGCCCGAAAGTCTGACAACCAGTCTTACCAATTGGTATTGTATTACCCAGTAACTGGGTTGTGGAGGTCAGATAGTCGCTCCATGTAAAATACTGGTATTTAGCTGCATCCGGTTAGACTGGAAGCCGACCCCAACATAGTTGGGAAAAGGCTAGGCAGATGATGCAGATGATGATGGTCTGAAATCACTAACACGCATTTAGCACCATGATCTAGTGATCAGTGCTCTTTCCTTCTTTCTTTAAGAACATCTCGTCTCTTTTCTGTGAAAATCTCACCGTGGAAACTTACGTGGAGTGCATTGTCATTCTATCTGATGATAGGGATTAACATTATTGACAGCTCACTTCAAAATCACTTCACCTAAGTTATCACGGTGAGATTTTTACAGAATAGATCGGCTGGTATCTAAGTTCATATTTCAGTCTTTATCATTCTCCTCTGAAAAGAAATATATTTTGTAGCACGGTTTCAAAAAGTTGGTCCTAATCTTGGTGACTTGGGACCAAATTTTACCTCCTGCAAAATCGATTCTATATACCAGCACTGTAAATTGTTTACAAGAAGATCCCATTATCAGGAGTACTAACTTGTTTTCGTGTTTATAATAATCCTGTAGTAGTTTACAATCCAGTCTATTGCGAGAGGTTTAGATCTAACATCGATCAATCAATTGATTTGCATGAGAACTGGAATTGGAGCATTTCAGGAATCCTTGGGAGCAATGATTAGCCAAACGTTTGATCTTAATTCGACATGTGCAATTACATCCATTACCTTGTACCTTAATAAATAATCATCAACGAGACTTATCTATTTAAGCGAAATTCAAGACAGTCTTTGCTCTATTTACCTAAGAGAGGAATCACATACTCGTATACTCCTTTACTTGTGGCAGAAACTATAGAAAGCCACCTGCGACGATCCTTACATGGGTACTCCTTTTGTCTCGTTTAAGTTCATACATCTGAGGGGCAATTCTCGTAATTTTAAGAACGTTCACAGTCAGAAGGCCAATTCTCGTAATTTAAAACGATCAAAATCTAGTCGCAGTCTCATCTCGGCGACAAACAAATGTCAAAAACTTGTCAAAATGTAGGGAAATTAGAAGTATTCTTTGACAGATTGAGACTGAGATCAGAGGGGCAATTCTCGTAATTTTAAGAACGTTCACAGTCTGATCTCAGTCTCAATCTGTCAAAGAATACTTCTAATTTCCCTACATTTTGACAAGTTTTTGACATTTGTTTGTCGCCGAGATGAGAGAATTAGCCTTCAGGTCATACACGCACGCCAGTAGCGAGTGCTATGCACTAGTCGATTGATTCTGTAAAAATCTCAACGTGAATAGTTAGGTGAAGTGAGCTTAGAGTGAGCTGTCAATGGTGTCAATCCCTAACATTAGTTGGAAAGACAGCTCACTCCACGCTCACTTCACCTAAGTTTCCACGGTGAGATGGCTACAGAATCGCACTGCAGACATTTCTTAAGAACATCACCAATAAGGTCACTATACATATGTCCTCCTAGGGCGTCCCTCGGCGTTTCCACTCACATCTGCCTAGTAAAATTATTAGGTAGTCTACTTATTATTCTCCGACTTTTTGTTAGTCGCCTTATTTTTGTTAATCATATATTCTGTACTGACGAGACGAGACGTTCTTGAGTTTGAGCTAACTTCCAGTTCCCCCCCCTCGATATCCAGACCCTCGAGGATATAGAGTATTATGTACTTGGTTTCAATGTTGACAGGCCTACACTGTCCTCCCATACCTATTAACACTGTTATTTGAAAACATTTTAAAGCCAATTATTTTTAAAAGAGTAACCGCGGAGTTTCTTGCCGGCTCTTCTCCATATGAAACGACCAATTGTAACCGTGCACCTAGCTTTTGACGTTTCATAAGTGCCCATGTAGGTTTATCTGAAATAAAATAATTTGATTGATTGATTATGCTCATAAGGTACAATTATAATAAATATTCAACATGGCAACATATCCATCTGCTTCACAACGAAATTCTCTCCTAAGCAACATCGCCAACACCAATACAAATTCGTATATCACAGGAATTCTGAGTGCGTCTCTAAATCAAATCTGACTAAGGAACCCAGCTACTATCCTTGAAATATTTTCACGAGTGTACTCTCGTCAAAACATGCATCCGTCATACAGTCGTGACGTCGGCTTGGGCCAGGAATATGAGTCCATTTGTCAAATGGACGCTTAGATTTTGAAGTCATTGTTATATTTGAAGTCTTTGCAAATGTGATGAGAATATTGTCTATCTAATGGAGCTGTCATATGTGAATGAGATTTGTGGTTGGAGTGATGGAAGCCAGCTACCTCTACTTGTGTTTACAAATAATAAAGCATTCTGATTCTGACATAGTTGTAGGGATGTTCTTTTGTTTTAATTTTGGTCCTTGGTGATGTGCGTTTGTTTTTGACGATAAATGGTTGTCACTGATTGAAAACTTTACTAGTCTTTAGTTCTTTTTTAATTTGGAGTTCTCTTTGGGTTTAATTTGTTAAGGTTAGTTTTTGGAATCAAATGAGTTTCTGCAGCTTCTGTCTTTAGGTCGAACAATTAACTATAATAAATTAGAAAAGAAAAGAGACACAATACCCAGCAGGGGAGTGATTCCAGATCAAAACAATGACGATGATAAATTCACTAAAATCTTTCAGTTGAATTAGAAATCCAACGCCTTAAAACTAGCCCCTTTATTCATAAACGCTGCTTAAAGTTAATTAGTGATTAGCAACTATACATTTTTGACGTTTAAACGTCACTTAACTTTAATCATCGTTTATAAATAAACCCCATAAGTTCAACCAAACCCCGTAATGTCACCTGAAAAAAATGACAATTCCTTCCATCTCTTTTAAATATTCTGTCTTGCCAAATAGATCAACAAACCGCCTCGTCAAACATGTAGGTAAAATCTTAAGTGTAGTATACGAGTATATCTGTGTTTTCGCATATCTTGGAAATCTGCTCCAGTTTCCAGAATTAAAATCGCCCTCGCCGCTGCGCTTACGCAAAATATTATACGGCAGATGTAATACCTAGATACAGGATGATGTGTTAGCTTTGATATTAAATTGAGTGTTTTTGAGGTAGGAATAAGCTTCGTCTAACGTGGAATCTGGTATGTTTACTTTACAAAGGCAATCGAAGTTCCAGTGCTAAGAAGTAATGAGTAGCTCACAGGAGATTATACATACTTTGCCCGAGAATAGAATAGAGTGCTCCTTGTTATACATCACCTGCCTAGCCCTTTCCCAACTATGTTGGGGTTGGCTTCCAGTCTAACCGGATGCAGCTGAATACCAGTATTTCACATGGATCGACTGCCTATCTTAGTAGTACTATAATATATACCACTTACTGTAGTTAATTCTCCACTGGGGTAGTCAAGTTAGTACTTGACTTGTACTTGTTAATATATAAATAAATGATAAAAATGTCCTATATTTATTTATGTTTTTTTTTTAAAGAAGAATGACCATCTGATCTTTGTTTTACTTAAAAGGTTATATTTAGGAATAACGCAGACAAATAATGACAAAAGTCTATTTGTGTTGACAACCATGACAGAACGAATCTGTAACAAACCGATTCAAGCACCCAAGTACCGTTTATTTCTCAATTAAACGATATTTTATCGGATAGTGTAAAATCGTTTGTAAAGAAATTACAACAGCATTCAAATAACTTTTAACCTTAGTGGCTATATAAAACATTATAAATTAAGCAATGTCAGTATAGTCTGCAATTTAAATGTCCGATTGATCTGTGTAACTTTATATTTCACGGTTTCGGGACCGATTAACAACCGTTAACAATCGATGCAAGTGTTATTATTTCGACAAGCGTTCGTGAAAATATTGCATGTTTTAAAAAGTTGAAAGGAAATTGTTAAGCTTGGTATGGGTGTGTGATGAGGAGGGACGGAAACGCATGTGACTTTTAAAAGAGTCGTCACTTGTAGCAATATCGACAATTCTACATGCAAACTGACGTCACGTAAAATTCTACATCGCACAAGCAAAGTTTACCGCGCAACTAGCATATATACAACAGCCCGACATAAATCATCGGGCAGTAGCCCACCAGACACGACACTCATCTGGTCGGAGGATCCTCACTTTTCTATAGAGTATGAGTTAACTTTACACCCTGTTCGTCTTACCTCTATACACTCAGCCCAACAGCGGGTGATTCCGGGCTGAATGTATATTCAGACCGGAAGTGTTTCCCGCGACTTTGACGATATTGTCAACTACGAGTTTTCGAGTTTTTGGACGGCTCTGGTTTCTTTGGCCCTACTTTGGCCACCATTCGGATACTGCTTCGCTCCATCGGACAAAGATTCTTCCAAAAAAAAAAAGTTTCGCAAAAAAAAGTGAAAGTCATAACATGTAAAGTATTTTACATTCGACTTCATTTACAAATGGCTATTTGGCTCCCCGACAGATTAGACGACAAGTAAAAAATGTAATATTAATTAATACACATACCAACGTTATTTCAAACTCCGTTACTAATCTGTTTAAAATGTTCACCATTATAAAAATAATCTTCATGCTCTAATAATATAATATTGTGACATATTTTTTTAATAATGTTTATGCATTCCAAATATTTAACACGAGGCATGAATTTTCAGGGTTTTTTATTGTACCTACGTCATTGGATCGATCCCAACCGGGATATAATTTGTTTTTTTTTTTTTTTTGACTGTGTTTAGTTTGGTTTTTGATCTTCCTGGGGGCTTACCACCAGCTCTTATAGCAGGGCAGAAGTTGAACTGCACTGCTTTTTTGTTCTATGACTAAATTACAGTCCGGTCGTCGAGAGCATGCATTCCTGACACCTGTCAGTGCGACAATTCTTGTAAGTAGCTAATAAAGAACAAATTCGAAAAAACAAGTTCATTTATCAAATTAAATTTCATTAGAAAAAATCCACCGGTTTCTTACTAAACTTCAACTATATCCGAAGTAAGTACAGACGCCAGCACATCAAGCTACTATAATCTGTCAAATTTCTTTAATAGATTTTCAACTTTATCTCTAAAGTATAAAGGTTCAAGTTTGATTGGAAAAATCTGACAGTTTCGGGTAGCTTGACCTGCTGGCGTCTGTACAAAAAACAGTTCAGTTCAAGTTCAGTAAGCCCATGTATGAGTCGCAATAAATACTTTTACTTTCTTTCTTTATATGGAGATCCAATCCATAAGTACGAAATCCGTAGTTCCAGCCGAAGTTACGGGCGGTTCCTACCCCGTATCACATACGGACATAAGATTAATAGGGTGTAGGAATAACTTCGAAGTTTAGTTCGGACGGGCCTGTATTTTCCTTGACGAACTTGAAGAGTAGACCCTTAAAGTATGGCCATTTTAATAGGTAACATTTGACGTCTGTCAGTTTTATCTTCATAGTGAGGTGACCTGCTTAAAAACATCGATTAAAGTGAATGAATCGATACGGGCTTGAATTGTAATTGAAAAAAGTTAAGCAATTGTGCAGTTCTAACAAAACGAAAAAATATATTATTTTATGCCCGCCGTTATAAGGTTACGTTGTTGAATTTTTATGAATTGTCAAATGTTACCTATTAAAATGGCCATACTGTAGACACGAGCTACGTGGCTAATACGCGGATTGCAATATTTTCATTACGGACGCTTTTAACGTTCTGGACCGTTCTCACATGAATAAATTTAACATGAATGATGTAACCAATATTATTTTGATTAAAAGAGTGTCCGTGGAGTTTCTTGGCCGTTCTTCTCCATAGGTACCTACTATGCTTTGAATGAGCAACTAGCTTCATCTTCCTGACTGACCGACCTTTTGACAATTCAAAAGTACCTTTAATTAGTATATTTGAAATAAATGGTTTGAGTTTGATGTTCTATTCGGTAAGGAAGTGTGTCAAACGGTTGTGAACAAAAAGATCCTTCCACGCCTTGCAGTCCCGATCCTTCGAAAACCTGCAATCTGGGTATTTTTCAGTAACTGCGATGTAGTCTGCATTGCAGCCGCTGTGTAGGTAAAACCCTGATTGTCAACTGTTTCTCCAATCAGCCTGGAAGCTATAGCTGTGAAAAGTCTATTATAGCCAGGTACAGAAATTCACTGCATGCAATTTCTCGAGGTTGTGTCCTGACGAATATACAAAATAACGGACAGACAGACAAACGCTCGGTTATAATTTCTGACATTAATATATACGGTAGTGACACGTAATTATGAATATGTCATGTAATCTTAATGATGATATTATTTTAATGGGCACCGAGTTAATTTATTTAATTTCTGATGAAATATTATTTCAGTTAATGTGGATTTGGACGAAGTGTTAGGAAAACTATATATTTTAAGTGGGTTTACACCTGATCCAGGCGCAGGTTTAACCAGTGGGATAACACACATAAAATAAAAATTGATCGCAATCCCTTTCATCCTGACAGTTCAGCTACGTTCATTGCGTAATTTACGTTGTTGAGCAGACGAATTTTTCAAACCTATGAAGCAATGGATTAGGTATTTCCTTCAAAACCTTTACATTGTGATTAAAAGTATGGCAAGCAATTAGGGCGTGGTTGGAAAACCGTACCATCTAACTACTACTGTCCTTTACTGAAGTTGAAGCTAATCCTTGTGATGATATTCGGGTTAGCCATACAGTTCAATTATTCAGTCAATACATAGTGAGCAGCATCATGCCTTTTCCTTCTCTGTGTCAGAAGATGTTCAACGTTTGTCATACCAGGAAATAGAATCCTTTCGAAGTAATGGACTATTCTAGAAAATCTTTTTCTAAATATTTATAGTTTTTAAGTCAATTATTGCTATTCCAACTGAAAGTACAGGTTGTTGGAGTTACAGAATAGATATTACATACTATAAAAAACGACAAATATACTTTTTAACACAATCTCAAAATGTACTAAAATAAAGACGGAGAATTTTATTTATTTAACCAAACATTAATTTTAACACGAAGCGATGTTGCTAACACTAAAAATTCCTTACTTTACGTTATTTTCATAGACAAATTTTATCGCCGACAGGTTACGACAGAAAAAAATATCAACAATTCGAATTCGAGTCGGATTTTAGAAAAGTTAAAGATATAAATTAGTCTAACATGTCATTATAAAGTGTAATACACATATATTGCATTTTTATAGTGTGTCGCGATTTAGTGACATATGTTTATGTCTATATGTTATGTGACAATAGATGCGAGTGATTACGATTCGAGTTTTTCGAGCGATTTTCAGAATAGAATTTCTTAAGAAATAAGCAGTAGGTACCTTTGTACTCATATTATGATTATGTCATATCCATATGTATTTTACTTTTATAATAAATTTATTTTTATAATAAAATAAATAAATAGCGAGTGACGTCAGATTGTACCTATACGATTTTGATTTCGTTCTCGTAATATTTGCATAAGTAAACGCATATTTTATACAATTAATAATCTATATATACTAATATAAAAAAGTTGAAGACTGTTTGAACGCGTTAATCTCTGGAACTACCAGTCGGATTTGAAAAACTATTCTTGCATTTGATAGCCCAATTCTTGAGGAAGGCTATAGGCTATTTAACATCACGCTATGACACTTACGAGCCCGAGCGAAGAAAAAAGTCAGAAAGAACGTTAAACGGAAACGAAGTTTAGCGCGGGTCAGAAATATGGCTTTTATCTAAACCTTATAAAGAGAAGAGATTAAAGTAATTAAAAAGAAAGAAAGAAAATAACAGCCGCACAGGTCGATCGGTCAGTTTAAGCTACGCTTACCGCGGTTGGTCTGTGGATGGGTGACCATCTTAACATACCGAGACCTCTCCGTAAGCTCTCGGAAAGCACGTTAAGCCGTTGGTACCGGCTGTCATTCGTGGATCTTTGACAGTCGTTACAGGTAGTCAGAAGCCCGAAAGTCTGACAACCAGTCTTACCAAGGGGTATCGTATTACCCAGTAACTGGGTTGTGGAGGTCAGATAGGCAGTTGCTCCATGTAAAATACTGGTATTCAGCTGCATCCGGTTAGACTGGAAGCCGACCCCAACATAGTTGGGAAAAGGCTAGGCAGATGATGATGACGCATAAAACAGAACTCACACAAAAACAATAACAAGTTGGGGGTAAACATGCGTCATATTCACGCAAAACGGCCATCGCTCTGCATAATGCTAAGACCCTATACGAGACAGAGCCCCAGCGCTGGTTCTCAGCGGCAGCCGGCGCTGACGTGATGACGTTAACCAGTGCAGCATGCAATTATACATAAATAAATAAAAAGAACAATCAAAACAAGAAAAAAAACCGGCCAAGTGCGAGTCGGACTCGCGCACGAAGGGTTCCGTATCATTATCTATAAAAATCACGTCTGTTGTATGGGCCCCCTTAAATATTTATTTTATTTTGTTTTTAGTATTTGTTGTTATAGCGGCGACAGAAATACATAATTTGTGAAAATTTCAACTGTCTAGCTATCTTGAGATACAGCCTGGTGACAGACAGACGGACGGACAGACAGCGAAGTCTTAGTAATAGTGTCCTGTTTTTACCCTTTGGGTACCGAACCCTAAAAAAAGAAATAAAAGATTTAAAATACAGTCGTGCCAGCGACACGAAACAGAAGATCAAGAGAAAATATTTGATTTTTTGTATGTTTATTTTTACGCTTTCACGCTAAAACGGCTGAACGGATTTGGATAAAATTTAGCACATAGGTAGTCCATAACCTGGATTACGACATAAGATACTTTTATCTCGATATCCGCACGGGATCGAGACTTACGCGCGTGAAATTGCGGGGCGCAGCTAGTATTAAATAGAGCGGTACAGTTCGTCCATTTCTACTTTTGTTTTCACCTTGAGCAGGGTAAAGGCATCGTCCCGATAAAAAAAAAATACATTACAATTTTTAGTTTCAGAAATAACATTAGATATTTCTATTTCAAAACGAATGAAAAGGAAACACGTCATATTTATGTCTTGAACATCAGCTAGCGAATCAGAAATAGAGCTGCACCGTTTCTTATTCAAAAATATTACATTCATGAATAAACTTATTCATGAATATTTAAATGGTGCGTATCGTTGCATTTCTCGGAGTTTGTGTGATAATATTATTTATTGGTTCATTTGTCAGTTTTTGTGGAGGACACTTTCATGTTCTCTTGTTAATTTTGAATGAAAATCTTATAGTGATATTCTGCGTAGATAACGATAGGCTTAAATTCAGTAGATATATTTCCGATGATTATTCTGAAATACCTACCCCTATGAGAAGGCGTGAATATAGGTATGTATGTATACTAAAATACATTCTAATAACCTAAGCAATTTAATGTACTATTATGTCATTAAATGTTCTGAATTTGGTAGCACTAAAAGAAAAAAGCGTCCCTTAAGAGAAACACTAAAAAAGATAAATAGTTAACTAATTATTTTTAAAAGAATATTGATAGCAATATTCTTTTAAAAATACTTTTTTAATTTAAAGCTTATTTTGTACATCCGAATGATTATGATGTTTACACAATCAAGTTATTAGTTTCTTAAATTATTTCAATTACCTTTTCCTTCGACACACCAGGGGACCACCCAAGACAAGAAACTTTCACACACTCTCCGTATAAAAATACCTATCATCCAACTGTTCATAATATTAAAATGAACATAATCGCATCACTAAACAGTACTAAGTATAAATCACGGCCGGAATGTTGCACTCGCGAACTGTCAGCGACAGAAGAACTTTATTGTCACTAAAATAGTGTACATGTCCTAAGACACAGCTCACACTAGGAGATTTTTAGACTAGAGGCAAATCTTTGCCGAAAAGGGGCAATTCTCTCTGAGGGGCAATTCTCGTAATTTTCAGTCTGATCTCAGTCTACATCTGTCAAAACTACCTCTAATTTCCCTACATTTTTGACAAGTTTTTGACATTGATTGTTGCTGGGATAAGATTGCGACTAGATTTTGAACGTTTTTAATTGCAGGAATTTGCCTTCTGGTATATCTTCAGCGTTTCTTTCTGCCCAGATCTGGCAATTCTAAGAACTTTTTAACTTGCTTCAATTGTGCGAAATTCAGCTTAAATTCATTCCTAACCGTAGTCGGCTACTAAGCCAAATTGCTGTTATTGTTACGGGATCAAGTCTGGCATAGAAAAAATAACTGCTGTTTTATGCAATTCTAACCCGAACAAGATGTACAGACGCCAGCACATCAAGCTACTACAATCTGTCAAATTTTTTTAATAGATTTTCAACTTTATCGCTAAAGCATTACGGTTCAAGGTTGATTGGGAAAATTTGACAGTTTCGGGTAGCTTGACCTGCTGGCGTCTGTACCTGAGCAAGCACTTCCTTTACGTTGATTCAGTATTGTTTCCATCATACTACTAGTTTAAATTCACGAGTAATTTCTCTCCCTGAAAGATTCCCAATACAAACATATAGTCAGCCTAAAAGCATCATGGCCCCGATTCCCTTGTTCACAAACTAAACTAAATTTAAGTTCTGTGCATCTTTTTCTTTCTATTTCATTAAGAAAAGGACAGAAGATAAATATTAGTTTACTCCTGTCAAATTAAGATACTCTATACACAGATTAGACGTGATTAAAAACATGGCTGCTAAAAATACGTCAATTTACGTCAGGCGCTGACTAGTTTGACAGGACTAAACTAATATTTATCTTCTGTCCTTTTCTAAATTAAATAGAAAGAAAAAGTTGCATTGAACTTACATTTAGTTTAGTTTGTGAACAAGGGAATCGGCACCATAGGTTTCCTGGCCGATCAATCTAGCCGACTAAAAGTCTTACAGTGTGCGTTCGCCCTAATCGCACCTATTACGAAAATAGTGCATAATATATGTACTAATTACTTGAAATACCTCGCTAGGAGCGGATACGTATGTTGTGTTAATGCTTTTCTCTGATCTTTCGTTGCGGGACGCTGTTTTCATTCAACTGTGATTTTATTATGATTATGCTTTCTAGGTATTGTTGTGGTCGGCTTTTGTTTTTGTTACAGTTTCTATGTTTTCATTTTGCAAACATCTTCTGAGAGTTTAGAATTTTGATGGTTTTTTTTTTTTTACAAAAGTGGTAACTGTGACTGTCTAGTTGAGTAGGTCAGATACACAGAAGTATATGGACATGGAGCGATAGATATCTGACTATGAGGGAGATTGATACACTCACTATTAAGTTGGAAGCTAGAAGGATGACACTGAGTAGGTACCCCAAAATTAATATGATGCCATTGTATGAGCGTATAGTATCCATTCTCATTGATGGATCGTGCTCAACTTATGCGTAACAAATCAAAGTATCTTGTCTTGGCTCGCGAGGTTGTCGATATGTAGGATGTGGACTCAGCGATCATTGTGCCGATAGTCGTGATAACCCATGGATTAATAGCCAAGAGCTTCGACCAACACCTGAGGAGGCTCTCGATGGGCAGCTGGATCGAGGACTTGGTTCAGAAAGCGGTACTTCTGGGCCCGGCTCGCATTGTTAGGAGGTTGCTCTCTCTGGAGCCTTGACCGCCGGTAGCTTGGACCCTATTCTCGATAGTAGTGGGCTACTATTTTTTATATTCTATTATTTAAAAATATAATTTGTAATAGTATAACTAATTACCATTGATTACTACGCGTGTTGACGAACAAATTGACTGGAAATATCTATATATATAAAAATGAATCCCTATTTCCCTTGGTCACGCCATAACTTGAGAATGACTTTACCGATTTCATCCATCTTTTTTTTAAAGTTTTCTAATACTTTGTAGAAGGTTCTTATGGAAAAAAAAAATAAGAAAGTTGCTTCACGCGGACGAAGTCGAAGTCGCGGAAGCTAGTTACATTATAAAAAGCTATTCAATTTCCGACTCCGATATGTCTAAAAACTATTTAATCAAAATAATTACAAGTGAACAAGAACTCTCGTTAATGACTAAAATAACTCAAAGTCAAAAATCAAGGGTGAATAAATTTTTGACATTCGGCACATGACATAAAATATTTATATAAAACACTGAAGAATTTAGGCACCAAAATCAGTATTGACATTAAATAATATTTAATTACAAATCTGTCGTAATGTTTCAGATATTTTTGTCACAAAATGTAGGTCGATATGATAAATAAAATCAAAAATATTACCTACCTGTCTGTTTGAATCCAGCTAAAAATATTATAAGATTTCTTTGATATGCGTTTAATGTTATGTTAAATATGTGATTGCAAAAGTTTCTGAAGTGCTTTGAACCTGAAATAAATTGTATTTGACTAAAATATGGGAGGTCGGAAAAACTATTTTCTGGGATGTGTACGAAGATGTACTAAATGTTGACAGATTAAGCACTTTTCGAGGTAAAGTGCAGACTACGATATTTGTTGGAATCAACCGTGCTTAGAAAGGGTGTGAACCCAAATTAGAACATAGCACACATACCAACAAGTACATAATCAGCCTATAATGTTCCCACTGTTGGGACACAGGCCTCCTCTCTGTGAGGGAGCGAAGAAACAACATTTTTCTTCCCTAATTAATTTCGCAAAATGCCGTTTTGTCACTCACCATTTTTGACATGACAAATAACAAAAAAATAAAATAGGTAGTTCGCATCCAGTAAAAATCTCACCGTGAAAACTTAGGTGAAGCGAGCTTGAAGTGAGCTGTGTTCCAACTTCCACCTGATGCTAGGGATTGACACTATTGACAGCCCACTTCAAGCTGATTTCACCTAAGTTTTGACGGTGAGATTTTTACAGAATAGACCGGCTGAAATGCCTGCGACTAAAATACCTAACCTACTGTATTCGGTCCGTCATCGACTGAACTATGCTCGTTCGTCGTCGTGAACTCGGCCGATCGAACCAAACAGATATATAAAAGAATAAGTAAGGGCGTATACACACTACTTCAACCGATATTTTCCGATGAGGCTCGATCTCATAATGTTTGGTACGATCGGTCGAGTTCGGCCGACGACGCACGAGCATAGTTCGGCCGATGGCGGATTAGTTGTACGCCCAGCGAGGCCTAATGAAACGGCACAAGGGTTGATCACCGCACTTGCTCAAGTAGTAGGTACGTTATTCTTACAATTTCTTCTTCAACATAGGAGATCGTTGCTCTCTTTGTTTTGAATAATAAAACCATCAACATCAATTTCATTCCAAACCAAAGTCCCAGACGCTTATTCTAAAAATCTAGATCGCAAATGAATATTTCTTGAAGATTCGTCCCACGAAAGTGCGCACACGCATGTCTCTCAAAAGAGATTTATATCAAGAATGTTAATCGACTACCGGTGAATCAGACCAATAAATATAAATTATATCAAAATTTATGTATAATTATATATAAAAACAAACTTTAGCCTGACTGCTGAGTGACGCGAATTTTATTAGCTGTGAAATTATTAAGTAACATCAGATCAGATATCAGATTTTTAAAAACGCCATTTTTATTTCGTTTTGCTCCGTTTCAGATATGTCAAAATCTACCTAAACAGTACTAATGAGTGCCAGAGACACGCCCAAAGTGTCATATGATACTAATTGGACAAGTCAGTTGTAGAAAACTGTAGTAATTTGTTAAAATGTTAATGCCAGAGGAAAAACAAAGGGCTGGGTCGTTCTTTGGCCAAAGACTTAGCATTGCCATTCAACGTGGCAATGCTAAGGACACGTTTACGGTTGACAGCGATGCGGACACGCCGACGCCTAAATATCCTTTTATTTTTGTATTTATTTATATAGTTAGTCTTTTAATTTAGTACCTAGTGTCAAAAGTTAGTTAAGAGATTATGAAAACTTTACATTTGTTATAAAAACCAGGGAAAAAATATTTCGTGGAAGTACCTATTACATATATGTTTGCCGCCAAGCAAGAAGCGGTTGATATCATTTGAAGGGTATATACAGGGTTACTTTTCAATGACCAGTCAAATTTAAGGATGTGGTACAGACCATCAAACTGAACAACTTTCTCCATGGGACCAACATCGTAATCGCGAATAAAAATTCAGCCGTCCCATACATTTAGGTCGAGTTGGTATTGAAGTTTTCTATGGGACAGTTGATAAAATTTTCGCGATTACGCTATTTGTCCCATGGAGAAAATTGTTCAGTTTGATGGTCTGTACAACATCCTTTTTGGCTGGTCTTTGAAAAATAATCATGTATATAAAGGGCGATTTACTGTAACTTAGTCTCTAAAGCTGTCTACGCGTCAGCATAACTTCTTGTTGTTGCAAGTGTCTGTGCGGTAACCAAAAAGTCGCATTGCTTACCAATCCATCTAAATTAAATGCTACGGCGTAGCAAGATCGTACTCGTAAATTACTGAATTGGTAGATGATCATTAGTTAAATGAAGTCAGTGATGGGTAAGCTTTGGGACTGTCGACCCAGAAACCATAAGTTCCAGCCTCCATAGCATAATCAGATTGTTATCTTTCCATTGCTGCACAGCTGGGATATAGGCCTCCTCTCTGTGAGAGGGAGCGGGCCGTAATCCTCGACGCTGTTGTAGATGTTACAAGTCTTCAATTATTTGGGCTCTATGACACGCCAGTTTTCCCACATGATGAAATAGTTTACACAAAGTAAAAGAAAGAAAAAAAATGCATTTATTTGTGGCAAACATGACGCATAAAAAAGAAAATAAACACACAAAAAAAAATAACAAGTTGGGGGTAAACATGCGTCACATTCACGCAAAACCGCCATCGCTCAGCATAATGCTAAGACCCTATACGAAACAGAGCCCCAACGCTGTTTTTCAGCGGCAGCCGGCGGCGGCGTTGACGTGATAACGTTAACCAGTGCAGCATGCAATTATACATAAATAAATAAAAACAACAATCAAAAGAAGAAAGCGTAAAGCGCCTGTCAGGGTTCGAACCCACAACTCATAAGTTGCAGTCGTTACCACTGGGCTAACACTGCTCCTCCCCCATTGCACTCTCCTAATTGATATGATTTTTTAACCGACTTCAAAAAAGAAGGAGGTTCTCAATTCGGATGTATATATATATATATATTTGTTTACATATTTCTGAGTGAAATAATAAAGTTTATATAATTATAACCAATGCAATAATATCGTCTCAAGAGAAGTCTATTTCCATCGAGAACAAAATTATTTATAGCTACTTACAAACTTTATCGCAGGATAACATTATTGTAGCCTCAAATTAATATAATTAGAAGCATTGGTCAACAACATTTTGGCGTGTTGACTGACAGATCGATATTATTTATAATGATAATCTATTGGAACTTTGCCTGCCATGAAATGCGTATTTTAGACAATTTTGTTTATCAGGAAAACATTAAAATGTTAATCTTTATTATTTTCGGTAATGTAGATGTTCGTCAGGCGTCAACAAAACTGATCTGTTTTTGTTAATCCCAGTTTTCAGAAAAATAGGTCAGTATGTCGTATATTTTTTTTTTTCATCGAGATGGATGTATCGTTAAAGTCAAAGTCAAAGCATTATATTTCAAATAAGCACATAAAAGGCACTTTTGAACGTCAAAAATTGCAGTAAAATAGGTTTGAGTCTAGTCGTCCCTTCCAAATGGTAGTTTTAGGAAATAAAAAATATTTAAAAGGCAGAGGAAATGGTTTACGTGGTCATTTACTTATTTATTTCGTAGCATATTCATAATCTTTGTTTCTTTTAGTAACATGACTAACATGTGTTTTGTATATGAATGATGCCAGGTTAAGTAGGTATTACAAAAAATATCAATCTTTTTAAACGTGTATAAAAGCTCTTCTTGCCTATTATTTTGTTTAATTTATGTATTCACCAAAGAAACAGCGCTAAGCAGCTGGTTTTTATTACAAAAATATTATAATATTTTTTCATGCGTCATACGATTTTACGCTTAAGAAATGCGTAAGAAAATTAGATTTAAATGGCGGCTTATCTGTCGACGCAAATCGTAAAAGTCAACCATAGGAAATGAAAGTCAGTGTCACAGCAATAGGCTAGCGAAGGATTGCTATAAATCTTAGTGTTAGATGGCTTCAGGGACAAATTTACTCTGAAACTGAATTATTTTATTTCATAAATTGCCAAGCCCTTCCCTATACACATGGTGACACAAAAATAACAGTTCGTATATTTTTCTACGACGAATATTCGTGTCTTGATTTAATTTACAGACAAAACGATTCGTACGTCATTTATTTATTGAAATCACCGGTAACACTAATAAAAATATCCCCAAAAAATGTGCTAACATTTATACATAAACCCATTAATAACGCCCTTAAATCTAAAAATCATGTTGCAGCTATTAAATAAGTAATTTTATTAGCCATTTATAAAAAAAATAATAGAGATAAACGGTTGACGACATCTGATTGCCGATGAAATTGTCATCGGGCAGAGGTCATAAACATTTCGCGATGACGCAAAACGTCCGTGATTTTTTTATCCAAAATACGTCAGGGGTTGCCAACTATTTTTATGTTGCGTTACGATGTCAAAATTATAGGATAAACATTGTGTTTTATAATATTTCACGCGATCACATGTCCTCAGATGTGATATTCTATACAAATTGATGTTTTGTAGAGCGAGTCAATAAAATTTCTAAAATAATATCATACGGGCTGTCGAGTACGAAGATAAATTAGGCTTCTTTCAAATGAGGCGACACGAACGCCAGTTTTTGCTACATCAAAGCGTTTTTTTTGAGCCCGGAAATAAATTATTATAATATTAAAATAACTGCGGCACGAATAAATAGGTTAGACAGACGTAAACAAATTCAGTTCAGTGGTGTATGATTCTATCTAAAATCATACAAAAAATTTACAGACGCCAGCAGGTCAAGCTATCTGAAACTGTCAATTTTTTCCAATCAACCTTGAACCTTAATGCTTTAGCGATAAAGTTGAAAATTTGACAGATTGTAGTAGCTTGATGTGCTGGCGTCTGTACATTTTTAAGGTGCAATTACCTACGTTACGTAAAAATAATGGCAAATGTGATGTCAAAAGTCACCTGACAGTAATGATCAAAATTAGTATGGTAGAAAATCATGATATAACTAATGGGTATAATACGACTGAAAAATATGACACATTTTTAAGAAAACAATTGCAATATTCTCACCTTTATATTTTTGAACGAAATTCTCTTATACAGGGCGGCAGGGCATCGATGCGCAACCCGATGCCATGAATTCAGTACATGATTATGAAGTGCCTGCATTTAAAAATGCCATCGGTTATTTTAAACAAAACAACAGCAATTGCACTTGTCTATGAAAAAACAGTTTTTTTTGATAACCGACGAAAAGTTTTGACGCTAGAGGGATCTAGAATCATGTGCTGAATTCATGGTTTCAGTTTGTGCGTCGATGTCCCTCTCATCGTGTATATTTTTTTATTTTATATGCATACTTAATCATAGCTCATTTTATACTTATTTTCTCCAATGTTTTGACATTCGAAGTTTTTATAATATAGTAATGCGTGTAGATTTAAAATTGTCTGCCTACGTTTTCTGTGACGTATCAGAAATATGCTTTTTAAATTGAATCATACCTAAGCTATAATTATAAGCAAAGCTTTTGCGAATATATTTCAATCAGTTTGGAGAACAGCTGTTTCAGACTGACATGAAAACGAGTAGTTTTATTCCTTACTAGCTGTGCCCCGCGGTTTCACCCGCATAAATCTCGTTCCCACGGAAATATCGGGATAAAAACTATTTTTGTCCTAATCCAAGTCATGGTTTACCCATGAGTCAAATTTAATCCAAATCCGTTCAACCGTTTAAGCATGAAAGCGAAAAAACTAAGATACAAAAATCAATCAATCTCTTTATAATAATTATGAGTTTATATAACTGATTTGCAAACGCAATGCATTTTTTCGTCTCGCCATTGGACACACTGATTTTCTTATTTTTTTGGCGATTTCGGTTTATCTGACCGCGCCCTATGCTGTACTAGCCGATTCGCTGTTTCTGATCTTGGTGGAAAAGTGGAATAAACAGTGCATGAAAAAAATAAACAATAATCCGCGTAAAAAAAAACTAGTTTATAAAAGTTTCGCACAGCGCTAAAGTTATGCATAAGTTTTGAGCTGCGCGAAACATGCACAAATAACTTGAAACCCGTAAAAATTAAACAAAAACTCATTCAAAATATTGCGCGTGCAGCACCGTACATGTGGTAGTGAAACTTCAAAATATAAAGAATAGCATAGATTTAGCGTGAGAAACAGAAAGAAAGATATATATCTTTCTTCTCGCTCTTGTATCGAAATGTGCCTAAACGTGACGCGTCCTTGAAATTTCACTCTCAATTCTCGTCCAAATATCGAATCGCCGCAATTTTCACTTCAAAAATGCGTACCTTCGTAGCACCGACCAAAGCCACAAAAACACTTATCTATATTCCACCACAGGGACCAAAACACATACCAAAGTGAGCACAAAACAATGACACACACCTGACACACACTGCACAATACTAATAATATTTTCCGCACCAGAAGAAAGCCATTTCTTTTTAAATGGCGTTTGTAAGCGAACTCTGGAATTCTCTCGTTGGAAACAGCGATAAGGAAAATTTGAACTGGCAAGAACTGTCCAGGTTTTACTTCGATGATAGTCGGAAATATTTCTCAGTATCTGAGATAGACCAGGAAGCAATACCTATAGTGTTTGCGGAGTACCATAAGATCGGTTTCAATAAAAAGGGGTCTGGATACGATATTACGCCGCTGAATTTCGTCACTGTATACCACATTGATAGTAGAAGAGGTTTGTATATCAACATCTTTATACCTACTGTATTTCTTCAGCTTTAAAAAAAATAATACAGGATTATTTTTTCAAACCGGTGCGCGAACTGCAACCATGAATTCAGCACACAATTCTACACTCCTTAGCGCAGAAATTTCACTGAGGCTACAAAAAAAAAAAAACTAGGCTCTTTCGTATGGCAGAGCAAATTTTTTTTTATAACCGACAAAATATTTCAACGGAGTTTCAAAATCATAAATACTGGAATTCTTGGTTACAGTTCGTGCACTGGTTATTTTTTTTCCTGTTTAACGACTTTTCGTGTATGAAGAAAACGCGCGTTTTTTACCGCGTGATCGTTAATATGTTTACGCCCTTAAGTTACGGTTTTTTAAAAGAGCGATGGCCGCCATATATTTATCCGTAACTTACCGGCGAATGACGTCACTGAAATGTTATCTAAGAAACCAAATTGGTGTGTTTTCCCAGAGAGCGATTTTTGACATCATAAAGTTAAACCCCGCTGCCATCATTTTCATGACAGCCGTCACTGCGGCCGTTAGGGCCTGCGCTCACTGGCGGTACAGCACGGCAAGGGATTGTTATTCCACGAATATAACTTAATAGTATGACAATAAAATTTAAATTTAAACGGCAACGATGCCGCGGTATCCTTATGCATGCCGCGACGTCCTTAGGCATCACCATTGAAATTTCAATTTTATTGCCATACATATAAGTTACATTCCTATTCGTCTCATAAAAATCCCTTGCCCATGCCGCCAGGCAGGCCCTTGTGGCGGTTACCGCTTATCTAAGAAACCATCGCTTAAGCGAAATGTATTTTCCGTTTATCGAAAAAGCCAGCACCCTAATTGCGTAATACACTATCAATCAGAACCCGAATCATTTTGAAGGATATTGCTAATCCATTACTTCATATTTCGATAAAATTGTCTGCAAAACAATGTAAACAACGCAATGAATGTTGTTGAACTGTCAAAATAAAAAAAAAATCTTATTGTAGTGTGTTACGCAATTACTATGTCGTTTCCAGTTTTTATGATGTCTGAAAAGGTTTCGATGAAAGATAATTTTCTTGTTAAACCCTAAAATTAAATACATATTTCGAAGCCACAAAATTTTCTCCTCTTCAAGGTTCCGTTAAAAATATTAGTTATAAAATATTTTTAATATCCCGTTCATGGTTTTTGACACGGACTCATGATTCCCATCAACTGTTGTGACCTTGTCACGAGGTCTGATTTAAGACCCCTGTTTACTTGCGATATATTTAAATATGTAGGTACTTAAATATCCGTCTCCGTCGGTTGAGCATACGCAACATACGCGTTAACGAGCGTAAAAAATCATAATATTTTTATGATGGTGAATTCCTGTTTTTAATGTAATATGATGTCGCATTTCTAGAACATAAAAACCATTGGTACTTTCGGTTCTATCTGTGTCGAAATCTTATATAAAACCATACCAAAGGTTTTCACTATAATACTATGAAAGTGATTAGCAAAAAACATAAATATGTAATTTCTAAATTGCATAATATGTATTTGATTAGTTTTTTTCTACTGATATTACAGCTTGAGACAAAAGCCAGAAACAAAAGGAGTTCTTAGTTACTCAATCAGACAATACCCATATCAAGACATTCATACATTATCACCACCAGACTCAGCTAGCGCTCTTGCCGGGGTCTGACAAAATCTGGTTACTGATAAAAATCAACTTAGTTATGCAGGTCGGCAGTTCTTCCTTCATTGTCTAAGACCATAAATTGACCATGCCCCTGTTTCTTTTCCAGCCGAAGTCAAAATGCCATCCGGCAACATAGACCAGCCCCAGATCGAGGATAACAGAGACGGCACAGTCAGCATCAAGTATGAGCCTCGAGAGGAAGGTATCCACGAGCTCTTTGTCAAGTACAATGGAGAACATGTGCAGGGTAGGTCCATAAAAATCGTACAAATTATCTGTGTTTAGAAAGGCCCGCCTACAAGGTGGAATGAGCTACTAATGGGCGGCAAATATCAATTCTGTTTTGACATCTGTGAAGTAAACAGATGCAAAATACACGTCAATAAGCCATGGAACTGTACTATAGTATAAAGAGAGGAAGTACATTATCTTCATACAAACGCACCGCGCGCGGCTTGTATGTGTGCGCCAAAGTATCTATGCGTCGCCGCACGCACACTTAAACAAATCTCGGCCCGTTTCGCAGCGCGCCAGTCGGGGCTAACATAGCACGAGGTTCGCGCGTCACGGCTTTTCGGCACCGCTAAATGAATGAAAAATGTGTGATAATCGCAGGAGAACGTATTGCTGTGTGTTTGGGTGTTTATTTTATTGGTTTATTTTATCCTTTTTTTTTATAAATAATACTGCTATGAATCTTGAATAAATTTCTGTGTTTGTTAGGAAAACCATTGTTGAACTTTATTGACTAATGATCACTGAATTAGTTATACAGAGATATGTGTTATCTTTGGCAAGGGCCGGGCTTTAAACTAATGAATTGGTGACAGTACTATCAGTTACCTACCGTTTACTCGTGCTCATCACCGCCCCGCGCCGCCCGTCTGCTGGCCCGTCGCTCTTTCTTTCATCGTGAAAGGTTTCATCATTGTTTAGGTACCCAGACAATACAAGTAAAAAATACAACTTCCCGACCCTTGCCTATTTATTGGCACTGAATTAAAATTTAACTAAAAGTGACAACCCTGAGACAGTAGGCAATTATATCGCGGATTGTGCCGGAGATAGCCTACTTCCTCTCTTTATACTATGGCTGTACTCCTCAAGAACGCGGAATAATTGCGTCGTCGTCGTGTGGCGTCGTCTAATCTCTCGCTTTGGCGATTTGCATTGGCCGGCCAGATCACCCGATTTGACTGCTCCACACTTTTTTTGCGGGGTTACTTGAAGTTCCGGGTTTATGTAAACAAACCTTAGACTCATATCCGACAGGAATGCGAGAACCTATTGCCGGAAGTTCTGATACAAGTAATGGAAACTCCCATAAAATGAGCCCGTATGGTCATAAATTTTACGGCAGCCACCTGACCAATATCATTTTCTCGACTTGATGGAAATAATTCTAATTCACTAAATAAACATAATCCACAAGAGGAACTAAAATTTTTCATTGTTAAAAAAATTACAGTAAAACAACATCGGTTGTTTACTTTTTCCCCACCTTGTATTTAACATGATTACGTTAATTAAGAGAAATGATTTTATAACGCTGACCCATAATTTTAAATCAGGCGAGGTCAAAATCAGACCCATTGACAAAAAAAATAAGCTGACAACCAAAAACTTGGATAAGGTTAGAAAGGCAAATGGAGACATTTTTCCTGGTTAACGCTGGCCATGAAGAATTCGAAGCTTTGCACTGATGTTTGCCAACTACCTAAAGGTAGTTAGCAATAATTGTAATGATGACTTGTTGACTCAACTGTTGATCAACAAATCATTATACACCTACTAGTACCCAAGTCTTCCACGTAGGTATCAACATTCATCATAAAGCTTCGTGTTTCTGACAAAATATACCACTAACCTTCAAACATTTTCATACCAGGCTCCCCTTACAAGTTCCACGTCGACTCAATATCGTCAGGGTACGTGACAGCCTATGGACCTGGTCTGCTTAGTGGCGTTAGCGGCGAGCCTAGCGAGTTCACCATCAGCACCAAGGGAGCAGGGTCTGGTGGACTGTCCATGGCTGTGGAGGGACCTAGCAAGGCTGAGGTAAGAGATCATTTCATAGAAGTTGTGGCGGCATCTATATCGTCATATGCGAACACACCACACACCATCACACTGACGTCACGCAAAAATCCTGCATCGCGCAAGTAGAGTTTACCGCGCGACTAGCATATATACAACGTCCCGACATCAATCGTTGGGTAGCCCATCAGATACAACACCCGTCTGGGCGTCTGGTCGAAGGATCCTCCCTTTTCTATGGAGGATGAGTGAATGTTCCTCATACCACTATAAAATAAACTATGGCATTGAAACTACGAGTCGTTTGATATCTAGATCTAAATAAGACAAGCGAGTTATCGCAATAGAGGTGATAATTATGGCAAAATGAATTATCATTTTCACCCAAGTGTTATTTGTCAATGTAGGACTCTTTTTGAACAATGTAATTTCTTCTTATTAGGCGAAGAACGTCACAACCTGTAATTAAATATCCTGTCTTAATTAACTTAATGCTTAACGCCCTAGTTATAACATTTATTTTATCTTTTCTTTGTTTTTCACACAATCTTACTAATCTTCCACCATAAAATTGCACTTCCTCGTGTCCATCTTCCTCTTTATATACCGCATAATATTTTCCCCGATTTTTTCCTTTTTTGTGTTTGTTTTTTCAAACTTTCTTTCTTTATTTATTGTTGCTTAATCTACTACCTTCTCCTTCCAGATCACATGCCACGACAACAAGGATGGTACAGTTTCGGTGTCGTACCTGCCCACCGCTCCTGGAGAGTACAAGATCTCCGTCAGGTTCGGAGACAGGCACATCAAGGGATCACCGTACACAGCCAAGGTATGTTTCATTTCATTTTGTTCAATGTTTACGTGTTTTTATTTATTTGTCTTCTGTCAACTGTTATTATCTTATACAGGGTTATTTTTCAAAGACCAGCCAAATTTAAGGATGTGGTACAGACCATCAAACTGAACAACTTTCTCCATGGGACCAACATCGTAATCGTGAATAAAAATTCAGCCGTCCCATACACTTAGGTCGAGTAGTTATTGAAGTTTTCTATGGGACAGTTGATAAAATTTTCGCGATTACGCTATTTGTCCCATGGAAAGTTGTTCAGTTTGATGGTCTGTACCGCATCCTTAAATTTGGCTGGTCTTTGAAAAATAACCCTGTATAACAGTTGTTACTTATATCTTTGTAAAAGTTCAAATAATACATATTTATGTAATTGTTCTTTTATTTTTTTCAACCATTAATTTACCACGGCTGCGTAAAGGTTTCCTCTATAGCCTCCTACAGCTTGGCACCGGATCCAAAGGCCATGCCATTTCGGTACTTTTCTGGTACCGGTATCACACCAAGGCCAATGGTACGTTCCCCATAAATACTGGTATTTCAAGCGTGGACGTATCCCTAGTTTCACTTTGAACATTATTGTTGAACTATGAAATTGAAAGATTTATGAAAATCCAATTTTTGCGAAGTATAAGTAAATGAGTTTAAATGGTAATGCATCACGATGTGCACATGTTTTCAATACTCAGCATTTCGAGATGGCATTTTCTTATAGTGATTTTATAAATATTTAGTTTTTAAGAATTATAAGTTTATATAATACCGTGTTCCACCGACTGCTAAAGGCCGACATACACGGACTGCTTGATGCAGTCAGGATGGACTGCTTCAAGCTGCGACTGCATAGTGAACTACAGTCTTCTACGTACACACATACATGAAACCGGTCGAGCAGTTGCAACTGCTTCGGGCGGTCGTGCGGTCAAGCAGTCGCTAGGCATACATTGACTGCTCGAGCTGTCGACTGCTCTCGCGCAGTTACCTGATTTGTATGACGAGCAGTTGGTATCAACTGCTCCAGCAGTTATCAATAGCAGCTTCAAGCTGTTGAATATGACTGCAAGAGGGCACGTCTATGTTAATCAATCGCTAACTGCTCGAGCAGTCCGTATATATCGGCTCTTAGTATAGGCCTCCCCTTTGTGCCATGCTAAAGGATCAATGAGCCCTTTCCTACAACAACGTTATATCTTTCTTCCAGGTCACCGGTGAAGGTCGCAAGAGGAACCAGATCTCTGTGGGTAGCTGCAGTGAAGTCACTCTCCCCGGCAAGATCAATGACAATGACATCCGTACACTCAACGCTTCCATCTGTGTAAGTAGTCGGATTTATATTAGTGTCTTGGTTATGTTCATACTTTAGTAATTTACATCTTGGCCTTAATAAGCCTTTTCACATACAGTAGAACACATACATAATTAATTATAATAAAGTTCCCTAGTGATATCAACAATCGCTTCAGGATATTTTTTAATTTTATCTACTTACGGCCGAACCCAACCTATTGAAAGATCGCTACTGATGGTAGCCAGAATAATTATAACTGCCAGTATAATTATATTATAATCATACAGATATAGATTATTGAGACGTTAAAACCAGAGATAGACAGGTTTTTCTACCTCTAGCATGCCAAAACTGGTGATAGGTAGGTGGGTTCGGCCGTTAATCTATAATTGACTAGCGGATATTCTTTTTTATGTCTTTTTTATTTTTTTAAACTATTTTCCTTTTTTGGCTTTTTGTAAGATTGTGATCTGCGGCGATTATAATAACAAACCTTTGTTTTGACAAACACAACGTAAACATTTTACAGTCATGTCTTATTAGTAGATTTTGTATTTTCTACTTGCAACAAGTATGTCAAATAAGTCAAATTTAATTGCTTAGCTATCATGAAAGACTTTAGAACTGCTTAAAACTACACAGTTTTAAGTAGTTCTAAAGTCTTTTATTGTACTAAAAAATTCGAAGACATGTGACATGTACCAACCCGCACTGGGCCCGTGTGGTAGATTACAGCCCACTCCCTCTTTTATAGAGGAGGCCTGTGTCCCAGCAGTGGGAACATTATAGGCTGATTATGATAATTTATAAAAATATCCGATTCAAAACTTTCTTGGTTTTTAGGGTTCCGTAGCCAAATGGCAACGGAACCCTTATGGATTCGTCATGTCTGTCTGTCTGTCTGTCTGTCTGTCTGTCCGTCCGTATGTCACAGCCGCTTTTTTCCGAAACTATAAGAGCTATACTGTTGAAACTTGGTAAGTAGACGTATTCTGTGAACCGCATTAAGATTTTCACACAAAAATAGAAAAAAAACAATAAATTTTGGGGGTCCCCATACTTAGAACTGAAACTCAAAATTTTTTTTTTCATCAAACCCATACGTGTTGGGTATCTATGGATAGGTCTTCAAAAATGATATTGAGGTTTCTAATATCATTTTATTCTAAACTGAATAGTTTGCGCGAGAGACACTTCCAAAGTGGTAAAATGTGTGTCCCCCCCCCTGTAACTTCTAAAATAAGAGAATGATAAAACTAAAAAAAATATATGATGTACATTACCATATAAACTTCCACCGAAAATTGGTTTGAACGAGATCTAGTGAGTAGTTTTTTTTTAATACGTCATAAATCGTAACGTAACGGAACCCTTCATGGGCGAGTCCGACTCGCACTTGGCCGGTTTTTTTTATTTTTTAAATTTAAAACTCGTACCTCAAGCATTTATTTCACTTCGTCCCCAGGCGCCGTCAGGACTCGAAGAACCCTGCTTCCTCAAGCGTCTCCCCTCTGGGAACATTGGCATCAGCTTCACCCCACGTGAGGCTGGTCAGCACATCGTCTCCGTCAAGAAGATGGGCGTCCACATCCAGAATTCTCCTTTCAACATCACCGTATTGGCCCAGGAAGTCGGTGACGCTAAGAAAGTCAAGGTGAGTCAAAACGTTAGATTTCACGGACTGATGTAGCCAGTTTCTGGAAGGAGTGAAACCGTTCATTCCAAAATCGGGTGTAGGGTTCAATAAGTTGATAAGTTTTGGATTAGTGCTACAGTTCATGCTAAATCATACCTACTCGGTACCGATAAATAAAGTGTGCTTTGTGAGCTGTGTTGCCAATTGAAAAATTCCATTGAGAAGATATTTTTTTTTTTTGGGAAGCCTTAGGCCCTTTGTACACACATGTTTTTTTACCGTGAAAAATTACGATTTATTCACCATGTGTAGGCATGGTCTTCAGTGTTGTATGGATCTCGATGGATGCTTCTTGACGAACACGTTTTTTCTACGGCGCGGTATATACGCCGTACCGTAAAGAAATCGTGCCGTGTACAAAGGGCCAAATTCATGTGAATATGAATATTGATTATGTCATATAATTCATACATAACGTTATGTATGGAAGACCTTATACAACTTTCTTCTTTAAATTATTTATTTCTATGATCATGTTAACTGCTTGACGGCACGGTTGGCGCAGTGGTTAAGCGATTGACTGCTGCGTTGCGTGTCAAAAAAAAAAAAAAATATTTTTCCTCTTTTAGGTTTCTGGCTCGGCCCTGAAGGAAGGCAAGACTCACAGTGAAAACACCTTCTCAGTTGACACCAGGAACGCTGGTTACGGAGGTCTCTCACTCTCCATCGAAGGTAATTTTGAAATCCTTCTTAATATTATAAACGTGAAAGTTTGTATGGATGGATGGATGTTTGTTACTCTTTCACGCAAAAACTACTAAACGGATTTACATGAAATTTGGCACACAGATGGCTTATAACTAGGATTAACTTATAGGATACTTTTTATCCCGATATTCCCACGGGATTGAAACTTATGCGGGTGAAACCGCGGGGCGCAGCTAGTAATGAAATAAACTTACAAACATGAAAAGGTCAAGAATAAAGTATTGGCGAACAGGCTTCAACATTACCTGGTCTACATAAAAGATTTTTTCCTTTCTTCGATAAAGTAATTATTTCACTTCTTGTAAAATAACTTGTAAAAGATTCTTCAAGGAAAGTACATTTTCTTTTCCGTCGCCAAGTGACAGTATATTGTACAGTTATACCTAGTTAACAGCACGAAAAGGGTGCTTGTCTGTTGTATCTGGGTGACCAACGGCCTACGGCTGGTCTTTGGTCTTTAGATTACAGTTTACTGAATCGGGCCTCTGGACGTGATTTATTTATTTTTATTTAAAAAACGTTGCCCCACACTAGGAATTTCTCCTGAATCGTGGGTGCGTTTACAAACATTTAAACTCACATACACAAACAGCCAGACCCGGAACAACTACTTGTAGGCTATACAAATATTTGTTCCGTGCGGGAATCGAACCCGCGACACGCAGCGCAGCAGTCAATCGCTCAAGGAAGACTAATAATTCATGCTTTGCGCAGGACCCAGCAAGGCCGAGATCCAGTGCGCAGACAGCAAGGACGGCGTGCTAGCCATCAGCTACAAGCCGACAGAGCCAGGCTACTACATCGTCAACCTGAAGTTCGCTGATCACCACGTGGAGGGATCGCCTTTCACTGTCAAGGTAAACCCAAAATTAAAGTTAAAAGATCTCTTAGAAAAACATGGGCATAGGAAAGCGAAGTAAGTTTAGTAGTTGTGTAGTATTGTTTTTGTGTTTGTAAGTTTACCGAAAATCCTACTAATAATATATTATAAACGAGAAAGTTTATTTGGATGGATGTTTGTTACTCTTTCACGCAAAAACTTCTGAACGGATTTGGATAAAATTTGGCACACAAATGGTTTATAACCAGGATTAACATACAGGGTGGCAGGGACATCGTCGCGCAAACTGTAACCATGGATTCAGCACATGAGTTTAGACCCCATAGCGTCGAAATTTTTCGTCGGTTATCAAAAAAAAATCTTCTGTTTCATAGAAAAGTGCAATACATACGCGGTCAAAATTTATGGAACAGCAATTTTTTTTTAATAACCGACGTAAAATTTCGACGCTATGGGGTCAACAATATATTAACACACATACATTTACACTTCTTCTTGGGTAGTCGAGTTCTACAATTATTTATTTAAATGTATTTAGGTGACCGGTGAAGGCAGCAACAGGCAAAGAGAGAAGATCCAGAGACAGAGGGACCAGGCACCTCTCACAGAGGTCGGCACCAACTGCAAACTTACCTTCAAAATGCCTGGTGAGTTTGACTGCTCTTTTTTTTGTTTATTTCTTGATGGCTCAGCTACCATCATGATGACTAATAGAGAAAGAAGTATAAAAAGAAAAAGATATGTTGCGCTGACCTCAAATAAATTGGGCTAAGGACAGGAGAATTATGAAATCAAAATGAAAATGACCAGCCGATCGATTCTGTAAAAACCTCACCGTGAAAAGTTAGGTGAAGTGAGCTTAGAGTGAGCTGTCAATAGTGTCAATCCCTAACATTAGTTGGAATGACAGCTCACTCCACGCTCACTTCACCTGAGTTTTCACGGTGAGATGGTTACAGAATCGCACTGCAGTCCAGTCAGTGCAAACATTTGACAGTAATCGTGTAGCTCAACTCAGAACTTGAGGAGCTCAACTATGATGATGACGGCTAGGCTAGCCTTTGAGCACTGCCTCATCGGTTCGGTAGGTGCACCTATGTACAGTCACGAGCAAAAGTATGTATACACTAAGCTTTATTCAAAAGCGATTTACTCCTTTATTTTTTAATTAAATTTTATGTTGTTACGAACATAGCATTTTCGAACCCATAGGTTTGTGTTATGTGTCGTATTTCAACGTTGCATTCGTTATTTCACGAAAAAATCGCAATTGAAAGTTGCCATATTGGTGCTCGTGACTGTACACCCACATTTTTGACGGCACGGTTGGCGCAGTGGTTAAGCGATTGACTGCTGCGCTGTGTGTCGCGGGTTCGATTCCCGCACGGAACAAATATTTGTATGACCTACATGTATTTGTTCCGAGTCTGGGTGTTTTTCTATCTACAATATGTATGTATTTACGAAAATGTATTTAAAAAAATGTATATAAGTAGTTTATCAGCCATCTTGTTACCATAACACAAGCATTAGGTTGCTTAGCTTGGGACTAGATGGCGCTGTGTGAAATGTCCAGGGATATTATTATTATATTATTATTATTATTATTTCAATAATTATTAACATGACTTAACAGTCCAATGTAATAGGAAGCGAGTCTATTCCCACCATCCGGGCACAATTCCAGGCTCCAGGATGCTACTGAGTACTTACTTAAAAAAAAACTTAATAAAACTTTGCCCCACCCTGGAATCGAAACGAGGGCCTCATGCTTAGCAGTAGTGCTTGCGACCACTTCACCAACGAGGCTGTCAAATTAAACGAAAATAAACTATGAAGCTCTTGAAAAAACTTATTTAAACTTCAAATAAACTCATACTAGTAACATCCATCTGTCTAAGCTCTTACGTATTTGAACAATTCCCCACAGGCATCACCTCCTTCGACCTGGCTGCCACCGTCACCAGCCCGGGCGGAGTCTCCGAAGACGCCGAGATCCAGGAGGTGGAAGATGGCCTGTACTCTGTGCACTTCGTACCTAAGGAGCTGGGAGTACACACCGTGTCCGTTAAGTACAGGGAGATCCATATTCCTGGTTAGTATTTTACTATTTGCCTAAATACATAATGTTAATAAAAATGTATCGCCAAATCGCACAAAAAATATGTTAGAACTAAGTCTTTGCTATGAAGCTGCAAGAAAACAAAGAAAGAGCTAAAAGCTTTATGCAAGAAAAATAAAAAAAATTTTACTAACTCTTGTGGTGGCCTTAAGGCAGCCGCCGCTTGCGAGTTCATAACATGAAAAGTATAATAGTGCATTACTGAAATGAGATACTTCATGTATATTTGTTGAACACCAATATTTAACAGCAGAATGCTCATTCCTGGATGCCTGCCATAAACGTTTAAAATAATTGCCAAGTGCAGGGCAGTCCAACTCAGCATGTTTACCTGGCAGGTTTTGTGTTTGTACCATGAGTATTTTCCGTTGACCTGCATCATGTCAATTTTTGACCTGCTACATACTCTCTGGTCAATAAGCTGGCAGCACGGATTACATGAGATTATTAAAAACAGACGCTCTAGAATACTTTAGCGGTTTTACGCTTACCTACATATTACTATTTTCAAGCCTTTGCTTGATCCTTTGTGTTAAGTGACGTTCAAACGTCAAAAATGTATGGTTAAACAGTCAAATCATTACTTAACTTTTATGAATAAAGAGGTTTATTTATTTTTTTATTTTTATTTAACCATTTATGTATACACATATATAAACAGACATTGGAAAACAGAACAGAAAAAATAGGTACAGAGGTGATGCTTATTTCTTAATAAATCTCTTCCAGCATACCTGAGATAGGACAATAAATACAGAGATGTAGACAGCGTGTGATAGAGCAAAGGAGACAAACAATAATACATAGAATCAAAAATAAACAATTCACTTAAAAACTAAACAAATATTACGAGAATATATACATACAAATAAACATACATAAATACTTCTAAAATAAAATAAATACATACACAACTATGATGAAGTGGACAGATAGTGTTTTTTCACTCTTCTTTTGAAAACTACAATAGTTTGGCAGTCCCTAATGTCAGGCGGTAGTGAATTCCACAAACGCACCGCGTGCACTGTGAAGGAGTAGGAGTAGAAGTCGGTGGTTTATGTTTAGGATTAATATTTAAGTTTTTCCTAATCCTTTTATTTCTTTCTAGGATCACCCTTCCAGTTCACAGTAGGACCTCTCAGAGACTCCGGCGCTCACTTAGTGAAGGCTGGAGGCCCTGGTCTCGAAAGAGGTGAGGCAGGTCGCTACAACGAGTTCAACGTGTGGACCCGAGAGGCCGGTGCCGGTCAGCTCGCCATATCCCTGGAGGGACCCAGCAAGGCTGAGATTGACTTCAAGGACAGGAAGGACGGATCCTGTGATGTTTCTTATAAGATTGAGGAGCCTGGTGAGTGATGTTTATTATTAATTTCTTCTCATAAAACAGGTGATTATTTTCTAAAAATTTATAAGGTTTTTGAAAGTCTTTCAGCTTCTTATTCCTGAAGATCAAGCTGTAGTAGTGGTGGTCATCAAAATGAAAAATGAGAAGGCCAGTTCCCCAATCTCATCTCATCGACAATCAATGTCAAAAACTTGTCAAAAATGTAGGGAAATTAGAGGTATTTTTGACAGATTGATACTGAGATCAGACTGTGAACATTCTTAAAAATACGAGAATGGCCACTCTGAATTGAGTAGGCACAGTTTCGAGGTTCACCATAAACAAACAGTATTGTCTACGACGTTTTTATAAGTCAATTTAAATGAACCTGAAAAATTACTGATGCCATTAAAAAACTCATTACGTATTTGCTTGCCATATCTTCTAAAGCCTTACATTCTTTAAACATCGAAAAGGTTAAGCTATTAAGGTTTTATTGATAAAAAGGTTTCCTATATACCTATGCTAAATACAATCTTAAGGTGCGACCAGGCAAAATATTGTTTCCAATTGTAATGGCTGTTCTGAGGGATCCGTGGCTAAATAATTACAGCCGCACAGGTCGATCGATCAGGTTAAGCTACGCTTGCCGCGGTTGGACTGTGGATCTTTGCATACCGGGAACCCTTCGTGCTTCGGAAAGCACGTTAAGCCGTCGGTCCCGACTGTTATTCGAGGATCTTTGACAGTTGTTACGGGTAGCAGGCCTCCGTCACTCCATGTACTTGTGCGCTATAAGTGCCTACCGCCCAGCCGAGCGGTCTCGGTCCGCCGGCGGATCAAATTCAGTGCGGTTTTCGCAAGCGAAGCGCGCGCACGTCGTTCAATTTTAATAGTGCTGTTCGTTCGTACGCGTATTACGATGCCGTGTGGTGCCTTACGGCTTAGTGCTTTATTTGAAGTCGGTTCTCTTTTTTTAAGGCTTTTTTTTTCATTTCTAGTGAACATCTCCGAAGATCATCATCAAACTAAGAAGTATTATACTTATTTTAAAACGTTCTCCTAAATGTAACAAATCCTTTTCTGAAAACCGCATCGATATCGGTTTAGCCAAACGCGAGATTATCGCGCACAAACATACATACCTACAAACCATACAAGTCAAACTTCTCAGTTTGGCCTGTATGTCTGATCACCTCCTTTTTTTTAAGTTGGTTAAATATTTTATAAATGATAAAATTTTTAACTGCCACATAAAAGTCAGAACATATTCACAGTTCTCAATAACATAGATAAAAAGTTATGTTAATTTAATTTTATCGAAGAGGCAGCCCTGCGATTACTGTGGAATCGCGCGGTGCGAAGCAATCACTGCTGTACGCTTGAGCATTTAGGCGCATTTTAGCATACAGTGGTTGTTGACGCGAGGGAGTAGGCAATTATCGTAATAGGTATTGGAAATTTTCTACTGAGTGAAGTATCTGTTACGTAGTAACTATTCAGTAATCTGTGCGGGTAGTCAGAAGCCCTAAAGTCTGACAACCAGTCTTATCAAGGGGTATCGTATTACCCAGTAACTGGGTTGTGGAGGTCAGATAGGTAGTCGCTCCATGTAAAATACTGGTATTCAGCTGCATCCGGTTAGACTGGAAGCCGACCCCAACAAAGGCTAGGCAGATGTTGATGCTGAGTTGATGATTTATCAATCTTGAGGAGAGACAAGGTAAAAAAACAAATCCAATTGTAATGGCTGTTCTCTATAAATCAATCACAAATAATACTATATAGGTAGTCAATCATTGCAGCAATTTTTTTTAAGCAAGTAGCCCATTGCCTGAATTAAAATATCTAAAAATAAACCCCAAACAAAATCTATTTTCGCAAAACAATTTATATATCGACGTGAAAGAAACTGTTCAATATATTTGAATGCTTGTAGTAAGTTTTTAGTGTATGCTATTCAAATATATTTAAACACAATTTCTTGCTATTTGTAGCAATGACCCCCCCTCCTTTGTGTCACAAAAACAACTGTTCATAAATAAACAGACTTGTATTTCAATTGTTGACCACGCCTACTTAGCAGCCAGCCAATCAGCGTGCAGCGTGGCAAAATTTACTGCGAACCATTTTGACAGTTCGATTTTTAGAGTTCCTTGTTGCGGGGTAAAAAACGGACGGTGAATAGTGTAGGTTCCGGTCAGTGGCCTACCGGGTTTGTTGGTTGTATTTTGTTGGATTGTGGCTGTTTTATTCCGTATATAAAGATAGTATTTCTATTTATCATGGCTATGGAATTTACACAAAAATGAAAATCTGATTGGGCTAAAAGGTCTTTTAAAAAAAAATCATATTATTAAAATTACTAGCTGCGTCTCGCCGCATAAGTTTCGGTTCCGTGGGAATATTGGGATAGAAAGTAATATAAAGTAGTAATAATTTTTTGTAAATACATACATATTATACATAGAAAAACATCCAGACTCGGAACAAATACATGTAGGACTTACAAATATTTGTTCTGTGCGGGAATCGAACCCGCAACACGCAGCGCAGCAGTCCGATCGCTCAGCCACTGCGCTAACCGTGTTGTAAAATATCCTATATGTTAATCCTGGTTATAAACCATCCATGTGCATCCAAATCCTTACAGTAGTTTTTGCGTGAAAGAGTAACAAACATCCATCCATCCATAAAAACTTATACGTTTATAATATTAGTAGGATAGTAGGATTGATATTGACCTAAAAGACGACAAAAAGGGGTACAATTTTATTCAATCACTCATACCAAAAATGCGACTAAATTGTGAGTGTGTAACCTAATTAATTACTCTTGTGATGAATTGTTTATAAGTTCACCAAAACTTACATAAAATAGAAGATAACATATATCTCTAGAAAAAAGTTCTTACGGAACTCACTACCCAACTCAATTTCGATCTTGTCCTTACATTTTTTCAATTTGTTTTTATTTTTTTCGGCCACTGACCATAGAGGGGCGCGTTTATTTTTTTATAAACCTCAATGCTCGTCGCGTTTTCGGCACATGATTGTACCGATTTACGATATACCTTTTTGCTAATGAATCTCGTAATTCTTGAGACATTCCTTACTTTTTTTGAGCTTTTTACTCAGTGCGTTGTTGTTTGGATATAGATTTGAGCATAGACATATTGCAGACAGTCTCATAAACCGGTTTCGGGTGATTGAAGGTGATGCATTATTTGTTTATAGGTTATTTTTTGTAATTTTATGATAACGACATTGATTTATTTTGTAAGAAAAAGTTTCGGATTCATAAAAATACATCAATGACAAATGACACAGTGGTAAACATTTCAATATGTAGGTAAGCGATTTTCGTGGTGGAAATAATACAATATTAAGAGATTCTAAAACTTTTCATATTATAGTAGTGGTGGCCCAATGGTAACAACCTTGACTTATGAGTTGTAGCTCATAGGTTCGAATCTAGACTGGTGCTCTACTTTGTAGTATACATTATTTTATCACCACTGCTCTCAAATCGGTGAAGGAAAACACCTTGAGGAAACCGGCATGTCCTGGAACCAAAGATTCGAAGACATGAATGTGTCATCTACCAACCCGCATTGGGCTAGCGTGGTAGATTACGGCCCACTCCCTCTCACTGAGAGGAGGCCTGTGTCCCAGCAGTGGGAACATTATAGGCTGATTATGATAAAGAGGCTATTTTTGCCTTTCAATCATTAAAACACTCGAATATTCAACAAATTTCTTCTAACAAAACATAAACTTTTACTTTAAAATGAAACCATTATCGTTTTCTTACTTTATAATCTGTAAAAGTATAATACAGATAATATATTCGCATTCGTTGGCAGCGGCAGCTTTGACGGCCGAGCCTCGCGTTCGAATTTTAAAAAGTTACAATTTTTTATCTGTCCCCTGTGTAGAAACAAAACTGGAAGCTGTTTTGCTAGTTTAGGAATTTCTTGAAATTCGTCAATAATAACAGCGGGGGTTATGGATTTTAATGTTAAGTGATTAATGAAAACGAAAGGTTCATTATTTATACTTAAACTAATTCCATTCATTGAATAGGACTGATGTTCTTCGGATTTTGAAAAGAGAAACTATGACTAACTGTGTTTTTTTTTTTGTAAATGGGCTGTATTATGTCTATGGGGTAAACGGCTTTTTGACAGGAGGAACTAGTGACTGCAGCAACACACAATACATTGATTGATACACGCACAACACGCGTAAATGTCTGTAAGAAGCCATAAAAAAGATGATTCAATAAGATAAGGCAGTTCATATTTTATTACGCCTTTTAAAATTAAATTTTACGTAATCTGGAATATGTACAGACGCCAGCAGGTCAACCTACCCGAAACTGTCAGATTTTCCCAATCAACTTTGAACCTAATGCTTTAGCAATAGAGTCGAAAATCTATTAAAGAAATCTGACAGATTGTAGTAGCTTGATGTGCTGGCGTCTGTACGTTCTAAGACAGCTTTCGAAAAACGGTTAACCTAATGGACAGCTAGATGCACTAGACTTTCATAAAAAAAACAGCCTATGAGTAATGTTCCCTGCTCAGACACAAGGCTCCTTTATCCCCTTCTTTTACTAGACTTTCATTTTTATCAAAATGGCGCACAAACACAACACACTACAACAATAACCTCATTATTAAAAATGACATTATTAGTAATTGAAAACAATAGCTCTTAAAACTCGATTATAAATTCAACAAAAACACATTCAACGCATTAAATACCAAATAATCTTCAATAACATAACAGTTCGCAACACACAAACGTTCTCCCGCCAAAAAACATAACCAATCACGGAATAACTGTCGCCTAACAAAACTTAAGTCATTATTATTTTGGGATTGTTCAAAATTTTCTAATCGCGATACACTAAGCTTATGAAGTATCTCAAGACAAAAAGGGACCGCTTCTTTGTCGGAGAGTTCGCCATTTTTTTTGTCGCACAGAATACAATAGAATACGGGACAAATTCAGTTGGAGCCGGCATTCCTCGTCGGTGGTGTGCTGCAGCCATTTTAATTGACCGTCCGATGGTAATAATCGTTTAGGAAAAAAACGTTTTTAAAACGTACAAAAGGGTGGACGCGTTTTGACGGAATGTAACTTTTGATTCTTTGGACGAGTTTTTGACCGACATTTGGAGCACTGGGCTGTTTTGGATGACTAGAAAGTTTGTTGAAGTTTTTCGGTGACGCAATCTTGTTATGAAGGGTTTTGTAATGTTTTTAGGTTAGATGGCGTTTGCTTTTCTTTGTGATGACATCATAATTACATTGAGTTTCACCTGTTTTTCTAGGGGCGAAAAATTCTGCGACGGTTTTGGTATTTTGTTCATGATGTAACTTACCGTGCTGAAGTTTATAAATCCTCTATTTAACCGTTTTTTTTTTGATTTTCTGAGATGATTAGTGTGATTTGGCCGTTTAAATAGTACAGCAATAAATGTAAACATGTAAAAAGTAGTACCTTGAACTACTCCTCCTGCTTGCTCATGCTACTGTACTTATTAATAAGCTAAAGACTTACTCTGTTGGAGTCAATTTCTTGTCTTATTGAATTAGTGTTGTTAGTGCGTGTTGTTGGACAAGTGCGACTAAGCATTAACATTTTTCAAGAGCAACTGCCATCTAATCTCGTCACCCCAGTTATTGGGCAATCAAATAAAAGGTTAAGCGAATTGTTAGACTTACGGCCTCCTTCATCCACATAACGATTGTCAGAGATGTTGATACCTATTAGTACCTATGTCAAAAAGGACCGACGGCTTTACGTGTTTTCCGATGCTCAAAGAGGACTCTAATTGTGTTATTACACGACGCATGACGCATGACGCATGTTTACCCCCAACTTGTTATTTTTTGTGTGTTTATGTCCTTTTTTTTATGCGTCATGTTTGCCGCAAATAAATGCTTTTTCTTTCTTTCTTTCTTTCTTATTTACCCATTTCAAGACTGAGGGCCGCATTACAGCACCTCACTCGTATTTCTTTAAACTAGTTTTAACGAATAAATGGCTTAAAATTATTTTAAAGCTATGCTTAAGTCTTCGAGTGAGGTTCTGTGATACGGGCTTGAACACCATTTATATAATAAAAATTAAATTAATTCATTAAAAAAATAAATTGCTGTTCCGTACATTTTGACCGCGTAGGTATTGCACTTTTCTATGAAACAGTTTTTTTTTTTTTTGATAACCGACGGAATATTTCGACGCTATGGGGTCTAGCATCATGGTTACAGTTTGCGCGTCGATCCCTGCCACCCTGTATAAATAAATACAAAAACAAATCGACCGTATCGCTGTCATCCGGAAACGTGCCCAGGAGACTGGCAGCGTTGCCACATTGAATGGCAATGCTAATTCATTGGCCAAAGAACGACCCAGCAGAACGAGCAGCTCTGGTCACGTGAAGTGTCGATCAGCCAACGAGAAATTTAAATAAAAAGGAAATTTTTCAAAAAAAAATATCTTCATCTTAATTATATAAGTCTAGATGTAGATTAAAACCACTTAATTCAAACCCCATAATCATCTAATCTTAAAGCAATTAAACTCGCCAACTTAATTACGAATACAGTATGCTAATATGACATTAGCAATACAAAATGGCGGCCTTCCCCTTTAACATCAGTTAAAATGTCATTAAATGCAGCTGACGTGTCTTTTTGTCTCCTGGCGTTTGTTACATTGTGTTATGTTGATATCTATGAAGATATGGCAGGAATTTTCCAAGTAAACAGGGGTTTTTTTTAAAAAATACCTGCAACATAGTGGCCGTGGTGAAAAGATGCCTCGTAGGTGGACGGTAATCCACCACGCGGGCCCAGTGCGGGTTGGTATCACAATGTCTTAGAATTTTCGATTCTAGAATATTTTCGTTTTCTCACGATGTAATTCAAATAATATAATCATAGTTAAATTACCTGGATCACATTAAGGCTAATGTAAAAGCAGCATATTAATAATAATAAATTTATTTCAGACCAAGTTCATAAACACACATTACAATTTTATACACGAAACATACATACATACATGAAAACACATACCTATACAAAAAATACACTAAAACAAGTTATTTTAAATATTGGAACGACGCACGATGAGTGGTCATCAATAGCCACACCATTGGACTGTCTATCCTATCGGCTACTATAGCCACCAAGCGGTTGGAGCTGTCGCGCACTCGCCGCATCATGGATGCTATCCATGTCCGCATCAGTGCGTAAAAATCTGGCACGCCATTCTCCGCGAACATCCCCAATGCACTGCAAAAGCGCGGCAGCCCCAACATAACTCGCGGATTCGCAGAGCATTGTACGAGCTTTTTGTATAGCTGACCCATAGGGCACACGTGTACATACATAGATACATAGATTGGCAATACGCTCTAAAGAGTGTAATTTTCACCTCCCTAGTACAGACGCCAGCAGGTCAAGCTACCCGAAACTGTCAAATTTTCCCAATCAACCTTGAACCTTAATGCTTCAGTGATAAAGTTGAAAATCTATTAAAGAAATTTGACAGATTGTAGTAGCTTGATGTACAACGTGCAAACCTACGAGCCAGCATGTTACATCGAGCTGCCAATCCTCTGCCTTCCCTCTCCACGTCCACGTCGTCGGACAGACTATCGGTGACCCAATGCCCCAGGTACTTGAACTTTGTGACCCTGGAAAGCTGAGCGCCCTCCAAGGTGACTGGTGGGACAGGACTGGGATATTGAAGCTCCTGACCACCATAACCGAGAGCCATAGATACCGTCGCTGTGGCCTATAGCTGGAATCATCATCATAATCTGGATATCATTCGCTAGGCTCCATTTGCCATTCAATCGGTCGGCCTATCGGGAGAAACTGCTGTCTCTCCCAAGTGGCACCTTTACACCCGGTTCACCGCCTTCCGTTTTTATTTTGCCCACAGCTGCCATTTTAAGGCCATTTGGACTAGGCCATCGTAATGTTTCCAGTGGGATAAGAATTCGTAGCCCGTTTCATCCACGGCGCAGTACGATTTACGACTTTACCATACACCACCGCGCCGTATACGCCGCCATCTCAGTGTTCTTTCCAAGCAGGTCTATTATACAGGTACGGACGCCAGCAGGTCAAGCTACCCGAAACTGTCAAATTTTCCCTATCAACTTTGAACCTTAATGCTTCAGCGATAAAGTTGAAATATATTAAAGAAATTTGACAGATTTTTAGTAGCTTGCTGTGCTGGCGTCTGTACAATGTAAATTAAATTTTTCTAATCAGAAATCGTAGACACTACTGTTGAAGTTACGTTTAAATTGGATATATAAAACTGAATTACCTCCGGATAAACTTCTCCATACAATTTTATGTCTTACATCCTCTATAATGCAACAATTGTCACCCATAGTCAATTCTAACCAAATCTCTGGTGACAAAATTCTTCCTTTTCTCTCCTTTCAATAAACTGACGTAACACCAAGAGCCACCTGCGAAATGTTTTATCCGCAAAAAGCTAAAATTCAGTTTTTGCTTCAACAAAAACTTTTTAATAAGAAACAGGAGGAAACGGGCCGGGCATCGAACCTTTAACATGTCAATACCACTATTTTGCATAGCATACGTCATTATTTGAAGCACTGGGTGGTGGGTTGCACTGTTGGTTTAACTGTGGTTAGTTTTGATGGCATTCGTTTCAACAACTTTGACAGTTTGAGACTGACCCGTTTGTATACTACGTTGTTTAAAGTTAAGAGACGCTTAAACGTCAGAAACGTATGGTTAGTCGCTTATCGTTACTTATGTAACTTTAAGCAACGTTTTTAAATAAACCCCTGTCTTAGGCACACAAAACCAGAGGGCAATTCTGGTATTTTCAGGAATTAATCTCAGTCGCAATCTGTCAAAATACCTCTAATTTAAAAAGTTTGTGACTGATTGTCGCTGAGATGAGATTGCAATGAATGTTTTTAAATACAGGAATGGTGAAAACTCTAGGATGTTAAAACGCCCGTTTTTAACTGTAATTGAGAATACCTACTACAGATTTGATTATGCAGAATACGAAGTCTTAGGAAGGGCTAAGTAATAACAGCCGCACGGGTCGATCAATCAGGTTAAGCTAGGCTTGTTGCGGTTGATCCGTGGATGGGTGACCATCTTTACATACTAAGACCTCTTCGTGTCTCGGAAAGCACGTTAAGCTGTTGGTCCCGGCTGACATTCGTGGATCTTTCATAGTCGTCACGGGTAGTCAGAAGCCCGAAAGTCTGACAACCAGTCTTATCAAGGCGTATCGTACCCAGTAACTGGTTGTGGAGGTCAGATAGGCTGTCGCGCCATATAAAATACTGGTATTCAGCTGCATCCGGTTAGACTGGAAGCCGACCCCAACATAGTTGGGAAAAGGCTAGGGAGATGACGATGACGACGTCTTAGGAAGATAATTAAATAAGTATTTTCTAGTATAGCTTTTATGAAAATAATTACTTAAGTGTAATGATATCCTGTGGTTTGTTCCATGCTGCTGAAAAGGATTAAGGTTTGTAAATATTAAAATATTAGGTTACTGTCACTTTTATCATTTATTAATTAAAGGACTGGTGTTGCCAAACTCTTACAACTAAAACTTTATATTTAAAATATTTATTCCTCAATTTTCATGATTGCACCTACCTGTGTTTGTCTCTGCATCGCCCAAAGGATGACTGCCTATGGCATTAAGTCCGCCTCTGCACATTTATATGCTTAAAGTATTAAATAAATAAGCTCTTAACCGAATTTCGGGTCGAATCCATTTATATTGCCATCAACATTCACAATCTATTACCAAAGTATAAAAAAGATTAATTAAGTTCCGCCAAGGATATCCAACTCTTTCATAAAATATTTTCCTTGAACGGCAACCTTCCTGATTAATCTTTAAGTCCATGGTGGAGTCCACCCTTCAACTAATTCCGAAACAAAAGGATTGTTTCCGAAAATGTCTACGATCAGTTTTTTTTTGTCCAATCAGCAAAAACCTTATCGAAAAAAGTCCGACTCGGATGTAAATAAATCTGTAGCAACTATATGGCCACCGCGGAGAATTCGTTCATATTGAAAAACGATAATCAAGTGAGAGAAGTTGAATGAAGACGAAGGGTTCTGCAGCAATATTTTTGAAGTATTACTAGTGACTACTTGTAACCTAAGTTAAGCCCTGAACTGATTTTTGTAATAGATTTTTCATTATGAAGACTAGTAAAGTGAATTTGCCATTGAAAACAAATGAAAAATCTTGGCGTATCGATTTATAGCTCGTTCATTTGGGACCCCAGCTGACATACTGAAGTACTAAACGAATACAGTTATAATTACTCACACAGTAACATACCAAAATATTTAAAAAAACAGCACTATTATGACATTCCAAGGCCTTTGTCTTAGCCAGAAATCAATTATCACAACCACCCACAAATTTAAAAGAAGATGAACTGTGCACAGATGCCTAGGCTTCCCGAAACTCCGTTCTCGGCATAGAACCCTAAATAAACGTAGAAAATGTAAATATCTCAAGTCAGTCGCCAAGAATTATTGGATGCATCGTTAGTCGGAGCGACATGTACTTCTCATTTTTTTACAGACCAAACAGTATTTTTTGCCATTTCGTCAGGTTTTTAGAGCTTCGCGAATTTATTAGTATATTTGTCGGTGTTTTTGGGTGGCTGGTCGTATTAGAATACGATTTGTTTCGATATTTAATTGGCTGTTCCGGTTTTTTGTGGGGAAAGGCTGTGGGACGTTTCCGGATCGGTTTGCGGTTTGATTTTGTTATGTGGGATTGGGAGGGTTAAGGAGAATCGGAGTTTTTGACGAGAGCATTAACTGAGACAGAGTATAGGCGATAATGATTGCAATTGATCACCCGGCGGTATACTATTGTGTTTTTCAAATGAGTAACTGCACAAATCATAGCCCATCAAGTATATAGCCTCGACCCTGATACAGCCCAAGTATCTTAAAGTAGAAACAGAAACCTCAGTTTAATAATAACTGTCACTTCCTCTTTGACATACGTCATACGACGTCATAGGACGTCATTGCACTACGTGATCTTCGTCTTATGTGCTTGTAATTTAAGATTTATAATATATATTTATTTATAATATATATAATATTAAAAATATTTAATATATGTTATATATTTTTAATTTAAGATTTATGAGAAAAGGGTCCCGATAGAACCACTATTTTCTGTCACCAAGCAGTGGCTTGGTGACAGAAAATAGTGGTTCTAAATGCTTTAAACAAACTCTTCCCGTACTTCCTCCACTGCCTATTTATTTTTTACCATAGTTATTAGTGCCATTCGCAATTAAATCATTTCTCTTTTTCCCTAGGTGAATACCGCATCGGTCTCAAGTTTAACGAGCAGCACATCCCAGACTCCCCCTTCAAGGTCTACATCTCCCCAGCAGTTGGAGATGCTCATCTCCTGGAGGTTGCCCAGTTCCCAGACTCGGCACAAGTGGACAAGCCTACCCAGTTCTATATCAGGCTCAATGGGGCTAAGGGTAGCTTAGATGGCAGGGTAAGTTTAAGAGACAATTTTTTTACCTTCTCTTGCCCAAATAAAGTTTGGTACATAATTGCAACTGAGCGTTGGTAAGACTTAAGAATGAAAGCGGCTTTTGGCTAAGTAATAACAGCCGCACGGGTCGATCGATCAGGTTAAGCTACGCTAGCCGCGGTTGGTCCGTGGATGGGTGACCATCTTTACATACTAAGACCTCGCCGTGCCTCGGAAAGCACGTTAAGCCGTTGGACAGGTCAGATAGGCAGTCGCTCCATGTAAAGTACTGGTATTCAGCTGCATCCGGTTAGACTGGAAGCCGACTTTAAATTAGTTGGGAAAAGGCTAGGCAGATGATGATTAGCGTGGGTAATACTGAGATTATTTTAAATGCTTGAAAAATGAGGTTAACTTTAAAGAGGAACATATGTACGGTGCTACCTACTTGATAATAAATGAGGTTAACTTTAATTTTAACTAAAGAGGAACATACGCTGCTGTACCTACTGGGTAATAAATGAGGTTAACTTTAATTTTAACTAAAGAGGAACATACGCTGCTTTACCTACTTGGTAATAAATGAGGTTAACTTTAATTTTAACTAAAGAGGAACATACGCTGCTTTACCTACTATAAATGAGGTTAACTTCAAATGAAACTATTTATAAACAAATGACACAGCTACTATATCAAATTACTTACTCCTACGACTGCAAACTACGGTTTCGTGATGGCACTAGCTTCAACTACCGTAAAACATATTTAAAGCCATTTCTCTAGATTAACTGTATGTCTAGGGTGTGTTAGATAAACGAACTAACTGTGTTTTGATAAAAAGATATTTATCTTTAGAAATAACTTATTACCGCACCTTAAAGTCATATAAACAACCGTCAACCGTCCATAGCCAGATATCGTTAATTTTACAATTTATTATCGATTCGAAGACACATGTCCAACTTTAAACTACGAATCGACAATCAAACCTATTGAAACTGGACAATGATTACCATCCCTTAAACCGTCAGTATTACACAAAGATACAAAATCACACACTCCCTTAAGATCTTTAAAAATTTACGAAGCAAGCTAGACAATGTCTTCTAATATACTCTAACTTACCCCCGAGTCCGTTTGATTTATTGTGAGAACATGACGATCGGCCATGTCCGGCTGTGTCCAAGATTTATGATCGATGGACCACTGTGCAGTATCATACGTGCGATTATTTCGCGTTTAGGGCGGTTTTTTTTTTGGGTAAAGCAGGGATTTGGTGCAGTGTGTGAGTTTTGATTTTGTATGTTTGTTAGGAGGAGGGAGTTTATAGCTATAGTAATATGTATAATATATAGATGTTAGGTCGCTTATTTAAATATTATAACTACATACAAAGTCGTTAGTTGGAGACTCTATAGAAACTTTATCAAATCAGCCTGTAAGTTGGGACATTCTTGCGATAGTTCCCGGTTTTAAACCAACATTATGTAATCTCAAACTCAAAGCATTTATTTCAATTAAACCATTTACAGGCACTTTTGAATTGTCAAAATTAAATAGTCGGTCAGTTAGTCAGAAAGTTGAAGCTAGTTGCCCATTTCAAAACGTAGATCTCTATGGAGAAGAACGGGTAAGAAACTCCAAGGACACTCTTTTATTAGAAAGGAACTCTAATCCGTGGAGACACTAGGAATGATTGGACGACTATATTTGGTGATGCCTGCAGTCCAAGCGTCCAATTTTCATATTCATATTCGTTTATTTGCATTCCACAAGGTATACAGATGAAGGGGCCCGTGGCTAAATAATAACAGCCGCACAGGTCGATCGATCAGGTTAAGCTACGCTTGCCGCGGTTGGTCTGTGGATGGGTGACCATCTTTACATACCGAAACCCCTCCGTGCCTCGGAAAGCACGTTAAGCCGTTGGTCCCGGCTGTCATTCGTGGATCTTTGACAGTCGTTACGGGTAGTCAGAAGCCCGAAAGTCTGACAACCAGTCTTACCAAGGGGTATCGTATTACCCAGTAACTGGGTTGTGGAGGTCAGATAGGCAGTCGCTCCATGTAAAATACTGGTATTCAGCCGCATCCGGTTAGACTGGAAGCCGACCCCAACATAGTTGGGAAAAGGCTAGGCAGATGATGAAGGTATACAGATGTTCACAAAAGGCTTATAGCTAAGAGCCGTTGTAGACCCTGTCAGGGCACAGTAATATTATACTTATAAATATTTATTAAAAATATAGATACGTAGAAACAAAAATCAAAAATAAAATTGTACATGAAAACTAAAAAATTACGCTCACATAAAAAAGTTAATAACAGTAACATAAATATAAATAAATCTACGAGTATTATCAGGGTAAGCAGGTAGCTATTTAAAAAAAATACTATTTTTACATTTAGATATATAATTTTAAACCATTTTCCCTCAATATTTTGTATTATGCCTAATTAGATGTCATGTAGCCCTGAGTCTAACCACTCTTATACATAGCAAAATACATACAGTGGCTAGAGAGAAAAACCTCCAAAATCAAGTAATTTCTACTACTACGAAGCAGAACTAAAACAATATATTTCCGCACAGTGTGTCTGCTCTAACCCCACATTTTGTGGCCAAAAAAATGTAATAAAACTGCCTGACCGCACGTGACCGGGTTGTTACGAAATAAATCATTTTCACGCTAATATTTTATAACAGTGTGCTCTACGATGAATATTGTGCCAAGTTATGCCAAGTTGTGCCATAAAAATTAATATGGGGTTGCGAAGTTTGGCTCCTTGAGGGAGAGGATAGTGGAAAAAATGGGACGGTTTTTAAAGATTTTGTGTTATGTGCGTAAAAAACTATATTATGGGGAGAATGGAGATGAAGTCTTCGAAGAAAGTAGCACGATTGGTCTGATTGTGTTGTTAACTCAAACTTCAAAAGGAAATTAATCGTAAAGTAATTCAATCATATGGTATCAAATAAATGATAAATGATTTCACTTTTACACGTCAATCATATTTTAAAAACTAGATGAGGTCGGCGTGTCCTATCTGACTAATCTGAGAAGAAAGGCCGAAACAAACTCAGAGGTCACGTCTCATTTAATGTCCGGACATAATCTTGGTCAGATCATATGTAGACCATGTAGATATATGTATATATATATATGTTTACCCGACTACGGCAAAGCCAAAGGAGGGTATGATTTTAATGAAATATATGATTAATTTTAACTAAATATTGAGTACGTACTTTTGTAAACATTTTAGGCAGAAATATAAACTTTGATCATTTTATTAGAACTATAACATGTTCCAGAAAAGTAGTAGAAAAGAAAATCCATAGTCCCGTACAAAAGGTTTTTTTTTCTATACGCAATAAGATGTATATGTCGCAGTCAACTGGTTAAATTAGCCGTTTAGTCAACCGCCTAGCCTTTGGAAGTAGTGCTCGCCTTACTTCGTTCTCTCGGTTCGCACGCACTTCTAACCTGAACTATAATTTATTGAATATCATTCAGGCCGTTAGTTGAACGGCCACCGTTTAGTTAAAAAGCTAGGCGGTTAATTAAACGGCTAATTAAACCAGTTGGCTGCGAAATAATACTCGAAAGGACTAGAAGCCGAGCTCAAAAATTGTTGGGTAAAAAGGCTTGGCAGATTATGATGACTCGGGATGACTTTTGGTGTCGCATTAATTAATTAAGCGACAGCGGAAGAGTTAAAAAAAAACTTTATTTGTACCCCAGCAAGACAGTAGTACAGTCACGAGTACCAATATGTCAACACTTGGCAACTTTCAATTGCGATTTTTTCATGAAATAACGAATGCAACGTTGAAATACGACACATTACATAAACCTATGGGTTCGAAAATGCTACGTTCGTAACTATATAAAATTTCATTAAAAAATAAAGGAGTAAATCGCTTTTGAATAAAGCCGAGTGTATTTTTGCTTATGTCTGACTGTACATTAATTTAATTCTACAGAATATTGATCTTATAAGCTAATCTTATTAAAAAGCAATTATCTCTGCTAATGACGCATGTCCAAGATAGCATACTTGTTATTCTAAAATAATATAATTATTAGCCGATGAAGCAAATAGTCGGGATTGGGGTTCATTAACTCATTCCATACCAGAGGCAAGAAGTATCTTAAATAACTTACTGAAAACTTAACCCAAACCATCTTCCCTGTCCAGGTAGTGGCTCCATCAGGCAACACCGACGACTGCTTCATCCAGAACATCGACGGGGACCAGTACAGCATCAGGTTTATGCCCAGAGAGAACGGAGTCCACAACATCAATGTGAAGTTCAACGGAGTGCATATTCCTGCGTCTCCTCTGAGGATTAAGGTTTGTTTCAATGGATTTTTTAAATTACTATTATGCAGTGAGACCAGTGGTGCTTTAGTGGTAACGGCCTCGACTTACGAGTTGTAGGTCGCAGATTCGCACCTGGACAGGTGCTTTAATTTGTTTAAATAATTTTAACACTGTTCTCAAAACGGTGAAGGAAAACATCGTGAGGAAACGAAGGTCCTAGAACCAAAAATTCTAAAACATGTGACATCTACCAACCCGCACTGGCCCTGCGTGATCGATTACAGACTCCCTCTCGAAGACACACACAGGCCTCGTCCTGTGTCCCAACAGTAGGAACTTATATACTGATTATGCTAAATATGAGCTGTTACGTAACTGGGTTGTGGAGGTCAGATAGGCAGTCGCTCCATGTAAAATACTGGTATTCAGCTGCATTCTGTTAGACTGAAGAAGCTAGACAGATAATGCTTAGCTGGTACCCGCATTTCATGAACCCAAGCTTAAAATATCCCATGCGCTTATTTCATCAATGATTTTTTCTTAGTATAAAATGTATTTTATTTAAAACCTTTTTGTGTTTGTACAAAAAACTGTGGCTACGTAAGATCTGTGCGCTACGAACGTAGCACACATAACAAAGATAGTTCTCACTCGGTATCATAGATGGCACTACCCATCCTCTATATAGGGGCGCACAATACAACACATTCACTAACGAGTCCTTTTTGAGAGCAACTCTCGAAACACTGTTTTAAACAGTTTTCAACAGATAGAAGAGCTGTTTTAGAACAATATTTTTTGTTTATATCTATAGAGACATAAACCTCTTGTCTCCTCTCGAAGAGAGTGGAAATAAAATATCAAAATACTTATAATATTTATAACGTTGTCCATTCCATGTACAGACGCCAGCACATCAAGCTACTACAATCTGTCAAATTTCTTTAATAGATTTTCAACTTTATCGCTGAAGCATTAAGGTTCAAGGTTGATTGGGAAAAATTGACAGTTTCGGGTAGCTTGACCTGCTGGCGTCTGTACCTATGTAACCATTTTGGCATACTTGTGCCGTCGAACTCTCGCCTGTGATAATAGTGGTTGACTTGAAGACGCGGAATCAAAAACGTTCAAAATCTAATCGCAATCTCATTCATTACAGCGACAGTAAATATCAACACTTGCGAAAATATATTTTTCTTAGAAATTAGAGATTTTTATTTATTTATTTACTCTAAACATACAAATGGACCCAATGGGATATTGTAGAACACTTACAATTAACATACACAGTTCAAGGAAGTTGTTTTTATCATAGCAAATTCTATACGGTAAGCATACTATATGGTAAGCGTACGAGACGATGGATTACACCTACATTCATTAATGAATTACCTGAAGGTATAATCAATCGTGTTCAAAGTAAAACCTACCTTAAAAGTGTCCTAAGGAAACATTACCTGTCGATGTGTCTATAGTTGCCGCGGCCGATCGGCGGCGTCGGTTGACTGATGTCGTGGGTTCTAATCCTAAGTTTGCTCACCACAGAGGTACTAAGGGATGGTCTCATGGCGTTTGTAGGCTGATGCCGCTGAGTGTAGTGACTGTGGTTGTAGAATCTATGGTTGTGGGGGTAACTGCTCTGTATTTACATGCGGAATCTTTGCATACAGAACCATGGTTTTAGTTTTAATTTTTCTAACTTAGCTTTAATCTTAATGTTCAGTCAAGCAAAAAGTCGTGCAAAATCCACGAGAACCTACTGCCGACAAATTGCTTTGCAGTTTGGCAGGTGTTATATAAATATAAAGCTGTTACATTATGGATTAAATAAATATATATAAAAAAAAAAATACGTAGCTGTTCTTGTAAATTCACCCAAAGCGGAACAGAATATATCTAAGTCCTCAGCAATGAGCTTGGGAGTGCGGAGCGCACTCGTGAGCGGCGCCTCGCGCAGCAAGTTAGTTCGCGCGCGCGGTTCCACCAGCAACCGGGGCTGACGACGTCGACCCACATACCCGGCAGGCATGACTAGCTCCACCCTTCGCCATACATCCGCATTGTGTATCTTCTCTCTAATTACCTTAAAGATATAAGTCACTAGTGTGAGTTGCCTCCTGACCCTTAGTTCATTATATCCGACCAATTATGACCTTATGACAATATTTATGACCAATTGAGACTGAGATCAGACTCTGAACATTCCTAAAATTACGGGAATTACCCCTCAGAGCCTGAGCTGGCCTAGCGTAGTACGGAGTTTCAATAGAATGCACGGCCAGCTTACACTGGTTTAGTTACCCCTGACGTGTCGCCTCTTGTCTAATAGTACGCCAAAATGTAATTACCCAATACAGATTCTAATGTTAAAAACAAAGTCTTAACGTCCACATAATACGGCTTCATATTTTCTGCGTTAATAATCTTTCATTGTTTGTTTAGGTTGGAAAGGATGATGCTGACCCCGCGGCAGTCCATGCTCATGGACCTGGACTGGGAGCAGTCAAGACTGGTGAGTTATCCGAATAATTAACTACTAATTTTCATATAGGAAAATACAGATCATTGTTAGTCATTTCACACTGGTTAGCTGGAACTCTGCGTACAGGGTATAAGACACATGGACGCGCAAAATGTTACCATGAATTCAGTACACGATTTAAGACGCCCGAGCGTTGTACTTTACGTCGGTTATTTAAAAAAAAAAAAACAGTTTTTCATACAAAAGCGCAATACCTACACGGTCGAAATGTATGAAACAGCAGATTTTTTTTTAAATAACCGTTTCCACGTCGATGTCCCTTACTTCTAGGCTGAATTTCAGCCTAGGCATTCAACCTCATCAGAGATTAGCCATATACGCGGTACATAATATTATAGTGCACAAGTGTGTGCGCAGACACTGGTGCACTCACTCTTCCCTTACACCCTGTTTAAGGTCAGGATTTTGGTACTGACGCTAATACCTTCATCAGGATGTAACCAATCTCGCCAGATAGGAGGTTCAATTTATTTTGAATTTTCTTTGATACTATTAAAATTCTTCCCTAAAATTGTATTGAACATATTTAAAACCATTGAACTTTCCTAAACCAATAACTTTGTCTTTTTTAGGTGTGAAAACAGACCTCATCATCGACACATGCAACGCCGGAGTAGGTCTGCTCGCCGTCACCGTGGACGGACCTTCCAGGGTCGCCATGGACTGCACGGACATCGATGAGGGCTACAAGGTAATCATTATCAGCATTTTATTCACCAGTGAACACAAATCTTCATGCTCATTCCCTCTCACCAAGAGGGAGCCTGTGTCCCAGCAGTGGAAACCTATAAGCTGATTATGCTGATGCTCATTCCGACTTGTGAGTTGTTAATGACTCAGGCCGACGCTGCTCTCAAATCGGTGAAGGAAAACATCATGTGGCCTAAAACCAGTGGGTCCTAGAAACGAAAATTCAAATACATGTGTCATCTACTACCTCGCACTGGGCCCGCGTATTGGATTACGGTCCAGTCCCTAGCAGTTGGTATGTAAATTATGGGCTGGTTAAAACATAGACCTAAAAAAAATGGTATAACACTGGTAGAGATATAAAGAATGATCGTGGCATGCTGTTTTTGTATACACCTGTTTCACTTCTTGTCAAACCCACATGTACGCGTTTATTTTCTCTTCTGGAAACCATAATGGTCTTAAAGCTTCAACACTTACGTGTCATTTTGGTGTGCAGGTGCGTTACACGCCTCTGGCTCCTGGTTTCTACTACATGAGCATAAAGTACAACGGTGCACACATTGTTGGATCACCATTCAAGATTGAAGCAACTGGTAAGATTATTTCGGTCTATTTTCCTCTGCATTAACTTTGAATAGCAGCTAAAATTTTTTGCCTATCAGTGTAACAGTAGAAGTAGTGATCCTTTCTATAAATGATAAATGATAAAATGATAAATGATAAATGATTTATTTTGTAAGTAGGTTTGTACAAACACTTTTACACGTCAATCATATTTTAAAACTAGATGAAGTCGGCGTTTCCTATCTGACTAGTCTGAGAAGAAAGGCCGAAACAAACTCAGACGTCACAGTCTCTTTTAAAGTCCAGACATAATCTTGGTCAGATCATATGAAGACCATGTAGGTCGATGTCTGAGATGGTCTTTTGAGGAAAGAACCACACAGATTGAGAGGACCTGTCCAGTCAGTGCACGCATATGTCAGAAATCGTGCAGCTCAACTCAAAACTTAAGGAGCTCAACGGTTCGACGAACAATACCAAAGAAAGGACATTTGGGTAGGCCACATTAATTACTCAAACTGCCAGACCATGACAAAACTAACAGAACAGAGCGAAAAATAAAAAATACCCACATAGTCTTCACATTCACAATAATTAAAATAATAGAATACTTTACAAAGTAAGCAAATGTCATAGTATATAGTATATATCAAATTCATTAATGTCAAAATGTATATAAAAAAAAAAAACAACAACAAAACAAAACAAAAACATTCAATATATTGTAAAGATTGGAAGCAGCTTAATCCCAAGCCTTTTTGTCCTCGATATAAGCCTTAACGGTATAAAAGGCTTTCTGGCACAACTTACGTTTAATGAATGATTTAAATTTATTAAGGCCTAGATCTTGAACGGGGCTTGGAACTTTGTTGTAGAAGCGTATACATTGGCATCTGAACGAGCCACCTATTTTCTTGAGCCTTGTTGTAGGTACAACAAATTTGTGTTTGTTTCTAGTATTTATATCATGTATATCACTGTACTTTTTAAACAATTTTATATTTTTATGGGCATATAAAAGATTTTCATAAATATACTGAGAAGGCACAGTCATAACATTAATTTCTTTAAATTTGCCTCTGAGCGAGTGTCTCGGACTCAATTTATAAATTGATCGAACAGCTCGCTTCTGTAAAATAAAGATAGTCTGAATATCAGCGGCATTTCCCCACAATAGAATACCGTACGACATTACACTATGAAAATAGCTAAAGTACACTAAACGGGCTGTCTCTATATCAGTTAAATTACGAATTTTTCTAACCGCGTATGCTGCGGAGCTTAGCTTTTTTGATAATTTATCTATATGTGGACCCCACTGAAGCTTAGCATCCAAAGTTATGCCCAAGAATACTGTACTGTCTTCAGGATTCAATTCTTCGCCCTTTATCAACACATTGGTTTTCACCTGCCTAACGTGAGGTAGCGTAAACTTAATGCATTTGGTTTTTTTCTCGTTTAAAAGTAAATTATTAACATTGAACCAGTGGACTACTTTAGAGATCGCGGTATTTACATCGTCAGTAACCTGCTGCTGACGTTTAAGTTTAAACAAAAGTGAAGTGTCATCTGCAAACAACACTATATCATGATTATCCTTTATGAGGTACGGCAAGTCATTTATATAAATAAGAAACAAGAAAGGGCCAAGAATTGAGCCCTGTGGGACTCCCATTGTTACTATAGATCCGGGAGATCTTTTTCCATTAACATCAACGCTCTGAATCCTCTTACTCAAGTATGAGGTAAGAAGATCCAGAGCAGTGTTCCTGATTCCGTAGTGGCGGAGTTTCCTGATTAACGTTTCGTGAAGAACGCAATCGAATGCCTTGGACAAATCACAAAAGATGCCCAAGGCATCGCATTTATCTTCCCAAGCATTATAAATATGTCCTAAAAGTTCAACACCGGCATCAGTAGTTGAACGACCCCTTGTAAAACCGAACTGTTTGCTATGTAATAATTTATGTTTATTAAAAAAAAAAAAAAAAAAAATGGATTGGATTTATTCGTGGATTTACTCGCAGAAACATTTAAAATAGAAGAAATAATTAAAGTTTTTTCTGTCAGCTACTATATTATGAAGATCAATCTTATGGATTATCTTAGGATACAATGATACGAGACGATGATGATGACGAAGTGTCAGTCCTCCAGATTTACCAGACTGCGATTTCAATCGTCAATGTTCCTTCATAATTTGAATTCGTTGACCATTTATTAACCCTATTTATCTTATCCACAGGTGCAAACTTAGCCGAAGTAGGTGCGCAAGAAACATCATCAGTAACGGTGGAGACAGTCCAGAAAGTGGCCAAGTCTATGCAGAAGCAGGGACCAGTGCTGCCGAGCTTCAAGTCAGACGCCACGAAGGTGATCAGCAAAGGAATGGGTCTGAAGAAGGCGTATCTTAACAAGCACAACCAATTCACGGTTCATGCTGGTGATGCTGGTAAGTTTTTGGAGATTTTATTACGCTTTTTGGGTCTCTTATGGAAAAAGGTAGCAGTATGTTCTGGTCACATTTGACTAGGATTGCTTTGCAATCGATTTTGGTCTTCGTCTACATAATAGTCCGCCAGACTGAATTTGGGCCATGACGATCAATCTCGGTGACCAGCTTCCGGCGCGGGAGATATTATAGTGCAGGCGTGTGACACACAAGTGCACTCTCTCTTCCCTCACTCTCATAGTCCGATGGGACGATAATCAGACACGACCGGAGAGAGATCAGGCGCAGGACCAACGGCTTAACGTGTGCACTGAGGCACGGATGTATGTGTATCACACAGACAACCTCCAAACTCCGGGCAGTTACAAAAAAAATCCTGATGGAAAAACTCAATATCACTTCGCCCGGCCCGGGAACCAAACCCAGGACAGGGCTCAGCAGTCGCGCTTGCAACCACGAGATCAAAGGGGCCGGGGCAGTCGTCTACATAGCACTCCTTACAAACTAGCGGAATGTTTTCATCTTCGAAATAATGTAATTCTGTTCCATCAGACTATAATTACAGCGTAGATAGTTTACGAAGACCCATAAGTTTAGCTGGTATGACGATTTTGAGGTTTCATGTTCATTTTGCATATTAATAAGGCAGGATGTACCATTTACGACGAAAACTGAACTTATTTGTTTATCCAAACCGTCACCAGTTTAAAATAATACTTACTTCTTCAAGCATTTATGTTCTCTCAATAAAATCTCCTATATTTCATCAGGTAACAACATCTGCTACGTCGGTATCTACGGACCCAAGGGTCCTTGTGACGAGGTCCAGCTCAAGCACAAAGGTAAGAACAACTACGAATGCTGGTACGTGGTCAGAGACAGGGGAGACTACATTGTCATCGTAAAGTGGGGAGATGACCATATTCCCGGATCCCCCTACAAAGTTGAGGTCTAAAGGATGCAAGGAGGATGGAAGCGCATACAGACCTTTTTTTGGCAGTTCTTTTTTTTAAATTTGGATTTTGAAAATTCGATTGGATTATTTTCTAGTGCATTTTTTATCTAGTCAAAACTTAGTCTATTGATAGTAAAATTACTTTTTAGCTAGATTTTTTTATTAAATTCGAATCTGTATGCGCGATCGTAGTTTTAAGTTATAATTATTATTTCCTTAAAGCATATTCAGATATAGACTTGAAATTGACATCTAAACTGATTGTGTTTGTAACTCTAGCAAAGACTACTTTTAAGAGTTAAATACTCTGGCACTAACTGAACCAATCAATGTATAGACTCTATGTAATAAAGACAAAAATATTATTAATAATTGTGAAGTCAATACCTATATTTAGTTTTTATTTCTAAGCTGTATCTAAGTATGTTTTAAGTTTCCTATCTTTTTTTATGATCAAAAGCTTAATTATGCTACAGGATAACGAAAAGGTTTCTGTAACCATCTTCTTAAATGATCTCTTATACAATGTGACTTTTTTATTGTTTTCATCTTTGCATGTGGTGATTCTCTGTCATACGTATTATCGAATGGAAATTAAAAAAAAAATGTCTACCCCGTCCACTAGATTAACCGTTTTTTGTCAGCTGTTTTAGAACGTACATATTCCAGTACGTAAAAGTTAACTTTAAAATGCGTAGTAAAATAAATATATAAACTGTCTTATCTTATTGAATTATCTTATTCATGGCTTCTTACACACATTATAATACCGTACGTGTATCAATCAATGTATTGTGTGTTGCTGCAATCAGTATTTCCATCTGTCAAAAAACGGTTTACTTAAAGGACACGGTATATATATGGAGTTTAGTTAACAAGACTAAGTCGCTCCAGAATGGTGATTTAAAATTGATTACAACTTAGGTATATACAATGTGTAACTGAATTAATGTACATTATGAAAGTAGTTTGTTCAGAATCGTTTACTGAATCGATTTCTGTAATTTTTAATATAGGTAATATTTTATCCCAAAAATAATTAAAACTACGTAAATTACTGTCACACTTCCGCTGTGCAGTCAAAACAAACCAAAATGGATGAAATACACACTGAGCTAGACCCTTATACGAGTGCGAATGTGGGTATGCGTAAATTTGTAATGTGACCATAATTTTCTCCCACAATCAGTATAAGTAATAAATAAAATAAATTATTAAAAAAACAATCTTTTTTACATAATAATAAAAATTCAGTGTATGTATTATGATTATAACATAATATTCTAATTGGGGTGTCTGGTGGTGTGCGTTAATTCCGGGACATGTTGTATAACCAGTATAAGCTGACTTCTGATTGTACGAAAAACCTATACAATGCAAGGTCAGTAGCTAAAACTGGAAATGTATAGCTTGATGTGTTACCGTGCGTACTATCGATTGGTGAATTGATAACAACTTAGGTACCTACTACCTACCTATATCGAATCAGTGTCTCTCTTTTCCATCTTCTGATTTTCTACAGCTTGGTCCTGTATAAGTAAATTTAGGTAGGCAAAGGTATTCAACCCTCACTGGGCTCGCGTAGTGGATTATGGCCCACACTTCCTCTCGTAGAGAGGAGGGCTGTATCCCAGTAGTGGGGAACATTATAGGCTGTTTATACTAAGTCAATTTGCTACATCTCGAGCCAAGTTTCCTTATTTTAAGTTTTACGTCTATCGATTCTATATTTTCAGTTAACCACTGAGAGAGTCGAATTTGGGGTGAAAATGGTTGAAATGTCACAGAGTAGTCACATCTTATTAGTCAAAACCTTTTCACTATCCATCCCGTGTTTTTCTTGATCCTTTTATTCTTTGTAATTTATTTAAGTTCATCAAATTTTCATCGCAATTTCCTGTTACATTAAGGCATTTTTCAGAATTTCTAACAAAGATATACGTAAATGAATAATAAAAACACATAAATTGTTTGTTTTTAGTTTTGTTCTGCGACAACGATGTCGATGTCAGTTGTAATGTCGATAGATTATTGTGACATTGTTTTGTTTTTGTTTTGTAGTAACGTTTTTTTTTTGTTTTTTTAGCAACGGAGTTATTTTCATTTGTTTTTAGTTGCTTTTTTAGAAGTTGTAGGCGTATTTGTGTAACTCCATTAGTAAGTTATATTTTTTTACTAAAAGCTAAGTCGAGTCGTATTTTAGGTTTAATTTTTATGTTATATTTTCGTCAGACTGAATTTTTTATTGAATATTTTTTACAATTTTTCTATCGATGTTTTACAAAAAAATTAAAAATGTTTGACACTCGGCAGATCGAATGTTTCGTTGTTTGCCAAAGTTATTTTTGTTTGCTTTACTTTGGCAAATAAAGTAATTTTTCCACGTTGTCGTATTACAGTATTCTGGCCAATTTATATGATTCTCGTTTAGTATTTAGGGCGACTAAATGACAATACATATAAAGTATTAACTCAAAAATATTCCCGTTAATTTATAAGTTTAGCGAGACACAATTTGCTGCCCAAGAATTTTTGCGAATTTTTAATGTTTTTTTTTTTTATTTAATCTTTTTTACAAATTCCTCTACGTCTTTTTTGATTAAAAGTTGTTAAATTGTTAGAGGAATTTTTGATAAATTCGCTTATAATTTTTGGTTCTCAACTTTTGGTAGATATTTCTATGTTTTAGTGAATTTCTACTCAAAGTTTATTTGTTAATTGTGCCTTAGCGTTCTCATTTAAGTATTATGTATCTGCTTTCAAATTTTTGTATGGTTTGTGTATGGACTTTGCCTACGTAGGTAGAATGATCCCGTATTTGTAAATACCTATTTTGTAAGTGTTTAATTATTATAATGTATTTTGCGACTGTTAACTAAATAAAAAGAGGAAAGTTCTAAAAGTTGTTTTGTTTTCGAAGTTCCTTTAGATAATTTTATAGCAGGGTTATTGCGTAACAAACTAACAGCAGGAATACATGTTTCATAAATAAATATTCTGATTCTGAATGGTTTTCATTTTGACAGTTCGACAAAATACATTGCGTTATTTACGTTGTTGAGCAGACTAATTTTCCGAACATATGAAGTAATGGATTGGCAATATCTTCAAAATGATTCAGTGTGTTACGCAAATTAGCGTGCTCTTCTCTTCTCGCACTGTTCTCTTTCACGTGGTTTGTAGTTTTCCAAAAACAAAATCCATTCTTTCTTATCAAACACTTTACGTTACGCGAACTGTAATTCCAACAATTTTTTAAAAGTGCACGTTTAAATTCAATTAAAAGTCCTACATTAATTTGTAGACAAACCGTAAATTAGTAATACCGTTCTGTAAAAACAAAACAAGGTTAGTCAACAACAACATGTCCACTAAAACCGAACACGTGTTCGTGTTGTTGGTGGACATGTAACCTGCTACAAAAATGTGGTAATTTCACGCAACCGCTGGCATCTCGAATTGAACAAGAAAAGAGAAATACGCCCCAAACACCTACTAAGTACCAGAAATAAGAGATCTTATCCATACAATGGATCTTCATCACTTCATTTTAGAAAGAGTAGGTGTACATCAATCGGCGCTTCCCAAGACCGGTCCGTGGATGGGTTACCATCCGTTACATATCGTGACCCCTCCGCAACTGGTGTCTCGAATTAAACCTGGGAAGGGTTTATTTGTATTATTTACTATGATGGGCTTATGACACTCTTTGATTGTATTTTATTGTACCTTTTAGTTTTAAGTTATGGTCTAACCTAAATTGGATTGCTATAAGTATTTGATGTGTGTAATGGACGTATTTAAAATCACTTGATGCTGTGTAGCGTCCTACGTTTTTATGTTTGTACGCCGTTCAGGCAAAACATGACTGTCAGATAATTTTATGTAACATCTTGCATGCCATGTGCTCACATACTCATGTTTTGGACAAATAAAAATTATCTTAACTTATCTTATGGGAAACGCGCAGTTTTTGGCATTAGATAGGTACTTTTGATTTGCGGTAAGGGAATCGAACCCTTAATAGAAATTACGTACTATCACCAAAACCTATATCTGACCATTTTGTAAATAAAATCCCGTGCACATGATGACCACAGCTGCGTGCGTAAGTAAAACAAAAGAGGATCCTTTTTAGGTCGACTAATAATATGCGCTGCAAGCAGGAATAGTCCTTACTGTGGTCAGATATAGATTTTGGTGATAGTACTTCTTCTACGAGTACTGTGTTCTGACTCAGAGACAATCTCAGGATCTGTTCAGTACAGCAATTTTCATTAAAAAAAAAATAGCTCTAAATTGTGGTATGGGAATCGAACCCGTAACCGAAAATACGTACTTCTTCTACTGTCTACTCTACTCAGAGACAATCTCAGGACCTAGCTATGTTCAAGAGGTACTAATAATTATCTTGTAATTTCAGAAATATGGATGTTTCTGATGTTGTGAATGTGGAGTCAATAGTTTTAAGTATTAAAAACAGTACAAGGAGGATTCATTAAAAAATAAAAGACACAAATATAATTCTTGGCATAGTTGTAATTAATTTTTAATCAATTTTAAGTAACAAAAAATGATTTTCGTTCATTTTCATCAATAAATCTTAAAACGAGAACGCTAGAAAAAGCGAAAACTAACGTAAAACGAAAAAAAAAAAATTACTTACAAAAATATCGTATTCATAATAATAAGTTTACACTTAACTTAAAAAAATCAAATTACAATATCACATGTCTACTTACAATAGAGAGATATTGGCGATTTTTATTCCCTTAAATCCAAAGTTCGAAAAAAATTGGGTATTTAACAACTCTTGGCTCATTGTCATGATACAGTTAATATACAATAGTGCTTACTTAACAACAAATTATCGGAAGAAATACTTATTGCCGTTATTTAACATTAAAGAAAAAACATATTTGTACAAGAAAAAATAAAGATTTGGCTAATTTGTGACAGACAGACGGCCATCTTGCCCCGCGGACCCCTAACGAATAACCACAACCTAACATTTTTTTTTGTTATAACTAAAAAGATCAATAGCAAATTAATTAAGAAGGAAAATAGACATTCCTCCAAAAATAGTCACTCTTTCCCATTCCATCTCCTATCACATTTTTTTATTAATTTTACCTACTAACGCTGATTCGTTCGAAAAATTAAAACAAATCAACAGTTTCCGTGTTCGTATACATGAAACTAGTCTAAAAAATCGATGTACGAAGGGCCTATTAAGTACGGAAAATAGGAATACTATACAATTCCGATGTACGCCACTACCCCTGAGTTCTTAAGGCTAATATAATTGAGCATAAGCACTTTTAGATATCGTAAAGTAAACAAAAAAAAACTTTCTTCAATAAATTTCAAGGATTTTTTTCTCAAAAAATCGTAATCGTATTTACAAAATATTTACAAAAAGTGCATCTTTCATTGTGTGACGTAAAGAAGCGATTTTGGCCACTCATAAATGTATTATACACATGGGGAATAATCTTTTAACATTAGAAAATATATTCGACCCGCAACGGCTTAGTAATAATTAACTTAATTTTTTGTTTGTTAAAACACTTAAAAAACAGGAAGAATACATTTTCTAAATTTTTTGAAAAAATAAAAATACTAAAAATGATAGTTGTACGATAGATAAAACTAAAAAAAATACATAATATGATCTAAGTAGGAACTGAGTGCAAATGTGATGATTTAAGAGATCTATTATTATTCTTAATGAATACAATAAAAAATGCAACAGAAGTGAGAAGTGAAGAACTTGTGATAATATTTTGTTCAAGTCGTTCAAGTCACTTGTATCAGTACAAATACTTGTGTTTGTCAGGAACTTTTTGATTCAAATATGTTTTATTACTTATGTTAATAGTGAATAAATTACATCGAAGTAGATTTCCAATGCAGTCTCACTCAAAAAATTTAATGTCACAAAAAATATTTTATTGGAAAAATTTAGATGCGATTTTTTCGTTACTTTCAAAATGTAATTTAACATTTAAGTAATGTAAAATGATGATTTTTCTAATAATTAATATACAAATAAACAATCACTGGGTCCAAATTATGCATCGATAAAACATTATTATGCATTAATTGCAGAAAAAAGAAAATATAATAAAGATATCAAACATGACTCCGCTAGAGTTTTGTCCGTGTTAAAGATTAGTTTTCTTTTTATTCAGTGAAAATGAATATGCGTCCGAGTTGCTACGAATGTTTGATCGATAATTGTAAAGTGCTGAAAAAATTTGAACAAAGACGAACCAATAAAATAACATCAAAAGCATAAAAAATGTAACATATCTAGCTTTAGATAAAATATTTAATATCTATACCCATATCACAAATATAAAAATTCAATTCAATACGAATCGTGATTCCTCAAGTCTTTTCTTCTCCAAACTAATTCAGCAATCCAAATAATAATAATTGCTATCAACCATAATTGACGATCAAACCCCCGGATCAACTGGGTTGAAATGAACCAACCGTAAAAAAAAAACTAATCAACAACCCGTAAAATTGGAAAATAAATCCGAAATCACATTAAACCCATAAAATTTTGTTAACTACTCACAAAATTTTGAGTATCCATACAATTTTATTTCTAAAAACATGAATTTGTTTCTCTAACGATAAAACCGTAATACCACTGTCTTCGAGAGCGAGATTCTAAATATTTTTTTTTAATATTTCGTTAATTATACAACTAGTAATACCATTATAAGTACATACTATAGTGATTGTACCTACGGTAAGTTACTGCTTATCCTTGTGCGATAACGCATGGGGGAGGATGTGTTCCGCGGGCAGCAGGGCCGAGGGTTGGTGAGCGTAGTTCCTGATCTGATGCAGGGATATCAGCTGGTTGGGGAAGGAGTTGGGCTGCTGCTTGCCTTGTTGGAAGTGGAGAGGATCGTAGAGATACGGCCGCGTGGGGAGGGCGCTGTGATGGGACAGTCCATTGAGGTGAGGAGCCATCGAGTTGATGGGAGTAAACGCAGAGTTCGCCGCTGACGACACAGGGGGTTGGATGCGGTCGTCCTGGCTCTCATGCTGAGCGAACAGAGCTCGCTGGTGCTGCAGCTGCTGCTCATGATGCTCGTCGGCTTCTCGCTGCTGATGGTAGCCACCTTCATCAGACATATGCGCCGCTGAATCAGGGCTAACCTTTGGCCAGTAGGGATGGTCGCCAAAAGGCGCTGCCGTTGGCGCGGCCGCTCCCAAGGATCTATTCAATCCACTCAATCCTAAAGCAGATATCGGTGGCCGCTTGTCGGCCCTTTCCGCATGCTTATTCATGTGCTTACTTAGGTACGTTTCCTGCGTATAGCTCTTGCCACAATACTGGCATATATGAGTCTTTAGATGCTTCGATTCTTTGTGCTTAGGGATGTGTTCAAGGAGGTCCTTCTCGTGGGTGAAGCATTTGTAACAGGAGTTGCATTTGAAGGGTTTATCTGTCTGGTGACAGCGGCTGTGGCTTTGGAGGTTGGAGAGCTGGGAGAAGGCTTTGGTACATCCTATTTGGGTGCAGCGATAGGGCTTATCTCCGGTGTGTGTTCGGATATGCTGTTGAAGGTGCGACAGCTGGGTGAACTTCCTCTGGCAGATCTCGCAGCGGTAGGGCTTGATGCCCAGGTGGATGCGGGAGTGTTGCGCCAGGTACGAGGAGTTGGCGAAGGCCTTCGGACACTGCGTGCAGCGGTAGGGCTTCGCCTCACGGAGGTGGATCTGGGTGTGCAGCTGCAGATCTGCTTTTGAGCCGAACACCTGAAATTAATAGAGAAAACATCTGTTAGTTCTATGGTAAGGTTACGAAGTATTTTTGAAGGAGATACGAGTGTAAAGGTGGTTTACACTAACACCCGCTCACAAAATAATTTTTAATCAAAAAATTCTTGGTCGCTTGCACAAATCGTTAAAAAAAATCAATTACTATAACTGCAAGCCAACACCAAAAATAAACTCCAAAACAAACTGAATCTTACAATCAAATTTCAACACCGCCGTTGTAAACATCATTGAAATCATCAAAAAGTGAATTTCGCCCTTGAACGACATCCGCGGGCAGCCGGAACAAATGATTCTCGTCTTTTTTTATTTGCCCACCTCTTAATAAAGACAGGATGTTGGCTTCACGGCGTCTTCCACGCGTAGTAATCGCTTTGACTTCCTTATATACGTCTGGGTAATCAGAACCTTTGACTCAGCTTCTGTTGCTGTACCTATTACTTATTAGATGTCCAATATAAACTAAAAAGAGGCGCAGACATCGACTTTGGGAATGTTCTTGAAATAAGGTGGTGGTGATATAACACTTTTGAATAGAGATGAGTTTAAAAGGATAGTTCAATGACAGATGGATATGGATTTATCTAACACATAAATAGCATGAAATTAAAACAGCTAGATTCCTCTGCTAACGCAGTACGAATAAACTTTATCAAAGACTGAATTTTAAATAAGTATTTGTATACACGTGCCAACAAAGGTCGGTACTTTCGGCGGCACTGTTCGCGCACTAAAGTGTTTCGGTATACCATTGATACTCTTTGTGATATCCCAAATTAGTTTCTAACTTAAAACTGACACGTCATCTCTTAGAATCGTTTTCATCTAACAATGAGGCTGCTAGCCACGTTCCTTCGGGCGCTACCAATCCACGATCAAACGATAATGATCTTAAATCTAAAGCAAATAAAGCTCAAATTATACCATCAACAGTTGACTCTGACGGTTGTAGTGCCTCACAATGAACGTTAGGGAATGTATTTGATAAAATAGACGTAGCAGACGATTTTGGATTTAAATAAGGTTTGTATAGAGTTCCTTTTGAAGATAAAGGTGTAGGTTTTGATTCTGCCGGCCGGATTCGTTCGGTAGCACGTTGCATGACTGGCGAGAAGTGCGAGACACGAACGCAATTGGTCACAGATGGAACATAATTAAAGTTTGGGGCACTACTTTATGTTGTGAAGCAGTAGATTCGAGGTGGTGGATGACTTTTAATAGGTCTTCGTGAAGGATCGTCTCGTAAGGAATCTGTGTTAAATTGGTGGAACTAGGAATGTCGGTTTGTTAAATCGGTTGTAACAGTTAGAGGATGCTGTAACATTCCCCTAAATTACATCTCTGATATCCAACAAGATGCACACAATACCAAATGATTTTGAGTCTACGAAACATTCGAAGCCTTGAATAACTTTGATGAAATGTCTGTAAAATAATATAACAGACATAAAAATAATGTTTATATTTAATTGAATATAAGTATAAGAGACGTCTATTCTATTAGTCAACAAACAGCAACATAAAGCTTAGTCTTAGGTAATCGAGAACAGCGTAAAAACTGAATTGACAATTCAATTGCAGGAAAACTGACAAAGCGTCCACAACACGAAGTAATTGAATAAAAGAAAAAATCTAAATATTGTCGCACAATGAGCAATAGACAGATAGAACAGCTATTGAGTGTAATGTATCTATCTTTAATATACTATTTTCCTCTTGTATTCAATTTAGAAGCATCAATGGTTTTGGGGTATATAAAGAATTGCTTCGATATAGACACTGTTTGAATTGAAATAGTCTTTACTTCATCATTGTCCAGTTGACTTTAGGATTTATGTGTGATTGTTATTCAATTTTTACATATAACATAACGCCTGTAATCTCCGAATGGTTAGACAGAAGTACGCTTATAGTATACCCACATTTCACCAGTTATGTTAAAGTCCCATATAACAGAGGACGAGCCTATTGCTATCAACCGTACCCAAATCCTTGCAAAATTCCAGATGGAAAAACTCAATGACACCTTGCCCGGCCTGGATGCATATTTTTTTTTTGTTATAATTGTTTAATTTAATCTAAATTCTAAACATTTTCTACTAAATCACTCTAAGAGATAAAAATTTCGTCAATACCTCCGCGCACTTGTTCATCGTTATCAACGTATCATACACAATTCACATCGACTTCGAAAGATATTATAACATATAAACTGCAGTAGGAGCGCAGGTCGGATAGCACGGCACGCCAGCATTAATTACATCATCCGTAGCGCTCTTGTCACCAGGGTGCCAGCTGTTTTAGAACCCAACGGCCTGGCACGCGAGGATGGGAAGAGACCAGACGGAATGACCATAATGCCCTGGAAGTAAGGCAGACCTTTGGTGTGGGATGCAACATGTGTCGACACTCTTGCGCCATCCCATCTTCCTAGCACGGTGGGCTGTGCTGGAGCAGCTGCTGCTGGTGAAAATATTCCAACCTGATTGGAAGTTATATGTTCGAGCCGTTTGGGGTTGAAACACTAGGACCACGGGGTTCGAGTGCCCACTTGGTTTTTCGAAATATCGCCAAGCGGTTAGTCGACTCTTCACGTGACCAGAGGGCTGGCCTGTTTCTTGGTCAAAGAATTAGCATCGCCATACAACGTGGCAATGCTGCCAGCCTTTTGGGTACTGTTCCTGTTGACAGCGATGCGGACGAATTTTTTGATGCCCTATGATTCTTTTGCTTATTTTTTCACATGTACACATCGTTATTTTAAATATATAAACTATAAAGCCATCAAAATTCAACAAACTATGCTTTATTGCCTAGGAAATTTGGCTTCCAAAGTGGTTTCGTTAAAAATAAACCTGTATCATTACAGCTGACCTTGGCAACTGGTTCTACAAGATAATATGTGTTACTATATGCAACATTTTTTCACGAAATTTTATTCTATACAATGTTGCTGTGTTGTAGAAGTTTTTATTATTTTTCTCTAGAAAACTAAAAGAAATTGGTATTTTAAATTATGCGATCGTTATTTTGATATTTATAGAGGGAGAAAGATACTGTTTTATTCATAGATTAGACTGTAGAACATAAACGAAGCAAAAGGAGTATGTAAGGATCGTAGGATCTTGACGTTATGTAGTTTTTGCCTACTCTCATGAGAAAATGCCGTGAATTTATGTACTGTACTGTAAAATCCTTGGTTTTATTTGCTGTCTGTTTTATCGCAAAATGTTAAACGTACACGAGAGATTTTTATTGTTGACCATGATGAAAATTAAAAGTAGTAATTCATATTTAAACTCTTATCTTCTCATACTTAAGAAGAATTCTTCCATCTTTTACCTTAACAAATTAAACTAACTACATACAAGCCATTGCAAAAGTACTTCTTAACATTGCAATATTAAAATGTTTATCAATTATTGCCACTAATTACGAAGCAAATGTGTATTTAGATTTACTACTTGTAGGAAATAATCAAATCAGCGAACCGTAGCGATGAAAGAATTAAAGTGGTTTTAATGTTAAGATAGCCAATTTTGCTAAAGTTTAAGGAAACTACAGTGATTATTTTTTGGTAGTTGTTTTGGCAAAGATTGGGACAAGATAGAGGAAGCTGTGGTCCATAATAGTCTTGAATTGTTGAGTTTAGTTAGGTAATTATTTTTGAACGAGTTGAACAAATTATACCTATAATGAATTTAAAATCAGCTCTCAAAACGGCGATGGAAAACATCGTGCGGAAACCGGCATGTTCTAGACCCAAAAATTTGAAGATATGTGACACTGACATGTACCAACACACACTGGGCGTGCGTGGTAGATTATAGTCCACTCCCTCACACCGAGAGGAGGCCTGTGTCCCAGCAGAGGGAATATTATAGGCTGATTATGCTTAATTAATTTGAAATCAATCATAAACAGATAATTGCAGTAATTTTTAAGACAAGTGACGTTTATTTAAAGCTGGATACGGGTCAGAAGAGAATCTATTTGTCACTCTTTAAAACCGAAAGATAAAACATGACAGCTGTCATAATAACCCTATTAAAATCAAGACAAGATTAGGTAAGGGTTGAAGTGAGGGCTGGAGGGTTAAGGGTTATTAAACACTGGTCGTCAGTTACGGCTGTCCCACTGAAAAATGTAGTGTGGCGGAGGAGGGTTGGAAAGAAGGTGTAATTTTTTAATGGTAATTTTTCTACAAGGCATAACGTTCTTTTTTTATTTTGAGAGAGGAAAAGAGAAAAGAGAAACAACGAAATGACCACTTAAAACTCTTTTCAATACAAAAAAGGATCGTCTTGAAAAAGTCATGTATTCTAAGAACCTTTTTGGCGCAGCCGTGAGGCACACACTATTGTTGTCTGAAACATTATTGATTATTTTACTAATTTTTTATTTTGTGTTTCACGAACTGTGTCCAAATAAACTTTTTTCTTGTTTTCTTTCTTTCTATGTAATAGGGGGAGGGGGGGGGGGAGGGGGGGGGGGGGGGTTCCATCAACCGAGCACAAACGGTCTCGGCCTGCTCCTGAAAAATTCCAAATGGAAAAATCTAACAACACTTTCCCGGACCCGGGAATTGAAACTATCAAACCATCCTAATTGCACTACCAATCTTAATCTGAATCATTTTGAAGGATATTGCTTACCCATTGCTTCATATGTTCGAGAAATGTCGGTTCAACAACGTAAATAACGCAATGAATGCTGTTGAACTGTCAAAATGAAACGAAATCCCGCAGGAACGATCGGCAGTAGCGAAACGCGGGTAGCGATGTGAGATAATATCTTCTCGATACTAGTATCCTACGAATATTAGAAACGCGAAAGTTTGTGAGGATGGATGGATGGATGGATGTTTGTTACTCTTTCACGCAAAAACTACTGAACGGATTTGGATAAAATTTCGCACACAGATAGTTTATAACCTGGATTAACACATACAATACGTTTTATCTCGGTAGTACCTACGTTCCCATGGGACCTCCATGCGGGTGAAGCCACTGGCAAAAGCTAGTACTAAACAAAAAGATAGCACAATAATGCCGCCCAATTAAAAAGTATTTAAAGTCTTGGCTAAACATGACTGATGAGCAGCATGTATTATTCATTCGAGCACAAAGGCCCCTTGAATAACTACAGGCATTTTAAGAATTAAATATAATTCTACTAAAGTTATCTAGCCGCATCTTGAGCAGGTTGGGCGGGTCGGCATTCCGTATCATAATCAATTTCATCATCGTCTCTGATCAGACAGCAGGCATCAAGTTATCATAGCGTGATAATTTTAGGTGACGTGTGAGAAAAATATATATTACTATAGATCGAGATTGATAGAAAACACTTTGCATAGAAGATGCATAGTTATGTACACACGGCTACACATCAAGCTATGCAAAACTAGTATTGGCTGACCGTTCATTGTGAGAAAATATCATACAAAGTGAGGCTAAGACAAACTGGTTTTGTATAGCTTGACGTGTAGCCGTGTGTACCTAACTTAGATTGGTGCTTTAGTTAGCATAATTATACATAGTTCATAGAGTTCGTTTTTTCCACACTGAATTACCCTAGTAATATTATAAATGCAAATGTTTGTGAGGATGAATAGAATAGATGGGTGGATGTTTGTTACTCTTTCACGCAGAAACTACTGAACGGATTTGAATGAAATTTGGCACACAGATAGTTTATAACCAGAATTAACACAAAGGATACTTTCTAACTTATGCGGGTGGAACCGCGGGGCGCTGCTAGTAATCTATAAAAAATCACGTGTACTAATTCGTATTCGCGAATCCACTCAACCGATTTCATTGAAATTTATATATATGGTTGGTTTCAGCTTAAAAAATAGGATAGTTTTGGACCCGATGAGAAGCAGGTCGCTAGTAATAATAATAATGATGATGGTAGTAATGATATGTATGAAAACATCAAATCAATCAAAATCAAAGTCATTTATTGAAATTAGGCTGAGCATCAGCACTTTTCGAACGTCAAAATGACAAAAGACAGTCCCCCAAAACGCCCGCCCTTCACCACTTCCTAGTGCTTTCGCTGGGAAGAAGAAGTGGCGCAACCAACTTCCTAGTAGCACAGCTGTCTGTTCATCTTCAGGTCTGTGATATATTTTAGTCATTACCTAGAGGGGAATATATTTTTAATCCCTACTATTCATTGCTTCTAGCTATAAGAAATGTCTAAATAATTTTTCCAGTACAGAACTTTTACCTAAAGTAGCTTAAATATTTTCGTATCCAATCATCGCTATTTTTACGGCAATGCCATTGAAAGCTACTAAGGAATATTCAGCGGGTAAATAAGCTCTTACACCAAAAGTGCTTATATTTTCGCGCCCTTTCAGTATAGAAACAAAGCCTTCGAAAAACACAAAAAAATGAAAACTAATTTTCTTAAAACCCTCCACTTTTCAGGGACAAAAAGTGCGGGCTGACAAAAAGAGCAAGCCAGGACGGGCCACTTTTTGCCTCCCCAAAATTATTATTAATTGTAAGCATACATTCTGTCTGTTTATCTGTGGACATTAGACCCTAGCCAGGGGCGGATTTTCCCCTTAATAGGGCATAGTTTTTGCCCGCTCAGATTAATTTTCGCGAAAGCTTAGGGTTTCAAAATGGCGGCCGTCCTGGCGTTTTTTGGTTGAAAAATTGTGTACAAGATTTGTGGTAGGGCTTGTTTATCGTGTTTTTGTCTTTGGGGGTAAGCAGAATTGCAAATACAAAAGGCTGGCATGCCATAGATCAGCATGTAAGGACGTTGGGACTTTTGTAGATCATTAAATCGTTTGTAGGTCAATTGTATGCTATTTTACTGGCACAAAAGTGTGACTGTACATTTTGTGGCTGTGTTTGTTAAATAAGATCATTTGTAACTAAATATTTCCCTACCCATTGGTTTAATTAACTGTACCACTAATTAAAAGCAAAAAACTGTTATTGGTCCGCAATTAATACAAGCAAATAAATCAAGAAAATCCAGTACCTACACTACGCTGAAACCGAATAACATCGTATCTGCAAATCCTTGTCAACAAAATGACATATGAGTGACACTGCATAGATTAATTCTTAAGACCAACCTCACGGGAGATTAAACAGTGCTTAAATCTCGTTTACAAATTAAATCTTTTCCTAATGCTAAACAGGTTCATCGATTTGTTTATGTAAATTAGATACCATAAATATGTTATCGCGACTTCTTATTACCTACTATTTAGAGAAAAAGTAAAAGTTATGTCTTTTTTTCCTGTAAAAACTATTAAAGAAATTATAGTTATTAATTTATTATGTATTTTTTTACCTGTCTAAGCATCGGTTCTTTTAGATTATCATCGAAATAAATTAAATAAATTATTTAAACAAAAAAATAACGTTAAAAAGAACTAAGTATCAGTCTAGGAAGTAATAAACGGTTTAAAATGAGGAAAAGATTCACAAACTTCAATTGCCGCCTTCGGAATTGATTACGATTCAATGGTACAGATAATGTAACGGAATTAATTTCCCACTTATCCATTGAACCAATCCAATTATAATTATTTAATTAAAATTTAGTTTTTGCAATTATTTTCAGTGTCAATTAATTGATTTATTAATTAAGTACCTTTTAATGCATTGTTTGTGGTTTATTATGTTTTCTACGGTGACATCGGGACAAACGATACTGAAAGACGGCAATATTTTCTCACAATACAACTATTTTCAAATAATTAAGTAAACACTTTAGTGGTTCACAACAAAAATTCATTAAAAATAATAACATTAAATCGAAATCTCAAGTTATTGTTGCAAAATTTTGATTAAATCTCACGGTTCTCCAATGATTTGTATTGTTGACCATTTAATCCGATCTTTTGTATTTCAAACGGAAATCTAATCTCTAGGGGATAATCGTGCGACAAGTTACATTTTTACAATTTTTCTAATATAAAAATTCAATCAGAAACGTGAAAAGACATAACTGTAAGCATATTTTATTTTTTCTGTTATTATGTCATGAAAATTATTGGTATTGAAAAAGTGTCGGTTTTCTCAGACGGCCCTGGCGCATGATTTTGGCGGCAAAAAGTTGATTCTAAGCCAATGTCACTATCGGCCATGCGTTAAATGTTGCCGCAACTGATGAAAAAAACCGAGTAATCTAGGTAAATAGCGAGAAATCAAGCGGCAATGTTACTAAACACAGCCAACGATAAGTAGATTGATATTGTAAAGTTTCGTAGGTATAGTGAAGTAAAAATATTTGAAACATCGAAATGGTCGCTTACGCGTTCATTGCGTAAGGTTGGCGCGAATTGAAATGTAGAAACTAGGCCTAAATCACTTCCTAAAATTATTTTATATTAACATTTGAATTTATATCATTGCACAAGGTATTGCTTTTTTGAATGGATTAATTGGATTTTATGAAATTGTATAACTATAACTATAAATTTTGCATGCCTGAATTGGTACAATACAGTGGACAGCGCATTCACTTAACGTCTGGAAATGTATGAAATGTACTGTGTTGAGCAATAAATATTTTGAATATTTTTGAAATATTTTGAATAACTTTCGTTTTGGGTATTATGAGTTTTGTTGACAGTATAACACGTAGCATTTACCATGCGGGCCCAGTGCGGGTTAGTACATGTAACATGCCTTTAAATTTTTGGTTCAAAAATGGTGGTTTGGTTGGTGAAGGAAAACATCGCGGGGAAACCGACATGTCCTAACATGTCGGTTTCCCTCATGTTTTCCTTCACCGTTTTGAGAGCAGTGGTGATGAAACTATTTACACAAAGTAAAGCGTCTGCCTGTGGGTTCGATTACACATAATTATGAAGAGTAAGGACGTAGGGATTCTGTTCATATTCAGAAGGATCTGCTTCATGGACTTATTGAGCTAAGGGACACAACCATGAATGTTAGAGTTGCTGAGAAAAGGATTAGTGGCCACGGTATTACGTACAGCGCATCAAGCTACCCGAAACTGTCAAATTTTCCCAATCAACCTTGAACCTAATGCTTTAGCGATAAAGTTGAAAATCTATTAAGGAAATTTGACAGATTGTAGTACTTGATGTGCTCCAGTCTGTACATCATCATTAGAACAAAATGTACGTATCATATCCTGGACATAATAATATTTATATATAGCCAATTTTAAGTCCCAAGGTATGACTTAACCTCCTAAAGCACAGTATTCTATCAATGTCCACAAATTATCTGATCACATGCTGTCCAAATGTTAAGTAATGTGGAATAATGGCGGCACTAACGCATTTTATTGTATCACATTTGAATATGTTTAAGAACTTTATGGTTGATGCGGTTATGCTTGATATTCTGGTATTTATAGATGAAATAAGACGTACATTACGTCTTATTTCTTTTCGTTTTTGTTTTATTTTATCTACATTAGATGTAATAAATGATAGATGAGATGAAGACGATAAAGAATTAAAAGTATAGCATTTTAGGGAAGAAGAAGGAACAACAGTTAACATCGAGTGAAATCCAGATAATAAAGATGAAGAAATGTAAGTCGGATTGAAAAATTTTATAGTTAATATTGATACGGAGACAATATATTCCATTGATTGTGATTTTAATTAAGATTTTGACGACAATCGACCCATCAAAATTAATTTTAAAGATGTGCTTTAAAATAAACAAGTCAACTGAATAAAGTTGAAGAAAGGAAAAAGGCATATCTTTTACAACGACCGAACAAACATACAAAAAAATTACAATAGAAGTCAGTTATAAAACTACTATTAAAGATAATAATGCAAAGCACCTTTTCGTTCATTCAAACATAGTAAAATGAATGTGAGCTGAATTCATTATTTGTTTCTATATTTAGTAGTTTCGAGACTTAATCTTAATGAATTAGAATTATTAGTAGCACGTGTATGAAATCTTGATTTGGTGGGGTCAGTCAATGTTAGCAGTGGATTAGAAGATGGTTACAATGATTATCCAAAAGTCCATTGCATATTGTTAGTTAGAGAGACCAGGGCAAAAGATGGAGTTATTTTTCTTAGTGGTGAAATACGTGGCATAGACACGAAAGACGATTTGTTGAACAAGGAAAGTTTGAAGACTTAGTCACTGTGTAAACAAAAGTGTTCAAGTAGCAATTTTTATCGTGGAAAAGTACCACCGAAACCTGTAAGTTTTAACTAAATATGCATGTAATGCAACGCCAAATGGCATAAACTAAAACCACAAAATTTACAAAAGGCAGGCGAAACCAAATGATATTCAAATCCGATCGCGACGGGTGGCGGGCGCGTGCTCAACGAAAAACGCTGAACCAATTCAAAAAACCGTTTTTCCGAACTCCTAAAGAAGCCAGTGACCAAGACCCAGATAGGACCCTACGATACCACCAACAATACAAACGAAAATGATCTTTGTAGTAAAGAAGTTAAGATCAAACGAAACGCAGAACATTTTTTACATGGTTCCACTTTTTTACCGTCTTTTGTCACCCAAGCGAATGAAAAAGTTGGAAATCGTGAATAAAAAAAATCCGTTTAATATTGGCATTGAACGGTCTGCAGATTTGAGCGTAGAAATTTGGTTTTAAAACGTATAATTTAGACTCGTGTCGTGCTCCGCTAGCTAAAATAAATGTCACGTTTCAAGCTATTGTATAGATGGAAGGCAAGAAATTGATATTTTTCTATCATCTTCCGCCAGTGGCGACTAATAAAACCATTTTGATAGTTCACTCCCATTCATTGTCGTAAAAACTAGTCAATAACATATTGAAATGGATAACGTTATTGTAGCATACAAAGCTGATTTTTTATTTACCTCTTCAGAGTTTACGGGATCAGGATTTATTTCAAAATATATGAACTTGTCGATAATCTTCACCTTTTCAGTAATTTCTATTGTATTGTAGGTGGTATTACCTATTGGACAATGGTTTGGATGGATGTCACCCATTCAATGTCGCTTTACTAGATTAGCGTTGCCGTGACACGAGTCAAGATCGTGTTGACCGACATGGATGGCTGCTGATGTTCATTCTTCTGGGACAATTAGTTCCTTAGAAGCATCTTAGTCATAGGAAGCTCTTAATCCATCATCATTATCAACTGAGCCTTCAGGTTTATACTGTATGTTTGTTTTCCCTTTCCTGTCTTCATTGTTTAAGCTACATTCCTCTCTATTGATGGCTACTGAGACGAGTCTTTTGTTAGCCGCTTCAAAATTTTATTTTTACCATGTAAGTTATATGAAGTCTCATGACAAGCAATCGTCACATGAATGACATCTTTCATTCTAAGATCACTATCCAATTCATCATTGTAAGTAACATTATCATCAAGCACCTTAATACAAACAGGGGTATCAGAATTAGTTCCAGATCCTGATCGAATGTGGTATGAAGCGTGTCGCTTGAATCTCGATGATGTTACTATGTTACTTGAGCACTCTGAGTAAATATGGACGCGTAATGACGTATAGAGCTTTGATATTGTAGACTTGGTTTGGGATGATATTATGAAAACTAATGATAATTTGTCCTACTTTTTTTCATTTTGATAAGCAAGCGTTTGATCACTATATCACCTGACCGTTAGCGATGATGTGGTCGACGATGGAGCTGATATTTGCCTAAAATTAACCTATTCAATATCGACACAAAGAACCCCAAGTTTATATCTTTATATCAGGTTACTTATCTATAAAAATAATGATACTATTTAATATCTGTTAAAGGAAAGAAAAACGTTACTATGAAAAAAAAAGACGCCATTTTTTTGTTGCCAAAAACCATGTTATTCTATTATCTTGTCACTACATAATGATCTATTAGAAGTAGCTAAAAAAACTACAATATATTTAAACGCTGACAATGTTTACCATAACCATATTATCATAGGCCTAACAAAAAACCCAAGATATAAATAAAAAAGGACCATAAAATTATGTAAATTGTCAATTCATTAGGTAATTAATTCGTTTTTCTATAATAAAGCGCGAGAATTTTATTATAACGACCATGTCTCACCCTGAATATGATAGTGAAATGTTGTTACTTTTTTGTAGATTACTCATTGTTTTTTTTATGGGAAGACGTAACCGAGAGTTGTCATGAGTTGGATGGTATTTTTACGGAGTCATGTGGTTTAGAAAAATATATATATGGCATATATTAGATCTAGAGATTTTGACACATTAGAGATTCAGAACGACTCTGCACTATGATCAACACTGTAGGTTGGTGTACTGGGTTGTGGAGGTCAGATAGGCAGTCGCTCCATGTAAAATACTGGTATACAGCTGTATCCGGTTAGACTGAAAGTCGTCCCGAACATGGTTGGAAAAGACTAGGCAGATGAGGATGAGTTAATAACTGTAGTTACTGTACCAAGTCTAGAAGAGTAAGAAGCCAAACCATAAAGATTTAGAGATGAGTTGAGAGTAATACAAATTGATGTACAAATGTTCTTTTTTCAACATTATCTAACGAGTCACGGTCCAAATCTACCACCGTGCGCGTCCCAAAAAACGTCCGGTGATATCGAGGCAGACCCAGGAGAAGATGGCGGGATGAGCTTGATGCCTGCGGATAAAATTGGTAAACACTAGCTCAAGAGAGAGAAGACTGGAAACGAGGCAGAGGCCTTTGTTCTGCAGTAGGACAACATGAGCCAAAAATAAATAATATTTAGACAATCATGACATCGTAGACTTTAATCATTACCTGCCTTTTAGGCTTCCCCGCAGTCGGGTAGAAACAACGTCATAAAGGTTTTTAGGACAGGAAATAAGCCATGTCTAAAAATTTCGATCCCTACAATCTGAGATCGATGGGTCTCATCGTTAGTTCGTTCCAGGACCCATTAAGGTTTCCGCCCGCCATGAGATGCGCGGGAGCAAGTAATATGCCCATTTTCGAAACATCACAACTGATCTATATCATGACCAAACGATTTTGAACCTTATCACACCCAAAATCGTTTCGATTCACCATCCTTTACCGGAAAATAATTAGAATCGAAATCAATATTTGAGTGAACTTTTTGGGTAATCTTCTAAAGCTTTCCTAATGATAATAAGGTTTATTTTTATTTGTCGGTACAACGAATTGCATATTGTAAAGAAATTAAATTTCGTCTGAAGCAATTTTAACTTTATGCCTTGGGTTTTAAAGTAAAATTTTGTCTGTTTTAAAGCTTGGTTCTCAGAAAACTGCCGGTTGTTTAGTATCACTCATTTTTATAGTGGTTTTAAGATAATGGTATTGATTTACCACTGTACATGGTTATCCGAACAATCTATAATAAGTTTTCTCTATAGGCTGCTGTACGTATAGTCTTGCACTTTTTTTTGTTGATCTTGGTAAGACTTGCCTTGTGACGAATGACGTATGATGTCAGAATAAAGGAGCGAATTCTTTTAGTCACCGGTTTATATATGTCCAAATAAGTATATCATAATTATAGTCAAGCTTATAATGTTCCCACTGCTGGGACAGGCCTTCTCTAAGTGAGAGGGAGTGGGCCGTAATCCACCGGGCCCAGTGCGGATGGTAGATGTAACTTGTCTTCAAATTTTTGGTTCTAGGATATACCGGTTTCCTCACGATGTTTTCCTTCACCGATTTGAGAGCGTTTTGAGAGAGTATGCTTAATTCATTATCTGGCTATTTTAGCCAAATGATGAATTAAGTCTTCATGAATAGTAGAAATGAAGACTGAAGTAGAAACAACAACAGATCTAATGATTTTCTAAGATGCATTTTCTCTGCCCAAGTGAATTTTGGAGCTCTGTGCTCCAAAATTCACTTGGGCAGAGAAAATGCAGTTTTAGAAGATTTTAGATAATCAGGTTTAGACATCAACTGCTTTAATAAATTCAACGTTCTAGAAACTACCCACCTTATAGTAAACGATACCAAGAACGCACCAGCATCCAATATCTTTACACCCAACGAGAAAACCATCAAAAATCAGTTACGCACGTCCGCACAAAACAACCTGACAAACCCATAAATGTGCAATAATATTATCTTCAATACATAGAATTGCAATTCACAAAAAATGTTCTACGTGGCTCCTGCGCAGGAAGTGGCCTATGCTTTGTCTCGTTCACACTTGGAAGAAGAGCTATTGTCATCCCGCTCTTGCGTAATACCAGTTTTGGCGGGTAAATGTGGGTTTGCATGGTGGCCATAGAATGATGAATATGGTGAAGGGAATTTGGTTTTTTAAGGTGATGCTGCTACTGGTGGAAAGATAGGATCGGTATTGGTTGAGGATGTCGTAAGTGGTAATGTGGATACAGATAACGGAGGCAATTTACAATCGAACACAGCAGCAAGTGTTCTGATGAGTAACTTGATAATATTTACGAGGACTGACCATTACTGGAAAGGAGCTGAACATCGATAACTCGATGTTATTGTTAATTAATGTCTGAAATTCTCTGATTAATTTCTGTTATTCATTCTTTAAGTTGGTGTAAAATGTATTACAATTTTTGGAGACGAATTCTATTTTGCTACTGTAAGTACTTACATGTGACGCAAAAGGGACAATTTAGAATTAATATGGCACCAGAATCAAATAAAATGCTTTGGAGTTTCACTATAAATACTAGGCTACAAATTGGTCTAAGATTTTAGCAAAAAATATAAAGATCCTTAAACAAACAAGGACTAGACAGGTCTAAAGGGATTCCCAGATCTATAGCAAGGTATGAATGGTGTAAAACATGATGTAACACAGCAGGTGACCACAATTTCTCTTTAAACCCTACTACATGTCAAAACAGCCCTTAACTTCTTCAGAAGAAGATTGACTTTTCATTGACTGATATTTCAAAATGACAGGTGAGTGACGAAAGACATATAAATATGTACTTTATGCAGTTAAAAATAAGAGTTATTGTTGATAGCGGTCGCAAATGTCAATCATAAGTTGATACAGTTGATGACAACGGTTAATTAAGCTGTAATATGTAAGAATTCTGTTATTGACTGATGTTTTTAAATGAAAGCGATGTATATGAAGTTAAATTTTGCACTAAATTACCGTAAAGAATTGGAAATGTTGTCGTGTAGGGGAAAGTGACTAAAATAATATCAGCTGCATAGCGTGTCTTTGTAAATATTGTTGTCATCTAAAAGACATATTGGTAGTAGGGATATATTCATCATCATCATTCTCCCAATTTATGTTCGGTCGGCGCAACATGTCTTTTTCTTCCATACTTCTCTATTAGTCGTCATCTCGGTAGTCACCCTTTCAACATCATCTTTTACCCAGCTCATCCATGGTTTCTCTGGTATAAATTAATATAATTATTATTTTAGTGAATAAAACAATCCAAGCAGTGCAACACTTTTGGCGGCTCTTCATCAAGGGCTTGATTCAGAAAGCGGTATTTCTGGACACGGCCCGCATTGTTAGGAGGTTCCTCTTTCTGGAGCCCTGAGCGCCGGTAGCTTGGACCCTGTTCCTGATATCGGTGGGTTAATATTTTAATTAACTCAAAAAAATAATTTAACGTAGCATATCAGCCTATAATGTGGTGAGTTTATATAATTTGCTGGGACGTAAGCCTCCACTCAGTGACAGGGAGAAAATAATCAAATCACACTTATTATATAGACAAGCAAACACTATTGATTAAGCAATGTAAACAGAAAATATAAAAAAGCAGTATACGAATTTCAGTAAACTATAGGCCATAGAAATGTATAAAGTGATATTGAAAATCACATAATTTTTATAAGCGATCGACGCGATCGTACATATTAGCATAGTTATTGATGCAGCATCTTTAGCCAATATAACATTATTTAAATTTTCATTCCCAACCTGTTTTTTAAACGTTGCCCCACACTAGGAATTACTCCTGTATCGTGGGTGCGCTTACAAACATTTAAACTCACATACACAAATAGCCAGACCCGGAACAACTACCTGTAGGCAATACAAATATTAGTTCTGTGCGGGAATCGAACCTCGCTCGCTCAGCCACTGCGCAAACCGTGTCGTCAAGCGTCATTTGCAAATGAGACTGGCCATTTAATTCTTCAAGATCAATTTCTCCCCTCACATTCAAAGATACTTCACCAAAGAACGCACCAGACATGGAGCAATCTGATCGCTCAGCCACTGCGCCAACCGTGTCATCAAGCATCATTTGCAAATGAGACTGGCCATTTAATTCTTCAAGATCAATTTCTCCCCTCACATTTAAAGATACTTCATCAAAGAACGCACCAGACATGAACCAACCTTTTGAAACGACCCTACAGCATTCTCTCCAGTCCATCTCTCCATAAAAACTAGGTTACCGTGTCATTGTTCGATTCCATTGATATATCCAGTACTGCATATACACCCCTTGGTAACACCATAAATTAGGGCGACGGTCATTGTCCTGGGGTTGACCGTTAAGGGGTCGCGGCTCGCGGATTATTCTATACATATCTGCACAATGTATGTTTGGATTATTTAAAGCTAATTTTTGAGTGATTTTTTTAATGTTGATGGTTTTGAGACTGTATTTTATGGGTAGGGAAAGTTATGGGATCAGCTGTTTCATTCTTTTTGAAGTTGGTTGCGTTTGTATGAACGCGTGTGATATCCGTCATTTTATTTCGATTTGCTATTTCTTCTACTGGTTCTGGGTTATTTTCTTTTTTATCCTTGGTTGTTTTAAATACTTTTTCTATATCATTGAGTTTTGCGTGTGCCTCAAAGTTATCAATTTTGATTGTAAGACCATGTTTATCAAACCAAGTCACTATAACCAGCGGGGTAATTGCGTAACACACTAACAGTAGAAATGGCTTTCATTTTGTCAGTTCAACAACATTCATTGCGTTATTTACGTCGTTGCGTTGAGCAGACAAATTTTTCGAAAGTACGAAGCAATGGATTGGCTGTATCTTTCAAAATTATTCAAATTGATACTCTGTTACGCAATTAGGGTGCTGGTCACTATGACCAGGTCTTAGTTTATTATAAGACCTGTCAAATAAGAGTGTCTGCCCTTTTGTGAAAGGTATCATTATGTTGAATGCCAGTGTTCTCTTGAATGCTATTATCAAGTCTCAAAATTGCGTTGCATTGCATTGCAATTGATCCCTTATATTCAACTCAAAAGCGAAATTATCTATACAAAAATCTCCAAATCAACGCAAATTCCCACCCTATTGAAAAGCCAATAAATTAATGCATTCAAAAGATATTCACGAAACTAATGCATCACATATTGCATCTCGTTGCATAAGACCATTGACGGAAACATATTGTTAGAAAGAAAAAAGCTTTTGAAGAATTCCCTCAGATGCGTAAAATTTTGTTCCCATGGGATATCAAAGGAAACCACTACACCAAACTAAAATCTACCATACCAGCCAAAACTTAAAGTCGAAATTCCATCAACAATTTCGGTGGTGGGAAAAGACAGTATGAAAAAAGTGATTTTGAATTTTGGGCGTATTAAGTTAAGGGTGGTTTTCTCTTGTTTATGGGGGTGGAATACCATCACCTGCCGGGTCGTGGGACAGGTCGCGAGCATCCCTCTTATGCCACCGAATTGCACATCCTGTATTGGATTTTTACGGATAAACAGGGCGTTTGTTTAGTGCAAAGATTATGTGCGTGAAGATTCTGATAGATTCGGCAAGGCATTTAAGCTACGTTTTTGTACATAGTTTTAATGAATTATAAATATTTATAAATAAACATGATAACAGTTACAACAAAATTCCATTATCATCTGCCTAGCCGTTTCCCGACTATGTTGGGGTCGGCTTCCAGTCTAACCGGATGCAGCTGAGTATTAGTATTTTACATAGAGCGACTGCCTATCTGACCTCTATAACCCAGTTACTGGGTAATACGAAACCCCTACGACCAGTTACAATAAGATCTCAATTGTCAGGTTCTTCTTCTTCAACGATCATAATTTTCAGTTTAAGTTTTCTTAAAATTGATGAAAATATTTATGTGGGTACACACTTACTACAATAGGTAGTCGTATCAGATCACTTAACGTTCAGACTGTACCAGTACATTGCTAACTGTCATCCCGTTGATAACGATCAGTCCCTAAAGCCATGGTAAACTGGCGTTCAAGAAAACTGAGTCATCATTTTGTTTCCAAAATCTATGAAATGATGTTTTAAATGGTTTTAGCGCTAAACGTATTTAGTGATTCCTGCTGCAAGTGGGCCTTAGTTGAAACCTTTAGCAATGAAAATTGAAAAATCAACAACATAAATTAACATGCTTAGTTACAGTTTTTACAATTTTCTAGGAAAAACATTTTACCACGTTTTTTCGTGTGGGAGCACCAAGGTGACACGATTTATCGGCGGCCAGTATTTTTAGACGTTCCAAATTTAAATCGAGTTCTAATTTCGAATGTTATTTTTAATGTAAAAACAATTGCATCTTTTTTTAATATTAGCTTTTATTTTGATGTCTTTAATGTTGTTAGTTTTCAATTTGACTTAGGAGGCCGTTCAGTAGCGAAAACTGCAATATTTTAGCATAATTACCTATAAATTAGTTACCTTTTATTTACATAATTTAACTGTTTTGCAATAACCTCATTAATTTATAGATAATGTAACTTATTAGGCTGTATAATTAGTATTTAGGTACTAGCTCACCCGACTTCATACAAAATTCCCTTAAAAAATGCACGTTCAGTTTTTCCATTTTTCTGGCAACTTTTTCTATGTTTCTTTCAATAAAAACCAGATTAAAATAGAAAATACCAAAATCCGTTCGGCCGTTCTCAAGTGATGCGTTTATCAACGAACAGAATTTCATTTTTATTTAAAGATTACTTCTTTAAACATCTCTCCAAAAATTCCAAAAAAAAAACTAAAATAAAACACACAATGTAATCAGCCTATAATATTCCCATTGCTGGAACACAGGCCTCATCCTCTCTGTGAGAGGAAGTGGGCCGTAATCCACCACGCGGGCCCAGAGCGGGTTAGCGAAATAAAACATACTAAAGCATTAAAACCTTGCAAAATCCATTGATGTATAGAAAACCAGTCCCCGATACTATAAACAAAGACCGAACACATGTCTTCTAGCATGTGGGCTGCTATATTTAGACAAAAACACACCTTATCAGCGTGCTTCTAAAGTTGAATATTAATTGCAAGCAACGGCGATAAATTGAGGAAATGTCTCTTCAAAACAATAGGTTTTATTGTCAGATCGTGCAGTTGCGTGCAGAAAAATTGTACGCCATAAATAATTAATTAAATGCTTGATGAGGTTATACATTAACTCATCATACGATGAGGTAATTTAATGACGTAATTGAGAGTACTTAAGATATCTTAATCGAAATGAAAAACTGGGCAATTAAATAGAATAATTTTGGTAGAACAATAATTGAGCACGGAATACAATACTGCAATTACTTAAAAAATTCTTTCCACGTAATTGTTTTATCCGGTGTAATGAAATCAAAATATTTGTTTCACAAACTAATTTACTGCCGATAATTTTGGCCGAGCGTGTACAAAAACAATCACTTATCTGCAATCAAAATTGAACTCTATTCCTATGTCATTAAAGTTCATAATCACTATGTGGCTATGTCTACTGTCTAGGGTCCTATAATATAGACTGCCATATAGACATTTTATGGCGTGACTGGACTAGAATTGCTGACGTCATCAACCAATAATCAATGCCCATAGACTGGCTAATGATAGGGGAATGGGTAGAAATTAGTTGCAGTAATTCACTTGTTCTTATTCTTATAATGTTCATAACATAAATTACTCCTGTATTCCCCAAAGGGTTAGGCAAAGGTGTACCTGTGTTTGTGGAAGTGTAACACATTCACACTCACACACGCTAACACACCCTCAGACACACACACACATACACCAGAAGGTCAATTCTCGTAATTTAAAACGTTCAAAATCCAGTCGCAGTCTCATCTCAGCGACAAACAAATGTCAAATACTTGTCAAAAATGTAGGGAAATTAGACGTATTTTTGACAGATTGAGACCGAGATCAGACTGTGAACGTTATTATAATTACGAGAATTGCCCGACATTACACTACACTTATCCCGTAATTTCATTGTCTTTGTTGTTTTGTTTTTCTTTTTTTCGTTTTTTTTTTTAAAAATACTTATATACAGGGTGACAGGGACATCGACGCGCAAACTGTAACCATGGATTCAGTACATGATACTAGACCCCATAGCGTCGAAATTTTTCGCCAGTTATAAAAAAAATCTTCTGTTTCATAGAAAAGTAAACCTACGCGGTCGAAACGCATGGAACAGCAATATTTTTTTTTTAATAACCGACCAAAAATTTTGATGCTATGGGGTCTAAACTCATGTGCTGAATCCATGGTTACAGTTTGCGCGGCGATGTCCATGCCACCCTGTAAAGTTTATAATATATTTTTCTTATCTGGAACGAACTACCCTCTCACTAGGAGCTGGGCGTTGATAGCTGCGATACAGTTATTAACTTTTGCAGTTATCATAGTTTAACTATTTTTATGATTGTATCTGTTTCTGTTCTAAAATAAACGATTTTATTTATTTTACCTATAGTACACACGGCTACACATCAAGCTATGCAAAACCAGTATTGGCTGACCGTTCATTGTGAGAAAATATCATACAAAGTGAGGCCAAGACAAACTGGTTTTGTATAGCTTGAAGTGTAGCCGTGTGTACATTTCGCCAGTTATGTTTTAGTCCCGTTTAATAAGAGAACTAAGTCTGATTTTGACTAATTTTGATTTTAATATTGTGACTAAATATAATTTATGATTGTTTATTTAAGCATTGACTGTAGAAATTATTCCATATGGTCATTATTTCTCATGCAAACATATTTGTACGTCTCTTGGCGTAACATAGCGACATGTGAACTTTAATGTGCTGTGTTCTCACTAATGTCTAAGCAAAGCTTCCTCATTTATCATCATGAAGACTTTTTCAAAGCATCTTGAAAAGGAATTTCATCCTAACCAGATGCGAGTGTAGGTACTACAATATCTGTCTTCCGCAATATGGCGCACCTACAAACATTCCCCTTTAAAAAAAAAAAAACAACAACAGACACTACTTTCCTAAGGCTTCTAACAGATGTTTGCAAAAACTTAAAAAAAATATATAGGTCAGGTGGTCACCAGGACCACCCGGCCTATGTTGAGCAATTACATGGGAGACTAGGCAATGTGGGCATGGTTATTTAGCACCCACTTGTGATCGTCACATGTCATTGGGTAAGTCACTGGTGTTATAATTGGGTGAGAAAGTGACGAAGTGCATAAGCGGGCTGTTCTCCGGTTATGACAGAATAAGGAATAGTGTAGGTACATATGCCAGAATATCAAGCTACCCGAAACTGTCAAGTTTTCCCAATCAACTTTGAACCTAATGCTTTAGCGATAAAGTTGAAAATATACTAAAGAAATTTGACAGATTGTAGTAGCTTGATGTGCTGGCGTCTGTACAAGGCGATTTAATTAAAAAATATTGCCTATGTATATCGACTCTGGCTTAGGAAGGCTAGAGACAAGGAAGATTAGCGTGCATTGCAGGATGCCTACACTCAGCATTGAGTAGCGAAAGGCTCAAGAAAAACAAGAAGATATGTACCTATCGTTATTGTAATAAGATGCAAATAAGGATAATATTTGGCGCTTTTCTGATAGCTACAAGTCGTGTACCTGATAATATTTCTCATCGGAATAAATGACGAACCCTATACAAACCTTCATCCCATGTTCAACCTCTTTAGGGGATGAATTTTCTGAAATCCTTTCTTAGTGCTCATTTTAGTTATAGAAGGAAATCTTGTGCAAAATTTCATGCTTCTAAACCTAGCAATTTAGACAGTGCGTAGTCTCTCAGTGAGTGAATGAATAAAAGTTTTTTTAAAGTACAAAATATCCTGTATAAGGGCCGCATTTCTCTTATAAATAAGGTCATTCATTTATTTTACAAAACCATTAGAAGGCCACTTTTAAAGTATTTTTGAAGGGCGGGCGTTTTTGGGGAACTGTCTTTTGTAATTTTGACGTTCGAAAAGTGCTGATTCTCAGCCTAATTTGAATAAATGACTTTTGATTTTGATTTTTTGTTGATTCGTCGGAACACATATTGAACTAAAACATGAACATCCACGTCTTAAGGTCCCAGGTTAAGAAAACCCATAGTACCCATAAATCTACCCTCAAACTAGCAGAGGTCAGACAAAACGGATAAATTATAGACCCTCCTGTAATTAGCATAGATACGCGGACCCCTAGATTAGAGCGGGTCCTGCTTATCTCCTAGATGGGATAGATTTATTGTAACTATTATATTTGTTGGTTAAAGTCGCGAATAGTCAGGATATAGTCATACAGTTTAAATATCAATATGTTAGATGAGTGAAAAGAAAGAAATAAAAATGGTCTATTCTGCAAAAACAAAACGTTTACCATTATAAATAAAAAAAGAGATAAAATATACACATACAACAGGAAATTGATGTTAAAGCGGAAAAAAATAGACAAAATAAATAGGGTTATCTAAGAAATATGTACCCAAAATGTTATAGTGTAAATCTGAAGTATAAAAAGTATCTATGGGTAAACAAACAAAAAAAGTAAAGCCTGGAATTACCCGCAAAAAAGCATCTTAGAAATGCTCCTTTTCCACCAAAATTTGCTAAAATAACTAATTAGTGGCAACTTTTAAAGGTCCCTCGGTCAACTTCAACCCTTGAATGATGACTGGCGATTTAAAGACCTCTCCTAATTTCGCCTGCACTTGCTATTTTAAGGGTCCCAAATTAATCATTTTAGGGTTAAAGGGAACTATTTTGATTTATTATTCTATACCTTGTTGAACTACGATGGAAAACTGTTTGGAATTTTGTTGATAAGCAGAATAATTATAATCGACAAGACTAAATCTTTCCTAAAAACAAGTCTTTCTAGTTGGCGTCGGTGAGCCTCCGTAGGATCAAAGGTAACATTTAATAAAAAATCTTCTCCAAGTAGAAACTACAGATTTTATTCATAGAAATATTTAAGCCGTTAAATTAACAGAAAAAAATAAATATTTAGGCACATTCAATCTGACATATATACTACAAATATTTGCGAAAAAAATATTAGTAGCCTCTGCTACCAGATCACGAACATCATTAATCGACATCGACAAAATTATTTTTTAAAAGTAATTTAATTAATTACAAAATGTAATTGAACTGTCAAATTGTCGATTAATTATTAATGCTTCGATTAGAAACGGATTAGTATTTTCGCGGCTGTATTTAATTTTGTCCGAGAGTGTATTTTTTTAATGCGGCAGTGCGTATAAATTCGGAAGGTCATCAATGCATCAGTGATTCTGAGGTAACGGATGTACTTAATTCTAATGCTTACTAGTGTTGGTAGGCTAATCTGTTACTGAGATAAATTTAATGCTTAAAGATGGTGACTGACTACCTGGTTTTAAGTTAGACAAATTAATAATAATAATAAATTGCCTGATGGTAAGCTAATGTGTTGCTGACAAATTGAATTCCTAATGATCAAAATCAAAAGTTCAAACTAGGATGACAATCAGCACTTTTCGAACGTCATATCACAAAAGACAGTCCCCCAAAACGCCCACCCTTCACCACTTCCTAGTGCTTTCGCTGGGGAGAAGAAGTGGCGGTGGAGTTTCTAGCCCATTCTTCTCCATACGAAAACTACCCTTTGGAAGGGGCGACTAGAATCAATTTTATTTTAATTTAATGTTTGACGTTCAAAAGTACCTTTTATGTGCCTATTTGAAATAAATGATTTTACTTTGACTTTTGACTTTGCAACGAACCCCCAGCAGTTGTATGCCTACCAGAGGGGTAATTCTCGTAATTTTAAGACCGTTCACAGTCTGATTTCAGTCTCAATCTGTCAAAAAATACTTCTAATTTCCCTACATTTTGACAAGTTTTTGACATTTGTTTGTCGCCGAGATGAGACTGCGACTAGATTTTGAACGTTTTAAATTACATGAATTGGCCTTTTAGTTTTCAGTTAGACGATAGGTAATTATTTTGTGCCAGAATTATACAAAAATCATAAATTGGTGATGCTATCTGCCAATTGATTGACTAAGATCATTAGTTTTTTTCTTTTGCTAATGGTTATAATCAGCCTAAAATGTTCCCACTGCTGGGACACAAGCCTGTGAAAGGGGAATGGGCCGTGAACCACCACGCGGGCCCAGTGCGGCCAACAGTGGCAAGAAAAAAAAAAGATAAAACGCAAAGAAAACCGTAAAAGTATGGGGAAGACCTTGATCCAGCAATCTTGGGTCAGATAGGTTAAGTAAAAAAAAAAATGTCAAGTACAAGATGATAGTAAACAAAAAGAACAACAACAAGATGGTAGTAAGGAAGAGAAACAGCCCTCGTGAAAAAAGGTTAAAGCTAAGTTATATAAAATCTATTGGAATGCAAAGAACAAATGAATGAATGAATGAATGAAATGCACCGATCTCATCAGTGTGGTTAAACCAGACTCGATCAATCGAATGAACTCCAAGATTCGCACTAGTCCCTGTAGCTTCATGTTCCTGGTGCTACAGTGAACATTGCATATCAAGGAGTAGAACGTCGCTATAATGGTAGGGAAGACGTGCCCATAGGATAGGGAAGGATTTAAGAGACATACCGAATATGCATCCTAGAGTAACTATCGGAACGCAAAGAACATATGAATAAAACATTTAAAAGACGGTTAAGTCTAGCTATTGATGCAGACGTAGATAAGGTTATGACAACCGAAACGATTTTAAGAAGAAAGTGAACAAAATGTATTAGCAAACAATGAGAATTACCGAACAATTATTGCGCAACGAGTCTGGGGCAGCTTAAAAATTAACACATTGACGTACTAACGTGAGGGTTGTCAGATGAACCTAACGTAACATCCTGGTTTTCGGGAGAAAAGTTTGGTAACTGGAGGACTTTCGACATCAAGCTATAAATTTCCAGTTTTAGCTGACCTCGCATTGTATAGGTTTTCGTTCAATCCGATTTCAGTTTATACTGGTTTTATAGCTTGATGTGTAGCCATGCGTACCGTACCGATTACTTGAATAGAGAAGATAGTCATCAGGAAGTCTTAATAAAAATAAACCATTTTTAATTCATAAATGTTTAAAAAGTATTCTAAATTAAAATGGTCAAACGATTACAAAGGGTCAAATAAACTGTTATATATAGCGGATTTGAAATTCAGAAGATTTGTTTTTGCAATTTGTTATTGAAGTCAGACAAAAAAAACTACAATTTATGCCAAAAACAAAAAAAAAGGAAAAGAAACATCTAACATTAAAACCGACATGGCAACACACTACAAGAATAGCATGGATGCGCCACCTGCGCTCGCGCCTAATTTCTGCTGGCATTGAGCGGCGTCAAGGTCACGTTACTCGGGTGACGTCATTCAAACGCTTTCGGTTGCGACTGGTGGATATGACAAGACGCATATCCGTGTTGTAGAGTACTGAGCGACCATTGTGTTTGCTTGTGAGTAGTTGGGTAATGGGTATTAAATTAACGATAGAAAGATTATTTAAGTGTGACGGAGGAGTGGGGGATAGCATGTACATATTTGCATTTTGAGTACAATCAAGAAAGAAAAGAAGAAAGCAAAATTGTTAATTCTGCACAAACAAAATACAGATTACAAATAAAAAAAAGATATAAAATATACTAATACAACGTAGTCAAAAGCCTCGTACCCAAGCATATAAGAATTTGACAAATTCTTCTAATAAAAAAACATTATTTAAATTAGGCTGAAAATCAGCAGCTTTTTGATCGTCAGCAATTACATAGGACAATGTGATCAAAAGCCCCTTCACCAGTTCCTAGTGTTTCAGCTAGGAAGAAGAAGTAGCGCAACAAACTCTCCAGATGGGGATGGCTAGACCATGATCAGTCTACCAAAGGGTATCGTGTTATCCAGTAACTGGGTATGGAGATCAGAGGTAGTCGCTCCATGTAAAATTCTGGTGTTCTAGGCAGATGATGATAATTCGGTTTTATCTAAAATTCATACGGATAGTTAAGATTCAGAATGACTATTACGTAATACTAGATTTGTAATTAAAATATCCGTTTCACAAACTGGATTTTGAACGCAGCTACTAAATCTCATTTTCTTAATTTAGTTGTTTTTAATATCCTTTCTATTCATATCCTCACACACACATTAATAGCTCCTTGGAGTTGTGGACTGCCTAACAACAAATACTTAGCTTCGACTTCGAAACCACTAAAGCTCGAAACATGAAATTAGGAAGAAAAGTTCGGTTTAAAGATCTAATGCGTTGTGGAGGATAGATAGGCAGCCGTTCCATGTAAAATACTGGTATTCAGCTGCATCCTGTTAGACTGGAAGCCGACCCCAACATAGTTGGGGAAGTTATAGACAGAATGACAGATGATGACGAAGTTTGTTCCTATGGTCTTGTATGGTCAAAAGAAAACTCAATCTTAAGAAATCTTACAGGAGGTCGAAACTTGAATGCAAATGAAAAGTCGCGGGAAACACCGACCAGATAATATTTTTGTTTGTGCAAAACCACATATGATAATAATATCAGATTTTTATATATAGAAACCGGATTTAAGTTGATATTTACGATATTCTCAGTCGAGTGAATTTGAGGTTTGTTTGTTAATAAATTGCTTAGCAGAAGTAACGTCAATTAGTCTTCGAGTGTTGATGGAAATATACAGATGAGCGGTTGAAACGGGCAAGCTAAGTACGTTTTTTTGATATTGAAGATAGTGATCAAGAGAGTGTTGCTATGCTTTGTTTATATCAATATCTCGTACACATAGACCAGACCGTACATGCATCCGTGTCTGTGCACTCACTTCATCATCTTCCTTTACTTGTCCCATGTTACTTGTGGTCGGTGCAACACGTTTTCTTCTTCCATTTTCCCCTGTCAACCATCACGCTATCATTCTCTCCCTTCTCTTTCATATAATTCCTCACACAATCACTCACTTGTGCACTTCAAAATCTTCTGCGTAACTGGCTAGTCTCCGTCGAGATAAGCCGCCGTTGCCGAAATTCGGCCAGGATGGTGTTAAGTTTTTTTCTATAATTATCTGCTGTAGTATTGCCTATGTCTCTTGCTTTATATATAACATGGAGAGTAAAAAATCACTGAAGATACCGATTAAGAGCGGTTTCTCACTACGTCCGATCTGAATCCGAATTCAAGATCCGAGTTCAATTCGAATTGGGAATGTTCTAAATTCGGACGGACCGAGTTCGGATGTAGTGCGTAACCCCTCATACAAATAGTACTATGGCCACTTCGGACCGTCATTTCTCGGATTCGGATCGGATGCAGTGCAGAACCACTCTTAGTGTAGCATTATGCTGCAAGATTTTAAAAGCATTCATTCTTAATAAGTAACTTTTATACATAGATGATATCTCTATGAAGAAAATAATGATTTATAATCTCAAGTCAGTTGAAGACCGAGACCGAAGAGCTAGATTATCTAACAGAGCGTTAATTTTGTATAGCCTTTGTTTAACTGTTGAATCGTCCAACAAAAGTTTAAGGTCAAGTTCGGCGCAACACGTGTGGGCATTCGCGGAATGGTTTTGTGTATCACATGTTTTGAGGCTGATATTATTATAATGATGCTACTTATTTTTGGATTAGATAAGATATTTAAATAATTATGTAAGAGCATAAATACTGCGTTATTTTTAAGCTTTTTCTTTCATTATCATTTCTTTCTTATACCAGTTTATTTGTGATTCAAAATCGCACGGCATATCTCCTTCCATATACATCACTATGAGTCTTCATCTCAATTTTCATTCCTTTTCTGGCTATTTCATCTCATAATCCGTCTAGCTTTTTTCCAGCTATTCTGGGGTTGGTTTCCAGTCCAACTGGTTGCATTGCAGCTGAATGTCCCATCTTTCCCTTATACTATGTGATGATAAAGAAAATTAATTTAGACGCTTCGTGCCCGCACAGTAAGTTTATCCGTATGTTTCCACCTACCTAGAATATTAACGGAGTTATTTATCTTAAATTTCGACGCTCAAATATAATATATTATTTGCCTAATACAAAAATCTTTGCTTGATTGACAGGCTGCGTCAGATGAAGATAAATTATTGTGCTAGATGCCTTTTTAAAATATTTTGACTGAATTTTTTCGCAAGATACTAACTATACTTAAATTCTTCCTACTATTGGATTGACTGGTATTGAATGGTGATGCTTTTGGCACTACAGGTGTTAACAAAATTACGTATATTGTAAGCAGTTTTTTTATCTAAAGTTATGCTTAGTACTTCCTAGTGGACATAGAGCTCTCAAATTTGTGCTTTGCTAAAAAACGCCTTTCTTTCTTAATTTGAAAATAAAATACGTTTTCGATTGATCAAACTTGATTAATTTTAGTAGTGTTCATATTTTACTACTTTTCCTGAACCTTTTGATCGATCGATACATCATCAAAAATTTGACTCACTTAACTGTTAACTTTTCTGTTTCTCGCCTTCGTGCAAAAAACACATTTTACTTCACAAATTTGCGTCGTCTCATTCTGCACCATAATTACTGTGGGTAACAACGACACAACACGACATATGTCGTACCTAGCTACATAGTATTTAAACAATGTGAGGTCCCCAAAACCACAAGCAACATGATATAACCATGTGACATTTTACATACAAGTATTCGGTTGAATGATTTATAACATGCTCAAACTGGTTTAAGTGGAAAATAGTAGTAGGTATTATAAAAGATCAGTAGGAAATAATCTAAATTAAGGAACTGTTTATTGGCTTTATTCTAATGGCGATTTAAAATTGATATCTGCAACTGTTTTTGACATAGTAAAGGAGATGGATATTAGAACAGATGCAGACCAAAAAAAAAAGATGGATGTGATTCTAAGATAGATGATAATTTGAAGATACCGATTAATAGAGGTATACAGAAGTAAATAAATAACGTGCTATAACACCATAAATATATTGGGATGAGAGCGGAATGATAATGATGATGATGAAACTACAAATGCAAATACTAAATGGTGACAATGATGAATCGATAATGACTCACGAAGGAGTTCATTCTAACAAATAAATTAATGAATTTGAACACCTGAATACCGCCGAAACTAATGATTTAATTGCACCTATTAAACTTCATGTGCCGGCAAAAAATATTAACTAAATGCTCATAAATCAAACATTTTCGCATTAGCTGCTAAATCTTTTGGCATGACCTACAATGAACTTGACTACTTCCTTTAAGGAATCTGAACTATTGATTAAATATTAGACTAAGGCTTAAATGCCGACAATGAATGCATACATAAATGAGTAGTTAAATTACACTTCAATTAGAAGCCTCATGTAAAATTATTATGCTTCAATAAAAATTATGAAAACCTCAATACAAACACAGATATAATTAAGTGGGTAAAAACCTACCATTGAGTAAAATAAAAGCAGAATCAAATAAAACTACAAAGGAAGACAACGTTTTCAAGGAAATGTATAAAGATACATATAATTTAAGAATCATTAATAAAGGTTTCAGAAGATACCAACAAATTAACGAACAGACCAATGCCAAATGAACATGAATAGCTAAAACAAGTCGCAACACTAACCAACCGTATGTCAGTCCTTCTAACAACGAACTTCGGGCAATAACTTACACTAACTACGAGAACACCAAAAATGAATTCTATTCGTATACTATTAAAGACATTAATGCAAAGGATACTTAGAAGGAAGTAATGCTATTAAGCATGTGCTTATTATAAGTAACTTAACGAGTGAACTCAAGAACGAGACGTAGGTTAACCATGCTAGAGATAATTGTACGGATAGTATCTTTTTGAAATTCTGACTTGGAGATTTTTTATTTTAAATGGAGTCTGGCGTAAGCAAACATCTATGCGACACAATGTAAGTAAGTTCAAAAATATAGATGTCACGTGATCAGCTTTGAACGTTCATATCTCGAAAACGTGATGCTTTACGGGGTTTGGTTCCATTACGTTTTTTGTTTGAATTAATGTCAACTATCGATTTATATAGGTTTCAGGTGTGGCCGCCATTTTGAAAAAAAAAAACAACATGGCGTGACAGTAGGTATGCGACTTCAAAGCCCTTTTTGGATGAAGATTATGGAATTATTTAAACAAAATTAAGTTTTAATAATGCTAGGTTTCTATGGGTTTATATTGTAAGTGTTGGTGAAGTATTTTATCTCGTCTCGCATTTTTTCATCTCTGACAGAGTTGATGACGCAAAAGCAGAAATTGTACTGTATCGTGTCTACGTAATGTTTTATGTATAGTATAAATACACCTAGTTTTACGTACACGTTTGATTTATTATTACATCTGTAGTCGGTAGTTTTATCTTTTCATCGGAAGCCAATCGAATATTTAAATCTCACGAAGTGTTTTAGATGAAAATATCTTTAAGTTTAATCAATGATCACATATCATGATATGGAGTTTAATTAATTTGTTGATAAGTATCTTGAGTTTACTTTTGTTGAATATACTGGTTTTTTTCTTTAGGCCTTCCGCAGACAGAAGCGATGCGTTGGTGCGACGCGATTCTAGTGCAACAATTTCTATGAAGTTGTTCTACTAGAGTTGCGTCGTGCCTGTCTACAGGAGGCTTTACCTCGTCTCTGTTTTCACGATATCATTAAATTCCTCATTATTTTGATTCGCTTCCCTTATATACGTCTTCTAGTGGTTTAGGTAGTGTTTCGTCATATCTGTTGGTAAATCAATGAGTCAGTCAGTCAATAACTTTTTTGTATAGAACCTTGATTGAACTAGACGTGATCCGTAATACAGGCAGAATTCGAAATTGTTTCTTTAAAATGTTTAACCCATGTCACCTTAAATTGTTCCTTTCAATTCCCTGAAAAACTATCTATTATCTTATCGCAGGTACGCTGGAAGAAATTTCTTATGAAATAAGCATCACCTCTGTATCTATTTTTCTGTTAAGTTTTTTTCTTGTCTTTTTATATAAGTATGTACATAAATGGTTAAATAAATAAAAACGTGATCAATTAATATAATTTACCAACAAATTTTTTCAAGAATATCCTGAAAAATCCAAGAATTATACACACAAAGCAAACAAAGAATGCTGGTCATAGCCTGCGGGCCAAATTATATCGCGAGATAAAGATAGAGGAATCGCGTGACGGTACGGCGATTAGTGTAATTTCGGTACCAAGTAACATTTGGAGTTTCGACGCCATTCACGGGTCATGTTGGAGTATCGATAATATGTTGGAGTGATGTTGCACAGCACTAGTTGTGTTTGCATTTTGTTGTTTGAGAGATTATGAGATAACTAGCTGCGCCCCGGGGTTTAAGCCGCATAAGTTTCAATCCCGTGGGAATATCGGGATAAAAAGTATCCTATGTGTTAATCCTGGTTCTAAACTATCTGTATGCCAAATTTCATCCAAGTCCATTCAGTAGTTTTTGCGTGAAAGACTAACAAACATCCATCCATCCATCCATACAAACTTTCACATTTATAATATTAGTAGGATATACGCATAACATCACACCTGTAATCCGGGTTGGGTTTGGCAGAGGTGTACCTAATATTATAATAACCCCACATTTCCCCAGTTATGTTTAAGTTCCATGTAAGAAGGCGAGCCTATTCCCATCTTAATGTTCAATAGTGCCTTTTATGTGCCTATTTGAAATAAATGATTTGACTATGACTTTATCAAAAAAAAAAAAAAAACGGTCGTAAATCCTGACTCCGTGGTGCTGGGTATTAAGTATGTGAAAATTCCAAAATTGGATTTATTAGAATCTATACCTTTTATTATATTTTAAACGAAAGAAATAAGGAAGAGATATTCAATAAGGCTGTCAGTCATTTTCTTTATGTAACGAAATGTTAAAATGATGGGCAACAATTATATGTTTTTTGTAAGTTAATCTTAAAAATCACTGACTGAAGATCAGCACCCTAATTGAGTAACGTAATATTAATCCAAATATGAATAATTTTGAAGAATAAAATAATAAAAATTTAATAATTTTGAGTTTTAAAAGTTTTTTTTTTAATTATTATTGTCCCTTTCAACCAAAGCACCTGCCATCTAATCTCTTCACCACCCTTGGTTGACTGGTAGAGAATGCCTAAGGCATTAAGTCCGGGTAGCGGGATTGTCCGAAAGGGTTACCGCTGCCCTGGAACATAAAGGGCTAAGGAAGGAACACGGGTGGGTTTTAGTCAGTAAGAGTCTGACACTCCCTTCTGCTCCACCCAGAGCGGGAGGAGTCATTTGATGATTTCCCATCCTCAAAAAAAAAAAAAAGGCATTAAGTCCGCCTTTGTAACTTTTTGTGCGAAAAGTTTAAATAAATAAATAAATAAGTATTCCTAATCTATTGCTTCATATGTTCGAAAAATTTGTCTGCTCAACAATGTAAATAACACAATGAATGTTGTTGAACTGTCAAAATAAACCATTCCTACTGTCAGTGTGTTACGCAACTACCCCGCAGGAAAACATCGTAGGTAAACGTAAAAATACTTACTAAGTCTGGAATGGCGCAGCAACTGCAAGCGAGCATGGAAATCAATGATCGTCACAGGGGGTAACCCCATTCAGGGGATTTCCCTACAGAATAATATACAGATACAGGCTAATATTAATTAAGATTTCCATAGTTCGATGATTATAAAATAGAGATGTATTTACGTGTATTATGGAAAAAAATATCGATGACTCATAGGCTACCTATTACATAAACTCGATTTGTAACAGGTATTGTTCATGCAAATTTTTGCAATAAAATTATAAATAATAAACAGGTTTTAAATTTTTCGTTTTTATCAAAACATTCTAGACTTGAGTTTCTTGATCTACTTAAATACTTTTTCGTTTTCATTTAAATAAATTAGTCAGTGACTCGTTGGAGGGGCCCGTGGCTAAATAATAACAGCCGCACAGGTCGATCGGTCAGGTTAAGCTACGCTTGCCGCGGTTGGTCTGTGGATTGGTGACCATCTTTACATACCGAGACCCCTCCGTGCCTCGGAAAGCACGTTAAGCCGTTGGTCCCGGCTGTCATTCGTGGATCTTTGACAGTCGTTACGGGTAGTCATAAGCCCGAAAGTCTGACAACCAGTCTTACCAAGGGGTATCGTATTACCCAGTAACTGGGTTGTGGAGGTCAGATAGGCAGTCGTTCCATGTAAAATACTGGTATTCAGCTGCATCCGGTTAGACTGGAAGCCGACCCCAACATAGTTGGGAAAAGGCTAGGCAGATGATGATGATGAGTCAGTGACTTGTTGGTCTAGTGGTCTCAAAGCTCTACTGCTGAGCGTGAGATGCGATGGCATGGGGTTTGATTCCCAGGACGGCCAAAGTGTTATTGGGTCTTTCTATCCGGATTTGTGTCCGGTTGATGGTAATAGGTTCGTCCCCTATTAAGTACATGGGACTTGGCATAACTGGTGAAATGTGGGTGTTTGTGTCCTATAGGTACACCTCTGCTAAGTCCATTGGGGAGACAAGGCGTGATGTTGTGTTATGTAAATTAGTGAGTTATACTAATGAACATCTTAATTTTATATTATTCATGAATAAGAAGTTTTTTTTTTTGCGTATAAAGGGCAATTATTTGAAACTCCTTTGAAAGAATTCTAGAGGACACCAGGACGTTTCCTACCTATTAACGATTGCATGTTAATTTACAAAACTGAAACTTTTCCTTTAAAACATAATGTTCAAATTCCTTTGTAAATAATAGTTTCTTGAAAATAACTTATATAACTTCTGCGAGGGAATAAAGTCTTTATAATGAAGATTGTAAGGTATAAAGTTGCATGAAATAATTGGGTTTTATCTCATGCGTCGTTATGTATGACGCAATACCTACTCAGCCGTAATGGCTAGTGTCAATCAAAATTATAAACCAACAAACTTATTTATGCGCTCACTGAAATAATTGCTATGCCAATGTCGACTGTATGCCCTTGGAATTGGGTTCAAGGATTTTGTAACAGCGTCATTATAGAAAATGATTTTGGTAATACGTTCTGAGAATTGGCTTGGATCAAGACGTTTGAGTTAGACTAACGTTAGTCAATTTAAAAATATTTTTAGGAAGTACACGGTGAGATCAATCTATTTAATATTATATATTTTTAAAAATCCCAAAAATATAAAAAAAAATTAAATAAGTAATTATTTTCAATTATAATTTTTAGCTTAACATAATTTAAATGACCAAATTATAAAAGAACCATTTAATAAAACGCGTTCAATTACATAAACGTGCAAGATCGCACGAAAAATATCATTTAAGTAGGATAATTATATTATAATAAAAAAGATAGGTATCATGTTAGATAAAAAAGTAGTAATGCAGAAATGATTGAATAATCATTATAGATTATTTTGCCTTAAAATAAAACATCAATAAAAAGAAGCCCGTACCTAATTATTTTATGTAAATCTAAATCATTTTAATAATTTTATTTGGCGCAACACATATTTATCATCTATTAAACTAATTTATCATTTTTAAATGTTGTAAGTTCGCACGTGTTTGGCAAACGTGACTTTTGGCTGCTAAGGTTGTTAATCCCTTAAACGTTTTTAAATACATATTTCTTAGATGTTCCCAAAGTAATCCTGTAAGGGTATTAATAATATCATCTGCCTAGCCTTTTCCCAACTATGTTGGGGTCGGCTTCCAGTCTAACGGATGTAGCTGAGTACCAGTATTTTACATGGAGCGACATCCTATCTGACCTCCACAACCCAGTTACTGGGTAATTCGATACCCCTTGGTAAGGCTGGTTGTCAGACTCTCGGGCTTCTGACGACCAGTAACGACTGTCAAAGATCCTCGAATAACAGCAGGGACCAACGACTTAACGTGCTTTCCAAGGCACGTATTAATAATAATAACAGCCTATTACTGTCTGCGGGACAAGGGCCTCTTCTCGGTCTCATTCAGAGTAGGCACGAGCATTGATCATCGCCCTTGCTCAAGGCGAGTTGGCGATTGCAGATTTATATTGACTATGTCTATGTTTCCTCACGATCATTTCCTTTGCCGATGTCGGTAATGGTAATGTACAAGATACACTCAGAAAGTACACATGAATTGAAAAAGCCACATTTGTACTTGTTCGGATTTGAACTTACAACCTCGTACATGAGAGGCAAGGCATTAAAACCACGGAACTAATTTAAAAAAAATGTTTTGAGTATAGTATTATAGTTTATTTTATTATATTACTTTTATATTTATTTTAAATTTTACAAAGTATTAAGTATGTTTAAGTAAAATTTTCTTTTGTAAAATATTATGCTAAATATTAAGGTACCGGTATAATGATTGTTAATTTTATTATGTCGTGAATAATAATTATTAATATTAGGTATAATTTATTTTGTAATGAGTGAGTCTTCTAAAATACCTATTGACTCCGATAAAGGTAGGTATTTGATAGTTATCTAAATAAAATTAAGGTCGATTCAAGTACGGTAGAGATTTGCGTGCAGTATAATTTAATATTTTTTTCTTATTTTCTTATATTATATAAAAGTGATAGACGAAACAATTTCAAACTTTAAAAAAAAAAAGGAATACAATTTTTACGAGATTTTTATTTGTTTTTTTTTTGGTCCATGTTTTATCAATTTCTACAACTAACGTGTGTACTATAAAGTTAAAAAAAAAATAACTGACAACTTTAAAAAAAATCTGTCAAACATAATGACAGCGGAATTAATTATGTCTTTTTCAAGTCAATGACCACATATAAAAAGTTGTTTGCACATAATTATTTATTATGTAGGTATAACGATGTATATTGCTTTTAAATGTGTTACCTTCATTTAACACTATGCATATTAGGTGAATATTTGAATAACCAATTTAACTTAAACCTTGGTAAGGAAAAAAAGGTTAGTAAAATATAGGCCTTAATTTAATAGATATACATATTATTGAACGCCGTTTTATTTTGAAATTATCTTTAGGTATCTAGTGTCACAACTAGGTACCTAAAGATAATTTTATTCTGAACTTCCTGTGCGCTAAGAAGTACCTATTAATAACCATGATTTAAATTATTATTTTAATTTTCATGCGTGAGTAATATTTTGCAAAAATATAAAAAATCACTATATTACTATTTATGTACACATTATTATTGTCATAAACAAGATTTCTATCGAAAAAAAAACATCATTTTTGCAAAAAAAAAAACAAAAAGAAAAAAAAATCTTCAATTAATTCCCGCCATCCATTGTAACACACACATCCGTCATTCGCGCTAGCCCGCGACATTGACAATGGACGGTTTGGACTTGGTATGCGGCCTTGAAGCGAATTCGGCGCTCGGACGGGCGCGGGAAACGAGATCGGGTTTTTTTATAATCGATATTAGACGTGCAGAATAGATTATTCGATTCGACGTGCAAAATATATTCTGTTGTATCGATTCGGGAAGTTTGTGAGGTAGCCGTTTTATGGTTTATTTATTGATGTTCTGAGAATAAAAAAAAGAAATACATCTTTTAAGCAATAATTGAAGTAAACATAATAATAAAAATAAATAAGTGAGTAGCAGATGTTTCAAAGATGTCAAATGATAAAACCAATGGTTTATCCATATTAATATAAATTAAACTAAATGATGCAAACTTGAACAAGTGCAACAAGAATTTAAGTTTTTAATAAAATCTAGTCATGGCCAGGTATTAATATTTAAGTATAGAGGAAAATAATAGAAATGCAAAAAGATTTCATAGAAAAAAAAAATAACGATCGAAACATATTTTTTATTTTTATGAAACGTCATACAACTAGGTACGTATATTGTTTAAATGTTATTTATTCCTTATAATTTGAAGATCACTTTGACTTGGTGGTTCACAAAAATGATCGGAAAAATTAAATCAAAGCGATACCAATAAACACAGATATTTTCCTTTAGCAGATGAATTAATATCTGTGATAAGAAGTCTTCCAAGGTTAAACGGAAAATTGAGAGTCAAATTTTTACCAAAAAAATATGGTTTCGGGGTCAGACGAAAATGTAAACATTGTAAAACTGAAAAGAATACATAAATAATATTCTACATAATTTTTTCACGACATTGGGTATAAATTTGCAAAAATAAAAGTGACATCGTCTGATGATTACATTGTTATTGTAGTTTTGTAACCATGTGGAATTTGAATGATATGCAATATTTTATGAAAGATTAGCTAGGAACCTGTCCCTGCTTCGCACGATTTTTACAACTTCACAAAACAGACGAAATCCCTTTACTATACAGGGTGACAGAGACATCGATGCACATCCTGTTACCATCGAACCAAAATATGATTATGGAATATGATTCCGCGTTGAAATTTGTCGTCGGTCATTAAAAAAATCTGCCGTTTCCTACTAATTTATTGGGATTAGCAGTTTTATTAATATTAAGTTATGATGCAAAATAAGCATAACCTTGAAAATACTTGAATTCTGGTAATCCTATCTACAAGATAACGTGAGCAAACTTGATTTATACGAATACATAGCTAATACCGATATTCATAGTAGGTAGTGCAGCATTGGCAAATGCTACATTTTAATTGTATCGCGAACAACCTCCTTTTTAACAAATTTTACCTTATTTACAGTCAGAAAGGTTTTTTCTTCATATTGGTTTTTTTTGAATTTTGAATCGGAAACTGTCATGTTGTCTTTTCTCTTGCCGAGATTTTTTTATTTGAAGCTTTTATTTGGGCACAGGACGATTGTCTATATTACTATTTTTCCCGTTTTACAATATAATTATATGCCACTACAAAGATTTGAACGACCGAGTTCGTCCGTTGTGCGACCGGATCAAAAAAATTACAGCATCTAAAACTTGCGAGTCAGGTTTCATCTTTCAGGACTTGGTATGTAATTTAACTTTACTTCATCTCATTTGTTATAAAAGATTCTGCCTGCGTCTTGGGATTATCATTTTTTCGTTATTTTCTGTAGATTTATCCGAAGACTATAGGCGAATCTTGAATTCGCCTCCCACCGCTAGCCTGGGACCAGACGGCTGCAAGCTTTTATTGGAATTCGAACCCCACGCTGGTGGTTTCCAGTACCAGCCAGCCAGCGAGCCTTCCAACTACCAATCTGGAGTCTAGGACCGGATTCACGTATTTTTTTTTAGTAGTTTTTTTAAATTTCTCGTTATGTTGTCTTATTTAATTTAAAACTTTCTATTATAAATTGTTGTCTCACTACCGGATAACAGATTGACCTGGTGCGTGTTACCCATTTTAGGATGAGCAAATATTTTTTAATTGCGGAAGTTATAGGAACGTTTGCAAACGGATCGTGACCGACGCGTACCTAACATTGGAATTTATAGGGCTCCAACACCAGGGACGTCGCCTCAGAGTTTAAGTTAATCTTTTTAATCGTGCTGTGTCCTACATAAGGTTTTGTTTACAATATTTTTTACCACTAAATTAAACGTGTTTATGTGAACATCAGGATTTTATTTCGCTACAATATGGCGCCCGAACTTAAAGTAAGTACTTTTATTATTCCTAAATAATAATTTAAATATTTTTTTCGTTATTTCGTGTGTGGTTGCTCTTTCCGAGCAAATTATTTTAATCATCATTTCTTTGCTGACATTTTCAGGTTTTAGAATTTGACAAATGGTGGAATTTTTTTCGTTCCGTCAAACAAGATGGTTACCATGGATACGATGGAGTAGTCAACCCTTTCAATGCTGTTGGGAGTTATTTTCCTTAGTGTGGTGTGTTGTTGTGCAATTTAAAAAGGCTTTGTAATTATTCTAAATAATCTACTCTCTTATTTCCCTCCCCAGTAAATATAATCTTTTTCCCGAGTTTTATTTTAATCCAATAGTTAGTAGTAGTTAGTACCCTGTAGTGTGTGCTCGGTGTGTGAATGTGTTTAGGCGTCGTGACTAAGGTAAGCGTTCTTTGCACGGTTGTTTGCTAGTTTTTATTTGACTTATTTTTGATGTCTAGCCCATCTGTTCGTTTCTTTTTGCGCAGTTGTTTGCTAAGTATCTTGTTGTTCTTTGTTTTTGATTCTTAGCCCAGCTGTTCGTTTTTTTGCGCAGATGTTTGCTAGTACCTATCTATTTGTCTCTTTTTTGATTCTTAGCCCAGCCGTTCCTGCGACGTCGCGTCACCGTACTATTCTTCTACCAGCCATATTACTCCGTATCTAACACTTTTCTGCTACGTGGAATCTGACCCATATATTTTTTGGATTTGTTTTTATTATGGTAGTTGAAGGTGTGATTATTTGGTCGGTTTCGAGACTGTTTAGGTTTGCTATTTGTTTTACAGCCTTGCAGTCCATTTAGGGTTTGTTTGCCTTTCGATTCTCGATTAACTATCTTTTCCTTGCCGTTATGTTGCCGTACAATTCTCCGTCAGATTTATCACTAAATTTCTAACTCTTTCCAACTTCATACATATTAGCTGATTTCGTATTTAATTTCGTTTTATCTTTATTGTATTCTAACATAGCAGATGAAGGGTTATTTCTATCGACGACATCGGTCCATTGCCAATTGTTTGTTTATGGTTAGTTAGTTTTTTTATGGTTGGTGGTATTTAGTCTGATCTATTTTTAACCGACTTCGAAAAAAGAGGTTCTAAATTTTTAAATTAAAATTTTCTTTAGTTATTCTCTGTTAAAACGATGGTTTGTAACCAAGTTGTTTTATTAATCTTCAATTACCGTTTTTCTTTGTAGGTAATCAGTTTTTAAATTTTCTTACATTCTTTAATATCGATTTTCCAACACAAACTTTTTGTTACCTATAGTCCTCAAGCCAACACGGTTGAACGCTTTATCCAAAGTGTCGTTACGTGTTTGAGCATATTAGTCAGAGAAAACCAAAGAAACTGGGCAAAACTTTTACTCAAAGTCAAACTCTATCTTAACTCTTGCATTAATTTAGCCACAGGTTTCACTCCTAATTTCCTAATGTTTGGTAGGGAAGTTGTTACTTCTGGTCGTGCCAGTAATCAGACTCAAAGCGTAAATTTAGCTGAAAGTCGGGTTCAACACGCCTCGAATCTTTCTTCCCTTGCCGAGGTTTACGCAAAAGTCGCTGATAATCTTTCTATGGCTTTCCTCCGTAATTCTCGAGCGTATAATAGGAATCGTTCGCCTGTCACTCTCAACGTTGGTGACACTGTATGGAGACGAAACTTTTCTAGGTCCTCTGGGGCAGATTATTTTTCAGGAAAGCTTGCTCCGCGCTTTATTAAATGTCGTGTAACTAGGGTTATCTCTAGGACCACATATGTTCTTCAAGACTGCGAATCTGTCCATTCTGGACAATATCACATTAAAGATATTCTTAAATAATTCCCTTATGATTTAATCATTCTATGTTCACTTTATTTTTACTTTTACGTATCATTTGTTCTCCTGTAATATAAATTCGCATAATATTAACATATATTAGTAAATTTTTCGACAGCTAAAAAGTTAACAACGACATCTAGTAGTTCCAAGTGGAAACAATTTGTCGACAAACTTTTGTTATTTGTCAGTTCTGTCATATGCGCTCAGATGACGTAGATTCCTTCATAGAGTTAATGACGGGTCTAGTGCTGGGACACTGTCGATAAACTTTTATCGATTATTTAACACTAGTGTGGTTTTTTAAACACCATCTCTTTTATTGATCGATTTAATTAATAATTTACCTATTATTAGTTTGTTTGCTTATTGTTATTTCCTTTTCTTTTGAAGTCGTTACTTCACCTTTTGTTCTTACCTTTGATTATTATTACGTTTTTTCTTCTATAACTTATTGTTTTTTCTTGGAAAGGGGGTACTGCAGCATTGGCAAATGCTACATTTTAATTGTATCGCGAACAACCTCCTTTTTAACAAATTTTACCTTATTTACAGTCAGAAAGGTTTTTTCTTCATATTGGTTTTTTTTGAATTTTGAATCGGAAACTGTCATGTTGTCTTTTCTCTTGCCGAGATTTTTTTATTTGAAGCTTTTATTTGGGCACAGGACGATTGTCTATATTACTATTTTTCCCGTTTTACAATATAATTATATGCCACTACAAAGATTTGAACGACCGAGTTCGTCCGTTGTGCGACCGGATCAAAAAATTACAGCATCTAAAACTTGCGAGTCAGGTTTCATCTTTCAGGACTTGGTATGTAATTTAACTTTACTTCATCTCATTTGTTATAAAAGATTCTGCCTGCGTCTTGGGATTATCATTTTTTCGTTATTTTCTGTAGATTTATCCGAAGACTATAGGCGAATCTTGAATTCGCCTCCCACCGCTAGCCTGGGACCAGACGGCTGCAAGCTTTTATTGGAATTCGAACCCCACGCTGGTGGTTTCCAGTACCAGCCAGCCAGCGAGCCTTCCAACTACCAATCTGGAGTCTAGGACCGGATTCACGTATTTTTTTTTAGTAGTTTTTTTAAATTTCTCGTTATGTTGTCTTATTTAATTTAAAACTTTCTATTATAAATTGTTGTCTCACTACCGGATAACAGATTGACCTGGTGCGTGTTACCCATTTTAGGATGAGCAAATATTTTTTAATTGCGGAAGTTATAGGAACGTTTGCAAACGGATCGTGACCGACGCGTACCTAACATTGGAATTTATAGGGCTCCAACACCAGGGACGTCGCCTCAGAGTTTAAGTTAATCTTTTTAATCGTGCTGTGTCCTACATAAGGTTTTGTTTACAATATTTTTTACCACTAAATTAAACGTGTTTATGTGAACATCAGGATTTTATTTCGCTACAGTAGGTAAAGTAGGTACCTACATTCTGGTAGCTTTTTATTGTTAAGCGATTTATCATAAGCTTGTTATTCGGCTTTTTCACCTTCGGAAATTTTCTAATTTGAAAGTATAAAGATGAAGAACTTTCTAAAGAAAAATAGTGCTGAAAAGAATGCTTTGAAGCCCCTCGTCTCCTAAATATTTTTTTTTCTCATGTTAAACATTAGACTGACTACCTACAGTTTTACGAATTAATCTTTTTTTTATTTTTTATTGCACATAATTGTACAGTTTTAATTTAAAGCTCGCGACCACAAATATTTATGTAATCAAATCTACACCTAACGAGTTTCCAGTCTACCGCAACCATTTAAATACTAAACACCGCCACTTAAACAACATAATCGTAAATAAAGCTTCAAAATGCCAAGCAAACCCGGATGGCAACATGGGTTACAAAACTTACATAATGTAAGCCAGAGGGTACCTTATCAACGTCCTTGTAACCGTTTGGGAGCCTACCGGGTCACAAGTTATCGTGTTTAAAAGCCAAAGCTTGTGCGGAATTACTTAATTGAATGTTGAGGAAATATTAAGGTTTTTTTCTTTATATATAGTGATAAGGAGATTTCAGTAGGTCGGAGTTTATTCAGGAAGTTTTTCACCAAATGGCTTGGGGAAAAAATCGTATTTCAATCGAATACATAGCTACTTAGTGACACCGCTGACAGTTTTAAATGCACAACGTATTTCAGAGCATCAAAAAAAAAAACAAAACGAAAATGTCATGATTAAATTATAACAAAGCTATTAAAATATCTTCATATTCCATAAGATACTTCTTTAAGTAACAGAAACCGAATAATTTAAAGATTAATATCATCCCGGAAAACGTAATAACAAATACCAAATTCATTAAACCACACGGTTCGTTATCTGTATAATTGCATTAAAAAAACACAGTAGTCAGTGTATTAAAACCTCTGCTGTCTGAACTCGACCTTGACTATTTTCAAGGCTCATCCGTGCTCATCTGTCTTATAAGACTCGGCTGTCATTTATGTGATAAAATGAATTAAATAATTATTAATGAAATAATTATTTTATTTAGAAGGACAAGGGATAAATCTAAAATAAATGCGTAAAAAATTTAAATATAGAAAGAAATAATATTTTTTTATAGAAATATTATTAAGTATCCAATGATTGAAATAAAATGGTACAAAATCTAAATGTTACTATCTAATGACCCGTAGGTTCAATAAAAAAAACAAAGCTGTCATACTGAAAATAGATTCGCCATCTAGTCCGCCTTTGTACAATGTTTACTTGTGCTAGCTTGGTGCTTGATTTAGTTAATAATTCAAATCAAAGAGAAAAATATAAAAATGATCCCTAACAATTACATTTTAATTAAAGGTCTATACGGACATGCAAATTCTATTGTTTAAAATTATTAGCATAAACTAAACCCAATCAAGTTCACCGTGAGAGCTTGTCACCAAATTTGCGGTCCAATGTTTACCAAAATTGACATTACTTAAATTAAATAGACGACCGTATTGAATAATTAATCAGTATGGAACTAAATAGTCGAGTTTCTAATTAGAATGTTTAAATTATAATCCGTTTTTAAATTAGATTATAAATTTGCAGGCCATGCAGGTAATTCCAGAAGGTATACAAGGTGGAAGACGAAGGTTAGTAAGAGTACATCCACCCTGCGCCAGATATGTTAAAGTATGAAACTAGCATTCCATGTCATAGACATACAAAAGATCGGCAAGAATCGAGACTTTCAGAGAAAAAATTGCCTGACCTGACATTTTTGAACTCCATGATCATCAAACCCGCTTACGACTGCGAGACAGTCCTATTTAAAAATAATATTCGGTAATCATTATCAAAGTCAAGGGTTAGATATTATTGTGGACTGATGAAATAAGGAAGAGATAAGAAGTACAAAATAAACATTATATTTATATGTAAGAGTACTTGATAGCCACCGCGTATGACCGCGTCGTTTTAAGTGTAGGTACTTGAATTTCGCATTGGTTGAAGTGTGTAAACATTTTAGGAATATCTTGAATGTGTAATAAGTCTGTTGCTTAGAAACAGGACAAAGGGCTTCCGTATCTGTAGGTGTCTATATACTTATAAATCCAACATCATAATAGACAATAACACACATAACTGAAAACAATTGTATTCTGAAATGTAATGAGGTCTTGTAAGCAATGCTCAAAATAAACTGAGACTTTTTAATCCTAATTCATGCCAGCATTTTAGCGTTCCTATTAGATTTCTCGGAAAAGCATACAAAAATCTTCGGATAAGAAAATTTCTGACAGGAAAAGTTAACACGAAAACGCCCGATTCGACGATTTTTAAATATTACTTGATAGGCAATGAAATTTATAGTCTATAATAATATATTAACAAAAGGTTTGTAATGGGTATCATCATAGTTTAAATGGTAATGGATGCGGAATTGAAACATCGTGATGAAGTAATGAACGACTATTGTTCCCACTGCTCGACGTAGAGTAAGTTGAAGACTTCCGAAATATTCAAGGTAGCTTATCATTAGATTAGCTTCTAGCTGTGGTTTGTTCGTAATTTGCCTTAAGATTTTTGCATTAAAAGTTCTGAATAGATTGATGTAAGCTTTTAAGGTAAATAGATAATGGCGGATTCCATTAAACATCCATATAAACTAAATTTAAGTTCAGTGCATCTTTTTATTTCTATTTTATTTAGAACAGGTCAGAAGATAAATATTAGTTTAGTCCTATCAAATTAAGATACTTCATAGACAAATTAGACGTGATTAAAAACATGGCTGCTAAAAATACGTCAATTTACGTCAGGCGCTGACTAATTTTACAGGACTAAACTAATATTTATCTTGTGTCCTTTTCTTAAAGAAATGGTAAGAAAAAGATGCACTGAACTTAAATTTAGTTTAGTTTGTTAACAAGGGAATCGGCGCCAATATCTAGTAATTTAAAATTGCATGTAAGAAAAACTTATCATTTCAAATACGAAATGAAAAAATCGAATAAGACACACTGTTTATTGACTTATAAGATTAAAAAGATTTCTAACCTTTTCCTCCTGAATGGACTGGCCTCCGTTTTCCGACAGCGGCGTTGATGGTGCACTGTATCCCTTGGGTCCATCATCATGAGGCGTCATCTGTCTTTGTACGTCGTTCTCCTGATCATGCTGTGCCCTCAGCTCTTGTAAACCACTTTTGAATTCAGAAAGTCTAAGCACGGACGGTTTTATCTCCGGCATATCATCCGGATGTTCATATCTTCTCAAATCTGCTAGGTTAGTTGCTAAATGTCTGTGATGGTCCATAGGGGGTACTCCTATAGATCTTAAGTGCTCTATACTTCTATGTATATGGGAATAATTGTCTACTGGTATTTCCGCCATTAAAGGCGAATTGTGATAATCTAAGCCACCTCCATCAGGCCTGTAATCGATAGTTCTTCCTTCCATCATCTTGGCTACTATAATTTTATTCTATCTAATGTGTATAAACTGTCTCGTGTTTGGCACTTATAAAAATACGTGTCTTGTGTTTCCTTTGATATTAATGTCATGGAATTTTTCCGAGATCCTCCGTTTTCATTGGGCTGCAAAAATAAAGTCCTTCTGTAACCTTTTTTTTTAAAAATACTTCTCGAAGTCCATAATGTTGTCACGAAAGTGTATAACAATATTATAATCGATTTCTGTAACAAAGTTGTTTGTCTGTTTATTATAGATTTGACGTGTAAAAAAAGATGGCAGTTTTTTAGCTAGCAGGTGACGAGTTGGCGCGTAGGTTGTGTCAATGATCTAGCCTTTAGCCCACATGCCGCAACGAATAAGGCTTCGATAATCACATTGTACAGACGTGCCTACAACATGTGCGTTCGCTTAATGATGATTTTTATCTCTGACGAGTAATTTCTGTTTGTTTGACGTTGAAGCTGCTTTAAGAAGACGCCATTTAACCAACATGCTTTGTTTTAACTAAATTATGCATTTAAGATCATTATGTTAATGATTGTTGGTGTTTTTACATTTTTTCTTTTTAGATATTTTTGTTTAATTATTTTTTGTAAAGTTAATAGCATAGCAGTTTAGTTAAACTATATCTATTATTTTATTTATTATGTCATCGTCTGTACTCGCAGACCCAACATACACGGCTGTCAAAGCTATAATTGCGGGTATAGAAAATAAAGCAACATCGGTTTGCGGTTTTGATCCGCACCTGTCGTTTGATAATGACCCTTGTAGCAGCATAATAAAGGTGTTTTTAGTTGTTCTTGGGATGGCAGGAGGCTGGGTATTTGATGATGTGTATAGAAGGCCCCATGGTTGATCGAGTTCAAGATTTGTATTACTAGTTTAGTTCAGGGAAGTGGTTTAAGGCATGTAATTAGGTTTTTTTTAACATCTATTTGCGTTACATTATTGAAGACCAATATTTAATATTGGTTAGTAAAGTAATGTAAATAGTTAGGTATCATTTTTTTAAGTTGTATCTACCTACTAGATATACTAAACTAGATCTATTTTTCATTATAAATATTCATGAAAGACTTAAATATTTTAATTATGTTATGAAAAATAATTACTACATATAATTATTTAATTTTAAAAGAAAATTATCCCAGCGTGAACTTAAAACAAAAGTGATAAAAAAATCAATCGCATCATAACGCTATCAAGAATTGGAAGTTTAACAGCTTTTTTATAGATATAAAACGACTTATCAACTTCTTTTTGTATGTCACTTAGTTTTGGTACTTTTAAATAGGCATTTACTGGGCTTTGGACAGCCATTGGTGATTTCGGAGTTAGTGAAGCGTAAGATACAAGGTTGTTTGACAAGAAATACTTATCTTGGATACGACCGTTTCTAATAATTAATTTGTTGCGTAAAAAATATTGTGAAGCTTATTTATTCGATTGCGGAAATACGGGTTTAAGTTTTAGAGTTAGTGTCGGGGGTTTTAAAACTAAGTTTCGGCTTTTAAATTTTTTTTTTAATTTTAAAATTAACATCATTATTCAGGGTGAGTAAATAATTATGTTAATTTTAAAAATTTTTAAATATTAATTCGGTACATAAATATATATTTATATACCTGTCCTGTACCTATATTTATTAATAAAAAAATATCTGTTAAATTATGTTTTAGGTACTACTGAGTCATACTAAGTAAGTAATACCAAATTATTAAGTTAATGGACAAAAATTTAAATATTTGCGCATTTGACAGCTAGTTGCTTTGATACGTGATTCATGTTATTTAAGTTTATTTTTTAATTGAATATTGGTTTATAAACTTTTACGTCATTCTTACGTAGGTTTTTCTTATTTTTAATTAAATAATTGACCCGTGTTACTGTAACTAAAATTATTTTATTTTTCATGTCGCTTTCTATAATTATTTAAATATCGTAGTAACGTTTATGTTATCTATTAAAACAAAATCGCATCGCATACAGATATTTGTAAGTAAACTATAATAACTAGTTTTTTTGTTGGTAAAAAAAAAAATGACAACAACAACATATTTTTTTTAGCAACAACATTATGGACTTCAAGTTGCTGTTAAAATTCACAAAAAAATTATATATATATCGGGAAGCTGGACAGCTGTTTTACGTAACAAAAATAACTTCCTGTAACTTTATTGACAATCTAAATGTTTTCAAACAAACAAAGAAACAGCAACAAGCCACAGATCGCAAATCAAGTTAATTTGAAAATATCGTCACGGTACACTGTCCAAAAATATTTCCGTATTTATAGTCCGGGCATTATTCAAGGTCGCCTTTGACAGACGGCGAGCGCCCGACTCACAATTACAACATACACCTCAAGCGGGAGGGATCTTACGTAAAATCCTCTCCCCTCTCGGGGGAGCATACTCCCCCATCTCACAGTGAGGGAGAAACAGCGATCCAACTTCCAAATTAATTAACAAAAAACATTACCTGTCACTATCCAAAAATCTTCACAATCACCAACTATATCACCATAATAAATCACAGTTTGTTCCTATCTAATGTCACTAAAAATATATCACATAATAAAGGTAACACTAATGTCACAACACGTCCCAAAGGCAACAGTCCAAGGCTTTATCGCCAAAATTACTCAAAAAATCCACGTGCTCCTTGCAAATAAACATTTAAAAAATGCCGGCGATTGAAAAAAACGCCGAGCCGTGCTCTTGACCCTGCGGTAAAATTATGAATGCCGGGCGTCGTTACTAGGATCCAAATTACCAGATTTTTTTGTGCTCAATATTTTAGTGTGCTATGTAAATTATTATAGCTATGGGTAATCCACACGTGAGCGCTCCGTCTCGCTCGCACTAGGCGATTCGCGCGTGCACCGGCCTGCAGTAGCGCGAGTGTGAGGTTCCTCAAGACGACATGTGGTCGCACAAAAAGCCGGCTTCTCCAGACGTAATGTTGATCAGTTAAAGTACTACGAGCCACCACCGGCTACTCGCATCACAAAAATGCAATACAAAACGCCCGCTCGTCCGCCTTTAGACCGACGCGGCAAAAACGAGACTGAAATTCAGATCTATAGTAGAAAAAAGTGAACTACACCGCGCGAGGGGTACACTAACACATAAAAATGAAAAAAATCACACGGACGCTAACATCGACAGCGGAGCTTAAAAAATCGGAGTGGGGAGTAGTTGCTACTCGTCTGTCAACTCGTTGCGTCTCACTCTAGCGGCGTGAGGCCGCACGCACACAGCGAAGCGGTGGTTAAGCGAAAAAAATGTGTACACATTTTTTTATTATTCACGATTTTTATGTGTGTAAGTGGGCTCGGTGCGAGGGGGACGGCATGCGGCGGGCGCCATACAGCCTCCGTAGCGGGAGCGGGACAGCGCGCGTCGCCACGTGCTCGTCCCTTGGTATTAAATAATAATTAAAATGGCTACAAGACCGGCGATACGAGATACTGTTCGGTAGACGATTTTTTGGACGAGCTTTTGCCTTTTTTGCCGAGCTTTTTGCGGAATCGTCGAAAACGAGGTAAGACGCGTTAGACGCGTGGTTCATAGAGAAAAAACCGCGGGCCGATTGACACATAATAAACGAAATACGCGCAGAAAAAGTCGCGCCGGGGAAAAAAACCAAGGACGCCGAGCGCGAAAAAGAAGTTATTGATTAAAACAGGGCTGTCATTGACCAGACGTAAATGAGGGTGGCTAATTGTATGCAGTGGATCCGGCAGGAATCGATTACTCAACGCCTTGAAGAAAGAATTTAAAATTGAAAACAGTGTTTGTGCTAACAGCGAGCCCAATGACGGTCATAATGAATCTGGCACTGTTTTGATTAAAAAACGTCTTCGATTTTTTTTTTGATAAAAAAAACCCACTTAGTACAAAAAATACCTTTAAAAAGTAGTTTGTTAAAAAAACTAAAAAGTTGTCGAAATTAATTTCAAACCCGTTAAAGTAGTCAATCGACATATTTAAATATTTTAACTTTTTTACCGTTATCAAACATTAATTTAATTAAGTACATACTTAATTTTATTATAGGCATGTTTATTTTATTTTAATTTAGTTCTAAACGGTGGACTGTTTAAATTAAAAAGAGGGTCCAATCGAAAAAATAATCCTATGCATCTAGTGGACAATGGTCCATGGTCTTTGTCAATGACCATGGGGTAGATAGCACAATTCTATTCATTCTATGTTAATGTATGCATATCGTAATTAAACATGCACGGTGTAGCATTAGAATGATAACAATATGAGCAGATGTGTAGATACAAACATTATAAGGGAACTATTTATTCCGAGATATTTATAAAATTCTATTAATACGAGATGTTAAAACTAGCTATGATAAACTAAATGAAGAAAAAAATATGAACGTGTCAAGTTTTAAATTGAGTTTTAAATGTTATTTAAAAAAGCATGAATTACAGGTTCACAACTTCCTGTTTTTTATAGCAAAATTAAGAAAAACCTCGATACGTATAAATCATTAAATCTTTAATGGAAACCGAATTAGATTTTTTATAAGAAATGATTAATGTTCTCAATAAAAATACTTACTCTACTTACCACATTACAAGTAGCTATTAATATAAAATACAATAAAAATAGGTTTTCTTTTTATAAAACTAAACGACAGCTTTTTGATGTTAAAGAAACCGTAAGTACATAAATTAAAACTAGAAGTTGAAAAAAATTTAAGGGGATGGTGATTTTGAAAGTAAGATATAAATCATCAAAAATATTTCGATGAATTGGACCGATCCAATCCACACAAACTTCATATCGAGATAATCGATTTTAAAGTTTATTGCTTCGTAATGCTAAATTTTGTGTTTAAATGTTATCTAATTCTAACTAATACTAAACTAATTTACATGCATGTATTTAGTGAATAAATAATAATTGAAAAAAGAAATTGAAAGGTTTCCAGTAATACACGAACATGTAAAACTTGGAAGTTGGACTTCCTTGGAGCAATCAAAACTCAGCAAGCAGTGTAATCAGACGCCTATGATATTCAGGATAAAGAATCTGTCCAGCAAAGGAAGGGTCTCAGCCTATTAATCGCAGTCCACTGCTGGACATAGGCCTCTCCCAGACTATGACACAACACCTAGTCTTCCACCTCCCGCATCCAGTCTAACCCAGCCTCATTTTTAAGGTCGTTACAGTCCATCTAGCTGGGGGCATCCCACACTACGCTTGCCGATACGCGGTTTCCACTCCAGGACACGTTTGCTCCACCGGCCATCGGTCCTTCGACAAACATGGTCAGCCCACTGCCACTTCAGCTTGCTTACTCTGCAAGCTATGTCGGTAACGCCAGTCAGATGTAATGATCAACTTCTAAGCATGGAGGATCTAGGTTGTAAACCAGAAACGGGCTTCAATGAATTTGCAGAATTTAATGGTACAAAACAATATTACTATTAAGCTATTATTACAATATTACTATTTAGCTTTTATTTTATTTTGCTATTTAATATTACTAAAAATACAAGAGAATATTATAGAACTTAATAAAACATTTATTATTCTAACAAGTAATAAAACTCGTCTTTAAACTAGATCGTGTTGAACAAAAGTATGCTGTAATAAAAATCATAAAATCATTTCAACAAATTTTCGGTCTTCCTTTTTAACTTTTCATGACAATGAAGTGACAAAACAAAGTAAACTTTTATCACTTTATGACAACATAGCCTAATTACAGTGTCGTAAAAAAGTTTTACTTTGTTTTTTAACTTTCGATTTTTATAAACTTTAAAAACTTGACGTCAGTTTTGTGACGCAGCCGATAAAAAATGTTTTGTTGACAAGACAATCATACGGAGTAAAATAAAAATGTAAAAAATCTGTTAAAAATGCTGCATATTAAAAAAAAAACTTGTTTTAAAAGGATTCTACTTACCTATTTGGTAATTAGAAATGGTTTAGTTACTAAAGAACATTAATAAAAAGATCGATGTTAATATTGTATTGTATACTTCAATACAACTCAATCTGCAAGGAATCTGCCTAGCCTTTACCGGCTCGCGTCAGCTTCCAGTCTAGCCGGATGCAGCTAAATACCAGTATTTTACATGAAGCGACTGCCTATCAGAGCTCCACAACCGAGTTACTGGGTACCACGATACCCTTCGGTAAGACTGGTTGACAGACTTTCGGCCTTCCGAAGACCCGTAACGACTGTCAAAGATCTACGAATAACAGCCGGGACCAACGGCTTAACGTGCTTTCCGAGGCACGGAGGGGCGTTTTTATATATCAATGACGGAGGGTCTTGGTATGCAAAGGCGGTCACCCATCAACGGATCAACCGCGGCAATCGTAGCTTAACCTGATCAATTGACCCGTGTGGTTGTTATTACTTAGCCATACAAACTATCGCCAAAAAATAAAATAAAATCATCGACGCCGCAAGCAATAAATATTGCTTGCAGCGTCGATGATTTTATTTTATTTTCACATCACTGCTTCAGTGATATTTTTCGATACAAAAAAAGAAAAGCTCGCAGTTTTGTTTCACAATATTTTTTCACACTTTTTTCCCTCCATTTTACGAGATCACGCGTTTCATAACACTTTTGTTTTCGATTCAATTTGACTTTTTTACAATTTCTATTTCATTCTGTCCTTGAATTTTTTTTACACGCGTTGCCTTATTCATATGCATTACATTTTTTTTTTTTGTAGGCAAGGGATTGTAATAGTGAATAGATTTTTTATTTTGATTCTAAAACACCTGTTTTGGGACTAGGAAGGAAGTTGATCGAATCTTTTCGATTTTTTTCTTTTATTCCGATTCAAATGTTTTCAGGTGTGTTTGGCAAGTGGCTTTTTGTGTAAGTATTTTAGGGTAAATTTTTGAAAGATGGAGGCGTCAGTTTGAATTTGAATTAAAAACTGTGAGAATGTTTTGGGTCATATTTTTTCTAATCTAAAATTTCTGTATGCAAGATTAATGGTGGATGTGAGTTTATTTGATTGACAGTCTGTTTTGGAATTTCTAAATTCAACATGTTTGACGTTGTCTTAAAAGTTGGATAGGTCGACTTTCTTGAGTCGACATTATAATTGTGAGAACAAATACTATCACAGTTATACAAACGTTTCGTATTAGGTAAGACACAGATATTTATTAGACAGTTAAGATTTTGTTAGGTCAGTTAGGAAGTCGCTCCATGTAAAATACTGGTATTCAGCTGCATCCAGTTAGACTGGAAGCTGACCTCAACATAGTTGGGAAAAGGCTAGGCAGATGAGAGGATGAGTTAAGATTTTGTTATAGGCATGTATTGTTTTTCCATCCGACCTCATCTAGTTTTAAAATATGATTGACGTGTAAAAGTGTTTGTACAAACCTACTTACAAAATAAAATCATTTATCATTTAAAATCATTTTTCATTTATCAAAAGTGGTAAAATATTCTTCAATAATTCACTAATCTTATTAAATCTAATTCTCTGAATAAATAAATTATATTTACAAGTAATCCGATAAGAAATCTTAGTTAAGTTCTCGTTGAATGAAAAGGATTGCAGAAGCATAATTTAAAATAGAAGTTCAGAACTAGATTTATATTTTGATCGCAGAACAAATTATTTCCAGAACTAAAATGGATAATTTGGCTGCCCTATGAATAAGGGCCCAAATAACTAAGGACTTCTAAATTAAAAAAAATTTTTTTTGAAATGCTTTGTTATGCTGTTTGTAAATTTTATAAGACTATAATGTTCTCACTGCTGGGACACAGAACTCCTCTCTGGGAGAGGGTGTGGGCCGTAATTTGGGATAATCTACCACGCGGGCCCAGTGCGGGTTGGTACTCGTAGATGTCACATGTCGTGTGTTTTGGTTCTAGGACATGCCGGCTTCTTCACGATGTTTTCCTTCACCGTTTTGAGAGCAATGGTGATGGTATAATTTACACATAGTAAAGCGCTGGTCTGGGTTCGAACCTACAACTCCTAAGTCACGGTCGTGACCACTAGGCCACCACTGCTCTTCATTTGTAAATTATTGTGTTATATTAACGACGACGGCACGGTTGGCGCAGTGGTTAAGCGATTGACTGCTGCGCTGCGTGTCGCGGGTTCGATTCCCGCACGGAACAAATATTTGTATGACCTACATGTATTTGTTCCGAGTCTGGGTGTTTTTCTATCTATAATATGTATGTATTTACAAAAAAAAAAAATGTAAGTATATAAGTAGTTTATCAGCCATCTTGTTACCATAACACAAGCATTAGGTTGCTTAGCTTGGGACTAGATGGCGCTGTGTGAAATGTCCAGAGATATTATTATTATCTCCTTTATTTCATTTAAATACTTACAAAATACATTTTTAAATATTTTTATAAACAAAAGGATAAAAAAAACATTTAAAAATATAAAAAGTAGTAGCCCACCGGTATCGGGAACAGGGTCCAAGCTACCGGTGGTCAGGGCTCTAGAGAGAGGAACCTATTATTATTATTATTATAGAACCTACCTGAAGCTACTTCATTGACAATGGTCAAACAATGTTTCACCATAGAGAAAAGGCGTAGTGTCTATTATGACAGTGGCTGTGTGGCCTTGGATTGCTCACTAAAACTACTGTATCATTTTCCATTGGCAAGAGGCAACCATAGGGATTTCAATATAAGGACGGACTCGTTGATAAACTGTTTAATAAATATCATTCATATGGTTGATTCCATCATGAGTTTTTACTCCAAGATTATTGTTAATTATGTCCTGACAAATGACATAAAAAGAAAACGTAGGTAGGTATTTATTTTAGTTTTTAATAGGAAATTGGTCAAAATCGACCAGTGGTCCACATTAGCCTTGGATCGACAAAGACGTTGTAGTCTATGAAAATCTTCTAGAATTAAAAGTTATGGCCTGGCAAACGACAAAAAAAAAGTATTTATTTTAATCTATAATAGAAAATCAGATGAGATCGGCTAACCGTAACTAATACGTAGATAGTAAGAAATTAATAAATAAAACCTGAGAAACTAACAATGGCAATATCCAGTATAAATTAGTAACAAAGAATTATAAAATCCTGCATGAGACCAAAAAGGTCACAAAAAACATTCAATGAAAACTCGTAGAGGACAGTAATTTAAGAATTTAACTGCCACCTACGAATTTTCATGCTTTCAATGAAAGAAAAAATAATAGAAACAAAGAAAATACGTTTATTTGCGGTAAACATGACGCAAAAAGAACATAACACAACAAAAAAATAAGAAAGGGTTGAGTGAAACATGCGTCACATCCATGCAAAACACACAATGCTTTTTTGTGCTTTTCTTGAATCTAAAATACTGTAAATGTTTCTAGTGTCCCTAACAATCCCGTGAACAAACTCGTGAGCCAACAAACCTATTACAAAAAAAAAAGAACTAACACGAACTACAAACTTGTATGCAGCTAATTTCTTACACGTACCTACCATCACGGAACCTGTATTTTTGGGGGACCGCCATTTTGATCTACTCAATCTATAGCTCATCACTATAATGATCACATTACTCATTCTAAAACAATTGAAAAGTTATCTCTCAAAACCATTGCTGGTGTTAACTTTAAAACAAATGCAATCGATGAAACAAAAGCCGCAATGGATGGCGATCAAGTTGGAGGTGTCAAGGAAGTACGAGATGAAACAGGTCTCGTGGTAGGAGGGATGGTTCGTGCAAGTGCCCTGTCATTCATCACGCGAATGTTGGAACCGGATCCTACAGACGGGTTCTGAGACTAAGATCGAATTTTTTTAATGTATCTTCATTACTCTGTAGGAGTGAAGTCAGTACTATTAATAAAATTGTTTGAAAATTTTAATGTAATGAGTCTAATGTGTGTGGAGAAAAAATGGGAGGAAAATCATTTTGCTATTTAAAGAGATCCTGGAGATGCAAACCGAGATAATAATTATTAAGGCTAATAATAATTTAATGAGGTTCCTTTTTCTGGAGCCCTGACCGCCGTAGCTTGGACTCTGTTCCGGATACCGGTGGGCTACTATGTTTCAATGTTTTTTTTTTATCATTTTGTTTATAAAAATATCTTCAAATGTAATTTATAAGTATTTAAATGAAATAAAGGAAATGTAATGAATAAGAATTTAATGAAAGACTCATTAATTTACTACAACTTTGTAGACACTGGCGAGCAGTAATGTTCTAATGGTAGCGGCCGCTGTTCTAAAATATTACCTCTGCTTTATTTTGTGTACGTAAATTATTTCATCACCACAGCTGCTCCCAAAACGGTGAAGGAAAACATCGTGAGGAATGTCCCAGACCCACAAATTCGAAGACATCTACAAACCACTAACGATTACGGCCCACTCCCACTCACCGATAGGAGGCTTGTGTCCCAGCAGTGGGAACATTATAGGCTGATTATGCTCTTAACAAGGTTAATGTTATATCCTTCTGTAATTCTGTCTAAATGGATTTGGATATACAATTTATCAAACTCAAACTCAACGCATTTATTTCAAATAAACTAATTACAGGCACTTTTGAACCGTCAAGGCCTCACTTTTGACTTGTTATTGTTATATTTTTACGATTATTGTTAGCACCTTGACAAAACCCCAAAACTTTATTGACCAGGGCCTTTCAGATTAGATAAGCTAACTAATAATCTAGGAGCGTGGGGATTGGTACAAGAAAATAGGCCTATGGCCCAACAGTGGGTGAAGTCGGACTGTGTGGTGATGATGATGAAGTAATATTATTTAATAACTAATATGTATGCACCCTAATTCATAGTATACGTACGGCCGAATTATCCATTACAGCCGGTGTATTCTGTAAAAATCTCACCGTGAAACTGTAGGTGAAGTGAGCTTCAAGTGAACTGTCACCCTACCTGACGCTAGGAAATCTAGCGATTGACAGCTCACGTCAGTTTCACGGTGATATTTCTACAGAATAGCACTACAATTCAGGCTGGACAATAGTCGACATTTTATGTATTGCCCTCGTAGGATTAGCGATTAAAATAAAACTATACTTAATCTGCACCCTAATTGCGTAACACACAATCAATCGTAATCCGAATCATTTTGAAGCAAATTGCTAAACCATTGCTACATAAGTTTGAAAAATTTGTTGTAAATAACGCAATGAATATTGTTGAACTGTCAAAATGAAACCGATTTCGATTGATTGTGTGTTACGCAATTAGGGTGCCGCTGCTGTTTCACAACTCAGCATTTCAATTTTATTCCATACCAAATGGCAAATACATATGTCTAAAACAATAAAGAACAAAAATAAGTATAAACGATGCCGCAAATTCCATACAAAGAAACATTTAAGAACAATAAAAATCTATAGGAACTACTGGACGAAATAAAGCAATAAAAAGTAATAAGCCGAAAAAGGAAGCCGATTTTTTAGTTGCACAAACAACTTTTTCGGAGCAATTTCAAACGAGAAAAAATTTAGCTTTCACTTTTCTATAATAATACTTTTTAAAGACAATGAAAAAAGTTTAGGCTACTGAAAAAGTTGGTAAAAAAGTGGAGCGAAAGGGTGGGCCCTAGGAGTCGATATTACAAAACAAACAATGGTGAGTTGGGTTAAAAAACAAAGTTTTCAATATGCACCTGGTTTTAATTTTTTATATCGAATCTAATGTTTATTATAATCAAATAAGTTCCTCTTCCGGCAGGAAGATGGGCGCCGTGGATTTTTTCATATTTTTCTAAAAAAATATAAAATTCCTATTCTCAACTTTATCGTTTTGAAATAGGGTGCATTATAGTAATATCGCCGCTTTTTTCTCAAGATTGAGGTTTTATTGTGGCAATGTGTTCGAATAGACCTTTTTTCTAGTGTTTATTCAAAATAGGTTTTTTTAATGCAGATGTCGTTAAAACTTAAGAATATTGAGATAAAAGATTTTTTTTCTTTATTTGCGTAGGACTGTGATTAGATTTGGTTTCTATGAATAACTTTGAATGCATTTGTTGGTGTGGAATCATTACATAGCATATATGTTCTACTAGAAAATTGAAGCCTATACCTACTTGTGTATTGCCGTGTACTTGCTTCTTACCAAGCCTCTTTCAACTAAATATAGGTAAATTTATACAATGTATCCTATTGTCTACATTTTTTATTTAGTTCTCCTTTCGCAGGTACGGAAAAAAATCTTAAGAAATAAGCAGTACCGTTGTTCTCAATACTATTATGTCGTATCTGTATATATTTTACTGTGTGTTCGTAAATAATGAAATAAAAAAAAATCGCAAAGAAATAAGAAAAATATGCAATTCTTATAATATAGTTTAGTCATTCACGTTCTATTGCTAGACCATAGGCTTCCCACAAAAATCACAAAGTACTAAATCATAGTAAATGATCTTTCAAATATTAGTTATAAATACAATTCAATGTGCAAAATAAACTAATATTAGAAGTGAAAACCAATGAACCAACTATAGACTCTCGGGCTCAGGTAATATTGAACCAAAATATTCTACACCACCACCACCATATTTCAACGAAGTTATTGCTTACGTAGCCTCTAAATCTAACTGTTTACTACCCTTATCGAGGATCTCAGCAAATGGTCATATTCAATTAACTGCAACTATATAATATTCGAAATCTTGGCATAAATCTAAAACTGCATCCGTAGTCCATCCATCGCACCGCTTGACGCCAACACCATCCTTTGTATCTTAAACACGACCCTTATTTTTTTTTTTCATCCGTCAGAATGTTCAAATTTCTTTACCTGCAACCATCCCTTTTATAAATCTCTACATATCTTTACTATCTCCGCTGTACCAAGTTCAACTTTATCTAAAAATAATACAGTTTCTTTTACTTTGATTGAATGAGGAGTTACGCGTGTTGGATTTGTATCGTCATCCGCAACATCTTGAATAGCATCCCCTAAGACTTAATGACTTACTGCATGATAATTAGATATGCGATTCTCTTTTTTATCGCCTGAACATAAGGTTGGGTTTGGTGTGCAGTTTTTAAAATTTTAATCATTAGTTTGGTGGAATTTTGCTTTGGCATAGAAAATGTGCGTTTCCTTTATTTCGGAATTTATTGGTATTACTGCGCCCTGTGGCGACTTGCCATAGTTTTAGGGATTTTAAAACTTTACAAAAGGGATGGCTGGACAGCAGATGTCTTGGAGATTAAAATTTATACATATTCACTCCTGTGTTAATAAGTTAGCTGCTTTTGAGTGGACTTTGCTAAGTGTAACTGCCTGTTGTATTTGTTTTTAAGAGACGACTGCCATTTCTAAAACCTTATGTTGCATCTGGCTTTACTTCATCTTGGTCTTATTTAAAACCATCCTTATCATCTCCAAGTTCTGTTCACATAACAAAAATAATAGCTCTAATACGTACATATATATAAATCTAACACCACTTAATCCGGCATTGAGTAATCCCGATACATTTTTGGATGCTCCTGCAATTCTGTCCACTTTAACAAAAAGCGTGTCATACAAGTATTTTTTGGGACAATAATACTCAATCAAAAGTAATAAAAACTGCAGAAAGGCGCATGATGAAAGAAAAAACTGCATTACGCATCGTGGGACCATTTTTTCCCCAAAAAATGCTTAGTTTTGACACAAAAGGAGACTTCTTTGTCAAAACTCAGGTGGTTCGCGTTGAATAGATGAATTTTTGTGTGAAATCGTTTGATATTTATGGAGGGACTGGATTTGAACATAAATTATTGTAAAGTAGTCACAATTATGTTTTTGATTTGTACTATGATGGACATTTTATTGTATTTGATAAAGAAATAATGGAATAGGAGCTTTATCCAGATAATTTAAGCAAGACTGTGCATGGTCACTTGTACTGTCAGGGTTTAAAACAGACAATTGAGTAGTTCTATTGACATGGAAATGAGACGATGACGAACATAGTATCAGACTACAGCATTGCACTGCAGGACATATTCTTTTCCAATCGCACGCCATTTACCTTGATCCTTGAGCACTCTCATTCATCTTGCCGAGATAGTCACTCCAACTAGTCACCGAGATAGTCACTCCACCTAGACTGTATAATGGATCAATGTTTTAACCGAATTTAATTTTACTTAGCATATAATCCCTTTATTTCGAAAAATGTTTGGTGAAAAATCAGTTGGCAGGGTTGAAAGTGAAACGGTCAATGGTTCACCGGACATGATAAAGTATCGTCTCTCGAAGCGACTTTTATTGATACCATCAAAATGTCTACAGCAGAATTTAATATAATTTTGATATCCTATCTAATTACTTAAACAAACATCACAGCTGTACTCATCATCATCATCTGCCAAGCCTTTTCCCAACTATGTTGGGGTCGGCTTCCAGTCTAACCGGATGCAGCTGAATACCAGTATTTTAAATGGAGCGACTGCCCATCTGACCTCCACAACCCAGTTATTGAGTAATACGATAACCCTTGGTAAGAGGGGAGATTTTCGGGCTTCTGACGACTCGTGAAGACTGTCAAAGATCCACGAATGGCAGCCGGGACCAACGACTTAAAGTGCTTTCCGAGGCACGGAGGGGTCTTGGTATATACTTAGCGGCTGTTATTACTTAGCCATAAGCCCCTCATCGCAGCTCTACCCATTCTAATTTAATATCTACTCTTTGTATTTAATTTTGTTTTATCTGTAAAAGATGAACCAAGAAACCACAAAACATTAGTTAGCTTGTAACAAATTATAAGTTACTTGCTGACCTTGAGGTGTCATTGCTCATTGAATTAAACGTAATTTTTTGTTGTTCCATACGCTTGGATGTAATGATTTTCATGTTCATTACATACTGAGTTTATATATTATGCTAAATTATTTAGTTAACATTCAAGATACAAATGGCGCAGGTGATCAAGGAATATTCAACTTAGGTGCAATCAATTTATGATTGCACCTAAGGTGAATAAATTAATTGAATAGGAAATAAAATGTTATTGAAAGTTGTTAAATTGTGCACTTATCAATACTTAATTAATATAAATAAGTTTAACTAACTTTGCTATGCACTCGAAGTTGTGGACGATTGTGTTCGAGAAAGGTCAATCGTTGCATCCGACTCGGCTGGGGTCACATGTCCGAAAAATTTGTTTGCTTAGCAACGTAAATAACGCAATTGATATTGTTGATAAGACAAAATGAAAGCCATTGCTACTATTAGTGTGCTATGCCTCTGATGGCCGATGGCCGTAGGAATCCGCTGGATAAGAGAAGCACAAAACCGGTTGAAATGGCGATGCTTGGGGGACACCCGTGTCCAACAGTGGACGTCTTTCAGATCAAACATATTCTATGGCATTCAGAAATAGTGTAGCTTTATATCAGTGCCAGAATTTTTTACAATTAGTTTCAATACTTCCAGACATTTAAAATAAAGAAACAATTTTACCTCTTTATAGAGATGCCCCGACTTACGATTGAGTTCGAACCGAGGCAGAAACTTTACTTTGTATAAATAACGTCATCACCACTGCTCTCAAAACGCAGAGCAATAATGTTGATGCTCTCAAACGTTGAGCAGTGGTGGCCCAGTGGTAGTGGCAGCTTACGAGTATGTTCGAATCCAGAAGGACCTTTACTTTTTAATAAATAATTCCATCACCCACTGCTCTCAAAACGGTGAAGGAAAAAATCGTGAAATAACCGGCATGTCCTAAAATAAAAAAACCGAAAAAACGTGACATCTACCAACCCGCACTGGGTTTCATGGATGGTTTCATTCATTTCTTTTTCTCTTTGAGATTAGCTTCTTTATTCAGACAAACATGTCGTGATGACTTTACTTTATCTTAAGTAGGAAAATAAAAACAGTGAGCAATTAGACAGTCCTTGTCGGTCTAATGGACCGCTGGCGTTGGCCGTGAATTCGATTCTCGGGTCGTGCAAGTCAAGGATGTTAGTTAGTATTTGGTGAAGCATTGTTATTTATCTAAGTACATCATTTTTCTTCATGTTATTATAATTGTTATTGTGGGACTGGTGAGGACGAAGATTTACATTTTTATATTATTCATCTGACTAGCCTTTACTCTTTCTGGTCGGCTTCCAGTCTAACCGGCTGCAAGCGGCATCAGTCTTTACATGGAGCGACTACCTATCTGACCTCCAAAACCCATTAACTGGGTAATGCGATACCCCTTGGTAAGACTAACCAGTACAATAAGATCTTTGAAAACATCGACTTCTTCTTCGTCTCTGCTCAAAAATTTAGAAATCTTACCAAGAAAATAATTTTAGAATATAACAGTTAGTTTAGTTAGTCACTTTAATATTTGCTCCTTTTCTCTCTCTTTCTCTGTTGTTTGCATACCTGTGTATGTTTAAGCTCACTTTTAACTACTTTTTTGCTTTAAAATCTTAGAATAGCGCACTGTTATATATAACTTTTAATATGTTGTGGAAAATGTCGTAGGTTATACATTTATAATCCTTGTACATTTATAACTTAGTGTAAGATTTTAATGTATAACTGTTTATTTTCCCGAATAAATAAAATAAAAATAAAACAAGACTGGTTGTCAGACTTTTTGACTTCGTTTTGTATTTTATTGATATTGCTTTTGTTACAACTACCCGACTGCAAAGAAGGGTTATAACCCTACTAATATAATAAGCGTGAAGGTTTGTATGGACGGATGTATAGATGGATGGATTGATGTTTGTTACTCTTTCACGCAAAAAGTACTGAACAGATTTGGATGAAATTTGGCACACAGATGGTTTATAAACAGGATTAACATATAGGATACCTTTTATTCCAATATTTTCACGGGATCGAAACTTATGCGGATAAAACCGCGGGGCGCAGCTAGTAACCATATAATTCCCGCCTGTAATCCCCGAAGGGTTCGACAGGTGTATTTGTAGTACACCGACTCTTCGTCAGTTATGTTTAATTCCCATGAAATAGGGGGCGAGCCTATTGCCATCAGCTGGGCACGAATCCAGACTCCAGGCTGCTAACTGAGAAATTATTCCTAATGGAGAAACCCAATAACACTTTGCCCAACCTGAGAAATCGAACCCAGGACCTCATGCGCGGGCCTGCGGGCGGTGAGTAATGGGTAACTCACCGTCCGATCAGGACCAGGCCCGTGCCGGACGGCGTGTATGTGTTCCACGTGCGCCTCAAAGAGATGTCAGCTTGAGTGTCGGGGCCCAATAGGGCCGAAGCCTGCCAGGGTAGCGGGATCGTCCGAAAGGGTTACCGCTGCCCTGGAGCATAAAGGGCTAAGGAAGGAACACGGGTGGGTTTTAGTCAGTAAGAGTCTGACACTCCCTCCTGCTCCACCCAGAGCGGGAGGAGGCACTTGATGATTTCCGATCCTCAAAAAAAAAAAAAAAAGGACCTCATGCCTAGCAATAACACTTGCGAGAACTAGACCAAACGTGGCAGTTGTCAAATCGAGTTTGTTGTAAGTATGTGCTTAAAGCGTTGGTCTGTGAAACAAACAAAAACCTTTGGAAGTACTTACATTCAATCAATAACTCGTAATAAGCAGTTACCAAATATGGTTGAAAGCGAAGTTCTCTCAATAGATGATTAGAACAGATATGGCGCCGTTAATAGGAAGTAAAAAATACAAAAGGTTGATCATGTAATACGTAGTTAGTTAAATTGTTTAAAAGTAGACACTCGTACTATGGTACCTAAACGCCGGATTCGATGCTGCTGGACATAGGAATCTCCCAGGCTGCGCCCCGACACCCTGTCCTCTTCCGCATTAAGCCTGTCCCAGCTACCTTTTTAAGGTCGTCGGTCCATCTAGCTGGGGGGTTCCCACGCTACGCTTGCCAATACACGGTCTTCACTCTAGGACTCATCTGCTCCACCGGCCATCGGTCGGTGAGGGAATTGTCTAAGGCAAATGCCAATAAAGCAGGACTGACACTGAATGCTGAATGAGACACGTCAGAACTTCTATGAGGACTTATGCCCCGACCTGATTCACCTCAGTCTACTTCCAGCTTTAGTCATAACTAACAAGATATTTTAATGTACTATCACCACAACATCAGGCTTGCAATCCCCGAAGGGTTAGGCAGTGGTGTAAATCTAGACTCAATAACACTGCTTGACCTGGCAATCGAACGGGAATCAAGCACTACTACTGAGTGTGAGGTCAGGATCTCTTGCTCATCAGTAGTGCTTGCGGCAACTGGACCAATGGGGCAGTTACTGTTACTGTTAGCCTGTATTATCCCACTGCTGGGCAAAGGCTTCTCCCCATGACTTAAGTCAGGCAGTCTTAAGGATAAAACAGCCCCTTCTCATACAGAGAAGGAATGATCATGACCACGTTTGCTCACTGGGTTTTGGCGATTCAGATCGTTACATCTAGGTCTTCTTTACCACAATTCAGTGGTTTCTTTCTTCTTCTTCGTGTTACTGGCACGACTGTATTTTAAATCTTGTTGGCCCAAAACTTTGCCACTTTCACGGCGTTGCGGTGGCAGCGCTGAGGTCACTTTGACAGCATGTTTTGGGACACAAACGGCAGGATAGGAGCATTGTTTGTGATGTAGCTCCACAATCACATCCTACTGGCTTGGTTGGTGGGTTAGTGGGTAGTTCTTAAATAACCTAAAAACTACATATCACATTGTTGTTTGGCAATCCACCATTTGGTTCTGAATCAGGCAGGATTCAGAACCAAATAGTGCGATACATTTACGTGCGAACCCAGCTAGAATACATTTTTAATAACTCTTCATAAATATGTCTATTTCTAAATGAAATAGACATTTACCACACATTAAAAGACGGCCATGACACCTGCCTAAACCGACAGCTAATATGTAGGTAATATTAGCTAACGTATTGTCATTTTGCTCATCCTTGACTGCTCTTGGTACGATGCCAGGGTTTGATGTGGCAACGCTGGCAACTTGGCAGCCAAGAACAGTTGATTTGTGTGGAGGGGAGGTTGTTGATTCTGTCTCTAACTGGGGATGTTGTAAAAGGCGACTAATATATGTATGTAGGAGGAAGCATAGCGTATCGTCAAGCGTAGTGTGGGACGCCCCCCAGCTAGATGGACCGACGTCCTCAAAAAGTGGTTTGGATAGACTGGATGCAGAGGGCGGGCGACAGTGTGTTGTAGTGCAGCCTGAGAGAGGCTGCGTTGATTGAATGAACGTAAAGAGGACGTGCAGCAGCATTCACATGTTTGCTAATATGTAACAAATCTGATTGTCAATTCCAGTTTGGTAAGTGGCCATTATCTACCAATCCACACCTGGCCCGCGTGGTTGATTACTCCCTCTCACCAACAGGAGGCCTGTGTCCCAGCAGTGGGAATGTTATAGGCTGAATGTGTTATGTGTGTGGTGTAGGTAGAAACCCCATTTAGTGGAAGTTGATTGGAAATGAAGATCTCATTAATGATAAGTTATGATAACACTGACATGCTAAGATTGGCTTTTTTTCGAGAGCAGGTATGTTCATCAATAACCTCTTCTGTCCCAAATACATATAAGGTCCCATTAAAATAGGTGGACAAACTTTTAGAAATCATTCAGACCACCAAAATAAGGACAATGGTAAAAAAATATATAAGAAAAACGCATTAGATACTTACAATTAAAATAATCAGCTAACAAAAATACACTTATAAATGTTGGTTACCAAATGCATAAACACTTTATTAAATACAGAATGATGTAAGGATGTAACAGAACTGACTGTGTACCTACCCATAATGGATGGAATCGGATGGATGTTGTTTCTACAGAATGATGTTTATTCTAGAGTGCCAGGTATTTTTATGTCAAAGTAAAATCATTTTAATCAGTATTTTTTTTTGCTTGGATATATTTGGTTAGACGTACTGAGCGCTGTGGTAAAATTTGTCCATCTATTTTAATTGGACCCTGTATAGCTTTGGTCTGCGGTTTCGCCCGCGTTGAGATCGGAAATTATCCCATAGGAACGTACTTGATACCTGGATAAAAAGTATCCTAAGTCCTAACTCAGCTCATGGTCTACCTGTGTGACAAATTTCATCATAGTCCGTTCACCCGTTAAGGCGTAAAAAGGTAACAGACAGACAGAGTTACTGTTCGCATTTGTATGAAAGTACGAACTAATATGCTACCAATCTCACCAGTTGAAGTAGCAACTGATGGTTTCACAAGCTGCAGATACTTCTTCATCAGTGTCACGTCTTCGAATTTTTGGTTCTAGAACAAATCAGTCTCCTCACAATGTTTTTCTTCGCCGTTTTGAGAGCAGTGGTTATGAAATAATTTACACAAAGCAAAGCGCTTGACTGGGTTAGAACCATTGATATAAGAAAGAAGTTCTAACCTAAGACGAAACCTATATCTGACCATTTTGAAAACCAAATCCCGTGCACATGATGACCACAGCTGCGTCCGTAAGTAAGACAAAAGAGGATCCTTTTTAGGTCGACATGCGCTGCAAGCAGGAATAGTCCTTACAGTGGTCAGATATAGATTTTGGCGATATTACAACAGCTCGTAAGTCGCGGCCGTTAACACTTGGCCACCGCTGCTCTCCTGCTTCTGCTTCATCAGCCTATTTTCCTTCTTTTTTTTTTTCAGGATGGGAAGTCATCAAATGACCCCTCCCGCTCTGGGTGGAGCGGAAGGGAGTGCCAGACTCTTACTGACTAAAACCCACCCGTGTTCCTTCCTTAGCCCTTTATGTTCCAGGGCAGCGGTAACCCTTTCGGACGATCCCGCTACAGCCTATTTTCCTTCAATGATGGATAGGTTTCTTCATAATATTTATATTTTACGCCTGCATTATACATGACCTGTTTCTGACCACGCATCTTAAAAATAAATCCCACTGTTAAAAATAGGCAACGTTACATAACGGCCGGTAGTCACATTACTAACCAAATTCTTACTCAGTACACAAATAAACATAGAATTAGTTAGGTAGATACATACATACATAGGTAACTTGTACTCATAGAATGTTGACCGTGACTTTCATATGAACTACCAAATAAATTGTTTGTCTGTGTGCGTGCCTTGATTGGTGTTACGCGGTTCAAGTGTTGTGGAATAGACGGAATTGTATCTAAATATTATGTTGGTACTGTTTGTTACTGTGACTTATTATTAACCGAATTCAAAAAAGGAGGTTCTGTATTCGACCCGTATGTATGTTTGTATATCCGCGATTTCTTCAAAAACTAATTAAGTAATTTTGATGTTTCTTTCATTAATGTGATCTATATACTTTCAGAACTGTTTTCGTATATAATACACTAGCTGAGCCCCGCGGTTTCACCCGCATAAGTTTTGATCCCGTGGGAAAATCGGGATAAATAGTATCCTATATGTTAATCCTGGTTATAAACCATCCGTGTGCCAAATTTCATCCAAATCCGTTGAGTAGTTTTTGCGTGAAAGAGTAACAAACATCCACACATCCATCCATCCATACAAACTTTCATGTTTATAATATTATTATAGTAGGATTAGGTAATTATATATAATACATTAGGCGATTATATACATATTATAATAGAATAACATATTTAGCATTTCATTGTCTTGATAATAAACTCAGTTGATTCCTGAGACAGTTAAAAATGTTAGGTATTATTGAGAATTAACAGAGAATGTCTAAGGTTCTCTTTACTTTTACTTCTTGTGTATATAGATAATTAGTCAATAAAATAAATAAGAGGAGAAATTAATAAAAAATTGTAGATTGTTAATTTGTTTTCCTAATTTTATTTTCACAATTAATTAATTTTACGCTGTTTGCTGTGCCCTACAGGGTCCGTAATTATATTGGCTTTAAGCCATTGTAGCACCCGTAAACATTACAATAGAGTTTGCAAATAAAAATATGAATACGAAATCTCTGTGAAAATGTATGATATAATAATTGATATAGCTAGATATTTATAAAATTAAACATTAATTTATTGTTTGAACTTAAAATTGTAAACTCCCGAGTCAGTCAAAACCAAACCAAAGTCAAAGCCTGACTTAAACGGTGCGATTTGAGTGCCTGTGGCATACCACAAGTTTGTACTTTGTGTACATAATGCAATAAATGAATGAAAATAGAAACTTGGATCGGCTTAGTTCAAGTTCACCAACTCGGGTACCGAGTTATAGCTTCACGACTGTGTACAACCGGCAGAGTTCTTGACAATGAAACTATGTGTAAAGTGTTACATGTTAGTTATGCAACGAATAAAGATTTATCTCGTTATACAACGTTTATATAACGTTTCAACGTTTAATAACTTGTCGTTTTTATTGAGTTTTTATTGGCTTAAGTTGTAAGTTTAGTGATTTAAAAGTGTTAAAATTTGATAATCGCATTTCTGATTTTTTGTTTTAAACGTTCGATTGGTTTGGAACTTTATGATGTCTTTGAAAATATTGCAAAATGTAGTTGATTTTATAAAATTCAGGGTAAAGAAACTGTGGAATCTTTTATTGTTTGAGTAAAAGTAGAACAGTTGTTCTCTAGAAACAAAGTTGTTCAATAAAAGATTTACTATTTATAATAATATTCAGAATAAATGTGTGCTAGCGAACGTTTTCGGGGGCCCATTAAGTACCGAGTGTGCAAGTCACCCCCTGCCATTTCATCTGTGAATATTATGTTAAAAAAAATATCTTAAATCGTTAATTGTGAGCTAGAGAAAAATATAGAGATTAACTTCACTGTCATTTAGTAAGTTTATTTCTACCTACTTTACCGACACTTCTGATTTATTTGAAGATTTCAGGAAATACAACTACTATTTATAAAAAAATTGCAGTGTATCTCCAGTTGAATTCACTACATGTTTTTCTTTATTTGACCACCATTAACTGAGCAAACTTTAAATACAAGACAAAAAAGGTAAATAAAAACACTTAACCAGTCACCCATTTACACCTCTATAACTGTGAAAATATACGAAAAAATATCAACATTACAAAAACGTTCACCTTACGACGCGAACAAGTGAAATTCAGTAAAAAAATTAAAAGCAAAAAGCCCCCTTCGACATTCGTAATACGAATTTTTTCGTTCGAAACTCAAAAACGACTCGAAATCTGCGCCAGCGCACGTCAGGTAGAATTTTTGGGTTCGCCGGTAGAAAAAATCTATGGTAGTTTGAAAAAAAAAGGTTGTATTATGCGACCCACCCTCTGACTATTCGCCCACAATTCTCACCTCATAGGAGGAACGGATGGTTTTGATACTTGATGGTTTTAAAATATTTGAGATACCGGTAACAAATAATTCAGCCTTGCTCTCCATTGATGAGACCGAAAGCATCCTGAAGATTACGTAAGGTTCATACTCATACTAAGCCTATTGAGGAGGCCTGTGTCACAGCACTCCTCTCTATGAGACGAAGTCGGGCCCAGTGCGGGTTGGTAGATGTCACATGTCTTCGAATTTTTGTTCTATAACATGCCGGTTTCCTCACGATGTTTTCCTTCACCGTTTTTGAGAGCAGTGGTGATGATATAATTTACACAACGTAAAACGCCTTAGTGGGTTCGAACCTACGACCTGCAACTCGTAAGTCGCGACAGTGACCACTGGGCCACCTCTGCTCCAAGGTTCAGAGGGTATTATTGTTAAAGTATTTAAGATTTTGTTAATGACCCATAAGAAATTATTATGATTCGACTCCATATTTTCGTAATAAAGAAAATTGATATCCCTAATAAGAGTTGTGGTTAAAGAAGGAATGTGGTAGGTATGACGTGGACGAAGAATGTATGCACCAGCAAATAATCTTTGGTACTAATTATATTAATAACATTATGCAGGTTAAAATTAAATATTTACTCACCACATGTAATGGTAGAATGTAAAGGGGACATTATAGTTGTAAATCTACATTCTGGCAAATAAATGGATTTGATTTGATTTGATAGCTTTAAGCATTTAACAGTTCGGCTGTGCCAATCTCAATTACATAATAATCGATTATCTTTTAAAGTGAAGGCATGTGAACATATCCGTCAGAAGTTGGCCGTAACATCCCAGCGCTGATTTGCTGGATTCGTTTTCTCCTCTGCCGATCATTTTTTCTCCTGACACTTCATTTTGTTTATATGTAAGTAAGAAATAAAGAAAATACATTTATTTGGCACAAACTAAAAGACACACAATACACCAGATACATACATCAGACAAAACAAACAATAAAAAAAAAAGAGATTAAATAAAAAGTGTGAAGTCCGATGTAAGAAAATCGCAGGAAAGTGTGCCTCACGGCTGCACCAAAAAGGCCCAGTTCAGCAAAAATGCCAGACAGTTAGTGCCTATGTATGTATGTATGTATGTATCTATATATGTACTAGTATTTATTCATGTATTTTATAGTAATTTCCTAGCTATTTATCCCGATGTTGCACCTTTCATGTTTTGTTTCTGCATCACCATTGACTGGTAGAAAATGGCTCAGGCATTAAGTCGATATCTATGGTCTTTGTACAGTATTTTTTTTTAATTGTGCACAAAGTTTTATTATATAATCAATACTATATAAAACCAAGCTATTTTCGGTCAGCGCAAGTCATATCTCTCTTAAAAAACCAAATAATCCAGCAAAATTACAAAAGTAAATGGCAGCAAAAAGTATCAAGCATCCCCCATCCACGAAGCGGGGGTGGAAAAGAAGCATGCAACAATGCAACATCTCTGCGTGCGCGCATTAGAGTCACCCACACACTCGCACGAGTCGCACGATAGTATCATATTACTCGCACACAAGTGAAACAGATTTATAACTAACACAATGTGGCGACTATGAGGCGAAATTTTTCGAAACACATGCTGTTTGCTATGGTTCTCATCCGGGATGCGCAGGAGTTTTAAAATGCAATGATTTTGACAAGTTTTGGCGTAGAACAAGTAGAGTGATATTTCGTGGGATGTCTATTAAAACTACGTAATATTCTGAAGTTAATGCTTAAGGGTAGGAAAAGTCGTTTTTGGAATTAGAGCCCCTTAGTAACTGGTTTAGTAGTTACAGCTTACTAGCTGCGCCCCGCGGTTTCACCTGCATAAGTTTCGATCCTGTGCGAATATCGGGATAAAAAGTATCATATATGTTAAACCTGGTTATAAACCATCTGTGTACCAAATTTCATCCAAATCCGTTCAGTAGTTTTTGCGCGAAAGAGTAACAAACATCCATCCATCCAGTAAACTTTCACGTTTATAATATTACTAGTTGCGCCCCATGGTTTCACCCGCATACGTTTCGATCCCGTGGAAATATAGGAATAAAAGTTATCCTATGTGTTAATCCTGGTTATAACCTATGTGTGTACCAAATTTCATCCCAATCCGTTCAGTAGTTTTGGCGTGAAAGAGTAACAAACAATAATATTAGTAGGATTAAGTAGGATTATAAATACAAGTCGCCTTTCGTGCCTGACTGTGTTATACCGCGTTTTTCTTGTTTATGTATTTTACCATTTATATACTTACACACATAGGTATATAAACAGACAATGAAAAACAGAACAGAAAAAATAGGTACTACGCCACAGATTTTTATGCGGTTTTCATCGTCATTTAAAGAAGAAGACGAAGAAAATACATTTATTTGGCACAGACTAATAGACACACAATATACCAGATACATATGTACATCAGATAAAAACAAAAAAAAAGTATGCCTCACGGCTGCGCCAAAAAGGCCCAGTTCAGCAAAAATGCCAGACAACTATTGCCTGACGCTAGTTTTCAACTGGACCTGATTTAGAGAATTTATTCCGGAATGTTTATGTGTATAAAACATTAATATGAAACTTACATCAACAATATACTACATTAACAACATCGGGATTTCAGTGTTCATCATTCTCCTGCCCATATCCCAATTTATTTGGGGTCGGCGCAACATGTCCATTTCAGTGTTGTACAGAAATATCTATGTTTTGTCAAGTCGTCAAAACCGTGCAAACCACGGGCGGGTCGCTAGTTATATTATAAATCTAATTAAGATCATGTGGTAGTCGCTATCACCTTTTTATCGAAACAGAAGCTTTAACGAATAAATCGTAAATCGTAATTAAGAGTTTTTGCTCAAAAACCAGCGAACTTTTTAGCACTTAGGTTACGATGTTGATAAATTATAGAGAGGTGTTTAAATTGACTAAACTGAATTATTTTTATTACACCAATTAAATGTTTGAAATAGCATTAAGTACATCAATCATTTGTGTTGACATGGTATTTAAACCTTTTGGGGTTTATTTATAAACGTTGATTAAACTTAAGTAATGATTACGAATAAATCGTCTAAACATACATTTTTGACGTTTATATGTCTCTTAACTTTGAGCAACATCCTACCTCCTACTAATATTATAAACGCGAAAGTTTGTATGGATGAATGGATGTTTGTCACTCTTTCACACAAAAAGTACTGAACAGATTTTGATGAAACTACAGTAATATAGCTTATACATCAGAATAACATCGGGACCGCGAAACCGCGGGGCACTGCTAATCTATACTTATAATAAATCTGTAGAAGTGAAAATTCTGTACATTGAAAATATCAAAAAAATAAATGGCAGGGGGTGTTACTAGATCGACACCGAACCCAAAAATGTGATTAAAAAAATTTTTGTCTGTCTGTCTGTCTGTCTGTTTGTTCAGGCATCACGCAAAAACTACCGGTTCGATTACGTTGAAACTTGGTATAATTATTCTTTAATATCCTGGGCACCACACTGGGTACTTTTTATCCCGGAAAAGTATATACAATAAAAAACAAACTTAATTTTGCGGTTCGATCCCTAGACCCGATTACTGCACCAACCGCAAATAATAAGTTTGTTGTAGGTTAAGTCACCCGCAAACCCGCAATGGAGTTCATTTTTATTCCTTTTAGTTTTTAGAGTTATTTAGGTTTATTTTTATATAAGTCGTAGGTATAGATTTTAATTTTAAAGTATAGGTAGTATATTTGATAGTGTACGTAGTGACCGTAGGTTATTTTATAATACTGTTAGGTAGGATTAGTCATTCGTATAGATATTAGTTTTTAGGGATTTTGCTTATTTATTGAGTTTAGATTAGTTATCATCAGAAATAGGTTTATTTAGGTAGGTAGGTATTTAATTTTCTGTTATTGAGTTTTTCTTTTTTTTTTAATTAGGTAGGTACTTAGGTAAAGATATCATATAGGTACCCTCTTAATCACCACTAATGAGACACAATTGGTTTTCTATTGTAATTAGCCACAAAGGGCCCGCGAGATAGATGGCATTCTGGGGAAGCACATAGGTACATTTTATCCTGTTAGCACGTTCCCGTGGGATAATTTCCGACATCCACGCGGGCGAAGCCGCGGGCAGAAGCTGGTTTATTTAATAAACCTCAAAATGTTTAAATACCTGTTCCGTACAAAATATTGACGTAATGGTAATTCTAAAATTTAATTGGTGTCATAAAAGCAATTATAAGGGGGTTTATTAACCGCTCTTTTAATTAAAGGTTTAATCGAAGGCTATAGAGCAGTCGAGGCCCAGTGGTAACGGCCGCGACTTACGAGTTGTAGATCTTGGGTTTGACACCAAGCAGGTACTTTACTGTGCGTAAGTTATTTCATCAGCACTGCTCTCATGTCCTAGATCCAAAAATTCGGAGACTTCATACCATTGCCTGTGCCAACCAAAGTAAATATAATTTAGAAACACAATCAAAAATTGGGAATAACTAGCCGCAGTCACAGCTGAAAGAAAAAGAGTAATAATGTTTTTTTTTTGGGACTTGCTTTGACAAACAATGCATTCACGCTGCTCCCATGAACTCATTCTAACTAACTTTATAAACCACTTCTTCTCTTAAATAAATAAATAAAAAACTATATTGCAGACCATATAACCCTTAAAAAAACAATATTAAAAAAGAGTTACTATAAAAAAAAAATATACAATTAAAATGGCATACATACATCATCATAAGGCTACAGCAGCCCACTGCTGGACATAGGCCTCTCCCATTCAACTCGATTTTCGGTAACTCTCATCCAGCTGCTACCAACCATTCTGCGAAGATCGTCGCTCCACCTCCACGCTCGAGGGCGTCTCACCTTGCGTTTACCGATTCGCGGTCTCCACTCAAGAACACGTCTACCCCAACGGTCATCGGTTCTACGATCGGGCATACATACACACAAACATACTCACGACTTTCTTCTCTTGCACATTAAAAAACTAACATTTAGGGACTACTCACACTTATTCAGCTCCATTTGCGTTTCGCTGAATGATTTTGGTCACACTTATACAGTTCTGCTTCTATCAGCCGCGTACAGCGTCGTAAGAATGAGAAAAGCCGTCATAGTGTGTTATCTCCGCTTAAAACGCTTCGCTCTTCCCAAGCATTATTTTATCTCTGTTGATCGTTATAATGTGACGAACTAATATCGTACAAGCAAGAATATTTTTGCACTAGCAATATAAGTTTCTCTTCGTTCATAATTTTATTTCGTAAAAATAAAATAATTATAATTACTTTACTTTTAAAGTCCGACGTCCGAACTCTCTCAATCCTAAATGTATAATGACAACGTAATAATAAATCAAATCTATGCAGGAACTATGCAGGTCGCAATTGGTCGATGGCGAGTGCTATAGTTAGAGTTCAGCGCTGTTCCGCCGCGTTCGACGTTGAATGCGGCGGAACAGCACTGATCGCGGCAGAACAGCGCTGAACTCTAACTATAGCATTCGCCAGATAATAACACATTTGTCCTCATTTTATACTTGTTTGCCGCGAAAGCTGAATAGACGCGGAAAGCTGAACGGATGCGTACGCGTCTCCATACAAAATCGTTGTTTTCTATGGGCATAAGCTGAATAGAGCTGAATAAGTGTGAGTAGTCCCTTACGCGGCTATTTCCAACCACCGCTTGGCTTAAACATCTCCCAGGGAAAACCTTGAATGAGAAACTTTAAAAACCAAAAACCTAACCTACGTCACAGAATACCGTAGGGTGAACACCCAAGTAAGCGTCCAGCGTGAAAAAACATCGTCCACTGACCGTACGTTATGCAATCAAAGGCAAATGCACTATAAAAAGAACAGCGTAGGACAAAAACTCCTAACGGGTTCCGGGGGATCCGAAAGTCCTTTTTTTATTCAAAAAACGGGAGCAAAAAGAAGCAAAAAAACAAAACACAATGAATAAATGTTTTTGCAAATCGAGAATCGACTTTTTCTTAGCACGTGCATGAATTTAAAATCCTTTTTTGTGTTGTTTTTTGTGCCAATATTGTTGCGTTAGGTCGCGGAAGGCTTTGGATTGGCTATTAATATGCTAAATAACGTTTTATTTGAGATGAGGCATGGTAATTGTGTACTTATGTGTTTTTTTGTCCGTGAAAAGATAGGGTAGTAGGAAAATGAAAACCACAGCGACCGGCCTTACCCGCATTCAGCGGGTTCCTGCATCACTAGATCGACGGTCTGCCTTTACGTGACTTTTAGTAAGAGAAAATATCCCTACCTCATGAGGTTCTGGGTCCGATTGGACTTTTTGGACGTCCGACAAATTGTTATTTTTGCCATCTGGAATTCATCAGTACGCCCCTATGGGACTCGAACATAACAGACGAAATATGGGTGTATTGTAGATACTACTGCTAAAATATATATCTGACCACCGTAAGGACTATTCCTGCTTGCAGCGTATATTATTTAGTCGTTATACGGACGCATCTGTGTCATCATGTGCACGGGATCTTGTTTTCAAAATGGTCAGATATAGGTTTTGGCGGTAGTAAGCCTAAGCCTTTGGGAAGACCGGCACGATGTTATGCAAAAATATCCATAGTATATCTGGATCTCAATGGTTATAAAGTCACCAACACCTGGTGAGCAAAAGCGTAGCGTTAAACATTGTTCGCAAAATTAAAATAGTGAGTAATGAACTTCCTACTGCTTTTAATTGTATTTTAATTCCTACATACAAAATTAGCATAAGTATCTACATTATGTACCTAAAATATTTCTCATGTATATTACTTCTTTATTATGTGTGTAGTAACCGTATTAAAGTAAAATAAGAATATTTGGTTAATTTACATTTCTTTCTACACTTTTAGTAGCAATGCTTTTCATTTTGACAGTTCAAAAAAGTTCATTGCGTTATTTACGTGGTTGAGCAGATGAATGTTTCGAACATATGAAGCAATGGATTATCCATATCCTTCAAAATGATTCATATTGTGTGTTACGCAATTAGGGTGCTGGCCCCTTTCCACCTTACTGATAAGCAAATATTTTTGCCACGACATGAGTTATTCTCATAAGTTTGTGCTGATAAGAGGTAAGTAGATGTATGTACCTTTTCAGGATGTGTTACATACCATTCAGACCAGAAAGGAATCTTTACTCTGCGCTAATTAAATTATAAATGTAAATTTTTGACAGATGGCAACGCTGCCATATTACCAATATGGCGCTGTCGCTTAGCAACGGATGCGTAGGCGCAACAGGTGTTGCGGGATTATTTTTTTAATGTGTTTTTTTAATCCGTGGGGAGAAGGCGGCGATACGGCTTTTGAGATCCGGTGGGAAAGATTTTTTGAAAGATTTTTTGTATTGAATTTTCTGTTTGTTAGTTATTAATGCAATCAAGATTATTTTGGGGTAGTAATGGAAGGTGGTTGTGTGTACAGGTGTAGAGACAGAAATTGATCTCGATAAAGGTTAGGTAATTTTAGTGCTCGTCCGGGGAGTTGGTATTATCAAACCTAGTGGCATAAGCATTAGTGCTTATAATGTCCCCACTACTGGGACATAAGCCTCTGTGAGAGGGTCTGACTTTCAAAATAATTCTCATATGTATAAATTCAACATGAATGATGTAACTAATATAATTAGCAACAATATTTTGAAAACAGTGCCCGTTTCATTTCGTGCCCGTCTTCCATAGGCGCTTTAGAAGGGCCACTAGCTTCATCTTCCTGATCGACCGACCCCTTGAAAATTCAAAAGTCCATGTAATTGGTTTATTTGAAATAAGTAGTTTGAGTTTGGGCCGTAATCCACCACGCGGGCTCTGTGCGGGTTGGTAGTCAGTGATCTTTAAATTTGTGGTTCAAGGATAAACCGGTGTCCTCACGATGTTTCACACACCACCACCATACCCGTTATACAGCTTATCCCATGGTCAAAAGCTTATCCATAAAACAAAGTTGGTAGCGGTGCTGATTAGCTAAGATGAGCCCAATATTTCCGTATCTGTCTACAGGCTCTTTAAAAGTATACAAATTCAAACATAACTTATATTAACATCAAGTACGAGCCTCATAAACATAATACGACCTTTGAAGTATCTCCTACGCTGCCGGAACATATCAACACAAGCAACGTGAGCAAGTTGTACTTAAGTGATTGATCATGTTACACCAGTTCGGTGCTTCGGTTTGCTTGAGTTTGTTCTTGAAAGGAGGAGCAAATAAATTGGTTGTTTGAGGTCTACTTAACATTAAACAATTATGCAGCCTTGGATTAACATATAGGTACAGGATATTTTTTAAATTGATGCATGTTGAAATTCCTCTAGGAAGCGATTAAAACTCTGGTCATTCAGAGACGAATCCGATTATTGTAATAATTAGGAATTAACGCGAATATTCGCGCAGTTAAAGTCTTCCATAAAAGTTAGTTGATAAAATCAGCGCGAGCGAATTTCATCCTCAGTTAGAGACAACTATAGTCAACTACACTTATTAGTAGTATAGTTAGCTATAGTAGATATTTGACCATCGAAGATCCACATATTTATAGGACAACAACAACTTGGGACAAACAACATTAAAATAGAAGTTAAAATAAATTAGTTAAGTATAAGTTAGTTAAATAAATAAGCAATGAAAACGGGTATGTTTGAAATCTTTCAGTGGATTTCAGGGATTATATTATACAATCTGAATATGGACCAGAGTGGTCGACAAAACCCACAGAATAAGCAAGCTGAATTGGCAGTAGGCTGGTCATAATTAGGTAGCCATAGAACCGTTGACTGTTGAAGTAAACGTGTCTTTGAGTGGAGACTGAATAGGCAAGCGTAGCTAGTGTAGAACGCCCTCAGGCTAGCTGAAACGAAGATCTTCGCTGAGTGGCTGGTAACAGCTGAATGAAAATGGCCGAAGATCGAGACTATTTAAATAACTAATTAAAATTCAACCGACAACGCTTATAAAGCTTCCATGACAGTTTCAAACTTACGTTCTAAAATCAAATCATGACAGGTTACCAGTGTTGCCACCCTACCTTCTTGTACAATAATACCGACATAATAATTAAACACATTACGGCGGCGTTTAGACAACATGTGCACAACACTTGCCTAGCCGAGACGTGTCACTTATATTTCATTTATCGATGCCCGTTGATTAATGTGGACATGCCTTTAGCAAAAAAGTAATTAAATATTTAGAGCGAAAACAAAACGTGTATTTTAATTTTTTTGTTAAATAAAAAAAAGAGTTCAATTTTTTTTAGCTATTTATAGCATAGACAGAAAATTTCATAAGAAAAAAAAATGTTGAGTAGGTATATTTTTTCTTCTGCCTATTAGGAGTTAGTAGAGGCTAGAATTTTAATGACATATTTTAATACCAGAAGCATCGGTGGCTCAGCGGTAATGGCCCAGACTTACGAGGTGTCGAATCGTGGGTACACACACATACAGACAGGCGTTTTACTTGAGGAAACCGGCATATCTTAGAACCAAAACTTCAAACTTCTTGCCGCTCTCGAAGCATTACGCTTTACAAAAGCCAGTCAATCAGTTAATTCATCGCGTGACCAGACATCCAAAAAATTTCTAGTTGGCAGGGTCAGGTTCATTGGCATGCCTCAATACAAAAAATGTACACATCTGCAATTTGCTACTAAATAATTTCATGGGCTACTTTTCATAAGTAAGTATTTTATAAGTGGGGCTTGTGGTTAAATTATAACAGCCGCATGGGTCGATCAAAGGTTAAGCTATGTTTGCCACAGTCATTTCGTGGATGGGTGACCATCACCTACAAATCGAGACCCCTTTGTGCTTCGGAAAGCACGTTAAGCCGTTAGTCCCGGCTGTTATTCGTAGATCTTTGACAGTCGTTACGGTAAGTCAGAAGCCCAAAAAGTCTGACAACTAGTCCTACCAATGGGTATCGTGTTACCCAGTAACTGGGTTGTAGAGGTCAGATAAGCAGTCACTCCATGTAAAATGCAGGTATTCAGATGCATCCGGTTAGACTGGAAGCCGACCCAAACATGGTTGGGTTGGGTTAGGGAAATTGAATTTGATGGGTAACCTTTCATAAGTATTAGTAAGTCTGGATTTACAAAAAAAAAAAGGTTCACCTACAGCTATGTCTTGAGGGTTCCGTGCCGGCCTAAAAAAATGGCCTCCCCCAAGTCCTTCCAGGAACTCTTTTGCCGCGCCATCTCGAACCAGTCCTCGCGATACGCGTCTAGATCATCTCGACACCGCTTTCTGGGCCGACCTCGGCGGCGCCGTCCATATTTCAGGCCCCCACTGTGTGGAAACTAATTTTCTGGGTTTATTAACTGTTATATTTTAAAACGATAACCATAAATAGATACCTGTCACAAAGTTTTTTTCAAAATCACGATACGATCTTCGATCTTAATATATTTTGAAAAAAAAAAATAGCACGACCATTAATATCAGACTACTTTTTCAAAAAAATCTTTTCCTCATATTCTGCTTATAAAGTTTTTGCTCTTCAAAAACTACTCAAAGTAATTATCAAAACTGAAGGCAATTAGAAAAAAGTAGGTTATTTTAAATATAACTATACTAATAATACAGTTCCAGAGATTGCTTGCTTTTATGTTTGTTTGTTTAAACCCGCTCATCTCTGAAACTAACAGTCGGATTTCAAAAATTCTTTTTGAATTTCATAGCCCAATTCTTGAGGAAGGCTATAGGCTATTTAACATCACGCTAGGACGCTTAAGAGCTGAGCAAAAAGAAAAAACGTTAAGTGAAAATGAAGTAATTACGCGGAAAGGCGATTTCATGCGACGGGGTGGGATAGAGGAACAAGAAATTTAACGCGAACGAAGTCGCAGGCAGAAGCTTGCTTTTATATAAAAAAAGAAATAAAAAATATCATCTTGTCTGATAATCTTAGACATGTAAGTAATGTATTGGACTGGTTCATTGCGCACTACATCAAGTAATCAGGTTTGGTTCTCAGTGGGTTAAAAGTTGATTTAACTGTGATACATAATGACCATTAGGTGGAATAATTTATCATCTGCTAGTAGAAGAGTTTGACAAGTGGCAACTTACGGTTATTTTTTTTTCTAAATTTTTAACTAAAATGACACCAAGAACAGGAATGTCAAAGTTTTAATCTTTTTCTCCTATTCTAAACTAGCTGTGCCCGCGATTTCGTTTGCGTGCATGTCGGAAAACAAATTGGATTTCATGGGTTTTATTTGTTTTGCGCGGAACTCTGTTTTTTTCTAAAATAAATGTCCTGAAATAAGTAACTCCATATAACAACAGCTATCTGCCAGTGAAAGTCCCGTCAAAACCGGTTCAGCCGTTTCGAAGATTAGCCGGAACAAACATACAGACAGAAAGACAGACACAAAAAAAAAGTTTTTTGTTGTAAATACCGTTTCATAACAAACGTTTTGTAAAAAACTGTTATTTTGACATAATAAAAAGACACTTTAATTTTATTTATTTGTATAATATATTGGATAGATGTATAATACTCGTATTATAATACCACCTCATGTATTATTCATTATATTGCCCATGTTGAAAAATAAAACCTTTTTAATTATTTATTCTTTAAAAAAAACTGTGCTCTTAAATTTAAACCATTTATTAACTATCACATTTTTTTAGCATTTTATCTCCCAAACATTAAAACGCAAAAAAAAACAATGCCAGCACCTTCCAATTAGCATTCAAGAAATATCTCCAAACAGACCAATCAACAGTATTTTCTACACTAATCTTGCTAAAAAGTATCACATTTTTTATCAGACAGCCGCGAATGGTTCAAGATAATAAGCAACCTTCTATAAGTCGTCATGGTTCACAGTATTTGTTATCTAGAACAGTTGTCAAGGCAGCGTTTCTTTTCCTATACCAGTGCGGAATCCACGAAACTGTTGGCCTTTTGCTTAAATGCATCTTACTTAGTAACAGTGAATATTTCTTGTCTTTTCAGGTTTCTGGTTTAATATCAAAGAAAGAAAGAAAAAGTATTTATTGCGACTTGTACAGGAAGATCACAAACTAAGTAAACATAGCACACACACACACTAACTAAACATAGTAAAAAAAAAAATATATATATATAAAGGTCAGATATGTATCAGGGTCCATTTGCTCGTATTTCCAGTAATTTTTGCAACCACCATGGTGGTATTTTGCCAAAACTTAAAAAAAACATGTATTTTTATTTGCGCCACTGCTTTTAAGGTGTTACAATATTATAAAGAAAAAAAAAAAAATAGGGAAAAGAGAAATAAAAAAAATACTTCTTCTACTCTTACACACGTTGTCTTCATCTCTTTTTATAAACTCTCCTATCACAGGTATGCAGATGGTATGCTGGAAGAGATTTCTTTAGAAATAATCATCACCTTTGTACTTTTTTTTTGTTTCTTTAATCTTGTCTGTTTATATATATGTACATAAATGGTTAAATAAATGAATAAATACAAAAAAAAAATAGTCTTCAATAAATTATGTTGAATATTTTACCAGCAAGAGTGTAAAACAAAATAAAAACCGGCCAAGTGCGAGTCGGACTCGCCCATGAAGGGTTCCGTTACGTTACGATTTATGATGTATTAAAAAAAAACTACTCACTAGATCTCGTTCAAACCAATTTTCGGTGGAAGTTTATATGGTAATGTATATCATATATTTTTTTTAGTTTTATCATTCTCTTATTTTAGAAGTTACAGGGGGGGGGGACACACACATTTTACCACTTTGGAAGTGTCTCTCGCGCAAACTATTCAGTTTAGAAAAAAATGATATTAGAAACCTCAATATCATTTTTGAAGACCTATCCATAGATACCCCACACGTATGGGTTTGATGAAAAAAAAAATTTTGAGTTTCAGTTCTAAGTATGGGGACCCCCAAAATTTATTGTTTTTTTTCTATTTTTGTGTGAAAATCTTAATGCGGTTCACAGAATACATCTACTTACCAAGTTTCAACAGTATAGCTCTTATAGTTTCGGAAAAAAGCGGCTGTGACATACGGACGGACAGACAGACAGACAGACATGACGAATCCATAAGGGTTCCGTTGCCATTTGGCTACGGAACCCTAAAAAGGGTAATTACTAGTTTATCAAAAAACAAATCACTAATTAGAATACGGAACCGCATCCACACAAAACTAACGTTACAAAATATGGAAGCTGTAACTCGACACACTCTATCGACTCTCGCGCATGGTATTATTTCAAATATCGCGGCTAAGAAAAGCAATAGTTTTTGGAAATAACCTCATAAAAACGTTAATCACTTCAATCTGTATTTTAGTTTATTTGTTGAACGAATTTTAATTAGTATTTTCGATAATGGTGATTGAAAACATAATATTTTGAACGAAGTGTTATACAAATTAATAAGTCCGCTAAAACTTGTTTAATTAGAACCATACCTACTTGTATATGGAGAGTAATGGCGGCCCAGAGGTAACGGCACCTACCTATGAGTCGTAGGTCGTGGGTTTGAACCCAAGCTGGCGCTTGACTTTGAGTAAATAATTTCATCACCATCCACTGCCCTCAACTAGGCTGTGTAAGTTAGTTCGAACCTACGACCTACAACTCGTAAGTCGCGGCCATTACCACTGGACCACACCTGCTCTCTAAGTTACCTGATTTGCTGTCGGGGACAAGACCAGCAAATCAGGTAACCGAATCAGAGACCAGACGGAATGACCATAATGCCCTGGAAGTAAGGCAGACCTAAGGTGTGGGATGCAACATGTGTCGACAACCTTGCGCCATCCTGGGCTGTGCTGGTGCAGAAAACCTCAAACGGCGAAAATATTCCAGCCTGATTGGTAGTTATATCTTCGAGCCGTTTGGGGTTGAAACACTAGGGCCATGGGGTCCGAGTGCCCACTTGTTGTTTCGAGATATCGCCAAGCGGTTAGTCGACTCTTCACGTGACCTGTTTCTTGGCCAAAGAATTAGCATCGCCATACAACGTGGCAATGCTGCCAGCCTTTTGGGCACTGTTCCTGTTGACAGCGATGCGGACGAATTTTTTGATGCCCTATGATTCTTTTTTTTTCACTTGTACATATGTATTGACTTAATTTGATTCTTATGAGAATAAAGTTTTTAATTTTAAAGATATTACGGGTAACCGAAAATGTATTATTTTCTGTCGAGATGGTTGTGAATAAATGAGTCTCGCTAAAGTTACTGTGATTGTTACTGCTAGCCTGCATCATCCCCCTGTTGGGCAAAGGCCTCTCCCCATGACTTCCAGCTCTTTCGGTCCAGGGCTAAAGTAGACCACTGGTAACTGTTCTGTCCAGCTCGTCCCGCCATCTTCTACGGGGTCTGCCGCGACGCCTTCTAGCTGTGTCAGGGCTCCACGAGGTGGTTATTTTGGCCCACAGCTTCAGCTTAGCGGCTTTTTGAGCAGCACGTCAGTAATCTGTGTTTTGGAGCGCAGTGTGGTGCTGCGAATATGTTCTGTCAATTTGACGCCTCGAATACTGCGCTCCATTGCACGTTGGCAAACCTTGAGTTTGGACTTTTGAATGTTTGTCAAAGATCAAGTCTGGGATCCATAGGTCAGAATGGGAAGGATGCACATGTCCATAATTTTTCGCTTGAGTGACAAAGGCAGATTTCCTTTCATAAGCTCTTTCATGGATCAGTAGCTCTTCCAAACGTAAAATACCATATTTCTTTTTATATCATCTAGCTTTGAACTTACTGTTACTTTTTGAAGAAATACAAAATAGTTAAATTATTTTAGAAAATACAGAATATTCTTGTCTTCTTGTTCTCACACACTATTGTCTACGTTTTTTTTTTCATTTCTCCTTCGCAGGCTTGCTGGAAGAAATTTCTCAAGAAATAAGCAATGCCTTTGTACTCAACACTAATATGATGTATCTGTATCAATTTTACCGTGTGTACAGACGCCAGCAGGTCCAGCTACCCGAAACTGTCAAATTTTCCCAATCACTCTTGAAACTTAATGCTATAGTGACAAAGTTGAAAATCTATTAAAGAAATTTGACAGATTGTAGGAGCTTGATTTCATGCTGGCGTCTGTACATATATTTATTTTTTAATCCGATATATTTGGATTTTATTTATTAGTGCTTGTTAATCAACACTAATGTCTTAACTGTAAAGACTATCCATCAATTGCTACAAACTAATTTTATGCTTCATTAAAAAATCTAGGTATTGTAGGTGCAGACAGAGATCATATTACGTTCTGTATTGAAACCTGAAAATTGCCAGCAAATGATAAATTCATTACGTTTAATTAATCTTTCAATATGTTTATCCCAGACACTTCTAAACGTACCTATTTAGGGTTCAATTGATCAAAATCTTCATTATTAATTTAGATTTTATTTTATGAATCTTATTATGGCTCCAACCAAAGAATTATAAGTAATTAGCTTTTGCCCGCGACTTCGTCCGTGTGAAGCAACTTTTTTAGTTTTATTTTCCATAAGAACCTTCTACAAAATATTAGAAAACTTAGAAAAAAAGATGGATGAAATCGGTAAAGTCGTTCTTAAGTTATGGCGTGACCAAAGGAAATAGGGATTCATTTTTATATGGATATATGTAATACTTCCGCCATTCGGTTTATCAGAACTTTTCTTATGTCGGTTAATTTTTACCGTCATTACAATCATTTGCAGCTTCCAAGTGAATGAGATTATGTACTATGAAATAATCAGCAGTATTAGTATATCAAACTGGTGATTGACTGAAGATGGTGATTTGTGACTAGGTATTTTTCCACACCATACGAAGAAGCCAGCCAGTGTCTTCATCTTCTTGAGAAATTCTTCTCTATTATACAAAAGTTTAGCTGCAGCATTAAAACTTACAATACATTATACATTCTACACTTATGCGGAGCTAAGGAAAACCCAGAAACAATAACAATAGCTTACTATTTTTAACACAATTAGATACTTAATTGAGAAGTTCATGAAGTTTCTAAATCCGTTAGGATTCCAAACCAACCCATAGTTAAAGCCCAATGTAAAAGAACTCTTCGGGGAAAGTACACCCAAACGCATTTGTGCCGCCAAAGCCAGAATCCTATGAGTCAGACTTCACACATAGGTTTCTGGTTCTGGTTTTGGTTTCTGGTTCCGGTTTCTGGCTCTGGTTTCTGGTTTCTGGTACTGGTTTCTGGTTCTGGTGTCTGGTTCTGGTTTCTGGTTTCTGGTTCTGGTTTCTGGTTCTGATTTCGAGGGTATGCCAGTGAAATTACAGGCACACGAGATTATTCAAAGCTCCAAATGATGCAAAATCACTGTCACAGGTGTGACATGATTGTTCAGTAACCACTTTCCATGTTAGCCAACATAAAAACCACTGACAACCAAGAAGGGCGCGAAGCTAAAAATAGACGGAACTACCAACCATTACATAATGTTCAAACATGCCCGTTTTTTGCTCACTACTACCAGCAGATAAAAATCAATTTATAATAATTTCGATGTATAGGTTCTGAGTGTCCGACACAGTAATTCGGCGTGGCGATTTAACGCAAAAAATCAAGGTTATATCTAATACTGGTTGAAAAGTAATAAATTCGTTGCTAAGTGATAATACGTTGATTATTTTTGGCTTGAAGTGTGCTTGGATTAGCGTTATGGAGTCAGCAGAAATTCTAGATTGGTATAGAATTTGTTGTATCTATGATAACCGAACAAATTGACAGTCCAAGTGGTCCAATGAAGCCTCTGGGGGCCTTTATAAAATTCATCATCTGCCTAGCCTCTTGGGGTCGGCTTCCAGTCTAACCGGATGCAGCTGAGTACGGTACCAGTATTTTACACGGAGCAACTGCCTATCTGACTTGTACGACCCCGTTATTTTAGTTAGTTTAGTTTTATGATCCTGTACGAGTCGCAATAAATACTTTTTCTTTCTTTCTTTCTTATTGGGTAATACTATACTCGTATATACCCCTTGGCGAGACTAGTTGTCAGACTTCCAGTTTCTGAAAATCCGTATCCGTAACGACTGTCAAAGATACACGAATGACAGTTGGGACCAACGGCTTAACGTGCTTATTGGACGGGACTTGGTGTGTAAAGATGGTCACCTATCCACAGACCAACTGAGGCAAGCTTAACCTGATCGATCGACCCGTGCGGCTGTTATTACTTAGCCAAACTCAAACTCTTAATAGATGTTTACGGGTTCGAAAACTATGGGTTTCATCCTACTTTAGTTATGACTACTGGTTAAATTGTATTCTTTGAAAAGTCTAGGAGGTAAGGTGTAAAAATCATATCGTAGCGGTATCTACAAGCGCCACATGCGAACTACGCATCATACTGACGTCACACAAAATCCTGCATCTCGCAAGTAGAGTTCACTGCGCTACTAGCATTTATATACAACGGCCCGACATGAATCATCGGGCAGTTGCCTGCCAGATACAACATCGTCTGACGATCCTCCCTTTTCTATGCAGGATTGGTGAACTTTACACCGTTCTTCATACCTCTATAATCTTCAAAATGTTAGTGCAACGAGCCCCAAGAAACAGCCTAACGGTCGAGTTTGGGGCTCACTGGCAAATAAAATACTGAACAGACAGCTGGGGAGTTTGTTGCGCCACTTCTTCTTCCCGGCGATAGCACTAGGAAGTGGTGCAGGGCGGGCGTTTTTGGGGGACTGTCTTTTGTAATTTTGACGTTCGAAAAGTGCTGATTCTCAGCCTAATTTGAATAAATGACTTGATTTTGATTTTAATTTAATATTGTATCTAGCTGTAGGCAGTACTAAGCTACTTGTGTTGTTTGTGTATGTGAGTTTAAATGTTTGTAAACGCACCCACGATACAGGAGAAATTCCTAGTGTGGGGCAACGTTTTTTTTAAAAAAAAAACAAAAAAAAAACATCGTGTCAACAAGCTATTAACTTGTGAACCTGCCTATTGTATTACCTGGACAATAAAATACATTTAAAATAAAAGAACCGAAGTTACCGACATAGCTTGCAGAGTAAGCAAACTAAAATGGCAGTGGGCTGGCCATGTTTGTCGAAGGACCGATGGACGGTGGAGCAGACGAGTCCTGGAGTGGAGACGAAGCGTAGTGTGGGACGCCCCCCAGCTCGATGGACGGACGACCTTAAGAAGGTGGCTGGGGTAGACTGGATGCGGAAGGCGGAGGACAGGGTGTTGTGGCGCAGCCTGGGAGAGGCCTATGTCCAGCAGTGGACTGCAATAGGCTGAGTTGATTGATTGAAAATATATTTTAAGTCTAACTGTTTCTTGACATACAACGCAGACTTGTTAAATATAAATAAAACTGTAAAATAATTGATCAAAATTTTACATGTACGTAATTAATGTGCTCCAAATCTAGGTGCAACACGTCCGACCTGTGTCGTGTCTAGACTTGTGAAGCAAGACTCATTTCCGTTGCAAAAAGTCTAGCTAAAACAAGATGTTATCTAGATAACTGTGTACAAACAGAAGCACTTTGAAGACAAGTTTAAATCAGGTGCTTGAGATACAGGGTCAAAATAAAATAGCTAGCGCAACTCTGCAGACGTAATGGGACATCATCTGCCAAGCCTTTTCCCAACTATGTTGGGGTCGGAATCCAGTTTAATGCCAGTATTTTAAATGGAGCGACTGCCTATCTGACTTCCACAACTCAGTTAATGGGTAATACGATACCCCTAGGTAAAAATGGTTGTCAGAATTTCGGGCTTCTGACTACCAGTAAGGACTATCAAAGATCGATGAATGACTGCCGGGACCAACGGCTTGACGTGCTTTCTGAGGCACGGCAGACGTGATGGTATCGATAACATGAGAAAACAAGAAAGAAAGAAATTAATTTGATGATTTTTTTTTGTGGAGTCATCGACCGCTGTAATGTATTTACTTGAAATATTTAAGGGGCTATTCTCTAATTTTAAGGACGTTCACAGTCTGAAGGCCAATTCTCGTAATTTAAAACGATCAAAATCTAGCCGTAGTCTAATCTCGGCGACAAACAATTGTCAAAAACTTGTCAAAATGTAAAAATTAAAATGTAAAAGTAAAAATTAAATTTGGAAATTATACGCATTTTAATTTTATCATGTTTAGATATCGATAGTTATCATGTCTGCAGAGTTTCGCTAGCTAATTTAATTTGACCCCGTATTGCGTTTGATCAGTAAATTATAATTAAAGCTATTAAATAACGATATTTATGTTAGCTTTGTATGACTAGATTTTTAAACAAAAGCTTAAGCCGGCAGGAGATTCGATGTGCTCACTCTTAGACAATTATATTTCTGATGGTGATGGGCATTTATTGCTTCTCAATGTTCTTTTAATCCCAGACAGACAACTATGCTGCTGGGGAGTTTGTAGCGCCACTTCTCTTTCCCAGCTAGAGCTCTAGGAAGTGGTGAAGGGCGGGCGTTTTGGAGGACTGCCTTATGTGTTATTTTGACGTTAAAAAAGTGCTAATTCTCTGCCTTGTATGAATAAAATTAATGACTTTAGATTTTTTATTTTATTTTAATAGATTGCTTATATTGATTATCATATTATAGTGTTAACTACTGTGTACAATGTTAATAATGGATTTATTACTACTCGTGGCTATGACATCACCTGAGTGTAGATGAATGCTTATGTCTGACTATATCATCTGTTTCCGCTTATAAATCCTCTGAGGTGAAATGTAAGAGCTTCCTCACCTGTTGGGTACAACTCAGCCTATTGCAGTCCACTGCTGGACATAGGCCTCCCCCAGGCTGCACCACAACACCCTGTCCTCCGCCTTCCGCATCCAGTCCGTCCCAGCAACCTTCTTACGGTCGTCCGTCCATCTAGCTGTAGGGTACAACCTGGGACAAGTACCCCCATCAGGCGTGATCAAGGTCAAGAGCAGGCCCATTCGGCAACAAAATAAAATAAAAAAAATCAGATGCGCTTCCGTGCTACCAGACTATTGAAGTTAAATGATAAATGATTTTTATTTTGTAAGTAGGTTTGTGTGTATAATCTTGGTCATATCATATATGAAGACCATGTAGATCGATGTCTGAGATGGTCTTTTGAGGAAAGAACCACACAGATTGAGAGGACCTGTCCAGTCAGTGCACGCATTTGTCAGAAATCGTGCAGCTCAACTCAAAATCAAAATAAAAAATCAAATCAAAATATTTTATTTTACATAAACCAACATGGGCACTTAAGAATGTCAGAATTTCAGAAGCTAGGTGCACGGTTCTAATTGGTCGTTTCCTAAGGAGAAGAGCCGGCAAGAAACTCCACGGTTACTCTTTTAAAAATCTTTTAAAGTGCTGAACCACATGTACGATGACCACTTCTGGTAAAAGTTATATAGAGAAACAGAAGATTGTCTCAGAAGAATGTTTAGGTGCGTTAAGGCGCCCAGTTTACTTAAATGAAATCCGATCCAATTGTAATATTACTATATTATACACAAACAAATATACAGTACAGTAGTAGTGTTTACAGTATAATACTATATAGCATCCCGACCGATTTCGATCATGGTCGCCAATTTCAACGGAGATAAGTCAGGTTTGCAGGAGAAATTATAGTGCACAAGTGTGTGCGCAAATACAGGTGCACTCTCTATTCCTTTACTCTCATAGTCCGATCGGACGGCAATCCGTCACGACCGGGAAGAGATCAGGCGCAGGACCAACGGCTTTGCGTGCTTTCCGGGACACGGGGGTATTAAACCGCCAACTTTCAAACTCCGGACTGTTACTAAAAAATTTCTAATGGGAAACCCAGTAACACTTTGTCCGACCCGGGAATCGAACTCAGGACCCCAGGCTCAGCAGTCGCGGTTGTAACCACGAGACCAACGGGGCAGTTATCTTGTTAGTTATTCACACGAAGTATATCGTCAGTCCAACTAGTTATATTCGAGAACCATATAATGCTCTAGACCACAGTAGTGTTGTGACTTTATATCTAAAGGTGCTTCCACACAGCAGTTATATAAAGTTAGAGAATATTGCATAACACTTGTTGTCTAACTTCTTTTAACAAATTGTAACAAAAGTTGTTAGTGATGTTATACAACTTCATATAACAAAATGTTCTCTGTTCTCTCGCTTTCAGAGTTCAACGCATCCAGTAAGAGCGCCTTTTCTTTTGCTTTTTCAAATAAAACATATAATATGCCAAACCAATAAGCACTTCCTCCGTTTAGAGCCACTACCAGCTTCCTCGAAATGCAGACCCAAACTGATGGTTACAGAATGTTATACGATGTTATACAACGAGTTGAACCAGTGACGTTGTAGCAAAATGTTACACACTGTTATAAAATGTTATCGTGCCACACAATGTTTTATAACGTTATATATCTGCTGTGTGGGAGCACCTTTACAGAACCATAGACAAATAACTAGTTTGGTTCGCCACAAATGATTCTCCTTGTTAATACAGCCAGGAAGAACAACCGACGGAAACTTCAAGTTACTTCACGCCCATTACTATTAAATACCTACGTATATAACGCTGGTATACGTTATATAATTAATGTATATATTATACGATGATGTCATAAAAATGGATCCTCAATTATGACTCTTATGATTTAAATGCTGCGAGTTTTAAGTTATGGAAATGTTTGGTAGGTACATTATTAGGTTGGCTGACTATCACACCGGAGCGTAACGTAGCAAACAATTTTAATGATGACATAAAAATTTTATAACTGTCTTGTGCTAATTTTTGATTCAACTGGCTGGGCATTCTAAATGTTGGTACCTATACACCTAAAGTTTAAATACCTTTAATTAATCTTTGAATATATCTTGTTCCTCTCTAGGCAAGAAAGTGATAATGATTTTCTTAGCTTGGAAGATCATCTTGTAATTATTATTATTATTAGCCTGTGCTGTCCCACTGCGATACAAGGGCCCGGTCCCGGTTTGCAATTGTGGGCCAATCCTTTAAGAAGCTGTCCAGCTCATCCCACCATCTCTTTTTGGGCTTGCCGCGTCGTTTCCTACTATTTGGGATATTTTGGGGCTTTTGCGTATTGCTGCTCCGACATGCGACAGATATGGCCAGCGATATGCGATAGATATCTTGTTAACGTTGCATATATAAAAGCAGTCATACTCAAGTAAAAACTTGAGATCTTTCAATTTAAGCTGGTCGTAGTCATAGAAGATTAAAATAATCATTCCAAAGAGCGTTACGAACTTCAACAATCCACGATCCAAAGCGATAAGTCAAAGGGTTGCAGACATTTATTCTGAAAATATGGTTTAGGTACATAATAGGTGTTAAAATAAATTAAAGCTCAGCCATATTTCACCATTCAGCATGCAACATTTATATTATTAACGTTCACTTAAGTTTAACTAAAAGCCAGTAGGCCAGATCCATCAATCCAGAGGAATTCAGGCAATTCTTTTCTCTGATAAGTGGATACCTATTTGTTCTTCTCTCGTCATCAACATAATATATAAGAATTACTCATGCCGTCGTAAAAGTATTAGCTAGTTAGCAAGATATTAACGGGGCTTAGAACCTAGTGTCATCATCATAATTTCAGTCGAAAAACGTCCACTGCTGGACAAATGCCTGAAAATGCCTGCAAATGTACGTGTGCGATCGGTCAGGTTAAGCTACGCTTGCCGCGGTTGGTCTGTGGATAGGTGACTATCTTTACATACCGAGACCCCCCTCCCCCCCGGTCCTCGGAAATCACGTTAAGCCGTTGGTCCCAGCTGCCATTCGTGGATCTTTGATAGTCGTTACGGGTAGTCAGAAGCCCGAAGGTCTGACAACCAGTCTACCAAGGGGTATCGTATTACCCAGTAACTGGGTTGTGGAGGTCAGATAGGCAGTCGCTTCATGTAAAATACTGGTATTCAGCAGCATCCGGTTAGACTGGAAGCCGACCCCAACATAGTTGGGAAAAGGCTAGGCAGATGATGATGCTGGACAAATGCCTCCCCAAGCACCGCCACTTTGACCGGTTTAGTGCTTCTCGCATCCAGTAGATTCCTACGGCCTTCATCAGGTCATCGGTCTACCATGTGGGAGGCCTTCCAACGCTACAGCCCAGTGTGCATTGGACGAAGATTATTTATTTATTTTTATTGGCTCACCAAGAATGGTTTGCACCGATTCTATGCTAAATGTAACACGCGAAACATTGTGAACATTTGCAGCCGAATTCATGCATTCGTTCAAACGCATAGATATTACACAACGGTGTGAAATTATCCGCGGTTGATGATGACAGATACTTGATGTTCAAGAGTATTATTTAGAATTATTTTCCGAGGATCCAGAGGTCAGCTCCGACCCTGTCTTAACCAAAAACGTGTTTATAGGGCGACCATACTATTTGCATCTATGAGATAAGAATCATTTACGGTACGTACTGTAAGTTTGTTTAGCGTACGGTTTAGAAGACAGCAATGGGTACCACAGAACCAGTCGAAGTGGCAATGATTGAGGGAGGGCTATGTACCGCAGTGGACGTCTTTCAGCTGAACTGATGATGATGAATGGGTATCAAGTATTGGAAGACGATCTCTTTTATTTAGTTTGATAATCGGACAGTCTCCCGAAAATACATATTACTAGTAGCGCCCGTGGTTTCACCCGCATAAGTTTCGATTCCGTGGAAATATCGGGATAAACTATCTGTGTGTCAAATTTCATCCAAATCCGTTCAGTAGTTTTGGCGTGAAAGAGTAACAAACATACATCCATCCATCCTCACAAACTTTCGCGTTTATAATATTAGTAGGATTAATTAGGAAGAAGGATTAAGATCTAGTTTATGTTTTTCATTCTCTATCTCTGAAGTTCTTCATCAGATTAACGCAAGATTAACTCGCAGTGAACGAGACAGTATACCTACCATTTCCCAATTATGTTGGGATCGGCTACCAGTGTATCCGAATGAAGCTGAGTACCAGTATTTTACATGGCGCGAGTGTCTATCTGAACTACCTAGGCTGTACGGCCGTAATGCCTGGGTAGGTCAGACCCAGTTTACCCATCCAAAAAAGAAAAGAATTATTTAAATACTAGAAGCGAAATGCAGGAGAAATGAAAAATTTTTCAATGAGACAGTTTCAAGATAATTTATAGCTTGAAATGAAAACTTCATTTTAGAAGTCTGTAAATAACTAGATAATCCCACAATCATCTAAAACCATGGTGCGTACGCGCATACGAACATAGAAGCACGTATTACGCCTAATGCCTCCACGTCAATCACTTTGATTGGACCAGCAAAAACATTGATTCATATATTCATACACGGCGTGTTATGTTTTCCGACTCATTTGAAACATCACGCAATGTGTAGCAGGGTGAGCAGAGTGAGCAGAGTATGTTATAAAAGGTGAGATAATCACACCATAAGTATTGAATTGGTTAGGTTAGGCCAAAGAACCCACCAAGGGTGCCCAGACACGGCGCCCATGTGCTGGCTTGGTCCCTGGGGTGATCACGGCGTGCTATGTGTTCTGGTGCGCCGGTGATGGGGAGTACTCCCCAGAGGAGGGTCCAGTGACGGACAGCCGCGGCGGGTTCACGGATGAGTGCTAACACGTGCCCGTGTTCCCGCCGTAAGCGGCAAAGGAGGACACCGTGGAGTTTAAGTGGGATAGAGTCCCACGTAACTGCACTATCTCCCCGTGGTAGTGCAGAATGCATGAGCATTGCTCCACGTTAAAAAAAAAAAAAAAGGCCAAAGAACCCAGGGCCGTCCAAAAGCGCGTTGGATTAACGATATCGTCAGAGTCGCAGGAAATACTTGGATGAGCGACGCACAGAACAGGGAAGTAGTGCAGAAGAAAGGGGGGTAATCGTATACCCTGCAGTGGATGATCCCGGGCTAAAATGATGATGATGAGCAGTGATAGGAATAGGTAGTGCCTATTTGCCTAAACTTCGAAGAACAGAGACAAGAAACGGAGACTTCCTTAGGACTACATTTTTTCCGGGACATCTGTCCCGACAAAAAACACATAGAATATTGTTATAACTTACAACATTATTCAATGTGTTTTATTTTTCCTTTAGAGCCCATAGAGGATAAGTTATTATTAAGGAGTTATAAATTATAAATGTTATGTCTAGTCGCAAACTTTAGGTAAATATAGACGAATTACTTATTCCAAATAACATATTTTTTTAATGTATTTAAAAGTGTTGTCCCGAATTTCCGGACAGATGTCCCGGAAAAAATTTAGTCCTAAGGAAGTCTCCGTTTCTTGTCTCTGTTCTTCGAAGTTTAGGCAAATAGGCACTACCTATTCCTATCACTGATGATGAGGTATTAAATTTGGTTAGTTTTTAATTTATTTAAATATCAAAGGTTTTCAATTTACTAAAATAACAAAATTATACCCTAAATTAACTAAAACTATTTACAAACTAAAATATAGCGTCGAAAAATTCATCCGCATCGCTGTCAACTGGTAACGTACCCAAGACACTGGTGGCATTACCACGTTGTATGGCAATGCTTAGCCTCTGGCCAAGGTAAAAGCCAACCCTTGGGTCATGGCAAGTGTTAACCAGTCGTTTCGAAATTTCCTTAAAAAGACCATGCGCACTCGGACCCCACGGCCCGAGGGTCAACTATAATTATCAAGAAGGTTATTATATTTACGCCGCTTGAGGTTTTCCGCAACACGCCGACCCTGGAAGATGGGATGGCGCAAGAGTATCGACACAAGTTGCATCCCACACTAAAGGCCTACCCAACTTCCATGTTTTTAATTTGATTATAAAGGAATAGACATTTATATCGGCACTAGCTTTTTCATTCTTCTATTTTTAAATTGTGTCCGATTACTTACAACTATTTATCTATGTTGAAGTAATTTTAATCCCCTTAAAGCCTGACTGAAATTGCTGATTATACTATCATACAGACATCAAAATAATAAATATGAGATTTTGCCATTCTGGGCACATAATCTAAAACAGCAGGCAGAATTTCTTAAGACTGAAATCAGACTGATGTTTAGATATATTTATGGCTTCACACGCTATTCACAGCCGATACTTAATCGGCTGCTAAAAAGGTCAGGTGGTCAGTTGGTTACCGAGACCATACGGGCAATATCTATTGAGCAATTACATGGGAGAGTGGCTTTACAGGAAAGTATACAAATACGTGTACGGGGAGCAGTAGTGGCCTACGAGTTGTAGATCGTGGGTTTGAACCTAGACAGGTGCTTTACTCTGTGTAAATTATTTCATCACCACTGCTCTCGAAACGATGAAGGAAAACATCGGGAGGAAACCGGCATGTCCTAGAACCAAACATTCGAAGACATTTGTCATCTACTAACCCGAACTAGGCCCGCGTGGTTATTTACGGCCCATTCCCTTTCACAGAGAGGAGGCCTGTGTCCCAGCAGTGGGAATATTACAGGCTGATTATGTATACAAATACTCACATGACAACCAGGTAAGGTCCACTTGTTAGGAGGCATGATGGCTTCCAATAATGATTTTTGGATGATCAATACCTTGGGTTTCTAACCTACCAGTATTCAGGATATAAACATAAAATATTTGTTACCTAATAAATCATAAATAACTAATTAAGTAGCAGTATATTTTTGCATAATCATTCTAATATATTGATGTTGGTCTTAAATATTAAGTGTTTTTATTTATAAATAATGCAGGACTTCAATTTAGATTTAAATCTGACATTGGTACCTAGGTTTGTACGTTATTTGCATGTTTTGTACTGGTATTTTGCTACGATGTTTGCCCTTTCATAACGTTATGAACGACTAGCAGCGTCCCGCGGTTTCACCCACATAAGCAGTGGCGTAACTATACCCTTTGGGGCCCGTGGCAAATTTATGGGATAGGGCCCTCCCTCAATGTAAAGAAGCTCAACCAGCGTTATAATTTTTTTTGCTGGCACTTTGCCCGCGACTTCGTCCGCGTAGATTACCTAATTTCCCCTAAAAAATTGAATACCTGACAGCTTATTAGTTTAGTGGTCGAATAATGTTTGCATTTCTATACTTATGAAGGTATGTTAAGATCCTCCTGTGCTCATGGCCCTATCGGGCCGGGGCCCCCTCCAGCTGGGGGCCCGTGGCATTTTGCCACTCCTGCCACCCTATTGTTACGCCACTGCACATAAGTGTCGATCCCGTGGGAGTATCGGGATTAAAAGTATCCTATGTATTATTCTGATGCATAAGCTATATTACTGTAAAGTTTCATCAACATCCGTTCAGTAGTTTTTGCGTGATAGAGTAACAAACATTCATCTTCCCATCCTCACAAACTTTTGCGTTTATAATATAAGGTGGGATAGGGTTCTCTCATCACCATCAGTACCTATTTAGTAGGTAGGACGTCCTTGGGCTGAGTGGAGTGACGATCTTCACAAGGTAGCTGGTAGCAGCTGGATGAGAGTTGTCGAGGATAGAGTAAGAGTTGAATGACGTGTGTTTGGAGAGGCCAACATCTAGCAGTGAAATGCTATAGGCTGGTGATAGTGATTATTTACCAATTCGGTAAGCAAGCAATTATAAAAGCTGCAGATAAATGGACAAAAAATAGCAAATTCAATAGCAGGATAAGTTAATCAAAGCTTTTGTAGGATAGGTTCAAGAAGTCCTTTTAGTTGTGCTCCTCAATCCTGTGCTCCATGTAAAATACTGGTATTCAGCTGCATCCGGTTAGACTGGAAGCCGACCCCAACAGTTGGGAAAACGCCAGATGATGACGGACTTTCATTCAGTATGTCGCAGTTTACAAACCTATTTATTGCATTTCCTGTCCTATTTATTACATTCTTGAAGCAGTGCAGATGTCGAGAAAAATTTACGAAAATCGTATATTCATGTATAGAGTTGAATGGCGTACAATAAGAGAGGCTTATGTCCAGCTGTGGACTGCTTTGTGTTTATGATGATGTACCTCAATCAATCAACCAATCAACTGAGCCTATCGCACTCCACTGCTGGACATAGGCCTCTCCCAGGCTCACCACCCAACAACACCCTGTCCTCCGCCTTCCGCATCCAGTCTGTCCCAGCAACCTTCTTCTGGAGTGGATACCGCGTATCGGCAAGCATAGTGTGGGACGCCCCAAAGCTAGATGGACGGACGACCTAAACAAGGTTGCTGAATTTACCTATATTTTCACAAAATCATGAAGAAAGATTCTCTTAAAATTAGACTTGTCTTACATACATATGATATGAAGGCACATAAAAATCTCAATTATTCAGCACTTTGCATCCTAATGTACCTACCTACGTAGATTAGAGCGTGTCTAAATGTTTAAGACAAAAACAAAGGTGTCGGTCGAATTAAATATAATAGTCTTCTCACGTTTTTATTATTATTTTAGTTACCTATCAGTCGTTCTGACTTATATATTTATCACGATTTTAGGTAATCGAGGAAACCAAAATTCCTTTTCGGAGTATCCAAAGAGCTGTGAATTTTTTCGCATGTCCCGTTGGAAGTTTATAAAATATCGACTCTAAGGATTTTAGGCATTCGTAGATTGCAATACCTCTATTAATATGTACCTAATACTATTTCAAAGTCTGTACTACGCTAGGCTAAGTAGCCTAGCATAGTACGTAGTAGTACTTAGCGTAGTAGCGAAAACTACGTAATGCACTCAATACTAAGAAGTACTGAGTGCATTACGTAGTTTTCGGTTCTAAAATCTAAAAAACCTTTACTCTTAGTAAAACGTAAACCTTGAAATTAAAGATAAAAATAGTCGTGCACAAATTTAGCAAAGCGGATCTATATAAATTATAAAACCCGGAGAAATACTAGAAAAAATAATAATACACAAAGCCGGTTTTACAAACAATATTTATAACTCCACATTGATAGCGTTCAATCTTCACTAATTCTAAAGTAACAAAAAAATCATCATCAACATACACAGAGTTCTAAGAAAAACACAAAAACAACTTCTTTAGACGTAATGAATTCTCGTAAAGAACCAATTCTATGTTTTATTAGACATTAATTCGTTTATAAGTCTATAAATATTGCAGTTAACAGTTAAATGAGTCACATGATGTTTAAATTTGAATAAAATTCGTCATAAAACAAATCAAAGGACGAATGGTATAACAGTGACCCAGAAATTCCGTAAAAAAATTAATAAAAAACATTATCTAACACAGTTTTTACTATAAAACGTTTTTTCGCGCCTTTTTTTAAACGTAGAACAATATGGCGGCGCTAGACGTTCGGATACGAACAATGAATGAGTTTTTATTAAGTTTTTATGGTTTGACTCGTGTGTGATAATGAAAGTTATACTTTTTTGTGGTTTGTTTGGCAAAAAGTTCTTATTCGCGTAATGTAGAAGTCATTTTTTTTTTATTAATGAGGTCGTAAATATGAAATCGAATGGGTAATAATGGACTTGTTGTGTTAATTTGACATATTTTTATTGCTATTTAATTTATGCTGGTTAAGGTTCTTTGAGATTGAAGACTTTTCGAATATGTTAATGTCATGCCAGTTGCCTATTTAGAAATTCGATAATATCAAAATAGTGGTTTATTCGTTCAGACTACAATGGTCTATAGTGTTAGTAATAACAAAAACCGCTTAGCCTATATTAGTACTTAATAACTAAAACAGAACGGTTCCGGTTTGTAATCACCCTTACTAGCGGGCTATCTGCCCGGGCGGTTATTGATTGCAGAAAATGTCCCGACTTACGAGTCATGGGTTCGAACCCAGGCTCTTTACTCTGTGTAAATTATTTCATCACCACTGCTCTCAAAACGGCGAAGGAAAACATCGCGAGGAAACCGGCATGTCCTAGAACCAAAAATTCGAAGACATGTGACATCTACCAACCCGCGCTGGGCCCGCGTGGTAGATTACAGCCCACTCTCTCTCGAAGAAAGAAGGCCTGTGTCCCAGCAGTGGGAACAATATAGGCTTATTGTGCTATTTCACAATACCTTAATGAAATATGAGACAAGAAAAAACTGACTGTTTACTAAACAGAACCCGTTTCCTTCAAAACAAATTTTCTCAATCTTGTAACGACCACACCACTTTTTTTCCCATATTGCCCCAATATTTACCCACTTTTTGTAAGAAATAATACAATGACATGCTAGAACGAGTTAAAACTAAACAAAACGCAAATTACTGCATTAATTAAGCGTTTAATGAATTAACTGTAACTTCTTTAATTTGCCACGGAAATCAGAGTCGTTATTTTGACATTAACAGACGATTTGTTTCATTTTATTGGTTAGTTTACTTAGTTTCATTTCCATACTGGGTTCCTGTCACTTGGCTACTGCTAGATTTTCCCACGTAAACAATGCAATAACTAACTATGCGTATGCGTAAATTTAGCCATGTTCCGAAGTTGATCACGTGACATCCATATTTTTTGAACTTGTTTACATTGTTGCATAGATGTTTGATTACTTTACGTGCACGTCTTTTTAAATCGTTCTGTCATGTATAATTTTAATATGAATGATGTAACCAACATTTTGTAACAATTTTATGATTTAAAAGAGTGTCCGTGGAGTTTCTTGCCCGTGCTTCTCCATAGGTACCTACTACGCTTTCGAATGGGCAACTAGCTTCATCTTTCTGACTGACTGACCCCTTGACAATTCAAAAGTGCGTGTAATTGTTTTATTTGAACTAAATGCTTTGAGGTTGAGTTTTACTCTTTCAGAGTGATTATTTCAAACATCTAAACAAGAAGACATAATTATGCTAGTTCAAAAAATATGGACGTCTTGTGCTGTTGTAATCAACTTTGAGCGTGACGCTTTACGGGGTTTGATCCTAGTATATATTTTCCGTTTGCATTGACGTCAAATATCGATTTATACTTATAGGGTTCAAGCGTGGCCGCCATTTTGAAAAAAAAAAAAAACTTGAGAGGTTTCAAGGGACACCCACCCGGATGGAACGAAGTTCCTTTCGATTAATTAGTGAAGGAATTGTAATATTTTTTTTTTTTTAAAGTTACAATAATATTTTTTTATTATTAACAACTAAAAAAACACAGCCAAAAAAAACTGGCTTGCTTTCTATAAGAGAGAGAGAGAAAGAGAGACAGAAACACGCGCACGCCGCACGGCTTACAACTATAGCAAAAAGTGCCAACTTTTGGTCTTAATTTTTTCCGTCTAGCCCCCTTTCGCAACGCGCGATAAGGAACTTCGTTCCAAAAACAAAATGGCGCGACCGTCTGTAATCCACCACGCGTGCCCAGTGCGGGTTGGTAGGCTGGTCTTTTTGGTTCTAGGACATGTCAGTTTCCTCGCGATGTTTTCCTTCACCGTTTTGACAGCAGTGGTGATGAAATAAATTGATTGTTTATTGTATTTAAGATTTCTTTTCCCTAACTTGTTCTTTTTATGCGTCATGTTTGCCGCAAATAAACGTATTTTCTTTCTTAAATGTAAATAATAATTCCTAGTTATCCAAAATTAAAAACTACCAGATTCCTTTGTGGGTTATCGTAGTTAGGTATGATGTCATTGCATCGCATTCTTATATCAACAGTCAGATAGGTACCAGCTAATCATATATACATACATACTCTATTAATCAAACACCGTATACTTCCCGCCCATCCAATACTTCTAACCTTTTAAAAGCCACGTAACCACAAATTCTCAATCTTTAAATTAAAACAATTATCTCAAACGCGACATCAACAGCGTTTTATTTAACAAATTAAAATCTAATGAATATTCATAGATACATATGAAATAAATCTTTAAATATCTAGTTTTGAAATTAATATTACTAATAATTGCATTGAAAACCGGCAATCTATATAGGAAATAACCCCGCGACCGGTTCTTAGCTATTAAAAAAACCATTTTATCCTGACACGTGGCGGCTTTCGGAACTAATTTGAATTTTGTATCAAATTTGACACGTTTTTGACGTTTCTCTTAGACAGCAGCGCCACCATGACATGTCACGTTACACTGGTTTTGTTGTTCTGTCGTTTGAACTATAATTATGTACCTAATGATCGACTAAAATTATTAAAATTATTTATACCTATTTGAATATGATACTTCCTGAGTGCAAAATTTTTATGTCGAGCATTGACACTCTGTTTATCCTTGCAAGTAATGTATGCGACATTTAATATTATTATCATTTTATGTAACTTGAACTTTCAATTATCTACGTCTGCCAACGGACTATGGAACGAAGTATACTAGGTGTCAAACTCACAGGCTGTATTAGGAACCCTATACTTCGTTCCAAAACACAAATAGCGGACGCCGGCCGCACAGCTGCTGGACTAAAGTGGAAGCAATGTGCAAACCACTCAGTGGATCCCAAATAGTAGGAAATAACTACGCGGCAGGCCCGGAAAGAGATGGCGGGATGAGCTGAACTCTTCCACAGAAAAGAGAAAAATGAAAAGAGAGAAAGGAGGCTTTTGCTTTACAGTGGGACAAGGGAGGCTTATAATAATAAATATTATTACGAGTATCTACATAAATAGACTTATTATTAATTTAAATTGATAAGCCAAACTTAGCCAGAGAGCATACATTATCTATTAATTAAAAAATAATCACGTAAATCAGATAAACGGTGGTTCTCGAGTTTTAAGCAGACTAACGGATAAATAGAAAGTCGTTACGTTTCAAATTTTGTAGTCAAAATCAATCTGCGTTGCCTTTTACCAACTATGTTGGGGTCGGCTTCCAGTCTAACCGGATGCAGCTGAATACCAGTATTTTACATGGAGCGACTGCCTATCTGATCTTCACAACCCAGTTATTAACTTTGGGTTTCCCTATAAGTTTTGAAATAACAGTAACACAGAGCAGCCTCATCATCATCATCAGCCTAAAGCAGTCCACTGCTGGACATAGGCCTCTCCTATTGCACGCCATGCAACTCGATTTTCGGCAACTCACATCCAGCTGCTACCAGCCATCCTGCGAAGATCATCGCTCCACCTAGCCTGAGGGCGTCCCACCTTACGTTTACCGATTCGCGGTCTCCACTCAAAAACACGTCTACCCCGACGGTCATCGGTTCTACGGCTAATATGGCCGGCCCGTTGCCACTTCCGCTTGCTTATTCTGTAAGGTATATCGACAACTTTGGTTCTCTGCCGGATCACCTCATTACGGATTCGATCCCTCAGAGAGACTCCAAGCATAGCCCTTTCCATAGCTTGCTGAGCGATCTTGAATATATGGACCAACCGTACCGTGAGTGTCCACAGAACTGCCTAAAATTACCAAAATGATGGCAAGTGGATAATGGTTCTCTCTTTGATGGGCATATCATGTCGTAAGAATGGACGAGACTAGAGCACCCTGATGTTTGAACATCATCATCATTTCAGCCGAAAGACGGACGTCTTTGGCGGCAATGATTTGGGACACTGCTGGACATAGGTCTCCCCCAATCATCGCCACTACGTGGGTGTATTACGAGTATAGGTATACCTCTGCCCAACCCTTCGAGCCGTCGCCTATCCGTTTGATCTTATCTCGTAGACATCTTGTATTCGAAGCCTATTCGATAAAAAACTTTTTAGCTATAGTGGTCTCATTAAAATCAGCTCAGTAGTTTCTGAGTTACGCGCTCGTAGAAACAATGACAAAAAATGGGCGCGAAATTCTACGTACTGGATAGTACACTGAACTTATTTTTTTATAGGCGTGTTTAATATATGTAGACATTATTTTGCATACATTATTTCTCTCGTTCTCTCGAATCTCCACTCAAGCCAGCCAATAAGGGCAAGAATGAGGTGGGAGCTCTGTTCCTCGTCAGTGTTCACTCCGGCCGGTCAATAAAGGCAAGCCAGAGGTGAGGAACAAGACTTCTCCCGGGAGACAGGGTCCGTGGGGTCGCTACTGCCCAACAGCTCGCCACATAATGCCCTGCGGGTTTCTGTATCTCGCTTGGCTCCTCACCCTAGACCCGTTCCGGCAAAGTAAACTCTTCCGGCACAAGCCTAGAGTTCGGAGCGCGCAAGCCCCACCACGACGTCAATGTAAACGGCATTATTATTATATATTAAAATCTCCCTTACAACTATCATTACATATGTACCCAATGCGGCAGTGCGGGTTGGCAGTGCATTTTATAAATCTATACTAACTTATTATTTATAATTTAAATATAATATAAAGAACTAAAACTAATAATGTAAAAAGTAAAAGGAACTTTAAGACATTACCTTAGTAAATATTATAACTTAAAATAAATAAATAACAGTGCCCTAACGTTTGTTACTACTCCGATGATTCATAACCTAAAATACAAAATAAGAAAGAAATAAAGGAAAGAAAGAACAGAAAGAAAGAAAAGAAAAAGAAAAGAAAGAAAGGAAAAGTATTTATTGCGGCTCGTACAAGAAGATCATAAAACTAAACTAAACACAATCAAAAATAAAAATAATAAACAAATCAAGACAAAACAGAATATTTTAATATAACTGACCAAATTCAACAAATATGTACTGAATCTATGGTAACGGGTTGCACTACAATGTCCCTGCCACCCATTTAAGGCTAAATATAATTATTTTATACCTTCTTATAGCATTATAATTAAATGGTTTTCTAGGACACTAAAACGAAGCGAAAAGAGTAAGTATCGAAGCAGGAGGCATTCTGTTCTGAGAGCTTCTGCCTACCCCTTTGGGAGGAGGGCGAGATATTTATTTTTATTTTTTGTGTATTTTGGCATATTATTCTCCACAGTCTTCCCATCCTCACGTATGGTTGTCAAACATGGTCTTTGACAATTCAGCAGAGGTCCACTCTCGAGGTTTGCCAGAGAGCTATGGAACGGAGTATACTGGGTATTAAACTTGTGAACCGGGTTAAGAATACAACAATCCGTTCCATCACTAAAATAACTGATGTCACTCGGAAAGCTGCCACGCTTAAATGGAATTGGGCTGGACACATCTGCCGTATGTCAGACGATCAATAGGCCAAACATACGACCCAGTGGGTCCCGCTTGTGGCAAACGACATCGCGGCAGGCCCAGACGGGGATGGCGGAATGAGCTGGACTCCTTTTATAAAGCTATCTTTCAAGAAAGAGAAAGAAAGAGAAAGAAAGAAAAAAGGAAAAGAAGAAGGAAAAGAAAGGAAAGGAAAGAAAGGAAGGAAAGGAAGGAAGGGAAAGAGTGAATGGAGGCCTTTGCCCAGCAGTGGGACATTAACGGCTAATAAAAAAATAGTTTTTGTAATATGATGAAGCGATTTGAAAAAATTATAGATTTTTTATAATTTATTTTAGTTTTTTATCCTCTCTACGTCTTTATCTTGTAGGTATCTCAAAGTCGGGGATTAATGTCATAGTAATACTCTACAAGTACCTAACTTTACTAATGTATACCAATATGGAAGCTCCCTACATATAAGAAAGTCGTATCTTTAATCATTAGAGGTATCTAATCAAACTATCATTGTCTAAAAACTATATAAATAATAAACGAAAAATAACAACAATGTGTTAAATGAAACACGGAAAGCTGTATGCGGAAAAACCTGGCATGTAGGTAGCAATCTCAAGCGGGTACTTATGCGTTAGAGCGTTAAGATATTCCTAAAAAGTCTCAAACACCACCAAAAAAACTTACAGAAAATTCGACTTTAATATCTACGTTCTAAAGTTGGCAATAGAATGAGCCAGCATAAAAATAAGGCATTATAAATATTATGATGTAATACGCGTCGCTACAAGGTCAGTTTAGACCGAAAATCAGGTTTTGGTTCTTTCCCCGTCGCCCGCGCACCGCCCCGCCCCCTCGTATGCGCGTGAGCAGCGTCATAGAGGCGCCGGAGTACGTTAGTGTGGCGGGTACAGTTGCGAGTTTGATGGTTTGACTGATTGTGGATAGAGGGGTTATGTTTTGACACGACCTTAATTTTTTTTTTTTTAATGATTTATGTTAATTATTTTTCTGACTAAAATAATAATTATACGCGTTCTCTACAAAAACAATAATTTGCTAATTTTGCGGCAAGTTATAATAAATGAAATAACCATTGTCAACACACTTTTAACATGACAATTTTAGTTTAAAATAAAAAAAATAAAAAAAATGTTTTGTCGAATCAAACGTCAAAACAGTCGTGAGGTTCTGAATCGGGGACACAGAGGCTACTCAGTGTTAATTCAAAAAAGGAGCAACCTATTTATTCCACAAAAAGGAGAAAACCTATACTCAGTAGTGGATGATTAAGGCTGCCGATGCTGGTGATGATGATTCCAAAACTCAAACATGGTTGAGGAGTAGGTTTTGTTTCAAGTCTCTGAAAAGTCTGAATAGTTAATCTATGTTAAATTCCATAATAAGTGGCTGTGTTTGGTTTGCTGAAACAATTACGTACAGAATAGGCTTTCAGAAAATGGGGGTTAGTGTTGAATTGCTGATTAAGCAAATAGAAGGAAGACATAGAAGAAAATGATACCGCAATCGTTCATAAGCCGATAACTCTATTAATAAAATATAAACGCCTATTACATGGAACTTAAATATAACTAGTGGAATTATTAGTAACACCTATGCCTAACTCTTCGGGGATTGCAAGCGTGATGTTATGTTTTTTTAAATATAAATCTAAAGTGTGACTGGGCTGGACCCTTGCCGCACGAGTCATGGGCCAAACCTATCACCATGTGGGTCCCAGAAAATATCCGGCAACATAGAGGCAGACCCAAAAGAAGATGGTGGAACGAGCTTGACGCCTACAGACAGGATTGTTCCACACTAGCTCAGGACTGAGAGTGGAAAGGAGAAAAGGAAGCCTTTGACCTGTAGTTGGACAACGTAGAATAAAAATATAAATAAATAAATGAAAACTCTCTGTTGTTATAATATTAATATTATAAACGTGACAGTTTGTATGGATGGATGGATGGATGGATGTTTGTTCCTCTTTCACGCCAAAACTACAGAATGGATTTGGATGAAATTTGACACACAGATAGTTTGAAACCAGGATTGACGCATAGAATACTTTTTATCCCGATATTCCTATGGGATCGTAACTTATGCGGTTGAAACCGCGGGGCGCAGCTAGTAAGTTATAATAAATAAATAATCTAAATTGAAATCACGTAATGTTGTGTTGACTTACGTAATAAATATGATTAATTATGAAAGCAATACAAAAAAAAAAAACTCTTACGTTCTACGTGTATGTAAACAGCCTGTGAATGAAAAAATAATAAATGTTGCACTTATTTATAGACACACGCAAGCTATAAATGATTAAGAAAAGTAGAACATGACGTAGGCAATGGAAATACAATTTACAATAATAATAACTGAGTTTCTTACTCTGTTTTTGTTTAATATGTCTCTACTCTGAATCAAGCTAGAATAAAGATAGTTTCCCGCCTTTTTGAAATCTTATGTCATTTATTTTTTTTAATAAATTTCAGAATTAAACATACTAAGTATATAAAACTATGAAGAAGTTTCTATTTTATAGTTATTTTACCATTTTCTTGAAGAACATTATTAAAGAAAAGAGGGTTGCATTTTAATAAATTCCTATTTAGCAAATAAAACTTAACCTGTCCCCGCTAGCGCGACGCACACCGTTGTCTATTCGGAATTCGTCAAAATACTCGACAACGGACTACCACATGGCTCGCAAGTCATTTTTCATCGGCGTTTGCGCATGTGTGTGTGCGTACGTCTGTGTGTGTGCATCAATCGCATCACTGTGTTTATGTATCTGTGTGCATGCGTTCGCGACGATCTAAAAGAACCTTTTTATGTCTCTGATAGTGATAGTAAATACGAACGGCAGTTTTAGCACAGTAATCTACATAATTAAGTAACAAATAATGATATTTTTGTCATAGGCTTTGTTTTGACCTTGATTTTGTCTAGTGATGACCTTGAACTTTTTGCTGTTATTAGCATTTAGGAAGTTGTTGTAGAAATAAAGTTAAGGAAGACTTAAGACGATGCTAATCTTGATAATTTTCTGTTAAGACTATTTATAATAAAATCCAAATGAATCATCATTCAAAATGAGCAATTCCGTAGCCAGTAATAGCCGTACATGGGCTAAATAGAAGCATACACATTTAGACTGTTGAAATGACAAATAATTGATACGATACAAATGATGGTCTTGATAAAAATTACCTTAACACTGACACACACATGCACATTATTAATTTAAGGAGATTTACTGTACCCATTCTTCTAGTAATAAAGATTTTTATTTTATTTTTATTTTCTTTTGACAATCCATCATTTTCCTGCCCTTATCCCAATTTATTTAGGGTCGGTGCAACATGTCTTTTTCTTCCATACTTCTCTATGAGCCGCCATCTCGGTAGTCACCTCCATTCTAACCATAGCATCAATCACACATTCCATCCACACGTTTCTTCATTTATCATACAAAGCACATTCGCAAATGTGTAGAAGTAATACAAATTCAGACCCAAAGATTAATATACATAGGCATTTAATATAGGCAAATAATGAAGACGCATTTTCCCGAGCAGAAGTAAATTGAACATTAGAAGATATTGGTTTTGAAATGTCTTAAGGTAAAACAAAAGAAAGGGATAGAAAGAATACCACAAATTAAGACATAGTTGGCCTTTTTCAAGAGGAATCTTTCTGTTCGAACTAAGGAAGCCTTTATTCCAAGGTGTATAATTACTACAACTTCTATAATTACAATAATTTTACCCGGAAATCTTATAATTGACATTTGATTGACCAGTACTTATAAGCCATAGGTTCGAGGTTACATCAACTAAAATGTAATTTTTGTTTAAAAGCAAGTTTAAGAAACATTTTTACGATTCGTTAATTTGATCAACAGATCGATTAATGTTTATTGATGCTTATTATAGTACTTTATAGCAAACTATCGTATAGAAAATTACGTTTAAAGTTATGGCCGCTAAGATCTATAAAGTTCGGGCTACAGTTATAGTAGCGCCATCTAGTAATGATCGATAGAAGTAGTAAAGTTTATCCATCAAGCCGATAGATGTCGCTACGGTGCTACTCATGATGAATCTAGATCTTTTGAACGAGGGGTACATAAATGAATAAATAATTTTGTGTTGTGTATTTTTATAAAAAGAGTAATTAGTATTGATAAAAGTAAGGACTTACGGTACATTTTTCGATGATCGTATCAGTTGTACGTACCTGAAAGAGAAAATACATATCAATGAGTAATTTTATTATAATAATGTAATTTTATTGTTTCTGTAAACATAATATTTTCGGTTGAACCTTTTTTAATATACAATGCCTTGCACCTTTATTCAAATATTAGGTCATCAAGCGAAAATAAATCCACCTGTTCTTCTTGAAACTACAATGAACGTAGCGTCATACAAAAATCCATTTAGTGTCTCACTAGTACATACATCATTATTGTGTCTTCAAGAAAAAATAATCTACTATCACCTTATTTATTTTTATCCCCAAAGTCTGTTCCATACAATCTACGAAATCCATTTTCTTAATTTTAATTAATTCAACGGTATAATATTAAATCACTTCCCATCTAACAATCATCTTTCTTTATAAAACCAGACAATACCAAAACTCGTTAGAGCGAATGCAGATTTCTTTATCTTTTTTGTTTCATCCCATAAAAAATCCTACCAACGGACCTCACCCCGAAACCAAAAAACTAGACAACATTCCCACAGTCTCAGTTTTAAACTATGCTTTCGATTTACATACGACCAGTGATTAATATAATTCTTCACTACCATTTTTTCAAAACACTCACCCCACATCATTTCAATGGCATTAACACAATAAGATGCTATTAAAATAAAAGATTGAGCACCAAAGCCATTTGCATACGGAAGTATGAGAAAGGTGTTCCTCAAGGGACGATCGTAGGACCGTAGAGAATTTATGCAAAATTTGTCAGTTATCCATAGAAGCGGTTTTTTCATTCTATTTGTTTTTATCTTCGCACGACGATTTGCATATCTAGTTCGAATATTTTGCATATTAAAGTCCGTGAGTATTTACTTTGAGCTTTATTTTAATACTTTTTAGGGGTCAGGTTTTTTCTTTGGTAATTTTGTGTGTATTGTTGGGATGTTCAACGTGAATAATTAATGCTAGGAACAAGACGTGTGTCCCTGCTTTCTTTTGTATGTCTAATTGAATTCCGGTTTTGGTGCAGAGTCATCTTCGTTTTTTATTAATATATTTTTTTGTATGGATTAATTTTCTGCCCTGGGAGCATCTGCTTTTTGCAATTAATGTCGTGAGAACAGAGGATACGAATTAATTATAAATATTGTTCACAGAGCTTTTTCTTTGTGTTGCGTTGTATGTTCTTGAAGAAGTTCAGTATTCAACGGTTGACGGTTTTGAAATAGTTAATTGGGTATTCTGGTTTGCTATTGTCACTTTATAGAAGAAAAAAAAAAATTGATGTGACGTTTTGACGTTTTAATTTTGTATAGTCAGCAATTTTAAGGAGATATGTTTTTTATTTCAGTTGCACAGTGACTAATTCAGGCAAAAATAAACTAAAAACTTGTGCACTTTTAGAAAAACCAGTTTTAATTAATTCACGATTTTATTTGGCTAAATATAGGGGGAAATTGTAGTTATTCCAATAAAGATTGGACTTCGACGTGTGCTGAATTGATCAATGTATATCATCGGGAGAATGGAAACCATTGCATTTCTACATACTTGCATAGACTTGATTATTCTATTCATCAACTTTCAATTAGAATATCACCTATCAAATTAAACTATTATGAAGACAACAATAACACAAATGCTTTATAGCAATCGTGCGCCGGCGCAACCCTTAAAAATATTATATTTCATCAATAGCCAATCGAGGGTTGATACAAAATCATAAACTACAATTTTATCGATCACAATAGTTGACATTGACGCGTGCGCGATAATGATCTATAGATCAATGATTTGCTTTGAAATACGATAGTTTTTTTGCGTTGACCGCAGTCACGAGTTGCCGGTTCGATCTGGTTGTTTTCGGTTGGTTTTCCGGCCAATTATATTGTCTGGAATATTTGTAATTCCGTTTTGTAAGGTTCGGTGTCAGAATTTCATGAAAGTTTTGTAATTATTTGGAGAAAATCTACAAATATTTGCAATGCTGGCTTTTTTATTTTTTGCTGTCCTGCCGTCATTATTTTTACATTTGCTTGATTTTAATGAGCTTGAATATTTCAGTCAGAATTTTTATAATCATGTATTTACTTTAACTTCAGCTTATGTTCCTATAAACGAATAATAAAGTATCAATCATCATATTCATCACTCAATCATCGCACTGGGTTATCCTCGAATGGTAGATGTAAATAGATAAATAAAATAAATTATGTAATTGGTCTATCGGTCATACCTATATGTATTTACAACTATGTAAAAAGAAATTAAAAGCGTCGGAAAACTTAAGGCCAAGACAGTAAAATGTCAATGAAAGAAAACCTAACCACAAAGAAAAAAGATTGAAACTCAATTACTGCAACGTACAATCGATGGTACAAGCTAAAAATATACAAAGACAAGCCATCGCATGCAGTTCCACCCATAAAGGGAACGCCTGTCGATACATTCAAGACACTAGCCCTTCACACACAAAAGCTAATATTAATCCCAACACAATATATTGTTTTATAACTCGTCAGTCATGCAAAATCGGCTTCCACATAAAAAATCTATTGTAAAAGGTCTTAAAGGGTTAACCCTTCAATACTATCTATTATAAGATTATTGAGTATTGACGCATTGTGGGGGGCGCGAAGGGTTAAGTACTGTTAAGACCCCTTTGCTTCTTTGAGTTATGTTGACGTGTTGAAATCGTTTAGTAGAATTTATGGAATCTATAAGAGTAGATATTGTTGAACGAGATATGAAATATCAAAGCTTGCTTATAATTTACTTTATTTTCGATTTCCTTACTGAATTAGGCACTATACGTAACTGTATTTGATTTGAATGTCCATGTTTCTATTAGCGTAAGCAGCCTATAATGTTCCCACTGCTGGGACACAGGCCTCTTCTCAGTGAGAGGGAGTGAGCAGTAATCCCACGCGGGCCCAGTGTCGCTAGATGTGATGTGTTCGATTTTTTTGGTATTAGGAGATGCCGGTTTCTTCACTACGTTTCCATCACCGTTTTGAGAGCAGTGGTGATGAAATAATTTACACAATGTAAAGCGCCTGTCTGGGTTCGAACCTACGACCTACAACTTGTAAGTCGCGGCCGTTACCACTTGGCTGCCACTGGCCCCATTATTCTATTAAATATTAATTAATGATTTCAATCCTTTAATTTTTCATTCCTCTGTGATCCAGGCATCATATTTCTACTCTCTGTTGACCCTAACTTGGAACAAATCCTTCCACCACTATCTTATTGAAATTGTTCTCTTTGCTGCTGTGATTGTCATAAATAGGAAGATGCACGTTACTCTTTCTAAAAATATCATTGCGTTTTAAATTGCTAATGTAGATTTACATAATAATATATTTTCCAAAATCCTAATGATAATCGTAGTACTGGGAAAGATGGTTCAGAGATTAATCAATCAGCATCATTTACACCAAAACTTTCGTCACTGACAGCTGATCATCCTAATGACATATCATTAATATTTCTTCCAGTTCCCACAAAAGCTAAACACAGTAATATGCAAATCTATATCTTCAGTCCTGATCCATCCGGAATTCCAAAGAATTTGGTCCACAAATTTGGCACTGACAAATTACACTTGAGTACAGCAGTTTCCTAGATGCGTTCTCACATACAAATGCACAGACCCATCTGCTCTTATTAGTGAATAATGTTTTATTCAATGATTGTCAAGCATTCTGGTTATTATGCAAAATACTCATATTGTGATGGTGTATGTTGACATAATACCATCAATCTGGTGTTTGATTTATTTGTAGGGTTGGGATGCCGTATTGATGTCGATAAAAATCTAATATTATTAGTATTCAGTCATATTTTTGGTCGTATCTATGATGATATCTGCATATTCTGCCTGCGTCTTCGTCCGCGTGAAATTTCTTGTTCCCCCGTTGCTTAGATCTTTCTGACTTTTTTTCTTTTTGCCCGGCTCCTAGGGGCCATAGCGTGATGTTAAATAGCTTATACCTTTCCTCAAGAATTGGGCTATGAAATGCAAAAATAATTTTTCAAATCCGATCGGCAGTTCCAGAAATTAGCGCGTTCGAACAAAAAAACAAACTCTTCAGTTTTATTATTAGTATATTTATGAGAATCGACCTTGATGGGTCTATGCAGTACACCACAACAAGATTTCATAAATGAAAATGCTAGCGACTATTATTTATTTCAGATTTTTATAGCATAAGTATTGTTAAAATCAGAAGCAACGACATACGAGCTTTGGAAACAGTATTTATGTTTAGCAACTAACATATTATCTCTTCCTTCCGTTCTTAATTTATCGGCTATTCGGTAAGGTAAGAATAATTTTGTAGGTGATTTCTTATAGAAATCATCTACAAAATTATTCTTACCTTCTTCTACATCTATCGACACACATCCCAACCCTATCCCATCCCTGATTATCATCCTTAAGACCTTTCACAATAACTGTTTCGCACCGCAACGCCTATTACTGCGCACACGCATTGTCATTTAAATCCTGTGTTTAACCTACCTGAATACCCCTTTACGTCCCATACATGTTCAGAATGGAATATGCCGTCTTAGAAAAGATTAGTGGTATATTTATTGCGATTTAGTTTCCGGGAAGTGTTATGGAAACCTGTATTTTTTGGGTTTGATTATGCTGAGATGGGTGTTATTTTTTTTGTGTGGTCTCATGTACAGTCACGAGTACCAATATGTCAACACTTGGCAACTTTCAAATGCGATTTATTCGTGAACTATCGAATGCATCGTTGAAATACGATACATTACATAAACCTATGGATTCGATACTATGTTCGTAACAACATAAAATTTCATTAAAAATAAAGGAGTAAATCGCTTTTGAATAAAGCAGAGTGTATACATACTTTTGCTCGTGACTGTACACTCACCAAAGGAGATAAGTAACCAGGGTAAAAATTAAAAATTAATAGAAAACAAACATTTCACATATCAAATTAAATTTCATTCGAAAACATCCATCGGTTTCTTACAAAGCTTCAACTATATCTGACGACCTGGTTACTTATCTCCTTTGGTGACTGTACCTTTACTGTCAATGGGCGGGTGATGTTCTGTACCAATTTAAATCTTATGGAAAGATTAGCAACACCATCTCTTAGGTCTTCTGTTTTAGTTAGGCCGGCTGTAGATAGTATTTAGCATATTGTATTCATATTATCCTTTTCAGGGCTTATTGTACCTCTCTGTACGCGTGTAGCCTGTGGGTAAATCACACTCAAAAAGCATACGAAGCCCTCCGCATCCAATATAACAACGCATTTAGAGCGCTGATGGGGCTGCCGCGACATTGTAGTGCCTCGGGCATGTTCGCCGTCGCTAGCGTCGACTGCTTCTATGCAACGATGCGTAAGCGAAGCGCGTCCCTGGTACGCAGAGTTCGTGGCAGCTCCAACAGCGTGCTGGTGATGATAGCCGGCAGGCTCGACTGTCCATATATCAGACGCTGCAGTGACTTGCACGTCACCTACAGTCGTCGGCTGTCAATATGAAAATGTTTTGTGTGGTTATTGTTTTGTGTTGTACCTATTGTAATGTAATGTATAATGTATTCAGTGTGTTCTAGTGTAAGATTTGTGCTATATTTAATTTCTGTGTATTAATGAGTCCTTGTTACTTGATAAATAAATGAATTATTATTATTATTATACGCAAAAGTACGTGCGGAGTGACTCGTGGCTAAATGATAACAGCCGCACGAGACCAAGGTAAAGCTTCGCTTGCCATTGTCGGTTCATGAATGGGTGACCCCTCCATTCCTCGAAATCACGTTAAACCGTTGATCCCGGCTGTCATTCGTACATCTTTGACAGTAGTAACGGGTAGTCGGAAGCCCAAAATCTAACAACCAGTCTTACCAAAGAGTACATCGTGTTACCCGGTAACTGGGTTGTGGAGGTCAGATAGGCAGTCACTCCATGTAAAATACCTGTATTCAGTTGCATTCGGTTAGACTGGAAGCCGACCCCAGCATAGTTGGGAAAAGGCTAGGCAGATTTATTGCGATGCGAAGTTTATAGAACACTGAGCAGTTAATACTTGATAGGATATGTCAAATTCTGCTTCCTAATGATATCAATTGTCGATATTTTTAGCAGTTGAATCATTGCTTACTAGGTTACTAGTAGTGCCCCGCGGTTTCACCTGCATAAGTTTCGATCCCGTAGGAATATCAGGATAAAAAGTTTCTTTGTCTGTAATTTATATGGTGTACATAATAAAGAGTATTCTATTCTGTTTTAAAAAGTATCATAATGTATTAATCCTGGTTATAAACCATCTGTGTGTCAAATTTTATCCAAATCCGTTCAGTAGTTTTTGCGTAACAAAGTAACAATCATCCATCCATCCATACAAACTTTCAATGTTTATAATATTAGTTAAGACATCAATAACTCAGGTTTTAAAACTTATTTTTTAATAACTCATTTATATTATAATAAAGGACTATATACAGGGTTATTTGTAAAACACCAACAACCTCTTAAGAGGTCTTTGTACTCATCATTATGAACAACTTTTACTATGGGACCAAAACTGAAATCGCGAAAAAAAATCAGCTGTTCCCTACATTCATGTTCGCATAACTCGTCAAAATGTAGGGAGCAGCTGATTTTTTTTTTCGCGATTTCAGGTTTGCTCCTATAGTAAAAGTTGTTCATAATGATGAGTACAATGAACTCTTAAGAGTTTGTTGGTGTTTTACAAATAACCCTGTATATTTCTCTTGCTCCCCTAGGTTCCCACTTATGCCAACTATTTAGTAATCTGTGCTTATGCCTCTTATATTTTAGCAATGCACACGCAACATTTCCCTTCTTTTTGTTTTTTTAACCGACTTCTAAAAAAGGAGGAGGTTCTCAATTCGACGGTATGTTTTTTTTTTTGTGTGTGTTCGTTACGCGATTTCTCCACCAATTGTGGACCGATTTTCAAAATTCTTTTTTTGTTCGAAAGGAGATACTTCTGAAGTGGTCCAATATAAATTTTATCAAAAACGGTTCAGTAGTTTGGTTTTTAAACCTAAATTACTGGTAAAAATTACAACTTAAAAGGGAAAAATAAAAACTTTTTTGCAAAAAAAAAAACAACCGACTTCCAAAAACGACACTACAACGTGAAAAATAACTTTAATTTCGGAAGTCGGTGGCAAACAACGAAAATGCGAACCCGACGACACCGACTTCCGAAATTAAAGTTATTTTTCACTTTGTAGCGTCGTTTTTGGAAGTCGGTTGTTTTTGTCATAACCTCTTTTCTTAATTCAACAAAACGCACGTTATCTTCCCTCCTTTACCTACTCTCAAACCAACATCATTACTCGTACATCTCACAAATGTAATATAAATACAAAGATAACATCTCCAACAAGGGGAGGCTGTTACCGCAACCATCTTGCGGTCAGTAAGAACCGTTGTTAGAAAGTGTACAAACATAGCATTTTCTTCAAACCACGTATAAGTGGTTAACTTTGTCTGGGACGGTTTAAGTATATTGTTTTGTAGGTTAAAACTTGAACTTAAGTTAGAAATATTTCACGTTAGTATTGAACGAGATGGAGGGATGAGCTGAACAAAACAAACGATCAGTGGTCAAAATTAGCCATGTAGTGCGATTCTATAAAAATGTCACCGTGAAAACTGAGACGAAGTGAGCTTGAAGTGAACTGTCATTGCATCTGATGCTAGGGAATGACACTATTGACAGTTCACTTCTCCTGAGTTTTAACGGTGAGATTTTTACAGAATAGCTCTACTAGATTGCTAGCACTGGGAGAAATGGGGAGATGGCTTTGTCCAGCAGTGGGATGATACAGTTATCAGTAATTTATATATATATATATATTTTTAATAGTAACAGTAATTACTAATACTGGTATTCAGCTGCATCCGGTTAGACTGGAAGCCGACCCCAACATAGTTGGGAAAAGGCTAGGCAGATGATGATGAGTAACAGTAATTACTATTCATAAATTATTTTTCGAGCACCAGCCGAATGCCTTTTCTTAAAATTAACCCTGATTGTTTAATAATGTATTTTACTCAAAGTGTGTGTATCTACTAACAACCTAACTCTTATATTAACTACTATGGCAGCTGTTTGCTATATTTATTTCTTTTTTGCAGCAGTACTTGCCTCGTGCAATTAGGCGTCATTTTAGTATTTGCTAAGTAAAATCATTTCTATTTTTTTATCATTTAAATCGTCTGCAAATCTATCAGTCTTATTAGTCATTTTTTTTGGATTTATAGTCATGCCTTAGTTAGTTTATGTTACGTAGTAAACCGTGCCTTGAAATCCATCCAAAAGTTGTCTTTAAAATATCCGTTTTATACAAGAGGTTTTAGATAAGACCGCTCATTTTGTCACCCTATGCATAATTTCTACATTTAAATCTAAAGGCCAATTCTCGTTACTTAAAAAAACGTTCAAATTCAAGTCGCAATATCACCTTAGCGACAATCAATGTCAAAAGCTTGTCAAAAATGTAGAGAAATTGATTATATTTTTGACAGAAACATCTCAGTCTGAAGATTGAGATTTGATTGATGCGAACGTTCTTAAAAATACAGGAATTGCGCCTCTGGTGTACATAATATTCTATTATATATAGTATTTTATTATATTCTATTCAATATAATAATTTTGGTAAATCCCATTACGGCAAGACTTTATACAAGTAAATAAACGTTTTACTTGTCTCATACAAACAATCCCTACACATGATATTGTTATCAAAACGTTTATATTTTAAAGACGTTTGCTACTTAGATGGTTGCGGTTAGCGGCGGTGTACATTTGACTTGTGCCGACCCTATAAGAGTAAAGTCTTAAGATGCTAAGATGAGCTTACGTACCCTCACGTGTGGTGACTTAGAGAAAATATGTTTGGGGAAACGATTTGTAAGGTCATGAAATGTAGGATAGGGACCCATATTTAAGAAAATAATTAAAACAATATCGCGGTAGCAAAAGGTAAAAGCTTATGAGTTACCCAATGGACATACAAGAAACAGATGAATATTTTAAGACCATTTGTTAGTAAAGAAATAATAATGAGATTTATTTATTTTCTTTCACAAGTTTTAAAAAGGACAGTTTTTATTTAATAAAAGTTTGAAGATGGGAGACAGGAGCCCATACCTACTAAGTAAAACCTGTGCTACGGATCTCCTGCAGTGCGATTCTGTAACCATCTCACCGTGAAAACTTAGGTGAAGTAAGCGTGGAGTGAGCTGTCATTCCAACTAATGCTAGGGATTGACACTATTGACAGCTCACTCTAAAGTTCACTTCACCTAATTTTTCACGGTGAGATTTTTACAGAATCGATCGGCTGGTCTCCTTATCTCGAATACATTATAGAGAGCTCTGCTAAGGACCAAAATAACAGTAGCAGGGGTGCGCTTACAGCTAATGAACAAAATAAATAAATAAATAAATAAGAATTAGAAGTGAATTTGTTGTTGGGTGTATATTGTGTGTAGTGGTTTTTTGGGTGTGATATACGAGTTGTGGTTGTGAATCTATATCTACACCGTGAAATTTTGAATGCTGAAATCGTGAAAAAAAAATCAGTTGATCCATAGATTTATGTTCGTATAACTCGACATACTCGTAATGAATGGATCAACTGATTTTTTTTCACGATTTCAGGGTTAGTCTCGTAGTAAAAGTTGTTCATAATGATGAGTATAATGACCCCTTTTAAGGATTAAAACGATCAAAATTTAACGGTGTATAGTAATAATAAAGCTGAAGAGTTTGTTTGTTGGTTTGAACGCGTTAATCTCTGGAACTACCGATTGGATTTGAAAAAATATTTTTGCATTTAATAGCCCAATTCTTGAGGAAGGTTTTAGCATCACGCTAGGACCTTTAGCAGCCGAACAGAAGTTTAAAAAGTCCGAACAAACTCTAAGCGAAAGCGAAGTACAGATGCCAGCACATCAAGCTACTACAACCTGTCAAATTTCTTTAATATATTTTCAACTTTATCGCTAAAGCATTAACACAGGTTTAAGGTTGATTGGGAAAATTTGACAGTTTCGGGTAGTTTGACCTGCTGGCGTCTGTATTACGCGAGCAGGCGTTGCGATGGGGTGGGTTAAGGGCCAAAAGCTAGTAATGTATAGATTTATACCGCTATAAATAATAATAAATACCCCACACGAGGAGGCAGACGACGAAAAAATATTAAAAAAATATTCATCCCCACTTTTTAAATCTCTCTAATCTTTCTAAATTTTGGAAATATTTTTTTTAGGGTAGCCCCTAAAAAAATATTTTCCAAAATTTGTTTGTTTATGTTGTTTGTTTGTTTTGTCGATGGGGCAGACGACGAAAAAAATATTCATACCCACTTTTTAAATCTCTCTAATCTTTCTAAATTTTAGAAGATATTTTTTTTAGGGTAGCCCCTAAAAAAATATTTTCCAAAATTTATTTTACCACTTTGTCGGAGTAATTGATATACACACTCCTACAAAATTACAGCTTTCTAGTACTAACGGTCTCTTAGCAAAACCTCGGACAGACAGACAGACAGACGGACATGACGAAACTATAAGGGTTCCTTGTCAGAACTACGGAACCCTAAAAATGAACAAAAACGAAACAAATGCTTCTTTATTCGCTATTTCGTAGTAAATTAAAGTTGTTAAAGTAACCTACCCATATTTGCAAAATAAAATTCTATTCTATCAGGGTAATTCGTTGGCACTATAAGTATTTAGTATTTAAAATAATAATTTCATTAATTTCTCCCACAAGATACATACGTTTCTTAAATTTAAATATAATGCTAAAACATGGAAGGGAGACAGGAGCCCATACTAAGTACAGAACTTGTTTCATGGGTCTCCTGGCCTAGTCCAGACTAGTCTTCTAAATAATTATCTTTTTACAAGAAACCTAACTTTCTAATAAAATTGAATTTACTGTCCGTACCTGCCTAAGTTCAAAATAATGGCTAAACCACCATTATTCTGAAGCTATTAAAATATCATAATTCAACATAATATCCATTAAAACGAACTCAAAGTATTAAATAGACGTGAAATTGCCAACTTCCTGCGCCGGCGCAAGTTTAGCGAAGAAAAATGTTTGTCTTTAACTTAGGGTTGGCGCGTTTAAAGAAAATTATTGTTGAGTAAGTAATTAAGTTTCTTTTGGTGGCAGTTTAAAGAAAAGGTCATTGTTTCCATTTATTTTTATTATTTATTTATGTTGAGGAATAAGACTGTTACAAATATGGGAAAGTAAAGACTAAGGATACTTAGGACGGTTGGCGCAGTGGTTAAGCGATTGACTGCTGCGCTGCGTGTCGCGGGTTCGATTCCCGCACGGAATAAATATTTGTGTGGCCTACAAGTAGTTGTTCCGCACCCACGATACAGGAGAAATTCCTAGTGTGGGGCAACGTTTTCTTTTAAAATAAAATAATAAATAAATATTTTTAATTCTGTCTTTACGATTTGTGTTGTAAAATTCCATTGTGTAATTTTAAAACTAAAAGTAGCTGGATAGCAGAATAAGCATGTATAATCAGTCTATAATGTTCCCACTGCTGGGACACAGGCCTCCTCTCTGTGAGACTGAGTGCGGTGAAGTGATGAAGGAAAACATTGTGAGGAATCCGGCATTCACTAGAACGAAAAATTCGAAGACATCTGACATCTACCAAACCGCACTGGGCCCGCGTGGTAGACTACAACCCATTCCCGAAGAGAGGAGGCTTGTGTCCCAGCAGTGGCAACATTATTGGCTAATTGCATGAGTGCATGTATAACTGAATTAATGCACATTGTGAAAGTATTTTGTTTAGAATTGTTAACTGAATCGATTTCTGTCATTTTTAATGTCGGTTATTTTTTATCCCAAAAATAATTGAAACTTCGTGAATTACTGTCACACTTTCGCTGTACAGTCAAAATAAACCAAAATGGATGGAGTACCTACTACGCTAGACCCTTATACGTGTGCGGCTGTGTGCGTGCGTAGATTTGTAATATGACCACAATTTTCTCCCACAATCAGTATAACTAATTTAATATTCATAAACCTAGATCAGGCAGGTCTACATTACAGTTAGAATTTAACTTTCCTCGATTGTAATTAACGTAAATCATATTTTTACTTTACTTTATACTTGAATAAAAATGTATTATTATTTTATTTTATTAATAAGAAAAAACAATGTTTTATACATAATAATAAAAATTCGGTGTACATATTAATCAGTCTTATTTATAAAACTTTAATCAATTGCTAAGCAACTGATTAGCAAAATTCTTATTCATAACAGCTATTTAGCGCTAAGAGGATGCTAAGCAATTATTGATTGGAAGTTATTAAAATTAAACACCACCGGACCACTGTTAGGAGGATGCTAAGAGGCAACATGGCGGATTTTATTTGAATCAGCTGATCGATTCAATAGGATCATTGTGCTTCGAGGTTATTTTGTTCATAATATTGAGTAGTTTGTAAATATAGATTTCGACCATCTTTTACTGGATTTCCAAAACGACTTAGAAGAGTTATATAATAATTTTGAAACGACGGGGGGAAGTAGAAGAAGAAAGACCTACAAAGCTCGTTTAAATCCGCTACGAGAATGATTACCTATTGCATATTCTTCAGTCTCAATACATATGATGAAAGGATTTATAGGGAAAGCTCAATGAGCTGGCTCAGGAGGTTTGAAGAAAATGAGTTCGTGAAGAAGCTTATCACAGATCTGTAAACAAACGTTACAAAAACAGTAGGAAGTAATATAATATAGACACAAGTACTCACTTACATTTCTAAAAGGGCAAATTCATGTTAACAGGCATAAAGGGCATGAAAATACATAAGTAGTTATTATCGGCTACTGTTCTAACATTCATTTGGTAATTTTTTATTAGTAAGTAGATATAAATTCAGAGATAAATGCCTTTTCTTGTTTACTCCAATTATTGGAGTTTATTATTTTCATTGTTACCATCGCAAATACAATGATTTAATTATAATAAATTATTTTATTCATATTCAAATTATCCAATGAAACTGACATTTATCTCCCTAAGTCACTACAGATAAAAAATCGTAGTTTTGACAAGTTTATTCTAAAAATTCCGTTTTTTAGTCAACTATGTATTTTGATTATAATCTGTGCCGAACGCATAATTTCACCTCTATTTCGTTTCGCTACTAATCACCTGCTAACTAAACGAATTGATTAAGAGCTAACTAAATGGTAAGCTAAACAGCCGATCGATTCTGTAAAAAACTCACTGTGAAAAGTTAGGTGAAGTGAGCTTAGAGTGAGCTGTCAATAGTGTCAATCCCTAGCATTAGTTGGAATGACAGCTCACTCCACGCTCACTTCACCTAAGCGTTCACGGTGATTTGGTTACAGAATGGCACTACAACAGTGCGATTCAGGAGCTAATGAGTGATAAGCGAGATTTTTATAAATAAGGCTGAAACATAATATTAGAGTGTTTGGTGGTGTGCGTTAATTCCGGGATATGTTGTATATGCATGGTATTTCTGCAAGAGACAACCCTACTAACAAACTCGCTGTAATAACCACTTGTGAATTAATAAGTAGCAGGTTGATAAGCGTCAACCAACGGTCATAAAATTGTTGTTTATTATTATAAAAATGTTAAATTACATGTTGAGCTAACGCCAAGTCTTAGGCCATTAAATTGAGCATGTGAGTTGAGCAAAAGTGGCAGGTTGATTCATATCTTTTTGTTTGACTGAGTTTTATATACTGTTAAGTCCTTAGGGTTTGAGTGGTTAAATGGGCAATTAAAAGCTTTGTTTATGAGTATTGTCTGGCAAACAAAGATAATGGGGTAATATTGATCAAGGGTAAGTTATGCTATGAAAGAATAAGAAAGAAAACAAATTTACTATAATTTATTTTTATGTATGCTAAGTAAATGTGTTGTGTATTGATTGAGTTTACAGTTAGCACCTTGGCTCTATATTTTATAGACTCATTTCAGACGTTACGACGCATATTGACTAATTCGGATACCGCGATAATAGGAAAAATAGTTTATTGTGTTGAAATATAATATCTATAAAAATGAATCACCGAAATGTATGTAGGCGCACATCTTTCGATCGACTGCACCAAATTGTTTTTTTTTTTTTTGTGTTTGTTATTGTCTAGTCAGGACAAGGTTTGTATACACAATTGGACCCGGTAGGTGGCGCTGCTTTTTCGGGCAAGACGACATCTGCCGGGATCCGCTAGTTGTAAATAAAATTGTTTATCTTGAATTGAATACTGGTATTCAGCTAAATACGGTTAGACTGGAAGCTGACCCCAACATAGTTGGGAAAAGGCTAGGTATATGCTGCCTGTATTCTATCTGTGAAAACATTTACCTACTTATACTAGCAGAGAACTATTTGCAATTTTGCACATCGAGACCCTCCTGTGTTGTCCCAGTTGTTTTTCATCCGAAATACATGACAGTCATTGTCATGCATGACGATGATGGTCATAAAGGGTAGTCTGAAAATAAGGGTAGTCATAGAATGTTGGATATACCTTTAGCAGTAAAATTGCAGTAACTCTGTGTCAAATATGAAAATTCTGTGGGTTAACTGGAAAGCACCACAAAACTATGAAATTAATTAGAAAAAAGAAAACAACCGACTTCCAAAAACGACACTACAAAGTGAAAAATAACTTTAATTTCGGAAGTCAGTGTCGTTGGGTTCGCATTGTCGTTGTTTGCCACCGACTTCCGAAATTAAAGTTATTTTTCACTTTCTAGTGTCGTTTTTGAAAGTCAGTTGCTTTTTTTTTTCAAAAAAGTTTTTATTTTTCACTTTTAAGTTGTAATTTTTACCAGTAATTTTGGTTTAAAAACCAAACTACTGAACCGTTTTTGATGAAATTTCTATGGGACCATTTGGAAAATATACCCTTTCCAACAAAAAATAAATTTTTCAAATCGGTTGGCAAGCGACGGAGTTAAGCGCGAAAAAACATAAAAAAAAAAAAAATACAAACATCCGAATTGAGAACCTCCTCCTTTTTTAGAAGTCGGTTAAAAGTTATGTAGACGATGCTTTTAGATCGTGTCTACAAATCGTTAGTAAAAGCTTCATTAACTTTAACAGACTTTTAAAAAATAAATATAGTCCATTTATTTATTTTTCTATGCAACACTTTGCACCCCATGAAACTTACTATGAAACAGTTAACTGAAGTTCAAAGTTCATCGACTTTTGCCACAATAGTAATGGCCGCTAACCGTCCCGCGACAAGTTTTAATTGCGCGCATGCGCGTATCGTACCACCTGCGCTCGCGCATGCTACGGTATTGACATTCTATCGATTGGAAGTATCTATTAGTCTTGAGTATCTAATGCTGGTTGTGTCTTAGGTAATGGTTGGAGATAATAACTGTTCTTTTTTAATAGTTTTGTTAAGCAAAAATGTGAATTGAATAAAATAACATGAATTCTTGTTGCATTTGATGATATAATATCGTTGCTAATGGTCAAATAATTATCTATACTATTAAAAAAAATAACCTCAATTAGATAAATTAACAATTGATCAAAAACATACATTTTGCAAAAATATAACCATTATTTACTATTTTTAACAATTGGTTGAGTTTAACTACGGATCAAAAAACCGGCCCTAAGGAGTATCCATTTTAAGTAACCTCGCCATTACATTGCAACAATGTAGCAAGCACACAACTAGAATTCCCAATAATCCGTTATTTTAATTTTACAAAGTTTAATTAAAGTCATTTATCATAAATTATCACCTAGCACTTGCAGACATGACGGGCTCGTTAGAAAACTTTATGATAATAGTATTTTAAAGAAAAAATATAGTGTTTTAAACGTTAGAACAGCTGGCTTATTAGTTCGCTTACGGTTTTAGATTAGAAAATAATAATTGTGCGATAAAGAGGGTTGTTTATTCATAAAGTGTTCGTGCAGGTGATTCTTTATAGTGTTTGTTTTACTTTCAGTATTTTACTGCGTTTGAATAGGTTTTTAATAAAACGACAAAGATCACACTTATGCGGGGTGTACAGTCACGAGTAAAAGTATGTATACACTCGACTTTATTCAAAAGCGATTTACTTCTTTATTTTTTAATGAAATTTTATGTTGTTACGAACATAGCATTTTCGAACCCATAGGTTTATGTTATGTGTCGTATTTCAACGTTGCATTCGTTATTTCACGAAAAAATCGCAACTGAAAGTTGCTAAGTGTTGGTGCTCGTGACTGTACACAGTTCATTATAGCCGCCTCAAATATCGTACGTACAGTACCGTACTGTAAAGCTCTCTACGAGCTTCACAGTACCGGGAGGAATACAATCAAACTACAGTTTATCTCGTCCATTAATTATTCATATAAAATATAGGTATGTATTTTACATTTTCATTCTTTGATTAAGCCTAATCTCTATTTGACACCCCGTTATAAACTTGCTTGAATGGACGAATGGAACCCATGCTAAATTATAGACAACCTGCACTACATAAGGTTGACTTTCGTGGACAAACTTTACAGTACTTAGCCATCTCGTCTGGGTAGCGGGATCGTCCGAAAGGGTTACCGCTGCCCTGGAACATAAAGGGCTAAGGAAGGAACACGGGTGGGTTTTAGTCAGTAAGAGTCTGACACTCCCTTCTGCTCCACCCAGAGCGGGAGGAGTCATTTGATGATTTCCCATCCTGAAAAAAAAAGCCATTTCGTCTAAATGAGAATTCGGCTAGGTTTCGACTTTTGTCGTGCGGCGACCGGTCGCATGCGAGGGGTGACTAAAATCGACCGTGAAAATACTTAGTCGCAGGGCTCTGGCTGGAGGCTTTCATTTATTGGGGCACACATAGGCAAGATGATAACCTCCAAGGTTGACCAACGAGATGCCATTAAAAAAAAAAAAAACAAAAAAGCTCAGTCGCAGGCGATCGCCTATCTTTCAAAATTATTGATTGTGTTACGCAATTAGGGATCATATACCTGATCATAATTGATACATTGTCACTTTACATGAGGCTAACCCATACATTACTTAAAATCTTCCAGTTATAAAAGAGACTTTAACGCTATTGCCACCAAAAATTGCCAAATAAATCCAATTACTTTTTTTTCACAAAATCATCTGCACCCAAAACCACCATAAATATCCCAAAATATAAGTATTACAAGATCCACTGCACCATCTTGAAAGCCCTCCCTCAGAGGGACTCACTCCGAACCCTCTAATGACGTCATTAGCAGTGGCAAAAACTAAAGGACCTCAGATCATGCTTGGGAGATAGTTCGAAGATATATTTAGTTGTATTATGTAGTGACCGGCGGACGTAATGCAATGTCGATGGATATCTAGGGATACGAGAATTTGTTAATGTCTAAAATTTTATATAAATCTGAGGGGTAATTCTCGTAATTTTAAGAACGTTCACAGTCTGATCTCAGTCTCAATCCGTCAAAAATGCCTCAAATTTCCCTACATTTTGACAAGATTTTGACATTTGTTTGTCGCCGAGATGAGACTGCGACTAGATTTTGAACGTTTTAAATTACGAGAATTGGCCTTCAGTGTATTTCATCATCATCTGCTAGCCTTTTCGCAACTATGTTGGGGTCGGCTTCCAGTCTAACCGGATGCAGCTGAATACCTTCAGTGTATTTGGACTGTAAAATTAAATAACAGACAAAATAAATTAATAACGTTTGAGATTAACATTACCTATAGTCTGATTATGCTTATTTTATAGCAAAATCAGTCTTTAATGTTCCCACTGCTGGGACACAGGCCTCCTCTCGATTAGAAGGAGTCGTCCGTAATCCACCACGCGGGCCCAGTGCGGGTTGGTGGATGTCACATGTCTTTGAATTTTTGGTTCTAAGACATGCCGATTTCTTCACGATGTTTTCCTTCACCGTTTTGAGGACAGTGGTGATGAAATAAATTACACAGTAAAGCGCCTGTTGGGGTTCGAACCTACGATCTACAACTCGTAAGTCGCGGCTGTTACCACTGGGCCCCTACTGCAATGGAAAAAATCCACCACCTAACACTTTGTCCGACCCAGGGAATGAACTCAGGACCACACGTTCTACAGTGTCTGCAGACGAACGACAGCAGAGTCTTTTTACAGTTAACCAAAAATCGCCTGACATTCACCAAATCCCCCGTTCTCATAAGTCCTCTAATAACCAAACCACAACACCACTTCCTGACCACAAATGACAACCAATAAAAACCTTACATTCGTAATGTCCACTGAAACAATCGGAAACCGGAAATTACGGGATATGAAAAATAGACACCTATCAGTAACGACACCTTATGATTACCAGAGAAAATTCTACCTTATCTTTTAAAAGATAGAGTTGAAAATTCAATTGTCAGGTTTGAAGGATTTTATTAGAATAATATTCTTTATTACATTTTGGGTTGTAAAGTTATTGGAGTAAGGTATGGTTTTCTTTGTAGAGCAAGTGGGTGTAGTGAAAGATTAGGCCCTTGACAAACTGATGGTTTGTAAGATCGTTTGGCACATTATTGAATGGTGCGATCGTAAGGAATCGTGTCTATTATTGAAATGAGGGTAGTCTGATGAAAAGTCGATTGAGGGAACAATATTGGATGTATTTTGTAATATTTGAGGATCAATATGTAGAGGTTAGGGATATATTGGGTGAAATGAATTTGGTTTTTGTAATGTAACAAGTTATGACAATCCTTATAACTTTTAACAGGTTTAGTGGACAATTTAGGTACCTTGTAGACACCTTATTAAGAGATTTTTGTTAAAAATAGCCTAATTTGTAAACTTGTTTACCTTTTTAAAATAGGTAATTATCACAAGTGCATACATATGGCGAATGTCATCCGCTGCCTAGCTTTTTCCCAACTATGTTGGGGTCGGCTTCCAGTCTAACCAGATGCAGCTGAATACCAGTATTTCACATGGATCGACTGCCTATCTGAACTCTACAACCCAGTTACTGGGTAATACGATATCTCTTGATAAGACTGATTGTCAGGCTTTCGGCCTTCTGACGACCCGTAACGATTGTCAAATATCCACGAATGACAGCCGGAACCAACGGCTTAACGTGCTTTCCGGAGCACGGGGTCTTGGTACGTAAAGATGGTGACCAATCCACGGACCAACCAAGCGACAACCATAGCTAACATGATCGATCGAACAGTGCGGCTGTTATTCCTTAGCCACAAACCCCTTATAGTGAGTGTAAGGAGATTCATATTATGTAAACTGATGATGTTTGGCGATATAATGAAAAATACTTACTTAATATTATATGGCCAACAAATATTGATACCATTAACCCAAACCCTCTTTAGGAAAAACCCCATAAGACAGATAAGGGCGACCATGATAATATAAAAACTGCATCCACCATCAAAGTCGGCAGGCAACATACCGCCGCAGGAATCCGAAAATTTACACAAACGAGACTAGGTCTCATCCAGGGTGAGGAGCTGAAGCGGGTGCTGAAGCGGGAGCGATTTATCAAACATAATGCAGCCGCCGTTTGCTTCCATAGTGAAACGACTTAACGTCAAACCATTTGTTTAAATTCCGTTAAGGTACAGGCACTTTTGAATTGTCAAGGAGTCAGTTAGCTAGTCAGAAAGTTGAAGCTACTTACCCATTCCAAACCGTAGATGTCTATGGAGCATTACGGGCGAAAAACTTTATGGCCACTCTTTTAAATCAAGCTATTACAAAATCCTAGTTACAATGGTATGTTGGTGAACATGGCGAGTGCCAAGTGCAACGGGACTGAGAGCGACCTGGCAAAGACAATGATCGTCGATTGTCTTACCCTGCGGAACTACCGCTACCCTGAAAAGGTGGGCAGAAGGTGACACTCTGCTACACAGGGTGAGGAACGAGCTTATATAGGAAGCTTTAAGATCCGCCTAATTCATGAAAAACTCTCCGAAACACTCCAGAGATTGTATGAGAAGACCCGGATCACATAACCCGAAAAGTTGCAGAAGCTCCCTAACTTGGATGTTCATTGTAAACAACGATTTGATAGAGGCATACAGACACGTCTGATGAAGAATGATGAGGAGAGCCGACTCCTAATGAGATGACCCAGAGAGAGAAACACCGCTGACCTCTGCTGAACTAATCGCTCCCGCCACCTCGTCCGCTACCTCAATACTTACCGCGCATTTACCCTGGTCGAAGCCTTACTATCAACCGATTCGGGTTTTTGTTTGTCCGTTCGTCGGTCGTCGGGAACAGTCGGCATTTCTGCGATGACATTCTCGGGCACCCGTTTTGATTAGAAGTCAGTCATTCGATGATTTTTTTTTAACTTTTACTTTTTTTTTAGTTTTAGTCGCATTTCTTTGGGTTTTTGATTTTTTGGAGAAATGAATATGGATAGGTTTGAGAGAATGTAGGTTTTGTTGCCTGGTTTAAAAAAAAAAAGAAATTGTAGCGAAATTTTTGTGCTTTCCCAAAAAGGTCTGTGGCACGGCGGTTAGCAGTCGGTTCGTGATCAAATACCTGCAGAGCTATGGCATCTAGATATTGTGGAAAAAACTCGAGGACAGAGTCTGATATTAAAAAAATCTCTAAGTTCATTACTGTTTTAAAATGATGGCATGATTCTCTCAATCAAACGATTCTAGCCGAGAAGGCGCTAAGGTAAAAAAACATGAGCAAAGTTGAACTGTACTGAAGATGGTGATTTTTCAATGAGCCATCATGCAAAAGCCTAATATTGGTAAATAGATTCTTACAATTCTTTCAGAAAACAAAAGACAATAGAAGTTCAGGAAGTTCAACCCTGTTCGGCATACCTCGGACAGTCTCATTGAAATCCCAAGTCTAACTAAGCACACAACAACGGGCCGTTATCCACCACGCGGGCTCAGTGCGGGTTAGCAGATGTCATTATATCTTTGAAGTTTTGGTTCTAGGACATTCTCATGATGTCTTGCTTCACCGTTTTGAGTGCAGTGGTGGTGAAATAATTTAGACAAAGTGAAGCGCCGGTCTGGACTCGAACCTACGACGAACACCTTGTAGTCGCGGACGTTACCACTTGGGTCACTATTGCGCCTCTCTCTCTCTGCGCACCCAGCAAAAAATATTCTTCAATAGCTCATACAACAAAGGCTCAAATATCCACGAAAAGCTACCCAGTTCATCCTAATCTAACTCATAACACTAATTCAAATCAAATTTCCTATCGAAATCCAAATTACACCAGCCCACACTTCAATTTAATTAAAGCCCGATTAGAGAGCACAAAGCGTCCGCAATATTTAGGTATAAAATATTAAAGATGAGGTGCGGTGCCTCCTAAACGCGATGTGACGAGCAAAAAACACTAAAATAGAGAATTAATTGCAAGTTATACAGGACACTGCTACTGGGTAGCGGTAGCAGAACAAGTGGGGATATGTTTATTAAAAAAATATTTACTAAAAACAAAAAAAAAATTGTCGAGCAAAAAAAAAAAACTCATTCTTAATGCTACCATTAAGAATGAGTTTTTTTTTCCTTAACAATTATTTTCGTATGTTCATAGAAAAGGTAATTATGTATTGAGCATGTTTATTTAACCAAAAAGAACTCAATTGCTTAATTATGCTTTATTATTGTACTGAAAAGATATAAAGATATTGAATATAATTAAACGAGAAAGAAAAAATTAAATGACATGTGACATCTACCAACCCGCACTGGGCCCGCCTGGTGGATTACGGCCCACTCCCTCTCACTAAGAGGTGGCCTGTGTCTAAGCAGTGGGAATATTATAGACTGATTATTAATTATGTTTATGTTAAACGAGACAGGGTGTCGTAATCTGCTGAGAGGTCAACAAATACAACACCAGTGACTCTGTTGGCCTCGTATCCATCCTCCAAATATTGAGTTAATCGAAGGACTTAGCTGGAGCAGGATTTGCCTGGTCTAAAACCAGCCTGCTCAGGGATTAATTTTGGCTCAATTACTGCTGTGAGGCGGTTTAGTAGTAGTCTCTCGAATAACTTATATGTACATAACAGTGATATAGGTCGGTAGCTTTTGGGATCATCCGAGGGTTTTCCAGGTTTTGGCAACGCCGCGATAGGCCAAGTAGACAGCTGCAGACACAATTTGTCGAAATGGGGGATTACTGACCCATCCAATACCCAGTCCGAGTGCGGTGCCTCTAATCAGACCATGCCCCACTTGCTGGAGTGCCCTAAGTGCCTGTTCACCTACACCTTGGATGACTAGATGAATGCCACTGATGCCGCAATTAACGTGGCCACCGACTGGGCTCAAACAATATAAAATATCAAAGAAGAGTATCATCGACACGAAAAGAAGAAAACGACAGGGTTGACGGATAACAATACGTACCTGACAAAAAAAAAAAATTCTGCATGAAGACGTGTGTTGGGAATTGCAAATAAACGAGTTGCTACTTTAATAACCACATCAATACGGAGAAGACGGTTAAATCGTAGTTTCTGTTTAAATATAAAAAAAATAAACCACGCAGCAATTTTTGGTAGTTTAGCCATGTAAAAGATAATGTATTATGGATCCGCATAAAACCACTGACTTTGATAACAGAGAACAAAAAAAAATACCGAAAGTTTTTTTGTCAAAATAATCAGATCATTTAATTACCAAAAACATCTGCCACATCCACAATAATTACAAAACAAAAATAAAAAAATATATTTCACTTTATTTGCCAACCGTACAGCACAGTTGACGAATTGAATTTTGATGAGTTACAGCCGGCGTTGGTAGCTCATTATCATTTCACCATAGCCGTTCGAAACACATAGCATGACGCATGCGATCGCAGAGGGTTAACTTTGCACGACATTCGAGATTAATCAAGAAAAAAACGTTAATCAAATTCTTGAATTAATGTGAAGTAATGTGTTGTTTACGATCTGTTTACACGTTAGTTTGCTTGGTAACAAGATTAGAGGAATGTCAATATATGGATAGATTTATAGAGAGATGATTGTTATCTTAATCATACTGGCTTGTCGTCCACGAATGCATATTATTTGCCTCCCAGTTACTGAGGTACTGATCGATCAAAATATAAATTGCTGGTAGGCAACCTTGCTTGCCAGATTAAATTGTTGTTGCTATTGTTATTGTCTCGAAAGAGTATACACCCACCCCTCTTACATAAACCGCCTATAATGTTCCCACTGCTGGGACACAGGCCTCCTATCTGAAAGAGGGACTTGGCCATAATCCACCACGCGGGCCCTGTGCGGATTGGCTGATTTCACATGTCAGCAATTTGAAACTCAGACGAGTTGGCAATTGTGTGCCAACTCCGTCAAACTAAACAATTTGGCGAAAAGTTATGAGGTATACGGTTCCAGGTTCAGCATCAGCTTAGCAATTTCTTAACAATTTTGGCTGGCTAGTCTAATAATATAATGGAATCCTGTACTTTTTCTGACTATTCAAACTGACATTAACAGTCATTGGGCAGGAACGAACGACAAATTTCTACGCTCAGGGGTTTAGTGTTTACAGTTTGCGCACTGGATATTTTTTTTCCTGTACAAGTTTGTTGCTTTATAGCCCCAAGCTTCCCACGCAATCCCAAGCAACCCCAAGTAGTCCCACCAGCTTGGAGATATAGTTATTTTGAATTGTGAAGGCCCACTTTATATTTGGGAGTACCATCTTGAACTACTGCTTTCCTCACACTGTGTCTTCGCGAACACGTTTGAGACTGACTCAATATATGAATTGAAGATAGCTTCATATCGCCGCAATCTCGCCCCGACACTATCGAGGAGCGACAGGCATAAAAGTTGACTTAAACAGCACTAAATGTGGACGAGGAATCATTATTTATGGTCAATTTTTCTATGAGATTTGAAGATTTTTATTACCAGGACATATACCGCTGTTCTGTTTGGAATCGTTGATTAGCAAAGAGAACAGTAAATTGTGAAATATCAGTATGGGGCTGCTCATGTGTTACGTAAGACGATTTGAGGGGGAGGGGGTCCAAACAAGTCTTATTTTTTCTTATATGGGGGGGGGGGGGTCTAGATTATTATATTATTTAAGATCACAAAGGTAAACAAAAATTATAAGTTTTATAAATTGCTACTTTTTCTTTGCAATCTTACGTAAGCTTCAAAGGGGAGAGGGGGGGGGGGGGGTCATTTAAATCTCATTTTTTCTTACGTAGGCCCCCCTACGTAAGAAAAAAGAGGGGTTAGAATTTGGTTAAAATTGTCTTACGTACTGTAAATGAACAGCCCCAGTTCAAAGAATCATGGTGTTTCAATTCCTAAGTTATTCGAAATCTGAGCAGTTTTCTAAGACTGGCGTTTATGCTAGCGAATAGCCTGTTTCGCACGGTTTCTAAGATTTGACAAAATATCAAGATTTATTTATTATTTGTTATTTTAATATTAATTTATTAAACATGTAAACCTTGCGGAATGAATTCTCTCCCTAAAATTTTGACCGCATCAAAATCGATAGCGAAGTTTATAAAAATAACGCGGTCATACAGACAGACACGAAAAGCGACTTTCATAATATATAATATTTCATATAATAGGTATACAATATATAGATTTAGCACTAAACTGTCTGAATTTCTAGGTTCTTAGTACAGCCAAAACCGATTGAAGTACCTACCGTAATAAGAATAAGTTCTTCTAACAGTTCAGAGAATCAAAGGCGCCTGTGTATTTCAACTCCGAAGGTATCGAAATCTGAGCAGTTTCCTAGAACTGCCGTGTTCGGCACTTGTTGTTTTACCAACAGTTCGATCAAACGATTATTCGAGCGAACGTTTTTCGGAAAAATGAACTTCGGAGAATCGTGATGCACTCCTTTATAACAACCATTCTATTCTGTAGAAATGTCACCGTGAAAATTATAGGTGAAGTCAGCTGTCAATAGTGTCAATTCCTTGCATCGGCCGATCGATTCTGTAAAAATCTCACCGTGAAAAGTTAGGTGAAGTGAGCTTAGAGTGAGCTGTCAATAGTGTCAATCCCTAGTATTAGTTGGAATGACAGCTCACTCCACGCTCACTTCACCTAGCGGCTACGAATACGTAAGAGTCATCATTCACATCAATCTCTACTACATTGGTCCAATCGCTCTAGAACACGGAGCCTTATAGAGATAAGGCTCCGTGTTCTAGAACGATTGTCAATCTTTAGTAATCTATTCTAACCAAAAAATCTTGAGCCTATCCCAGATGAGAACAGACAGCTGTGTTACTGGGGAGTTTGTTGCGCCACTTCTTCTTCCCAGCGAAAGCACTAGGAAGTGGTGAAGGGCGGGCGTTTTGTGGGACTGCCTAGTGTAGTGTAATTTTTGACGTTCGAAAAGTGCTGATTCTCAGCGTAATTTGAATAAGTGACTCTTGATTTTGATGGACAAAATACATTAGAAACAATTTACTTTTAAATTATGCTTTGTTGGTTATGTTAAATGGTCTTTCCACATACCTGAGGACACATCTTGCAGTGGTACTTCCTGGCGTGTGCATGCAGCGGCTGCAGCTTCGTGGGCCCCTTGCCCAGGGGTTGGGGCACCACCAGCAGCCCGGAGCCGGTGTTCGTGCCCCCCACTGGAGACGATGATGATGAGCCTGAAAGAAGGGGGTGCGTGTATTAGTACTTATGTTTTTGTGGCAATTAAATGGCATTCAATAACCGACCATTTTGACCAGAAGTTCCAAAGTTAATTTCTGAATTTGCATCAGGATTTCATATGTGGGTCATGGTGTGACCAAGACATCATGGTAAAATTATTTTGGTCTGACAAATGACATTGCTTTGCCGTACAGATATCTACACCTTCTACCAATTAGAATGATAGCATTATTGGTATGACTAACCTAACGTTCTTTTTAGACGTATTTGACGTTCGAAAAGTGCTGATTATTAGCCTAATTTGAATAAATTACTTTTGATTTCAATTTTTGCCATTGCTACTGAGCAATGGGGTTCATTTTGACATTTCAACAACATTTATTGCGTTATTTACGTTATTGAGCAGAATTTGTTTTCGAACATATGAAGCAATGAGTTAGTAATATCTTTCAATATGATTAAGATTGTGATTGATAGTGTGCTACGCTTTACGGCCTGTACACGTATAGGTAACTGATAAATCATATTCTGCTAACAGCACCTCAAAATCTTATCCTCTTTGTTAAACAATCTGGGAATCGAACCCACACGCACCAATGATACTAAAAACCTTTTGCAAATGTTGCGGAAACCAGGGATTCCGGTGTCCATAAAAAGAAAGAATAACGTTTATTTGATCCTACTAACAATATTATAAACGCGAAAGTTTGTGAGGATGGATGGATGGATGTGTGTGGACGCACCCACGATACTGGAGAAAATCCTAGTGTGGGGCAATGTTTAAAAAAAAATGTTTATTTTTCTTTCACGCAAAATCTACTGAACGGAGTTTGATGACACTTTACAGTAATATAGCTTATACATCAGAATAACATATGTGATACTTTTTAACCCGATATTCCCACAGAATCGACACTTATGCGAGTGAAACCACGGGATGCTGCTATATTTATTTTTTAATAATTTTAATAACTACACCGGCCACGGTAGCCAGCACATCTCTCAAACCAAATTCTACAAAATTATATTTAATATACACTACACTCATGAATACAGGTACATACAATACCAACCTGATCGTCCAGGCCCCAGTCCGGCTCCGTACAGCATCTGACTCATAGATTGATGGTGTCCAAGACGGTCATCAGTCTTCTGGTGGCCTCCCACCGTTCCGTCTCCTGTGCTCATCTTGGCCTGGAAGATAATGATAAGAGATTGTTTATTACGGGTTGTTGTTTAAAGGAATTCTGGAAAATATTTAGTGGTTTTTTGAGATTTCAATGTAGAGGAGTAAAAGTAGAAGTCTCGTTGAAAGCTGGGGATAAACTTCCATTTAAAAATTATCAGCCGTTTTATAGAAAAGTACTCCTACGCGGTAAGAATGTATGGAACGGTAATTTACGTTTTTTTTTTTTAATTTTAATTTAAACCTACGAAAAATTTCAGCGCTGTGGGGGTTCAGAATCGTATACTGAATCTGTGGTGACAGGCTGCGCGTCAATGTCCCTGCCACCCTGTATATCGTGGAAGTTTTCTTAGTTCCGTCGCTGACTTGTATAAAGAATAAAAATAAAGTAAATAGCGAGCAACAACCGAAAACGCAACTATGCAATTTAGTTAATTCACACACACCAACTTAATACTAACAAAACACAATTTCTTAAACGAACAATCTAAAATCTAATAAATTAACAAACGCAATCTGCAAATAGATAATTTACGACTACCCACAGAACCAACAAATCATGAGCAAGTTAAAGTTTAACAAATAACATTAGACGGAGGGACGGTGGTCAGTCGTAGACGCTGTGAGTCACAGGAGTGTGGTTTGATAAATCATTTCGGAGGGTGACACACGGGGAGATAGTTGGGCGGCTTGGGCGAGGTTGTGGCAAGAAAAAGCGATAGTATTAGCCTAACAGGGGGTCTAAAAAGGCCACTATAGGCAATACCTCTAAAAGCTATTCACTTCCTGAATTCCCAGCAGATAAATAAAAAATAATAAAAATAAATAATATCCCTGGACATTTCACACAGCGCCATCTAGTCCCAAGCTAAGCAACCTAATGCTTGCAATAGCAATTCCTCTAATTTTCGTAAAATTTCATTTCATATTTGGTGTAAACATTGCCGCATGACAATAATAAAAACCGTAATTTTATCGGTATTTTTTTCATTACAGTATTTATTAATCAAATTGGTTTTTTATTTATTATTTCTGCAGTTTAAATGTTATTTCATTGTGACATGAATTGCGCACAGATCATATTATGAATTTGTCAGTTTGTGAGCATTTTACGATTTTTAATATGATTCATATTGTTATCCTATTATGATTCTGCCAAAGTGGCCTTTTTAGGCCTCCCGTTATGGCGTCTGACAGTCGAGAGAGGACGTGACTTTGAATTGAATCCTCTGAATGAGCATCCTTTTAATTTTACAATTCAATCATATTCATTGCGTGATGTCGAGCTGAGGAAATATTCAAATATATGAAGCAATGGATTCTGTTATCTTCGTAGTACCAACATGAGAAGATTTCATTCCTGATTGTCATTAGAAAGGAAATGTGTTGAAATAGGATCCCGTTGTTATTTTGACGTGATATGTTATTTAGCTAGGTCTTAGTCTTTGTCTTACCAAGGGGTATCGTATTACCCAGTAAATGGGTTGTGGAGGTCAGACAGGCAGTCGCTCCATGTAAAATGCTGGTATTCAGCTGCATCCGGTTAGACTGGAGCCGACCCCAACATAGTTGGGAAAAGGCTAGGCAGATGATGATGATGATGTTATTTAGCTAAGGTGGAGAAGTTTACAGGAGTAATATAGTAATGTGCCGCCCACATTGTTGAGATTTTTCTAAGTACAGACGCCAACACCCAAGCTACTACAATCTGTCAATTTTTTTAAAATAGATTTTCAACTTTATCGATAAAGCATTAAGGTTCAAGGTTGATGGAAAATTTTACAGTTTCGGGTAGCTTGACCTGCTGGCGTCTGTACAAAGATAAAGAGATAGCGGGTTTTTTCGGGTTTGTAAAGTACTGAAAGTAAGAAAAAAAAAAAAGAAAAAGTAAGAAACTTTAAGTTGTGTTTCTTTCCGTTAAAGTTTCCAATAGTATAATGGAGTTACTATAATCCCTATGTAAACCTAGTTAGTGCAATAAAATACAACAGCGATCGCCGTCTAAAGAATCAATTGTTAGGACCATAAAACTAAAATAGATGTTGACATTCAAATCAGTCTTCAAAACCATTATCAGAAAAATTATAAACATCATCTACACACGAGAAGCACTTTCCCACCTTACCCAACAAAATTAACCCTACCAACGTCGCCGGTTGTACTAAAACTAATATTTTAACTAACTAAGAGGTCGAACGGTCATAATTTACTGAGACCAGCGACTAAGGGACAAATCTACCGTAACTAATGAAGCGGCCCCGTGTTAGCCAGGATCGGCTAAAAGTCATTTGTTTAAATGCACCCTTTAGTGTTTAAGGGTTAAGATTTAATGTTTGACATTAGATTTGTTGAGATGGTTCTGGCTTTGTGCGGAGAATTAAGATGATTATAGTTTGTTTGAGTGTGATAAGAGCATGTTAACTTTTAGGCAATTAATTCGTTCCACTGCGGGTTCCACTGGTGGGACGAACAGGCATCTAATAAATAATATTAAACTTATTCCCGTTCGTCCAACTGATTTTTTAGTGGGACTAATTAATTGCGAAATCAGCCATTAATTTCAATCCCACTGCTGGGACACAGGCCTTTTGGTAAGAGGGACTGGGCCGTAATCTACTACGCGGGCCCAGTGCGGGTTGGTAGATGCCACATGTCTTTTAAATTAGTATACTAAAATTAGAAGTTTTTTTTTTAATTTTATTAATTAAAGTAAATGTATGTCCAGTATTTTGACACGGAACCTTTTCGTAAACTTTTATCAGTTCTTCCCGAGCGCAGTTGTCAGGGCCATACTTTGCAACACAATTTATTATTAATAATTTATAATTATTAGCCTTCAAAGCAAAAGTGAACAGGCATCTTCTGGATGGGCTCGTTCCATCATAGACCTCATCCATCCCTTTGCACCAGGCGAGATCGAGGCCAGGAGATGGGCCAATTCGCAGTAAAAAAAAATGTACCTATTGTTAAAACCTGACGTTTAATTGGTACTTTTGTAACCGTTGTGTGTTATTGAATAGTAAGATTAGATCAAATTTTTTGGTGAATAGGTAGGGGCACGAAGAAATATCAAGTTTAGTCATGAATTATTACATTAAGTACCTTAACGTAATCTACTGTGCTGTGTCTGTGTGTACTGTATTTTAGCTCCTGAAATACAGGTACTCCAACCTAGCTCTGGAGCCAGGGTCTCAAATTTTTCTGTAACCTGTTTTTATGTCAATGAAGAAATTTATTATTTATTTATTTACTGTTCTGTGGAATGTACATAATTATAATCATCTGATCATAATCATCAGCCGGTAAATACCCAAAAATCTAATCATGATTCCAATTCTATTACGAAATATCCTTTTGTTACCATCCCAAATTTTAAATCACAAGATACGTGTTTCTAACTCAAAACTAAACCCGAAACTGTAACATTAATAAATCATTAACTATTCTGGGGTCGGCAGGACCACAGGACGGTATTCGTTGCGAATTAATTTAGTACAGAAAACGCCCCCTGGACGTGAGATGTGAAATTTAATTTTAGTATTAATCGCACCCGCAGTTTAGGGTTAAGTTTGTGGGTACAAACTATAACTATGTGAGGGTCGGAATTGATATTTGTGTCTGATAGATTTCATTTTGAGCTTTGCTCGAAAATGTGTAAACATCACGACTCTTTTCTCCGAGGGGTTAGGCAGACGTGTATTCGCACCAATAAAAAAAGAAGAGAAAATTAATATATTAAAAAAAAAGTAGTATCGTATTACTCAGTAACTGGGTTGTGGAGGTCAGATAGGCAGTCGCTCAATGTAAAATACTGGTATTCAGCTGCATCTGGTTAGACTGGAAGCCGACTCCAACATAGTTGGGAAAAGGCTAGGCAGATGATGATGAATCAACCTATAATGTTCCCACTGCTGGGAGTCAGGTCTGCTTTCTGTGAGAAGGATAATCCACCACGCGGGCCTGGTGGTGGTGTTGGTATATTTTCGGTACAAATGTACCAGTTTCCATATTGTTTTCATTTAACCCGTTGAATGCCATAATTACAGACACAATTAAAAAGCCAGTGTGTCTCGCATGTCGATATGAAGGGTTAATACTTGTATACACTTTCTATGTTAGAGCAATAGTGATTAAATTAATTGCGCGTTCTTGAAGTGCATGCCTGCTTGGGTTTGAACTCAGGACCTACGACGGCTATCTTACCACTGGGCCACTAAAGTTGAAAATAGGTAGATATAATGTAGGTACATACGTAAATAGAGAAAAAACTGTTTCATGCATGATGTTTCTCTTTGGTAGTCAGACAAGAAACCTCAACCTCATCTAGCTTAAAAAATATAATTTATAATCAACGTACTGAATATTATTATCATTTATGAAACAATTTATTTGTTTATTGACTGCTGCGCTGCGTGTCGCGGGTTCGATTCCCGCACGGAACAAATATTTGTATGACCTACATGTATTTGTTCCGAGTCTGGGTGTTTTTCTATCTATAATATGTATTTATTTACAAAAAAAAAAATGTATATAAGTAGTTTATCAGCCATCTTGTTACCATAACACAAGCATTAAGTTGCTTAGCTTGGGACTAGATGGCGCTGTGTGAAATGTCCAGGGATATTATTATTATTATTAAGCAGTTTTTCGTGAAATATTGGCAGGCGTTATTAAGCTTTAATTATTATAAATACTGACCATGACTAAATAAAATATGGAACTCTGTTAATTTATTCAATAACTGTAGTTGCCTCATATACAGGGTTATTTTAAATTGGCTAGCTAAACTCTGCGCACTTGATATATAAAAATATATCGATAAAATAAAAAGATTTATTGTTTTTTTTTGGAAGGGCAACGACCACTGGTAATTTTGTTACTTGAAGTAGGAGTTGAGAAAATCTGTTTTATCTTGCTTAGATACCAATAGCGTTTGTGAAGTTTACACAAAAAAAAAAAACTGATATTCGAGTGGCTACACTAACTGCGGTCGAAGACACCACAAAAAAATCATCAAATTAATTAATTGTTTGTTTTATCAAGTTTAGATATCGATGCCTTTGCTCTGCGGAGTTTCGCTAGCTAATCTAATTGTAACCTGTATAAGACTTGTCTTAATATCTATTAAATATTCAGAGACTTGATCGACTGTTCAGAAGCGATGGTTTCTATTCTTTCGCGTTCTTCCCATCGAAGAATATTGCATATTGCTATCTACATACATACATAAACTATGCAAACAGAAACTAACATAATATAACTCATCCAAACCGTTGAATAAAAGCAACATACATAGTATATAGGTCACACAATTTTCTCGAAAACTTTTATGTTTGGCTCGTAAAACGAGCGAAATACACTCCAGTCATCATTGGACAAAATTCTTTAGTACAGCGCCATCTATCGAAGGCTAATGGTGACTTTTGACGTAAACTGCTCGCCGGGTAACAAACAACCCGGGTGTTTTTCGACCCACTTCGCGTTTTAGGGTTAAAGGAAGGAACTAATGTTTTTTTATTTAAATAATGGTGGTTTGTGAGTTTCATGCGTTCTGTAAGTTAGTGAATTCGTTGTAAGAATAGGATGTAATGAAATCTTGCGTCATCTTTGACAAAAGTAATTGCTTACATTTATTTTAGGTGGTGTACCCAGGAACCGGTTTTAGTATCTACACTTATAATAAAGCTGAAGAGTTTGTTTGTTAGTTTGAACTCGCCAATCTCTAGAACTACCAGTCGGATTAAAAAAAAATCTTCATACATTTAATAACCCAACTCTTGAGGAAGGTTACAAGTTATTTAAAATCACGGTAAGACCCTCAGGAGCCAAGCAAAACGAAAAAAAATCGGAAAGAACGATAAGTGAAAATGAAGTAGGTAATAGCGCGGGTAGGCGATGCGATGCGAGGTATATCGGGGGAATAATAAATTTTCCTGTAGAAGCTAGTTAAAATATAAACTGGGCTTATCAAAATCCTGTCGGTTAATAAGATAAAGGTATCCTCCAAAAACCCAACCCTACAACTGAGTACCAATGTTTAAAGAATTGAAAGCAGGTTTCATGTAAAAAGTCGTAGCCGTAGTTAAGTATGTCTTAATTAACAATGCCTTTTTATTTGGATGCGAAATCATCAAATAACTTCTCCCGCTCTGGGCGCATGTCAGACTTTTACTGACTAAAACCCACCCGTGTTCCTTCAGTTGCCTGTGCCAAGGGACACGGTACCTTTTTCGAACAACCCGCGACCTGTTTTTTTCAAATTGAATATCATGGCCTTTCCTGCCGAAAGGCCATGATATTCAGTTTGAAAAAAACATCAAGCTATTAATGTAATCCTCTCTGCTGCTTCTATATACCATCTACCATACTCTCACCACACTCGCTCAAATAACCACTCACATACACTCTTACATCTTTTCATACACTTTCTTCGGCCACTCACTTCCCACAAACTCTGGTATTTCTATAATTTTTTAGTATTTTTTATTGTTATTTTTATATTTGTTACAAAATTTTATATTATTGTTTTTATAAATTTATAGTTCGTTAAGTATCCTGCATTGTTTTATGTCGTGTATCCAAAAAACAGGCATCTAGCCACGGGATGGCCCTGGTAATACAGGTTTTTGTATAAAGCTATCTCAGGCTCCAGTCTCTCATAAAGTTAGCTCCTTGTTCGTGCACTACTGTCAAACTCTAGCATTATGTTCATAACTTGTGTAGAGGAAATAAACGCTTTATATTATTATTATTATAATGTCATCAAACTACAATCACCAACCCTCTTACCGAGCATGGTAATATTCGCAATACTCAAAACTTACTTTATCAGCTGTCTCTATAATATTACATCAGCCAACGTTTTTCTTCTATACTCTGTGTGTTCAGTCGCAAATCGATGAAATACATTGAATATTTATTATTCTACTACAGAGACATGCAGACTGGACTGAAGTACGTAGTTCCGACAGTTTGTACTAGACACAATATTTCATCGATACTTGCTTAGGCAGGAACAATCGGGTACCCGGGTACCCGGTCCCATGAACCACGTATGGTTCAGGTTGATTATTTAACAACTATTGTGTCTACTTTGGACAGTGAAAGTGTTATCATAATCATCCTATAATGTTCCCACTGCTGGGACACAGGCCTCCTCTCTATGAGAGAAAGTGAGCCGAAATCCACCACGCGGGCCCAGTGCTGGTTGGTAGATGTCACGTCTTCAAATTTTTGGTTCTAGGACATGCCGGTTTCGCTCACGATGTTTTTCTTCACCGTTTTGAGAGCAGTGGTGATGAAATAATTTACACAAAGTAAAGCGCCTGTCAGGGTTCTAACCTACGACCTACAACTCGTAAGTCGCGGCTGTTTCCACTGGGTTACCTGGTATACCTTGTGTTCATCTGACATTAATCTGAGCTGAGGCTCTTTTGGCATTACAAGCATTGTTTTCTGTATATTTATAGCTTTAAGGTATTTTATTATTTCTTTCTTTATTTCTTTAAGTGCGACAGTACAGGTTAAAAAATAAGTAAATAATAACGTAACGAAACTATCACAAAAACATTAATACTAACACTCAAAAGGGTACACAATTAAGAATACAACCGCAGACATACGCAGATCAAAATAAACGCAATGTAGGCGTGTTCCTGCACAGGACAGTTGCAAATGAGCGTCTTTTGTCATAGGACCCGAGTTCACAAGTGTGGCGGCACCCTAAGGAATACTTATGTTGATTCGCAAATCTGTGCTGTTATGACGCGGCAGTTGGGGGGTTGATTTGACCACACTTGGTGTTCAGTTTTTTGGGGATGGCATTGATTAATTTTGTAGGTGCAAAGTATAAATGATAGCTTGATATTTTTGAGTGTTTAACAGAGATGGCGGTATGAGCTGGACTCCTCAAAAGGTTGGCCCACAATCGCAGTAGACCGGGAAAAGTAGAAAGAGGGGAGGGAGGCTTTTGCCCAGCAGTGGGACAACACAGGCTTATAATAATAATAATTTAACTGTGTTAGAACTTTGCAAAACGCGGAAAACATATATTCGCCAAAAATGTAAACAAATATGAGTTTATGGAAAAATAACTTTAATACCTACACAATAACGCCCACTTTACGCTACAACTTCAAACATTTTTATAACTTTTTCAATAGTGCTAGTCACTTTGAAATCAACTTAATTTTTGTTGAAATAAAGTTGATATTTGTTTAACCTGAAATAATGTCAATTTGACACAAATAAAATTTGAATATAGTATAGTTTGTTAGTTGCAAGTAAAGCTAATAAAAGAGTCTTTATAATAGCTGCGGCTGTGTGCCGCTCGGCTCTGTCGAAGGTTAGGCTACGCTTGCCTTGGTCGGTTCGTGGATGGGTGACCATCCATTACATAATATCGAGATCCTCTGTGCCTCAGAAAGCACGTTAATACGTTGGTCTCGGCTGTCATTCGTAGATATTTGACAATCGTTACGGGTAGTCAGAAGCCCAAAAGTCTGACAGCTAGTCTTACCAAGGGGTATCGTGTTACCCAGTCACTGGGTTTTGGAGGTCAGATAGGCAGTCGCTCCAAGTAAAATACTGGTATTCAGCTGCATCCGGATAGAATGGAGGCCGACCCCAACATATTTGGGAAGAGGATAAGCAAATTGATAGTAACAAAATATATGTAGCAACTTTAAACAATCAGCTAACTACTAATCTACAATTCAATTTAGACAACTGCTCAATGAAGATTGAAACTTTTGACAAACTAAAGTTAGTTACTGAACATCGTACTTAAAGTAACAACACTGTGTGTTTTATGTTGAACGTGAAAATAATTATAATAATAATGTTTTATGTTGGATGTAATAAATAATATAGCTTCTACAGCCATAGCTAGTTACAACTATTTAATCAAAACGCATAGACTATAGATTATTTCCGTTAAATTTTTCAAAAGTTTTTTTCCGTTTCTACGCATGAAAAAATATCCACAAAGATTTAAAAAAAGGTATTTCTTCACACAACAATTATTAACTAAATATCAGTACAATACACATAACAAGTTACAAGTGTTACCTGTAACTTCAATAGTAGCAGTTAAACCAGAATCATAAAGTTGAACCAATTATATTACATTGTAATTAACCGAGGTGTTTCGTATCAATCAGTGAATTAACTAATACTTTGCAATTAGAAGTTATAAAGTAATAAACTTGGAGTACATAATCATGCTACGATCCTACGAATTACCTATAAATTAAATGTTACTACAGGAAAAGCAAAATAAAGTCGACTAATAGTGACCACATAGTTTTCTAGTGGATGTGGGTGACATGACCTTATTGTGGTCATATTTTCTTTGTTGATGTTTACGAAATTATTTTAGGAATAAAAATACAGACTATAACGTATGAAACGGGTTAAAAACTAAGTTCTAAACAAAAACACAAGAGAATAGCGGCTGATTTTTCAATCGACAGATAATTTTATTCTTGGAATAAAATTGACGTCTGACAGTTTTTGTATGGAAGCGGAAAGCACGTTAAGCTGTTGGTCCCGGCTGTCATTCATCTTTGAAAGTCGTTACGGGTCGTCAGAAGCCCGAAAGTCTGACAACGAGTCTTACCAAAGGGTATCATATTACCCAGTAACTGGGTTGTGAAGGTCAGATAGGCAGTCGCTCCATGTAAAATACTGGGCAGCTGCATCCGGTTAGACTGGAAGCCGACCCCAACATAGTTGGGAAAAGGCTAGGTTCCTGAGTTCATACAACCCGAATCTCTTCAAGGCGAGAGTGAATAGGCTTCTTCTGGGCAAGCTCGTTCTACCGTAGATCTCATCCCTGCCTCTGGGCTGGATTGAGGTCAAGAGTGAGCCCATTGTCAATAAAAAAAAAAAGATGATGATTTGTCAAAAATTCAAATTTATTCCTCCGATAAAATTATCTGGCGTTGCGAAAATCAGCTCTAAGAAGAAGAGAATTCCATTCTATTCTATGATCTAGATTAATTTTTTTAGTCCTAATCATGTAACTCTATTAAGAGGGTGCACACAGGTCCACTAGCGCCACTCCTTTAAAAAAATATTATCTCGTGACTGAGAAGGAATTATGAAAATCTGTTCAATCAGCGACCTCGGTAAATGTGTCTAGAATTTTCTAATCCTTTTATATGTAAAATTTCATATTGAGACACGAAGCAACAAAATTCGATCTAAAGAAAAGCGGCCACATTCCTATATGTCGTATTTAGTTGCTTCGTGTCTCAATATGAAACTTAATAAAAGGTATTAGAAAATTCTAGACACTTACCGAGGTCGCTGATTGAGCAGATTTTCATAATTCCTTCTCAGTCACGAGATAATATTTTTTTAAAGGAGTGGCGCTAGTGGACCGTTGTACACGCTCTTAAAACTAGGTACGTCCTAAAACGGTTTAGGCGCATTAGGGCTAATTCTCATTTTGGCAACCGACTCGCTAATGGACTACTTCTCATTATGGCCACTTCTCATTTTGGCTACTTCTTACTTGGGCTACTTCTCACTTGGGCTACTTCTAACTTGGGCTACTTCTCACTTGGGCTACTTCTCACTTGGGCTACTTCTCACTTGGGCTACTTCTCATTAGGGCTATTACTCATTAGGGCTACTTCTCAAAATTTGGGAATGTTTATTGAAATAAGTACTGTCTTTATGTATATAAACATGTTTGACGGTTTACCACGCATGAATTCAAATATGGCTACAGACTACAAGAACATTAAATTAACTACCTGTTAAAAAACCACAATCGTTACTTATGAACCCAAAAGTATGAAAACACTATCTCAAACAAAATACATCACTAGAAAAATGCATTCAAATAACAAAAACAATAAATAAAAAACGTGTTATTCTGTAAAAATCTCACCGTGATAACTTAGCTAAAATGAGTTTGATGTGAGCTGTCAATAGTGTCAATCCCTAGAATCAGCCGATCGATTGTGTAAAAATCTCACCGTGAAAAGTTAGGTGTAGTGAGCTTAGAGTGAGCTGTCAATCCCAAGCATTAGTTGAAATGACAGCTCACTCCACGCTCACTTCACCTAAGTTTTCACGGTGAGATGGTTACAGAATCGCATTGCAGGTGGAATCGTAGCTCACTTCATGCTCACTTCACCTAAGTTATCATCACGGTGAGATTTTTACAAAATAGATCGACAGATTCTACTACCGAAAACAAAAGACATTCTACCACATCGACCACACTACTTCTCACCTCATAGCCTTGCTTGATGGCCATGGCACCCCGTGGTCGCGACCACGCGGCGTATTCCAGGCCATCTTTCTGTTGGCAGTGCTGTAGAACAGATAATTTCATAGTTTTAGCAACACTTGATTGTTTATCTTTTTTAATTCAAACTTTACTATACAGGTTATTCAGTAAAAAAGTTTCTTAGACACGGTTGTTTTAGAAGATATTATAACGGTATCCTGATAATTTTAAAACTATGAAGATTACGTTTTTTGCAATTCTCATGTCAGTGTCAGGTTATTCATCATACTCCTGCCCTTTTTAACCGACTTCAAAAAAGGAGAATGGAAATGTTTGTTACCTCGGAATTCCGTTATTTATAAGCCGATTTGTAAAATTCTTTTTTTGTGTGAACGGATATACTTTCATATTGGTCCTATAGAAATTTTATCAAGATCGGTTCAGTAGTTTGCTTTAAACCAAAATTACGGATAAAAATTCAAGTAAATAAAATTGCGTCGTTTGCTTTTCACAACTAAAAAGTGAAAAAAAAAAACAGTCGAATTGAGAACTTCCTCCTTTTTTGATTCGGTTAAAAATAAACACTTTTTTACAAAAAAAAAAAAACAACCGACTTCCATAGAAACACTACGAAGTGAAAAATAACTTTAATTTCGGAAATCGGTGGTGAAAAAGGAAATACAAAAACCAAAGACACTGACTTCCGAAATTAAAGTTATTTTTCACTTTGTAGTGTTTTCATGGAAGGGTCGGTCGTTTTTTTTTTTTGGAAAAAAGTTTTTTTTAGCCTACATTTTGTCCCACTGCTGGGCAAACTGTAACCATGTACATTTTGTCCCACTGCTGGGCAAACTGTAACCATGAATTGAGCACAATCCGTATTAAATTCTGTAAATAGATATTTATAACGGTCGTGAATCATATTTTGACCACCATGACAACACAATTTGAACAAGGGGTGTCGTATTACCCAGTAACTGGGTTGTGGGGGTCGGATAGGCAGTCGCTCCATGTAAAATACTGGTATTCAGCTGCATCCGGTTTGACTGGAAGCCGACCCCAACATAGTTGGGAAAAGGCTAGGCAGATTATTATTTATGGCATATGGATTATGTATGGTATAAAATATTATAGCGTTAATCAAGCATCTATTTGCCAATATATGCATATATACCCCTTTATTCATTAACGTTGCTTAAGTAGAAGTTAGCGACTGTTTAACCAAACCTTTTTTACGATTGTAGGTACATCAGTTAATTTTAACCATCGTTTATAAATAAACTCCTTGAGGTCGCATTCCACCAAACTTTTGTACATAGAATAAGTCTTACATACTGAGAATAAATTAATTTTTGACAGTTTTTCCATACCGGAACTGTCAGACGTCAATTTTATTCCACGGATAAAAGATATCTGATTTTGGTAAAATCAACTTTCTATTTAGACATTCTTGAAGCTGGGGAAACCCTTTTATACCTGACCTACCCTAAGGGTTTTGCGACAACATGATATACAACTAAGAATATGTACTCTTCGTCTTCAACGTTTTACTAGGCAAGTAAAGGTCAATAGTTGTTTAAGTTATCGAGGGCGAGTCTGTAAGAAGTAATCTCCCAAATGAGGTGCTAATTATCAGTTTGAAAGCACTTATTTGCGGGGTAACTGCCGTATGGCGTTCCAGTGTGAGAATAAATAAATAAATAAATAAATAAATAAATAAATAAATAAATAAATAAATAAATAAATAAATAAATAAATAAATAAATAAATAAATAAATAAATAAATTAATTAATTAATTAATTAATTAAATAACATACTACCAGTAGCAATGGCTTTAATTTTGACAGTTCAACAACATCCATTGCGTTATTAACGTTGTTGAGCAGACACATTTTTCGGACATATGAAGCAATGGATTAGCAATATGATTCAAAATGATTCAGATTGGGATAAATAGTATGTTACGCGATTAGGGTGCTGACTGGTAAGTATGGATAGACTATTTAAAGCTTTTGGTATAAGATTTGAACAGAAGGTCAATTCCCATAATTAAAAACGTTCAAAGTCTATTCGCAATCTCATCTCAGCGACAATCAATGTCAAAAGTTGTCCAAAATATCGTCGAACGTAGGTTCAATTATTATTGAGGTAAGGGACAAAATACGATTTTTCAGGAAAGGCCGACAAAGTTTTTTTTCGGACTAAATCGCCTATAACTTTTTTTCTTATTAACCTTTTTCGGGTCTGATTTCACACATAGTCTTGTATTTTAGTGCTCTATCTACACGTGTAACATTTATTTAAATAAATTAGCTATTTAAGAAAATAGATGTCCCTTACAACAACGTATTTTGTTAGTAATGTCCCTTACTGACCAAGTATCTTGTAGTCTCGTCCCTTACATTAAATTGACCTCTGCGTTGGATTCAATTTAATGGTAATTCGTTGATTGGGAAGACCCTTACCTTATTTCAAGTGGATTGGCGGCAATAATTACATCATTTCAAGTTCCTATATTGCATAGTTTTTCAGATACATTGTTATTATGGGGCTGATTCGAAATTTGGATCCAAAAATCATTAGGGTAAGGGACATTTTTCTTAAGCTAGAATTTTTTCATATACACCATTCGATAGAGCGAAAAATTCTGAACAAAACTGTATACTTAACTCATTTTGGGTATTTTGTCCCTTACCTCAATTGAACCTACGGTCGACGATATAGGGAAATTAGTGGTATTTTTGACATATTGAGACTGAGATCAGAATGTGAACCTTTTTAAAATTACGAGAATTGCTCCTCAGGTGTTAGTAAAAGATTTGAACAGCAATTTAAGCTTAAAGAAAATAGGTGTTTCTAGATTATCATCTCCTAGCTGTGCCCCGCGGTTTTACCCGCATAAGTTTCGATTCCGTGAGAATATCGGGATAAAAAGTATTCTATATGTTGATCCTGGTTATAAACCATCTGTGTGCCAAATTTCATCCAAATCCGTTCAGTAGTTTTTGCGTGAAAGAGTAACAAACATCCATCCATCCATCCATACAAACTTTCACGTTTTTAATATTAGTAGGATGCACAATATTATGACTTAGGGGCACTTATTAGTTAAATGTTTAGAACACTCGTATGATAATGCAAAAGTGCCAAGGTAACATGCGAAATTAAATTCTGTAAATAGATATTTATCGTCGCGAATCATATTTTGATCAACATATTATATAGGACGGTAGGGATACCGACCATGTTGCCATGGATTCTTTCACTTTCTATGATTTTTTTATTGTGTTTATGAACTGGCAATGGTCTCAATATTGTCTGTGTGTGGCATATAAGATCAGCTATTCAATTCGTTGCCAATTGTTGGGTACTTAAACACTTGAGAAGTTTTGGAAACCTGTTAGTGATTGCATCATTTATAGATGCTTCAAACGCAATTTGCCTTTTATTTTTTTAGTTTGTAGGAGGTTTGTAGGGTTTTTTTCTTAGATTAGGAAATGAAGATACTTTGCCATAATTTCACTCATAGATAACATATTGCGGGATAATTCCGTAACACACTCAGTAGCAATGGGTTTAATTTTGACAGTTCAACATCATTCATTGCGTTATTTACGTTCTCAATACTCAATACTTTATTGCATTCCATAATGTGTACATAATTATGATAGTTGTTATGTCAAAACACTGAATCAATTATGGACCCTGTCGGGCACAGCAAAGTTAGTTTTCTATAGGAGAGAGGATGAAGACGCTTTTGTTGGCGACGTTGTTGAGCAGACTAATTTTTCAAACGTATGAAGCAATGGATTAGATTTCCTTCAAAATGATTCGGATTGTGATTGATAGTATATTACGCTATTAGGATGCAGTTATGATTAAACTTTTGCGACTCCCAAGTTAAGAAAGATAGTGGTTTCTTTGTGGGCCTTAGCCTTTGAACAAAAATATCTAAGACTATTCTTCGAAGAAACTTTAAAACAACATTCTAACAACACAATAAAGGACAATAATCTTTAAAATAGCAGTACAATGACCATATTTCCACGTTATAGTGGATACCTAATGCCTTTACTGACGCACTTACGACATATACAGTTCTAGCTATATATATGTCGAGAAAACGATTTTTATATCCATGACCCAGCCAACATATAAAATGTTAGTCCTAAACTGATGTTCCGTCTCTTTCATACGTTGTGGGGGAGAGGGAGAAGGTGATATGCACGTGTGACGTCGGAAAAGACTTATATGTATGTACGTGGAGGGAAATGGCTAAAGGCGTGGAGAGGAATTGAGATAGAATTTTTTCGTGGTTGTGAAAATTTAACTGTAAAAGAAAACATGTTATTGTGTTATACAATCCTTCTTATAATGACAATTGAGTGATTATTTGTGGTGGCTTTCAATAACAATACAAAGACATTTTAAATATTATTTTGTAAAATGGAACTAGAAATATTGTCACTATAACTCTTAATTAGAAGTTCAGATGGGTAGGAAACACGACTATTGCTCATGCTTATATGCTCATCCTATTCACATTAATTCAACTTAATATAGTACTTATTATACAGATCGTGGCATTTCCTCTTCTACTTGTATTAAAATAACTAAGCAACATAATCAAAACAAAAAAATACAATGACAACAAAAACCGAAACAGAAAACCTTCCAAAAAAATTTACAACCAACATCCACTCCTCACCACTCCTGTTCCCGAGAAAAGCCCGCGACACGAGTATTTTTCTTAACCCACACACGAACAAGTACACACACACACGACGTATGTGTGCGTGCGAATACGTGAACGTACGTCGATGTATGCATGTGTGCCGTCTTGGGTAGTAAAATATTATGCTGTCGGGTGAAATAACATTGTATAGATAATCAATATCACGGGAATTTTATGTTAGATCCTGAATTTCAGGGCGTTTTACAGTGCCTAGGGTGGGTAAGTACCCTAGATTTAGCGCTAGGATAGGTTTTACAGTCACAAAAAAAAGTGATTTGGTATTCAGGATAAATGATCGCCTTCTCCTGTTACACTGAAGTCATATGCCTAGCTTTTTCCTATGTTGGGGTCAGCTTCCAGTCTAACCGGATGCAGCTGAGTAACAGTGTTTTACATGTAGCGACTTCCTATCTCTCCATAACCAACTGGGTACACTGTACATCTTGTTAAGACTGGCTAACAGCTTCATCTGGATTTCGGACTACCAGTAACGACTGTCAAAGATCTACAAATGACAGCTGGGACTAACGGCTTAACGTGCTATTCGAAGCACAGAGGGGTTTCGGTATGTAGAGATTGTCACCCATCCACGGACCAACCGCGGGAAGCGTAGCTTAACCTGATCGATCGGCCCGTACGGTTGTTATTAATTAGTCACAAGCCCACCACAATCTATCAATCATATTTATAATTATCTCAAATGAAAGCGTCTGAGGTTTCTATTAACAGCAAAAACGCAAATTACTGCGTTTAGTTTCGAACGTTTCGAAACGAGTCATATTCATAAGTGCCAAACATCTTAAAAACAGCACCCCAATTGCGTAACACTCTTTCTTTTACGATACCTACATAATATTATGAAGGAAATTCCTAATCCATTGCTTTATATGTTTGAAAAATTCGTCTGCTCGATAAATAACGTAATGAATGTTGTTGAACTTTTCGAAATGAAAAGCATAGCAGACTTTTCACCGCATCTTATCAATTCGGAAAATAGAACCAAGATTATTGTTTTATCCCAGTATATTTGGCAATTGCACAGCAAAAAATGCCTCCTTCCTTCGGCAATGTTACCTTCACTTAGGGAAAGTTAACAAAAAAGTTTCGCAGACTTGTCTAAGTGACAGTTAAGTTGAGTTAAGTAACCCCTCACTTAAGGGCGCCGTGGTAACCTAGTCCCCTCATTACACCCTTTCTTTAGGGGGATGGCGAGGCTGTATACAAAATACTTTTGTAGGATAAAAATATGGTGGTTAACTTAGATACTTCAATATTTCTTATGTTGGAGTATCTAAGTTAGGAATTAGTAATATTTGTTCAATGTAAAGTCAGGGAAATAAAACGGGTTGCACTCCGGGAGTGCCGGCAGAAGTGAAAACTTGAATATTAACGTTGTGCATTTTTGATATTTTGGAATGCGGTCTACTCTCACTCCGTCTTACAAATTTTCAATCAGGTCACGTGTCCTGACGCGAGCTCCATCTTACGAATTTTCGATCAGGTCACGTGTCCTGACGCGAGTTTAACATTTTTTACCCATCACAAAACAAGTGCACAACGCCGCTAAAGAAGTTTTCACTTCAAAGATTGCTTATTGACTTATCATTTGCCTAGCCTTTTCCCAACTATGTTGGGGTCGGCTTCCAGTCTAACCGGATGCAGCTGAGTACCAGTATTTTACAAGGAGCGACTGTCTATCTTACTTCCACAACCCAGTTACTGGGTAATACGAAATCTCTTGGTAAGACTGGTTGTCAGAATTTCGGGCTTCCGCTTTTCGGGGACTTGAAGCCGTCCCCAACATAGGAAAAGGCTAGACAGATTCATTTTGACCTACCCTTAAAATCTTGACATAGTAGCGTTGCTTAGCAACAGTAATAGGAACGGTGGGTAGGTTTTACTTTCCCGAAGAAGCTCCTTCACAAGAGGGTTCTGAGCTGTACTAGTATTTTAAGTTAAAAGATTTCTTTGAAAAGATAAATAAATACATTGAGTATTTTTATAGTTTTCGATTAAAATAGAAGAGTCGTGGGTGTTGTAAAAGATGATTTGATTTATTTATTTAACCATTTATGCATACACATATAAACATACAAGACGAAAGGACCAGAAAAATACGTAAATAGGTGATGATGATGGTTTTTTACACAGGTTGGAATAGCAACGAGCAACTTACTTCTGGGTGGTTTATATACACATACATCATTATCTGCCTAGCCTTTTTCCAACTATATTGGGGTCAGCTTCCAGTCTGACTGGATGCAGCTGAATACCAGTATTTTACATGGAGCGACTGCCTATCTGACTTCCACAAACCAGGTATTGGGTAATACGATACCCCTTGGTAAGACTGGTTGTTAGACTTTCGGGTTTCTGACGACCCGTAACGATTGTCAAAGATCCACGAATGACAGCCGGAACCAACGGCTTAACGTACTCTTCGAGGCATGGAAGGGTCTTGGTATGTAAAGATGGTTACCCATCTACGGACAAACCACGGAACGTAGCTTAACCTGATCGATCGAACCGTGCGGCTGTCATGACTTACCCACAGTCCTCTTTTTATATACATACTAACTGACCCGGCAAACGTTGTTTTACCATATAAATTACTTCTGTTAGAATCGTTTGGAGCAAACAGATAATAGTGACTGTCAAATAATAGATAAATAATTTGCAATAAAATAATATTGCGATCATAAATTGAGATGTAAGCTATCCTATTTTTCAAGTTGGATCAAACTGCACACGGTGTACTAATTTGATTAAAATCGGTTAAGTAGTTTAGGAGTCCATTGCGGACAAACAGCGTGACACGTAATTTATATATATTAAGATATATCTAAACTTATAGGAAATGTTACATTTGTATCTAAAATGCCTCACTAAGAGTTTCATTTCTGATATTTGTTGGCACTTTTAATAAGGATTTATTTTCCGAAAAATTGTATCCTCGAAAGCATATATGTACGGTATGATTTACGAAGAGATACAAGCGAGGCATATTATTATGTTTGAATCAGAGGTACTAATTTAGAAGTTGAGAAATAGGTAAATCAGAAGCACTTTTTCAGCCATCTTTTTGCATAAAATGGAACGGCCTAAGTGAGCTGACAAATAATTAAAATCAAACCTCATTGAAAATGATGCAAAGAATTTCCTGTCCATCTATTTGTCGTGTATTAAAATAGAAAGAAAAATCACAAATACACTCCGTAAAAATAAAGAAAACGTCGGAATTGTGGAATGATTAAACGTTTAAACGTCTGCGGGCATCTAAACTCAATTTGCGGTGTTCGTCCATTTGTCACCGGCGTCTCGGGAACCGCGTTCTGTGCAGGAAGTAGCTGATTATCTGTATGTGTGTACGTCATCGGGTACCTACGATTTAAAGGAATGTTTTTGGTGGTGTATGGGAGATATTATTTGAGAATATTTTGAATGAGGGCAGGGTTTCAATTTGATCTGTTTAAGCTTCCGTGAATTTATAGAGGCAGGAGATTATAGCCGCATGGTTCGATCGATCAGTTTAAGCTACGATTGCCGCGGTTGGTCCGAGGATGGGAGACCATCTTTACATACCAAGAACCCTCCGTACCTCGGAGAGCACGTTAAGCCGTTGGTCCCGGAAGTCATTCGTGGATCTTTGACAGTCGTTACGGGTCGTCAGAAGCCGGAAAGTCTGACAACCAGTCTTATCAAGGGGTTTCGTAATACCCAGTAACTGGGTTGTGGAGGTCAGATAGGCAGTCGCTCCGTGTAAAATACTGGTATTCAGCTGCATCCGGTTAGACTGGAAGCCGACCCCAACATAGTTGGGAAAAGCCTAGGCAAATGATGAGGAGTTTATATTTTTCAAGACAACGTCATTTTGCCTTTTAATTGGTGCCTACAGGTTACGGTGGTAACCATATTTCTGATAAAGTGAACCAAGCGAGTGTTTACTAACATAATTCAGTGACGATTTGTTACATTTCCTAAGCATCAGTGAGCTCTTTAGACGAGAACCAGAATGCGGAAGCAATATAAAATGGCTGTCGTTTTCAGATTCATAGAAACCAAGAATGCTATAAACATCTACCAGGCAAAGATCTTCGACGATTTTCGATCTTCTTTGATCTCTTTTTACCTGAACTCGATGTTTTTATATTTTGTCTTTTATGTGTATTTGTACAATCTTTTTTTTTTTTTTGCCTAAATTGGGTCCCACTTCTGGGCAAAGGCCTTCCCTTGTTTCTTCCAAACCTCCCTGTCTTGTGTAATCTCTGGTCATGTTGACCCTGCAAATGCTACCAAATTGTCGCACCACTGAACTGTCAAACTGTTTTTAATTTTTGTAATTGGTTTTGTACCGTTTTAATTAATTAAATAAATAAATATTCAGCCTAGCCTAGGAAATATACATAACGATAAGAAAAGATAGATTTTTCAATTACATGTTTGCGAACCCTAACTCCACCACTAACAAATTAACTATTAGGTGAAAAATTTAACCTCTATATTTGACCATTGGATAAAATAACAATTCTACAAAAACTCATTTTGCCAATATTTAACCATGAGTTACCATTTTTAACAATTGGTTGAGTTAACTACTGATCAAAAAACCTCCACCACTAACAAAACTTCGAAGGACAAAGAATAAAAGAGATAACTCCAAATAAGGCGAGATGATCAATTAAAGAAGAATATATCAGGATATAAGCTTGAAAGAAAGCTAGAACCATTTTAACTTTAGCTAGAAAAATGTTAGAATGTAGGAAGTAAAACTGCCTATAAATTTTGAGAGGCTTTTCCTAGCAGTAATGGTTTGGTAGCACAATAGAGTTCCGATTTATTTTACTTTCTTGATTCTTCTGCATTGCGGTAGAATGAGATGAGGTGGTCATTTGGACGTGTGAACCAACACATCTTAACCTTTTATACGGTTTTCTTTATTTATTTACATATTTTACCTCATCACAAAACACATAGACATACTAAAAGTTCTCACTTAGTAAAACTTTACATAATGTTTGTACCTACGGTCCTAAGCAGATTATTAATAATAAAAATAAACATGTTTATTTCATCGACTCATCTAAATAACATTATTAAGTTTCAAGTTACCTTCTAAGCAAAGTTTGCTTGTATTATATTGGAGTTTTTGTACCCCTTCTGTGGGAACCTGGGCTGGTGAACCTTAATACAGGTTACCATGTCACGTAGCTAGGACGCCAGATTCAATTCGTTTGTAACGCTTTATAATTTTTCCCTTAATAGTAAAATTATATTAATAGTAACAGTTATATACAGACGCCAGCACGTCAAGCTCCTACAATCTATGTAATTTCTTTAATAGATTTTTAACTTTATCGCTGAAGCATTAAGGTTGAAGGTGGATTGGGAAGATTTTACAGTTTTGGGTAGCTTGACCTGCAGTCTCTGTACCACACTTTTTTTGAATATAAATTATTATTCAAACTCGCACAAAAAGGTACAAAGGCAGACTTAATGCCTAAGGCATTCTCTACCAGTCAATCAAGGGTGGTAAAGAGATTAGATGGCAGGTGATTTATCTGACCTTGAAGTAAGAAAATACTCACCATCTAGTCTTTTCCCAACTATGTTGGGGTCGGCTTCCAGTCTTATCGGATGCACGATTCTATTTTATTGTAAATTTTGACGTTCAAAAGTTCCTTTTATGTGACTACTAGCTGACCCCGGTGAACGTCGTACCGCCATATTTTTCCTTTTAAGTTTCTTTATATACAAACCTTGTCCTGACAATAACAAATACAAAAAAAAAAAGAATTACGCAATTTGGTGCAGTCGATCGGAAGTTATGCGCGTACATACATTTCGGTGATTCATTTTTATTCATATAGATTTGAAATAAATGTTTTGACTTTGACAAACACAATATTTTTTTTATTTTTCGTTCACTTTCCAAATATTCTCACTCTCACTTCGTACATAGTGTGTACGTTCACACAGTGGGTGTGTATGTGATGGATAGCCAATCGTCTCGGCCACACTGTCATCGTTAGCTCTGCCTACCCCGCTTTCGCTATTTATCTTCAATCCACTAGATTTCACGAGATTATGAGGTATTAGGATTTTGTTAAGTCAGTGGCCGGGCGGACAGCTTGGCTTTTTAGTAAGTGTGTTTGGGAAATGGATACCTATTATAAGGAGAATAGCGATGGAGTTGGCGTGTTGTTTTCTTTGGTTTTCCTTTGTTTTTGGTTTCGAAAAACATAACATAGTGACGTGTTTGTTACTAAGTATTGAGAGATCTATGATAGACTGGTTCGGAGAAGAAACAACATGATTCCTAGTTGATCCTGTCTTGAATCAGCTTTGCTGTATTTTGATTTGGAAGGTGGAATGGTTGATAAAATTATAGCTACTTGAGACAATTTCAACTTTGTGTTGAGTGACGGGGACACCATGTGACCATGCTTACCATAAAGTCACACCCCCAGAAGACCTTACATAACATTATAATGCAGATGTAAAGGGCAGTAGTTTGTCAAGTCAATATTTTTGTGGTACGTAAAATACTGGATTAAAATTTTGCCTCAATCTCTAGATTCTTTGCCACTGCTTAAATGCGCCTGCATGCATGCGTCTGCATATATGTGCATAAAATCTATAGGTACATAATAATAAATAGCAACGAAAAATTTTTAGCTATTTGTTTATTTGTCTATGTATCTGTATGTTACGGATTGGCACAGAAACAAAGGAACGGATTTGAATGAAATTTGGCACACAGATACTCGTAGTTTAAAACGTCGATTAACTCATAGGTTTTATCCTGGTAGTACGTCGCCGTCGGTTATAAAAAGATTTGAATTTTTTTGGAAATAAATAAATGCTCTGGAATGTTTAGTAAGTCTTTATGCCGTCCAGCCCAAAAGTCAAATAATACAAACTTAAACAATTATTATCTACAAAGATTATGTAAAAAATAATCTTGGTTCTCTAATATCTATCAGTTCTATTCAAACGCATCCGTCGCGACACATCCGTCTACGTCACACGCAGGGTGACGCCTCCAGTTATCGACCATGCGAACTTTATTATAGAGCTTTTATCAAAGCATCAAATAGTTATTAAGTTTTTGTGAATTATTTTTAACAGATATGACATTGGCAATAAAACAAAAATGATTGAAAATTCCTAATGCAAAAAAAAAATGCTGAGCGTAAACGAAGGTGAAAAAGAAAGAAGGAAAAGAAAAGACATGTATTTAGCACAAACTAAAAGACACAATACACCTGAGGGACAATTCTCGTAATTTTAAGAACGTTCACAGTCTCAATCTGTCAAAAAATACTTCTAATTTCCCTACATTTTGACAAATTTTTGACATTCATTTGTCGCCGAGATGAGACTGCGACTAGATTTTTAACGTTTTAAATTACGAGAATTGGCCTTCAGATACATACATCAGATAAAACAAACAATAAAATAAAATAAATAAATAAAAAGTGTTGCAGTCCGATGTAAGAAGTTAGCAGGAAAGTGTGCCTCACGGCTGCGCCAAAAAGGCCCAGTTCAGCAAAAATGCCAGGCAACTAAGTGCCTGACGTGACGCTGGTTTTCAACTGGACCTGATGTGTGAGGTGATGGATGGCGGCGATGCGATGCAACGGAGGTGTTGGGGTAGCAAGAAATTTCACGCGGACAAAGTCGTGGTCAGAAGCTAGTTATTAAAATAATAAGGACGAAATTTCTAGACTAGAATTTAAAGTTTAAACCGATCTAAATCAGAAACCAGCCGATCGATTCTGTAAAAATCTCACCGTGAAAAGCTAGGTGAAGTGAGCTTAGAGTGAGCTGTCAATAGTGTATCCCTAGCATTAGTTGGAATGACAGCTCACTCCGCGCTCACTTCACCTGAGTTTTCACGGTGATATCGTTACAGAATCGCACTGCTGAAGGCCAATTCTCGTAATTTAAAACGTTCAAAATCTAGTCGCAGTGTCATCTTGGCGACAAACAAATGTCAGAAACTTGTCAAAGTGTAGAGAAATTAAAGGTATTTTTGACAGATCGAGACTGAGATCAGACTGTGGACGTTCTTAAAATTACGAGAATTGCCCCCTGTATCAACTTACTATAAAGGTATCTTCACACTAACGTCGCATCAACGTCGCGATAACGATCGTGTGTGTCTGTCGGTGACATTGACAGATACGCCGTGAAGATTACCCGCCTTTGTGGAGGATCACACCCGGATTATCCGGGGTGAGCAGGGGAAAAATATTTTTTTTATTTGTTTCTAATTGATGTCTTATGGAATTCGGAGCAGTTTCGTAGCATTTTTGGGGATTTATATTTTTAGGTTCTTTTGTGTGGCCCGTTGCTACATAATAACAGCTGCACAGGTCAATCGATCAGGGTAAGCTACGCTTGCCGCGATTGGTCTGTGGATGGGTGACCATCTTTACATACCGAGACCTTTCCGTGCCTCGGAAAGAACGTTAAGCCGTTGCTCCCGGCTGTCATTCGGTCAGGCTTTCTGTCGTTAGAAGCCCGAAAGTCTAACAACCAGTCTTATCAAAGGGTATCGTATTACCCAGTAACTGGATTGTGGAGGTCAGATAGGCAATCGCTCCATGTAAAACACTGGTATATAGCTGCATCCGGTTAGTACGGTAGCCGACCCCAACATAGTTGGGAAAAGGAAAACTGACTCTTATATACTTATTCAGACATTCCTTACTCAGAAAAGGAGGTCACTTTATTTTATGTGATGCAACCAATATATTTTTATTTTAACTCAACATCTTTCACTTATCCTCATCGCCACTTACTCCCAAAACAAACAGTACAAACAAGGAAACAAACCGACTGTAACGAAAAGTCTACTTAAGGCAGTGAGCACACAGTGGCAGTGAAAACAAATTAACGAGATGAGTCGCTTCGAGTCGGTCCGTCTACGCCCTAAGATGGATGGTAGGGCGATCACGTGAGGACTTGCTGCGACGAATTTGGAAAACAGTTTTGTGGATATTTTCGGGTGGCTTAGAATTTCGCTGAGTTTATCATGGACATTACATGACAACGGTGAAGGAAAATACCGTGAGGAAACCCGGACTTATCTGTACATACATACAAATTAATAAAATTGACGTGTCTGTTTGTAATATTAAAATAATAGCTTTTTGCTAAATTCATATGAAAGTCACTATCTGCCTAGCCTCTTTCCCAAATATGTTGGGGTCGGCTTCCAGTCTAACCGGATGCAGCTGAGTACCAGTATTGCCTAAATGCATATTATGAAAGAATATAAGCAACAAAAAAAACATTTTTAAAATGTTTGTCTGTCTGTTTGTTGCGGTTAATCTCCGAAACGGCTGGAGCGATTTTGACGGGACTTTCACTGACTGATGTTATAAGGAGTAAATTTATTATTATAACACGTAATATAACATATACTTTAGACCAAGAAAGAGGCATCCGGGCGAAAAAAAAAAAACCCATGGATTCCAATTTGTTTTATGACATACACGCAAACGAAGTCGCCGGCTCAGCTAGTTTATACAGGCTGGCAGGGACATCGACGCACAAACTGTAACCATGGATTCAGCACATGAGTTTAGACCCCATAGCGTCGAAATTTTTCGTCGGTTATCAAAAAAAAAAACTTCTGTTTCATAGAAAAGTGCAATACCTACGCGGTCAAAATGTATGGAACAGCAATATTTTTTTTTTTAATAACCGACGAAAAATTCCGACGCTACAGGGTCTAAACTCATGTGCTGAATCCATGGTAACAGTTTACGCGTCGATGTTCCTGCCACCCTGTATAAGTCTGAAATCGCCAACCCGTCTTGATCAAGCGTAGGTAGTGATCAATGTTCGTGCCTGCTTTATACGAGAAAAGGCCTTTGCCCAACAGTGGGACAATAAATAGGCTGGTAATATTATTTTTACATTATTATAGAATTTCACTGGTAATATGTATTTACAGAAGGAATTTTCATACATTAGATACTAAGGTATTCGATTGCTTGGATAATAAGGCTTTTTTTTGCGAAAAAAGATTGCCCGCCGAGCCTGGGGCGATCTCCGGTTTTGGCCAAGGTGTGTCTGAGTTTTTCCGTAAAGAAATTCTCAGTAACTGCCCGGAGCTTCAAACTCAAAGCATTTATTTCAACTAAACCAATTACAGGCTCTCTTAAATTGTCAAGGGGTTGGTCAGTCAGAAAGATGAAGCTAGTTGCCCATTCCAAAGCGAAGTAGGTACCTGTGAACGGGCAAGAAACTCCACGGACTCTCTTTTAAATCATAAAATTGTTACAAATTGCAATTGTTAAACAGCGTGTTTGCATGCATCTAAATACCAGTATTTTACGGTAAAGTATCTTCTTGTCTGACCTCCACAACCCAGTTACTTGGTAACACGATACCCCTTGTTGAGACTATTGTCAGATTTTCAGGCTTCTGACTACCTGTAACGACTGTCAATGACAAACAACCAGGAGAAACGGCTTAACGTACTTTACGAGGCACGGAGGGCTCTCGATATGTATGGATGGTCACTTATCCACGGACCGGCCTACTATGAAGTAAGAAAAAAAGTACACGTTTTATAATATTTAACTCTTATTACATGTGTGCCATCTTACCAAAGTTTGGCAATTGCCTAATACAATATGTAATCTGGAGTTATCGACTTGCCCATAGAATAGAATAGAATACGCTTTAATATGTACACCACATAAGTTACAGACATAAATATAGAAATAAATAAATAAATGAACTTTGTGTGAGGCGCATATAGAAAAAAAAAACTTGAGAGGTGTCAAGGGACACCCGGATGGAACGAAATTCCTTTCGATTAATTAGTGAAGGAATTGTAATAATTTTTTTTTTATTATTAACAAATAAAAAAACACAGACAAAAAAATTGGCTTGCTTTCTATAAGAGAGAGAGAGAGAGAGAGACAGACAGAGAAACACGCGCACGCCGCACGGCTTACAACTATAGCAAAAAGTGTCGTTCCAACTTTTGGTCTTAATTTTTTCCGTCTACTTTCGCAACGCGCGATTAGTAACTTCCAATAATATTATTTAAAACTGACAATTCGCCCGTTTTGGGCGAGTAAATTCGTGCGAATCGACTAATAAGCCAATGTTCTAATGGATTGATTAGCTAAGGAATATTGTTTGTGGCTTTTGTTTGATTAATAAGCCAGAACATTCGTCATAGTGCGTCCGCTTCCTGCTAATTATTAGGTAGCATTTTCTGAGCAATTGATTACTCATTGTCTCTCCGAGCACAGATGAGCTAATCATCGAAGTAGACATTGTGTTTGTTTGCGCGTTTGTAACTAGGAAGCTGTGTGTTTTCATGCTAAGCGTAGAAACTGTCGTTAGTGCGTGATAAAAAAATAAGCTAATGTTCTCTGCCGCCTAAAAAAAAAGGAAAACTCGTTTCGAAATATCGGTTTTGGCTGTTTTCGACTTTATATTTATGCTCATGATAGCCTATTTATAATTACAAAGGAGGTTTTAAATCAAACCTTTGAATCAAATAAGCTTTTTTATTTACTGAATTAAAAAAAGCACATGAAATACCTTGTTAGTAATAATCTATAATAAACACATTATGACTAATATTTATAAAGGAAATAATTTAGGAATATATAGTATACTAGCAGCGTCCTGCGGTTTCATCCGCATAAACCTCGATCCCATGGGAATATCGGAATAAAAAGTATCATAATATGATACTTTTTATTCCTACTTTTTATTCTTACTTTTTATTTTTTATCCTGGATTAACACATATTATGTGTTAATCCTGGATATACTCGTAAATATCTGTGTCCAAAATCAATCCGTTCAGTAGTTTTTGCGTGAAAGAGTAACAAACATACATCCATCCATCCTCCCAAACTTTCGCGTTTATAATATTAATAGGATAGGATACATAAATTATTATCTCGACATAATTTTGAAAAAAAAATGCCCTATCAATAAAACACAATGTACCCCAATATTGTCCCAAGTGGTGTCCCAACCAGAAACTATATATATAAATACTAATATTATAAATACTAATATTACAAATACTAATATTATAAACATGAAAGTTTGTTTGGATGGATGGATGTTTGTTACTCTTTCACGTAAAAACTACTGAACGAATTTGGATGAAATTTGGCGCACAGATTATAACCAGGATTAACATATAGGATACTTTTTTCCCGATATTCCCACGGAGTCGAAAGTTATGCGGGTAAAACCGCAGGGGTACAGCTAGTATTATATAATTTCTTGACTCTACTTATTATTGCTCATCATGACGGCTAGGCAAGCCCTACCTAGCCACACTTGTCAGTGATAGTACGTCCTGACATTCCACTCATATTCCTTATAAGTAAAAAACCGTAACTTTACTAACAAGGATAATCTCCCAAAAACCCTTTGACTGTTCGAGCACCATAATTATCTTCTAAACCAAAAAGCTAACAAAGACTCTATACTTTTAAATCTTCTTAGGAAAAAAAGTTATGGTGACAAATACAGTTAGGAAAGAAGGAATAAAAAGAAAGAAAAAAAAAGTTGCAAAAAAATTGTAGCGGTTGCACCCTTTCATTTAATACTGTTGTCGTATGAGAAACGAATGACAAGACAGGTAATTTATGCTGGTGTAGAAGGGTCTTGTAGTTTTGATACTTTTGCAGAATATAGTTGCTCTAAAAGAAGGAAAGCAAAAATTATGCCGCTGTCAAATGGATTTTGCTTTTGTTTAGATGAAAGAAAGAAAGAAAAAGTATTTATTGCGACTCGTACAGGATCATAAACTAAACTAAACATAGTTAAAAATAAAAATAAAATAAAAAAGTAACAAAAGGAAAAAATGAAACAGAAAGTCCTATACGAGGCCAAAAGGCTCCTACCTCATCATGATGCTTCGATATTTAAAAAATAAATGTCGTAGCGTTGGTATTCTGATAGTTAGATGAGATATACTGTAATTTTTTAAACGGGATGATAATATTATTTAAAATATTTTCTTTATTGTCTTAATAAGATAACCATTATGTTGGTCTAATTTAAATTAAAAACGGGATTCACGCGAATCATAAAAAAATGTCAATTCCTCTTCAAGAGTTGTCAATTTTGTGTTTTTTGTAGGTCGGTGTGGCGAAACTTGAAGAGGCTAAAGTATGTCCAGCAGTGGACGTCGTTCGGCTGAAAGGCGAAAGTGATTTTTGTCCCAGAAACTGTGTTACTCACAATTAATACCTAACATAATAACATAACACAACTAATACACCCTTTTAAGATATTATAAATGTTTGTACACTCAGTAATCTCATTTTGCAAGCAGCGAAGTATCAAAATTAACCCATCGACCTAACCCCACTTTTCTCAACATCAAATACAACCCCATAAGACAGTTCAATCACCCCTTTACAAATAATACTTAAGAGTGCGACCTCAGAATTTATGTGCCCAAAATATATAGCGATAAAACTCTATCCATTGTCAGTAACATCATAATATTGTATTGTAATATTATTTATTGGGCATTGTCAATATGGTGTGTAACTGGCTGACGATGGAAAGGAATGATGGAAGGTGTGACTTTTTTGTTTATGAGAAATAAAGTGGTAGGAAAAAGTGTTTTAAAAATCAATAAATTATGAAATCAATGAGCGACCATTTCGATAATACAAACGGTAAAATATAAGCTGAAAGAACTTGAATAAAGATTAAAAAATACCGAAGGACAGACAGCGTGAGGCATGCTCGTCGGAATGCGAACGGATATGGGGTACCTAGTTCAAAAAGTTTAACGAAAATATATCTAAGGGCTCAAGAAGTACAGACGCCAGCGCATCAAGCTACCAGAAACTGTCAAATTTTCCCAATCAACTTGGAACCTAATGTTGAAAATATTGAACTTAATGTTAAAGTTGAAAATCTATTAAAGATATTGACAGATTGTAGTAGCTTGATGTGCTGGCGTCTGTACCTAATGGTCATCTTTACATGTACAGAGAATCCTATGAATTATGATAGCTATATGAATGACTCTGACTAGTACTCCAAAGTATAAAGTGAGCTATCAATTTATTATTTTACAATTTCGCTAGTTTTATTAAGTCCTCTGTAATAAGGGCGAGCCTGGTACCGTCAACCAGGCACAAATTCAAACTCCGGATTGCATGCATCATTATTTTAGTTAAACAATTCCTCTAATCACCATTCAAGAGAACAGCTACTTTGATAAGTAGATATTTTTGGTAACAATAATCACAGAACCCGTAGAGGTGGCAGTGCTTGGTGCCTATTTATATATACTTTTTTGCACACCACAAAAATACATAACAAAAAAAAAAATGATCAAAAACTAAAAATATACAATGGGCGGCCTTATCACTTTCTGCGATCTCTTCCAGGCAATCTTGGAATTTCTATGTCCAGCAGTGGACAGCAGTGGACGTCTTTCGGCGGAAATGATGTCGATGATGACATAGGACTTTGGAAATTATACCTTAAAGATAGAGAAGTAAACGTGCTTTTCCCTTTTTTTTATCCCTTTTTTCCCTTTTAGTTTTAAGATTCCCTCACTATAACCCTGTCCTTTAGGTTAGCCGTTTTTTGACAGCTGTCTTAGAATGTACATATTCCAGATTACGTAAAAGTTAACTTTAAAATACGTAATAAAATAAATATATAAACTGCCTTATCTTATTGAATTATCTTATTCATGGCTTCTTACAGACATTATAATACCGTTCGTGTATCAATCAATGTATTGTGTGTTACTGCAATCACTAGTTCCATCTGTCAAAAAACGGTTTACCTAATGAACAGGGTATAACCACGGTAACGACAATAATAACACACACTAAAACTAACAATCTCACAAAACTTGCAAGTTATAACAAACTCCAGAATCCTACAATAGCTAGATATTATCGCAATCCTAACTTTACTTCCTAAAAGTATACTAATAAAAAAGTTTGCCTGTCCATTTATTGCCGCTACGAGCAATATATCGGTTTGTCCGTTTGTTCGTCACCAACTTTCTTTGCCACAAGACCCTGGGGTATTTATACGGTTCCCTGTTTATAACGACTGGAATATCGAGGGTATAGTAAAGATGAGGTTTCTCTGGACATCTTAAGGGCACTGTGGAATACATTCAGCCCTTTAGCAAGTCCCTGGTTGCTGTCTCGTATCAGTTTGTTACCATCACCGGTAGAACCTGGGTGAGACTGGCACAGGAGTGTAAGGATTGGCACTAGAAATGAGGGGTACGCCCAGCAGTGGGTGAAGTCGGGCTCTGGATAATGATGATGAACAACATGAACTATGAACAGCATACCCACGTCACGTTGCAGTATAAAACTAATTTATATCCGTCACCTCACACATCAGGGCCAGTTGAAAACCAGCGTCAAGCACTAGTTGTCTGGCTTTTTTGCTGAACTGGGCCTTTCTGGCGCAGCTGTGAGGCCCAGTTTCCTGCTAATTTCGTACATCGGACTTCACACTTTTTATTGATGTATGATCTGGTGTATTGTGTGTCTTTTAGTTTGTGCCAAATAAATGTATTTTCTTTCTAACTATATGAGACAAGCTTGTAGCATGAATATAGTCAGCTTATAATATTCTCAGTGCTGGGACGAAGGCCTTCTCTATAATTATGAAAGGAAAAAAAAAATATAGGTAATATTAGACAGTTAGCAAAGTAGCGGGGCGGACTGTACATTACGCCTATACATTTTAGTATTCAATGATAATGTAAATAAACTATTTGAATGCAGCCTCTCAAATCTTTATTGGAAAAAAGATGGTAGATATAGTTACTTTATCTGACTTTTGCCTTCCAATAGATAAATAGATTTCGTAATTAAGAGGTCTAGAACCCACCTAATTTAAATTTCATGCTATCAAAAAAAGGAGAAGAAATTTGTTAGAAGTTAGTTACAGTTTCGAGTTGATAAAGTCAGTAGTCGAATCTTTCGACTCCACCATCATCCTAATTACCTATACTAAGGAAAAATAACCCAACAAATAAACAAAAATACATAATAAACAATACAAAACTATTATCATTAACAATAAACAAGGAAATTAGCCATACACAAGGGTGTCCACGATTAATTCGCTGAATTAGTCCCGACCGGAGTAAAATCGATTAGGGAACGAATTTCGGGGCAGGGGCAATTCGCAACGACGTCCCATCCAAGATAAACATGCCAGGCTTTTTTCTACGCTTGAGACATTAACCAAGGATGTTTTGGTGGTGACTGTGAGTTCTGTGGGTGTGGGACTGTCCTGCAGTGCGATTCTGTAACCATGTAACGAAGTGAGCTTAGAGTGAGCTGCCAATAATGTCAATCCCTAGCATTTAGTTGGAATGACAGCTCACTCCACGCTCACTACACCTAACTTTTCACGGAGAGATTTTTACAGAATCGATCGGCTGTTTTGGCTTTTGTGTTCAGGGTGGGATGTTTTTGTGTTAGTTCTTTATAAACGCAGTGTTTTAAAAGCTGTTTTTGTTTAGGTATTCGATAAGTTAGTATTGTTATATAAAACATACATACACGTTGCAAGTAGTTTTTGTTTTATTTTTCTCTTTGATTAATTTTAAATTAAAATGTGGGATTTTGTTTGAATGCAATATAAGTAGGTATATTAAGAGGGTAAACACGCACGAATATTTAGTTTTACGTAAGATGCATTAAAATTTTCAAGAAAAATACTTAGTTAAGTCAACAAGAACAAAAAAGATATGCACAATATCGTTAATCTACTCCTTTTTAAAAGAAAATTAATAATGTAAAGTATTAACAGTACATAAAAATAACTGTTTATAAAAATTAAAAATATTAAACACGAGCTTTCTAAATATATACAATTTACCCTTCTCAAAAAACACTAATCCTTAACTCCAACACAGGAAAAACCCGTCCAAAACCTAGCCACCCTACACTGTATGTCATTAGACGAAGCGGCGGGGGCGTCATTACAGCGATGAGTAGAACGACCATTAATCTTCCGAGACCGGTCTCCGCGCTGTCAAAATTGTGGCCACCGTTCTACGTGCGTACTTAGTTCACTGTGTGCTCTTTTGTTTCTGGTCACTCTAGTGTGTGCGTTGATTGTGATTATGGCGGTTACTGTTGTGTCTATGATACTTTTAGTGAAGGGCTTAGTTATTTCAAATTTTGGGCCATTTGGATGGTCAAATAGGGATGTCATCATGACTTTGATTTGAGTTAAATCATGTTTAATTTTCACTAATAACTTGGTCAAAACCAAATATTTACCACCTAAGAAATGCTTAAGTCAAAACAAAAGCTGAGGCATTTAACGAAACTGTTCATAGTTCTGAATATCGAAGTAACTGCATAAATGCATAATCAGTCTATAATATTCCCACTGCTGGGACACAGGCCTCCTCTCTGTACAAGGGAATGAGTCATAAACCACCATGCGAGCCCAGTGCGGTTTGGTGGATGTCTCGTGTCTTTAAATTTTTGGTTCTACATAGGTTTCAACACGATGTTTTCCTTCACCATTTTGAGAGCAATGGTGATGAAAATAAACACCCAAAGGAAAGTGCCTTCCTGGGTTCGAACTCACGACCTACAAACTCGTAAATTGGGGATTATACCACCACCATTCATCGCATCTTATAATAAACTCAAAATTATAAGTGATCCACCTGAATGAATGCCCGACACGACTTTAGTCAATACAGTTAGCAAATTGCTTGACTTCATTCAGTTAATCGAACTAGACCGGTAATTACCCACGAGCACTTCGTTCGAAATGGGTAGGGTTGTGGGCCGATGGATTCTGATTTCAAGTTTATGGATACATTTGAATTTGAAGACTTTGAATCAATGATTTGAAGACTGTGAACGTTCTTATTATTACCACGAATTTTCCGTCTAAACTCAGTCTCAATCTGTCAAAAATACCACTAATTTCCCTACATTTTTGACAAGTTTTTGACATTAGTTGTCGCTGAGACGAGAGTGTGACTAGATATTGAACGTTTTTAATTACGGGAATTAGCCTTCAAAATACTTTATTAGGTATAATTTTCATTAGTTACTTTACTGATATTCATATTTATTTACCTAATATAAGGTACCAATTTTATTTTATATTTACATCGGGATAGTTTCTGCATATATTTTCTATTTACTCCCATGCATTAATATCGAGACAGACTTTGTATTTTTTTTAAATTTAATTCTGTATCTACCAATGATCGTCAGGGATCACCTGCGCTTGCTCATGAATATATTCCAATCGCGCATGTAACGCTACTTACAAACTGACTTTATTCTGTACACTGCTGAAACATGAGTTATTGTACACAGTCAGTCAGTCAAGCGGAACAAATACTGACAAAATTCTGATTACATTGCTGTATTTCAGGAGTTTATGTAATTTAGTGTTTACGTGTTTTTGGTGGAACAAGTAAGTTTTATGATTGGAGATAACGGACAAAAAGGTATAGTAATAGGGGTCGAACACAGAACTTCTTTTTTTGATGTTGGTGAAAAAAAGAAAATATAATTGCTATTCAAAAATAAATGATGTTCAATTAGGGATAACACACAACTTTGGATAATCAACACAGTTCATGGAAATACACCACGAATTTATGAAGGAATTTTTTATTTCTTAGCTTAAAGTCATCAGCCTATAATGTTCTCACAGCTGGGACACAGGCCTCCTCTCTGTGAAAGGGAGTGGGCCGTAATCCACCACACGGGCCCACTACGGGTTGGTGGATGTCACATATCTTCGAATTTTTGGTTCCAAGACAGGCCGGTTTCCTCACAATGTTTTCCCTCACCGTTTTAAGAGCAGTGGTGATGAAATAATTTACACAAAGTAAAGCGCCTGTCTGGGTTCGAACCTACGACCTACAACTCGTAAACTTCGCGGCCATTTTTACTGGCCTACCACTGCTCTCAATGAATGATTTCTTAACTTAACAATGACGGACGGCACGGTTGGCGCTGTGGTTAAGCGATTGACTGCTGTCCTACGTGTCGCGTGTTCGATTCCCGCACGGAACAAATATATTTATGAACTACAAGTAGTTGTTCCGGGTCTGGCTGTTTGTGTATGTGAGTTTAAATGTTTGTAAACGCACCCACGATAAAGGAGAAATTCCTAGTGTAGGGTTGTTTTATTTAAAAAAAGAGAAAAGAGAATGCTAAACAAACCCCCACAAAACAACCTTTATAACTTAACATCATATCCTGTAAGTTTTGCCAACCTAGGCGGTAGGCCCAGTAGTTCTAATGAATATCAAACAGCTGTCAAGAACATTTTTCTCACACACAACCTCTATTTAAATCACGTTATCAATCCCTAAACAAATTAAGAACATTACAAATTGCTTCTGGCGATCCTCTACGCACAGAGGCGTGATATTCAAAAATTACTAGCAACACACCTGGTATACAATATAATTAATATGTTAACAACAAAAGGGTTTTAATTCGTGCAAAATCAAGCATAACATCTCTGAGACTCACCCTTTATGGAAAGGTGGATTCGTTCAATGGTTATATGTGAAATAGATTATGTGCATGTTAAAGGTTAAATGGGTTCTGTAGGAGAGTGTCTTTTTATGTTTTTTTTTGGTACATTCATATCTTTATTTGCTTGCCATAATGTTTAAAGATCTTACAATAGCTTAAAGCTAAGGTACAAATTAATGACCCTGTAGGTGTAGGGCAAAGCAAAAAGTTTTTTTTTTTCATTTAATTATTAATTAAGCTGAATATGCTTTTTTTTTTTTTTTTTTGAGGATGGGGAATCATCAAATGACTCCTCCCGCTCTGGGTAGAGCAGGAGGGAGTGTCAGACTCTTACTGACTAAAACCCACCCGTGTTCCTTCCTTAGCCCTTTATGTTCCAGGGCAGCGGTAACCCTTTCGGACAATCCCGCTACCCTGGCAGGCTACGGCCCTATGGGGCCCCGTCACTCATGCTGACATCTCTTTGAGGCGCGCGTGGAACACAACACGCCGTCCGGCACGGGCCTGGTCCTGATCGGACGGTGAGTTACCCATTACTCACCGCCCGCAGACCCGCGCCTACGGTGGCCGGGAGTCGTCACGCGGCTCCCGACGCCCGGAGCGTCTCCCGCGGCGGCTGAGGCGTGAGGTGCGCAAGGCGCGTTCTCTCGCCCACCCCGCCACCTCCTTCGCTAGCATGACTGCTTCGCAGAAGGAGGTGACTACCTCCCACTCCCTCTCGCCCCGGACCATGGCTTGAACCAGGGCCGGACGCGAGAGGTCGCCGCCGCTGAGCTGAATATGCTTATGCTAAGTAAATTTAGACTGGTCCTTAGCAGCTTTGAACAGAGAGAAGTGGAAAGAGAGTAGGGTGGCTTTTGCCCAACAGTGGGACACCACATGCTGATAATAATAAGAAGTAAATTACCAAAAACATTTTTTTTTGAGATCTCATCATCATCTGCCTAGCCTTTTCCCAACTATGTTGGGGTCGGCTTCCAGTCTAACCGGATGCAGCTGAATACCAGTATTTTACATGGAGCGACTGCCTATCTGACCTCCACAACCCAGTTACTGGGTAATACGATACCAATTGGTAAGACTGGTTGTCAGACTTTCGGGCTTCTGACTACCCGTCACGACTGTCAAAGATCCACGAATGACAGCCGGAGACCACGGCTTAACGTGCTTCCGAGGCACGGAGGGGTCTCGGTATGTAAAGATGGTCACCCATCCACAGACCAACCGCGGCAAGCGTAGCTTAACCTGACCGATCGACCTGTGCGGCTGTTATTATTTAGCCACTGGCCATCTGTTAAAAAAATAATAAATAAATATATAAAAAAATAAATATAAATAAATATATTCAAATATTAACATGATTTCATTTTATGTCGGACAGGTTGACATACAAGCCAGTGCGGCCTAGTTGATAAACGGTTTGGAACAACCTACGAAAACCAATCAAAACTCCATTGACTATAATGACACACATTCAAAGTTGAAGTCCTATTTCCCTAAATTCCTGGAATTGATAATGGCCACTTATAGTTGCAGCAATAGAAAATGTAAAGATGCTGCTTGTTTTTCTTTGTATAATTATGTTGTATAATTATGGACGGAGATCATGTAAACTGCTATCAAGAGCTGTCAGTGTCAATATTTAAGTGTACAATTTGTGTGGCTCAAACTATATAAAATATCGAAGAAGTGTCAATATTCCACTGTCAACTCTTAAACGAGGTTTGGATGTGTCGATCGCGTTTAGTTTTATAGGTGAATATTTATCTTAGTCCTCATCAATAAGATTACTACATAGAGAGAGACGTATTCAGATACCTAATATTATTACCAGAATCCTAAATCAACGAATTTACTTGAAAATGTACTAATGAACATTATTTGTCAATTTTTGTAACAGTATAAAGCTTTGGTTTTCTAAGAAATATCAAAAATAACGGACGAAGGACAACAATCACAAAATAAATTCTGTGACGGTTGTCCTTTGTCCGTTGTCTTGGTGAATGTCAAATACTAGTGAAAATTACAGATTTTTATGACAAGCATTATAACATGACGGAGCCGCTTTCTTAGGAAACCGTAGCCACGGTAATATTACCGTGCCGTAGCTTCACATTTTAAAGTCGACTTGCCTTCAATTTAACTGTCTACAGTAAGTTACACAATATTAAGAATAAAACCGAATTCACGATTAAAAACTAACCCTTTCTCTTCATATTAAAAATCGATTTTCAACAGTTCCAGTTAATCGTTTAACCAAAGGAAACAAAGAAGGGTGAGCCTCCCAATTGTCGATATTCATTCAAGATAACCCCAAAGGGATTTTGACAAACGATTAGAGAATACATCTTATTCAAATTATAAAAGATATTTGTGCATAATTGATTTTGACATTTGGTAATTAAGACATCCGATTTTGACGGTTGGCTAGTGTTCTTTGTCAAATATTAATCTCATTTTGACGGGTGACTGATTCGGAGTTAAATCTTCCTGTGAGAAAGATTTGATTGTGATTTTTTTTATATCGAAAATTATTTGATTTTACGTTTTGATTGACGAAGATTAATTTTTGTTTTGGTTATACTTATAATTGGCTATTATTTGTATTGTGTTGTACAATTAATCTAAAGTTCTGGTCTGGGAATGAAGTCCCGTAACGAAACTTGTATTAATTTAGGTAATTTATATTCTCCTGATTTTTTAATAATACGATTCCAAGACGACAGATATGGCAATTGTTTTTTTTTTAGAGTAACGACAATAACAATCTATACCATTTAATCTACGGGCCCGTGGCTACGTAATAACAGCCGCACGGGTCGATTGATCAGGCTAAGCTACGCTTGCCGCGATTGGTTCGTAGATGGGTGACCATCTTTACATTCCGAGACCCTTCCGTGCCTCAAAAAGTACGTTAAGCAGTTGGTCGAGGCTATCATTCGTGGATCTTTGACAGTCGTTACGGGTAGTCAGAAACCCGAAAGTCGGACAACAGGTCTTACCAAGGGGTATCTTATTACCCGGTAACTGAGTTATGGAGGTCAGATGCCTATCTGACCTCCATGATGGAGCTGGATGTATCTGGATAACGTAGTATTATACATGGAGCGACTAGGCAGCCGCTCCATGTATAATACTGGTATCCAGCTGCATCCGGTTAGACTGGAAGCTGACCCCAACAAAGTTGGGAAAAGGCTTGGCAGATGATGAACATTAACAATTTAACAATAATTCACAAACAATATCAACATAATTGTTCCTGACAGCTGACAATTGTTTCTAACAATAAAATTGCTTTCTGGGAAGCAGCTGATTTATAAAATGGTTATCAAACTTAGTCTGAGAAGTGGTCTAAGTACCGTTAAGCAATTTAACAACTATAGGTTTATGATAATCGTCCGATGTACACGGCGAAAATATTCCAACCTGATTGGGAGTTATATATGTTCGAGCCGTTTGGGGTTGAAAGACTAGGGTCATGGGGTCCGAGTGTCCACTTGGTTTTTCGAGATATCGCCAAGCGGTTAGTCGAGCCTTCACGTGACCAGAGGGCTGGCCTGATTCTTGGCCAAAGAATTAGCATCACCATACAACGTGGCAATGCTGCCAGCCTTTTGGGCACTGTTCCTGTTGCCAGTGATGCGGACGAATTTTTTGATGCCCTATGATTCTTTTGCTTATTTTTTAAAAAAAGGAGGAGGTTCTCAATTCAGATGTTTGTTTTTTTTTATGTTTGTTCGCGCATAACTCCGTCGCTTGCCAACCGATTTGAAAAATTATTTTTTTGTTGGAAAGGGTATACTTCCCAAATGGTCCCATAGATTCATCAAATTGGTTTTTGGAGTTATGCGCGAACAAACATAAAAAATAAAAAAATAAAAATACAAACATCCGAATTGAGAACCTCCTTTTTTAGAAGTCGGTTAAAAAGTGAAAAATAAAGTTGGATTCGCATTTTCGTTGTTTGCCACCGACTTCCGAAAGTAAAGTTATTTTTCAGTTTGTAGTGTCGTTTTTGGAAGTCGGTTGTTTTTTTTTTCAAAAAGGTTTTTTCACATGTACATATCATTATTTTAAATATTAGGTTATATAATGTAAATAAATATAAATTATACCCCATCGTCGGATAATATTATAGAATTTTTATATAGAGTATCAAGTATCATTTCAGAGCATCTTAGAGCAGTCGCGGCCTAACTGGAGGGGTGGTTACGGTCTCGATTTACGAGTTGTAGGAGGTGGGTTCGAACCCAGCCAGGCGCTTTACTCTGTGGAAATCATTTCATCATCACTGTTCTCAAAACGGTGAAGGAAAACATCGTGAGGAAACCGGCATGACCTAAAATGACATGTGACATCTACCAAGCCGCACTGGCCTCGCGTGGTGGATTATAGCCCACTTCCTCACGAAAAGTAGTTTTTAAAGTTAGATTTTGTTTAGTATCATTTAACAGTTAATTAGTCCCAGAATGTTTTTCAAAAATATCTAAAAACTGAAGCAACACTTCATCAAAATCTAACCCAAAAATCAGAAACCGCAATAAAATTCTTATCCCATTTCATAATAATTAAAACTAAAAATATAATCCACACATACACATTCCCAGCACGGTTTTTCAACATTAGCGCCGTATATTATCACGGACCATATTTTTTGTTCACACAAACGCCGGTTACCCCTCTGGGGAGCACAGTAGTCTTATAAACTTTTTCTTATTTTTTGTTTTTGTTTTTTATTATTTCATTATATTGTAAGCTCACGGCAGTCATCAAAAGGTCGTTAGCAATCTCACAATGTATATATTGGCAATTTTTTTCTCGTAACTCAAAAATTGACTTTGGTTCGCCATTTTATTTTGTGATATTGTTATATTATGATGATGTATCAATGCGGTATTGTTACTAGTTTTTGAATGGTGTGAAATAGCGAAGTCTTTTGTTAGGGAGTGACAATTAAAAGTGATTTTTTGTTTTTTTTGTATGTCATCTTTGTTTGTTATGATGCCGACAAGTGGGGTGATAAGTTATGTTTTTTTTATATCCAGTCGTGATTTGGAGGTACCTACTTACTGTCTACAATGTAAATATCAAGTCTCACCTTACAGAATGATGTGTAAAATCTTAAATCTTAATCACAGCCGCACGGGTCGATAAAAGCTTAAGCTACGCTTGCCGCGATTGGTCCATGGATGGGTGACCATCCGTTACATATCGAGATCCCTCCCTGTTTCGGGTTCATTCTTAGATTTTTGACAGTCGTAACGGTAGTGAGAAGCCCAAAAGTCTGACAACCAGTCTTACCAAGGGATATTGGGGTATTGGAGGTTGTCGGGGTCCGATAGGCAGTTGCTCCATGTAAAAAACTGGTAGTCAGCTGCATATGGTTACATTGGAAGACGACTCCAACATAGTTGGGGAAAGACTAGGCAAATTCATAGTGTTTCGTCTGTTTACATAAAAATGTCTGTCTATATACTTTGGTACTGTGTATGAATTTTTAAATTCCTACATAGTTAAAGTAATTTTATTTTAACCCTGCAACTGCGCGTAATTACAACAACCGCAATAAACAAAAACGCGTGAAGATTATCAAAACATGCATGACTTTTAACTTTATCGACAAAAAGGTGCAACAGTTAAAGTTAACAGTTAAACCAACGTTAAATACAATAATTATCATTTTAACCACAAAATAATAATTATGTAGGATACTTTCACGCATGCGCCGTAAGGCGTTCGCGTGTAACCATGCGAAAATTCGCGTGATTTGATAGTTAGTGGTGATAAAAAATATCGGAAAGTGTGAGGCCGCGATCTGATAAAAGTGACTTCTGACGTACGATGCGTACGCGTGATGGTTTAGTACTAGGTGAACAGTTTGGTATTTTGTGATAACTTTAATGAGAAAATAACGAAGGTTGGAAATGGTGATTTTTAAAAAAAAAAATATTGACAATGGGCTCACTCTTGACCTCAATCCAGCCCAGAGGCAGGGATGAGATCTACGGTGGAACGAGCTTGCCCAAAAGAAGCCTATTCACTCTATTATGCCCTACCAACATATTTCGAAAAAACAAGCCGTGATAACGTTTAGTCCACTCTCGGCCCCTTGACCCTCAATAAATATTGTTTCCACTGGACCCCTAACTATAGTTTGAGATGTCCCTTCGGCACCTTCTCAGGTGTTTTAGGGAATGAGTTTCTAAATGACGATAATCAGCCTATAATATTCCCAAAGCTGGGATAAAGACCTCCTCTCTTCGAGAGTCTGTACCACGAGCGGGTTGGTAGACACATCGACGACTTCGAGTTTTTGTTTCTAGGACATGCCGGTTTCCTCACGATGTTTTCCTTCACCATTTTGACAGGTGACTATTGCCATCTCAAATACCGTACAGTACCGTACCGATGAAATAATGTACACAAAGTGAAGCGCCTGTCTGGTTTGAACCTACGACCTACATACAACTCGTAAGTCGCGGTACCACAGAGCTACCACTGCTCCCAGTGAGCAGTGGTAGCCCATGTGAGGTGCCCATCGTCTTAAAAACAACCTTTTTAAGGTTTCGTACCCAAAGGGTAAAAACGGGACCCTATTACTAAGACTTCGCCGTCTGTCCGTCCAACTGTCCGTTCGTCTGTCTGTCACCAGGCTGTATATCAAGAACCACAATAGCTAGACAGTTGAAATTTTCACAAATTATGTATTTCTGTTGCCGCTATAACAACAAATACAAAAAAAAAACAAAATAAAATAAATATTTAAGGGGGGCTCCCATACAACGCGATTTTTTTGCCCTTTTTTGCTCGATATCAATAATGGCAACAGGTAGGCACTTGAAATATTCACAAAATACTCAGTTGTATTTTTACTTTAATAATAAATAATAAAATTAAAATAAAATAAATATTTAAGGGGGGGCTCACATACAACAGACGTGATTTTTATAGATAATGGTACGGAACCCTTCGTGCGCGAGTCTGACTCGCACTTGGCCGGTTTTTTTTACTATGATGAATTTTTGCTATCTCTATTCATTATAGAGAATATATTTAAAATATTGCCATCCGATATTCAAAGATTTTTAATTTGTAAGTACTAATACGAGTAATACTGAAATTTCAATAAAATATTAATTTTTAATGACACTGTCTTCAATTCTACTATCTTCCCAGAATATTCCCAAGCTGTTTATGCAAAAATATCACTGGTGAGAACAATATGGTGAACCCATTCCGACCTCAAGATATATAGGAAATAATTAATCAAAAATATCATTTAAATCCTTTTAAGTATCACGATATTTACCTAATCCGTCATACTTATCATAATGAGTATCAATCACTTGACATCCGACACCCAAAAATACACTTTAACACTATTCAATAGAATTTAAAATCGCAATACTCATTGTATATCGCGAAAAAAATATCTATTCGATCAATAATAAATTCTAATCCATCGTAATAAAAACGATATTTGCAAGAATGCATACTCAAGAAAAGTGTTCCTAATTTGAATAATACTTAGGTCTGTGCTACACTTCCACAAAGGTAGGGTTGTCCAAAAATTTGCATACATTGGCGCCACAGGCGACTTTCCTTCAAAAATTACTCTGAGAAAAGGGGTGACAAAATCTATGCGTATGAAAAATGCATAATGATTCTTTTGCAATCGTGATAGGGGTCAAATTTTATTTTAGGGTTGTCATAATAAGTTGGTTTTCTAATATTTGCTAATGATGCGTTCTGAATCGCTAAACAGGTTTTGTCTATTTAGTATACGATGCGCGAATCCTTTTCTTTCTTTTTTCTAATAACAAATGATCTATTTTTTGTAGGGTATGTAAATTTTTTATTTCGTGAGAAAAAGCGTTTCTTTGGTTCGTGGGTAGCAATTTTTTATGGGAATAAAAAAGATTAGGCAACGATGGTACTAGAAGAAGAATTTTCTCGAAGTAGTCATGATTTTAACTATCTTCAAACTATTCTAGTAATACATAATTATATTATAATAAAAATCTGTAACCTAATAACATCATCAGAAATAAAACGCAGGTCAGTTTTTTTTTGTGGCCTTATGTCCCACTGCTGGGCAAACCTTTCTATTTTTTGCCATCTCTGGTTATGATGGCCACGTAGAAATTATTAGACCGCCGCACCACCTCCGCTGAAGTGTACCTCCTACGTCGCGAGTCCAATTTCTAATGAATCATTTTAGTTACTAAGAGCTCCGGTCGACTTCGAATCTAGACGTTAATTCAATGTAAATTAAAACATAGCACAATTAGCCTATAATGTTCCCACTACTGGGACACAGGCCATCTCTCTGGGAGAGGAAGCGGACCGTACTCCACCACGCGGGCCACAGTGCGTGTTCATGGAGGTCACAGGACTTCAAAGTTTTCGTTCTACAACATGACGTTTTCCCTCACGATGTTTTTATTCACCGTTTTGAGAGCAGTGGTGATGAGAAATTAGGTATCTCCAAAGTAAAATAAATTCCTGCCTGTATTCGAACCCACGACCCATGACAGTTTACCACCGGACCACCAGTGTTATAAACAAAAAAAAAAAAAAACTTTAAGCACAACAAACAACATCAACAATGTTATACAAAAATTTGATCAGAACACTGTAAACAATGTAAATCCACTTAAGACAGATAATTCAAATTCCACATTAAGGTGAAACCTCTAACAATCGCAGAAACAACTTACTGTCAGAACAATTACCGGAGTCACTGCTACTAATTGCTGCGATTATAATGCAACTGCTCGAGTATTTGCATAACGACTGGTGTCAGTCGCGGTTGCTTAAACAGTCATTAATTCAAGATGAGCATTGATATTGATAGTAATATTGTTACTTGGATAATATAAAATCCTGGTCCTGGGTTTGATTCCCAGGTTGAGCAAAGTTTTATTGGGTTTTTCTATCAGGAATTTCTAAGTAGCAGGCGTCGCAGCCCGGAGCGTAGATTTTTGCTCGGTTGATAGCAATAGCAATAGACTCGCCCCCTATTACGTTGGGTCTAAGTGTCTATAGGTAGACAAATCAAATCAAATTAAAATTAGGCTGAGAATCAGCACTTTTCGAACGTCAAAATTACAAAAGACAGTCCCCCAAAAACGCCCGCCCTTCACCACTTCCTATTGCTATCGCTGGGAAGAAGAAGTGGCGCAACAAACTCCCCAGCAGCACAGCTGTCGGTTCAGTTAAAAAATACTTGATACTGGATTGTATACAATACTAGGTGTTAAGTAATTAATATTACAAGACACAGAACATAAAAATAAATTATTTGCCATATGTCAGCAGACCTCTGCCGAACCCTTTGGGGATTACAAGCGTGTTTGTTATGTTCTGTTATGTTAGTAACAAGCCTGTTTTTCACGAAGAGGTAGGGAGAGTTTCAATTTTCTAACAAACTAAACCGGCTCCTTGACAAATCAAGAAGCTGGCCTATTTTTCGCCCAGAGAATTAGCATTGCCACCCAACGTGGTAATACTGCCAGTATTTTGGGCACTTATCCCATTGATAGAGATGCGGACGAATTTTTTGATGCCCAAATACAAAAAAAAAGAGCTCCTGCCTTTTTCTTTAATTTTTTATCATATAGGTACTACAAAAAATAATATATTTTAGTGTTACCTTGTAATTAATAATTGGTTTAATTAAAACAAATGCTTTGAGTTCTAGTAATGAAACTCGTAGACAATTATTTTCAATTAATTACACTTACCGTAACATACATATGTATATAGTGTATAGTCTATAGCAATCCTAAAATTCACCAGTTATGCTTAAAAGGGATCTGCTAGGTAGCCCGCGAAGTTCTTACGTGTTTTGCATTATGCAGGTCAGTGTCAGGCAATGTTGAACAAAATATGATTTGCGAGCGTAAAAAGTATGTGTTTACAGCATTATAATCATTAAAATCATCAATACAATCCCTTTTTTTTATTCGTTTTTTATGGGTCGGAAATCATCAAATAACCGCTCCCGCTCTGTGCTGAGCGGAAGGGCTGGGATGGGTCGGGATGTGTCAGACTTTTACTGACTGAAACCCACCCGTGTTCCTTCAGTTGCCTGTGCCAGGAGCCACGGTATCTCTTTCAAATAACCCGCGGCCCTGGCGGGCATCGGCTCTAGCGGACCACGTCAATTTGTGCTGACATCTCTTTGAAGCGCGCGTGGAACACAATGCGCCATCGACCCGGGCCTGGTCCTTACCAGGCGGCGAGCTGCCCATTGCTCGCCGCCCGCAAGCCCGCGCCTACGGTGGCCGGGAGTCGGCTGTTGACTCCCGTCCAGAGCGTCTCCTGCGGCGACTAGGGGCGTGAGGGCGCAGTGACTGCCTATCAATACAACCCTCAAGTTCATATAATCCTATTGATTGATATTTCATGAAATAGTCATTCAATAGGATTCAATAGGATAATTATGAACTTAAACGGGCGAGCCTATTTCCATCAACCGGGAAGACTCAGGAATCTGTTACTTAGATAAAACCCGAAGGTTACCGTCTTAAAATAATAATAATAATATACTTAATAGGTACTTCACTGCTCGCATTGTCAGGAGATTCCTCTCTCTGGAGCCCTGACCACCGGTAGCTTTTACCCTGTTCCCGATACCGGTGGGCTACTAAATATTTTTATATTCTTATATTTAAAAATATAATTTATAATGTACATTGAAATAAAGGAGATAATAATATGTACAAGCATATAAAAAAGGAAATAATCAAAAGGCATCAAAATATTATTATTTTAAGTCAGTTAGCCTTTTAAATTATTTAAATATAATGTAGTTTATCTACACTAATATTATAAAGAGGTAAAATTTGTTTGTTTGTTTATTTGTATGTATGTAGGCGTAATCTCCGGAATTACCAGACAGATTTAAAAAAATCTTATTGCATTTGGTAGCCCAATTCTTGAAGAAGGTTATAAGATATCTAACATCACGCTACGGTCATAGGAGCCGAGTAAAATAAAAAAAAATCAGAAAGAACACTAAGCGGTAACGAAGTAGCACGCGGACAAAGTCGCGAGCATAAGCTAGTATACAAATAAATTGTTAAAGTTTACAACAATGTCTCAATATTGAATGAAACGATTCAAGTCATTCGACCTTATAAAAAAATCAATTCAATGAAAGTAGGTATACTTAATAATAATCTATTGCTAAGAACCGTTTAGCTAAACTATATGCTTATGCGCCGGCTTTACTAGTGCATAACAACGTAGTTTCCTTCATTTGTGAATATATTAAGTATTTTTTAACACGCAGCTTCAAATCTAATGCTGGTACAGTATGCTGTTTAACATTCTATAAATAGATATTGATGATGATTTAATTAAATTACCACTTAGTTATTACTTCTTAATCATATGAGAAAAGTTGATTTTGGTCTATATTAGGAACCTATGGTCGATTTATATCAATATTTATCGTTGTGTTACCCATGACCGAAACTACTAAAAAAAAAAAAAAATTTCATAGTCCATCTAGAAAACATAATATGGACTTTCTGATGGGCTATGGGAAAAATAATTTCCCATAATTCACCTTGGTGAACTAGGCGGGTGGACCATGGGCAACATACGATAAATATTGATATCAATCGACCATAGGTTCCTAATATACTCGTAGACCAAAATCAACTTTGTTCTCTCGTGTTAAACCCTGAGTGTAGATTAACATGTTATTTAAAAACCTTTAAATTGTTGAGCATTTCATAAAACTTGTGACTTCTAAAAAGGGTAAAAAAATTTCACGCAAATTCCCTTTTCCCGAAATACAATTTTAGTATGCATATTTTTCGTACGGTACCTACGCACATTCATTTGCAACATCTTCCATTATTGCCTTGAAAAAACCACGATCTTCCTACTCACCTTCCAAAAATACCTTATCATCTAAATCAAACTCTACAATAATAAAACATTAAAATCTAGCACTCACATCAACACCACCATTGTTCCAGGGTGGCAGTGCGTAATGGGAGGGGTCATGGTGGCCCCCTCCCATGTGCTCCGCCATCACTGACATCCAGTGTACCAGACCCTGGGCCCCGCCGCCACCGGTCGTGCCTGGAACAATCAGGATAGTTATGACACTGGTAAACCTAAAGATCCTGGAAAAAGTTCCGGCTCTGGCTAAAATTTGGGGTTTTCGAAGTATGACAAGTGTTCAAGAAAGAAGATGCCCTACACAATATGAAAGTAAGAAAATACCACGTTATTACTAACAATAGGAAAGTACTTAATAATATGATAGCTACTACCGGGTATATCAAACAGTATCATGAGAGACTGAAAGATTAATTACTACTTATTATGTTAGAAAAGAAGTGGTAAGTGTAAAAACTGGCACAAATCCATGGCAGACTAAAGTTGAGCTAAAGCTATATACAAACTAACCTATAGATATACCAAGAGATCCCTTTGGAACTATATAATAGTTCGTTCCTAAGCCATTTTAAACCCTTTTCCATTCTATCTAGAATCTACGAGGGTTTTTGGAGAAAGTTAAAATTCACAAAAATCAAAAAACTGTTAACACAAACCTGTCGGCACGGCGGCGGGCTGCGCGGCTGCCTGGTCCTGCCCCCCACCGCCTGTCACCCCCCCACCACTCCACACAAACGCTGACGATGCACCCGCCTTCTGAAACAATACCAAACACGGTTTAGTTACCTGTTGACACGGTTTAATTTTCATGAAAATTGTAACAGCTTAGTAAGTCCAGTCCATAAATGGACTAGCTTCATAAGTATCGATCCGTCAACGGCTAAGCAAGGGCAATAATATGATTGCTTCAATAATCTGTATAGCTTTTCGCCCTGTATGAATCAGAACAGTGAGGTCAATGTGAAACTTTATTTGGGGTTAGGCTATCGTTGTTGCCACAATATCAATGACACGGATGAATATAACGAATATGCTCTTTAGTTATAGTCCGTTTAATTATTTACCTCTGAATTTACATCACTGTCCAAATCACAGTGATCATTATTTTCATTCTAATAAGGTTGCTATTGGGTTGCTGCTGTCAGAGGTAACTGTAAACGGACTGTATACGTATTTGTGAGATAAACTAATGTCAATGTCATCACTAAATATGTATTTTGTAATAGAAGATATTTGAAGCCAAAACTATAAGAAAAAACCAATGCAAAACGCACGAATTTCTTATTGGAATTGCTAAAGTCTTATTCTATCTAGTGGTTCCAGTTGGATAACTGTTCATTACAAGTTTGCACCAATACTATCACCACACATATTTCAAATTACCTCATCCGGCGAATCAGTAACTCTATCGCCATTATTTTCATCATCTGAAGCCTCCAGACCAAATCCATTTGAAAATAGCATATTCCTCGGATACAGGGAGTAACACTCCGCCACATTCCTTCTTCTCTTCCCAAGACTTGCCAGAAAACTCTTATAAAGCTGAGTCGGAAGCAAAAACGGGGTATTCTGAAACCCATCCTTAAAGCCCAAATTCTGATTTCTAAAAGGATTACTGAAGTCAAACTCCGGCAGAAATTCCTTCTTGATAAAATCTGCTACAGGATGCATAGATAAAGCATTCTCTGTATAATCCAGTGCAGCAGTTGTATCTTCATTTGGACCATTATTCTCTAGATCACTCGTCTCTGAGTTACCATCACTAGAATTATTGCTATCAATAGGATCCATTTTGTTATCATCAGTGTTAAAATCTTCAAATTCCCTCTTCATTTGTAGATTCATTGGGTTTTTCATAAAGAGGTTCGAACTTGTTAACGTCACTGACATTATTGGCACTATATTACTTATAAATATATCACTATTCAATACTAGTGTTTATAATATACTTTTTCGAAATAAAAATAAATATATCTTCGTAATTATGTAGGTATTTATAGGAACTATCGTTGGGTAGGAGGTGCCTGGACCGAAACTTGTTATTATAATATTTTTGGTTTGCGTTATCTTCACCCGTCTCAGATCGTTTTATTTTTATTGCAATTCAAATATTATTTACTGCTCATAAATTAATAGTTATGTTAATTTTCATTATTTATTGCGGCCGCTGTAATCTTGTTACGGTTGTTGGTTTAATTCTTAGAATGCATAAACGATATTTTTTATGATATTAATTATTAAAGTTTTTTGAAATTATTTTTCGATTTACAGTATTTTATTTTTTTTAATTAACGATTGATTTTAATTAAATTTACTAAAGCGTTTCTTTTTAGAAAGTTCTTATAAGACTGCTCTCAAAAACAAAGAAAGTAATAATTAAACCGCTTCTTTATTTCCTAACTTAAAGCAGTATTCATAATCTCAGATAATTTACATTCCATCGCCACTTAATCAGTTATTAGCTTTAGTAGAATGTATTCTAAGTTGACTTTTGAGTGACCATTTGTAACAAAAAGTTCCCGATAATTTTTAGTTGTATTAGAATTAGAATTTTGCTAAGCAAGTAATTCAGGTTACTGTTGTAAGTAATGAAAATAATGACGACTGACTCTATAACTCCAGGTTCCAAGAAAGCAGTACGTAGATATGTAGTTTGACCTTTCAGAATCAAAAACTATAACAATATAGAATGAAACCAAAAGTCTGAAACTCATTACTCAGAACCACATTTCAGCATAGGACCAAAATATCTAAATGCCAAAAGGCAGATTGAAAATAAATACTGAAAATGTGGGTAGATCAATACTCCGCGACTTTTTATTTTAGGATTTAGGTCATGGAAGCTGAAATATTTTTGGAAGGGAATGTGGGAAGGTGGTCTGATTCTAGACGTTTGAGGGTTGACACGAATAGACCCTGGGATTTGAGGGTTGATATTAATAGAGGGTAGATTGAGGTCATGTGGATTTGATTTAGTCGTTATGGCAAAATCTGATGGTGTTCGTCAGATTGGAAGCAGGTGTTGACTTATTTTTGTGTATGCATGTGTTTCTGTGACAAATAATCCCAATAAAAAAAGTTCGTAAATTGTTTTTTTGGAGTAAAGAAAAATGTGATAGTATTAATCAACAGAAATTTAGCCTGAAGAAGTATGATAGAATAGTTATTTTAAATAATTATACCAAGCTTAATTGAGTAAGCAGTACCTTTTAATGGTAGGTATTGTTTAATAAAAACAATAGTCAGTCAATCAGGAAGAATTAAGGGTGAAGAATATTGAAAACAATTTAGTTTAGTTTGAGAACAAGGGAATCGGCGCCAGTATCAAATCATTTATTTCAAACAGACACATAAAAGGCACTTTTGAACGTCAAAAATTACAAAAACTTGTAAGAGTATCGATACCAGTTGGAAAAATGCAACTCAGCTCCTTCTTATTAGTATTTTATTGTTTAATAAGATTTTGTTTCTTATAGGGAAAATGTTTTGACTACTAGCAGTCTCCAAAGCGGAGGAGAATCATAAAGAAATGGTTGCCGAGAAACGGTAGAAGAAGCGTTGGCCAGTGGGTGGACGATCTACAGAAAGCAACCTTTTAATTTCGACAAGTCACTAGTTGACTATTGCAAAGCAATACAAAAAATGTCCCTAAAATAACTCAGATTAAGTACAATCAATCTGCATAGTCTTTTCCCAATTATGTTGGGGTCGGCTTCCAGTCTAACCGGATGCAGCTGAGTACCAGTATTTAACAAGGAGCGACTGCCTATTAGACCTCCACAACCAGTTACTGGGTAACATGATACACCTTGGTAAGATTGGTTGTCAGACTTTTGGGCTTCTGACTACCTGTAACGACTGTCAATGACAGCCGAGACCAACGGCTTAACGTGCTTTCGAGACACGGAAGGGGTCTCGATATGTAATGAATGGTCACCCATCCACGAACCGACCGCGGCAAGAGTAGCTTGACCTTCGAACGATTTGTGCGGTCATTATTATTTAGCAACCCTAACTCCTTACTAAATACAAGCAATTAAAATGTATGTAAGTACTCCTTATTAAGAGATTTTCCGGCACATGGTTACGTAAAAAATATTCTTAAGAAAGTCTCTCCCAGTGGTTATTCTGAAACAGACCTAGGTCAGGTGGATGCAACCTAAAAACCTAGTTTTCTTACGAGTCTAGATTTGTGCTCTAAAAGTTTTAAAGTATCTTCACGGGCGCGTACTTTCGGGTAAGTAGAGTAGATAATAAATGATTTTATTTTTGTAAGTAGGTTTGTACAAACACTTTTACACGTCAATCATGTTTTAAAAACTAGATGAAGACGGCATTCCAGGGAAGCGGGATCGTCCGAAAGGGTTACCGCTGCCCTGGAACATAAAGGGCTAAGGAAGGAACACGGGTGGGTTTTAGTCAGTAAGAGCCTGACACTCCCTTCTGCTCCACCCAGAGCGGGAGAGGTCATTTGATGATTTCCCATAGGTACTCAAAAAAAAAAAAAGAACGGCGTTTCCTATATGACTACTCTGGGAAGAAAGGCCGAAACAAACTCAAAGGTCACAGTCTCTTTAAAAGTCCAGACATAATCATTTCGTAATGATAATGTGGATGAAAATTGACAAACTAGGGTGAATTAGATCCGCCAGGGCCGCGGGTTGTTCGAAAGAGATATCGTGGCCCCTGGCATAGGCAACTGAAGGAACACGGGTGGGTTTTAGTCAGTAAAAGTCTGACACGCCCTTTCGCTCAGCCCAGAGCAGGAAAGGTCATTTGATGATTTCCCACCCAAAAAAAATAGGGTTAATTAAATAGGTACTTGAACAGTTTTGATATTATGTCAAGAAAATAAATCAAGTTAGTCAATAATCAAGCAGCGATCTTCCCGTCTGATTATAATTTAAGTGTTTTCAAGGCTAGAGTGAATAGGCTCATAATAAATTAATGCGCTTTACCATCAACGATTGCATCTCTGCTTTCCATCAGGCGGGATCGCAGTCAAGCACTAGTTTATATCATTAAAAAAAAGTTAGTCAATTGTAGTGTTAATAACAGAGTTTTGATAAGCCAGCATTTTAAAGAACTTGATAACAGAATTAATAATGTGACAAATACAAAACTGTAAGGAAAGTTTTGGGATAAAATTATTTTTCCGGAAATTGCCTAGATAAATTTAATAAACGGCTTTTGAAAGATTATTAAAGGCAGCGATTACTGACGGACAAACTGGGTGATCAGCAGCAATGTTAGTGACACAACTAGAAGCATAAATCAAAATGAATACACAGGCCTCCTCTCTATGAGAGAGAGTGGGCTGTAAAGCACCACGAGGGTCCAGTGCGGGTTGGTACATGTCACATGTCTTCGAATTCTAGGACATGCCAGTTTCCTCACGATGTTTTCATTCATCGTTTTGAGAGCAGTGGTGATGAAATAATTTACACAAAGTAAAGCGCCTCTCAGGGTTCAAACCTACAAACTACACTCGCAAGTCGCGGCCGTTACCACAAGGCCACCACTGCTGTCTAAATCAGAATGCCCTTTAAGATTTCCTATAATTTATCAAATAAAAATAGAGCTTACAAGAATCGTTCTACAAATCAATATTCTTATAAGCAAGTTCAAAGACGGAAGGCCTGCTAAAACTCGGAGACGGAAACCTTACAGGTGAACAAAGAACTTTATAGATGCTATATAACACACCCATAGGAGCTTTACAACGCACTTATATAGCTGCTACTACATATACGCCCCTGCTTCGCTCGGTTTTACGACTTGATAAAACATCGTGATTCCTTTATCCTATGTTAGTTTAATATAAATGTATTAAACACATATTAAACCTTCTTTCAATTCATATCTACTCTCTGGTTTAATCTTGGATATTACTGGCTTCGGTGAAGAAAAAACATTGTGAGGAAACCTGGACTTTATAATTAATATAAGTCCAAGTACGGAACACCGAAATCCGTCGTCGGTCGAAAGTCTAGGACGAAGGGGGAGCGATGGGCCTCAAGTGGAGTTGGGCAGGACATCTAGCTAGACGAAGGCATGGCCGATGGAGTAAAGCTGTGACCGAACGGTGGCGAAGGTTCGGCCAATGAAACCAGGGGGTCTACTCCGAAGTAGTATCGGCCGAATGTTCAGCCATTTCCTGCTACGAAGTTACTATTTGGTTCGGTCAGTTCCGATCCTACACTCCTACACTCTTTCGAATATTGACTATGGTCCCGACCCAACTGAGCCGATCCGAACTTTTTTCGCTATTTTCAATAATATTCGGTTCGGCCATGTGTCGGTCCATCCGAACATGCACACTTTGCACTTCGGAGTAGGCCCCTAGGGTCGTCCAAAAGCGCGCCGAGTTGACGATATTGTCAAAACCGTACAGAACCGGGAAGTATGGCAGACGAAAGGGGAGGTGTACCCCCCAGCAGTGGGTGAATACGGGCTGAATGATGATGGTGGTGATGATGGTAGGTCTGAAATCGCCAACCCGTCTTGACCAAGCGTGGTGATCAATGCTTGTGCCTTCTCTTTATGAGAAGAAGGCTTTGCTCTGTAGTGGGACAATAATAAGCTGGTATTATAAACCTTAGGGAATAAATAATCCTATCCTATCCTACTATATTATTAATATTATAAACGTGAAAGTTTGTATGGATGGATGGATGGATGGATGTTTGTTACTCTTTCACGCAAAATCTACTGAACGGATTTGGATGTTTGGCACACAAATGTTTTATAACCATATTAACATATAAGATACTTTTTATCTCGATATTCCCACGGGATTGAAAATTATACGGATGAAAACGCGGGATGTAGCCAGTAATAATATAATTATACACTCAATTAATATTTAGTTGTTTGAATTGCCACTTTACTCTCTTCCTCTCTCCTAAATTTTGCTGTGCCCGACAGGGGCCATATTGATCTTTTACCTTTACAAAATCAAAATCAAAAGTCATTTATTCAAATTGGGCTAAGAATCAGCACTTTTCGAACGTCAAAATTACAAAAGACATTCCCCAAAAACGTCCGCGCTGCCGTAAATCCCATCTATGTAATACATGGAATGCAATAAAGATTTGAGTATTGACTATTAATTCTCTAAATTATGATAAAAACAGCATTAACATCCATTTTGTAGTTTAGAAGAAGAACTAAGCACACATACAAACAGACACGAGAAGCGTTTTGTTTTACGAGTATACTATTTGGATGGTAACACGGGCGTCGTTGGGGCTGAGCACAGACGTGTATGATAGATACTACTATACTATAGAATAACAGAATGGTGTATTGAGATTGTAAAATGGAAGGTCGGATATGTCTGCTAGTCTTGGAAAGATAGGTAGCGTGAGGGATTTGTGTCTGGGTGAGCTTGGTAGCAAAATGAGAAGCAAAAATGAGATCATGGAAATGATGTATTGTTTTGTAGTTTGTAGTTGCTATTATTATACATTATTTATTAATCCTACAAATATTATAAACGTAAAAGTCTTGAATGGATGGAAGGATGTTTGTTACTCTTTCACGCAAAAACTACTAAACGGATTTGAATGAAATTTGGCACACAGATAGTTTATAACCAGGATTACCATATAGGATACTTTTTATCTCGATATTCCCACGGGATCGAAACTTATGCGGGTGATACCGCGAGGCGCAGCTAATATACAATATTAATGTTTTGTATTATTAGAACTGGATAGGTTCCGTCAAACCTGGAATGAGGACGCGTGGGCTCGCGAAAGACGGAGGGAGGCCTTTGCCCAGGTGTGGGATAGCGTAGGCTAGTAAAAAAAAAGTAGTAAAAATGTTAGATCAATTTAATGTTAGTCTTATGTTGTTACCTGTGTTATTTAAATTAAATTACATAGGTAACTACATTACATAACATCACTCCTATTATCCCCAAAGGGTTGGGCAGAGGTGTACCAATGGTACACTCAGATTTTGCAACTCATGTTCCATGTAATGAGGGGCGAGGCTATTGCCATCAACCAGCACAAATACAGATGAACACAGGTAACTTGCTCATAAATCAATGGGAGTAAGTATGTAGATTTTGTTATCATGACTCCAATGACTTCCAATTTTGACCTTACTTCATATTAGACAAATATTTTTATTAGCATTACATTCTTCTCATTACAAAAAGTGCTCGAACTTTTGCTATATAAATCTCTTCTTAACTTGATATCTAACTGCATAATCAAACAAGAAATTTAAAGTAAAATCTTACTCTAGAAAATCTGTTACAATATTGTAAAAGGATGTCCTTGTCCTTGGAGTACTAACAAAGGTATATTTCCTTGTTAGATATGTATCAGTAGATAAAAGTTCTTTGTGCATGCGACTTTGGGCTTTAATTGCAGAGTACTAATGGACTATATTCCATGGAAACGAATGGCAGTTTGGACGTTATGTAAATGTGTATCGGGTTTACTGACCTTGGAATGCAGATCAGTTAATTTATGCGAAGAAAAAAAAAATAAGAAAAATATGGAACATGCTGATTTGTGAATAAAAATTGCAGTGTGAGTTAAATGATAATGAATAGACAAGTAATAAAATTTTAAACAAATAAAATATCTGAATTGAACATAATATTACCACAGTAGTTTAATCACTAAAAAAACAATAATAAACTATAAAATTATGCAAGACAAATATTATGTAAAACCATAATCGATCATTTTTCGTTGTCCACAAAACACGGTATATAATTACGTCACAGCCATTTAGTATCAAAATACGAAACGCATTCATTAAAATTATCGCCAACGTCATAATTATCGACTCGTAACATCAAACGAAAATTTATAATGACACAAAAATACCGCGAAATTTTTAGCTACACGCAAACTCCATCTTTACACACAGACAGTCCTAACGCACACAGACACACACTCATTAACGAACACATTTACATCACTAATGCACGTGTCTTTGTCGATTAACTTAGTTAACAAGTGCAATCAAACTTTCAATTAAGAAATAAACTATTATTACCGAAACCCGACACTAAACGCTTGGCGCGAACGCCTAAACAGATTTTTTTTTGCGCGCCTTTTTTGTCACATTTTTCGAATTTCGAACGCGTTTTTTACACCGCGAAACGGGTGAAGAATTCTTTAGAGTGCACGGCCGGCATAGCCGATCGATTTAAGTTTTTAAAAATAAAATGCTTCTCGAGTATCAGTTATTGTTTCCAATTTTTCATAGTTTTGTATTATTTTTGTTGGTTTTTTGTTTAAAATTTGAAATTTTAGAGAACGAGCAGTCTTTACCGCGAGGTATTCGCTATGGAACTCTTCCCGTGAGGTTGCTGCAAGGAAAAGCATTCTCCAACACATGCAAGGTTTTCTTCAGTCTATGACGTGTGTGGGTGTGTCTGTATAGGGGTGTGAATGTGTGTGTGATCAACTTGAGGCGGGGTGAGCATGTGTGCGACAGGTTTTACATCTGTGTGAGTATTTTATGACTCTGAGTGCATCCCTTTCGAGCTGCATGCAATTTATATGTGTGCATTTTATTTTTTTTCTAAACGGCGCGGTTCCGTGTGTATGCGAGCAAACTACTCATGTATGGGTGCTCTGTTTTTTCGGTCGCGCTGATGGGATTCTAGGCCTTATCTCGTAGTGAGTAAGGGTGATTTTGTTGTGTATATAAGAAATGTATTTTTCAGTTTTATATCGCCGATATGAGAATCGCGGATAGCAAAGAAAATGTAAAAGGAATAAAAAAACTCGTGCATCGTACGTTTTCAGGTAGACACATTTTTCTTTAACCCATTTATAGGAAGTCTCATGTGTGTGTGAGAGCTTGCATCTAGGGGGTGGGTGTTCAAAGGGTTGAGGGGGGTGTGGGGGGAGAACATATAAAAATGATAACGCATCGCAAGACGGCTGCTTTTATGGTTTTTCTTTATTTTATAATGTTTTTTTTTATTGAAGCGACGAGTAGACGGGATATTTTTCATGCTGGTTATTTAAAATTTATGTTTTATTTTTACGTTTATAAAATAATGTTTTTACTATCTCTAGGAATATCATAAAGTCTATGTTTATGGTTTTTCTTTTTTAAAAGCTGTTAGAACTCCTTCATTATTAGATTCTTTCTTTAAACTTAGATTTAAAAGTTCTTGTAACTAAATTACTAACTTACATAAGTATTACTAAGTCATATCGACATAATCTCTTCACGTAATTCCTAACTGGTATGTAGATTAGTGTCAAAATTCTAATTAGCATAAGTTGCACAATAGGTAATAAGGCATAACTTTTTAATTAGTCCTTTACATAATTACTAATGCCTATTTATCTATGCATTTTTAAGAGACGTAAATAATACGAGGCTATCATAGTCCCACTGCAGAGCGAAGTACTCTTCTCATAAAGAGAAGGTATGAGCATTGATCACCAAGCATGATCAAGATGGATTGGCAATTACGCACCAGATATTTAGGTAGCTATAAAATCTAAATGCGAAAGTGCCCGTCGTGTTCCTGTTTGTATGTTACTCAATCATGCAAAAACGGCTGGACGGATTTGGATGAAATTTGGCATACAGATAAAAGCCCATGTCATGACCTGGGTTAGGACATAGGCATTTTGCCATCCTGTATCGCAGACGAAGTCGCCGGTAACAGCTAGTAAACTTAATAAAAGTCCTTACAGGTCCTAGGGACTTGTGACCAAATAAAAATAGCCACACGGGTTCATTGAAGGATAAGCTACGCTTGCCGCGGTCGGTCCGTGGATGGGTGAACATCCATTACATATCGAGACCCCTTCGTGTCTCGGAAGGCACGTTAACTGATTCGTGATTGAATGAGACTTTTGAGTAACCGTAGGGTATAGGTAAAAAAAGTATTCGGAAAGATAATTACAGCAAAGTAATTAATAAAAAATTTAATACAATTTCTGGCACAATTTTTTAAACATTTAAAATCTCATTAAAATATATACCAATATGAAATTGAAGAAATATTATGGAATATTTTCAAAAAGGTTATGCCCCAGGTGAGGATCGAACTCACGACCTTAAGATTATGAGACTTACGCGCTGCCTACTGCGCTACTGCGGCGATGAATTCTGTGCTGAAATAGCCAGTGTCATTCAAGGACATCGGCACTTTTTCAAAATAGAACGTAGATGAATGGAGATTCTACTGAAAACTTATTAGTGGTCAGGAAGTTTCACAGAGAGTAAATATGGAGAATTTTATTTTTACACTTTTCATCATTTGCCAAGCCTTTTCTCCAGTTAAACTGGATGCCGCTGAATACCAGTATTTTATATGAAGTCACTACCTGTCTACCTCTACGACCCAGTAACTGGGTAATACGACACCCCTTAGTAAGACTGGTTGTCAGACATTCGGGCTTCTGACGACCCGTAACGACTGTTATTTTTACACTTGTATGGTTTTTAATTACATTATATATTATGCATTTGAAAGTTTTCTGTTCAATTGAACTTTTAAAAATAACTCGTTCATTGTAATACTTGGAAGTTAATTATTAAGTCCGAAAAGTTGTGAAATCTGTAGGCAAATTATTCAGAGGGGCAATTCTCGTAATTTTAAGAACGTTCACAGTCTGAGGGGCAATTCTCGTAATTTTAAGAACGTTCACATTTCCCCACATACATACCTACGTCTAATTTCCCTGCCTTTGACAAGTTTTTGACATTGATTTTCGCTGAGATGATATTGCGACTCGATTTAGAATGTTTTTACCAACGGGAATTGCCCTTCTGATTAATTGAACTATTAAAAGTAAGTACAGACGCCAGCACATCAAGCTACTACAATCTTTCAAATTTCTTTAATAGATTTTCAACTTTATCTCTGAAGTATTAAGGTTCAAGGTTGGTTGGAAAAATTTGACAGTTTCGGGTAGCTTGACCTGCTGGCGTCTGTACTTTGAAAATATACTTTTAAGTTAAAATTAAGTCAGAAAAGTATTAAAGTTATATCTGTAAGTAAATTATTCAGATGTATGTTGTTCCTTTTTAGTAAAACTAAAAAGCTTTTTCTAGAATAATATATCTTTTCTTAGACTTAGACATAGCTGTATCTTTTATTAAAACAAATCCTTGATCTAGGCCACGAGTGTATGCATTTTAGATATGTATGTTTGTATTCCATGTATGTAGGGTTCACTAAGAAGGATTTTACATTTTGAATCTCATCATTTTTAAACAGCACTCTAATTGCGTAACACACTTTTGATCACAACCCAGGGGTTTTGAAGGTTTATAATCCATTGCTTCATAGTTCGTTTTTCGACATTCGTTTGCTCGACAGCGGAAACAAAAAAAATAATTAAAGGCGACAACGGAAACAATCACCCCACACATCATTTGACCAAGGCTATGTCTGGACTTTAAAAGACACTGTAACCTCTGAGTTTGTTTCGGCCTTTCTTCTCAGAGTAGTCAGATAGGAAACGCCGGCTTCATCTAGTTTGTAAAATATGATTGACGTGTACAAGTGTTTGTACAGACGCCAGCAGATTAAGCTAGCCGAAACTGTCAAATTTTCCCAATCAACCTTGAACCTTAATGCTTTATCGATAAAGTAGAAAATCTATTAAAGGAGAGATTGTAGTAGCTTGATGTGTACAAACCTACTTAACACAGTAAAATCAATATAGTACTACTGTCAAAAATAAACAAAGGAAATGTCACATTGTCTTTGTAAAGTAGAGATAAAGTGGTCAACGCATGCTGGTGGAAAGTCAAGTCACGTTATTGAAATATGTTGTGTGTTAAAATGCCCTGTTGATGGCCATAGGCTCGCCCCCTGTGGAATGGCACTTAAACATGGCGGAATGTCGGTGTTCTATAGACATCATCATCATTTCAGTCGAAAGACGTCCATTGCTAGACATAGGCCTCTCCCAAGCACTTACACTTCGACCAGTTCTGTGCTTTCCGCATCCAGCGGATTCCTGCGGCCTCCACAAGGTCGTCGGTCCACCTTGTGGGAGGCCTTCCTGCGCTACGCCTTCCCGTACGCGGTCGCCACTCCAGAACCCTTCGGCCCCATCGGCCAGTCAGAAGTATAGGTATACTTCTGCCTAACCCTTCCGAGAAATACGGGATGATGTTATGTGTAGTATCGCAAAGGACGTCGTCTTAGAAACAGATTTAGTGAATTCGTTTCCCATTCATTGTAGTTAACTCACCCATATTAAAGGCATATTTATATTAAAGGCTAAATATGCCTTTAATATGGGTGAGTTACCCACCTAAACCTAGAACCTAGCTAGGTTGAAAGGATAATAAGATACATGCCTCCTCTCTTCAAGAGAGATTACGCTATAATCTACCTCGGGGGCCCAGAACGGGTTGGTAGATGTCACATGTATGTCTTCGAAATTTCGAATCAAGGACATGCCGGTTTCCTCACGATATGTTCCTTCACCGTTTTGAGAGCAGTGGTGATGAAATAATTTACACAAAGTAAATTACCTGTCTGTAATGAGCTGGACTTCTTTCAAAAAGATTGGTCCTTGACAGCTCTGGACAGAGAGAGGTGAAAAGAAAGTGGGAGGCCTTTGCCCATCAGTGGGACATTAAGGGTAATAAAAAATAAAAATCGCCTGTCTGGGTTCGAACCCACGACCTACACTCGTAAGTCGGGGCCGTTACCACTGGCCCATCACTGCTCACAGATATGTAAGACAATCAAAATACTAAAATGTATGATTCTCCACAATAGCTCTGCCTCAATTTTCTCGACGTAAGACTAAAAAAACTTCTACAAGCATATGTACCCAACCTACATATATGTATGTATATAGGAAAAATATAAAATACACCCACTAAAAAATATATAAAAGCTACAAAAATATGTTATTCTCAAGACTAGTACACACAGGTGGTGTTTCAATGTGTGCGTCTGATTTTTGTGTCTGTGTTTCGGGTTAGAAAAGGGAGTGGAGTAGTGTTATGTGACATTTTTTTTGATTGATAGTTTTGTGTTTATCTTTATGTTCCATGTTTTAGCCCTGTGATAACCATATATTCAAAATTAAATAACCTTTATTTCTGATATTATACGGTCACCAAAAGTAACCAGGTCGTCGGATATAATTGAAGTTTATTAAGAACCCGAAGGAGGTTTTCGAATAAAATTTAATTTATTTATTTATTTTACCATTTATGTACACATATATATAAACAGACAAGAAAAATCAGAACAGAAAAATAGGTACAGAGGTGATGCTTACACTAAACTTCAACTATATCCTACGACCCTGGTTACTTATCTCTTTTGGTGACTGTACATGCAGTCACATTTCCATTTATGAAATACAAATTGTGATGAAAATCCTTGTTTTTGTTTAATGCCTGCCTGTACATTACAATAAAAAACATATAGTGTACAACAAATTGACGAGTTAATTTCCAATACAACCATTATCTTCCCATTTGAAATGTATATAAACCTACATTTACATTATTTTGGATATCCCGAAAGATTTTAAAATACAGGGCATTTAAAATACAAAGATATTCATGACACACCTAAAAAAATAAAACAATGGTTACTCCAAAAAAATATCCTAATAGAAATGTCATGCGTAGATCAAGCGTTCGTAGCACTGCTACGGCGTAGCTTGCAAGTGCTACGAGCAGTAACTGCTCGAATAGACCGGCTACGGTTAATGGCGCCGATCATAGATCATTTAATTATTTAAATAATAGTTTTAATAAGCAGTTTTAAATTCAGATGATGACATAATAATAGACTATAATTCTTACTAATCATCATAATTAAATATTTTATCGCTAAACGCCTACAATTATAATATTATTTACATGGTAATAACGATGGCTTGATACACGTTGAATTTTAATCGAATTTTATTTTGGTTCATTCGTCGATTTACATAATCAGCCTATAATGTACCCACTGCTGGGACACAGGCCTCCTCTCGAGGAAAGGGACTGGGCCGTAATCCACCACGCGGGCCCAGTGCGGGTGGATATATAGGTATCACATGTCTTCGAATTTTTGGTTCTAGGACACGCCGGTTTTCTCGCGATGTTTTTCTTCACCGTTTCGAGGACAGTGGTGATGAAATAATTTACACAAAGTATAACAGATTTCTTCCTTGTATTTATGTTGAAAATTACTATACCTATTAATCCTACATGAAAAAAAAAGTTACAAAAGCAAAATGTTTTTTTTTTAAAAGAGTTTTTTATGATACCACTGTTTATACCAAGGCATTGCATGTTATACATAAATACCATATTAGATTGACTAAAGTTTACGCTACAATTAATAGGAAATCAGTCAATCAGCGCAACAATTAATTAACCATTAAGAAAGTAAAACGTTTCCAAGCGAATCCCGGAGTTAAAGTAAAAATTAAAATGTATTAGCTGATTAGTAAACTGTTTAAATCGTATTTATAATGGACAATAGGCAATGCGTATGCTTGAAGATTCTTACCTATTCGAACACGAATAATAATTATTATGGAGACACAGAATAACGGTATAAGAAAAATAAAACGAAAAGTTTTTTTTTCTTACTGAGCGGTTAAGCAGCTCTTTCCGCGGTCAATTCGTGGAAGGGTGAGTGTAGCTTTTTGTTAATATAATATCAGGACTCCTTCATACCTTAGAATTTCATGCTATTCAGAAATGCTTTTTTTTAGAGCGGCATCGAGATCCTTCCATATCTCAACTAGTATGATGGTCTTGGATTTCATACACTATCTTTGACAATGTTATGTTGTGGGAAACCCTAATGTCCGAGAACTGATCAAGCCATGATTTAGTTTTGGAGAGAAAATGGTGTAGTTTGTTGCAAAAATCAAGTCATGTTCTCGTAACCATTTTATTATTATTTAGTGGTATAGTGGCAACGGCCATTGTCCAGCAGCGGACGTCTTTCGTCTGAAATGATAATGATGATGATGAATGGCACAATAGACTGCACTTATATACCTCAATAGAATAAGACGCCAGCTTATATTGCACTTGTTAGAACTAACCGCCGCACGTCAGAACTGACATGCGGCCTAACTATAATTATAACAATTTAAACAACCATTCTAACTGCGATTTCATAAACTATAACAGTTTTTCTGAATAGAAGAATAGATAGTGTGATTGTTTCCTTTTCGATTACCACTGAAAAGAAACATCAAAACAAACTCAATGGCCAATCTCTTTAAAAGTCAAGACTTTTCTTACTATAGAAAAATATTAGCAAAAAAACACATTACTGAAAATATAACACATCAATATTGTAAAAGAATCTCCACATCTTTCCCTAGTAGTTATTCCTAGACCAAATAGGTGATGTGTTGTATGTGTGTGTAAGCACCTTTACGTACGAAGCACTAACATTGATGTCAGAAATAAGCACTGAAACTGGATGTGGCCTGAATAATGGAGCACTTAAATATTGTATAAGAGTACGCTTTATACGACACCTAACGTGCGTGAATCCTTAGGCAATTATTTACTGTTCTTGTCTATGGCACTTGTCGAAGAAGAACTGACTAGGTATCAACGATTTTCTCGCTCAAGAAACGTATACAAGATTGTAAGTCCCGTGTAAGTGAAAGAGATATTTAGTTGATCGCTGCATGTTCGCACCGCTGCCTCCGGCGAGTACTCGTTTGCCGCAGCGACAAGAGATCGGCATGCAGAACACTCGCTGTCAGACTCTGGCTTAGTACATATGCAATCCAGCGAGTTATCGCTCGCCACCGTCACACACTCGCTGCTCGTTCCTCGCCTACTTGTTTTTAGTAGCTCTCTCTACTCGCTTCGCTTTAATCGCCAGCGATAAGACAGGTGTCTAAGGCTGATAAATTCATTGGTTTATCTTAAGGTTGAAGTTTCAAACTGTTTTACTGGTAGTCATTTTGATATTTATTTATTTATTACACGGGAAATTGATATACTATGTCAATTCGATAAATCATTATTTCCTTGACTGTACAACCGCAGGCAAGGGCTATGAATCAATTTCCCTGACAGCAAGCAAGGACTAATAGGAATTAAACTGAAATTAAGAGGAACTTTCTCATAATGAGTGAAAGATGTTTCTAATGGATATAACCTAAGAACACTCAATGAAATTTCGGTGTAGTAACTGTTACAAAATCTTGAAAACTCGACCCAAAAATAATCCACAGCCACATCTAGCAAAATCCATAAACTACTAGCCTATATCTCTGTCTACCCACACACGGGCTTGCATGTATATGGCACAGCGAACCGAACTCATATCGTACTTACGCCCTTCTAGTGCGCAAGCTTGAGGATACACTTCCTTGCAAGTTAAGCGTGCACAGAAATAATGTTAAGCAAAAAAAAATATTTGTGAGGCAAAAATTATTTGGTGAGAGATCTTTGCATTTGACTAATATGAAATCTAAGGTTCGAAGTTGAAGTACCGCATCATTTAAGATATTTTTAGCCTTTATTTGTTAACGTTGCATAAAGTTAAAAAACGTTTAAACGTCATAAAATGAGAAAAGTGCTGAAAGTTAGCTTAAAAATATAATTTTTTGTCAATAAAATTGTCAAGACATGTAATTATCTCTTCAACTCTAATCCCCTTATTCATAAACGCGAAGTAATGTAACAATAACAAAATGTTCGAAACTTGGCAGTAACATTTTTCCACCTTTAATAAGGGGGTAAAGAATCATGATTTTTCTGTATATGACTACATTCACATTTACTACATAATTTGACTACATTTTTTATATAGTTTGGTTTTGTTACCTACTTTATTTTATTTTATTTTTGGTTGTGTTTAGTTTAGTTTTATGATCTTCCTGTGCGAGTCGCAATAAATACTTTTTCTTTTATTTTTTCTTTTATTCAAAAAGCTGCCATTTTAGCATTTGTTTATCACAAAGTAATTTTGATTAGTCACTTTTCCTTATCTTGAAATGAATCACACAAGTTGACGATCACTATCACCTGTCCGTTTATTTGTAATGCTTAGCGTTTTTGTGTAACTATTTTTCAAACATAATATGTAGCGTGATATCACCCGCTATGGATACTATGCGTGTTTAAACAGTGATAGCATTGCATTGGAAATTTAGCTATCACCAATTACCATCACAAATTCGGTGATAACGAGAAATCTCTGGAATCGGTGTGAAAACCGTCTACCGCAAACATTTCATGAAGTTTTTACAACAAATTTTCTTATAAAAAATGTATGAAATTCAATTAAATGTCTTATCACGATAGCATTTTTACGTACAAATAAATTAGATGGATCTTTTTATCGGTTTTTCCCGGTTTGGTATGACGTTTTTTTTTTAATGATAGCGTTGATAATAGATACAGTTATGTCGTGTGGTTTAGAACACGCGGTAAAGAACTGGCCGCAAACTTTCTTACGCGTGCGGCTGTAAAGTTTGATTGACAACGTGCTGGGTGCTTATCAATGTAGCTATGTAATTACAATCTTTCATATTATACTAAAAGAATGACAGTAACATCGTACTTTAACTGAAATAAATACTGATAATATCATAATTATGGCGATTAGCAATCAGTGCGGTAAATTAAACATGGTTTTGAAATTATTATCGTGAATGGGTTTGATGAATGTGATGTTAAATGTTTAGGCAGCTCGATTGGCAGGCACGACATAGGAGAAATCCTATAAACGTATGGAAAACTAGTGATTATTCGTTGAATTTGCTAATGGCGTTAATAAGAGTTAAAATTTTATAATTTTACATCTATCTAATGTAAGACAGAGGCGCTTTGCTTAGGGAGAGCAGTGGTTTTCCAGTGGTAACGGCTGCGACTTACGAGTTGTAGGTCGTGGGTTTGAACCCTGACAGGCGCTTTACTTTGTGTAATTTACATCATGACCACTGCTCTCAAAAACGAGGAAGGAAAACATCGTGAGGAGTGAGCATGTCCTTGAACCAAAAATTCAAAAAGATGTGCCATCTACCAACCGGAAATGGGCCCGAGTAGTAGATTTCAGCCCACTCCCTCTCACAGAGAGGAGGCCTGTGTCCCAACAGTGGGATGATTCTAGGCTGATTATGAAGTCATAAAAACATGAAAAAATATTTGACCTTTTAATTTGTCCTCATGTGTAAATGGAAAGCCTCGTACGGTCAGAAAACACATAAAATATTCTATGAATTTATTTCAGAAGGTTTTCAGTGAAATTGCAAAACTGAATAAACTCCCGGTTTTTTTTCTTCATTCCGCTTTTTTTTCCATTCAAGAGCTTTTCGACTTCGTTCGCAAAAGAAAGATTTTGTTTTACAAGTACAATTTCTTATGTAAAAGCATATTTTTCTTAAGGCTCCAGATTTTCTTTAAAATTATGGAAAAATAGGTTGAAAAGTACTCCATTCGATTACTCTCTGGTATTACTTATGTAAGTAGGAGTTCTAAAAGTTGGGAGGATGAAATCAGGCAAACAGCGAGTACCTGCTGGAGGAGAGCATGGTTAGATGCCTATCTCTCCTCCAGCAGGTATTATTGGATGGAAACGAAGAGGAGACCTTTGACCAAAGGTACTCTGAATTAAAATTAAAATGATATAACTACGGCCATTTTTTTTTTTAACTTTGTTATGTTATTCAGATATCGATTGTACTTTGATTCAGAAATGAAGGCATATTATTAGTAGTTAGGTACGTTTCTGACTAATATTTTTTTTTACTATCAAATAAGGGTTTAAGGGCTAATTTTTCCAACGCCAGATATCTTTATCCGAGGAATAATTTTGAATTTTGACAGTCTTCCATACAAAAACTGTCAGACGTCAATTTTATTTCACGAATAAAAAATATCTGTCGATTGAAAAATCAGCCCTAAAAGGAATGAATTTGAAAGCATGCCAAAGCGTCCCTTACACGCAATTATGATAATTTTCCAATGACGTGTAACAGAACAAATCGTTTGGTAATACTTAGTCACGGCTATTTAAATGAAGATATTTCTTATCATTATTATTATGTTGGAGAGGGGACCCAGAACTGGCCATAGAAGAGTAAACTGGCCGGGAACTTGGTGGACCGATAACCAGCACCCTAATTATGTACCTAACACACTATAAATCACGATAATTTCGAAGGATATTGCTAATCTATTGCTTCATAATGTTCGACAAATGTGTCTGCTCAACAACGTAAATAACGCAATGAAAATGTTATTGAACTGTCAAAATGAAAGCCGTAACTGTGTTACGTAATTACCCCGCTGGTTCATCACGCAAACTGGCTTGCAATGGAAGACACCACCACTCAGGATTTGGTTGATTATCATTACAAAACTTCTTAAGTGTAGCAGTGAACCAAACAATTTTTTTTTCTTTTTTTAGCCTGTCACTGTCCCACTGCTGAACAAAGGCCTCCCCCAAATCCTTCCAGGAACTCTTTTCCCAGCCACCTCGAACCAGCCCTCCCCCAACTAAACAATTACGTAAACTAAGGGCTGATTTTACCAACGCCAGATAATTTTATCACAGGAAAAAATTTGAATTTTGACAGTTCTTTCATACAAAATCTGTCGGACGTCAATTTTATTCCACGAATAAAAATTATCTGTCGATTAAAAAATCAGCCCTTAAATAACAAAATATTTGGCATTTTTTATTAGTTGTGTCCATTGAACCCTATTCTGCTGACGCTACCGCCTATCTCTCTTGCTATAACTTATAGTTTCGGATAATGCATTAGAGAACTTCTTTATGGGTCGGAATATTCTCGTATATGTGTGATATATAATATATATTTATAGCCTATTTTATATATCGTCCATTATATTTAATATTTTGTATATAAGTAGATAGTCTGTAAAAGGAGCTGGGTTTGTTATTTGCGTGGGACAAAGAAATCTGGGAATTGAATGCTCTGTGGGAAATAATGGGTTTTCTATGTTCTGGGTATATCATGCATGTACGGTATTACTAATATACGGTAAGCTATTTTTGTTCCTAACACTATAGACCATTGTAGTCTGAAAACAAAAGATTATTATTATTTCCTTTATTTCATCTGATTACTTATTAATTATATTCTTCAATATTTTTGTAAACAAAAAGATAAAAAAATATAAAAAATAGTAGCCCACCGGTATCGGGAACAGGGTCCAAGCTACCGGCGGTCAGGGCTCCAGAGAGAGGAACCTCCTGACAATACGAGCCATATCCAGAAGTACCGCTTTCTGAATCAAGCCAGCAATCCAGCAATCCAGCTGCCCAACGAGAGCCTCGTCAGGTGTTGGTCGAGACTCTTGGCTAATAAGCCATTGGCTGTCACGACTATCGGCACAATGATCGCTGAGTCCACATTCCACATGTCGACAACCTCGCGAGTCAAGTCAAGATACTTGATTTGTTTAAAAGATTATTATTATTATCGCCAGGATATTTTTTAAACAAATTGACATTACCATGTCATACAACTGTTAAACAATGACTGTTATGATTTGGATATACGCCTCTATGGATACTTTAAGTTGGTAGTCAATTTGCTTAACGATAAGTGGCTCGTGGCTAAGTAATAACAGCCACACGGGTCGATCGATCAGGTTAAGCTTCGCTTGCCGTGGTTTGTTCATAGATGAGTGACAATCTTTCCATATCGAGACCGCTCCGTGTCTCGGAAAACACGTTAACCGTTACAAAAAGCAGGTAAATATTTGTCAAAATGTGAAGCGCTCAGCGATTTTGAACCTTATGCGGTGCAACTATTACTGTCATATTGACGTGCCTTGCACTCAAACTTTTCTGCTAATGATTACAGTCGTACTACAAAATTTTAATGTATTTTATTTTAATGCTAGTTACGAGTTATGTTTTTGTGATTTGTATATTAGGACTTAATAAATCTTACTAATATTATAAACGTGAAAGTTTATAAGGATGGATGGATGGAAGTTTGTTACTGTTTCACGTAAAAACTACCAAACGGATGTGGATAAAATTTGGCACACAGATGGTTTATAACCAGGATTAACTTACAGGATACTTTTTATCCCGATATTCCCACGGGATCGAAACTTACGCGGGTGATCCCGCGGGGCGCTGCCAGTAGTAAATAAATAAATAATAATTTGAAGGACCATTAACCCAGGACATTGTTTGGCTAATTTCCAGATAGCACCAACAGTATCAACACCGCTTAGAAAAATACCTAATTACTTTCCAATTAGACATTTTACATTATGTGCAAACATAAATGGCGGCTTCACTAAAGAATATATCCAGCTATTTACCGTACAAGTTGTAAAAGTCAAGTAAGGGGGAAAAAGGTCATTTACTAATACTAACCCTTTTATAGCTTCTTAATAATACCTATGTAACGTCTTTAAACATGATAAGGTGCGCTGGGGCTCTTTCTCGTATAGGGTCTTAGCATTATGCTGAGCGATGGCCGTTTTGCGTGATTGTGACGCATGTTTACCCCCAACTTGTTATTTTTTTTTGTGTGTTTATGTTTTTTGTGTCTTTTTTATGCGTCATGTTTGCCGCAAATAAAAGTATTTTCTTTTTTTTCTTTAAGTAATTTTTTTAGAACATTATTATTGTAGTTTTCTTTATTTCTTTTTTTATTGTTAAATTAGCCTCTGTTCGCGACTTCGTCCGCGTTAAATTACTTGTTCCCTCAACCCAACCCATCGCATCGCATCATCTGCCTTTTTCGTTTTTGCTAAACGTTCTTTCTGGCTTTTTTTCTTTTTGCCCGACTTCTAGGGGCCATAACACGATGTTAAATAGTCTATAGCAATTCTCAAGAATTAGGCTATCAAATGCAAAAATAATTTTTCAAATCCGACGGGTAGTTCCAGAGATAACCCTCTACATACAAACAAACAAATTTTACCCGAAAGTCTGACAACCAGTCTTACCAAGGGGTATCGTATTACCCAGTAACTGGGTTGTGGAGGTCAGATAGGCAGTCGCTCCATGTAAAATACTGGTATTCAGCTGCATCCGGTTAGACTGGAAGCCGACCCCAACATAGTTGGGAAAAGGCTAGGCAGATGATGACTAGTACACTAGCTGCGCCCCGCGGTTTCATCCACATAAGTTTCGATCCCGTAGGAATATCAGGATGAAAAGTATCCTATATTATGTTAATGCTGGTGATAAGCCATATGTACGCCAAATTTTATTCAAATCTGTTCGGTAGTTTTTGCGTGAAAGAGTAACAAACATCCATCCATCCATCCATCCATACAAACTTTCACATTTATAATATTAGTAGAATTAGTGCCTGCTCTTGTCCTCGATCCCGCCTGATGGAAAGCAATGGATGAAGTCTATGATGGAACGAGCGTGCCCAGAAGATGTCTGTTTACTCTTGGTTTGAAGGCAGACAGGTTAAATGTGGGAGGAAACACAGATGCCGGCAAAGAGTTCCATGCTTTGGCTGTGTGCATAATAAACGTGGAGGAGAAGCGCAGAGTACAAACTCGTTGGGATATCATCCAACTGTGGATGGTACGCTGCAGTGCGTCTGGTTGTCCGGTGGTAAAAGGGCGATGGTGGGATGGTATACAGATGCCGGCAGAGAGTTCCATGCTTTGGCTGTGCGCATAATGAACGTGGAGGAGAAGCGCTGAGTAGGTCTCGTCGGGATATCAACCAAGTGTGGATGGTATGAGATGTCAGCATGAGTTGAGATGTCAGCATGAGTGACGGGGCCCCATAGGGCCGAAGCCTGCCAGGGTAGCGGGATTGTCCGAAAGGGTTACCGCTGCCCTGGAACATAAAGGGCTAAGGAAGGAACACGGGTGGGTTTTAGTCAGTAAGAGTCTGACACTCCCTTCTGCTCCATCCAGAGCGGGAGGGGTCATTTGATGATTTCCCATCCTCAAAAAAAACAAAAAAAAAAAAAAAAAAAAAAAAGTGTGGATGGTATGCTGCAGTACGTGGTTGTCCGGTGGTAAAAGGGCGATGGGGGGATCAGGTCGTGGTAGTTCCTGCCTACGTTTTATGTATGTATTATTACTGTATCATGACTGTCCCGTTGGTTTCGTGCTCGCAAGCGCGACTGTTGAGCGTGGCATCCTGGGTTTAATGCCCAGGTCGGGCAGTGTTATTAGGGTTTTTCTTTTGGGAATTTCTTAGTAACAGCCCGGAGTTTGGAAGTTGGCGATGTGATGCCCGATGATAAAATATGGGTATCTCTAGTGCCGTATATTGCCAATCAATAATAATAATATATCAAGTATCTTGACTTGGCTCGCGAGGTTGTCGACATGTGGGATGTGGACTCAGCGATCCGACCGACCGATAGTCGTGACAGCCAATGGGTTAATAGCCAAAAGCCTCGACCAACACCTGAGGAGGCTCTCGTTGGGCAGCTGGATCAAGGGCTTGATTCAGAAAGCGGTACTTCTGGACACGGCTCGCATTGTCAGGAAGTTCCTCTCTCTGGAGCTCTGACCGCCGGTAGCTTGGACCCTGTTCCCGATACCGGTGGGCTACTACTTTTTATATTTTTAAATGTTTTTTTATCCTTTTGTTTATAAAAATATTTAAAAATGTATTTTGTAAGTATTTAAATGAAATAAAGGAAATAATAATATAATAATATTTTATTCAGTATTCAATTGGTAAAATATTTACATAAAGTCTATAGAGTATACTAATAGAAATTATATTAGAAATTATACTAAACTAGAAACCCCAGGGAGCAGCTCTCCCTGCGGTTTTACCCGCATAAGTCTCAATCCCATGAAAATATCTGGAAAAATAGTATCCCATGTCCTAATGCAGGTCATGGTCTACCCATGTACCAAATTTCATCCAAATCCGTTCAGCCGTTTTAGCGTGAAAGCGTAACAAACAAGCTTACAAAAATCAAATCTATTCACTTTATAATATTAGTTTAGTTAGCACTTGGCCTGACTTGCGAACTGAACTGAGTACCCCATGGTCTACAGTCACTCTGCAAAAAAAACCTATTCAGTCCCATGTAACGAGGAATCAGCCTATCACAAGACAAAAGAAGAATATTATCTTTCACGATAACCAACATTGTTAATTCAGAAATAGCTATACTTCTTTCTAATGTACAAAAAAGCGTGAACACTTTTTCCGTAAAGTTTTCATCGTTTTCTTTACAGTAAAAGTTAAAAACAATGGATTCAGGCTCTCACAGCGATCATAATTGTCTATAGTTCTCATGTTAGTAACAATACCAAATCAGTTTTCATTTAGAATTTCATTTAAAAAAAGGTTAATAAAATGAGTTGTTTATGTTTATAGACTGCAAATAATTGCTACTTATAACTGATTATTAATGTACTCATTAGTGGCAAAGATATGGGCTCTTTGAGTCGGATTTTGTCTAAAGAGTTTGTGTTCACAATGCTTACATACAACTAACATAACAGTCATGAACATAAATACATTACTATGGACAGATCGGCAATAATATCTGATTTCATGATTAATTAATATCTGAAGGCTAATTCTCGTAATTTAAAAAGTTCAAAATCTAGTCGCAGTCTCATCTCGGCGACAAATAAATGTCTAAAACTTGTCAAAATGTAGGGAAATTATTTTTGACAGATTGAGACTGAGATCAGACTGTGAACGTTCTTAAAATTACGAGAGAGAGGGAGTGGGCCGTAAACCACGACGCGGGCCATTGGGAGATGTCACATGTCACTTATATATATTTGTGCAGAACATTCATATTTTTTCTTTCTTCTAATATTTTTTTAATACACTGTATTTTATGTTAAAAAAATATCTACATCCCTCATAAAGTCGGTAGACTTTATGAGAGATGTAGACATTTTTTGGGAAGAAGAGCAATTCTCGTAATTTAAAAAGTTCAAAATCTAGTCGCAGTGTCACCTCAGCGACAAACAAATGTCAAAAACTTGTCAAAATGTAGGGAAATTAGAAGTATTTTTTGACAGATTGAGACTGAGATCAGACTGTGAACGATCTTAAAATTACGAGAATTACCCCTCTGCTCTTCTTCACACAACACAACATAATCAGCCTATAATGTTCCCACTGCTGGGACACAGGCCTCCTCTCTTCGAGAGAAAATAGACCACGAGGGCCCAGTGCGGGTTGGTTAACTACTCACATACATATTATAACACAGATCGGCCTAGCCTTTTCCCAACTATGTTGGGGTCGGCTTCCAGTCTAACCGGATGCAGCTACCAATATTTTACATGGAGCGACTGCCCATCTGACCTCCACAACCCAGTGACTGGGTAATACGATACCCCTTGGTATGACTGGTTGTCAGACTTTTGGGCTTCTGACGACCCATAAGTCATAACGACTGTCAAAGATCCACGAATGATACTCGGGACCAATAGCTTAACGTGCTTTCCGAGACACGGAGGGGTCTTGGTATGGAAAGATGGTCACCCATCCACGGACTATCCGCGGCAAGTGTAGCTTAACCTTATCGATCGACCCGTGCGGGTGCAAAAAAAAAAACATAATAATATCGCTCGGTAATAATAACAACCGCCCGATAAAATACCGATATTATTGAAAGTTAAGTGCCTATTACATGAACCTCTGTATTTCGATCATTATTAAATAATAATGGCAGTCGAAACCTCCCGAGATATAAAGCGCCTTTTGATCGAAGGAAGTAGGTTATTTAAAGCGGGTAATGCAAAATTTGAAATGGTTTTGGGTAATGCAAACTTATTTTACCAGATTTCTAAAATTTACCGTACGTTGTGAGTGAACCACTTCTGAAGAACGCGATGATTATGGATCGTTGTTATTAGTTAAATATAAATTCGTCGTTCATCTGTTGATTACGTCATAATAAATAGTCATAGAGCCTCGAATATTGCTGCTGAATTTCGCTTTTTAGAATACTGTTAGGGCTGGCCATGACTCGAGCCGCTATCGATGCAGCGCGCTTGCGCATTGTTGTGTAGAAACAATCTGCACGCGTCGCCGCAAACATCCCTGGCGCAATGCAACACCAAACCCCTTTCGTTTTCTGATCGCGATATCGAATCGGACACAAAGGCCTATACGACGCTTGCGAATATTTCTTCCATAAGCTGCATGTGTAGAAGGTTGTACAGAATTCTCTAAAACGTAACGGTACGTCTGCAGTACAACGTGCAAACCTGCCGGCACGTACGGACAGAGCCAGAGCGAGAGCCTCCCATGCTTTCTGTCTTCAACATTCTCTATTCCAATTTATTTGGGGTCAGCGCAATATTTATTTATTTATTATAAAATATGTCTTTTTCTATCCATTATATGTTTCCTATTATTCTTGTTTCTTTCGCTAATAGCGACTACAGGATTGTGTTAAGTGTACAGACGCCAGCACATCAAGCTACTACAATCTGTCATTTTTTTAAAATAGATTTTCAACTTTATTGCTAAAGCATTAAGGTTCAAAGTTGATTGGGAAAATTTGACAGTTTCGGGTAGCTTGACCTGCTGGCGTCTGTACAAGACGAAAAAACACTGCTCTCTACACTTCTTCTTTTTCAAATTGTGATTACTCAGACATTTTTCAAAGCAGCCCAGACGCGTTTATTTACTATTTTCACTGCCTTCCTCCTCCTGCACCGGGATTAAGTAAGGTCTAAGGATGTACTACTATGCTGAATCCCTAAGACATTTAAAGTTCGTTCTCATGCAAGATTGGCAACAATAATATCTAGTTCACCAAAATCAAAAGTCATTTTTATTCAAATTAGGCTAAGAATTACCACTTTTTGAACGTCAAAATTACAAAAGACAGTCCCACAAAACGCTCACTCTTCACCATTTCCTACTGGTTTCGCTGGGCATCTAGTATCATTCCCTTCAAATCGAAACTCATCTATGTTCACTTGACCAAACCAAACAAAATCATCGACCAGCTAAACCAACTAGATCAAACAACCAATACCTAACTAAAAATAAACAAAACATCAGAATCAATACCACCTACATTTCCTACCACCACAAAAACTTCCAGGAGCTTCGGAATGGCTTCAGTATAAACCAATATTAAGTTGACCACAATCAGACCACAGCGGATGCCCGGTTGTTATAAGCTACCGATCGGTGTAATCGCTCGTAATACGTTATGTTTTGGGTACTGTAATGTAATGAGACCTTTTTAGGTGTAATTGGTAAGGTTTTTGAATGGAGAGAGGCGCCTGTGGCTAAATAATAACAGCCGCACAGGTCGATCGATCAGGTTAAGCTACGCTTGCCGCGGTTGGTCTGTGGATGGGTGACCATCTTTACATACCGATACCCCTCCGTGCCTCGGAAAGCACGTTAAGCCGTTGGTCTCGGCTGTCATTCGTGGATCTTTGACAGTCTTGGGGAGAGTCTGGGGGCTCTTGACAATTCAAAGTGCCTGTATTTGGTTTATTTTAAATATTTGTTTTGAGTTTGAGTTTGATAATCACGTAACTACTATTCTGTAACTGAAAAGTCCACAGTGTCTAATGGTGGTACAAATAGGCCGAATACCTACCGAATCAAAAGTGTTTATTATGATTATTATTTATTGTTTAATAGACACCTACAACACTATAGAATTACCATCAGAATTATTACCCATGTTAGAAATAAAGGGGTTTATTATAAACGATGATTAAAGTTAAGTGACATTTAAATGTCAAAAATGTATGGTTAAACAGTCGCTAATCACTATTAATACTTAACTTTAAGCTAAGTTTATAAATAAAGGGGTTAATTGATAATAATGTCTTAGGAATGACTCTGTATTTTCACAATTAAATTACGCAAACCTTTAAAACAACGGTTTTAGATCTTTTGATAGACAATTTTATTGCAAAACAGCTATGGCCGTTACAAAACTGTTTTTTGTGTGAAAAATAGAAAAAAATAATAGTGAAAAATATAAGTTTCTTGATCACAAAAACAACTAGTAGTACCATTTAAAGTAAAGTTATTTTATGGTCTTTATTTTTATACGTATTTTTATCAACTGCTTCTCAACCAGCTCCAAAGGAACTGGTTTCAAGCTCATTACAAATCCACGGACAGTTCTTTCATTCATGAATGAAAGAATTTCTAGTCACGTCTAAGAGTCTGACGTTTTGAATGTTGATCGGACACATCCGTTGTGGAGGCAGGGATAATTAATGTCTTTATGATGGCTGCCATGACTCCTGAGGAACGATGGACATCGACCATCCTCTAACTTGTGAGTGTTTTAAAAGATTTTTAAGGGATTTGGACAAAATTAAGGACAAAAGATTCTGTCTTATCAAGCGGTATCGTGTTACCCATGGGTTGGGTTGTGGAGGTCAGATAGACAGTCGCTCTATGTAAAATGCTGGTATTCAGCTGAATCTGGGTGTTACCCAGGTATTCGGCTGGTGAGACTGGAAGCCGACTCAAACATACTTGGAAAAAGACTGGGCGGGTGATGAGCATGGGCAGAAGTTCCCTTCTGTGAGCTATCATATATATTATATATATACTATGTTTAAATCATTCAAATTGACTTATTATTTTATTATTATTGGTAATTTAGTTGGAATAGTTTCAGAGCCTTCACAAAAAACTTTATAAGACCTCATACTCCCGGTATTTGCTGAGCAGCGAGACCCTCTATCAACCTTGGGGACTGCATACTTTTTGCTGAACCCTAGCTCGTCAAAAAAACACATCTTCAGACATGACCCAAAAATATTAAAGAGAACGAGTTTTGTATTAATCGAAATGGAAGCTTAAAATTAGACGATTATTAACCGTAGATTTCCAGCCGTAACGAATCCTTGCAAATCTAGCTTCCATTTTATAACCCATTAAATTCAGAATAACATCAAACGAAAACCCGTGAACATTTTTAATCAAATAATATGAAACAAAAAATCTTCTAAATCAACGAAATTGATTTGCGAATTCATCAGGCTACCGCATTACGTTGTAATCATCATCAGAGATCATAAAACCCGAAAACAATAATAACTTAGTAAGAAAAAGATAAAAATACAAAAAGTATGGCTGTAGAAAAGAGGGGAAAAAGTTTAAAAAATGATCGATACGGGCGAAAGAAAATAAAAGGTTGTGCACGTGGTCAATTGTTTGAGGTTAGGTTCCGTAGGGAGTTTTTGTTTGTTGTTGATGTTTAGGGTTATGAGGAAAAGTTGTGTTAATGTTAGTATTACTGTTTAACATTAGAAATATTGTAAACGATATACCTATTGACTAAAAAAGAACGTTAAGAAAAAGAAACTTTTATTTATATCGTTGAATAAAGACTGACAGGTATATTCTAAATAAAAATTATGATGAAAAGATTAAACGATATTTTTTTTTCCTTAATCATCACCATATGCCTAGCCTTTTCCCAACTATGTTTGAGTCGGCTATAACTAATCTAATCGGATGCAGCTGAATACCAATGTTTTTTGAAGTGAAAACTTCTTTAGCGGCGTTGTGCCTTTTTTGTGATTGGTAACAAATGTTAAACTCGCGTCAGGACACGTGACCTGATCAGAAATTCGTAAGACGGAGCACACGTCAGGACACGTGACCTGATTGAAAATTCGTAAGACGGAGGGAGTTTTTGTGATGGGTAAAAAATGTTAAGCTCGCGTCAGGACACGTGACCTGACCGAAAATTCGTAAGACGGAGGGAGAGTAGACCACATTCCAAAATATCAAAAAAGCATAACGTTAATATTCAAGTTTTCACTTCTGCCGGCACACCCGGAGTGCAACTCGTGGTTTTTTTTTACTTAATGCTTTTATTATTTTGTAAACGGCAATCAAATAGATTGAGAAATTCACTGATTTCATGTTTTTTTGTTATTGAAAAACCAGTCTAGTTTAAATTAAAACTGAACAATAATAGTAAAAGAAGCCACCTAGAAGTAGTTGTTCCGGGTCTGGCTGTTTGTGTATGTGAGTTTAAATGTTTGTAAACGCACCCATGATACAGGAGAAATTCCTAGAGTGGGGCAAAGTTTAAAAAAAAAAAACTAAGAATGTAATGCAAACATCGCTCATAGTTAACAATGCAGTAGAATTACATTAACATTATACCAAATATAGATCCGCCATTAATTTTTCATAAGAACACCGTATAATTGGCGTATTAATTAATAAACACCTAATGAGTATTTTACGAACAACACATTAAGAATTTTATTTCTTTAATTCTTCACTAACTTTTGCTCGCGGCTGCGTCCGCGTGGGTCTTAAAACTACTTATAAATTAATTTAACTGACATTAATTTACCTGACATTAAATAGGACAGCACCAGAACTATGCAAATTATTCCAGTGCTTCACAAGAGGACACTCCACCTTCTCTGTTATAGTATTTAGAAGGCCATTGGGGCTGCCCCGCACACGAAATATCAGGGAGGCCACTCTCTTGCGCACAATAGCTCTACAACTTTAATTTAATAATTTATTAAAAGTACCCTATTTATGGTAAATCTTTGGCGGTGCAGCAAGTGGCGCCATCTAGCTTTGTTACCAAGTTACTGGAATTAAGGTCGCATAAGAGTGGCGCTAGCTAGCGACAGTCACTCTAGCAGAGCGATGGTGGCGTGGTTTCTGAAATCTTACCACGTCCACGACGAACTGCTATATTCCAGCACGATCCTGATGATATTGAAGCTGATGAACCACTAATACCTTGACCACTTTTGGTAAAGGCTATCATCATCATCATCATCTGCCTAGCCTTTTCCCAACTATGTTGGGGTCGGCTTCCAGTCTAACCGGATGCAGCTGAATACCAGTATTTTACATGGAGCGACTGCCTATCTGACCTCCACAACCCAGTTACTGGGTAATACGATACCCCTTGGTAAGACTGGTTGTCTGGTTTTGGCAAAGGCTATCCTGTGCCAAAATATTTTTGCCAAAGTATGACCTACTATTATGTATACAGGGTTATTTTTCAAAGACCAGCCAAATTTAAGGATGTGGTACAGACCATCAAACTGAACAACTTTCTCCATGGGACCAACATCGTAATCGCGAATAAAAATTCAGCCGTCCCATACATTTAGGTCGAGTAGGTATTGAAGTTTTCTATGGGACAGTTGATAAAATTTTCGCGATTACGCTATTTGTCCCATGGAGAAAGTTGTTCAGTTTGATGGTCTGTACCACATCCTTAAATTTGGCTGGTCTTTGAAAAATAACACTGTATATAGAGCATTAGCTTCTGTCGGCGATATCCCATCGTGTCGCATCCCATCGCTCGCCCGTGCTACAAACTCGTTTTTGCTTAGTATTATTTCAGACGTTTTTTCTCTTTACTCGTCTCCTATGGGTCGTAGCGCGATGTTAAATAGCCTATAACTTTCCTCAAGAATTGGGCTATAGAATTCAAAAAGATTTTTTCAAATCCGACTGGTAGTTCCGGAGATTACCTCCTACATACAAACAAACAAATTGTTTATAATATATATTAGTATTAGTATAGATAGCATAACTCTTCGCTGACACGAGCGCAAAGGACAAAACATAGTTTTTCTGAATAAAAGTACAAAAACTACAGTAAGTTTCTTTTCAATCATTCAAAAAAGGTGTTAATCACTCTGTCTCTGTCAACTTTAAACGATTAACTAAAATTTAATGAATAATACAATGATGTCTTAATTTATGCTAAGAACAACTAATTTTACTTCATCTTCGTGCCTGACTTTTTAGTATAAACCTCTAGGTAATTAGTATACCTACTGAATTAATTACCTAGTAGGTAAATTAAAAATCATAAAAAAAAAATTTATTGAAATAAATTCGTGTTACAAAAACCTATGAAGCCTCTGAAACCCAAACTAGGTGAAAACCTGTACATCAGATTCCGGCGCCTTCTCCCGATTCATACATTATACAAATGCTACTATTATTTTTATAATGCCAACTAGCTTCAGCCCGTGACTGCCCTCGTGAAATTTCTTGTTCCCCCGACCCACCCCATCGCATTGCATCGCCCGCCCGCGCTGTCACTTCGTTTTCGCTTAGCGATCTTTCTGGCTTTTTTTTTTCTTTTTGTTCAGCTCCTAAGGGTCATAGCGTGATGTTAATAGCCTATGGGCTTCCTCAAGAATTTGGCTATCAAATGCAAAAAGGATTTTTAAATCCGACTAGCTGTTCCAGATATTAGCGTGTTCAAACAAACAAACTCTTCAGCTTCATTATTAGTTTAGATATATTTGTGCGCTTTTATTATTCCTAACGTCACGATTATCATTCTTATAGTCCACGTCCATAAAATGTATTGAAAAACGCGCATGTTATAGCGTTATTATCATCTGTCATCACCTGCCTAACCTTTCCCATATGTTGGTCAGCTTCCAGTCTAACTGGATGCAGCTGAGTACCAGTATTTTACATGGAGCGACTGCCTATCTGCCCTCCACAAATCAGTACTGGGTAATACGATACCCTTGGTAAGACTGGTCGTCAGAATGCTAAAGATCCACGAATGACAGCCGGGACCAACGGCATATCGTGCTTTCTGAGGCACGGAGGAGTCTTGATATGTATGTAAAGACCCATCCACGGACCCATCCACGGACCAACCGCGGCAAGCGTAGCTTAACCTGATCGATCGACCCGAGCGGCAGTTATTACTGAGCCACAAGCCCCTCACGTTATAACGTTATCGCGGACGGTAATTTAAAAGCTGCTGCAAACTGCTTCATATATTTCCATACATTTTACTTCCCTGAGTTATCGTGATGACGTGACGTCCACGTCCACATCGTCATGTTACAAATAAATACAAATAAAAGCGCACAATAGCTTTGACATATTCCAAAGTCCAATCATACGAAAAAAGATTGTAACTCACTTTAGGGAACCCCAAAATACAAATTTAGAAAAAAAAGAGCAGTTCTAATTTGAATCTGTGAGCGGAAGCTGTTGGGTCGCGGTGCGCGTAACGAATTTCGGTATCATTAAGTTTCTTACTTCTTTATATCTTATTTGAACGTAGGGCTCGCACGAAAGAAAGACATTCAAGTATCGTACTTAATATTATAAACGCAAAAGTTTGTATGGATGGATGAATAAATGTTTGTTACTCTTTCACGCAAAAACTACTGAACGGATTTGGATGAAATTTGGCACACAGATGGTTTATAACCAGGAATAACACATAAAATACTCTTTGTCCCGAAATTCCCACAGGATCGAAACTTATGCGAGTGAAACCGCGGGACGCAGCTAGTAAAACATATATTAGAATAGAATAGAATATTTTTATTTTCAGACCGGAGTCCATAGGGTTAGTAACAATTTTAACTTAAAATCTAGTGTTAGTAGATTACAGGCACATAAAAATATACAATTAAATTTCGGCATGGAGCCGCATCCACCTCCGCAACATCGGGGATTCCCACCGATCAACGAATACACCGAGAATACTGTTGGTGCCGCCGCGAACACGAGACATCAGGGATGCACATCTGTTCCTAATAATAGCGACAAAACCATCAATATTATTCTCTGCAAACATCCCTGACGCACTACATCGCCACGGCAGCCGCAGCAGCACTCTCAGTGCATTATTATATTGAACGAGTAGGTCGCTGTATGCCCTCTGAGTGAAATTGACCCACAGGCTGCACGTGTAAAAAGACTGACAGTAATGACATAAATATTAAGAAAGCTCGTTCCATAATTATTTAGCGTTGTAATTAGGAAAAATACGGAAAAAAAAGAAAAACCGATAAGGACATTATCTAGTCATAAGAGACTGTACAGAAGTGAAAGCTAAAAGCGATCGGAAAACACTTTAACGCAGCCAGCATTGCATATAATGCGCTTTAGCATTATTAGCCTATAATGTTCCCACTGCTGGGACACAGGCGTCTTCTTTGTGAGAAGGAGTGGGCCATAATCCATCACGCGGGCCCAGTGCAGGTTGGTAGATGTCACATATCTTCGAATTTTTGGTTCTAGGACAGGCCGGTTTCCTCACGATCTTTTCATGGGGAATGGGCAGCTAGCTTCAACTTTCTGACTAACTGACCGACAATTTAATTTTGACAATTCAAAAGTGCCTGAAATGGTTTAATTGAAATAAATGATTTGAGTTTGAGTTTTGAGTTTCCTTCACCGTTTTGAGAGCAGTGGTGATGAAATGAAATACACAAAGTAAAGTGCCTGCCTGGGTTCGAACTCACGACCTACAACTCGTAAGTCGCAGCCGGTGATGCCACGAGGCTGTCTAAAAGCGCGCGGGCTGGCGATATCGTCAAAGTCGCGGGAAACAGGTACCTAGTTGTTCTGGGTCTGGCTGTTTGTGTATGTGAGTTTAAATGTTTGTGAACGCACCCACGATACAGGAGTAATTCCTAGTGTGCGGCAAGATTTTTTTTTTTTTAAACAAAACCCTCATTGATGGACGCACAGAACCGGGAAGTATGGCTGAAGAAAGGGCAGGCTTATATCCAGCATTGGGTCATTTCGGACTCAAATGATGATGACTATTAATTTTTCTCCTCTAAATTCTTTCTCAATGTTCACGAGATCAACGCCAAAAAAAAGCTTGCATACTAAAAAACATACTTTTTGTCTGTTGCGTACCAGCCCTACTCCAACACCCGTTGCCTGATACCTTGATACCAACGGATCCTTCGACTGATTAGTTTTATTTGTTTATTTCTAACTTAGATTATGTTGTTCTTACATAACGATGTGGTTATGTTCATTGTTCTCTATGTCAAATGATAATAATGTGGTTTAATGTTTATATAGTTATTATTATCTGCTTCTGTGAGTTGTAATTGTGTGGGTTTTATATTAAGGGGCGTTGATGTAATTATTATTATTTTATGATTTATTATTAGTGCATGATCTTTGGGTTTCAATGACTTAAACATACAGTCACGAGCAAAAGTATGTATACACTCGGCTTTATTCAAAAGCGATTTACTCCTTTATTTTTTGATTAAATTTTATGTTGTTACGAACATAGCATTTTCGAACCGGTAACCGGTCATAGCATTTTCGGTTTATGTAATGTGTCGTATTTCAACAAAAATCCAAAAGAAAACCGAAATTTCACAATTGAAAGTTGCCAAGTGTTGACATATTGGTGTTCGTGACTGTACACGAGCCAATTGTATTTTTTGTGATAGATAATTTGTATGGCATATCCAGAATGCTTATTTTGGAGTTATTCGACGGTTGATTCTTCATAGAACCATTTTTTTATAGTAAAATCTATTCTTTTTTTGGATGTGTCATGTATTTTTTTTAAATCTACTATTAAACTACAGTATACAGGAGAAAACAGTGAAGGAAAACATCGTGAGGAAACCGGCATGTCCTAGAACGAAAAATTCGAAGACATGTGACGTGTATGTTTGCATTTTTGGTTCTAGGACTACCAACCAGCACTGGGCCCGCGTGGTAGATCACGGCCCACTCCTTCTCATAGAGAGAAGGCCTGAGTTCCAGCAGTAGGAATATTATAGGCTGATTATGTATTGTCTCTACTTCCTCTTTTTAATCCATCCAAAGGTTGTCTTTAAAAGATCGCTCAGTGATAAGACTGGCCATTGTGTCACCCTTTGTAAAATTTCTATAATTATGAGTATTTTATATTTAATCCTACCAATATAAATGTATAATTAAATATAATGTTAGAATGTATATTTTTTTTTAACTTCTAGTATTATTTTATTATTTCAAGTTAAACAAATATCAACTAACACTAATATACTATATACAAGTATATAATACGAAAAAATATAGAAAAAGGCAGGAGCTCATTGGGCATCAAAAAATTCGTCCGCATCACTGTCAATGGGATAAGTGCCCAAAATGGCAGCATTACCACGTTGGGTGGCAATGCTGATTCTTTGGGCTAAAAATAGGCCAGCCTTCTGGTCAAGTGAGGAAAAAAAAATAGTAATAAATACTAAAATACTAATTAGATATGTCGATGTTTAAATGTTTACATAACACATAATCAGCGTATAATGTTCCCACTGCTGGGACACAGAGCTCCTATACATGTTTGTTACTCATCATTACAATCATTATTTCAGCTGAAAGATGTCCACTGGTCAAAGGCCTCCTCGAAGCACCGCCACTTCGACCGGCACCCGAATTGCGTAACACACGATCAATCGGAATCTGAATCATTTTTGAAGCCAATTGCTAATCCATTGCTTCATAAGTTCGAAAAATTTGTCTGCTCAATACGTAAATAACGCAATGAATGTTGTTGAACTGTCAAAATGAAACCGATTCCGATTGATCGTGTGTTACGCAATTAGGGTGCAGTTCTGTACTTCTCGCATCCAGCGGATGTTACTCAATCTCGCAAAAACGGCTGAACGGATATGGATGAAATTTGGCACACAGATAGTTTATAATCTGGATTAACACATTGCATACTTTATTGAGTACGTTCCCGTGAGATGGTTTCCGACCTCCAAAAGCTAATATTTAATAAATTCTACCTATTACCGATTGGAAAACGTAAAAATAATGATTCGTGATAACAATCAAATAGCCGCAGTTGCGTTTCAAATCATATCAATTCAATAATCAAAGCATTTTACCGTCTCTTTCCATTAAACGGCAAAGGACGGAGACAGACAAGATTTATAGACTATTAATTTATTCAAACCAAGTTTTTTTTATAAATAAGATTTATTGCAGATCAGTTGCACGTCATGCGTGCAATTCTGTAGAATCTGATGATGTAATTAGCCATAGTCATAACTGATGAGGTTATATCCTGTCAATAGGTATGTTAGAATACGGAAAATGGATGCTCAAGCGCATTCCAGGACAATCTTCGTCATCCTTTTTATCTATCTACTAGCTGCGTCCCACGGTTTCACCCACATAAGTTTCGATCCCGTGGTAATATCGGGATAAAAAGTATCCTATTATGTTAATCCTGGTTATAAACCATCTTTTTTTTTCAGGATGGGAAATCATCAAATGACCCCTCCCGCTCTGGGTGGAGCAGAAAGGAGTGTCAGACTCTTACTGACTAAAACCCACCCGTGTTCCTTCCTTAGCCCTGTATGTTTCAGGGCAGCGGTAACCCTTTCGGACGATCCCGCTACCCGTTATAAACCATCTGTGTGCCAAATTTCATCCAAATCCGTTCAGTAGTTTTTGCGTGAAAGAGTAACACACATCCATCCATCCATCCATCCATCCATACAAACTTTCACGTTTATAATATTAAATAGTAGGAAGTAGGACACTAATAATTAAGTTGAAGAGTTTGTTTGAACGCGCTAATCTTTAGAACTACCAGTCTAGCGCAACTCTTGAGGAAGGTTATTAGCTATTTAGCATCACGCTATGCCCCTTAAGAGCCGAGCAAAAGGAAAAAGGCAATAAAGTAATAGACCAAAAAATGTCATGTGGACGAAGTCCCGGACAGGAGCTGATACAATATAAAAACAGTCGCCAAACTATCTGTCTGTTAGTGCGCTTACAACTATAGAATCACTTACCTACTCATCGTTTTTACGTGTTTTTGGTTTCAATTCATAAACGTGATCTCTGGCCAGCACCCTAATTGCGTAAGACACGATCAATCAGAATCGGTTTCATTTTGACAGTTTAACAACATTCATTGCGTTATTTACGTGTTGAGCAGACAAATTTTTCGAACTTATGAAGCAATGAATTAGCAATTTGCTTCAAAATGATTCAGATTACTATTGATTGTGTGTTACGCAATACGCAAGGAGATGCAAACCATAGGTTTTGTTGTTCCCCACTGTCATGTTTCGAGGTGTTAAGAGCGCGTATAAAGCAAAATTACCAATCTTATATTTGATTTTACATGAAAAATTCCGGACCAAATCTTAAAATAAAAATGTATGAATAACTACATGATATTTCCGAGGGTTCACTTTGATCAAAAACATAACATTTCCTCTATAGAAAAAAATCACGAAGTAACCTCTAATTCTCATATTTTTCCGTTTTGTACTCAATACGATAATGCCTATTGCGACAAAAATTTGATAATTAATTATATTTGTACAAGAGTAAGGGCTGTGCTTAGGCATTTTATGTAATTCCTTTTAGTTTTGGATTTATTACGATAACAGTTTTGGCGCATACTACGTTTGTTTTTTTTTCTATTCTAAAATTTTACTGGCTTTAGGCGCGCTCTTAACACCTGCTATGGTCCTCCAGACCTCATTTCGGCCAAGGCGGCCGAATCTCAACGGAGAATAGCCTGAGACGCGGTAAGTAATTTTTTATTAGTATTTAGTACCTACTATAAGTAGAATATTATTATTTAAAAAAATAACTAACTATGGACAAATAATCAGCTGAGGGGCCCGTGGCTAAATAATAACAGCCGCACAGGTCGATCGGTCAGGTTAAGCTACGCTTGCCACGGTTGGTCTATGGATGGGTGACCATCTTTACATACCGAGACCCCTCCGTGCCTCGGAAAGCACGTTAAGCCGTTGGTCCCGGCTGTCATTCGTGGATCTTTGACAGTCGTTACGGGTAGTCAGAAGCCCGATAGTCTGACAACCAGTCTTACCAAGGGGTATCGTATTATCCAGTAACTGGATTGTGGAGGTCAGATAGGCAGTCGCTCCATGTAAAATACTGGTATTCAGCTGCATCCGGTTAGACTGGAAGCCGACCCCAACATAGTTGGGAAAAGACTAGGCAGATGATGATTAAGTAGGATATTAATATTTAAAAAAATAACTAACTATGGACAAATAATCAGCTATCGCTTAGTATGGGAATGGCCTGAAACACAGGTTTTTATTTGGCCTAGCTCAGGCAGGTCGCCACAAGTTATAATGTCAGTACCAACGCACCTTTCATAGGTAATTAGAAACGTATACATTAATATAGCTTTATATTAGTATTTAAGCCAATCTGTTCAGAACTTGGTACTACTAAGTATTTATAAGTTTGTAAATGTATTACTTTGTAAAAGGACCTAAATAAATTTTATTTATTTATTAGATATCCTTGTGATCAAGTGTGTTCGCAGACACAGGTGCACTCTTTTCCCTCTCTCCCTTAATCCGATGGGACAGCAATCCGACACGACCGGAGAGAGATCAAGCGCAGGGTCAACGGCGGTCAGTCACCTACTACCTAATGCTCATCATGCTGGCGAAGTGATTCCTTCTTCTAGGGTGTCGTCACGAGATCTTAAAACGACACAGAAACGTATAACCTCCCTTTTTTTTAGAAGCCGGCTAAAGCCGTCTTTTGTTGTATTATTAGATTGTAACCACTCACCTAACTAGTTAATTTGATTTTTCCTTAAATTGCAATAGTAATGTTATTTTTTTTTTCTTTCTCTTTCTTTTTCTTTGTTAATTTATTAAAATAGTAATGTTAATTTGACGGCACGGTTGGCGCAGTGGTTAAGCGATTGACTGCTGCGCTGCGTGTCGCGGGTTCGATTCCCGCACGGAACAAATATTTGTATGACCTACATGTATTTGTTCCGAGTCTGGGTGTTTTTCTATCTATAATATGTATGTATTTACAAAAAAAAAAATGTATATAAGTAGTTTATCAGCCATCTTGTTACCATAACACAAGCATTAGGTTGCTTAGCTTGGGACTAGATGGTGCTGTGTGAAAGGTCCAGGGAGATTATTATTATTATTCCAGGGAGATTATTAATTTCATAAATAATAATGTTAATAATTTGTATTGTATGCCCAAAAGGCAGGACATAGCTGATCAACATCACTGTAATTCTTAACACCTGTAGGTATCTATTTCTGTACCTATGATCCACAATAAACATAATTGATTGATTGATTGATTAAAAAGCATTGCGCTGTTGTAAAAAGATTATCAACTTGGCAGGGTTGGTGGTGATTCGAGGACATATGACATCTACCAACCCGCACTGGGTCCGCGTGGTGGATTACAGCCTACTCCCTCTTACCGAGAGGAGGCCTGTGTCCCAGCAGTGGGAACATTATAGGCTGATTATGACGTTTCGCGGTAAGACAACCATTTTTATCTCCTCTAGCGGTTAGAACATTTACAAAATTACGTTTAATTTTACTCAACAAGGTGCATGAATGTTAATTTTTTATCTTTCAACAGAAACTGGCCTTCTCTGACCCACAGACCACATACCATGACCTATAAATGCCAAACAAGGACCCCTGATTTAACACTAAACCGCCTACCGTCCAACAAAATAAAAAGTACCAAGTATTTGTTTAAAATGTTGAAGGAGTAAAATATATTGTAAGACGGTACCTCCCTCGGGATTTCTGTGTGATGATGTATTTACGATGTTCAGACGAGACGGACCCGAGACGAGAATGAGTGTGGAAAGAATAGATGTGCTGTATTTATGGTGGTAGTTTTTATGGTACCGCATTTTTCGGTTTACGTCCGCGGGGGAGGGTTACATTGACATAAGTGTGACTCTGGCGGTTAAGAGCGGATATGTAGTACTGAATCTAAAATTCAGATAAACGTGAAAATGGATCAAGTTTTATATAAAACTGTCTGCTAAATAAATAAACTGGAACTTACCCAAAGCCAAAATGTCGTGTAGCGACAAGTAAAACTAAGCTTTAAAGTTAAAGGTAGGATTAAATTAAATAAAGGGAGGTAGAAAACAATTAAGATGTATTTACAAGTAAAAGATGGAGATGGACTGAAGAGTGGTGTGTAGTAGCGGGATCGTCCGAAAGGGTTACCGCTGCCCTGGAACATAAAGGGCTAAGGAAGGAACACGGGTGGGTTTTAGTCAGTAAGAGTCTGACACTCCCTTCTGCTCCTCCCAGAGCGGGAGGGGTCATTTGATGATTTCCCATCCTCAAAAAAAAAAAAGAGTGGTGTGTAGTATATGGAGGTGGGGTGTATGGATGACGATACGTGATAGGTGGGTTGAGGAGGCTGAGGTGGAGATCCAGGTGGAGCTGAGGAGGTAGACGCGAGGCAGGTGCTGGCGACAGGTGCAGGTACAGATGCAAGTTCAGGTACAGGTACCCAATGGCGTAACACACTATTAATCTCAATCTGAACCATTTTGAAGGATATTACTAATCCATTGCTTCATATGTTCGAAAAATGTGTGTGCTCAACAATGTAAATAACGCAATGAATGTTGTTGAACTGTCAAAATGAAACTAACGCTGTTTTGGCAATAGGCTCGCCCTCTATTACTTGGACTTAAAACATAACTGGCCAAATGTGTGTGTACTATAGGTTCACCTCTGCCCTACCCCACGTGGAAGCAAGGCGTGATGTTATGCTATCCAAAAGTAAGTCAGTTCAAACTCTCGATTTTAAAATGTAATTTAACCTCACTACAACAGTTACAAACATTTCAACTTTGTTACTCAACTAACGAGCTATGCTCGGAGTCTCTTTGATGGATAAAATCAGGAACGAAATTATCTGCAAAAGCAGAGTAAGCAAACTGAAGTGGCAGTGGACTAGCCATGTTTGTCGAAGGACTGATGGCCGGTGGAGCAGACGAGTCCTGGAGTGGAGACCGCGTATTGGCAAGCGTAGTGTGGGACGCCCCCCAGCTAGATGGACAGACGACCTAAAGAAGGTGGCTGAGACAGACTGGATGCGGAAGGCGGAGGACAGGGTGTTGTGGCACAGCCTGGGAGAGGCCTATGTCCAGCAGTGAACTGCGATAGGCTGCGTTGATTGACCCAACTAACGGAAAAGAAATGGTAGATTTTGTGTGTTTTTTTTTTAAATTTATTCATTATCTAAGTAAAACCATGATAGTTTAATAACCTGGCATATCTAATCCTACAATACTCTTCGAAAAATCAAGACCATCAATACCCAACACAAAGACTTAACCCATAAACTGCAGAAGGGTATAAATTGTACCGTTTATTACACTGTAAACTTCGAACTCATTAAATATCGCAATAAAATAATATTTAAGTATCAACCACGTATCCCACGGGTTAAACAAATATTTTTCTCGTTTTTTTGGGACATAATATGAACATGATTCATTAGATTTCATTGAGTAAAAGAACGTATCTGCATAATTATCAATATTTGTCTGTGATTTGATCGTAACGTTTTTGAACACGTGACGATTTTACCAAAGTTGTCGACATAGCTCACAGAATAAGCAAGCTGAAGTGGCAATGGGCCGGCCATATTAGCTGTAGAACCAATGACCGTTGGAGTAGACGTGTTCTTGAGTGGAGATCGCAAATCGGTAACCGTAAGGTGGGACGCCCTCAGGCTAGGTGGAGTGACGATCTTCGCAGGATGGCTGGTAGCAGCTGGATGAGAGTTGAATAGCATGCAATAGAAGATGTCCAGCAGTAGACTGCTATAGGCTGGTATAATGATGACGATTTTACACTCAATCCAGGCGGTCTATTCTGTAAATTCTCACCGTGAGTACTTACATAGGTGAAGTGAATTTGTATTCTACCTGCCGATCGATTCTATAAAAATCTCACCGTGAAAAGTTAGGTGAAGTGAGCTTAGAGTGAGCTGTCAGTAGTGTCAATCCCTAGCATTAGTTGGAATGATAGCTCACTCCACACTCACTTCACCTAAGTTTTACGGTGAGATGGTTATAGAATCGCAGTGCTGATGAGTGACACTATTGACAACTCACACCACGCTCACCTCCCCAAAGTTTTTACAGTGAGATTTATGCAGAATAGCAATGCTTATTAAGACATATTTTTTACTAAGGAACGTCTATCTATACTAATAATAAAGCTGAATATTCTGTTTGGTGTTTGAAAAAATCTTTTTGCATTCGATTCCAATTCTTGAAGAAGGCTTTATGCTATTTAACATCACGCTAGGACCTTTAGGCGCCGAGCAAAAGAAACAAAGCCTGGAAGAATGCTAAGCGCAAAGGAAGTCACATAGCGTGCAGTACGATGAGACGGAGTGGTTCAGGGGAACAAGGAATTTCACGCAGACGAAATCGCGGTAGAAACTTGTTAATTAATAAAACTAACTTTTGAAGGCCACTAAGGTAAGTATTTTAACCAATAAAACGGTTTTAAGGTCTTACAATTAAGCAAATAACCAATCTAATATCTACAGATTTCAAATTCACATCTACGAGTAGTGTCGCAAAAAATTCTATGTTTTAGTCTAGCGCCATCTTCCGTAGAAGTCTAAGTATCATTTTGAGTCTATCCAAGCAAATTTCTAAGCAACCTATGAACTTGGTTCTGAGCCTCACGAAGAGTTTCTTTCTCGAACATGATTGGCTTTCCATGTTAGATTTTTTTTCAATATTATTCTTTAATAAAAATAGATTAGGGTTTATTTTTAATTATAAGGAAGATAAACAAGGATAAAGGAAAAATGTATGATATATCCCTTCTAAAGTATGATATCATCAACATATATTTGCATGTCAATCATACACAGATATGTTCTTAGATCAGTTATGATATTTATGTCAACAGGTGGTTTCATATGTCATAGAAAATAACAGGAAATGTGCTTTTATAGATAAACTATTATTAGAACTATTAACTAGAAACGAGTCATTTTGAATTAATTCATTAATTAAGATAGACCAATTAACAAGAGATGATGTTCATTGGTGTTTTTACGAACTAGTTTATATTAACATTAAAAAGAAATTAATGAAAGTTCAAAACACTTACCCAGTTTACATTTTACAGGTAATTGTAGACACCAATGATAATTAAAAACCCAATTTCAAGCCCACTCGTCCTTTAAAAACCGCCATCTCACAAATTCCCACCAAAAGTAACCATCCAATCAAAGATTTGCAATCACAACATAACCTGACTCGAAGAAAACACTAAACTACACTCTAAACTCACGAAAAGTACTCAAAAACCTGTATTTTTTCACACAAAACCTGTCAAAAGTACCACAAACAGTGGGAGTCGGAGGGAAATTAAGTCGATACGTAATTAAAGCTGGCACAACGCACACATACAAAGGATCGACATAAAAATGCCCGAGAGAAAAAAAAAGTATAGGTTTAAAATTTACCCGGTATAAATTTGTGTTTTTTTCCATCCACCTACTTATGTATGGGGGCATGCGCAGTAAAGGGTTAAAAGTGGATAACCCAACTAAATTTCGAAGTCTACTCTTATAGAGACAGTTGGAGTTTCGCAAGGACTATTCAATTTGGTTAGGTTATAATTTGTAATTAGTTCTTCGGTCCTCCGCTTCAGTTTGAGCGCTGTTGCGGCTCTGGAACGTATTTCAGTGTCACTCGATATGGCCTTCTTGCAAATAAGATGGATTTTAATCGCTTATATCACTTGTTAAAATTGTGTTTAGTAATCGCCTTATGTTAAATCACGTGAAATATTGATATCTTCCAGGCTAAAGTGACAAACAAAAGCCTGACGTCTGAATCTGCAATAGGTAACTGTCAAGGATACAATTTAATGTGGTAATTAGGTAGTTATTAAGGAAAGTATTACCATCAGCCTCAGTTAATAATGTGGCAATATTATTAGATTTAGGTAACAATATCAGTGACTACTATAATCTAAAATCTCTTAGACTGCTGTTGGCCGGGGTGGTTTTAGTAAGGTAAAAATCCCACACTCTCCGACGTCACTCCCCGGAGGTCAGGTCGGGTGCCTTGTGAAGGGAAAAAAAAAGATACCTACCCTTAATTTCTTTCTTTTTGTTATATCTCTTTTTTACCCTATTACTGCATTTTTTCAATTTAATTAGGTAAATAGTTACTTAGTTTGTGAAACACCAAAGAAATGCTGGAATAGCTTCACAATTTAACATGGCTGCCGAATCAAGTACTCCGGTACTCGATACTTTATCTAAGTCCCAGAAATATCGCACACTTACAAAAATAGAGCCATCGTTACAACGCAATGTCAGGTCTTGTCCATTGATTTCTACGCCATTCGCTCCAAGTGCGAATCCATCATAAATTAATGTTAAAATCATGTAAAATACATTCAAGTGGATGTATTCTAGTTATTAACATAAAGTTTTGTTCAATTTTGAAGATAAAAAAGTGGAAAAATGTAAAAAGGTGAATGTTTTGTTTGCCAAAATAAAGCCAAAAGTGGGTGTGATACTTCGTGTGATAATACAAACAATGTTGCAGTAAAAAGATGGACCAGAAAGGAGTACTAAAATGCCAAATAGTAAATATTTTTGAGCAATAGTGATTTTATAACATTGCTAACTGGGTTTCTATAACCTCCTGATCGGTTAATCAACATGTTTCCACAAATAACAGTCCAGAACTTAATACGAATGTTGTTTATTACATTATTTATAAGCATCGTACTGGAATTTATTCCAATGGTGATATATATGAAGAAACTATTGAAGAAATACGTTCTATAAGAACTTCGGAAATGGATGACGAAGAAGTTGTAAATAAGGTGGATTTTAATTTTGATAACTTTTTATAAAAAACGGAGGTTCGTCTTTTCGTTTCGATGGTGCATCTACTGCTTGGGCCCAGTGGCTACATTTATTGTGGAGTCAGAGGCATTGATTAGAATGTCAAGGTGAAGGGACATTGGGGGCAGTCTAGAAGATGGGGCATAGTCTGTTTAGGAGCACTGCACTCGCATTGGATGTTGGATGGTGATAATGCCCCAAGGAAGATAAGAAAATATAATGGAAAATCAAAATCTTTGTGCAAGAGTGATAAAAATTGTGATAAGACCTTGTGAAGGCAACCAGGTTGATATAGCTTACCTATTCGTGGTTGCTATGTTGCCACGATTAACAATTCGTCATTTTATTTGTGTAATATTTTTTACATTGTTTGTAAGTATTGTGCATGATGACAAAAAACCGATATTTTCAAGTCTTGTAATTAAAATTTTTTGATATTTTTTTTTGAGAAGTTCTTTTAGAATTTCAGGAATGTGAAAGAATTATAAGTATCTAAAGTATCTAGGTACAGCAGTTCAAATAAGATTGTTATATAATCATCTAAAATATGCTGTTTCTTACTTAATATATTCATGATAATCAAAGAAACCGTAATACAGTCTTACAAATGAGGTGGATTTTAATTTTGATAACTTTCCTATATCAAGTTTATTTTTAATATACAGGAAAAAACGAATAACCAGTGCGCAAACTGAAACTATGAAATGCAGCATATGATTGTAGACCTCCCAGCGATGAAATTTTTCAACGGTAAAAAATATCTGTTGTCAAAATGTTTTTTTTTTAATATTTATTTTTTTTTAATAACCGAGAATAGAATCATAACATGCCGAATTCATGGTTCAGTTTTCGCACTGGTTAAAATGGTTTCCTGTATGTTCATCTATATATTTCTGTATTCTCTCAGAAAACAACACAAAAAGTTGACGCAATAGGAACTAATCTAATCGTCAACTACCTAAACCATCTTTAAAAAAAACTAAAATTGACTTGTCAATCTGTCACCACATTCTAAGCTTAACAAGATACCGAAAAAAAAACGCAACGACCACAAAAGACACCGCTCGCCAGCGCCATCTAGTAACGGCTCATGCAAACTGTTTTTTCTAAAGCTTTTTCAGGCGGTGTACTGAAAGCGAGGTATGAAAAAACTGCGAGAGGGCGCAACGTGAGGTTCCGGCTGGTTTAGAAGTAATGACGGAGGAAAAGAAAGAAATGGTGTATACAGAAATATGGTAGATAAAGAGGAATAAAAGGCTTAAGTATCTTTAGTTTAAGTTGTACAGACGCCAGCACATCAAGCTACCAGAAACTGTAAAATTTTCCCAATCAACCTTGAACCTTAATGCTTTAGCGATAAAGTTGAAAATCTATTAAAGAAATTTGACAGATTGTAGTAGCTTGACGTGCTGGCGTCTGTACTTGAAGCTTAATATATTTTAAGGTATTTTTATTGACAAAATGGAAATAATAGTTCGTAAAGAACAAAACCCTATACGTATATAAACTCACGTCGTATTCCCATGGGGGTAGGCAGAAGCTGCAGAACGCCACCGGCTACGGTCCTTACATACTGCTTTTGCCTCGCGTAAGTTTATACATCAGAGGGGTAATTCTCGTAATTTAAAATGTTCAAAGTCTAGTCTATGAATTTTTTTGATTAAATGTTGTCCCTTCGGGGGACCGCCTAATTATTAGCCTAACGTTCTGTTAAAGTTTAAAATAGTAGCGGTCCCCCGACGGGATAACATTTAATTAAAAAATTTCGTACGTACTTACGTAGGGTCATAATTTAAAGGTTATTTTTTTCTTGTTATAGGGTTTCACGTTTATACCTTTTTTGTTCTATTTGTGGTTATTTTGTCAATAGTTTTTTATAAAATTGTTTTAAGCTTTTCACATTCATACTATTTTTATTATTGTTTTGTGTCGGGGGTTTTTTAAATTTTTAATTTAATATAAATAATCGTCATCTAATGACGAAGTATGCAGATATAGAATAAATAAAAACATAACAACAATGTACGAAATTAATAGCAAACAAAGCAAAAGCTTAGGTAGACATATAAAATAAGTTAAATACAGCTGGCCAATTTGACACCGAGTTCAATTTGACAACCTCTTAAGTACTGATTATTCACTTTGTGAGAAACACAAACAATTATTAAGAAGCGAACTACTGTGTGAATGTGTTTGTGTGTGCTAGCATAGTGCGTGCACGTGTTTGTTTGCTTATGTCGGACAAGTAGGTATAGTCTCAGAGACCGTTGATCATTTATAAATTTTAACCGACGATAAAAAACGGAGGAGGTTATCAAGTCGACGCGAATATTTTTTTTTTATGTATGACCTCGCATTGTTTTTTTCAGAGTAGACCTTTTTTGATAATTCTTGTTGGAAAGGGTATACCTCAAAGTTAGTCCCATATAAATTTGGAGAAAAAAAAATCCAACCCTAAGGGTGGGAAAATAGGGGTGATTTATTGTTCCCTCACAGATTTGAATACTGAGTTGTGTATTATTGCTCTACTCAGTGCCACATATGCCTGCCCTTTGGCAAACAATTAGAAGTAGTAGTAGATTATAGCCACAAAAAAATATTATTAACACTTAGCCAATTCCCTACTATTGATATTTTCATGCCGCAACCTCAAGTCTACATAGCAAACACTACCTACCTATACCCCTAAACACAACCCGTGATGATAAAAATAAATTGCCAAGACATCTCCACCGAGGCGTGGCACACATCCCGCGCAGTGCCACAAAAAACGGAAAATAACGATTTTTCACGATCATTCACGACATCCCCCCTGGCATCCTCTCCGAGGGATGCTTTCATAGTTTATCGGTCAACGTAATGACAGCTGATGTTTTGATATGAGATACAGGCTACTGATACAGGCTACTGATACAGGCTCTGATTACTGGGTTTTGGAGGATAGATAGGCAGTTTGCAATAATACCAGCCTGTTACTGTCTCACTGCTGGGCAAAAGTGGACAAGGTGCAACGGTGAAGGAAGACATCGTGAGAAAGCCGTCATGTCTTAGAAACAAAAATTCGAAGACATTTGATGCAGGGCAAAGATTGTTCCTATGCAGAGAAGGCACGAGGATAGATCACATGAAAAACTGTCAAAATCGTCCAAAATCGACTGAATACTTTCAACACTTTCTATACTTGGCATACGGTCTTAGATAAAGGAGGCCGGTCAGGTACAGACGCCAGGAGGTCACGCTACCCGAAACTGTCAAATTTTCCTAATCAACCTTGAACCTTAATGCTTTAGCGATAAAGTTGAAAATCTAGACAGATTGTAGTAGCTTGATGTGCTGGCGTTTGTAATATCGCCAAAATCTACGAGTATAATCTGACCACCGTAAGGACTATTCCTGCTTGCAGCGCATATTATTAGTCGACCTAAAAAGGATCCTCTTTTTTTTACTTACGGACGCAGCTGTGGTCATCATGTGCACGGGATTTTATTTTCAAAATGGTTAGATACAGGTTTTGACGATATACGACATAATTATTAACAAATTTTGCCTATGAAATCTTATCCGATTTTTCCATTTCGAATATTCTACTAGAAAAGTTAACCGGGTTTAATGATATCGGAAATTGTCCCACGGGAACTTACTATCAGAATTAAAGTATCCTATTTGCTAATAATGTCGAGGTAGAACACGGCGAAGGGAGGTGCGAAATGGTAACATTTGCAGGATCAACATGGCCAAAGATTGCCCAAGACAGGGAGGTTTGGAAGAAACAAGCCTTTGCCCAGCTGTGGGACACAAAGTAGGCTAGCAATAAAAGAAAAAACCTAACCCAGATCATGGTCTACCTGCGTACCAGATTTCATCTAAATCCGTTCAGCCGCAGACGGGCAGACATATATTAGGCTAGTTTCCTAAAAAAATCTAATTAGTCCATCAGTTAGATTATCAAAAAATATTAGACCCATATTTTTTCTTTTGTCAATTATATAAAAAATTATGAAGATATCGCCCGTTAAAGTTCCGCGTGACGTCACGCCTTGCTACACTTTTTAGCATGGCGTGACGTCACGACCCCCCACTCCTAAATTTTGACGCGCTTTATCTTTGTCATTTTTTGTTTGATTGACAAAAGAAAAAATACGTGTCCATTATTTTTCGATAATCTAACTGACGGACTAAATATAATAATTATTTTTTCACCCAGGAAACTACCCATAGGCTAGGCAGATGATGATGAATTATTTGTGTAGATGGTAGTGGCGACTGGGGGCAAACATTAACCACCACTTTCTGATAATGTTCATACAGTGACTCCTCATCTGCCTAGCCATTTCCCAACTATGTTGGGGTCAGCTTCCAGTCAAACCGGATGCAGCTGAATACCAGTATTTTACATGGGACGACTGCCTATCTGACCTCCACAACCCAGTAACTGGGTAATACGATATCCCTTGGTAAGAATGGTTGTCAGACTGTTGTTCTTCCATGTCTTATAAACTTACCAATTTCTCTAAGGGCCGATTTTTCCATCGCCAGATAACTTTTATTCGAGTAATAAAATTGACGTTTGACAGTTTTTGTATGAAATATCTGTCATAATTTCAAAATTATTCCTCGAATAAAATTATCTGGCGTTGGAACAATCGGCCCTTAACCGAAGACTAGTTGTCAGACTTTCGTACTTCTGACGACCCGTAACGACTGTCAAAGATCCACAAATGACAGTCGGGAACAATGGCTTAACGTTCTTTCCGAGGCACGGAAGGGTCTTGGTATGTAAAGATGGTCACCCATCCACGGATCAACCTCGGAAAATGTAGCTTAACCTGATCGATCGATCCATGCAGCTGTTAGTACTTAGCCACAAGCCCCTCAGAGAAATAAACCTTGACGTTAAGTTAAAATAAAAATAAAATTCAAAGTTTCTTTTTCTCTATGATTTATTACTGAATTTTCCTTCATTTTTCCCCAACAGTTCTCCTCAAAACTGAATTCAAGCCAAATGACAATGATATCCAAAACTTTGGAACAATATCCATCAGTTACCATAAGGCGGTACACATATTAATGATCGGAGCGTGTGCCTGAAAGAACAGCGTTTGTCTTTTAAATTAATTGTTCGTCGCGCGTCTGTGTGTGTGAGGCTTAAGGCTTAAGGGGAACGTTCAGAGGTTTGGCAAGTTTCAAGTAAGATTATAGAGGTATCGTTAGTCTAGTTTGGATATTATGTTCTGCGTTATGTATAAACTTCTTGTATAGAACTGAAATTAACCATCATTTTTACGATATCTTTGGGTAAGAATGATTGTCAGACTGTCGGGCTTCTGACTACCCGTAATGACTGTCAAAGATCCACGAATGACAGCCGGGACCAACAGTTTAACGTGCTCTGAGGCACGGAGAGGTTTCGGTATGTAAAGATGGTCACCCATCCACAGACCAACCTCGGCAAGCGTAGCTTAACCTGATCGATCGACCCGTGCGGCAGTTATTATTTAGACACGGGCTAGGGGCACGGGCTAGGGGGTGTTTAGGTAGTTTTAGTTCTAGAAAATACGTTTACAAATTGACCAAGGTTTACCAAGGTACAGTCGCCGCCTAGTCTGGGGACCGCTGTTTATGTAATTATAAAAAAATAACTTGTTACCGATATCCATTTCCACATTAATGTTAAATATGGTAAAGAAAATATCTTTAACAGTGGTTTAATTTTATTCTTATCTATACTATACTTACTAATAATAAATATCAGTCGTATTTTAAAAAATCTGTTTGCATTTGATAGCCTAATTCTTGAGGAAGGTTATAGATTTTTTAAGATCACGCTAAGATCCTTAGAAACAGAGCAAAAAGAAAAAAAGTCAGAAAGCGCGGACGGGCGATGCGATGTGTACTCATAAATTTCTTGACAGGAGGACAGGGTGAGTTCGGGGAACAAGAAATTTTATGAGTCAATTTAATATTATTCTTACCTTTGTTTCTCTCTTGAGGTAGCTAAACTAGGCCAAAAACATGCTGTATTATGTATTTCTATACATCGTTACATTTTTATCGTTTTAATCCTTAAAACACTGAAATCGTGACAAAAAAATCAGTTGATCCGTACATTATGTCGAGTTATGCGAACATAAATCTATGGATCAACTGATTTTTTTTTCACGATTTCAGGGTTTGTCCCGTAGTAAAAGTTGTTCATAATGATTTGAGTACAATGACCCCTTTTAAGGATTAAAACAATCAAAATTTAACGCTGTATTTAACTCTGAATTAAATAATTCCATATTATATTTTTTGTATTTTTTTTCAAAATATTTTATGTTTCTTTTGAAGTATTTTAACCTAAGCCTTACTTACCCCAACTACATAGAAACATGTCAACCCGTGTTAAAAAGTCGAGCGAACATAATTATTTAATTTTAAGACTATGTAGTAATGATCGCTAAACTGTGATAGATCGCGTCAAATTTCCACTGTAATTTGCTTCGACGCCTTGCAATCAACTTTCTCAGCCAACACAAGCTAGACTTGACTAGTTGTTGCCGCCGAGTACTTTCGTGAAAAAAGCAAGACCGAGATCTAAAAACGTTACCTAGCTCATATGTACAGTCAACAGCAAAAGTAGATGATCAAAATCAGAAATTCAATACTAATGAGCGGAGTTCGCGTCAGAACTGTGTGGCGTCGAAGTGATTCAAAAGTATGTGATTGTAAATTACACCAAACATTTACTACTAGTACAGCTGCCATATAGCTGCGAACTCCGTTCATTAGTATTGAATTTCTGATTTTGATCATCTACTTTTGCTGTTGACTGTACCACGCCACCTATGGTCACCACCACTGCTCTCCGATTTTGGCCACGCTTCAAAAGAACAGTCGGCTGTGACTGTTCAGTTCTAGGTCGTAGGTCCAGACAGGCGCTATACTTTGTGTAAATTATTTCACCACCACAGGTGCTTTCAAAACGGTGAAGGGAAACCTTGTGAGGAAACCGGCCCTAAAACCAAAAATCAAAACAAATATTAATAGCCGATGAGACGGCTGACAATTTTTATTTTTTTATTTTTGGATTGAGTAGGTTTTAAAGGTTTGTACGGAACAGTTGATATAATTTTTTCGCGATTACGATATTGGTCCCGTAGAGATAGTTGTTCAGTTTGATGGTCTGTCCCGCACCCTTAAATATTTATTTATTTATTTCCGCCAACACATACAATACAATATTAATATAACTTAAAAATACTATAAATACATAAAACATTATAATTACACTAAAAAACTAACGCACACGAAGAGTCTGCGCCGTGTTTCGCTGACTGGTGTCATGTAGCCGGCCACGAAACCGGCGGTACACACACCCTTCGGCCAGAACTCTACCTTGAGGAACTTCTCGAGATGATGTGTCGGAACACGCACCACAGACGACTTGAAGTTCGAGTTGTGATGCGACTCCAACTTCTCGACCTTCAAAAAACTAATAAAACCACGCATTTCTGATACACGCTATTGTAGTAGGTAATCTTGTCTTGGTTGGTGACGACGCGGTTAGCGCAGTGGCTGAGCGATCGACTGCTGCGCTGCGTGTCGCGAGTTCGATTCCCGCACGGAACAAATATTTGTATTGCCTACAGGTAGTTGTTCCGGGTCTGGCTGTTTGTGTATGTGAGTTTATATTTTTGTAAACGCACCCACGATACAGGAGTAATTCCTAGTGTGGGGCAACGTTTTTATAAAAAAAAAGAAAAAAAAAAGGTTCTTGTAGTGCAATGAAAAGCGGCGATAAAGCGCCGACACGGGCACGGGTGATGGGTGTACCTAGTATCAAGTGCGAGCATCGTGAACGCCAAATCACATGCTGCGTTTAATTCGCTCTATTTTATTGAGTGGAAATGAGAACTCGTCACAGGCAATTGTCTGAACATACCTATCTAATATTAAAGCTAAAGGTAAGGTTTTTTTCGGTTAAGCGCCGATTGTTCCAACGCCAGATAATTTTATTCGAGGAATAATTTTGAATTTTTGACAGTATTTCCATAAAAAATCTATCAGAGGTCAATTTATTTTATTCCACGAACAAAAAATATCTGTCGATTGAAAAACCAGTCCTCAGAGAAATTGGTAAGCTTAAAAGACATGAAAGACACGATGGATTATTGTTTTGTTTCAACCGTTGAGGTCCTGAAGTTCTGAGTTGAGTTGCATGATTGCAGACAAATACGTGCACTGTTTGTTTCGAAATGGGTAATATTTACATGAACCTCTAAGAAGTTATATTGATTGTCTTCTAATGATGACCGCCTTTTTTGATACTCTTAAAGGTTTTTGGTCTTCTAATGATGATCGCTTTTTTAATTAAATGGACCTCTTTTTAATTTTCAGGCCTTTTTCCAAATTTGGTTGTAGTGACTAAACTAGGGTACCCCAACCATATGGATTTGATTAGGTTAGAACTGTGATCAACCGCGCGCCAGCCGAGCAAGTGAAGCGAACGGTGTCGGTGCAGAGGGCGACTACCGAGATGATGACTATAATAATTATTATTTATTTAATCAAATAACAATGTTAACATTAAAAGTAGTAGTCTGTAGGTACACTTTACTTATGCTAGTTAACAAATTAGGTAGGTTTTGTAACCAGGGCAGCGGTACAAGCCCATACATAATTAAGTTTCACAAAAGAATTGCAGGAGAACAAGTGTGTGTGTGTGTTATGGTGATTGTGTGTTTGTTTGTCATGATGATTGTGTGTTTGTTTGTCATGGTGATGGTGTATGTTGTGTCAGTGCAGAATTTGTGTAATATTCTCGGTGATAGGGAAGTATAGAAGAAATAGGCACAAGGATAAGGAGAATCATGATGATGACCACCTTATAATAGTAGAGAATTATAATAATGGCGATGTCATGATTTAATCAATGAAAAATCCGACATAATAATGATTAATTAGTTTATAAATAACTCTCCATTACAAAATTAACTAAGCGTTTAAATACTAAATGAATCAAGAAATCAACACAAAATGAAAGACAATTGGTTGTCACAGTTCAGAACGAAGTAACTCCATTTTACGTGACAATGCTGTGAGACGTCAAATCATTGTGCGGTGAGTTTATCTTGATCAATGTATTTTGATACACTATTGTGTGCTTGACACATTACTATTCATTAAAAAAGTTAAAAAGATAATTAATTATAGAATACTTTGTACTTTGTTTCTTACAGGCTATTTTAAAATGTCAAATTACGGTTGCTACTCATACAGGGTGACAGGCACATTGACACGCAAACTGTAACCACGAAATCAGCACATGATTCTACACCCCCTAGCGCAAAGACTTTTCGTCGGTTATCAAAAAAATATCAGCTGTTTCATAGAATATTGCAATACCTTCGCGGTCAAAATGTATGGAACAGCAATTTTTTTTATTAACCGACGAAGAATTTCTAGGTAAGCGGGTTCAGAATCATGTGCTGAATAGAATCCCAATATAAAATGTATGGTGTAAATAAGTTATTTTGTTAATTATTGTTTCGTTAAATGATCGTCAGACTCCCGAAGAATGTATCTCCTATTTTATGTGACAGCGTGGTGAGACGCCAAATCATACGGTGCGTTTATCTTGATGTATTTAGCGATGCTACCGGGGAAAACGTGGTATCTGCATTATTTTTGTGCAGCTTTGTAGGTTTATTTTTGTAAAGTGCTATGTTTTTAGAACTATCCGTTATGTAAGAACAGGCTACGGAAAACCACAAGCAGCGTAAGCATAATAATCTTATTGGTATTTTCGATCCGTTTGGGGTTGCAACCTTCGGGCCGTGGGGTCCGAGTGCTCATGGTCTTTTCAAGGAAATTTCGAAACGTCTAGTTGACACTTCCCGTGACCCAAGGGCTGGCATTTACCTTTTTTTTTTTCGGGATGGGAAATCATCAAATGACTCCTCCCGCGCTGGGCGGAGCAGAAGGGAGTGTCAGACTCTTACTGACTAAAACCCACCCGTGTTCCTTCCTTAGCCCTTTATGTTCCAGGGCAGCGGTAACCCTTTCGGACGATCCCGCTACCCTGGCAGGCTTCGGCCCTATCGGGCCCCTTCACTCATGCTGACATCTCTTTGAGGCGCGTGTGGAACACATACACGCCGTCCGGCAAGGGCCTGGTCCTGATCGGACGGTGAGTTACCCTTACTCACCGCCCGCAGGCCCGCGCCTACGGTGGCCGGGAGTCGTCACGCGGCTCCTGACGCAGGGCTGGCATTTACCTTGGCCAGAGGCTACAACGCGGTAATGCCGCCAGTCTCTTGGGTACATTACCAGTCGACAGCAATGCGTATGAATTTTTTGACGGTATATTTTAGTTTGTGAATAGGATATAATTTTGTTACTTTTATTAATAAATTAGATATTAATTGTTATTTACGTACCTCCATATTATTTAAATTCTACATTATTTGGAAAAAAATAAGTAATAAAAAAATACCTACATCAGAATAAATAATTCTTATTTTCAATAAAAGATAGTACCAACCTAAACTGAAAATGCTTTAATTATTCGTGTGCAGTATATCGTAAAGTGAAATTATCATAATTTAATAACTGTGATAAAGTGGTAACTTACATAAAAAAGCGAACTGAAAAATTCATATTCATAAAAGTAATAGGTACTCGTATGCTTGCGCATGATATTATTTGAATAATGAATTTTTACAATTAATATTTTTTATTTAAAATTACTACATAAAAATATTTATCACCGTCAAAAGATAAGGTTTATCATTAATATGTAAATGAGTTATTTAATTTATAATCAATAGTTATAAGTTCAATATTCAATACTACAACCTACAACCTATCATCTTCTGCCTAGCCTTTTCCCAACTAAGTTGGGGTCAGCATCCAGTCGAACCGGATTCAGCTGAATACCAGTATCTGGCTAATACGATACTCTTTGATAAAACTGGTTTATCAGACTCAGGCTTCTGACGACCCGTAACGACTGTCAAAGAACTACGAATGACAGCCGGGACCAACGACTTAACGTGCTTTCCGAGGCACGGAGGGGTCTCGGTATGTACAGATGGTCACCCATCCACAGACAAACCGCGGCAAGCGTAGCTTAACCTGATCGATCGATCTGTACGGTTGTTATCACTTAGCCTCAAGTCCCTCTACTTAGCCACAAGCCCCTCTGTTTATCATTAATATGTAAATGAGTCATTTAATTATAATCAACTAGCTGCGCCCCGCGGTTACACCCGCATAAATTTCGATCCCTTGGGAATATCAGGATAAAAAGTATCCTATGTGTTAATCCTGGTTATAAACTATCTGTGTACTAAATTTTAATCGAAATTGGTCCAGCCGTTTGAGCGTGAAGAAGTAACAAACATACGAACACACAAACTTTCGACTTTATAATAATTAGTGTGATAGTAACAAGTTACAACCTAACCAATAAAATATTAATCCTACAGTACTAATGACAGCTATGGCAAGTAAATAGTACCAAGTAGGTCAGTGGTTGGAGCACCTGTTTCCTTTAACAAATAATTAACATCATGAAATTAATTACTTATTTACACCTATCTTCACGCCATCGCTGAGGGGCTGGTGGCTAAGTAATAACGGCCACGCGGGTCGATCGATCAGATTAAGCTACGCTTGCCGCGGTTGGTCCATGGATGGGTGACCATCTTCACATACCAAGACCCATGACCCATCCGTGCCTCGGAAAGCACGTCGGCCTGGCTGTCATTCGTGGATCTTTGACAGTCGATACGGGTCGCCAGTAGCCCGAAAGTCTGACAACCAGTCTTACCAAGGGGTATCGTATTACCCAGTAACTGGTATGTGGAGGTCAGATAGACAGACGCTCCATGTAAAATACTGGTATTCAGCTGCATCCGGTTAGACTGGAAGCTGACCCCAAGATGGTTGGGAAAAGGCTAGGGAGATGACCTATCTTCACCCTATCCCTAGTTGTTTGGAATTTCTGGTGTTGTGAATACTTATTAAAGTTTAATTTCAAATTATACTTAACTCCTTTAAAGAAGATAAAAAATATCCATTTTAACGGTAGAATCTATAATGACACGCTAAGTCTACATTCCACATAGACAAAACAATGTAATTTAAACAAGCCTGTTTGAAGTTAAAATGTCTTAAGTGGGTCATTGTCATAACCCTAAAAAAAACCGTTCTAGATATGAATCATTAGGACACTTTTAATAATTGCGTCTTAATTTTACATAATAATAAAGTAAACGAAACGTACTAGACCATAATGTAACAGATTTGCTATAAATTTATTTATTTTTTACTTTAAACCACCACCATGTAACCGAATTGTCCACTTCGGTGGACTGTTCGGATTCTACCTTTCAATAGAATGTAGCTTATAATAAATACTTGTTTTTTATTATTTTACAAAAATGATATATTTTCCTAATCTACGTATGTTTTCCATTTAACGTTAAAAGTATTTTAAAAAATGATAGAAATAAAACACACTTTTTGCATCATTTAATCTTGTCACAACATTTTTTGTCTTTCCGGTGGACATTACTTTCGATACTGACTAAAATGAAGTAAATGTCAAATGATGGAACGGAACGTAAAATTGAACACAGCCAATATCATACTATCCCTGTCAGAAGCCATTTTGCCGCCACTTGTACGCAGAAAACGTTGTTGTTGTACTAAGAAAAATATTTAGTCGTGTCAAAGTTAAGTTGTCTTTCCGGTTACTGCTGTATTTCGGTAAGTAAATCACTATAAATTCATCAAACATTCTTAATAACTAGTTAACCAATGAAACTTTATGAATATACCTTGGCTTTTGACATAACCTATAAATGGCGCAAGATGTGAATGATTTTGCGAAAAAACTCCATTCGGGGGACATCTTTTTGGTGGAACTTTTGTCCACCGAAACGACAGATGTCCACCGAGAGGATTTTCTTTCTCGAATGTGGGTTATTTAGTTATTATAACTTATAAAATTGCTTCTTATTACTGATGTTTTTATCAGTTAGGGACTAATGACCTATTTTCGTTTAATTTTCGCTTTATTTTTATGAGTAAATATGTTTTAAACCACCACACCTTTCGATACCATGTCGACATGTAGTTAATGTAGTTATCCATAGCTAAATACTTTAAGTTACCAATGATTGGTACCTGTAATGCATTTCTATCGGCATGGGAAATAATATTTTTACTAACAAAATCTCCTCATCTTCCTTTGCACAGCTTTACTTTCTTTTCGTTTGTGTGCATTGCTTGTTGTAATTTTTCAGTTGATGGCGAAAACAAGAAGTAAACTTTCCGATAACCAGAAAAAAAAATACGACGCCGTGAGCAAAAAACACTGGTATGAGCTAGCCGCGTGAAAAACTTAAGCAGGATCCAGAACCATTGGAAGAAAAGCGAAGAAATGACAGAGAATATTACTATCGGAAGAAAGCCGAAGGGAAAATAAAAACTGCAAAAGATTTACAAGATGTGCAAAAAAGCTTTTGAGGAGGAAATGGAGAGAGGTTGCAAGAAGACGCAGAAAAAAAGTCAAAATTCAAAAAAAAGCTGAAAATTACATTGCACGCGAAACGCCGCCCTCGAGTCCGGTAACTTCAGTATCATCAAGGGCTGAAATGGTTGCACGTATTGCAGTGAGAAACAGAAGAAGGTTGAAAGTAGAGAATGATTTACTGAAAAAGAAGTTGATGAATTTAGAATGTAAACTTGCTAAGTATAGAATGCGATTACACAGATTACGGAATAAGTAACGAAAGGATGCAAATGAAGCACAAAAAAAAGAAAAGGAATGAAGGTTCTAAGAAGAACAAGGAATTTAGAGATAATATACAGCAATATTTGCTTAGCGATGAATCAAATCGTCTTAAATCTGGCAAAAAGAGACAATAACACGCAATAAACAAAAAAAAAAAAAATCCGATTTCTCAACGGCTCCCTTAAGGCTGATAAAATTTTCGTTTAGTTTCGTTTTCGATAAGATCGGCTCTCCCTGCGAGAGAGGGAGAGCCGATCTTAACTGTAATATTCCACATAATTAGGAAAAACGAAAATTTTATCAGCCTAGGGTAATTTAGGAACAGTCACATGTGTATATGGTTAAAAATATATGGGTCAGACAGACAAAACCATATCAGCAACATTGAAAAGAGGGAAGCGCAGTCCATCACTGCTGATTGGGGGTAATGTCCATAAGCGCATACAATTTTCAGACGTATATTCTGACAGCTCAGATACGTCAACAACAAAACCAGAGAAGCTACCAATCCGCCTTTCTCTGGCTGAACCATGTTCTGAGGGCTGAACAGATTGAACGCTTCTGGTCTTCTGAAGACGAAGACATATTTTGACCACCGAAATGAATTGTCTTTTCGGTAGACAGACACAAAACATTTTTTTATTTACTTTTTGAATGCTTTTAAGTGACTGATTAGTTTGTGATTATGTGAAGATAGCATTAACGTTATTTTTGTTCAAGATGTTAATCACTTTTTGTATTGTTTTTTTTTCAATAATTAACATTTTAGTCCACTCGGTGGACATATTAGTATTTTCGGTGGAACCGAAATATTGTTATTTCCTTATAAATCGCCTTTTTCGAATTATTGATCTCAAAATGATACTCACTTTTGTTGTAATGTAAAGTAAGAGTCATAATATATATTTGATTTTTATAAATCACGTGTTTCATTTTTTCGCAAAAAAAAATCCTAAGCTTGACAATGACCCAAGTCACACTACGCTCTTTTTTTGCACAACCGTGGAGGAAACTGAACCGTCACGTGGGTTCAATGACGCTGCATCGGCTGCACACGGCTCCAGTCGCTTGGTGACGCTGAATGGCGTATACTTGGCTCCAGTCGTAAGTTTTTACGTCTATTGTCAGTATATTCTATTGTCATAAGCCCTTGCTCTTTTTGATTTTTTGTAACCATCTGAAAAACTACATAACAAAGTTTTTTTTTTCAAATTGCTGCTATATTTAGCAGTTACAATACAAAACTGTGGCTGCAGCTAAGCTTCTGCCTAGCCACTTTATCTCAACCAGTAGGAAGATACGTTTAAACTCCAGTGAAACTAGCAACAAAAAATAGTTTTGCACTTTAGGATTCCACAGGCAGACGCAGGAAATAACAGCACACATACTTAGGATCAGCATAAGCACTATGCGCGTTTACTTGCACGTTTATAGATTGAGCTATGCTACCATACCATTTTACCTTTACTTAGCATGCACTGTGCATGTAAAAAAAAACACTTTTCGGATTTCCACGATCAGAGTTGGATTGCTCAATGAGTGTATGTTTTTTCCGTTATGTGGGGTTTGCCATTTCCAGAAATGTAATGTTTTACATAGTCTTAAAAAACAGTCGAGAGGTGTCGTAGGACCCCCGTCACAGAACTGTTTTGCAAGCACTTAATCGCTTGCTAGTCAAAAAGTCGACGTATTTAAGTAACTGTAGGAGTTTATTATGGCAACTTGTTTTGACAACACAAGACTGCTGCAGAAACTATGATACTGCTTCTGAAACTGTCTTAGTGCCTCTGCTCTATCTAAGGAGCAAAGTCCCAGCTGGAGCCTGTGGGAACTTCGGGATAAAAAGTATGCGCCAATCCTGCAGTGCGATTCTGTAACCATCTCACCGAGAAAACTTAGGTGAAATGAGCGTGGAGTGAGCTGTCATTCCAATTAATGCTAGGGATTGACACTATCAGCTCACTTTAAGCTCACTTCACCTAACTTTTCACGGTGAGATTTTTACAGAATCGATCGGCTGGTCAAAAACTATCTGTGTGCCAAATTTCATTCAAGTCCGTTCAGTTGTTTTTGCGAGAAAGAGTAACAAACATCCATGCATTCATCCATCCATCCATCCTCATAAACATTCGCGTTTATAATATAAGTAGGATTAAAATAACATATACGTAAATAACAAGTACAAAATTATACTAAAACTATTCACAAACTAGTAATTGTTTTTCTTTAAAACTAAGTTACACAACTGTTTTAAATGTTTGACCGGTTTGTGGTACTGTGACTCTATTGTTATTACGATTGCGTGTGAGTTAGTGGAGTTTGTAGCAAAGTATTCATTTCATTCGGTTGTAACGGTCACAATAAATCCACAATACACTAAGCTACGTTCATTAATTCGTCATAATACCTACTATAGCATTGATTTATTAGGTAACAATTAATTTATTGGGTAAAATTCGCTACAATTAATATTCCTAGTAATAATAACTTCTGTTAACGGCTAGTAGTAGCTTGCCGCGGTTGGTCTGTGGATGGGTGACCATCTTTATATACCGAGACCCCTACATGCCTCGGAAAGCACGTTAGGCCGTTGGTCCTGGCTGTCATTCGTGGATCTTTGACAGTCGTTACGGGTAGTCAGAAGCCCGAAAGTCTGACAACCAGTCATACCAAGGGGTATCGTATTAGCCAGTAACTGGGTTGTGGAGGTTAGATAGGCAGGTCGCTCCATGTAAAATACTGGTATTCAGCTACATCCGGTTAGACTGGAAGTCGACCCCAACATAATTGGGAAAAGGCTAGGCGGATGATGATCTCTTATCTTAATAAATCAAAAGATTGTTAGCATCATAATATAACGGAATAAAGTCTTTTTATTTATAATTTATTGAGCTAGATAACACACCCAAAAATAAAAATAAAAGTCCAACAATTTTTTGCCACATACCCGTTCTTGCCCGTCACCAACCGATCCCCAGTAGACTATCCCTGATTAATGACGTCACCGACATGTAGCCCCGTCCCGGAGTCCGGGACACCGCGATCATTTTCCCGGGACTAGCGAGATGGATCGCTTTCTTAGCAGTATTGCATGGTATAGCAATCGATAATGGTAATGATTTGTGTCGCTTTTGAGGTTATCGTGGCGATGGCAGGTTGTAATTACAATCATAGATATGCAAACGTCTAATTTTTTTATAACATAACTGGCTGCGCCCCGCGGTTTTACCGGCATAAGTTTCGATCCCGTGGAAATATCGGGATAAAAATATCCTATATGTTAATCCTGGTTATAAACCATATGTGTGCCAAATTTCATCCAAATCCTTTCAGTAGTTTTTGCGTGAAAGAGTAACAAACATCCATCCATCCATACAAACTTTCACATTTATAATATTAGTAGGATAAATAACATCCCCCCTGCATTCCCCGAAGGGTAAGGCAAAGGTACGTATCATGCAAGCATAATCAGCCTATAATGTTCCCACTGCTGGGACACAGGCCTCCTCTCTGGGAGAGAGAGGGGGCCGTAATCTACAACGCGGGCCCAGTGCGGATTGGTGAATGTCACATGTCTTCGAATTTTTGGTTCTAGGACATGCTGGTTTCCACACGATGTTTTCCTTCACCGTTTTGAGAGCAGTGGTGATGAAATTATTTACACAAAGTAAAGTGCCTGCTCAGGTTCGAACTCTCGTTCTGTTGTGTGTGTTCTGTTCTATTTCTGTTCTGTTCTGTTGCTCGCGTCCTGCCTTACGTTTACCGATTCGCGGTCTCCACTCAAGAACGCGTCTACCCCAACGAAAAAGTTATTTTAGTTTTTTATGGCAATAAGGTTTATTATTATTATTAGGTGAGAAGGAATATAGGACAATAAAAAATTCATCCGCATCGCTGTCAACAGGAAAAGTGTTCAGTTGACACGTGCAATCAATACTGATTCTTTGGTCAGAAAGAGAAAAAAAATATGATCTTTTATATTCTTGAAGGAGTATTTTTTGCCTTAAAAAACGTTTATTTTGTTTAAAAACAGGCACGTGCTACCGTTGTGACTGCCTTCAACTCTTCCAATTACAGAAATTGTTAGTAGTCATCAATCAGGAAAAAAATACAAAGAAGAATAATTGCTTCTCGTGATTTAGTAGTAATACATATATTTTTATTCTATTGAACGACAGTAATAATTATATCGTGTCTTAAACCGTTAATAGTTTAAGGGTAAGGCCAGAGCTGTAAATATAAGAAAAATATATAGCTACTTATACACCGTTAAATTTTGATGAAAAAAAAAATCAGTTCATCCATACATTATGTCGAGTTATGCGAACATAAATCTATGGATCAACTGATTTTTTTTTCACGATTTCCGTAGTATAGGTTGTTCATAATGATGAGTACAATTACCCCTTTTAAGGATTAAAACGATCAAAAAACGGTGTATGTATATCAGAAAAGTTTATAAGCGTACTATTTGACAATGGGCCAAACTTACGACCCATGAGGTCCCGCTTAGTGGCAAACGACATCGCGGCAGGCCCAGACGGAGATGGCGGGATGAGCTAGACTCCTTTCATAAAGATTGGTCCTTGGCAGCTCTGGACAGAGAGAGTTAGAAGGAGAGTATGGAGGCCTTTGCCCAGCAGTGACACATTAACGGTTAATAAAAACTATTTGATTAATATCGTAGGTTTTTTTTTTTTAAGTTGGTCGTAACATTCCAGCGCTGATTTGCTGGATTCGTTTTCTCGTCAACAGATAATTTTTTTCTCCTGACACTTGTCTATGTATTAGTATTTATTCTTGTTTTTTATAGTCATTTCCTAGCTATTTATTCCGTATGTTGGCACCTGCCATATTTTGTCACTGCATCACCCTAAGGTGGACAGACAGACAATGCCTCAGGCATTGAGTCCGCCTTTGTACAGTATCTTTTTACTTGTGCATAAACTTTTAATTAATAAATTTTGTCATAAGTATTGTCGACTAAGTTTTATGGTATAGGGCCCAGATCAGTGTAACTTGGCGTTGTGCCTAATTTTCATCTCACCAAAATGAGCCAAGATTTTTTTAAACTCATGAATTTGATTCGAATCGTTTTGCATCATATGAAACCGAATACCATGGTATTTATGTGACCAACATTGAATATAAAAATGAGCTCCTTTAACTCCACTCTCATGGTTTTACAGTAGCCACAGGCGGGGTAATTGTGATGCCTTTAATTTTGATAATTTAACAACATCCATTGCGTTATTTCCGCTGTCAAGCCAACATTTCAAAAATATGAAGCATATGGTTTAATGAGTTCCCTCAAAACCCTTCAGATTATAATAGAAACGTTACGCCATAAATTGGGGTACCACCATGACGTCCAAAATGGCAACACCATCAACGTCCCAATCAAAAACTAGTTAGCCATTACAACACCTCTATATTTACTTTGAAGCCCACCCAATAAAACCAAGACTACAGGTCTATGACACTGCCCGTGCCATTACAACCACACAAAAACTTACCACAAGAAATCAAAAAACAGGTAGCTTATATTATTCTAAAATGTTCTCGCACGAATGCCCACGATTCTCCATGCCTTGGCGTCGGGTGACCATTTTTTCCACTTCCTATAGATTCTCTGATGCTGGGTGAGATGAAAAAATCGGTCACGTTCCGATGACGTGAGTAATCACCTGGTTAGCTGTTGATTTTGGTCAGGTGCTCCATTCATGAGGTGTGGGGCGTCAATGGGAGTGGTGTATGCGTGCTGGTGAATGAAGGTGTAGTTTAGGGTCTAACAGTTGTATGGTTGTAGGGAATTGATGAAGTAGTTAATCCTCTGGCTTAAAATTTTCACGAGGTTCGATAGAGTTTAGGGGCCGTATTACAGAACTTTACTCAAGACCCAAGCATTACTTAAAACTAGTTTCATCCAAACAAATGGCTTTAAACGAGCTTTACGTAATGCTTGAGTTTTGAGTGAGGTTCTAAAATACGGCCCTTAGAGGTGTCTAAGGGCCGTATTACAGATCTTTTCATGCAGTAGATAACTAAGTCTCTTAAATGTGGCTATAGGATTTTGTCATGAGGAGGGGCAAAATATTAGTCGTGGTCATTTTCCCCTTTCACAATTAATGCAGAAGCTATTGATTTTAAATTAGCGCGAATCTAGGAAAAAAAACATTTATGTTTGCCATATTTTCTGCTGAACACCGCTGGGCAGCAGTATCTTGAAGGTAGATAGACTTATCCCATAATAAATAAATAAAATAAAATTAGTTTAGTTCAAGTATCAAGACTCATACACAAACAGATACATAAAATGATACAGACAGGATAACGAGTACAGACAAAAACGAACACTCAGAAGATAACAACATGTCTGCTGCAGCATTGCCGTATATAAAGGCAATCCAGTATGTTGGCGGGGCAATCCAGTCTGCTGGCGATCATCGTCAGGACGGAGTTGGTGCAATATAAGCAATCCAAGGTGCACTTTGATTCGGTCACTCTCAACAATTAGGTATCCCTTAATACCCATTGCCTCTTCTCATACCGTCAAGCTAACCGCGTTGTTAGTGCATAAACCGTGTTGACAAATTCTGTCCATAAAATCCTTACAATTCGGTATAACTTACATACATCATTCACAGTACTTATGAAGATTCAATAAAATCGACGTGGTAATGCTGACAGCCTTTTGGGCACTTATCCCATTGACAGAGATGCGGCCGAATTTTTTGATGCCCAATGAGCTCCTGACTTTTTCTTTAATTTTTTGTTACATACTTGTATACAGGGTTATTTTTCAAAGACCAGCCAAATTTAAGGATGTGGTACAGACCATCAAACTGAACAACTTTCTCCATGGGACAAATAGCGTAATCGCGAAAATTTTATCAACTGTCCCATAGAAAACTTCAATACCTACTCGACCTAAATGTATGGGACGGCTGAATTTTTATTCGCGATTACGATGTTGGTCCCATGGAGAAAGTTGTTGAGTTTGATGGTCTGTACCACATCCTTAAATTTGGCTAGTCTTTGAAAAATAACCCTGTATATAGTATGTATATACAAGCTGTTGTTTTGCATCGTCGTCAAATTTAGGAGGCTGCTATGAAAGACTTAAATAATCAAATAAAATTACGATCCCTGGTAAATAATGAATACATACTTGTTTTTTTAGTTATTTAAGTTTGACGGTATTTCAGAATACACCACTTTCAAAGAACAGAATCGCGTTATGGTATCGTATAAGCGGCCGCGTTTTTATGTGTGTGTAAAAGGGCAGTTACAGTGCGGTCTCGCACGTGCCGATTTCAGAAAATTAGAAAAAAAATACCTACTTATTTTGTTATTGATTCGTGTCGAGAATCAGTAGCATAGTACCTCCTTGAATTTGACGAGGATGCAAAACGACACCTTGTATATAAATATACTATATATTAATGTTAGCTTGTAAATTGTAATTGTTGTGTCTTTGTGAATAAAACACTATATTATAAAATCAACCACATTTTGAACAATTAAACCGATTACGTTTGCATCTAAATTATTTCCGATTATCTGTTCACTTTTAATGTTTTACTCAGAAGATTAAATTATATGACGTTAGCTCAGGTGATAATTATATATTCTATATGGCAGCCGGCTGCAATTTTCCTGTGTAATCTTTAGAATTAATTAAGGACCGCCATTTTTTTATAGTAGAGTTGGTATGCTTGTGAGCTTGTGCGGATGAAGTCACGCTATTCTTTTTTTTAATTGTTATAAAACAATTTTAACAGGCGTATTTCGAATGGAGAAATTTTAAACATAAGACATTGTAAAGAGTATTGGAAAAAAATTTCAAACGTTTTTCAATACGTGTGACTGTGATGGTTCATATTTTCTTTCAGACTTTTTACTTAGTAAAATATTTACTAAATCAGACTCTACACTGAGAGAGACTGGTGGCCCAGTGTAAAATATTTCATCACCACTGCTCTCTAAACGGCGAAAGAAAACATCGTGAGGAAACCGGCATGTCCTAGAACCAAAAACTTCGAAGACAAGTGACATCTACCAACCCGCACTGAGCCCACATGGTGGAATAAGGCCCACTCCCTCTCACAGAGACGAGGCCTGTGTCCCAGCAGTGGGAACATTATAGGCTGATTATGTATGTACTCTACACATATTTTATTTGTGGTCCCAAAATACCACTCAAAATAATTATTATATTTTTAAGGGGAAACCGGGACCGCGGTCCCGGTCCCGAAAGCTCCCCGACCCATTCGTCCTTGGAGCCGGATACGTTTGTATTGTATAAAATAAACGTAGGCACCTAAATATGAACAAAAAGATTTTTAGTATTTAAATATAGTTACAATATTTTCTACAAAAAGCTATTCTATTCATAAATACCTATTCTATTATGTTACCAATAGGATAATTAAAAAAAAAATGTACCTAGCGAGATCAATTTCTGCCAATAGTACTAACAGGATATTATGCCAGTATATTGGCAGCTTTTTGTAGAAAATATACATCGCATGCTTAATGGAACACTGACCCATTGTTAGATAGGTCACATGTGATTTCCGTTTTTTTTTTTTACTCAGATCTCATCAATAGTTAATCATAGACATTCAAAATACAAGCATTTATGATTAATATAAATCAGTTTTATTTTTAATTATTTATTATTTATTTATCCTCACACTGGAACGCCATACGGCAATTACACCAATAGAGCAAAAAATCACTTCATGTGCTGCTTTCAATGCATCAACAAGTAGGATAAGTCCTCATAGCAAGATCTTCTTTTGCGATTTCCCAAAAATCGACTTTTTTGAGTTAAGTCAGTATTCCATTATGCATGCGTCATGTACTATGTATATTGAAAACATTCAGCCTTTTGATCAATTAAACTCACTACGTCAATCCTGTTCTGTACCTACAATTGACAACACTGATAACCATAGATCATAGTTTGTTATTAGTTTGACACCTTTAATTTGTGCTGTTTGCAGCTAATACCTTGATTCTAGCTATCCTGTAACTAATACTCGTAGGTCGATTAAGTTATTTATTTTTACAAGAAAATAGCAGTCTTTATGGCTATGTTCCATGTTATGGGTTTGGTTTCCGCACTTAGTTCTTCAAGTGGACGATAGTGCAGGGCCATGGTGGCCTTCGGTGGTTATTCCAACCAGCTCACCTCCCTCCAGAAGTTTATTAAGTCTCCTGGCCTGTTGAGAACATTTGGGTGTCCCGAGGGTTATGCATATCCAGGTGAGACATGCGTTACAGTGGGTATGCTTGGTTACCATAAGTAAAGCGCGCGTCGCTTCGTGATAAAAATACTGTATCAATAATACGAATTTTCTTGTGATTTTAAACTCACATAAAACGTTTATGTCCATAACATAGTAGCGGTTACAGAAATACGTAAACATCTAATTTATGCACCAATCATTCAGATATGTGTTACACTTATTGGAATTGATTCAATTAAAACACACTTGTTTGTAATAGATTACATGCTGCGATTTATTTAAATTCCGTAGTAATTGTTGGATATATTATGTGCCTTATGCACGTTATGATGGTTGATGATATCGTCACATTAGCGAGTAACACCTGGATGAGAGACGCACGGAACCGGGAAGTATGGCAGGAAAAGGGAAGGCCAGCAGTGGGTGATACCAGGTTGAAATGATAATGACAATGGTGATGTACTTCGTGACATACGGTGCCGAAACGTGGACACTGACAGTCAGGCTGGTCCACAAATTCATGATCACTCAGTGCGATATGGTGCGGACTACGCTCGGAGTTTTTTTGAAGGATAAAATGAAAAACGACATCTTCCGGAAAAGAACCAGAGTTACCGACATAGCTTGCAGAGTAAGCAAACTGAAGTGGCATTGGGCTGGCCATGTTTGTCAAAGGACCTATAGCCGGTGGAGCAGACGAATCCTGGAGAGGATAACGTGTTTCGGTAAGCGTAGCGTGCCACCCCCCAGCTACATGGACCGATGACCCGAAGAAGGTGGCTGGGTCAGACTCGATGCAGAAGGCGGAGGACAGGGTGTTGTGGCACAGCCTGGGAGAGGATTATGCCCAACAGTGGACTACAATAGATTGAGTTGTTCTTTGAAGAAGTATGGAAGAAAAATATATGTTGCGACGACCCCAAATAAATTGAGAAAAGGAAGAAAGTATGATGATGATATTCAGCTTAAGGTTTCTTCGATAGTAAATATAATGTGTATTTATAAATAATAATAATAATAAATTCATTTATTTCAGGTACCACATAAGCCATATTAGAAAACGATTACAAAATCATAAGTTCAAAACATCACACATCAATAAATACAAACGAATAAATACAATATAAATACAAAATCAACACATAAATTAGATAAAATAAATTAAGTAAGTAATTAATAAATGAGTAATTAATTTTTTTTTCAACGCCATCTTTTAGTTTGTAAATAGTTTTAATTAATTTAGGATATTATTTTGTTATTTTAGTGTTATTATTTATTATTATGGTTGTGTGTCTTATGCTACGGCTACATTATCACGATAACGCAAAGTATACTTCACCATCTCTGTTGTACAGCGAGACGTCGACGGGTCTGCGAGAGAGAGCGCGCGGAGTGTAGTCCACGTTATCGCGACAGTGTAGCCGTAGCATTACGGGATGTTCAATTGGAACGTCAAAAAATAACTGTAAACGCTTTTTGGCGTCCAAGTGAGACATGTAACGTGTAGGTTTCAAACACATTACAAAATGTGTTTTATGATCAGCAAATTTTCACAATGTAGTTGGAAAATACAATATTTTTTTACCCGTTTTCCGTTTCAATTAAGGAGGAAAAAAAGCGAAATTCTTACCTTAATCGGCGGCGCATAGTCCACGGCCATCATGCAGTCACTATTGACACCGGCTTCAGTCTTTATCATGGGAGGGCCATGGTGGTACAACTGTCCCATCTGATGGTGATGGACCCCACTGTCACCACGGCTGTACCATGTGGTGTACATGCCGCAGTTCTGATCCCGATAGTCGTTCATAAACTCATTTTCACCTATCGCGTTCAACATAAAGTCAGTTGCGATATGCCACAAAATTTAAAATTTTTGCCACAAAATTTAAAACTTTTGCCACAAGTTTTAAAATCTTTTTTAAATTTAAATTTTGGGTCGGAATGTTCATTATTAGGTTAGAGGGCGAGTTTGAAAGGTTTTTTGAGTTTTAAGAACTTCATTGTTTAATGTTCACTCATAAAGTTATTTTTAGTTTCACTTTAAATTTTTGTTCGTCATTTAACAGTTTGCACATTTTAGTTTTTAAATCATTTTCGCACAGTTAGTCTTTGACATTATTACACTTTTCCACAAAACACTTTACACTTTGATTTTGAAGTTTTTTATTGCGTTCTAATAATTTTAAACCATGAAAAATAAAACTGTAAATTATTAAAAACTATTTTTCATATGAAACAGCTTTTTAAAAGATAATTATATTTTAATAGTTATAAGTTAAGTGTTTTAACCGAGAACAAATTCAATAAAAGAATAATAAAAGCACCTTTTTCAATTAAATTGAACCCGTTTTTAAAACAATTTGATTCTGAATCAATTATTAATTTAAATTATTATTGCACTAAGTACATTTTTCAAAATAAATTTATTTGACTATTATTTTTGTGCTTCTTGTATATTCTATCTTGTGGGCAGCATCTGAAAGATAAAAAAAGTTTAGTTATTTATATTTTTAGTATTATGGATGAGAATGTTGGGCCACAAAAGGGATGAACGAAAGGCAATTGCATGCAGCTGAGATGAGAATGCTAAGAGGGATGTGTGGTGTTACACGAATGGATAGAATAAGAAATGAGTACATAAGAGGAAGTCTGAAAGTGGCACCGGTAGCTGAAAAGTTGTGTGGAAACCGGTTGTCATGGTATGAGCATGTATTACGGAGAAATAAGGAAAATGTCGTGAGGAAAGTTTTCAGTATGAATGTCGATGGCTATAAGAGTAGGGGAAGACCAAAGAAACGATGGATGGACTCTGTGAATGATGATATGGTTAGAAAGGGGGTGACTACCGAGATGACGACTAATAGAGAAGTATGGAAGAAAAAGACATGTTATACTCGTTGCGCCGACCGCAAATTAGGATAAGGACAGGAGAGTGGTGATGTCATATATTTTAATGTATTTTCTTTGAAAAATCATTGAGTTTCAAAAATTCACAATGAAAGTGCGCAATATTGCATGCTGTGCTTTTGTGTAAGTGATTAGGCGCTAGACATATACAAATTATGAAGTAACAGTGTACTTATTGTTGAAAAGCCTAATAAATAAATAAATAATATGGAAGGAGTGATGGGGCTATGGAAATGCTGCACTTGCACGCTGCGTGAGCGTGCGTGATCCATCGCCACTCGTTCGGTGTCCACGCGCACAGGATGGATGGAAAGCAACACATGAAATGTTTTTTTGCTCCGTTGGTGTAATTGCCGTATGGCGTTCCGTGGCGTAATAAATAAATAAATATAGTTACCTACTATTAACTCAAATTATAAAAAAAAACTAAAATTATAAAATAAAGACAATATGATTGAGGCTTAAATATTATTTTGTTGTAAGATAATACACTGCCGAGCAATGAAAAAGTTCCACCCACAAAATGCCGACAAACACCTTAGTATCTCCTAAGACATATAATTTAAAATTTGAACAATATATTTACGTTTTTAATTGGTAATATTCTGATGCGCTGTTAAATGTACTTCAATATTGCTGACGGCGTCATTAAGCTAGCCTTTCCCGTTTAGGAGTAATTTGGTGCTATGTCACTGGAACTTTTTCATTGCTCGCGAGTGTAATAATAATAATCTTTATTTTCTTCTCTCTTCACAAAGGTTCACATAGCTTAAACAGGAACAAGAAATATAGTGTTTTGACAAAAAATGCAAAAATATGATCCTTTGTGAGAGACTGGCGTCCATACTAGGATACCCTGTGTGACGGATCACCAAATTGTAAGATATTATATAGTTTTCTTTTTTTTAAATCAGTTTTTTTGAGAACTTTATTTATATTGAGGGCGTCATCCTGTATGTCAACATATTTTGCCTGGGACTGGGACCGCGGGTCTTTCGTCACCTAGTCAAGTGCTTAGGAGGTTTTTTAGAAAAGACTCAGGAGTTGACTACTCGGAAAAAACAACGAAAGCGCGGATCTGTGAAGTTAAGCTACCCTTGCTACGCTCATTCTTTGGACAGTTGACCTTACATATTGAGAAACCACAAAGTCCTCCAACCCTCGAAGAATATATTTTTATCGTCAGTATTGGTTGTCTTTCAAATGATACGAATATCTAAACAGTGTGGCAGGGACATCGAAACGCAACCTTTATAAATTGTTCGTTAGTTATTAAAAAAATATTTAGCTGTTCCATACATTTTGACCGCGTGGGTATTTCACTTTTCTATGTAACAGCAGACTCTGTTTTGGATTACCGACGAAAAATCTCTACGCTAGGGGGTATAGAATCATGTGCTGAATTCATGGTTACAGTTTGCGCGTCGATGCCCCTGTTATCCTGTATAAGCCAGCAGTAACGGGTACCTACTTAAAAACCCAAAACGACAGCTAGTCAAAACTTATAATTTTTATTGCCTTAGTTAATTGGGTTGTAGTTTTCGAGTGTTATCTACTCGGTTTATGTAAAATGCCGCCGTGCATCTAAGTGGTTTATTAGTGGATGCGAAATCTCACTTTTAAATAGCATTTAAAAGTGACAATTCGCACTTTTCGAAGGACCGATGGCCGCTGGAGCAGACGAGTCCTGGAGTGGAGACCGTGTATCGCAAGCAATAAAATAAAAAATAAAATTATCCGGAAAAGAACCAGAGTTACCGACATAGCTTGCAGAGTAAGCAAACTGAAGAGGCATTGGGCTGGCCATGTTTGTCAAAGGACCTATAGCCGGTGGAGCAGACGAATCCTGGAGAGGATAACGTGTTTCGGTAAGCGTAGCGTGCCACCCCCCAGCTATATGGACCGATGACCTGAAGAAGGTGGCTGGGTCAGACTCGATGCAGAAGGCGGAGGACAGGGTGTTGTGGCGCAGCCTGGGAGAGGCCTATGTCCAGCAGTGAACTGCGATAGGCTGAGTTATAACAATAATAATAATAAAAAATGTATTTGTCATCATAGTGGTACAATGTAGACACAGACATGGTACTTAAAATAAAAACAGAGGTCAAGTTGATTGTTACAAAACATTTTGACATTGTTAGTTACTAGTTTCGTTCTATGACACGAATTGGGATGGGGTGCAGTAGACAGGCCTTCCAAAGTAGGTAGTAGAATACGACATAGAAAACTACGGGGTAGTTGCGTAATACACTAACAGTAGGAATGGCTTGCATTTGGACAGTTCAACAACATTCATTGCGTTATTTACGTTGTTGAGCAGACAAATCTTTCGAACATATGAAGCAATGGATTAGCAATATCCTTCAAAATGATTGAGATTATGATTGATATAGTGTATTGCGCTATTAGACTTCACGACTTTTCTTATTTTTAGCACACCATGGCATACAAGCCAGCTCATCTTTTAATTAAATACTACAAATTCTGCTACTTACCAACCAACTTAGAATTGCAAATATAGCAACATACTGATAAAGTTATATGTACATAGCTTTATGTGGATAGGTCAATGACCGCGACGCCACGCCTACGGTACACGCCCATCGTAAGCCCCGCCCAGAGGAAATTTGGTGTGACGTAATTTTACTGTTTAAGGTGGGTGGGCATGGTTTGTCTTAACGCTATTCTATCTAATTAGACAAGCAGAAACCTAGCGTTTACAAATCCCATTCTCATGACTGCTAAAACGCAAAGTTTTATTTTTTTATTTTGCCCATCTTTTCACTGATATCGTGAGATGGAAAGGTGTTGAAAAAATAATCAAACCAAATTACATATATTACTCCAGAAAGAAGTGTTTACAAAATTTAAAAAAAATATATTTTTAAGAGCAAGTTAGGCAAAATTGGTGACAATCCTTCAGGTAAAAAATCTTGATATTACAATCCTTTAATCGAATTCTCGAAATGATAGCGCCTCGATGGCCAAAAATTCGAAGACATGGTGACATCTACCAACCCGCACTGGGCCCGCGTGGTGGATGACAGCCCACTCATTCTCACAGAGAGCAGGCCTGTGTCCCAGCAGTGGGATCATTATAGGCTAATTCTATTGTTATCTGTTAGTTAATTTAATAATTTGAATGGACAGTTTAGCAAAATCTGACTGCGCTTCCTCTTATCGCTCTCGATGTGGGTATGGATAGATGGTACCTAAAAACACTTAAGTTTTGAGTTGAGGTGCACGATTTCTGACAAATACGCTTACTGACTGGACAAGTCCACGCAATCTGTGTGGTTCTTTCTTCAGAAGACCCTTCAGGCATCAATTTATATGATCTGACCAGGATTATTACTGGACTTTAAAAGAGACTGTGACCTCTGAGTTAGTTTCGCCATTTCTTCTCAGACTAGTCAGATAGGAAACGCCAACCTCGTATAGTTTTTAAAATATGATTGACGTGTAAAAATGTTTGTACAGTCAACAAAAGAGATAAGTAACCAGGGTCGTCGGATATAGTTGAAGTTTAGTAAGAAACAGCTGGAGGTTTTGGAATGAAATTTAGTTCGATAAACGAACTGTTTGTTTTCTATTAATTAAATAAAATTTTATCCGAAAACATCAGTCCGTTTCTTACTAAACATCACCTATATCCGACGACCCTGCATACCTATCTCTTTTGTTGACTATACAAGCCTACTTACAGAAATAAAATCATTTGTCATAAATTATCACTTTTTCTACTGCACCGAAACCACCATGAAACATGATCATGATCACACAACAAACTCCTAATTTACATGCTAATCGCCACTCCAATGCTAACCCATTAACATTGGCATTGATATCAAACAAATTACCTAACGGACGCAATGCGTCTTAGTAAAAAACTGCCTACGCATGTGCAAATTAGGTGAAAAAAAAATTGTATCTACACTGCATGCAAATTATTTGCCACTTATTTGCGTTTTAGTTGGTTTTGCTCGCTTTCCGTGGCCGTGAATTTGTGCAACCCGCACTGGGCTTGCGTGGTAGTTACGGCCCATTCCATCTCACTGAGAGGAGCCCTGTGCCCCAGCAGTGAAAATATTATAAGCTGATGATAAGCAACCATTTGATGGACCAGCATAGTGTACAATGCAATAAGCACGCAGTGAAATGGGCTGGTGATATTGTTAAAATGGCTTGTCGAACCGGGGGGTCTACACCGAAGTGCAAAGTGCGAATGTTCAGATCGGACCGATACATGGCCGAACCGAATATTATTGAAAAAGGCGAAAAAAGTTCGGATCGGCTCAGTTGGGTCGGGACCATAGTCAATATTCGAAAGAGTGTAGGAGTGTAGGATCGGAACCGACTGAACCAAATAGTCACATCGTAGCAGGAAACGGCCGAACATTCGGCCGATATTACTTCGGAGTAGACTCCCTGGATGCAAGAGGTCGGAGGATAGAGATCAAGGTGAATAGAATAGTAATTCAAGCTAGGCCTGTACCGAAAGGATATTGAGAGGTTTTGACGATTCGAAACATCAGAACACATCCGGAGCCACCTCATCATCACTACATTATCTGCCTAGCCTTCTTAGGAGGTAGGTATCTGGTGAAAACTCAAAAAAAAAATATGATGTCAATTTTTTGTGAGATGTCAATTTGTAATGTGATTTGATTATTTGAATACTTAAACCCAAAACTCTGAAAACTAAATTTCGAAACGGCTGTTTGACACTTCCCGTGACCCAAGGGTTGGCTTTTAACTTGGTCAGAGGCTAAGCGTTGCCATACAAAGAGGTAATGTCGCAAATCTTTTGCGTACATTAGCAGTGGACTGCGATGCGGATGAATTTTTCGATACTATATTGTACAGCTAGGGAAATTGATTGCTAAGTAAATTGACAGCCTCCGTCAATTTACCCTGTTATAGCCGTTTCATACAGCTGTCAAAGAATGAGAGAGAGCAGAGGTGGCTCAGTGGTAGAGGCCCCGACTTACGAGTGGTCGGTGGTTCGAACCCTGACAGGAGCTTAACTTTGTGTAAATAATTTCATTACCACTGCTCTCAAAACGGTGAAGGAAAACACGTGAGAGGGCGTCGGCTGTAATCCACCACGCGGGCCCAGTGCGGGTTGGTAGATGTCACATGTCTTCGAATTTTTGATTCTATTACATGCCGGTTTCCTCACGATGTTTTCCTTCACCGTTTTGAGAGCAGTGGCAGTTTTACTGACAGGTTATTGTTATTAACTTATTTATTTATTTGACTTTGATGGTCTTAGTTTATCATTTGTGACTTCAAGTGACATCTATGTGAACAGAACCCAGCAATGCATAAATATGTAAGCTGTCACGCCATTTATGCCTGGAGGCTTTTATTTGATTAGTAAGTTTTTATTTACATTTTAATTTTAATTGATTATTTTTTAGCTTGAGTACGTATAGTTTTTTTTTTATATTTGTTGGTATATTGGCGTGGCTAGCTGACATATAGCAAATAATTTAATGTTATGTTCTGGTCTTGTAATGTTAATTACTGAACAAAGGTACCTAGTATTGTATACACTCAAGTGTTTTTTAAACATACAGCTGTGCTGCTGGGGAGTTTGTTGCGCCACTTCTTCTTCCCAGCGATAGCACTAGGAAGTGGTGAAGGGCGGCCGTTTTTGGGGGACTGTCTTTTGTAATTTTGACGTTCGAAAAGTGCTGATTCTCAGCCTAATTTGAATAAATGACTTTTGATTTTGAGTGGTGATGAAATAATTTACACAAAGTAAAACGCCTGCCTGGGTACGAAGCCACGATCTACAACTCGTAAGTCGGGGCCTCTACCACGGGGCCACCATTACTCAACCCTACACGGTGAATAGCGATAAACCTTCCAGATTTATATCGTGCCAATAATTATCATGCTGTAAAATTCGTAATAACGTACATACATTTTATTAGTTCTACACGAATGTTATTAGTAAATAACTTAACAGGGATATTTATTACTTGCAACTATTTATTAAAGTATAAATATGTACTAAGTTTACGAAATGGATGAAGTGACGTGGGGTGACTACCGAAATTAAGACTCATCATCATCATGCGCTTATAGCACTCCACTGCTGGATATAGTCCTCTCCTATTGCATGCCATCCAGGTCTATTTTCGGCAACTGTCATCCAGCTGCTACCAGCCATCCTGCGAAGATCGTCGCTCCACCTAGCCTGAGGGCGTCCCTCCTTACGTTTACCGATTCACGGTCTCCACTCAAGAACACGTCTACCCCAACGGTCATCGGTTCTACGGCCAATATGGCCGGCCCATTGCCACTTCAGCTTGCTTATTCTGTGAGCTATGTCGACAACTTTGGTTCTCTGCCGGATCACCTCGTTGCGGATTCGATCCCTCAGAGAGACGAGATGACGACTAATAGAGAAGTATGGAAGAAATAGACATGTTGCGTCGACCACAAATAAGTTGGGATAGGGGCAGGAGAGTGATGATTAAGTTATAAGTGGCAGTAGCTTTGTAGAGGTATGAGGAACAGGGTGCAAAATTTACTCATCCTCTATAGAAAAGGGAGGATCCTCAGACCAGACGGGTGTTGTTTCTGGTGGGCTACTGCCCGACGATTGACGTGGGGAATGTATATACAATGCTAGTCGCGCGGTAAACTTTGCTTGCGCGATGCAGGATTTTGCGTGACGTCAGTGTGATGTGTAGTTCACATATGACGATGTAGATGCCGCTACAAGGTAAACGAACGCGTGTTGAACTGTTGAGGTCATCGGTCATGTCACATAGGTATGCATCTAAGTTTTATTTTTGCACGATCAAGATGCAGCGTGAATTAGGTTGGTGCGTCATAAAAATATCTGTCAGTAATAAATAACTAAATGAGAGCAGTGGTGGCTCAGACTTACGAGATGTAGGTCGCGGGTTCGAGCCCAGGCAGGCGCTTTACTTTGTGTAAATTATTTCATTGCCACTGCTCTCAAAACGGTGAAGGAAAACATCATGATGAAACCGGCATGTCCTATAACCGAAAATTCGAAGACATAACCAGCCCTGGGCCCACGTGGCGGATTACGCTCACTCTCTGTCGAAGAGAGGCTGATTATTCTTATTTTATACTAATATTTTATACAGGTTTTGTTTGTAAATGTCTATGTATCTCTGGAACTACTAGTAGTGTTTGAAAAAAAAATTGCATTTATATAATATATATTCTTGAGGAAGGCTATAGGTTGTTTAACATCACGCTACGACCATTAGGAGCCGAGCAAAAAGAAAAAAGTCAGAAAAAACGCTAAGCGAAAAGAATATATGCCCATCACCAGCATGGGCTGGTGATGCGATGCGACGGGATGGGTCGGAGGAACAGGAAATTTCACGCGGACGAAGTCGCGGGCAGAAGCTAGTGCTAAATAAATAATAATAAAGTAATAATAATAAGAGCCTTGACCAAAACCTCAGGAGGCTCTCTTTGGGCAGCTGGATCAAGGGTCTGATTCAAAAGGCAGTATTCCTCGATACGGCTCCCATTGTAAAGAGGTTCCTGTCTCTGGAGCCCTAACCATCGGTAGCTTGGACCCTGCTCTCGACATCGGTGGATCACTATTTTTTAAGTTTTTTTATACCTAATTATTATATTTAAAAAATATTTTAAAATGTAATAAATTAAGATAAGTAAATAAATAAACGAAATAATATTAATAACAATAAATAATAATTACAGTTAATTAATAATTGATTTATAGATAATTTAATAATACAAAAGACGTGGTTTCACATAAAAATATTAAAAAACACACCTTGTATTCATCGAAGTGGATTATTGCTGAGGTGTTTAGTATTCCATCTTTTCGCCACTTAAATGCTGAAGTCTCATGTAAAAAGGAACGAGCCTAATTCTTTTCACCTGGCACAAATCTAGCTTTCAGGCTAATCTATCTATCTCATCTATTCTACTAATAATAAAGCTGAAGAGTTTGTTTGTCTGTTTGAACACGCTAATCTCTGGAACTACCACTAAGATTTGAAAGTTATATTTGCATTTGGTAGCGCAATTCTTGAAGACAGGTTTTAGGCTATTTTACATCACGCTACGACCCTTAGGTTAGGAGCCGAGCAAAAAGAAAAAAAGTCAGAAAAAACTGAATCTAGTTTACTTAATCAAAATCTTAAATTCATTCTCCATTCCATTAATTCAGCCTAAACCGAGTAAAACCGAGTTCATTAAATTTTGCGTAAGAGTTTCTTTCATAACGAAGATGAGCACTAAGGAAGGATTGTTAATGTTAAATCCCTTAAAAAAAAAATAAGGGAAAAAATTTAAATAAATGAAAGTTTGAATGGAAGTTCGTCATGTTTGCTGATGGGAAATCTTAACAGCATACACAGCTTGTGTATGAAGAATATTTTAGTGGAAAAACCCAATACACTTCGCCCGTCTTGGGCATCGAATCCAGGACAGACTCAGATCAGTAGTGGCACTGGCGACTAGTCAATGACGCAGTCATGACAGTGCTACATAGATAGTCAGAGACCTCAAAAGGAGGGGGCGATGCGACTGTACTAGAAAAATTTCTATAAAAACTTAATGAAAATCGTTCTACCAAAATCGCGTCGCACCGTCGTCGTCAAACCCAAACAAGAAGATATTTGTGTACTCTAAGGCCCACCTGTAGTACCAATCACTAAACACATTTAGCGCTAAACGTATTTAAAACATCATTCTGTCTCTGTCATCTACAAAAGATTGACAGAAATGGAACGATACATAAATAAAATTGATGTGTCCGTTTGTAATGTCAAAATAACAACTTTATTACTAGAGTCCGATCGAAAACGGTTTTCGGTTTTTCATTTTTGGTCGAGAATCAAAAACGAAAAGAATATGCAGTGTCAATCTTTGAATCATCATCATCATAAATAAATTAAAAGTATGGCCGGCGGCGCTTCATTTTTTTCGGCTCTGAAACAAAATTTGGTTGGTCTCTAATACGACCGTTACCGACCTACTTGAAATCTAAAAAAAATGTATTTGTGCATCGTTTATTCACAATGGGCATCCCTACGCATTCATCGGACGCTATAGTTTTCTCGAAGGAGTTGTTACGCTATGCCAATCCAGATAATATTTTTGCATAAACAAGTGAAAAATAAAAGCAAAAACTGTTTATTTTACAGGACATAATGTTACCTCTGCCAACGCAGACGCAGCTCCCCTTTTTTGTGTTTAGTGCCCTCTCATTTCTTTAAGCAACTTTGCGTATTTAACTTTATTTATTTATTTAATTCAGATAAATATTTTCGTTAGCATACTTTATAAAATACTTGCGTCGCCAAGAAAGCATAAAATTTGTAAGAAAAATCATTTAATTTATTGCTGTTTTGCTATTATGTAAATTACTGTAGAGAACATAATGATTTTTGTCAACAGCATAATCATGCTATATCGTCCCCATAGTTGGGACACCTTCTCTTGGTGAAAGGGAGTGGGCTGTAATCTACCACGTGAGCCCAGTGCGGGTTGGTAAATGTCACATGTCTTCGAATTTTTGGTTCTAGGACATGCCGGTTTCCTCACGATGTTTTCCTTCACTGTTTCGAGAGCAGTGATGAAATAATTTACACAAAGTACGCACTTTACTAAGTGCCTGCTTGGGTTCCAACCTATGACCGTACGTCGTCGACTCGTAAGTCACGGCAGTTTTCACTGGGTCACCACTGCTCTCATTGATTTTTGACAAAATACAACTTTCCGGAAAAGGTCGCTCTCACTAAAAAATATTCAGAAAAGTTCACACATTAGATTGTACCAATTATGACACAACTCGTCTTTTCTCTATAAATCTTCTATTATAATTAATCCTAATAATAATAGGTATTTATGGTGTCCCAATTTTGTTGTGGTGGTGGATCGATCAAAGCGACCGACGAGCAAAGATTATTGACATAACCGTCCCGCATGATGAGAACCTCGTGAAAGCCAAGAAAGATAAACTAATAAAGTATCTTGACTTGGCTCGCGAGGTTGTCGACATGTGGGATGTGGACTTAGCGATCATTTTGCCGATAGTCGTGACAGCCAATGGCTTAATAGCCGAGAGCCTCGGCCAACACCTGAGGAGGCTCTCGTTAGGCAGCTGGATCAAGGGCTTGATTCAGAAAGCGGTACTTCTGGACACGGCTCGCATTATCAGGAGGTTCCTCTCTCTGGAGCCCTGACCACCGGTCTTGGACCCTGTTCCCGATACCGGTGGGCTACTATTTTTTATATTTTTAAATATGATTACATTGAAATAAAGGAGATAGGTATTTTTTAGTGTTATTAGGTTTTTTCATCTGAAATTTTTGAGTAGCAGCCTGAAGTCTGGATTTGAGCCCGGCTGATGACAATAGGCTCGCTCCTTATTACATGAGACTTCATAACTGGTAAAGTGTGGGTGTACTATAGGTACCCCTCTGCCCAACCCTTCGGGGAATGCACGCGTGATGTTAATATTAGTTTTTGGGAAAACTTTTTCTTTTCTATTAAAATAAAGATATTAATTTAACCGAGTCGCTACAATCGGTCACTTGCACCATTTAGTTAACCAACGTTTAACGCTAGTTAATACTAATCGCATCCAACGCTACGAATTAGCGTGAACCGAACTATTGTCGACTACGAATTACAATTATAATTGTTTATGGTTTTTTGTTCGTTAACTAGAATTTATTTATCTGTAAGTAGTTTTTTAAAGCTTGTTTGCGTTAATCTTTAGTTTAGAATTTACAATGTTTGTGTTTTTGAATACACTGTTGTTGTATTTAAAAGAAATAACATATACAGTTTAGATTTTGCTTTGATTGCGGTGATTTCTTAGCTACTTGTCATTTTTACAAACAAATTAGTAAAAAATAGTCTCATTTACACAATAATAGTTGTTTTTCATGTTTAACTATACTACTAGTATTTACTACTTATAAAAAACGAAGAAAACCACTTAAATAATTTTGGCGCCAACGGGTTTTTACGAGCGTTTTTTTTTTTTGTATATTGATATTTTATTTCAACAGTTTCAAGTAGGTACTGTACCGATAATTATCATAGCTTTAATTAGATACTACATGACAATAATTGATAACTATTCGACAAAATATTTGCAATGGTTGAATCCTACAAAAACGCTTATACATAATTACCGACGCGAAAATATATCAAAACAAGGCGTTTTTGTTAAAACGAAAAAACAACTTAGAAACTGTTGTTGCGATAAAATGATGCAATTTTCGCAAAAACTACACTGAGAGAAAAACATCACGACGTCTCGTTTAATTTAAATATCACTTAGTATTTAAAACATTTGGTAATTCTATAGTTTCCAAATCTTTACTTATTGCAACGTGTAATCTAGCAACGAACTATTTTTTTGCCACTTTTTAATGAGCAATGTAACGATAATGCTGTTTTTACCTTCAAATTTGTTTTTTTACGGATTAACGATTGGTGTAAGACCTTTAAAAATGAAGGGTTTTTTTATAAACGATCATTAAAGTTAAGTGACGTGAGTGAGTTTAAACGTCAAAAATGTATGCTTAAACAGCTACCACCCGTAGCGGCTGCTGCTGTTTAAGTACTTAGCTTTAAGCAACGTTTATGAATAAAGGGGTAAAACCCTCGTTTTAGTTACGGTTTATGATTGAATTGTAACCAACATTATTGATTCTGTCACATGGTTTCGAAATGTCATCGTTAATAAAAAAACTCAACTTGTTTCATAGAGCATAAGAACGCTTCTAATCAGTATGTATCTATATATAGGCAATCTATTAATGCTGTTTTGAGCAAATCTTTCATAAATCCTACCTTTTTAAAGCAATTACTACATTTTTCAGTTGCTTTAAAAGAAATTGTATCTTCAAATTAATTTACATCAGAAACATACAGTATCAGAAAACACTTTCCGATAACAACCATTATCAACTAAAAAATAACCCATACCAAAATAAAAACATCAACAAAAATTACCTTCATAGAAAAAAAAAACAACACAGTACACAACACAAAAATACACAGTCAGGAAGAACTAGAAACACCACTATCACACACTGATAAGAATACCACTGAAAAAACCTCCATGCTTATAACGAAACGGAAAAAAGCACGTTATAATTTTTTTTTCAACGCTATTTATTCTACCGAGAGCGTCAACACGGACGATGTCTTTTGATCGACTAAAAACTTGCCTCGGAAAATGTGTAGGCGTTATGCACGAGAGGGAGATGGAGATAGAGTCTTGTGTGGGGGGGAAAGAGAGGTTAGATCGTCGCGGAGGCGTGTCTGAGTAGGAGTGGTCTAAGTTTGCATAAACCGTATCCAGTCTCGTCCGTTCGCAGTGGCAGTGTTAAGCCTGATTCGAGCAATATATTATACGATCCGAGGCTTTTTGCTCCTAGTGCATTGTCTCGGCATTTTTTTTGGATGAACTATGAAACAGTGTGGTGTTTGCTTTTTAATTCGATACGCTTGCGGTAGGTTAGGGTTATCTATAGATATTTTTAGATAGTAGATCTTTGCGTTGCTATTGTTATTTGTACTTAGGCTTTTATTGCGGTTATTATTTTTAAATGGAAGCTCTATAGTCTGCATTCACGGCTAAGATATCTTTTCGAATATACGTTCACTGATCACAATCATGTTGTGATCAGTGAACGTATATTCGAAAAGATATTTTAGAAATGAAATGAAATAGTTTATTTTGTTGGTATCGGAATCACTTTTACACGTCGTAATATTAAAAAATAAATATAGATGAGATCGGCGTTTCCTATCCGACTACTCTGAGAAGAAAAGCTGAATCAAACTCGGAGGCCACAGTCTCTTTTAAAGTCAGATCATGTGAGAACCATGCTGATTGATGCCTGAAATGGTCTTTTGGGGAAAGTGCCACACACGTTTGAGTAGATAATTCCAGTCAGTGCAGGCATTTGTCAGTAATCGTGTAGCTCGACTCGGAACATGAGGAAAAATTTGAATGGATAAAATGAGATACTTCTTTTACCATAATTATATATCAGGGCAACTAGCCCTGAATGCCAATTCACATAATTTAAAACGTTCAAAATCTAGTCGCAGTCTCATCTCGGTAACAAACAAATGTCAAAAACTTGTCAAAATGTAGGAAAATTAGAGGTATTTTTGAAAGATTGAGACTGAGATCAGACTGTGAACGTTCTTAAAATTACGAGATTTACACCTCTAGTTTTCATGAAATACTATAAGTTTCCCTAGCATCCATTATCAGTGCTAAACCTTACTAACCAGTGTGAATTTAAAGAGCCACCATCAATGACAATAGGTATGTCCGCCGAAGTAGCTACCTAACTTGGATAGTCAGCCATCTTACCATCCGACGCTTAGGCACTGACTTTTCACCACGGCGCGTCGTGAGTAGTAGTTCCAAACATTGGGTACTATTTATTGCATGCAGGTATAGATGTAGATACGACATTGTTGGCATATTGTCCTGTCCATCAGTAGAAATAGAGTTTCAATCAAATCATGCGAAGGAGAATCTCTCAATCAATCAATTCGTCGGTCTAATCCATAGGTATATTTAGTACGTTTACATTTTTTCTCAAACCAACTGCTAAACTAAATATGACGAGAAAGCTCAAATTGTTTGATAGCTTATAATTTCAATAGCTTGATGTAGCGGTATCTACAACGCGTCATACTGACGTCACGCAAATCCTGCATCTTGCAAGCAGAGTTTACCGCGCAAATAGCTTAGATACAATTTCCCAACATCAATCGTTGGGCAATTGCCCGCCAGAGACAACACCCGTCTGGTCGGAGGATCCTCTTTACACCCTGTTCCTCATACCTCTAAACTTAATATGGTAAAAAGGGTGATTTTTATTCCGGGAAAGGAAAATGAGTTGAGGGGCCCATGGCTAACTAATAACAGCCGCACAGGTCGATCGGTCAGGTTAAGCTACGCTTGCCGCGGTTGGTTTGTGGATGGGTGACCATCTTTACATACCGAGACCCCTCCGTGCCTCGGAAAGCACGTTAAGCCGTTGGTCCTGGCTGTCATTCGTGGATCTTTGACAGTCGTTACGGGTAGTCAGAAGCCCGAAAGTCTGACAACCCAGTCTTACCAATTGGTATCGTATTACACAGTAACTGGGTTGTGGAGGTCAGATAGGCAGTCGTTCCATGTAAAATACTGGTATTCAGCTGCATCCGGTTAGACTGGAAGCCGACCCCAACATAGTTGGGAAAAAGCTAGGCAGAAGATGAAAGGAGAATGAGTTAGTGAAAAGATAATTATACAGGTAACGTTTTGCGCACATTTATCCTGTGTATTAAATGGCGGAAGCTGCAGCTTTAGCTTAGGTCAGTATTTTTTTTGCATGGTCTCCTAGTTATGAATGTCTTCATTCTATTGCTTATGATACTTACTTAGCAGCACCTATTGTCACAACCTGAAGGCCAATTCTCGTAATTTAAAACGTTCAAAATCTAGTCGCAGTCTCATCTCAGCGACAAAAAAATGTCAAAAACTTGTCAAAATGTAGGGAAATTAGAGGTATTTTTGACAGATTGAGACTGAGATCAGACTGTGAACGTTCTTAAAATTACGAGAATTGCCCCTCTGATTAAATACGAAATCAACATGTTAGGAAGGCGAATCACAGACCAAAGAAAAAACACATCTGGCCTGGCCAAATTATTGCATAATCGAATCGAAAAATATATCTGACTCTGTGTACTCTGGGGGGCTTGTGGCTCATTAATAACAGCCGCGTGGGTCGATCGAACAGGTTAAACTATGCTTGCCGCAGTTGGTCCGCAGATGGGTGTGGGTGAGTCAGTCCATCTAGCTGGCGATAGGCCTTTGCTACATTTTCCATTTTTCATTCACACCTTCGAAGACATGTGACATCCACCAACCCGTACTGGGTCCGCGCGGTGGATTACGGCCCACTCCCTTTCACCGAGAAGAGGCCTGTGTCCCAGCTGTGGGAAAATTATAGGCTGACTATGCTTTATTCCTATGTTATTTTACTGGATGGCAATCCAGCAGACGGTTCACCTATTCATAAGAGGTCACTATACCTGGACCAGAGGCATTGCAGGTGCTTTGTCATCCCCGTGACAAGGCTGAAATGTGATTTGTGCCTATAATTAATAATAATAATAATAATTTATTTGGAACACAACCATAAATTACAGTGTCTTAATAGCTAGAACAAGGACAGTTAATTTTACATAAGTGCATAGCCAGCTGTCTCCCAAACTAGGCAAAAGCCTGTATCTTGGGAGGCAGTAAAAATTATACCAGTATATGGTTAAAAAGGTGATGACTACCAAGATGAAGACTAATAGAGAAGTATGGAAGACATGTTGCACCTATCCTAAATAAATTTCAGAATAATGATGATAATGAATTACACCAGCACCTTTAAACCGCCACAGCAACGCTGCTAGCCAGATATTGGAATGGTGGTGGAAGGAACTATCCTGGACGGAATCTTTCACGAGTACCTTCTACTCATAATCAGCCTATAATGTTCCTACTCCTAGGACACAGACCTCCTCTCTTCAAGAGGGAGTTGGCTACCACGCGGGCCCAGTGCAGGTTGATAGATATCACATGTCTTTGAAATTTTGGTTCTAGGAGATGCTGGTTTCCTCACGATGTTTTCCTTCACCGTTTTTGAGAGCACAATACCAAAGAAAGGATATTTGGGTAGGCTGCATAAAGTACTAAAACTGCCAGATCATAATTGAAACTATCTAGTCAACCCTGGCTTTCCGTGCTTGCCAGCCGGGAGTGTTGTCATAAAGTTATCATCATATGCCACATGTTCTAGATCCAAAAATTCGAAGACATGTGACATCTACCAATCCGCATTGGGCCCGCGTGGTGGATTTCAGCCCACTCCCTCTCACAGCGGGGAGATCTGCGTCCCAGCAGTGGGAACATTATAGGCTTATTATGCTTGGTATTGTTCGTCGAATCGTTGAGTTTCGTCCTCACTTGATCTGACCAAGATTATGTCTAGACTTTATTAAAAGGTTTGATAAACCTACTTACAGATAAAAATCATTTATCGTTTATATACCATTTGACTTCCCTGGGTGCGCAGACGAACATTTAATCATATGTATCGCCATTTATAAAAGATACTTAAAAGCACCCATCCATCTAATGAAAGTATATTTTACACCTGTCAAAGTGTTTGCATTAAAAAGGCGACTTAAAACTAAAGAAATAGCAAATAAATAAAACGTAAATGTCAGTTAAAATAACAATAAACTATAATGAAGTGTTGCATTTAAGATCTTTAGCGGTTATAAATGATAAAAGTTTTATGTGAACCGACCGTGTGACCTCCGCTCTTGAAATTACGTCATCGTCGTTATAAAATGCATTTATTGAATCAATTTCTGGCATTACATTATTACTATCTAGGTACCTAAGTAGTTATCTGTAATTATTTCAAAGATTTTTGTATTAAATCACCACATGAACCGTAGGTAGGTAGGTAATCACATCCATTGCTAAAAATTGTCATCTTACGATAATTCCGTAATAACTTTAATGCCTGCTTGCACACACAAATCACTAAAAGTCATAAAAAAAATCATTGTGTCAAATAATTTTGTCTCTGTCATTTTCAAACGCTTGAAAGAAACAGAACGATGTTTAAATACGTTTAGCGCTAAACGCAATTAGTGATTTGTGGTGAAACCGGGCCCTTTTGTGATTTGATTAGTGTGCATCAAAGCGTTAAGCATTTGAACTGTCAGCTATCTATACTAATATACTATATTATAAAGAGGTAAAATTTATGAGTTTGTATGTAGGGGCACGGGTAGATAATCTTCGGAACTACTGATCTGCTCCCGAAAATTCTTTCAGTAATGGGAAGCTACATGTATTGTCGAGTGTCAGTAAAACAAGAAATGTTACGCGGACGATGTAGATAGAAGCTATATTTTTAATAAGGCAGGTTTCGATCTGACGTTTATAATGTTAGTAGAACAACACGGTTATTCTTTATGTTATTAAGTTCCAAACATGCTGCTGATCTAACTTATAGTAACTGGTCAAAGTCGCCTTTTAATATTAACAACTAAACGCGATCAGCACACCCTAAACCGCGTTCAGGAGCTCAGTATTCACTTACCAATAATGACACTGACAGCTCTTGAACGCGGTTTAGATCGCGTTCAGTTTCATTGGTGAAATTGGCCGTTAAAATACCAGAGACAACCTATACTCTTCAAACAAGAACACAGCTTTGATGCTTGGTAGCAAAAGTAGGTAAGGTGATAGTATTTCATCACTGTTCTGAAAACGGTGAAGGAAAACATCGTGAGGAAACCGGCATGTCCTAAAACCAAAATCATGTCATTTTTAGATATATTTTTTTTCGCAGTTCGAGTCAGGTGCGTAGTACGTACGTGTATCACCAGAGTAACGTAATTTTAAGAACGTTCACAGTCTGATCTCAGTCTCAATCTGTCAAAAAATACTTCTAATTTTCGTACATTTTGACAAGTTTTTGACATTTGTTTGTCGCTGAGATGAGACTGCGACTAGATTTTGAACGTTTTAAATTACGAGAATTGGCCTTCAGATCTCAGTTTCAATCTGTCAAAAATACCTCTAATTTCCCTTAATTTCTGACAAGTTTTTGACAGTGATGGTCGCTGAGACGAGTTTGCGACGTTGAAAGTTTTTAATAGCGAGAATTAGCCTTCTGGCCTTTCAAAAGTGTTATAAAAATGTATTAAAACAATGTGTTTTTATCCGATTTATTAGGTAGCACATCATATGCATAAAATCACGTTTTTTTAGATTAATCGTTTTTTTCGCCGATTCAAGTTAGGTGCGTAATACTCGCAACCGGCATACGTGTGTGACGAGTTGTATGAACGTAAACGGAGTTTGTATAGGATTGTAGCGGGTGGCGATCTGTTGTTTCTGCCTACCGCCATGGGAGGAAGGCGTGAATTTATGTATGTACCTATGTATTCTAGTCTGATTTGCCATAGCGCTTACTTCAAACAGTGTCGCTATCGTGATAGCGTGAGTTCGAGCCCATGTTCAGTCAAACTCACACGCCATTACATATGATTTACCCGTGTGATTTTCCTTTAGTTCACCTCCTTTGCATATTATAACATGCGTTACATTATTTCTTAGGAACTTGTCACGCATTGAGGCATTTAGTTCAGCAATAACATTATTGAACAGGGCTCTAATTCAATATGACCACTTAACGATTCCTTACTTCGAAACCACGTCAATACCTTAGTTAATGTTACCATATAATTAAAAGTTACCATAGTTATGCTTGTGGCTAAGTAAAAACAGCCGCACGTGACGATCGATCAGGTTAAGCTACACTTGCCGCGGTCTGTCCATGGATGGGTGACCATCTTTACATACCAACGCCTCTCCGTGCCTCGGAAAGCAGCTTGAGCCATTGGCCCCGGCTGTCATTCGTGGGTCTTTGACAGTCGTTACGGGACGTCAGAAGCCCGAAAATCTGACAACCAGTCTTACCAAGGGTTATCGATTACCTAGTAACTTGATTGTGGAGGTCAGATAGGCAATCGCTCCATATAAAATACTGGGATTCAGCTGCATCCGGTTAGACTGGAAGCCGACCCCAACACAGTTGGGAAAAGGCGAGCCAGATGATGATGTTGGCGTAGCTTGAACTGTCAAAATACATGTTATCCGTACGGTTGACATTTCGATTCCTTGCCGTTACAGGGGTTTCTGCCAGACACGATATTGACGTGGTTTGCACGTGGTAAGATTTGCTGGGAATAATTATTACCATACAGAATGAGGCTGAGAAGGTAATTCGCGTGACGATTTGGACTCGTTCCTGGATGACCGGCGAGGATACAAGATAAGGAAAATGGGAAAAGTGTGGGCAGACCTTTACCCAACAGTGGGACAAAATAGATTAAAAATGATAGTTCATTTACATTGGAAATGGCCGCGACTTACAAGTTGGAGGTCGTAGGTTTGAACTTAGACAGGCACATTTTTTTTAATAATATTAAAGCGGTTATCGCCTTAAATAATGCTTTACTTAGAAGCCAATTAGAATGTGACGCAATCATTTGGGCTCCACAGGAATCTAAATATAGGCTCATGCTGGAGAGAGTACAAAACAAGTTTGTGAGGTACTTGTACTTGCGCTTGTATGGTGTATACCCATTTTATCCGACCCAACTTTATTTATTTTGGGTATGGTTGAATATAAAGAACTGAGGGTCAGGAGGGATCTCGCACACACCTCGTACATATTCAAAGTACTTAGAGGGAAGGTACAAAATGCGAACATACATATAAGGGCACATAGGTTTGTGTGTTCCGGACAGGTACGTGTGGCGGCGACGACAGCCACGGCTGTTGGCGGAGCCGCGCGCTCGGACCAATCTTTTAAGTGAGACGCCACTGACGCGTGCACTCCGCACACTCAACCTCATAGCTAGTGACACGGACCTATTCTGTTACCTATAATAATATAATAATAAATTTTATTTATTTCCAAAAAGGTTACAGACTTCATTTCAAAGGTTATTAAAAAGGTATTATTTATTACATTAGTGGTAGGAGGTAAGTACAAAACAAGTGGACTAATTTGCAGAAATCTGTATACAATAAATTGGTGAGCCCTGCCTCTCAAACTAGGGTCACCTGTATCTTGAGAGACAGTGTTCTGCCATGAGTTGAGTACAGACGCCAGCAGGTCAAGCTACCCGAAACTGTCAAATTTTCCCAATCAATCTTGAACCTTAATGCTTTAAGGTTAAAGTTGAAAATCTATTAAAGAAATTTGACAGTTTGTAGTAGCTTGATGTGCTGGCGTCTCTACAATAAGATTTATACAATTTGTGGGTTCTGTCTACCAAGTGATATAGAAACTACTATACTTTATAATTAGAGCAAAAATAAAATAAAATAAAAGAAACAATGAAAAACAGTGAAAAAAAAAAAACAAGGAAAAAACAATGATGTTGTTATCTGAGTGGGTTCACAAAGGATGCATTGTTTGTAATAAGTTACAAAATTTTATTATAATAAGAAGTTAGTAATAAGTTGGGATAAGAGTTTAGATAAATGTACACTATCCCAATAAGTTTCCCTGTAAGGATAGATGTAAGTTGGGACATAAATATTTTTTTATTTTTTTTATTTAGCCTACACTGTCCCACAGCTAAGCAAAGGCCTCCCCAAATCCTTCCAGGCATCCCTTTCTAGAGCCACCTCGGTCCAACCCTTGCGGTACGCGTCTAGGTCGTCTTGCTACCTCTACCTGGGCCGGCTTCAGCGGCGCAGTCCATCCTCAAGCACCCACCGTGTGGAAACTGGTGCCCAGTAGTTACTGTGCAAGTGTGCATGCAGGACTTACAACAGGCACTTTACTTTGTGTAAATTATTTCGTGCCCACTGCTCTAAAACGGTGAAGGACAACATAGTGATGAAAACGGCATGTCCTAGAACTAAAAATTAGAAGACATGTGACAACTACCGACCCGCACTGGGCCTCCGTGGTTTATTACGGCCCACTCCCTCTCTTGAGAGAAAGCCTGTGGCCCAGCAGTAGGATCATTACACCTATAGGCTGATTATGCAAGTCATTTTTATGTAACTTCAACACAATACATTTTTTTTCTGTTGTTCAAGTAATTTCTTACGCTTTCCCCTTGCTTATTTTGCAAAGAGATAAAAAACTAATCTTTGGATAAAGTGGACGGAATTTTAGTTTAGTTTATGGTCAATGAGAAACTGTAGTGTGTGAAAATATTTAAACGCAAGTAAGTCGTTTAAATTTTAAATTCATCCACCTTTTCTTTAAAATAAAATTACAGAAATGGAATTCAAAAATCGAATTCTCCGACGGTTATTTTATGCTAAATTTAAAATTTCAAATATCGAACGTTTGAGTTCCAATTTTCAAATTTGAACTTGGAACGTCCAGTTTGAATGACGCGCAAAAACTGAGCGCGCGCTGCCCGCCGTCATCTGCGGTGGACATAGAAATATGTGGAGAGGTGGTCAATCATTTAAGTTTTTCAATATTATAAAATTTTCAAGAGCACCTATTGTTTTTTATTGCAAATTAGGTACCGTTTCGCGTGTGGGGGGACCTTATAAGACAAAAGCTCTTGGCGTACAAACATACTTTCTATAATTTTTCTTTTTATATTATAAAAAGGAGTACGTTTAATGCACCCCTGATTCACTAAAAGACAGCAAAGATAGTAATCTCAACCAGTTTTGTTTACTAAGTTACAAATAATGGATTCATTCGCTTTTTCATAACATCAACTTGATCGTAGGTAAGTCAAGCGCAGCAAAATTTACTAGGTACTGAATGATAATGTTAATTTAACCGATTAAATCGATTTGCCCGCAATTTTGTGTAATGAAGAATGAATTTAATTGACGATTCTAGTTCATATTTTAGACGTTTTCAGTGTGCAATGAACATGGAACTTTTGACGCGGTAATTACTATCGTACGCACGGCTACACATCATGCTATACATAATCAGTATAAGCTGACTTCTGATTGTACAAAAAACCTATACAATGCGAGTTCAGCTAAAACTGGAAATGTATAGCTTGATGTGTAGCCGTGTGTACAAACAAATGAAATTATGCGGAAAATTGTTTGGGAAGTGATAATTTGTCAATGTTTTGTTTTGTTGGTTTAGTTTTACATTGTAAAATTTGTTTCTGGCGTTGTGTGGTCACAGTTCTAACCTAACCTAACCTAGCTGTTTCGATTTAAAAAAGATATATGCGTGTTACGCTGCAAATTTTACTAAACTCTAAGAACATTATAAACTATACGTGTCAAATAATATTATATAATATTAAAGTGGATTCTAACTTAACCTACAGTTCTGGTAGTAGTTCGTTTTTCGTTCTTCGGTCGTAACCATAGATATCTTTTCAAAAAATCTTATTTTTGGCTTTACCTATATTTGTTTTTTTCATAAAAAATCATTTGACTAAATGTTTATTGTTTAAAGATTGTTTGCTGTAATAAATCATTTGATTAAAGACCAAAACCAAATTATCCTTGGTAATAAATATTCTGCCTAGTAAAAATTTGACCAAAATGAAAATGTGTGTACTAAAATCATTCCAAATATTGCATTGGTATAAAAAAGTTGCTAAAATTTGTTTGGATAGTGAAATTTTGTCAAAATAATTTTGGCAAGAGGGCAGGGTTTTAGTAAATGAAACAATAAAAAATCGTATTGTCTGTTTATTTGTTACTTTATCATGTTACTTTAATTGGAAACTTATTTCGTTTTATGTTTTTGAGACCACTAGTTGTTGAAAATTATTGCATATTAAGTTTTTTTTTTATTATACTTACCTATTTAAGTGAAATAATCACTCTGAAAGTTTAAAGTAATCAAATATTGATGCAACAAGGTCTAAGCAAGAACAAAAAATATGCATGTCACGTGATCAACATTGAACGTTAATATCTCGGAAAAGTGACGCTTTATGGGGTTTGGTCTTATTATATTTTCCGTTTGAATAGATGTCAGCTATCGATTTATATAGGCTACTTACGTGGCCACAATTTAAGAAAAATGGCGCGACAGTTCCAGCCAGGAGGTGCCAGGCTCTATATTAAAATCTTCAATCCCCTTTACTTATCTACTGTTGTGAAGGTCAGATGGCAGCCTTTTAAAAAATGTTGATGATCGGCTTAATTTTGTTTGATTAGTTGCCAACATCAACTAAGTAAGGAAAATACTACATGATAATAGAGAAAAAATACCTTAAAAAATAAATTTCAAAAATTTCTACTACTCAACACCTCTCTTTGTCAATCACTGTTCTTCAGAAATATGCCGCCTAGTCGTGCAGACTATGCGCAAAAAGGGCGTCCTTTATACTCATCACATACGTTCCACGTAAGAGCGAGACAGACATAGAATCGACCACCACTACCTGAACTCTTTGACCACTGTACGTTAGGAAAATTGGCACCAAACGGAAAATTTCTTACAAAATGGTGGGTCAACTTATATTGGTAAGTGAGAAAAGAAGGCAAGTGAAAGCTTTTTGTCTTTGTTTATTATTGTATTGTGTGAAAGAGATGGAATGCTTAATGACAGTTTGTGGTCGTGCGATGTAGGTTTAAGATTTTGGATTTTTCGTTTTGAAATTGTGATTTTGATTTGGATTTTATGAAAATTGGTTGCGTTTGATACTGGCGGCTTTAGATTCGTATTATGAACAGTATTGATAAGGCAAATATTGCATAATAATTGCAATTATAACTCAAAGTATTCACAAACGATCAATGAACGGCTGTGTGCAGGTTTTTCCTCATTTATTTTTCCTGGAACCAATTCGTCATCCTAAGGTAGTAAGTTAGTCCAAAAATAAGGTATTGAAATTGTGGAATGAAGTGCTTTTTATTTTTATGCACTTTTAAACTTCGTCTAACATTTTTAGAATTTCTTAGCAAGGCAAAAAATATCAAAACGACTTATACATAATGCAGAGCTGTGTGTCAATTTGCTTTTCCGACTGAGTTTGTTGCGCCACTTCTTCTTCCCAGCGATAGCATTAGGAAGTGGTGAAGGGCAGGCGTTTTTGGGGGACTGTCTTTTGTCGAGCACTTTTCGATCGTCAAAATTACCCGTATTAATTATTATTATTATTTATTATTATTATACCTAATTATATTAATAATATTGTGCAGGTTAAAATTAAATATTTGCACACCATATGTAATGGTAGAATGTAAAGGAGCCATTATAGTTTTAAGATCATACCTTGATTTGATTTGGGCTGTTAAAAAAACAGTCCAATAAGCTAAATTATCCATGTAACTATGTGATGAAGTATACATGTAAAATGTAAAATGTACGTTACAATAAAAAGCTATATGGTTCGCGTCATCTAATACGATCAGGTAGTGCGAAAAATGTTACACACGCACTCTGAGATTAAATAATTACTCTGTGAGTAGTATCTTGAAAGTACAGTCAGCTAGAGATAATTGTTGCTAAGAACTGAATACGCCGCGAAGGTGGTGTTACGACCAGGAGCACAATGTATCCGTCCCAGTGCCATGGCAATTGTTTGGGCTATGTCGGTTACCTTGGTTCTCCTACGAATCTCTTCATTTTATTCGATTACGTAGGAAAACTCCAAATATATCCTTCTCCATTACCCTTTTGGTGACTTTCAGCCTTCTAATGAGGCCCATTGCTACGTTTCGGTAAAGTAGCCAATGAACAATCAACTCAGCCTATCGCAGTGCGCTGCTGGAGATAGGCTTCTCCCTTGCTGCGCCACAACACCCTGTCCTAAGCCTTCCACATTTGCGATAGTCGCTCCTTCCATGCCGCCATGAGATCGCCTGACGCAGGTCCTCTCCGGACACGGATGTTTCGGGAGGTTCCTGCACATAATCAGGCGGGAGGAGACGCCCGGGTGTCACCACTGTCAGGATTGCCCAGAGGACACGGTGGAGCATACGGTGGAGGTCTGCCCTGCTTGGGCAGAGTACCGCCGTGTCCTCGTAGAGGCGATCGGCAGCGGCGGCGACCTCTCGCGTCCGGCCCTGGTTCAAGCCATGGTCCGGGGCGAGAGGGAGTGGGAGGCAGTCACCTTCTTCTGCGAAGCAGTCATGCTAGCGAAGGAGGTGGCGGGGTGGGCGAGAGAACGTGCCTTGCGCACCTCACGCCTCAGCCGCCGCGGGAGACGCTCCGGGCGTCGGGAGCCGCGTGACGACTCCCGGCCACCGTAGGCGCGGGCCTGCGGGCGGTGAGTAATGGGTAACTCACCGTCCGATCAGGACCAGGCCCGTGCCGGACGGCGTGTTGTGTTCCACGCGCGCCTCAAAGAGAGGTCAGCATGAGTGACGGGGCCCCATAGGGCCGAAGCCTGCCAGGGTAGCGGGATTGTCCGAAAGGGTTACCGCTGCCCTGGAACATAAAGGGCTAAGGAAGGAACACGGGTGGGTTTCAGTCAGTAAGAGTCTGACACTCCCTCCTGCTCCACCCAGAGCAGGAGGAGTCATTTGATGATTTCCCATACTCAAAAAAAAAAAAGCCTTCCACATTTAGTTTGTTCCAGCTAGCTTCTTACAAGCCGTCGGTCCATCTATCTGGGAGGACTGCCCTTGGACTATTAAGTTTTAATTTTATGGAGATCCTTCTCAGACTATGCTGCTGAAAGCCTGTTAACCCCGTGGCTAGGAAACAACCAACGTTATGTCTCACGATTTTATTAGAGTTTAAGTCGTTTTTGAATATCGTTAAGCAAAGTAATTGCGTAACTCACTATTAATCTCAATGTGCATCATTCTGAAGGAAGGCTAATCCATCGCTTCATAATTATGTTCGACAAATTTGTCTGCTCAAAAACGTAAATAACGCAATGAATGTTAATAACGTAGTGAATCGATAGTGTGTTACGCGATTGCTCCGCTGAGTGCAGATCGCGTATCGGAAAATTTAGTGTAGTGTCCTACACTATACGCTTGCCGATACGCAGATGACCTTAAGAAGGTGGCTAGGACTGACTGGATGCGGAAGGCAGAGGAAAAGGTGTTGTGGCGCAGCCTGGGAGAGGCCTATGTCCAGCAGTGGACTGCAATAGGCTGAGTTGAAGTAGTAACATGTGTTAACACCCGACAGTACTTATCAAATAATTTAAACCAGGCTAACAAGAAACATTGTATCCATGCTTACACACGACCCAAATGATCGTATCGAGCGAAAGTCTACCATGGGAATCTATAGTTTTTGTAACCCCATTGTTTACCCATGGGAACATATTCGGTGTACATAGAATATCGAGTGTTTGTGCCAGCTTGGAGGTAATTTGATTGGTATGTGATGTGAATTGGAGTGTTAGTATTGGTATTGTAATGTTTAGTTTGACAGTTTTACGTTATCAAAGGTGCTAACAGCCGCTGTTGTGACTGTGAGTTCGAGCATTTTTTTCCAGAGAGTAAATTTTTTTAGGGTTTCGTACCTCGAAAGGAAAAAACGGAACCCTTATAGGATCTGAAGAACTGGATCTGATCTGGATCCTTATAGGGTCTGTCAAGACCCTTTTTCTCAAGAACACGTGGAGGTATCAAGCTGTAATTTATATCAAATACTCAGGGCTACTGACCCTTGGAGCTGTGAAAAAATCAAACTTCTAAGCTAACGCAGTCAAAAGATACAGCCGTTTATGCCGCAAATTTTCGACACTCGCAAGGGAATCAAAACCTACAGGATACTTTCCGTGAACTCAGAATCTTGAAATTTGGTACGAAGCAACGTCTTATAGCAGAGATAAACGAAAACCGTAAATTTTTAGTTAAATACCTACAAATTTGTACGGAACCCTCGGTGCGCGAGTCCGACTCGCACTTGACCGGTTTTTTTTTGTTTCTCTTCCTAGCTTGTCATCTCAAAATCCTGAGATTTTATTTGACTCGTCATCTTGAGACCAATTTAATTTAAAAACGTTCAAAATCTAGTCGCAATCTCATCTCGGCGACAATCTATGTCTAAAACTTGTCAATGTAATGTAGGGAAATTAAAGGTATTTTTGACAGATAGAGACCGAGATCAGACTGGGAACGTTCTTAAAATTTCGAAAATTGCCCCTCAAACTTATCTTAGATTGTAAAACGTTTAGTATACCGACTGCCTATACAGATAATATGAATCGGGCCTTTAGTAAGGGGTAAAAATATGTTAGTGACCTGATCTTTACTTAGCATTTAATTGTTAAGAATGTGGGTATACTTTTCTAACAATAGGCGGTTCAGATGGTTTTTATTATTTACAATGTCTGCAGAAATACGTGACTTACATACAGATTGTAACTCACTCAGAAAGGGAAAATACAAAATGCAGGTTTTAGTTTATAAAAACTGTTTTTTAGGGTTCCGTACTCAGGGGATGCCAACGGGATCGTATTACTAAGGTTCTGCTGTCAGGCCGTCCGTCTGTCGGTCACAGAGCTGTATTTTTTTAGCCGTAATATGTAGGTACACTTGAAATTTTCACAGTGTGTACTTTTGTGGCCACTAAAACCAAAAATAATAAAAATGAAATAAAGTTAAAAATTGTAGGGAGTTCCCGTACAAGAAACGCGTTTTTTATTACAAACGTATTAAAAAAAAATACTGTTCATTAATATTGTACAGTGGAACGTAACCCTTCATGTGCGAGGCCGACTTGCACTTGACTGCTTTTTTTTTTCTTTTATTATCATGTTAATACTCGTTTATAAGCCCTAACAATACATTTATATGCACATGATCCACAGTCTATAAACTTATACCCATTTACATCAGGAATTACAAATGCCTAGTAATTATCTACTACACAGGGGACTTTAATGTGAAGTAATGTAAAAAGACAATGAGTGACCCTTTTGGGCAAAACGATAAAGCGGAACCCAATTTATGCTGAATAGAAATATGTATAATTAGCCCATAATGTTCCAACTACAGGCCTCCTCCCTGTGAGAGGGAGTGGGCTGTAATCCACTACGCAAGCCCAGAGCGGGTTGGTAGATGTCACATGTCTTAGAATTTTTAGTTATAGGACCTATCGGTTTCCTCACGATGTTTTCCGATATCGCTTTGAGAGAAGATAATATAGAGGTGTATTCAAAGGTAAATAGAGCTTGCTGTCTATTATTTTATCGGTTACGAATAAACAGTATAAAGCTTACCATTTACTTACCAGTATATTTTTGTTCTTGTGGTATTCCTAATAGATACCCCTCTATTTGGGGAGAAACGAGGGTTATGTAAGACTCCTAGCGACTGAAACCCTAGGACCTTTCTCTGTTACTGGGAAACGGGAGTGCACGATTTGCTTGCACATGTAAAATTCCTATATAAAATACCTTACACTTACCTACCTTTCTAGGAATCGAACCCAGGGCAAGTTTGATACCCACATCAATCATTCACTTGGCTCTGTTCCATTACAACAAGTGCAATAGGCCAACAAAAAAGAATTAAACAAATATTCCAACTCACTCCTCAAAAATCAACATTAAAATTATCAGCTCCATAATTTTATTAACATAATATCTCAATATTCTCAATTCAAACGAATAAACGTCTCAACAGATCATCGTAAAACTAAAAGGATTTCAAGACTGCGCATGCGCACGACTCGATTAGATAAAACCGTAGTATTTAACGAGAGCCGTTACACACACGCGGTCAGAAGCACCTGTTTTTTTGCACGATCAACGGAATTATAGTGCATAACTTTTATATATAGAAATGTCAACGTTTCCGCTTTTGTAGTGTGTGTGATAGCGCCTTTATTGGACAAAAGGGATAGAGTAGTGTTGATTTGTTTTTCTTTTTTTTTGTTTTCAGCAAAAGATACATTGTATACATATTGTCACTATCTACTGCTATTCTGTATAATTCCTCTTCAGGAAATAGGCACTGAGAGTCTTATTACCCTCTGCTAGAACCCTCCACCAAGACTTCCAGTTAGTTTGGTTCAGAGTTTATAAACTTACTAAACAGAATACTTATTATATTTATTATTAAAAGCCTGTGATGTCACAGTGCAGGGCAAAGGCAGGGGCGTAGCTACCGCCGTATCAGCCGTATCAATGATACGGGGCCCCCGGGCTGCAGGGGCCCCCTAACGTGTGTAAGCAAAAATTAGTAAAATGTTATCCACAATGTCACTTAATCTAGTGCTTCCCGGGAAAAAACCCATAAAAAAACTGTCATATGTAACTTGTCAAAACTGAACCAACTTTCTGTAGTTTTTCAATACATCTCGATAACAGAAAATGATGATATTGTATCTAAAGAATTAAAAATCTGTGAGTCCTTTTTGGGGTTTATAGCAGTATCCGATTGCAGTGCAGAAGGACTTAAACCTGAAATTTTTCATTTGGGCCCCCCAACTAATTTTGATACAGGGCCCTCCCAAAGCACGCTACGCCACTGGGCAAAGGCCTCCTAGCGGTATCTACAACGCTACATGCGAACAACGCGTCATACTGACGTCACGTCATCACGTCGGGGTCACCAGTATAGAGGTATGAGGAACAGGGTGTAAAGTTCAAAACTCATCCTCCATAGATAAGGGGGTGTTATGTCTGGTGGGCAACTGCCCAACGATTGATGTTGGGAAATTGTATCTATGCTAATTGCGCGGTAAACTCTGCTTGCGAGATGCAGGATTTGCGTGACGTCAGTATGACGCGTTGTTCGCATGTGGCGTTGTAGATAACGCTACAGGCCTCTCTACTCTCTTTCCACTTCTCTCTGTTTAAAGATGCTAAGGACCAGTTCTTGTTGGAGTAGTCCAGCTCATCCCGCCATCTCTGCCTGGGCCATTGATGTCGCTTGCCATTAAGGAGAATTGGTTCATAAGTTTTGCCCATTGGTCGTCTGACATACGGCAGATATTCAGACCAATTCTACTTTAGCGTGGCAGCTTAGAATACTTTATTTTTATTATGCCCTTAGCAGATAGCCACTACCAATCCTCTTAAGAATTGAAGACAACTAGTTTATAATTATTCGGAAACACAGACCTCTCAAGTACACAAAGTTTTTGACACTTGCATCACAGTAAAATTTAACTGAAAAAGTGTTTGCGCTAAGTAATTATGAGCTGTCTTTGAAACATGGCGGTTCTTATTCTCCATCTAAAAGTGAAAGTCTATTCATTTATTTCAATTAGGACATTAAAAGGTACTTTTGAACACCAATGGAAAATAGAATTGATTATAGTTGCCCCTTGTGAAAAATAGTTTCGTAGTTTCAAAGAACGGGCAAAAAACGACATAGTTACTCTTAAAATATTTTACAATATTTTGCATACAGTTTTTGTATTTTGTTAACTATGTATATGTGAAGACGATGTACCTGGAATAAATTACTATACCTACTGCAATAGGTATACTTCCCATCCTCAATAACCAATAAGCGTTTTTTCTCATACTTAAAACTTTTAGACATTCACAATCGTCGACTCAACAGTTTTATCCCTACAAACTGCACGGTTCATAACGCATAGACGTTACGATATTCAACTCCTGCGCACGCCACACAAGAATTATGCCGACGCGCAATTATATACTAGACGCGAGACTGGACCCGCCCAGCAGTAACTTTACACATTTTATTATTTGCCCCAGAAGACCTTAGAGTGGAAGTATTCGCGACTGGTTGATGGTTTTGCAGGTTTTCAAACGGCAGAGTCCAATGGATGAACGAGATTTATTTATTTATTTATAATTAATTACAACGGCTTGCGCCAATAACAGTAATTAACAGGTAACACTCGAGTGTTTACACTCGAAACATACACTCACTAACATCCATCATTTTATTTTAATACTTATTTATTTTTTATTCAATATTATTTTTAAATACCTATACGGTTTTTGTTAACTAGAATAAGTAAAAATACTGTACTATGGAAGAGCGGAGTTTCCTAACACAGGCATTGTTTGCTTATAAGGAGGCTCCAAACACTATACCCCTTTTTGCAAACTGAAGCATTAATAAACTTATTATTATAATAGAAGTGCCTGTAATTGGTTTATTACAAATAAATGCTTTGAGGTAAAACTAAACATATTACATAATTAACATAATTCAAAAACAAATAACAAGTCAGAGATCAAACATACTGAATAATAACTTTAAGAAGAGAAAATAAATTCGAATAAAGTGATAACAACATACAACTTATTTACTTAACAAACATAGATTTCACAGAACATGAGACAATTTGACATGATTACCCTGAGTGTGTCATTAAAGACGTCACATTCCGGGACTGTCTCCAATAAGTGTATTGTAGTTTGACTAGTTAAAAGCAAATTAGTAATGTTCCAATAAAATAATACTAGCCTATTTATTGTACAGACGCCAGCACATCAAGCTACTACAATCTGTCAAATTTCTTTAGTAAATTTTCAACTTTAACGCTAAAGCATTAAGGCTCAATGTTGATTGGGAAAATTTGACAGTTTCGGGTAGCTTGACCTGCTGGCGTCTGTACAACTGAGAGCAGTGATGATCCAATGGTAACGGCTGCAACGTACGAGTGGTGGTGGGTTTGAAACCAGACAGGTGTTTTAATTTGTGAAAATAATTTCACGACCATTGCTCTCAAAACGGTGAAAGAAAACATGGTGAGGAAACCGGCATGTTCTAGAACCAAAAATTCGAAGCCATGTGACATCTACCAACCCGCAGCACTACTGGGCTCGCGTAGTTGATTAAAGCTTCGTTCTCCAAGAGACCTGTGTCTCAACCATATTATATACCTACTGATTATGCTATTGTCCCGCTGCAAGTATCTTCCATACAGAAAAACACCACTCTTGATCAAGACGGGTTGGCGGGTGCCAAATAAATACGTAATATTTATCGGTCTTATGGAAACTTATTTTTTTAATATTTATTTTTCAAGTCTTTTATCCGGGAAGGCGTGTCAGCCGTATCATAGCCTTACCTAGGGCAGCATAGCTTAAAATTACCGAGTTCAGCTGCAAAATGTGCCCGTAATTTCTGTTTAAGTTGGAGCCTAGCGGAATGGTTTCACAGCCCCGTGCGAACTCTACTTTTTCTTAAATCAATTCATGTTATTACTGCAGCAGATCAATGATTACAACAATATCATTCAAGGAATTCTTGCACTCGAGTCTCGACTCTTTGCTCAAGAAGCTTCTTCTTCCACCCAATCAAGCGATCTGCCTAGCCTTTTCCCAACTATGCTGGGGTCGGCTTCCAGTCTAACCGAATGTAGTTGAATACCAGTATTTTACATGGAGCGACTGCCTATCTGACCTCCACAACCCAGTTACTGGGAATACGATACCCCTTGGTAAGGATGGTTGTCGGACTTTCGGGTTTCTGACGAACTGTAACGACAGTCAAAGATCCACGAATGACAGCCGGGACATCTCCCGCGGAGACGTCTCGGTATGTAAAGATGGTCACCCATCCACGGACTAACCACGGCAAGCGCAGCTTAACCTGATCGATCGAACCATGCGGCTGTTATTACTTTGCCACCAGCCCCTACCGCCGTAGGTACATACCTGCCTTCTGATTAAATTGGAACCTAGCGGAATTGTTTCAAAGTTCTGTACGAACTTTTTCTCAAACCAATTCATGTTATTACAGCAATAAACTAAGGGTTTCAACAATGTCATTCAAGGAATTCTTGAACTCGACTCTCCGCTCTTTGCTCAAGAAGTTTTTTCCTCTATCCATCCCTTTTAAAATAAATAGGATAACGATACCACTTAGAACTTTAACTTGAACTTCAGTAACCCTATTCCGCTCGATTAAGTACAGTTCCGGTTATATAAAGACAGTTTAGCGTACATACACCTCGCCATTGGCACCTGTACTACGATTTATAAACACCTGGTGGTATGCAGCACTAAACACTTTTAATTAATGATAATGAATAAGTTTTATTTAGTGGTTGCTATGGTTGTTGCTAAGCGTGAGGTTCTGTATTCGACTTACAAGTCTGAAGGGTAATTCTCGTAATTCTAAGACCGTTCACACTGTGAACGCCAATTCTTGTATTTAAAAACGTTAAAAATCTAGTCGCAATCCCATCTCAGCGACAATTAAGGTCAAAACCTTGTCAAAACTGTAGGGAAATTAGATGCATTTTTGACAGATTGAAACTGAGATCAGTGGGGAAATTCTCGTAATTTTAAGAACATTCAGTCTGATCTCAGTGTCAATCTGTCAAAAATACGTCTAGTTTTTTGACATTTGTTTGTCGCCGAGATGAGCCTGCGACTAGATTTTGATCGTTTTAAATTACGAGAATTGGCCTTCGGACTGTGAACGTTCTTAAAATTACAAGAATTGCCCTTCTGATCTCAGTCGCAAACTGTCAAAAATACCTCTAATTTCCCTACATTTTGACAAGTTTTTGACATTGATTGTCGCTGAGATGAGATTGCGACTTGAATTTGAACGTTTTTTTTTTTAAGTACGAGAATTGACATTCTGGTATAAGTTTATTTGGAGTTTTATTAATTATTATTATTTTATTTAAGTCAGACACAGTGATCCATAGTTATGTTAGTATACTTAAAAATTATGTTAGTAACCAAAGATTAAAATACATGCCACAATAATAATTAAATTAAAGTAGACATTGCAATTTTACACCATTCAATTCAGATTGGAGCAGTGGTGATCTAGTGGTATTGGCCCCAATTTATGCTTTTTTTCGCGCCTGACTGGGTTCGAATCCAAACCCAGTCAGGCGCTTTACTACGTGTAAATTATTTTACTACCACTGGGGGCCTAAAACGGCCACTTCGTCAGAATCATAATAGGATAACAATATGAATCATATTAAAAATCGTTAAATGGTCACAAACTGACAATTCATAATATGATCTGTGTGCAATTCATATCACAATGAAACGGTACCTCAAACGGTATCTCTAAACCAAAAATTTGAAGACATGTGACATCGACCAACCCGCACTGGGGCTGCAGCCTCGACATTCATTGCGATCGCCTTACGACCGAATTCGGTCGCAAAGTCCTGTCACTCCATACATTACTCCTGTCAGTCCGGGACTTTGCGACCGATTCGGTCGTAAAGCGATCGCTATGAATGTCGAGACTGCCCCTGGGCCCGCGTGGTAGATTACAGTTCACTCCTTCTCACAAGAGGAGGCCTATGTCCCAGCAGTGGGAAACATTATAGGCTGATTACGAAGCGTAATCAGTGAAAAAAAAAACTCATATTTTAGTTAATTAGTACATCTTTCCGTGAGTACCGTAAGAAGGTGCTACCACAGCAAATATAATTACAATGCAAATACCCACACGATTGCAATTCCTTCACTATAATTTCTACGATTGATAAATCCTATGAGACATAAATCATAACTTACAATGGCGTTGCGTTATTATCTATCAATCAATCAATCAATCAATACGCGATAGTGTTGCTAATCTGTGCTAACACTAGGGTAAGTATGACTTATTACAAAACGGGAATTTGTTACTACACAGCCGAAAAACTTCGTTAGATTGAGTCAATTCATAAGTTAAAGTGAAAAATAGTCCGAAACTTCTAAGGATTCAAAATTTAAAAAAGTATCCGGACGTTTTGAAACTGGTGCTTTGCAGGGCACTATCTACCAGACAAGTTAAAATAAGATAAAAACCACAATACATAGGATTTGCTCTCAAAACGGCGAAGGAAGACATCGAGAGGAAACCGGCATGTCCTAGAACCAAAAAAAAATCGAAGACATGTGATATCTACCAACCCGCACTAGGCCTGCGTGGTAAATTACTCCATCTCAAGAGATCTTGGGTCCGAGCAGTAGGAACGTTATAGGCTTAGTATGATGATGATCTATCTACCAAACAAAATAAAATAAGAAAAAATCCACAGTACCTACATACACAGAATTAAAAAAAAAATACATGTCTGATCTGCCTGATAATTTAACCAAAACTTATCTTCGCGCTTGAGAAGCGAGTCATGACGTCATAACATATGTATTGGAGATAAAACGAGTATGATTATAGATTAGTCTCACATAGGCGAAATCTAGGCCCAGTGGTAATGGCGGGTCCGTTACCATAGGCGCCATAGATCTTAAACGTTGTGGTCGGGAGTTCGAATCCAGGTAGGCACTTATAATCATTGCCTAATTTATTTAATATCTGAAAACGGTGAAGGAAAACATCATAAACCGGCAAGATCTAAAATCAAAGACTTCCACCAACCCGCACTGGGCCCGTGTGGTCGATTACGGCTCACTCCCTCTCACAGACAGAAGACCTGTGTCCCAGCTGGGGGAAAATTATAAACTGATTATCATCATCTGCCTAGCCTTTTTCCAACTATGTTGGGGTCGGCTTCCAGTTTAACCGGATGCAGCTGAATACCAGTATTTTACATGGAGCGACTGCCTATCTGACCTCCACAACCCAGTTACTGGGTAATACGATACCCCTTGGTAAGACTGGTTGTCAGACTTTTGGGCTTCTGACTACCCGTAACGACTGTTAAAGATCCACGAATGACAGCCGGGACCAACGGCTTAACGTGCTTTCCGAGGCACGGAGGGGTCTCGGTATGTAAAGAAGGTCACCCATCCACAGAGCAACCGCGGCAAGCGTAGCTTAACCTGACCGATCGACCTGTGCGGCTGTTATTATTTAGCCACGGGCCCCTCCGGAAAAATTATAAACTGATTATGCTAAACGAAATTGCTTTACGAGTTCATTTAATATAAACCTTATCATGATACAATCCATCCAATCACAAGACACCATGGTCACCCCTCTACTACATAGACTAAAGAACAATGGCCCAACTACTAGAAAACTAGTCTGAGAAAATAAGCTTTCTAAGAAAACTAGTAATTATTTCACTTTATTATTTACTTAATCGAAGTGGTAAGATCTTCCCATAGTAACTCTGCTTGATGGGTAAATTACATGCAAAGGTATGGTAAGTAAATAGGATTGGAAATCGATCTGAAAATCATGGGAAAAGGGGCGGAATATATTTTCCGTACATTTTCACGAACTGTCTAATTAAGGCTCTTTTTAACCGACTTCTAAAAAAGGAGGAGGTTCTCAATTCGGATGTTTTTTTTTTTTATGTTTGTTTGCGCTTAACTCCGTCGCTTGCCAACCGATTTGAAAAAATCTTTCTTTGTTGGAAAGGGTATACTTCCCAAATGGTCCCATAGAAATTTCATCAAAAACGGTTTAGTAGTTTGGTTTTAAACCAAAATCACTGGTAAAAATTACAACTAAGAAGTGAAAAATAAAACTTAAAAAAAAAAAAAAAATAACAACCGACTTCCAAAAACGACACTACAAAGTGAAAAATAACTGTTTTTTTTTTTTTAGAACCAGTCCAGTTGAAAACCAGCATCAGGCACTAGTTGTCTGGCATTTTTGAACAGGGCTTTTTTGGCGCAGCCGTGAGGCACACTTTCCTGCTAATTTCTTACATCGGACTTTACACTTTTTATTTGGCTCTTTAGTCAACTGAGGCCGCTTGAACTTATCCCGCGGGATGAGTTGACCTAATGAATGTTTTGAATCGGGTAACTGATCCCATTGATACAAGTAGGTACAGACACAAAAAAAGTGTTAGACATTAGATTTACGAAAGCGAGTTGGTTTGATAGTAATAATCAATAATATAATCACGTGAGGACACTTTCTATATTATTGATTTTGCCATAACTATCGATATGCAAACATTTGATCTTTTATTTGTTTTATCTGAGGTATGTATGTATCTAGTCTATGGTGTGTCTTTTAGTATACAGTGCTAAGTAAATGTATTTTCTTTCGTTTGTAACTGTACGAGAATAATCCATGCCGTTGTAAGAAAATGGCATGTATTTTTTGCTATCCTAAAAATATTATTGAACACTCCAAAATAATGACTTCGCCTCTTTTTGTGACCCTCAAATATGTCCTATTTTAGGGTTCAAAAGATACAAAGTAGTCAAGTCCATCTCGGATGTAGTGGTTGGTCACAGTTCTACCCTAAGCTGATACATTTGGTCGGGGTGCCTTAGCTTCACTACTGTTCTCAAAACGGAGAAGAAAACATTGCAAGGAAACCGGCATGTAATAGAACCAAGAAATTTGAAGACATAATGACATCTACCAACACGCACTGGGTCCGCGTGGTGGATTAAGGCCCACTCTCTCTCACCGAGAGGAGGCTTGTGTCCCAGCAGTGGGAACATTATCGGCTGATTATAATATGCTTATGCTAATGCGCCTGTCTGGCTTTGAACATAAGCGCGCATCGCTTCGTTAGATAAAAATACTTTATACTCCGACGGCTTTTACCGTGCTTAGCAATAACCTACAATGCCAATTTATACTATCATACCCAATGCTCACTAGACGAAGTTATTTAAATAAATTCTCTTTACTACAGTAATTAAACTAAATGACTATAATACTAAACTAACTGATTATCAAGTAATAAAATAAAAAATGGGTTCAGCAGTAAAACTTTTAAGACTAACCACTGTTTATTTAACTATGCAGTTAACTGTGACCTTTATAAACCGGTAATCTTTAAATTTAAACTAAATATAGTTATTAGAGATGTCATAAAACTTTACATTGCCTCATAAAAGTTGTATCAGTTTAATAATAGTTGTGAATATGTACCAGACGCCAGCAGGTCAAGCTACCCGAAACTGTCAAATTTTCCCAATCAACTTTGAACCTTAACGCTATAGCGATAATGTTGAAAATCTATTAAAGAAATTTGACAGATTGTAGTAGCTTGATGTGCTGGCGTCTGTACATTAAAACAAGTTCAGAATTATATATTTTTCTTCTTCTTAGCGTGTCGATAGCAATATAAATAGACTCGGCCCAGAATTCGGCTACTTGTTTGGCGCCATCACTAGCGTCCGTTCCTGTAACGTGCAGCTGACAGAACACGCAGGGCATGATAATAAATGTCCCATCGTTTGTGAAACTGCACCACATTTACACTCCAAGGCGGAGTCGTCTAAAAATCTGTACGTTAACAGGTTTTCCTTGCTTCGGCCAACCTTGGTCCAGAGTCTGTTTAAAGACTTCCAGGTTACCCAAGGTAACTCATGTCCAGGTGGGAGGTCCACAGCGGGTGCAACGAATGGAAAATAATAATTATACGGTTGTACGGTTGTCATTGAGCCGATTTACGGCCCACTCCCTCTCACCATAATGATAGCGTTATAAGCTGATTATCCGATAACAGTTCAACACAAACTTCTATCCTTCTCAGACGAAAGGTATCCATGAAGATATCCCCACGGAAAAAAAAACAGCCAGGACTTCAACTTGAGAAACATTAAATAAGTAAGTATTTTGTATGTTTTTAACTTCATTCGTTTAGTTTATAGTGTTATCTGACAGTCAGTCATTCAGTCAGTCACAGGACTGTTTTACAAGCACTTAATCGCTTGCTTGTCAAAATAGTCAATCAATTAAAAACATTCGTCGTAAAGTTACTTCAGGTGGCTGTTTATTATGGCAACTTGTCTATGACACATAGCATTGTTACCGAAACTGATGATGCCTCTGGCACTAAGACCGTCTCAGAAGTAGCAATATGGAGTATTTTATGATCAATATGGAGTATGTTATGAGCAATATGGAGTATGTTATGAGCAATATGGAGTATGTTATGAGCAATATGGAGTATGTTATGAGCAATATGGGGTATGTTATGAGCAATATGGAGTATGATATGAGCAATATGGAGTATGCTATGAGCACTAAGAAATATGTTTCTCCATTTAAAAAACAAACTTCTTTGTGCTCATACACACGAGCGACATGCGTCAACGACAGAGGCAACTGCAGTCGTCAACAACGTGCCGCTCGTGTGTGCTCATAATATACTCCATATTCAGACCTAAACCGAACAGTGGATTTTAATGCAATTCCACCATAATTTAGAGTATTTATTCCGGAAGTTTTTTGTGTATAAAACATAATGTATACTTAAAACCTAAACTGTCGATGTTTTAACATGCTGCCATTCCACCCGTGCCAAGCAGGGTCGATAGTATCCTACAATCACAAGTCAAAACACGAAGCAATTAACAAACGTCAAACTTACCCAAGTACAGGTGGTTGCCTTCATGTTTAAAACTTAAACTCCTGCGCAGGGCATACTTAAACACCGTGACAATACCCATACAATTATAAATTTGAACCTGCTAACAGTCAACGATGTAGTGTAGCCATCTTGATAAAGATGGGCAGTATATGATAATTACTATAATTGGGAGTACTTACGTAGATGTGGAATGGTGATGGGAATTGTTTTGTTAAGGTTTGTATGTAATTGTGACTGAATTTTGGTTCAGTAGTTTGGTTTTTAAACCAAAATTACTGTTAAAAATTACAACTTAAAAGTGAAAAATATTTTTTTTTTTGCAAAAAAAAAAACAACCGACTTCCAAAAACGACACTACAAAGTGAAAAATAACTTTAATTTCGGAAGTCGGTGGCAAACAACAAAAATGTGAACCCAACGACACCGACTTCTGAAATTAAAGTTATTTTTCACTTTGTAGTGTCGTTTTTGGAAGACGGTTGTTTTTTTTTTCTAACTGAACAGACAGCTGTGCTGCTGGGGAGTTTGTTGTGCCACTTCTTCTTCCCAGCGATAACACTAGGAAGTGGTGAAGGGCGGGCGTTTTTGGGGGACTTTTGTGACTTCAAGTGACAGCTATGTGAACAGAACCCAGCAAATGCTTAAATATGTAAGCTGTCACGCCCTTTATGCCTGGAGGCTTTTATTTGGGTAGTAAGTTTTTATTTACATTTTAATTACTAATTATTTTTTAGCTTGAGAACGTATAGCTTTTATTATATTTGTTGATATATTGGCGAGGCTAGCTGACATGTGGTAAATAATGTAATTTCATGTTCTGGTCTTATAATTTTAATTACTGAACAAAGGTACCTAGTATTGTATACAATCAAGTACTTTCTAACTGAACAGACAGCTGTGCTGCTGGGGAGTTTGTTGCGCCACTTCTTCTTCCCAGCGATAGCACTAGGAAGTGGTGAAGGGCGGGCGTTTTTGGGGGACTGTCTTTTGTAATTTTGACGTTCGAAAAGTGTTGATTCTCAGCCTAATTTGAATAAATGACTTTTGATTTTTATATTGAGACGGCTCAGTGACTTCCAATTGGACCTGCAGGACTCTGCAGGTCATTTAAGTCTAATTATGTGTATTATTAGAGCACTAGTGGCTCAGTGGTATCGGCCCCGACTTATAGTTGTATGCAGGTCGTGAGTTCGAACCCAGGCAGGCACTTTACTTTGTGTATTTAATTTCATCACCACTGCTCTTAAGACAGTGAAGGAAAACATCGTGAAGAAACCGGCATGTCCTAGAACCGAAAATTCGAAGACATGTGACATCTACCAACCTATATTATTAGTGGATTACGGCCTACTGCCTCTCATAGAGATGAGGTCTGTGTCCCAGCAGTGGGAACATTATAGGCTGTTTATGCTAAGCTTTCACTCTAAAGTGAAAAACATTAAAATGGTAACACAAGGGAAAGGAACTTTGTACACAAATTCACAGACAGTGAATACTATCAGATACACATATAATTAATGAATAACAGGATTCTCCGATTACAGATTGTGGTGAAAAAATCATAACATTGCTTTACATGTAACAGTTTTAATTATATTCCCGTTATTTTTGATCTCAGAAGGGATAGGCAGAAAGGTATTGTTGGTACCTATCACGAATAATGGCTCGATCTCTGAATAGGTACCAGATTCGCAATATAACAGATTATCTAAATACCAGATTCGCAATATACCAGAAGTACAGTTTCGGTAGGTAAAGAAAACGTCAAGTCAGAAAGTTCTAAAACGTATAGAATCTAAAACGTATAAAAAATCTGCAAACGTTTCCATGCAATAATTTTTAAACTTTGAGGTTCTTTTCTAAAATTGAGGCTGAAGACACACCCGTGGCCCTTGGCACAGGCAACTGAAGGAACACGGGTGGGTTTTAGTCAGTAAAAGTCTGACACGCCCTTCCGCTCCGCCCAGGGCAGGAGGGGTCATTTGATGATTTCCCACCCAAAAAAAAAGGCTGAAGACACACCAAAAACAACCGGAGTAGCCGACATAGCTTGCAGAGTAAGCAAACTGAAGTGGCAGTGGGCTGGCCATGTTTGTCAAAGGACTGATGGCCGGTGGAGCAGACGAGTCCTGGAGTGGAGACCGCGTATCGGCAAGCGTAGTGTGGGACGTCCCCTAGCTAGATGGACGGACGACCTAAAGAAGGTGGCTGGGACAGTCTGGGTTGCGGAAGGCGAGGGACCGGGTGTTGTGGCGCAGCCTGGGGAGGCCTATGTCCAGCAGTGGACTGCGATAGACTGAGTTGACATACCAAAAAGACGGGTAAAGATAGATATACAACCAAAAGCGAGTTTGGAAATATTTATCAGTACAAGAATCATTTCACACAAGAAATAAAACCGCTCCCTTTGAAAGCGTTTCCCACTTGTTTAGGCCCTCAAGAACTTTCAATTCTCAAGATTATAAGCCAAAGTTAAAAATACTCAACAATACAAGTTCTACAAACTATAACAAGCCGCGTATGCCTGCTTACCCCCTTGCAGTCGAGTCGCAATGATAAACAGTTATGCGTTTATCTGATACGGACACGCGAGCATTATTTATTGCAATTTTACATATTAATGTTGATAACGTTAAGGATTGGGCAAGCGTTTTAAAGGGTTTTGTAATGGTTCCGTAGAAGAATTTTTCTTTTCGTCATAAGTAGGTATTGGCAAAATTAAATTTTGCAGTTGTGTTGTCAAACTGACTGGTATAGTTCAAATGACTGCAGCAGGTCAGGATTTTTCTAGTTGTTTATTTGCCAAAAGAAGTTACAGTGGTAATTTAATTTTGAACATTCTGCTTAGTGTTTATTGGGAGGCTTTAACATCACTGAATCTTTTAGTTATGATATTTTTTTTGCTAAGGTTATCCACAACTTTATTATGCTATTCGAAAAAAAAAACAGTTCACTCATACACCACTTGATAGTGTAGATATTTCATTCATTGAATTTCCAGTGCCATGAAATATTGTATTTACAAAAAAACCTTTTTTTTCTCTCTTGCATAATCAAGTGAAATGCAAACGTAGCTTAGGTACTAGGTGCTAAGCAACATAAACCTAAAAATAGAAAACCATAATATTCCCTATTTACCACAATTAACGTTCATATGTACAATGTAAATCTATGGTAACCGCTAAACATTCTATAAGCACTCGAGCGTAATAGACAAGCTGGAAATTCCTTTTACCCATTATAAGGAATTACTATGAATTTATGATGAATGTCTATGGTATGAGGAGACTTTAATAGACGTTGTTTTTCTTTGTTTGTTTCTGGTTTTAGTTGTTATTATTTTGTAATTATATGGTTTTGTTTTGGCTAGATATGTTAAAGTTTTGGAAAAACATAAACCAGGTGATGAAGGTGACAATACTATGCAAGCTATGTCGGTAACTCTGGTTCTTTTCTTCGTCTATAACTTTATTTCTGAATTTATCCTTCAAACAAATTTCGAGCTTAGCCTGCTCCCTGATTTATAAGCCTGCAGTCAATTGTAATGTTAGCTTTTGCTATTAATTGTCCAAAATAACAAATATTAATACTTAATCAGCCTAAGATCCCAGTCAGGTGCTTTACTTCGTGTAATGAATTTCATCACGACTGCTCTCAAAACGGTGAAGGTAAACATCGTGAGGAAACCGGCATGTTCTAGAACCAAAAACTCGAAGATAGGTATGTGATATCCACCAACCGGCAATGGGCCCACGTGATGGATTATAAGCCCACTCCCTCTCGAAGACAGGAGGCCTGTGTCCCAGCAGTGGGAACATTAAGGCTAATTATGAGTCTTAAACGTGTTCAATTACTTGAGATTCGACGGGACATTTAGACCAGCTTTCATCTGATAAAGTCATTTATGTTGATTTAAAACCTGTTCATTGATAACATCGATACTTAATTAAATGTTTTTGCTAACTAAACCATATCACACAGACTCTATCTAATTTAATTAGTGAAATAAATAAAAAGAACCATTATTTGATAAGAATCTTAGGCTATATGCACTATTTATAATTTTATAGTAATCATTATTATAAACTAAGTAGGTACTAAACAGGAAACAAGACATAAATTCACACGTTCGCAAAAATAACCAAGGAACCCTAAACATAAATAAGGTTTTTTTAATTAGTACGATAATATGATAATAATATTGTTCGTTTTAATGAAAAAACCGTCTACGGCGGTTCTGTTTGCCGTTTTTTATCGGTTTTTAGATGGAATGGAACCGGTTTTAGGTTAGGTCAAGTTTTACATAATATTGATACAATTTAGATATGATATTATTTAACTTTGTTATTGATTAGTTAAAGGTTCATTAGCAGTGTAGTTAGATATTTTATTCGTTAGTACCTACCTATAATTTGTAGTCTTTGTATGTCACCTTACCGACTTAATCCCTATCACTTATCGAGTTAGGTGTTAGACCCTTATCCCAATCACCTATTTATATATAACTAGCTGCGCCCCGCGGTTTTACCTGCAAAAGTTTCGAACCCGTAAGAATATCGGGATAAAAAGTATCATATATGTTAATCCTAGTTATAAACCATCTGTGTGCTAAATTTCATCCAAATTCGTTTAGTGGTTTTTGCGTGTAAGAGTAACAAACATCCATCCATCCATACAAACTTTCACATTTATAATATTAGTAGGATCGTCGCAACATATGTATTCTCATCCTCTTCCACAATCTCTATCAGCCGTCGTCTCAGTCATCATCTGTCTAGCCTTTCTTCAACTATGTTAGGGTCAGCTGCCAGTCTAACCGGACGCAGCTGAGTACCAGTATTTTACATGAAGCGACTGCCTACCTGACCTCCACAGTCTAGTTACTTGGTAATCGACAACACACTCCCTCTTCCCTCACTCTCATAGTCCGATAGGACGGCAATCCGTCACGACCGGAGAGAGATCAGGCGCAGGGTCAACGCGGGCTTAACGTGCTTTCCGAGGAACTGGCGAATCACACCGTTAACTTCCAAACTCAGAGTTGCTAATAAGAAATTGCCAATGGCAAAACCCAATAGTATCTACTTTTCCTGACCCGGGAATCAGGACCGCACGCTCAGAAGTCGTGCTTGCGACCACGAGTCCATCGGTTCCGGGTATTACCAATTTTGACAGGCCAAGCAGCGTTAATGTTAATTAAGTGTATTTTCGTGTGGCATTAGAGCGAACAGAACCACACCAGTAATTAATTGAACAGGTATTTCATTCCCTTCAATAAAGCTATGAAAATAGTACCTAGCATAATCATACTATAATGTTCCCACTGCTGGGACACAAGCCTCCTCTCTGTGAGAGGGAGTGAGCCGTAATCCACCACGCGGGCCCAGTGCAGGTTGCGGATGCCACAACATGTCTTCAAATTTTTGGTTCTAGGACATATCGATTTCCTCACGATGTTTTCTTTCACCGTTTTGAGAGCAGGCTGATGAAATTCAATTCACAAATTGAAGTGTCTGCTTGTGTTTGACCCCACTTCTTACAAATGGGCTACCACTGTTCTCTATGGGCATAATTACTTGCCACGGGCTCTTTCTGACGAACTTTAACTAAGTATCTACTTAAAACAACTTAATTAACAAATTAATCGCATTTGGCCATCTGATATAATAAACTTAACACGACTTTTGACGCAATAGGTTAGTATTTTCTCACCCCCTGCCCACACTACAAAGGATATAGCGTGATAATATACATTTAAACATTCTAATAGAAGGTATATACTCTAATTAAAACTAAAAAAATAAGTAAAAGTACAACTAAATGCCATTACCCTTATAATTCCCTATTAACGTTCTAAACTCATAACGGCGTAAGTGCACATTCGCGTATTCCCTATTCACAGCGTAACTGCACTTTCACATAAAATAATTATTATTCGCTCCAACATTAAAGTTGAGAATAAAGTGGTTTGAAGCAAAAGGGGTTGTTTTTTTTCTAGTTAATTAAAGCGAAGATTTTAATAGCCGATGGCAATACACTTATTTGTTAGAAAACCATAGACCGTGGTTGTCTGGGCGCGGGAGAGAGCAGGGATCGCGAACCTTTGTGTAGAAAAAAATAAAGAAGTATTTTTTGTATTGTTGGTCTGAAGTGTAAAGATAAATAATTTGTGAGCCTCATCAGTATTGAGTTTGATCGATTCGCGAAAATGATGACAAGAAAAAGCAACTTTCACAAAATTCGGTGCAATTAAGATATAAAATTAATTACTTTCGATCAATATCAACACGTCTAAATCATGAACGCTAGTCAATTTATGAGCGTAAAGTCATTAAAACAACAACCACTAATAACGAAAATTCAATAAAAAAAAGAAAAGCGTTAACAGACACCAATCAATCATTCAACAAATAACAGCTAACGCATCGATCACAGACAAGTGTCACTTACAAATTACCACAAACCGCAAATACAAAAGAAAAACGCTAAACACTCAATTGTCACGTGAAACCACAGTTAAAATCATAAAAACAACATTCGAACACTAAAAACTAAACGATAAACGCGGAAAAAATGTAAACACATCATTATCAAATCATAGACATCGTGGTTCCTACAGCACACAAAAACGACACTCGATTCAGCATTGCAAAAAGAAATAATCGTGGTGTCAAAATAAAAAAGATGTGGGTTCAAAAAAATATCGAGTTAGGCGCCCCTGTGCGGTGAAAAAGTAGCATCGAGGAATGAAAATTACATATAGCCGATGTGAAAAAGTTTGAGTAGAAAAAGTGCAGTTAGCGTATTCTTTGTGATAAGCGAGACACGCGAGCGTTGCGTCTCGGTCGCGTTGTGTGGACATGACTTAGAAAATAAAATGGCTGGATGAAGATATGGGAAGACGTCGTGTTCTTGAGTAGAGACCGCGAATTAGCAAACGTAAGAACACCCTCAGGGTGGCTTGTAGCATCTGGATGAGAGTGGCCGAGAACCCAGTTGAATGGCGTGCAATTGGAGAGGCCTGTGAGCAGTGATGTTCCTCTGGTATCGGCCCACCAGACAGGCACTTTACTTTGTGTATTTAATTTCATCACCACTGCTCTCAAAACGGTGAAGGAAAACATCATGAGGAAACCGGCATGTTCAAAGGCATGTGACATGTACTAACCTGCACTGGAGCCGCGTGGTTGATCACAGAGAGGAGGCCTGTGTCCCAGCTGTGGGAACATTACAGGCTGATTATGCATGTCCAGCTGTAGACTGCTGCTGATGTATTTGTTTAGGCAAACCAACTAAATACACACAAAGACATTCAAAGTAATTATCATTTACAAATACAATAGCATTGCATGCATCTAAATTAAATGTAAGCATAGCACTTGATGATGAGACATTAAAGTTATTACCGTAAAGGCAGTTTTATTCTTTACGCTAGGTGTCGTGTTGAAGATCTAATAGTTATTTACTCATAACTAAAGTCTACTTAAAAACTTAAGTTTGAAATCGACTAAGTCACTGCACTGTAGGGAAGTACTTATCTAGTTAAATTCATATAAGATAAGAAAAGATAATGTTTATTTTCCAAAAACAGTACATTTCCTTAAAGTCGCAAAGGAAGCATTTTGCTTATGAACTCCACTCTAGGTCCTAAGGAGCCTGCCTGAGTTGCGTCACGCACTAACAAAAGGAAAGACTTTAATTTTGACAGTTGAACAACATTAATTGCGTTATTTTATATTACGGAGCAAACAAATTTTTCGAACATATGATTGATCGACCAATTTATAGCAATATCCTTCAAAATTATTCAGATTATAAATAATAGTGTGTTACGCAATTAGGGTGCTGAGCAGTTAATTAAGATGACAACGTTTTAGTTGAATTTATCAGCTTTTCAAAAAACCGGGTGTTAGTTAGCTATATCCCGAAACAGTTAAGTCAAGCTACTGTTTCACGACACTAGTTTGAAGTTTCATAATGTGGGTTTACTGTCAGCACATCCACTCTACACTGCCCTCATATTCACACCGGAGCAAGTCTCTGGTCTCAATGTATATCAGCGCAGTTTTTTCGCAACCACAAGCGATTTATTTAATATTATAATAATTACCACGCTTCGTTGATAACGCTATGGTTGATACTACATCAGTTGCTCCGCTATTCATTGTCGGCGAGTTTCCTTTGTACTTAACTGGGGCAGGCAGAGATCTCGCTATCGCATAAAGCTAGCGGCCTGTTTTTCATTGTCTCGGAAAATAAAGGCCTCTTCTTGGTCAAAGAAGGCTGTATTGTCGAAATCAGTTAAAGAAATAGTTGCATTAGTGCTTCCTAGTTTTCGAACCCGCAATCAAAAAGCAAAAAGTGTTTAAAAAGCCCCGTTCTCTGTTACTTATGTCCCTAAAACCTGACCTGGTAAACCCTGATTTCTAATATCTACCGTACCTAAAACTTTTCTTCTTCCCCCATACAAAACATTCAACATGGTGTGAGTTTCACATTTATATAATATCTTTGTTTATGTTATTTGCGCAGATATAATGTATTACTATTTGTTTGTCCCAAATAAATAAATAAATAAACATTTGAAATCACAATCAAAATTCGTGTGTTCAAGTCTACCTCAGCAGTGCGATTCTGTAACCATCTCACCGAAAAAACTCAGGTGAAGTGAGCGTGGAGTGAGCTGTCATTCCAACTAATGCTAGGGAGTGTCAATCTATTGACAGCTCAGTCTAAGCTCACTTCACTTGAGTTTTCCCGGTGAGATTTTTACAGAATTGACCGGCTGGATTGCTATTATAAGAGAGTGCGCAAGTAGACAGTGCTCGCATCAACTCTCCACTCAATCGCAAAAGACAGCTGACCCTTAGTGGCAGTTTTAATTAAGCCAGATCCTAATGCTGGAACAATGTTCTCCCGCCGATAAGGAATTTTAAATTTCTTGTTACCAGAATTAGACTGCCGCCGGTGAACACAACACATTCACTGGCAGACAACGCACAGCCTAAACCAGTGGATTTAGAAACATTGCACAAGAGCTTAATGAAGGTGAGCTTTAAGTAAGTTACAAAAAAAGTCAAAAAAATTGGCTTCTCCAAAATAATTTTTACACATTAAAATATTTAAATATTTTTTTGATTATAAGGGTAAATATAAGTAGGTAAATACTATTTTATTTTTTAAATAATAAGGTAGATTTATTTAATTGTATAATAGAAATGTTATTATTGTTGTGTTTTTATTTTATTTTATATTGTATAAGTATTAGAGTACAAATGTCTATAGTATACCTAAGCGTTTTGTATTGTTTACTAGAGTCATCATCATCTGCCTAGCCTTTTGCCAACTATGTTGGGGTCGGCTTCCAGTCTAACCGGATGCAGCTGAATACCAGTATTTTACATGGAACGACTGCCTATCTGACCTCCACAACCCAGTTACTGGGTAATACGATACCCCTTGGTAAGACTGGTTGTCAGACTTTTGGGCACAACACACGAATGACAGCCAGGACCAACGGCTTAACGTGCTTTCCGAGGCACGGAGGGGTCTCGGTATGTAAAGATGGTCACCCATCCACAGACCAACCGCGGCAAGCGTAGCTTAACCTGACCGATCGACTTGTGCGGCTGTTATTATTTAGCCACGGGCCCCTCCTCCCCCCTGTATTGTTTACTAGAGTATAATTAGCATAATTATAAATTAGGTTTTATACCCACGTGTACATTAGGTTCACGTTGTAAATATTCGTATGCCGCTGGTAGCGGTGGATGTGTCGAACTTATCCATAAGTACCAACCATCTTTGTACCTACCATATCCGGCGAATGTCTTCTGTCTGTCTGTCTTTGTATAAGGATATTTTAAAATTCATAGGTACTGTAATGGTGAAATAGGAGATGTAAGTTTTATGGTATTTTGTCAATTTTCCGGTTGAAATATCCCATCGGGCGGGTACACGGCCTGTTAATAATAAAATTATTCATTTAACTACACATACAGGGTCCAGAACGGAAGAAGCTGACTACGCCAACATTTTCTTTACTGTGAATCACACAACTCAATAAAGCCATTGAAGATTCACTACAATAAGTTTTATATTTCTAAATATCAAAAAATAAACATATTAAAATGTTCTGGAAATCGACAAAACTGCTTATAATGCCAGCTATGAATTCGATGCTAAACAATTTAGACCAACAGAAACGTCACGATTGCTACCTATGAATAACGGAAAAGTTGAGTCAACCAGTGTTAATAGAAATACTAATTAAATCTCACAGATGTCGCTGTAACGTCATGTTCATACTACTACCAAGCTTATTAAATAGATGGCGCTGTTTTAAAACTGAATGAACGTCCTCCAAACAAAACTTGAAAACAACGTTGCATAAGAAGTGCCTATAATTTTAACTAGATGGCGCTTGTTCAATTCTTACGAAAGAAAACCAAACACTTTCTTTATTAATTCCTATAATTAATAGTAGATGGCAGATTTATAAACTTAGGATTATAAATCTGCTTAATAGAAAAAATAGAAAATATTTTATTTTCCAGGTAATACAGTAAGCAGTTTGTAATATTTTGGGTTTATGTTTATATTGGTTGTCGACGAGTTTGTCGGACGAAGTATCATATCTGCCTAACATTTTTCTAACTAGCTACTTATATATGTTGGGGTCGGCTTCCAGTCTAACCGGATGCAACTGAATACCAGTATTTTACATGGAATGACTGCCTACCTGACCTCCACAACCCAGTTACTGGGTAATACGATACCCCTTGGTAAGACTGGTTGTCAGACTTTTGGGCTTTTGACTACCCGTAACGACTGTCAAAGATCCGCGAAAGACAGACGGGACCAACGGCTTAACGTGCTTTCCGAGGCACGGATGGGTCTCGGTATGTAAAGATGGTCACCCATCCACAGACCAACCGCTGTAAGCGTAGCTTAGCCTGATCGATCGACTTGTGCGGCTGTTATTATTTAGCCACGGGCCCCTCCGACGAAGTACCTACTACCACCATATTAGCTAAGTTATCTCGCTAAGAAGCGTTGCTGTTTCGGTTTTTCGGACATCTCCTGACTCCTGACCCAGGTCTTGATCTCACCCATGTGCCAAAATTCGTCCGATTTTTTCCTTTGCGTATTTGGAAAACAAACATCCAAGCTTTCATTTTTACATGTTTTTTTGTAGGATGTTCCCATTGCCTAGGCAGTTTGCCCACCAGACACGACACCCACAATTGGAGGAGTGAACTTTACACCCTGTGCCTCATATCTCTTATAACTTTATCACCAAAACGGAGAAGGAAAACATCGTGAGGAAACCAACGATTCGAAGCCATGTGACATCTACCAACCCGCAACGGGCCCGCGTTTTGGATTATGGCCCACTCCCTCTCACAGAGAGGAGGCCTGTGTCCCAGCAGTGGGAACATTATAGGCTGATTATACTTTATATTAGGCGAACGCTGCGGTAACCATAATATAGTCGCCCTTTATTACAACAAAATTAAGTTTAATCATCAGTGATAGGAATAGGTAGTACCTATTTGCCTAAACTTCGAAGAACAGAGACAAGAACCGGAGACTTCCTTAGGACTACATTTTTTCCGGGACATCTGTCCCGAAATTCGGGACAACACTTTTAAATACGTTAAAAAAATATGTTATTTGGAATAAGTAATTCGTCTATATTTAGGTACCTAATGTTTGCGACTAGACATAACATTTATAATTTATAACTCCATAATAATAACTTATCCTCTATGGGCTCTAAAGGAAAAATAAAACACATAGAATATTGTTGTATGTTACAACAATATTCTATGTGTTTTTTTCGGGACAGGTGTCCCGGAAAAAATTTAGTCCTAAGGAAGTCTCCGTTTTTTGTCTCTGTTCTTCGAAGTTTAGGCAAATAGGCACTACCTATTCCTATCACTGTTAATCATCCAACGTGGTAAATGCTGCCAGCCTTTTGGGCACTTATCCCATTGACCGTGATGCGGACGAATTTTTTGATGCCCAATGAGCTCCTGCCTTTTTCTATATTTTATCGTATTATATACTTGTTTATAATTGTAAATCGTATATATTAATGTTAGTTGATATTTGTTTAACTCTAAACTTTGAAATAACGTCAGTTTACAGAAATAAATATAGTATTTTATAAAAGAAAAAAAGTTTAATCTGGATTAATATTCTGGATTGAGTGATTTCTAGATCTTTGACTGTAACGGACGCTTAACGGGTAGTCAGGAACCCGAAAGTCTGACGATCAAAGGAACCTATACCATCATCATCTGCCTAGCCTTTTCCCAACTATGTTGGGGTCGGCTTCCAGTCTAACCGGATGCAGCTGAAACCAAAGGAACCTATATATTTTACAAAAAAAAAAAGTTTTACCCCGTTACGTGACAGTCATTCATGGTAGTCAGATAGGTAGATGAAAAAATACCGGTTTTAAGCTGATTCCGATTAGACTGAAACCAGATCCCTTGAAAAAGGGCTCGGCACATCATGGTTGAAACTGTACTCTTGTACTTTCTTGGAAGTATCTTATGGTTTACCGTTACTATTTTCCAATGATTGTGAAGAAAATCCTAATGAGTAAAATAATAATAATATTTTTTTGTGATATTTAAGTAATTTGAATAAGTTTTCTATTTAGAAACCATTTTCAGCCAACAAGATTTCCAACTAGATTTTTTTAATTGCACATAGTTCAGCTACTCAATAACAGATGGCACTACCAGTTGTTTATAAGAAAGTTTCCTGAATTCATTGTGAGTAAGATACAGTAACTTTATCATTGGAGGACTTTCTCTGATTTTCTTTTGATATTATTTTGAAGTAGTTATTTAGAAGTCATTATGAAACGATAAAACTTTTGAAAAAAAAACTAATCTGAAAGAAAATTATGGGATTAATAAAGAAAAACGCACCTATGAATCATCCTTTTTATTTTTTAAAATAATTATAGCTAACCGTTTCGGCAATAATAGTCACTATTCTCAATTTAATGACACAGTAAGCATTTTCCGTTGTTAAAATTATATTGTTTTCACAATAAAATTAATGGGTTAATTAAATTTGTTCAATAAAATGTAATAACTAAAAAAATATTGCTTAACATAACAACGCTAAACTTAACTATAAATTACATAGCAGTTCTTATTTTGACTAAATATCGAGTACAAAAAAAATAATAACTTTTATAAAAAATATATAATATTTAATAAACACATCGAGTAAATCTAAAATAATTACTTAAAAACATGGCATCATTTTATATTAATAATTTTTAATAATTATTAAACTTAAATTATAGGGTACAACTCTATACACGAGAAATAATGATAAAAATAAAATAAAAATTACAAAATAATAAAACAAAAATTCTCTGTCGTGAACACTTGTTACTTAAGAGATTTAAGAAATATCCAACATGTATGTTTATTCGCCTAAACATCGATTAGGTACAGTAATATCGTCACATCACATTTCTAAAGTTTATTTACAATTTTGTTTAATTTTTACTTTTTTAAGTTTAAATACAGCATGCCAAACACGAATTTTGACTTCTACCTAAACCGTAAATTTTTATTCTAACGTCTAAACATTTTGAATTTTACAATTTTTACGCCGAAATACATTGTAGTTACAATAATTTTGATTTATACAAGTTTTTCATTTTAATTTTTACAATTTACTGTTTCCAAAAACGTACCTACAACAACATTTTTTGATCAATCACGACATTATTTTTAAGGATAAAAAAGATAAGACTAGAATTACACCAATTGGGTAAAGTTATTGCGAAAAACAGAATAATGTTAACGATAATTTAACAAAACGTTTGTAACAACGCAAATGCCCTATGTGACATTACAGAGGCTAGGCAATACGATAAAGTAGACAAAAATGAATGCGCTGTCAGTGGTTGATTTACCAAAGTTACCCTAAATTTGAAACCCATTTTAATTTTTACCCCATTTTTAACAAGACGTTTTGTAGTTTGATTTTTGAAATGTATTTTTTTTTCTTGTTTTTGTAATCTGACTTAAAAATAATTTTGTAAAACACGAAATTGTTGATGATTGCATATTTTTTTTTCTTAAAAATATGTTTAATAAAATGGATACGACGCAAGAACGGGATATTGTAATAAGTTCCCGTAAGAAACACCAATAATAAATTCCATTATCTATGACATTTAAGTACGTTTAAGTACACTGATATTTTTTTTTGTATTTATTTGTTTTTTTTATTCGTTGTTTACTACGGTATAATATAAAAAAACGCAGTTTTAGTGCTTATTTTATATTATATTTTCAGCCATTTATAAATAAACATTTTCAAATATTTATTTATGAATAGTTTCTGGTATTACATTACATTAATTATGCTAACTTACGATACATTAAGATATACGACTACTATTGTGAGTTAAATTGAAAACCTGGCTATCCTGACTACACTTAATTATATGATTAATAATGTATATTTAGCTAAATATGTCATAAAACAAGCTGAAATACAAACCACGTAAACGAACAAGCGACAAATTAAACAACTTTAACGGTCAATAAGGATGTTTAATTCAAATCAACAGCAATTCATTGTTTAAAAACTTAACAATTTTGAAAAATATTATCATTTGCTAAATAGCTGGGAAGTTTTAGAAGCAACAGTTTTGTTTTCCTCGTATAAAATGCATCACCCACTTTTGGTTTATTTTTTCTTCCAGAATTTCAACTGTTTAATTTATGTATTTATCAAAATGTGTCGAACACACAATTTCAAATTTTACCCTCAAACCAATGATTGTTTTTTAGTATTACCCAAACCATGATGTTTATTTTGCAGTAATCTAAACATGGAATATAATTTTGATAATTTCTACAAAGTAAGGACGGTCACCAAAGGAGACAAGTGACCAGGGTCGACGGATATAGTTGAAGTTTACAAAGAAACCGATGGATGTTTTCGAATAAAATTTAATTTGATTAATAAAAAACAAACAGTTCGTTTATCAAATTAAATTTCGTTCGAAAACATCCATCAGTTCCTTACTAAACTTCAACTATATCCGAAGACCCTGGTTATTTATCTCTTTTGGTGACTGTATCTAATATTTTTTGCAGTTTATACAAAAATAGTAAAAATGTTGCTCCAATATTATTTTTAAGCAACAATTTTCGAAAATTCAAAAATACATTAGAGCAGCAGCTGATAATATTTTCCCCTTAACTTTGAAATAAAAAATGTAATGTAATCGCAAGTTGTAGGTCGCGATTTCGATGTTCAGATGAAAGAACAGTTTGTAAGTACTTAATAATCACTTTTTAGTGCCCGATGAAAAACAATCAACATGTCAACTTTATCGGACATTAAAAAAGCGACACAAAAAACGTTAGTCAACGAATTTTTCTAGTAACAAAACAATTAAGTAACGCAATAATGTAACTTTATAATTAATTAATAGCCAATTAAACTACAACATTGTAAAGCGTCGTATCCATAGAAAAAACTGACAGCGCATTTTAAAAATTGAGATTTATGCGGACTATTCTCCGCACGTGAAATGGCATAACTGAATCCAGTACTATTGATACTAAAAAACAGCCAAAAATATTACAAGTGTGAACAAATGTAATATTCTTTGACTCCGTATCGGCGATCCAGTACATCGCCTTTACTGTTAATTAGGCATTATATTTAATGTACACTGCTTAACTACGGAATTTTTCGTCATAAAATAAATGTAGAAAAACATTTTTACCTTTTTTTCCGTAATAACGTTAAAAAAATTCACCGTCGGAAACTTAAAAGTAACCTCTGACAACTCGCAGACACGATCTGTTATAACTATTCCACTTCGATGATCACAGAAAATACGTTTTAATTTACATTTTTGTGTGGCGTACATACCTAAACACTAATTTTCATTTTATTTTTGTATCTTAATCAAAAAATTCTTATAATTAAATTTTACCGTCTCGAAAATACAACTTGAATATTTTTTTACAAATATTTTTACAATGAAAGTACGCCGCACAAAAATGTGAACCACGATGCGACATGAACACTTTCTTGGAAACGTAACTTTTGATCTAAAAATCTAATGTTAGGATTCACGATCCGTGCTTTTTTTATTTTTGTACAACTCGGCTTCCTCCGAGTTAAGTTCCCTAACATGATGGTTCATTAATTATAACTTTAAAAATACCAAACGTTCATAAATTTTTCCTTCTACTAAGACCTAAATTTAAAACAATACCTTTTATACAATATTCATAGGAACTTCTTTTGTTGTTATATTAATTTATTTATATATTAATTTTATGAGGACATTTTTACATAAATAGCGATCCGTTCACTTGGAATTTTATTGCGATTATCATATTTTTGGTTTATTATCAGTCAAAATAGTTTTCACGTCCAATATAATTGAATTTTTGCTCACGTTTCCTAGAAAACAGTATACGGTATCGGGTAACCATTCGCGTCTCGATGTAACTTGCCTGTCCGCACCAAAACAAAAAATAAATCTTTGCCGAAAAGTTGTGTATTTCATAACTGAAATTAAATATAATAAATCATTTTTCAATTAAAACACCTTTCTTCATCGAAAATAAGAACACGATACGGAAATAAAAAATGATTTTTGGGCTATTGCATTGATTTTTTTTCTATATACATTGGTATAACGTAGCAGCAACGGTAACTACACTTTTTGATGGAGTGTAGATCACTGCACGAAAATACCAATATTAATTCAAGAATGAAATAATTACGTACATTTAAATCAGCTTATTTATTACCTTACCTATGTTACGATTATACGTATAATACAACTTGTATGAACGAAATAAAATACATTCATTTGGTTCACATAAATTGTCCCTTATTATAATATGATAATATTAAAAAGAATTAATATTCGGCAACACTTGACATTCTCTTAAATTTGAAATTGCAAGAAATCCCCCAGATTTTTTCAGAATTGGGGGATGTTTTGCAATCTTGAACTATAAATCTATTGCGGCAACTGTATGCATTATTAAGTTTATTGATAATGATTTTATAATTGCAGAGTGCAACTATTAATCATTTTGAAATGATTTCTGGGCTATTGCTGTTTAATTATGCTTGTTTTAAAATTAAAATAAAAAATGTAAGTATTTGGGCTGTGTGAACATCCGTGATGAAAAGAATGTCTTGTGTTTTAGTTTGTCTACTCAAAGTTATTTTCGTCGAAAGTTACTATTGGATCTTACTTTTATTTTACTTCGACGTTTAGTCCAATCATCAATAATTGTCCTATAATGTCCTGTTGACTGTAAGTTCAGTGAAAAATCGCTATTTCTTATTTATCAATTACAATTCCATTTTGATTTATTTACATACAAAAGATAAGTAACGGCAGTCTTCTGAAAAAATAATGAATATTTTTTTATATAATATATATATACAACTATACAAATCATCTTGTAAATAATTATTTTTCCAGTAAAAATAATCGTATAATGTTAAAATAAACTGTTATTTAAAAGTTATATAAAACAAAAGCATCAACATTTACGTAAAGTGCTACGGTATTTACATAATTATTATCTAATATGGCATTTAAAAATAAAATACGCCAAGAAATAAGAAAAATTTTGAAATGAAATTAAAAAGTAAAAATAATATTCATTTTTTGTTAAATAGAATTATTTTGTGCGTTCAAAACGTGACTAGCATAAGACGTGTTATTGCGTGAAAAGATTAATAAAAATAATTATTAATAATTGAATAATAATAATATAAATATCCTATGGAAACATAATGCAACTAATTATATTGCAATAAACCGCCGCTAAATGCGATAAAAACGTGCTTAAACCTGTTTGGCACATCCAAAAGTTTGTACTAAGCTAAGAAATTCACTGCTCTGTGGTAAAGCTAATAAAAATAAATATATATTTCTAATAAAACCACTCAATAATAACCAAACAAATAATAGAAGATTGCACTGTAATATTATTTGTCGTAACTCTACATCTAATTACTTGTTCGGGCGAGTTTTTGTTCCATTTTGTTCATTCATTCAACTTACTATTTTAGGTACTTTTTTTATTTTATATACAGTAAAATTTGTTTCCACTAAAAGTTTCCCTATTTACAACAGTTAGTTCTATCTAAATTAATGTTATTACTTTATATTTTTTTCATAATTGTATACTTTTGCCGGCTAAAATTAAACGTAAAAACACTTTTAGAGTCCAAAACTAACTCGGTAAAATAACAAATTAATTACGAATTACCAATCAGAGGCGATTTCGTACAAACTCCGGCCGAGAAATAATTTTTCATCCAAAAAATACAAAAGTTCCCCTTTTATAATTTTTCACTAAGTTTTACGAGCTAAATTACAACTATTGCGTCGAAATCGCATCGGATTAGTAATAGCTGAATTTTCATGGCTGAGGATTTTGCTGGAGGTGGACAGCTTGTTGAGCTGCTTGCTGGGCAGCTTGAGCGGCTTGAGCAGCTTGTGCGGCTTGCATGTGTTGTTGCTGGACGGCCTGTTGGGCGGCCTGCTGCGCGGCCTGTTGCGCGGCCTGGGCTGCATGCTGCGCTACCTGCTGGGCAGCTTGTTGAGCAGCTTGCTGTGCAGCCGCCTGTTGAGCAGCCACCGCTTGTTGCGCGGCTTGTTGAGCTGCCTGCTGCGCCGCCTGTTGCACCGGCGACGGCAGGTTAAAACCCAACATTCTTGGATCATGCAATCTAAGAGCCTGCTCTAGTCGCTGCTCCTGTGCGATTCTGAACGCTTCCACTAGTTCAGGGGAAATCTGTCCACTTCCATCGTTCGGCGGTTGTGGAGGAAAACCTCCATTGTGTCTTAAAGGACTGGCGGCCTCGTTACCGTGGGCCGCAGCAGCTTGGGAGACGGCAAGTCGCAGCGCTTCGGCCTGACTTCGTAGGAGGGCCTCAGCTTGCTGGATTCTCAGCGCGGCTTCAGAGGGTGCGGGCGGTGTTTCTGCAGGTGGTTGAGCCGGAGGTGGCTCTCTGGCCAGTTGCTGCCTCATCGCGGATACCAGGTTGGCAGCGGCTACCTGCACGGCACTAGCACCTTCGCCAGGCTGGGCCATCATGTTGGCGGCGGCCGCGGCTATGGCTGCGACTCTTTCATCTCCATACGCTTGGTGTCCGTTATTGGCTGATCTGAGTAGGTCCGTGAGTTTGTTGACTGCTGCCCCTGCTTCAGAGCCGGCAGAGGAAGACAGTCGTCCGTTAGAGGATGAGTCTGAGTGTGCTGGGGAGGGTGGTGCGAGGTTCAAGAGGCCTGACCCTCCAGCTGATGCCGAGACAGCGGCGATGATGTCCCTCTCTCGTCTCTCGGCTGCCGCCCTGGACAGTACGTACTGGGCGGCGAACTGATGTTTCGGTTCCATTCTCATGTGTTCCATGTGGGAGAGGAGTCCTGGAACATTGAATAGCAAATGAGTGTCGAAAAATATAATGAGGGACCAACTTGACTTAAATTAATTAAACAATCTATTTGTACCTGTGTTGTAATTACATCTGTATACATTCTATTAGTTCTATTGTTAGGTCACGAAAGCAAAAGAAAGAATAGGAAACGAAAATACATTGTTTGCTTAATAAATTCATAACTAGCTTTTGCCTGCGGCTTCACGGCATCTTTGATAAATGTCCTTCGGGAACGAGATTCGATTCCGGTTCAAAAACATTTTATGCTTTAGTCCGTGTTGTGATTTATCTCCGCGTCAAGTTTTAACAACTATAGTCTGGCTGTTATCGACAAGGTGTTTGCATATTTGACTGATACGACCTGAAGTCAATATTAGACAAATATGCAGTCAGATACCTACGGAATAATTAACTTAGTACTTAAGTACAATGCTTGTCTCTGTTGGTATTATGGTGGCACTTTGGGAAATTAATATCATTCGTATTTCATCGGTATACTACGTGGCCTTAGGTTTGTCATTGTTGAAACAATTATGGGTGGTTTTTTTATCATAGTTATGCACCTACCCTTGGGCGATACAGATGATATTGGCGGGACGAGCTGGACAAAACAAACGACCAGTGGTCTACTTTAGCCCTGGATTAAAAGAGCTGGGAGTCATAGGGAGAGGCTTTTGCCCAGCAGTCGGATGATGCAGGCTAAAAGTAACAGTAACAAAACGTTCTATTTCTAAGCGGTGCTTTTGATTTATTTTTCATTGAGCCAAAATCCCGCTTGACAACAGTGTTCAAGACCATTTTGACTAATTTAGAGCTATCAATATAGCTGGACGCTTGAAGTAGGGGGGGCCTACTCCGAATTGCAAAGTGCGAATGTTCGTATCGGACCGACACATGGCCGAACCGAATATTATTGAAAAATGCGAAAAAAGTTCGGATCGGCTCAGTTGGGTCGGGACCATAGTCAATATTCGAAACAGTGTAGGAGTGGATCGGAACCGACCGAATCAAATAGTAACTTCGTAGCAGGAAACGGTGGAACTTTCGGCCGATACTACTTCGGAGTAGACCGCCAGGACCTGTCTATGTGGCGACGCTTGAGGAGGCCTATATCCAGCAGTTGGACGTGTTATGGCAGAACCGATGGTGAAAATAAATGCAGTGACCACTTACCACTTTCATGCGTAAACACAGCCTGGCAGACGGAGCACGGCCACATCCTCAGTCCACTGGTCAGCTGGGTCTCTGGGTGACAAGCAAGGTGCTTTCGCAGGGAGCCCTCGTTCACGTAGTGCTTGCCGCAGACAGGACAGGGGTGGTTCGCCGTCCGTCGCTTCGCTATATAAGGATCAACAGGTTTAGCCTGTGCTGGGTACGGTGACGTGGCTGGAGGGCCTAGTCACCAGGATCAGGTGGGTTAGTAGGTTAGGGGAGGGAAAAAAGAAAAAAAAATACAGGTTAGTTCCATTGTTAGTGCAATTTTGATGTGACTGTACTTTGTTGGTGATTTGATTTTGAAATTGGAGGCTTGATTTTATTTGTGGTAAAAAAAAAAATGTGTAACTTTTATTTGAAGTTATTTTTTGTAATTTTATGGAAGGGTTTCTCCATAATAATTACATAAAGGGCTTTCATCCAACAAAATGCCGTCTAAATACTTAAAATTAAATTCATATAACCAAACTCAAAACGCGAAAACAAATGGAGCTTAAATAAATCAATACGTAAAACCAAAACATAAACCAATTAACTGAACATTGGATGCCAACGAAACGGAATTGACGATAGAAAACGAGGGAAATGCTGCCATTAGATACATAAACAAAACATGTTATGATAATATAGACTGAACGCCATCCGAAGAATTTGTATTTCCAGGGACAAGCAAGAAATGTTTGCAAAACACACTACCCTCAGAATGATGCTAAAACAATAACATCTAGTCCCCGGACCGCGTTCAGCGCTTATTTATTAAGTTAACGTTTAAGATTTATGGAGACGATACGTTTTTGTTATACCGTTGATATTGAAACCAACACCCCTCATGGCTTTGTGCCAGCTGGAAGCTTTTATAACGTTTTAAACATAATGTTAGATAAGTACGACTTATCGCGCTGTTACGATGACCAGTTACAAACTTCCAGTGACATAACTTACATGCTAATATATCTCTCCTATTGCAACGTAAAAATTACATTATTAGAATAAAATGATTTTAACAATGCCATTATTAAAATAAAATCATTCGTTTTAATTATTAAAATTTTGAAAAATACGTAGACAATAAAAGAGATAATTAAAATCTAAATTAAAACTAAACCCAAACAAATTGAAAAAAGAATGTCAATGACGTTCTATTTCTAAATTTGAAACAGACCGCCGTTATCGACATTCAAATTTCGAGAGAATTCAAAAAAGGAACTTCTTTATCGACGTTCATGATCGACGGAGTTCTTTTTTCAAACGGACCAATCCTTCGAATATTGAAAAAGCCGAACTCTGTGAAACTTACTCGCAACGCCGGATGCATTGGGGTCCTTGTGAGTGTTCTTCATGTGTTCCACTAGGGCTTCGCCTCCGAAAACTACTTTGTGGCATATTGGGCAGGGAGTGGCGGTTGCGCCACCTATCATGAGTGCCGCGTGTTGCTGCAAAACACCAAGGTGCAGCTGAAGCTCCTGTTCCACCGGCGGTGGCGATGCGGGCATAGCAGTTCAAAGATTAGGACACATTCATAATAAAAACACATAACAAAAATAAATGTACAGTCGAAAGGGAATTTTGAAAAAAATATTTCGGCCAAAAGTCAATTTTGATTTTGTAACTGCAAATTAATATAAAATTGCCAATTCAGTTTGTAGATAATTTTGAAATGAACAGTAAAATGCAGACATTAAAGTAAAAAATCAAAACAAGTTCCATGTTTCTAGGGAACTTATAAAATTTCATAAAGTAAAAGATACGGATACTGCCAAATGTCTTAGCAACGAACTTTCACCAATAATTTTTATCTTATTCATATTTTCAGAACTTATTTTATAATAGATACTCTAGGTATAATAGGTACTCGTAATATGTTTTTAGTGGGGAAACAATTACGTGATCTGAATAAATTAATCACAAAATAGAGATATTTTTTCAAAAACTTCAGTTTCCAATATCGTTATTTAATTAATATTAAATCTAATTAATTTGATGAAAATGGAGTCACAATCTCCAAAAAAATACGTTGAAATACTGACCTTTGCCGTGTGCGTTCTCAAACTGCTCTCGGTAGCAAAGCCTTTCCCACAAATATTGCAATGAAAAGGTCTGTTTTTAGCTCTTTCCACTTGAGCATCATGGTTCCTTAGGTGCTGTTGTAGGTTCGAGAGCTGGATAAAGGCTCTTCCGCAGTCAGGCAGGTGACATTTGTATGGGCGTTCCCCTGTAAAGAAGGCTAGATTTAAGTTTTTGTTGAACTTTGGCCTATCTGTTTGGAGTAGATGCCAAGACGAATTTTATTGAAGTCCGATATCCAGATTAGGTTGAATTGGAGTCCTGACCTAAGCATAGTTACAGTGGTTGTGCACAATTCTATCCACTTTTATAATTCCTTGCAATTCTTTAATAATTATCTGTAGAGTCCATTTATAGAACACACATAATGTCATATTTGAGTGAGAGCTAACGCAACACAATACATCTGACCCTAATAATTAACGAGAACAATGTTTTTAAGATCGGATCTAAAAGATCTGAACCATATGCTCCTATTAAAGCTAAACCAAACATCAAAATTAGAACAATCGACGTTCGAAAATCGAACACTAACGGTAATCTTACACAACGGAACCGCAAACCAGTTCGAAATTCGAAACAATCTCAGCCAGTCGGGGCACGTTTGTTAAAAAGCCGAAAAATCACGACCGCGACCTAACCCAACGCGAAAGAAACCGAACGTGGCGTTCCATTTTTAAAATAAGACCATAATAAAACGAACGCATACTTTTAGCCTGTACTGCAAGCAAATGCATAGGTCGTTGAACGCACGCACACAGGCGCATTACTCACACAGAGACGCGTATATATACGGAGTCCTGGGCTTTGTTGGTGTATGTGAATTTTGCATGTCTGGGAAGAATGCGTGCATATTATACGCGTGAGGGACTAAGATTATTGTAGAATTATTTCCTAGATGCAACTAGATAGATATGTATGTGTATCTAGTGTAGGCTGTAACGGTCCGATCGCCATATTTATTGCCAGTAAATTTTATAAGTGTGTATGTTTTATTAGTTAGCTGATAAAAGTGATTTAAATATTGGCTCGTAGGTTTTATTAGCCGTGTTTGGTGATTGCGCTGTCCTTGCTGGTTATTTAAGAATTAATTAGTTGGTGTATTTAAAATTTAGGGTTTATTTGGAGCAGTTTGTTCAAAAATAATTGTTTTAGAATAATTATTTTGGTGAGGTTTATAATAGTTCATTTTATTTTAATTATTATAAATGTAATACATGATATCATATTAATTATTATATTAAATCAAATAGCGAACTATTATTGCAAAAATAACAATTGGTTATCATTTAGTTTTTTTTTTAAATATAATTAATTTTTAATAATCTTGTATTTTGGCTTCATATTTAAGATGAATTATTGTGTAATTTTGTCATAAATAGCTAGTTCAAAGTTGTCATTCCTGCTGAGCCCAATGTAATAAGTATTTACGTAGGTAGGTATTACATTTTTGCTATTTCACCACATTATAAAAGTGAATGTCTTAAAACGAGGTCTCGGATAGTATTCCGGGAATAAAACCTAGCTTAGCATAGGTGGGGTCAATAATCACCGATGTGTCACGGTTATTCTAGTTCCTAAGTGGTGATTATGTTCTAACCATAGAGTGTGTGTAATTTATTTTTAAACACGTGTCACGATCGTATACATACACAGATGAATGGATCGATCCATTTTTTTATTCAAATTGTACTATAGTTCAACTTGAAATTAGTAATGATTATAAAATGAAATTTCAATATGGGATAGTTTAAGAAATGGACGGGTTTTTGGTTGGGTTGTTTGACTTTTAAAGAGACCTTGACCTCAGTTTATTTCGATGTTTATTTTCAGCGGTAGTTGGGTAAGAAACATCGACTTGAACTAAATAGTATAAAAAACATGTGAAAGTGTTATGACCAAATTAATTAACCTTTAAAACCAAATATCATAGTAAAATTTAGAATTATTGATAGAAACAAAAAATATCTTAAAGTTTTAAAATAAACCTGAACAGGATACCTAAGAGGTGCGACCGCCACCGGTGCGGTCACGGGTTCGAATGCCATCTCGAGGCAAAATATTTGTATTTCTTACCTAGAGTATGTTAGACCTACGAGTAAGTACATATGTGTAAGTACAGCTGTGGCAGAGATTCCTAGTGTGAATTGTCCATTGATGGTTTTAATGTTAATACGGATTGAAATTCTGTTTGATATCTAGTAGGTACAGTTGTGAGAAAAGTTTGTATTACGTAAGGAATCTTTCTCTTCTGTAGCTCTGGATTTTTGTAAGTTTATTTAACGATCTGTTAGATATTTAGTCAAGAGGATAGGCAGTTTACCTACTTCTTACCTACCTAAATAGAATATGTATATGACCAATAACACATAACAAGCCGCTTGTTCTTCCGGAAGGGTAAGACAGGGATCAAGGTACCACTATTTAATTATTATTATTATGGCAATGTCGCCAAAATCAATAGTGGTAATGTTGTTGACAGCGAATCATTATTATTCCATTATCTACTAATATTATAAACGCGAAAGTTTGTGAGGATGGATGGATGTTTGTTACTCTTACACACAAAAACTACTGAACGGATTTCAATGAAATTTGGCACACGTATAGTTTATAACCAGGATTAACACATAGGATACTTTTATCCCGATATTCCTACGGGATCTAAACTTATGCGGGTGAAACCGCGGGGCACTGCTAGTATTATCTAAGAATATTATATTATATTTTCTTTATAGAAAACAGTTACTAATTCTTTTATCTTTCATCAATTTCAGCGCTGTATATTTTTATTGTATCTATTTGTAAGGAAAGTATAATAATAATAACCCTAAAAGATGTACTATTATTACTATTACCTGCATAATATATACTTAATAATATTCCTACTATTACAATGGCAATAAATAAGTGTGCTTTATAGTTTTTCATTCGACTAATAGCAAACATCTATAAAAGTTTATTGGTATTTTTAAATAGATTGTCTATGTCTCGTAGTCTATGGAAAGGGGTTAACTAAGTGTTTTTTAATTAAAATGTAGGTAGTCTAGTATGTCATCATAGTTAATGACTCGTGAGGGTCGTCAGAAGCCCGAAAGTCTGACAAACAGTCTTACCAAGGGGTATCGTATTCCCCAGTAACTGGGATGAGGTGGTCAGATAGGCTGTCACTCCATGTAAAATATTGGTATTCAGCTACATCTGGTTAGACTAGAAGCTGACCCGAATATAGTTGGGAAAAGTCTAGGCAGATGATGATGATAAGCCTAGTCGAATTAACTATCATTAATACCTACACTTGAAAATCTGTAAAACCCTTTTTAATAATTTATTTTAATTGTGCAGTCAATTTGTAGAAATTATTAAGTATTTTCATTTGAAAAGATATTCGTAACTATGTAGCCTTTAAAAAAATAAATAAAAGAAAATGATTTGTTTACTAGTCTTCTTCAAAATAGATTTTGGAATTTATATTGGAGATAAGTTCAGTATCAAAGTTAACAAAAAATTTAAAAGTTCTTGAAAATTAGAGTTGAGAAATAAAAATAAAAAACTACTACTTTCAATTCGTAGAAAAATCTTATAATAGATAATGTCAAAAATTACGACCAAAACTAACATAGACTTGTAAATCTAACCCTAACATAACACATTCCCATAAATATCCTATTACACGTAATAGAACTCCACACACAAAAAAAAAAAAAATCAAATGCACCAAAGATTAATCTTGTCCATGGTCAATATGTCTTCCGGGTTCGCCGTTCCCTATACTATTGTGGCTCCGCGGCCATTTTTCAACGTATACAGCTTGCACAACCTACACGTGAACCAACCAGTGTACCTTAACCCTCAAATGCGAGGGGATTAAATTTGGCGTGGGGTCTAGTTATGCTGGTAGTGAACAGTATAGCTATTTTTGTTATTTCACTATGAATAAATGGAAGGGAAAGGCGCTTACCTTAGCACAGTTCGGCCGATGTGCGATGGTAAAGGATGGTATCTTTTAGATCGTGAACGGATTTATAGTTGGCTAATTTGTGGGTTTATTAGGTTTTTGGTTAATATTTTGAGTAATTTTTTAAAGAAAATATATTTTAAAACAAGCGCCAAAAATAGTTGAAATAAAAGAAACAACAAAACTTATCTTTTTTTAGAAATTTTTTTTTTATTAGTTTCGTTTGTTTTAATTGAGTGAATATGTTTATGTTAGTTCACAATTTACTCAAAAAACCACCAAACAAAGAAAAAACCAATAAGATTCTAATTAAAACATCACTAAATTAAAAAAGATCACCCATAAAACAGCTACCCAATTAGAAACCTAAAAACATTTCAAAGCTAACTGGAATCCAGGTATTACAAAGCCTAGGCTAAACCTAGGTATCCTGAAGCCTACGCGTTCGATTTACATACAAAAGTAACTACCTCTAGCCACCTTTGACTTGCCTGCGTAGGCATTAAACATTCTTATGTAGACAGTTAGACTGTTCCTGGGTCGGCTTTTTGAGATAGATATTATAATTTACTGAGATAAAACAATATTATTGTCATATTTATGATTAAAATGGACCTTATTTTATACGTTAGTGCTTTTATGGAAACTGACTATATTAAACTTAACTTGTCCGGCCATCTTTTATTTAGGGTTCAGACAGGAATGTTGGAAGACATTGCTGTCAAATAGGTTGTGTTGAGCACTAGCAGCGTTCCGCGGTTTTGCCAGCATAAGTCTCGATCCCGTGGGTTAATCGGGATAAAAAGTATTTTTTTTATTTATATCTTAATCCAGGTTATAAACTATCTGTGTGCCAAATTTCATCTAAATCCGTTCAGCCGTTTTTGCGTGATTGAGTAACAGATAATAATAATAATAATATCCCTGGACATTTCACACAGCGCCATCTAGTCCCAAGCTAAGCAACCTAATGCTTGTGTTATGGTAACAAGATGGCTGATAAACTACTTATATACATTTTTTTTTTGTAAATACATACATATTATAGATAGAAAAACACCCAGACTCGGAACAAATACATGTAGGTCATACAAATATTTGTTCCGTGCGGGAATCGAACCCGCGACACGCAGCGCAGCAGTCAATCGCTTAACCACTGTGCCAACCATGCCGTCAACCAGATATCCAAACATAGAAACTTCCACATTTATACAAGTAATATTAGGAGGAGAAGCATTACTTATACCAAAGAAATAAAGAATACTGTTTAAATCATGCTCAAGCTCTAAAGACATACTTGTGCTAATTGACAGCTGTCAATTCCCTTCATCTTTGTCGTGAGCTCATGTTATTCACGAATAATTTTAGTGTAATTTAGTGCAAGGTAATATCGTTCACAAAAAACAAAAAGGTAATTAAATACTGTTACACTTTACAAGGCACTACTCTTAAAAAGGTTGACCATATTCGTGATTTAGGAGTTACACTTGACTCAAAATTGCATTTCAACCTTCACATCGATAACATCATTAACAAAGCCTACAGTATGTATGGTTTCGTTATGCGATCCTCGATTGATTTCAAACGACCGCATACGTTCTTAATCTTGTATACAACCTTAATACGCTCCCAATTAGAATACGCAGCCCCAATATGGTGTCCTCTATATGATAAATATAACCAAAAGCTTGAAATGGTCCAAAAAAAATTTTTACGTTCCATTCACTATAAATGCTACCGTTCAAAACTATCGTACGCACAACTACTAACACAATACAAACTCCTAGGCTTGGAATCCAGGCGTACCCTGCTTATGGCTGTGATGCTGCATGGCATATGCAATAACAGCTTTGACTGCTCTGATATCACCAACAAACTTTGTTATACTGTACCCAGAACTGTATTACGGCGAGAGGCGTGCGTGCCCCGGCTGTTCCACATTGTAAAGTGTAGAACCAATGCTGGCGCAAGGGCGCCCCTCCGTCGTCTCTTAGACACATATAACACACACTTCCTCGATCTTGATATCTTTTCACTATCTCTAACAACATTTAAAAGATTGGCTATTCAATTGCTTGCACAATAATTATAAATTCTCCCTAACCTAATTGCCTCCAGTAGAATCCGTGGTTTTGTTTCATTTCTCCATAATAGTTTATTCCGCGGACATTGGTGTGGGTTACATGTTTACCTCTATTACCCTAGTTAATTATCTACTATAATTGCAACGTGTAACTGTTTTATGTCCCAATAAAATAAAAAAAAAAAAAAAAATAAAATAAAATTGTGGCCGTTCAAAAACTAAGGGTCTTAAACTAATTTACTAGTTACGGTCTTGTAAGTATTTATTTCACAATAAGAATTAGTAGGTGTTAACATTTGTTATAATGAAGCAAATATGAAAAAATGCGCAGCCATTTTGAAGAATGAATTAACACAATCATAGACGTTGACAATTCTCGTTTACATTTCACAAAGGCAAAAGAATTCATTTACAGAGCCAAGTTTTGCAACATAATAATTATAGGTCTGTTAAAAACTTCGCAGACATTACAAAAAAGGTATGAAACTTTATCTTTTTTTTAAAAATGTAAAAAAAATATAAGCTCAAATAATAATGATTAAAATCTACGTGTCTCTCGGGACGTGACTTAAGAGAATTTAATTTAATTTGTCTTTTAAAAAGAACTTTGCTTTTTGTTTCATACAAGATTAAAAATGTTGCAAGATAAAAGAGTTTGGCTGTGGTATTTTTAATGTCCTTTTTTGACGTCGGCGAGTCCTTGTGAGTACTTAAATGGGAAAACAAATTATGACATTATACTTCATTAAGTTTTCAAAGTATGGTTGCGGACACGATTTCTGTACGTTTGCATACCTAAGGCTAATCACCTAGATTTAATTTAATTCAGATGCTCGGAGGCAATGGACCGGTAACCTCTCCCTAAAGCCTGCCTAATATTATATTCGTTTTATGTGTTTGTATGTTTGTTACTCGATCACTCTGCAAGCACATAATTGCTGAACGGATTTGGATGAAATCTGGCACACAGGTAGACTATGACCTAGATTAACTTATATACGATACTTTTCATCTGCATACCTGTACTCTTTTATCTAGGATGTGAGCAAAACCGCAAACAGCAGCTAGTATGATAATACCACACTTTAGTACTTTCCAGATTACAACATAGCTTCATAAACTAAAACCATTTTACAAATTAATACTGGCCACCTATAAAAAGAGCATTAAAAAACTATAGACAAGACATATTAATATGAAATGTCATGTATCTGTCATCTGTCACTTGCCTACACACATAGACATTCATTTATTCTTACTCACACATACGGATATTAATGTACGGTCGTAGGCGTTTGGAATAGGTAGTGTTTGAGTTAAAACTTTAGACTTGTAGGGAAATGTGAGCTAAACGATAAAAGTACCAGACTGATTGTGTAAAATTAGACGCTTAGCATTTCCTGTGATCCTTAAAATCATTGTTATAGAAGGTAATTTACGGCAGAAATTACTTGTAACTTTACTTTTTATTTAATTAAGCATTAAACAAAGATTTCTCGTTTAAGGGCGAATTCCATTAAAAATTTATACCTAGAACAAATCTTATCCTGAGAATAAATTTGAATTTTTGACAGTTTCTCCATACTAAAACTGTCAGATGTCAATTTTATTCCACGGATATAATAGAATAGAAATATATTTTGCAAAGTAATAACACAATAGGTGGTTGCATAAATAGGAGTTAAAAAACATTAAAACTCAACCATATTTCACCATTTGGCATGCAACATTTATATTATTAACATTCACTTAAGTTTAATCAAAAGCCAGTAAGATCCACATGCATCAATTTAGGCAATTCTTTCCTCTGAAAAAACTCAGAAAAAAGATATCTGACTTTTGTGAAAACAGTCCTAAGTAAGTACCTTATTATGTATGTATTTTTGTGAGCTAAATAAACAAGACTTTTCTCTAAGTGACTACTTAGTTATTTTTCTGAAAGACTACTATTATTAATGCCTGCAACACACCCACACAGATACACGTGTATAAAGAACTACGTAACCATAGACATAGCGGTGGATTCGAAAATTAAAATTAAACATATCTCGTTGCGCGTCGATTTTAAAACACGTCGGCCGGTCGGCGCGTGCGCGATGCACAATTTATTTTTGAATTTGGAACGCAGACTTCGCGCCGTTTTATACTGCATGCGAATTATTCGCGAGTTTTTGATGTTCTGATTGACATTTTTTGCGTTTTTTGCTGCATTTTTTTGACGAACTTTTATTCGCTTTACAGCATATTGAAACTTTAGTGTCTTTTGGATAGGACAGGCTTTAACGCAAGGAAAAATCCGTGTTGTTTAACATAAAGATATTGAATTCATTACGCACTTTATCTTCTTATACAATTTATAAACTTCCTTCTCTACTTATAAAACAAGAAAATTTACCATGAAATACCAGTCACCTTATATTCCATATTTTTTTCTTTGTCATTATTTTTGCTCCACTTTAACCCTAGATCGAAAGAGCTCGAAGTCATGGATTTACCCAGTAGTTACATGACGCAGCCTAAGAGTAATAGTAACATTTTTTTTTTTTGTACATCCAGTCAACTACCTAAACTCAAGCTTTCCCAAAGCTCACATTATAATCCTACTAATATTATAAACGTGAACGTTTGCATGGATGGATGGATGAATGTTTGTTACTCTTTCACGTAAAAACTACTGAATGGATTTGGATGAAATTTGGCACACAGACAGTTTATAACCAGGAGTAACACATAAAATACCGATATTCTCACGGGATCGAAACTGATGCGGGTGAAACCGCGGGGCGCAGCCAGTAACTAGACAAAACCTAACCCGTCAACGCCAGACGTTACATAATACCAATAAGTTCTTGAACGACCAATTTACTTTAAGTATCGGTTATGAAATATTTTTAATATGCTTCTATAGATAAACTAGTATGTATAATATAGTTTTATAGCAACGTATACGTTTTATAACGTATGAGTGACAGAGACGAGGCTCTATAAAGCCTGTTTTAAAAAAATCTATGTCCCATATTAACGGCCGCTATAGATGAATGGGTAATATCCTCCAGGTGGTCATTATCTGCCGAGCCTTTTCCTAACATGCTGGGGTCGGCTTCCAGTCTACGGATGTAGCTGAGTACCAGTTTTTTTACTAGACTGCCTATCTGACCTCCACAACCCAGTTCCCGGGTAATACTATCCCGAAACAAACTCAGATCGCTTGTAAGGCATAATCTTTAAATGGTCTTTTGAGGAAAGAACCATACAGATTTTAGCAGCTTGGAGTCTGGAGTTGTGTCCGATTACATGAGACTTAAACATAACTGGTGAAATGTGGATGTACTACAGGTGCTCCTCTGCTTATACCTTCGAGGATGACAGGCGCGATGTTACGTTATTTTTAATTTTAATCAGCAAACTAACTTTATCTCGCAGTTTGAAAATGTTCAGTTTTTTTATCGGATTGGAAAGTATGAGCAAAAAACGGATATGGGAAGTGTCTGATACGGGTATATGAGGTATAATTTATACTGCAACGTTGTATGCATACTGCAGTGAGAATTTTGAGTCGATTTAAGCTTCGTATGCAATGCCGAATGTGTAATTTGTTACCGAAGTTTGAATCGGATTTTTTTCTTATCAGTGTTTTGTTTTTTTTTTTGGTATTCTTGTAAGAATAGCGGTTAAAGGGTTGGGTAGTGTTGCTGTTTCAATAATAATGTTTTGATGTCATTATGATCTTGTAAATCAGAATTCGAGTGAGATAGTTGTCCGTTTTTAGAAAAAAAAAAATTGCAAACTAGCTTTTGCCAGCCGTTTCGCCTGTGTGTATGTAATGAATGTATGATAATTTACAAAATTAACTCACAGGAACGTACTACCGGGATAAAAAGTATCCTTTGTGTTAATCCAAGTTATAAACTATCTAGATGCCAATATTTCATCCAAATCCGTTTAGCCATTTTTGCGTGATTTGAGTAAACCATATCCAAACGTACATATCCAAACATACTAAATAATTTATATGTTTAGAAACATATAAATTATTTAGTAGGATATATGTAGTATAGTACTAAATAGAAGCAATACGTACTCTCATTCGTAAACTAAAAGTGATTTAGTAAGTACTTATACTTACAAAAATATACGTAATCGGTCACCGGTATTGGAATACGTATTAAAAAAAAAAACAAATGAGCTGCAAATATTCTGATTACTTTATCTCATACAAAAATCAACCCCTTAAATGTTGCAGCTCTGAAATCCGATACCTGCACACTTCAACATTTTACATATCCACCCAAAATGACCGAACAGTCCGCGCACCTATTCAAACTATTTGTACGTATGTATGTTTGTGAATTTATACAACATTAATCATTGCTATTCGAAATTTAAATTATTGGGCCTCGAATTTGCGTGCACACATGGTGGTGCAACCTCGCCCCCGGCCCCACCCGGTGGGGGTGGGTTGGCCGAGGGGGGCGGGTCACGCACTCCCACCCAACTATTGCCACCCTCGCCCCCAACTATTTCGGGGTAGGCAGTGAGCATAAAAAAAATATAATAGTATTCCACCTGCATCCGTCGGGCGGAATTGTATTGACGTTCCGTTAAATATGGATATCGTCCGCCATTTTGTTTTATGCTGATAATTTTGGCAACGGATTTTACATTTAAACTAGCCGCGTTGTGTACTTGAATTTAATGTTTTATATTGTATGTCGCGTTTCTATATACTATTGAGCTAATAAAAGCTGTAATTTAAAGCTTAAACGATTAGATAGATAAATTAAGATACATGAACTGGGAACTCGATCTATAGGTCTACTTACTCTGTGCTATGTAACAGCGCAATCGTTTTACAAGTAAAACTTCGTCGAAACATCAAAAGTCATGCAAATAAATAGAAAGAACATCAATATGCAAACATTTTTGTTACGAAGATCCGTTCCGAATTGTTATCGAGTTGTAACTTTTTAATTGTAATCGATTCAAGAAAAAACAGACTGTTAAAAGTATTTCTTAAGTTGGTAGGAGTAATAAAAAGTGCTTGTTGAGGGTTGAGCTTCCCACGTTGCGAAGTTTCGTTCTGCGAGGAAGAATCCTTTTTTATCTCGAGGTTTTTTTTTTTAATTTTCACCGCGGCGCTATCTCGCGAATGCTTCAGTGGTCAAATAAAAACTTAAGGAGTTTTCAAGGAATAAGAAGTCCTGTGGAGACTTCAGGTGAAAAATGTTTTTATATATTTTTTTTTTGTTTTAGAATGTCCAACCAAAGAAAAGATGGATGGACTGTGTGAAAGATGATATGGCTAGAAGGGAGTAACTACAAGTTATTATAACGTGGATCCACGTAAGACAGAATGGCTTTTTAATTGCTTCTGTAATTACGGTATTAAACCTGTTAATAGATAGAATTATGGAAGAAAAAGACATGGTTACGTCGACCCCAAATAAGTTGGGATAAGGGCTGGGTAGTGATGAATGTTTTTATTGTTTTTGAATGGCTATCATCATCATCATCAGCCACAGTCTGACTTCATCCACTGCTGGGCACAGCCCCTCTTTTCTTATGCCAATCCCCACGCTCCTGTGCCAGCCTCGTCCAGGTTTTGCCTTCGATGGCAACAATCTCGTCTGTCAATGTTTTGAATGGTAATTGTAACTAAATCACTAATACATTGGTCATGAGCCTATATGAGGCAATTGAATTGTTCCAATTATTAATTGTTTTCCTACATTTAAGGTAGCATCCATTTATTTTCATTAAGTATTAAAATTTTGTGTTACATAGTTCCCAGCGGTAAATTACCTACACTTAAAAATAAGTTATAATTTGAGGAAAACATCTTATTTACTGAACTAAACAGAAATTGGTTATTACTATTATACATATTTTTCGTTGCGATATAAAAACTGGAACTGCTAATTGGATTCGTTTTAAAATAAAACGGTGAATCATACCTAAATGTTTTATTATTAAATTGTGAATTTGTTTTGCAGTTTTACTTCCCTGTATTTTCAAACGAATAGGTTTTTCTGCTAACATAATATAGGTGGCAACAATGTTAGCAGAAAACCTATGCGTTGATATTGATGATATTTCTGTAGCATAGTTTTTTTTTAATTATAATAATAATATTCATCATCATCAGCCTACAGTAGTCCACTGCTGGTCATTGCACGCCATTTAGCTCGATTCTTGGCAACTCTCAATAAAAGTATTCTATTTATTTATATTTACATAATTTAAAAAGCAAAATTAAGCATAGGTATTATTAAGCATTTACATAATTTTATTTCATTTTAATTTTTAAATCTTAAAAACATACTTAAGTAACTTAAAAAAAAAACTCAAAAAGTAAAAAAAAAAAATTAAGAAAAACCTAGCCCTCTCCACGCCGCTCTAATTCTAAAGCAGTCAAGTTAAGAAAGATAGCCAAGCAACTCCTGAAAAGGGTACACGTTTCAGCGACGAGTAAAAAGATTCAACCAGAGAAGGAGCGGGTTAAGCGAAAAAAAAGGGGAAAAAACAAACGTTTTCCGCCCGGGAAAAATGCAAAAAGAACAAAACTTATAGTTGGCAAGTTTTCCTCAAGTTGGCGCAGTCTCTACTAGGGCTGCTAACGACTTCCCTGTGTGTGTTCTATCTTAACATTTTGTAGTAATTAATGCATTTTTTGTATAATTAGGTTAATGTCTGTTTAAAATAACCATATGACAAAGACAATAACATAAACAGATCCCATTATATCCCTCAGAGCCTCAGAAAGCACGTTAAGCTGTCGGTCCCAACTGTCATTCGTAGATCTTTGTCAGTTGTTACGGGTCCAAAAGTCTGACAAAAAGTCTTACCATGCGATATTGTTTTACCCAGTAACTTGGGTGTGTAGGTCAGATAGGCAGTCGCTCCATGTAAAATACTGGTATTCAGCTGCATCCGGTTTGAAGGAAGCCGCCCTCAACATAGTTGGAAAAAAGCTATGCAGATTTTGACGAGAAAGAAAATAAGAAGGTATATCAGTCTTTATAACAAGACACGGAAGCAGGAAATATGAAGTAAGAGGGAAAGGAACGGAGTCTTTTAACGATGGAATGACAGGCATTACTTATAATACCTTACATGGTAGACTTTTATAACACGAAGTTATTTAACGGTAAAATAGTAATATAATAAGTGTTCGTATTGATGCATTAATAATAATGATCTAAGGCGATCAAAGCAGCTATTATAATTCTGAAATGTTTTTTATTACAAAAGCTACAGCTATATTCTATCCCAAGGGAAGAATGCAGACAGTTGTAGCTTTTGGGCTAGGCAGAAGTTACAGAACGCCACCCGCTACGATCTTTACATACTCCTTTTGTTTCGTTTATGTTCATACATCTGAAGGCCAATTCCCGTAACTAAAAACGTTAAAAATATCAATCTCATCGCAGTGACATTCAATGTTAAAAATGTAGGGAAATTAGAGGTATTTTTGACAGATTGAGACTGAGATCAAACTGTGAACGTTCTTAAAATTACGAGAATTGCCTCTCTAGTCATACACGCACGTCAGTTGCGAGTACTTCGCCTGACTTTTCTGAAGAATGTCACCATTTCTAGTTTTATTTGCCTAAAATCTCCGAATTTACTGCCAACCCTGCCACTAACTAAGATCGTGTGAATAGTAAGAGGTTGGCCGGGCATCAGTCCCGGGCGGCAATTATTTTTATTCGCTCCCGCCTCCCCGTTGAGACATCGGACATTTTCGCAAAAAAAAAGTGTCTCCAACCAACTTGGGAACGATTTAAAAATTCATCTGCAGTCGCAGTGTTGAATCGGATTTTAATGTCGATTTAAACTTCGTAAGTTTCAGAGATTTTTTATTTTTTATTGCCGTGGCGATCTGGGAAATGGATGAAAAGAGATTTTATTATTAGTTCTTGATCGGAATGGATGAAAATGGAGTTTGAATAGATGAAAATGCCAGTAAGAAGTTGGTTACATGCTACTCTTTATTCATAAACATTGCTTAAAGTTAAGTAGTGATTATGGATTGTTTAACAACACATTTTTGACGTTTAAACGTCACTTAACTTTAATCATCGTTTATAAATAAAATCCTTAATGCTTGGTGACTGTTGTGCCAAGCTGTGTTCGAAATTTCTCATGATCAGCAGCTATATGTACAGACGCCAGCACATCAAGCTACTACAATCTGTCAAATTTCTTTAATAGATTTTCAACTTTATCACTAAAGCATTAAGGTTCAAGGTTGATTAGGAAAATTTAACAGTTTCGGGTAGGTTGACCTGCTGGCGTCTGTACTTCAATATCGAATCGAACAGGTAGTCATTTAGTTCACAATAAGCTGAAATGGAAGGAAATTAAGGACGCCTTTGCCACTGTCCATAAACTAAGTAATACCACCGTTGTCTATTAATACTCTAACGGTAATGCTTCGTATACATATATTTATTTATTTTACCATTTATGTACACACATATATAAACAGACATTGAAAAACAGAACAGAAAAAATAGGTACAGAGGTGAAGCTATATATATTTTTTGTCTGAATGGCATCTCGATGGTCAACCTAGGAAGTTATCGTCTGCTTAACTGGACTTGCCTGTGGGTGCCTCAATAAATTAAGGCCTAAACACTAAGCGACTACACGCTAAGGGCACCCCTCGTGCGGTACGGACCTCAGTTTAGGGCGTCGCTGGGACAGAGCAGCAAGGGACAGACTGGATCGGATTATAATGCTTAAAGATATCCCAAATTCAAATAGCACTCATTCGAAATACTAACTTATAAATAGAACTTGACCGTTAACGAACTTCCAAAAACAAAACACAATACGCGTATAAAAATCTTCCGTTTCAAATTAACCCTTTGATCGAGTTTTTTGTCTTCCTCTATTGTTTGTCCCTTGAAGTTAACCCTTCGAATACCTGTTGTTTTTCATACATGGACAGAGGGGTCCGGTGTGTCAATCTGTATTACTTTTTTTAAAGAGTTGGCAGAGTTGCTGTTAATTATTATTTTAACGTTTACAAACGAGTCGTTTTATTAATTTCGTGCGATTTGTCCTTGTGTTTTTAATCTTTTACTTTTTATGCTTTATTTTGGTTTCGTGTTGTACTTTGACGTTTGTTTTATAACAAAATAAAGAAAATAAATAATATAAAAGAAATTATTTTTTTTGTAAATTTTTTCGTTCAAAAGTGGCTTTATGTGCCTAATTAAAATAAATGATTTGACTTTAACTGAAAATAAAAAGACACAGTTTCTTAGTTGTACTGCAGTAGCTCAATAATAATTCTTAATTAAATATTAATACTCGTTAGAAGACCAACACTAGTTTGTGCAATAGAAGCATGTACATATTTGGATAAAGTTTGCACAGCTCGAATGAAATTGTATGAGCTAAAACCCGTAGGCGAAAAGGTATTCCGAGACACTACAGTAAGCTTAATCCGTAATAGCTGCACAAGGATTTAAACCACGTCAATAACTACAGTTTGTACTCCCATTCAATCACAAAATGGACAATAGAACGACGAGACATATATCAAATCCTTTGTTAATTATAAAAATAACAATCAAAATTATTATTATCATCCTTCTAAAGGGTTGTGACCCGCATATTGTTATCAAGCGCATCCAAATACCAATGGACAATGACCTCAAAAAAATGGCCTGCAGCTGCCCAGGGCATAATGGCCAATATCGCCAAAATAATAGTACGGACCACTATTATTATGCTAATAAGGCGCAAGGCTATTATTTTGTTCACAGGTACGGAAAGAATATCTTCCGGGACGTTTGTACCCCATTGTGTCCGAGTGTTTGTCGTTGCAGTTGCAGGGTTGGCTTTTTATATTAATTTTTATTATTGACCGACGCGTCCGTGACTAATTTTGACGAATTATAAACCATATGGCAGTGAACGGGTTGGGTAATGCTCAGTGTTGGTTTCCCTTTTATGATTATCATTATTTTTATTACTAACTAGCTTCCGCATGTCAGACGATCAATGGGCCAAACATACGACCCAGTGGGTCCCGCTTAGTGGCAAACGACATCGCGGTAGGCCCAGACGGAGATGGCGGGATGAGCTGGACTCCTTTCATAAAGATTGGTCCTTGGCAGCTCTGGACAGAGAGAGGTGGAAATAGAGTAGGGAGACCTTTGCCCAGCAGTGGGACATTAACGGCTAATAAAAAAAAAAAAGAACTAGCTTCTGCCCACGACTTCGGCCGCGTGACGACCCACCGCGTCGCATCGCATCGCCTGTCCGCGCTATCACTTCGTTGTCACTTAGCGTTCTTTCTGACTTCACAACTCCTAAGGGTAATAGCCTGATGTTAAATAGCTTATAACCTTCCTCATGAATTGGGCTATCAAATTCAAAACGAATTATTCAAATCTGACTGGTAGTTCCAGAGATTACCGCCTACATACATACATACAAACAAACAAATTTTACTTCTTCATAATATTATTATAAAGATAAAAATGATCACAATTGCAATTTACAATTAAAACGTAAGCATAATATGTATTTATTTCTCTATAGGATAAACTTAGTCATTCGTAAATGCTTATATTATAATTAATTACTTTATACATATTTACATTTGTTGGCATTTACATACCTATACGAATACCGCAATAATTTGCCTATGTAATATTTATTTATGAAATAATAAACCAACAATATACTTAGGTATTAACTGTCAAAATAAAAACGTTCAGACTTTCCTTAACCCTCAAATGCGATGGTGTTTCAAAATCCGTGCTTAAAATCGAGCAATTAATCTCGAAGAATCAAAAATCGTTTCTCCAATTAAAATGCACCGCATCCTTCTTAACACATTCGTTCGATTGTTCTAAAATTGAATTCTAATCACCGTTCCTTTCACAATGGGGCCACGCCCCCGCGATGCCAAAAAATAGGGAAAATGGAGAAAATTTTCCTTTCTCTTATAAAATCGGTTCGATTCTTGAAAGGAGGCGAGCAATTAACTCGAGTATCTTTTGAGTTTAAATTAAGTGAAAAAAAATATGGGGGATGAACGATTACTTGGAAACGTCTGGGATATTCTTAGATCTATTGATTCTCATTATTGTGTAATTTGATTTTCTTTTGGTAAACTTATCGCACACCTAGCAAATTATAAACCTACTTCGATTTTGTATCGTATTTTCATTTCCTATTGACGTAAATCAATTCTTGTATATCAAAATTTACAATTTATTTCAGCATGATAGCACATGTTACTACGATTTTTCACTAACAGCCTATCCACCGCCAATAAATTATAACAAAAATAAGATAAATATCAATAAAACGTACAAACAAGCTAACCCTACCGCTGCAAAGGTCGCGAATGCCCGCACGCAACAAAATCCAAGCTCGAGCTTGTTATACATCTACATATTTTTGCTAAACAAAACCAGTTTCAGTCGGTAACGTGCGGTATTGCACAGCGTGTACCGTTACTTCGCATCTGGTGATGCAACTTTTGATGCCTATAATAACATAATAGTGCACTTATCTATGGATACATATCCAGGGAACATTATGTGTGATAGCGAGATGGACCTAAGTTAAGAAAAAATTAAACGTTGGAACCGTAGTACCTACGGATTTTGTTTCGAAAAACAAAGTTATTAAAGCATCACAACATTATGCAAATAATATCAGTAACAATGAACTTACAATTCAAAGTAAGCAAATACCGTTGAAAGGAAACCGTGGGTAAAATAACTAGTCCACCGTACTTCCTATTATTTCAACGTCAAATAATTTATAAACAAAAGACTACAAAAATTTGCATGTCCCAACAATTAATTGCGAAACGCATTATCCATTGTCTTCTAGAGTAAGTAATTAAATTTAAAAAAAAATTAAGAGCAACACGCAATCCTATTCTTTTGCTAATTAAAGAAGGAAGAATGAAAGAAACAGCTAAGTAGCAAGTTGGGAGTGTAAAAAAACAAAAGGTCTCTATAGGGATTTGAATTTCGAACGAGAGAGTTTGCGTGTTCGCGTCAGTTCGCGGCGTTCCATTTTTTTTTTTATTTTTTCGCTAATTGTGTCACGATTTGCTTTTGTTTTTTTTTATTCATTTTGTTTTTACTGTTGCTTTTATAGAGTTATGATATGATTTAGATTAGGCCCATTTGTCATAGATGATTTTGTCGACTGTTGAACTAAGATTATCATGAGTCAACTGTTTGAAGTGCTGTATTGTATTCAGACAAATGTTACAACAGTTTTAGCAATACTTGAATCATCTACACTAATTATAAAGTTGAAGAGTTTGTTTGAACGCGCTAATCTCCGGAACTACCAGTCAGATTTGAATAATTATTTTTGAATTTGATAGACCAACTATTGAGGAAGGTTATACGGTATTTAACATCACGCTAGAGTCTTTAGGAGCTGAGCAAAAAGAAAAAAAAAAGAAAACGGAAGCGAAAACCGTGCAGTCAGGCGATGCGATACGACGGGATGGGTCAGGGGAACAAGAAATTTTACGCAGACAAAATCGCGAGCAGAAGTTATCCTAGTATTATAATATATATAATTATCATAATATTAGTATATTATAAACGTGAAAGTTTGTATGGATGGATGGATGTTTGTTACTCTTTCACGCAAAAACTACTGAACGGATTTGGATGAAATTTGGCACACAGATGGTTTATAACCAGGATTAACACATGGGTTACTTTTTATCCCGATATTGCCACGGGATCGAAACTTATGCGGGTGAAACCGCGAGGCGCAGCTAGTCATAATATAAAATTACATAGCAGAGAAACATTTCAACATCAGCAGTTCCGGAGAAACTGAAAAAAAAACAACACTTTCGATACCAAACAAAATATCACTTCGAATTCCAATCTCCCGACTTCCGCGACCTTTTCATTTTTTTCTCAGTTTTTAATCGAAATAACCATAAACAGCCATAAAACTAATATTATAAATCGATTTAAAGTCCCGGAGAACATCTGTTGTCTCGATGCACTCATAAAGTGATCTTGGGATACCGGAATAAGCCCATCAGTGTTGCTAGTGATTTTTAAAGGTATTTTTTTAAATGTTTTCGGTAACATGTGGGAACAACAGATGTTGGGCGTCGAAATCTCGGAGTCAACGGACTGATCGGTAAGGTCTGTTATAAAGTAGTTTTTTATGTTCATGATAGGTTTTTACGGGAAGCGCAGAGAAAGTTGGTAATTTTTGCTGTTACGCAAATTCATCTTAGATCTCGCAATTAAAGTGCGGTTTTACACAGGTTTATTTTTAACAAGGATGCAATTTTTTTTTCTAAAAAAGTGTTTTATTTCCGACGAAAAATGTCTGTGCTGGGGTTCTAGAATCATATGCTGTATAGTGTTGTGCGTGTGTAATTTGCGCACTAGTTAAAAATCTTGTATAATAATTATTACAGTGTTTATAGGTTTTGTAAGTGGGGTTTCTATAATAAATATTATTGGTGAATTAGCACATTGAAACCGCACGCTGCAGTTACGGGTTAAAGTGTGAATTCACTGACACGTCACTAAATTCCTGACATTCACGTGATTGGTTCAGTGGTTTCTGTCTATTCATAACATTATTACGATTATAATCATAGAATTCTTTTGAATCTTAATTACTTAGGCAGAAAGGTTCATTATTATCTAAAGAGTAAACATTCAAAAAACTAATTGCAATAGGTGTCTACTATCTGTAAGATCTCTTTTGTCTTTATATTAGAGAAGGGTCCATCATTGAACTGGAAAAGCATTCAGTTTTTCCTGAATTTGATTTTTTCCACTTATTCTTTCAATCAGAACTTAATTTCGGACTGTAACGAACATATTAAAACAAAACATAGCCAAATCTGTCCCGCCGTTCTCAAGTGATGCGTTTATCAACGAAAAGCATTTCAATTTTATATATATAGAAAATTAAAAAACTTTTTTTATAGAAAAGGTCTCCTGTATACATAAATGCATACCAAACCTATAGGTACTTTCCTTACCAACCTAAAGCGTAAAATATGTGCTAATCGGAAAATGGATACGTTCTTACTATTGTGCACCCATTTCGAAATGCGTCTCTTTAAAAACCAGGTACATACCACACAAGAGAATAAAGTTTTGTTCAACAAAACGTATGTTTAGTAAGGAAACCTGTTTTTCTGTAACTACATATATTGTACTCCGTATCTATTCATTATACGATGGTAATTGTCATGTTAAAATCGCCATCTTTGTTTTACAAATTGTGTCCTCGATGTCTTAGAGTGGTGTAGAAAAAAAATGTTTTTAGCTCACGAGTGGTTTAAAATAGAATTAATGTTTGTTATTCATTCATTATTCTTGTTTGTGAAACTTGTTTTTGCTTTTTTAGTTAAGTCACATGGCTTAGTGCTGTGTGAATTTAGTGGTGAGCATTGGAAGGTTAATATTTTTTTTATATATATGATTTTATTTGAAAACCTATCTATAAAATAAAACATAATTATTCTAAAAAGTAATCATTATAAGCAATTCTTCACCTCTCGTCCTAAGCAATTCGCACCCCAAGAAAAAGAACTAATTCCTACCCCACCATATGGTGGAACAAAAGAGAACAGTACTCTCTCAAAAGGAGTTAAAACACAAAAAAGGATATAATTAATATCAGTAATTATTCTTTGTGAGATTAATACAGGGCTATTTGTTTTTTTTTCGAGTATTGTTTTTTTACTGTGATTAGATTGTTAAGTCTTTTGTTTCTTTATGCTCCGTTGGAGTTATTGTTTTGGTATATTTTGATGGAATTAATTAATTTTTCGTGTTGAAGAAATGAACGTGTGTGTTTTTACTAATGTGTAGAATATTTTTAGTAGACGTTGAAACTGTCTGTGTTTTGAAATGTGGATGGGTAATATTTATAAATTGTGATTGGATCCAACATAGATTGGTATTATAATTCTGCATATTGCTAGATATGTCCCAAGATAAAGTGTAAATAAATTCAATATTGCATAATTTCTATCTAAAGTTTCGTCTACATAAAGATCATTCTCCTCCAACTTCCAAAACTCCAGCACAATGGGCCAAATTAAAAAAAACTCCAGACAAAAATTTCCAAGACAATTAAAAGAGGGTGCGACACTAAGTCCGATTTAATAACCAATCGAGCCCGACACCTAAAGAAAGTAGCAAAAAATTCTAAGAAGAAATTCTTCCCCAATATAATTTCGTAATCACCGGACCGTGCGTCCGGTTCCGGCAAAAAACTGAGATACGACCTTCCAGATCGTCTTGTCAAAATTCGTGTAGTGTGGATAAGATAGGACAGGTTTGACATTTATTGGAAATGACACGATAAAAAAGATGTACCTTTTAGGTTAAATATAAAATATGGCGCTATACAATTAGGTGAAAAAAATTATGCCTTTAAATATCATTCAAAATATTGAGGAAATATACGCTACATAATAAAACAGCGGTGTGTTAGCACGGTATGGTAAATAAAATTACCTCGGTAGGTATGGTAAATAAAATTGCCACATTTTTAAAGAATATACGTAATATTCTCTTTCCCAAGTAGAAACGAATAATAAAATTTGTAAAAAAAAAAACTTTTTATTTTTTCGTAATTAGCTATTGTGTAATTTTTCGTGTATTTTTGCTATAATTATTATAAGGTTGACTGGTGGAAAATACCTGTGGCATTAAGTACGGCTGTGTACATTTGTGTGCTTAAAGTATTAAATAAATAAATAAAGACGTATACTGTATTTCTATGTGTCAAAATACAACAAAACAAATCACAATCCAACAAAAACAGATAAAAAAAGATACCCGGCACATCCACCCAATTCGATTCGGCGATATGATGTCAATATTTACCCGGGTAAAAGAAGGCGGCAAAAATAAATTAGGCAAAAGCTCATTTTGGCTGAAAAATCTTCGCTGCGACATCTGCGGCCCGAGGGTTGGTTAGGGGTGGGGGAAACGTGATTTCTTTCCCATTACTATTTGAGTACTTAAGTGGTAATGGCGGACCACTGTGCAATGTTAGGTGGAGTTGAGTAGGTATTGAGTTTCACTGTGGTGGTTAAAATTGGAATGGCAGTAGTGATGTGATTAGAGCGAGTGAGTTGTTTTTTTTATCTTTTTTGCGTTTTCTTTTTTTGTATAAAAGGATAAAATAAATTAAATAAGATGTAAAATGTATGCAAATGTATGCTGGGGCTCTGTCTCGCATTGGTCTTAGCATTATGCTGAGCGATGGTCGTTTTGCGTGGATGTGACGCATGTTTTCCTCCAAGTTGTTGTTTTTTTTGTGATTGTGTTCTTTTTCTGCGTCATATTTACCGCCAATAAAGTTGTTTTCTTTCTTTTTCTTTTGTTTGTATGCGTGCCATTAACAATATCCTTTTCTCGTAAATAGTGTCAGTCACTGAAGGAAATGTAATGCTCAAATAATGATTAATGGATCTAGTCAATTTGTAATTATGTCATGTTGTCAGTTTTGACACATTATAATTATTTCATCTCCTTGATTTTCGTTACATGTTTCTATAGTATATCTAGAGCTATTAATAAAGAGAACTAATAGAAAATGTCGGTATTTTTTATCCGACACCTACTTGAAATTCCCACAAGAAAAAGGTGAAGAGAAATTTTCAATGAAAATTCATCTCTGAAAGGGGTAAACGTCAAAACTACATAATAACTCATTCCCTATCTAACAAAAATCTCGCGGCCGAGGGTGAGGTGTACTTCAAATTAATAGAAAGATAACTCTGGCGGTTTCTTTTATTTTGTAAAAAAAGCAAGGGTATAAAACCTTTGGTTTACTTTATATTATGGACTTTCTGAACTTCAACCTTTTGCAAAACATTATTTTTAGACAGCCGCGCTGTTATAGAAGTCTTTGGCTCATAATTAATATAGAATACTGGTACTGCTCTCAAAACGGTGAAGGAAAACATCGTGAGGAACCGGCATGTCCCAGAACCAAAAATTCGAAGACGCGTGGCATCTACCAACCCGCACTGGGCACGTGTGGTGGATTACAGCCCACTCCCTCTTGGAAAGAAGAGGCTTGTGTCCCAGCAGTGGAAACATTACAGGCTGATTAAGCTACTAGGGACCCCGCTTCGCAATGTTTAAACGACTTGACAACACATCAAGATTTCTTTAATATGTGTTAATTTAATATTAATTAATTATACGCATAATCCTTCCGGATTAAATTCTATAAATGATGAAGAAAATCGCATCAAAATCCGTTCCGTAGTTTAAAAAAAACAACGCGGTCATACAGACAGACACGAAAAGCGACTTTAATTTATAATATGTATAGAAAGAAGAGCGTAGGAAAATGTATTTTTCTACTAGCTGCGCCCCGCGGTTTCGCCCGTGTAGGTAAGTTTCGATCCCGTGGGAATGTCGGGATAAAAATCCTATATGTTAGTCCTGGTTATAAACCATCTGTGTGCCAATTTTTTTTCTGTGTGCAAATTTCATCCAAATTCGTTTAGTCATTTTTGCGTGAAAGAGTAACAAACATCCATCCATCCATACAAACTTTCACGTTTATAATATTATAGTAGGAAGTATGATAAATAGAAGTTCCTGTGGGGAAATTGAATTTCTACGTTCACTTGAATACTGTTTTCTGGAAGTGACGTATTTAGTACAGTCTGTAGGTTGCTTGTTAATTCTGTTTTATTATATAAAAACACAAACAGATGTTACCCCCTACCCTACCTACCCCCATGGGAAGGCGTGAATTTATGTATGTTTATGTGAGTAGATAGATATTTTTCAATATTATCTTTTTTTTTTTGTGAAACGTTATCTTTTCCGCAATGTAAGTAAGTACCTATTTCTCTTGTACCTGCTCTATTTACTTAACACTTCCGGGAATTATTTATGAATGATGATTAAAGTTAAGTGGAAATCGGCATGTACTAGAATAAAAAAATCGAAGACTTGTAACATCTACAAAACACGCTCTGGGCCCGCGTGGTGGATCACGGCCCACACTTTCCCACAGAGAGGTGGCCTGTGTCCCAGCAGTGGGAAAATTATGGTGGCTTATTATGTAATTAAGTGAAGTGACGTTTAAACGTTAAAAATGTATGGTTAAACAGTTTTAGCAACTGAACTCACTGCTTACCTAACTTTAGCGACGTTTATGCATAAAGGGGTTAATGACAAAATCATCACCTACACAATTTTCTTAACATTATAATGACAAACTCATCAAAATAATTGCATAAAACGTTTTAAAATAGTGTCTCCTAAAACAAGAAAAACAAACAAAATACTCAATAGGACGAGACGGGCGCTAATTTGGACGCAAACATTTGTGAAAATCAAATAAAAGCCGATCACGCGAAACAACCTTTTTTCCATCTCGGCTTCTGCAAATAGGCTCCAGTTTTTTTTATACTGCAAGACGATTTGATACTTGTTTTTTTTTTTATTTATTGTTTGGCGAAATTAAAGTGCTTTTGGCTCTGTCCTTGTGAAAAGTTGTTAGTTTTTTTGAGCTGAAAAATTATTTGAGTATCAGTCATACTTTATCTTTTTTATAAAAAAACAACGGGTTCGGGACGGCTTCCGCCGGCACTCCGGGAGTGCCGGCAGAAGGGAAAAATTGAATATTAACGTTGTGCATTTTTGATATTTTGGAATGCGGTCTACTCCCCCTCCGTCTTACGAATTTTCGCTCAGGTCACGTGTCCTGACGCGACCTCCGTCTTACGAATTTTCAATCAGGTCACATGTCCTGACGCGAGTTTAACATTTTTTACCCATCACAACAAAAGTCCACAACGCCGCTAAAGAAGTTTTCACTTCAATAAATAAAATCAAAGCAACTCAGTAGTAATGTGATTCATTCAAAGTACGGTTAAAATATACACCTATTTTGTTGATATTCTGATAAAGTTCTATCCTAATCAGAATATCAGTAATCAGAATACAGTTACAAACATATTTCTCGGTATAACTAGACTATTGTGTGTTCTTATATGTCCAACAAACGCAAAAGATTTTCAAAGAACATTATTTACCTGCTTCAAGTTTTTGAAATCCCCTGATTTGATAGTTTTACATTTTATCATTATGTTGCATTATCAAATTCAAGCACACATTTTGCCTCCATGTCCCAGTAAATAAAAATACATTAAAAATTAAAAAACGACCATCGTCTTCTCTGTTCTTTCAGTAGGTATATGAAAATACGTAAAGAATAGAAAAGATAAAGGATTGTTTCCACGCTTCTATACGTAAGTGGTGCGCATCCCTGGTGCGCCGGGTGCGGGCCAGCCCCAATGCTATCCTGGCAATGATCACGAACAGGCTGGACTGCCCTTATGTCCGGCATTGCTGTGGTAGGCATGTTACTGTTCTAGTGCCGGTCAGGAAATTGTAATTGTTTGTGTTTGTTTAATTTTTTATGACCAATAATGTATGAATAATAATAATATGAATTTTGAATAAGTTTAATTTAATTGTATATCTTGTACGTTTGTTTTCGTAACTGTGTGCCAAATAATGAGTCTTTTTTGTTACTTGATCATAAATAAATAATAATAATAAATATCAAAGTATCAAAACCAGCATTCCTTGTAAACTGTGCCCTCTTTTTCTGGAGGGTGGCACAAAGACGCGGTGGAAAATGAAAAAAAAAAGCGACAGAAAAAAAGATAACCGAGTCCCTCGGAGTTGAACCAATCATGGAAATTACGACGTTTTCTATTGGACGATTCTGTTTTGTAGGAATAATTTAAAAGAGTGTTTGTATTTAGACCGATTAGCCTGTCATTGGTAGGTATTTCTTGTTTTTTTTTGTCGTAACAATTAAACCTACCTAAGTTTTCTTTTTTCGCTGAAAATACAGTGGCACAAAGCATGGTACACTGCTCTCAAAACGGTGAAGGAAAATATAGTCAGGAAAAGGCATGTTCTAGAACCAAAAATTCGAAGACATGTGAAATCTACCAACCCGCACTATACACCCGCGGCCCAGTCCGTCTCACCGAGAGGAAGCCTGTGTCCCAGCAGTGGGAACATTATAGGCTGACTATGTTTGGTAAATACAGGTGATTCGTTACAAAATAATATGTTTGTGGAACAAAACATATTTTTAAGTTACGAGTACATTCTAAATTCATTCGGCATATAAAAATTTGTACCTAATTATATAGGCTTTATTAAATAGGCTTTATTTATTTCAAATTCAGTATATTTCTCACTTCCTGTTCTGTAAGCACAATTGGAGAATTATTATCAATAATAACCAAATTAGGTTATCTGTAATGCGTTACATTTGGTTGTCATTTGTTATTTTTTAACATAATGTAAAAACATAATATAATCTAAAACAACTCATGATTTCCTTAAAATAAATCAAGCTATTTAAAACCACTAAATCTGAAAAAGCAAACTTATCATCCAAACAAGATGGCACTCTGCCAAAATCCAAAAGATACCCTAAAATATTAATAATACATTATAATATTTTAACACTAAAATACCACATTATATAAACCACCCCTTATCCCCAGTGGGACAAGGATTTCTTATACGCGGACAAATTTTTCCATTAAAATTTTTCCCAAAAATGATAAGATGGATTACGTGGTTGAATTAACGGTTATTCCCAGAGGTCCCAGGTTCATCATCCCCTTCTTTCTTGAGGTTATTTTTAGGGTACCAATGAGATACGTTTTTAAAACAACTGTGCGAGAAAATGGCGGACTTTTTTTCCAGAATTAAATTATCTTTTGTTATTTCTTCTGTAACTGTTTTTCGGTAATTGTCGTGTGTCGTTACGGGTCGTCAGAAACCCACAAGTCTGACCACTAACTTACCAAAAGGTACCGTGTTTACCAGTAACTGGGTTGTGGAGGTCAGATAGGCAGTCGCATCATGTAAAATACTGGTAGCTGCATTCGGTTAGACTGGAAGCCGTTCCCAAACGAATATCGAAAAGACTAGCTGATTGATTTGTTTCTTATAACCATTAAATGAAATAGGAAATTGTATTTTTAGTTCGAACACGTAATTAAACGCATCCAAAGCCGGTATGGTATTATAATCACGTGCTTTAAACGCATTATGGAGACACTTTGAAGGATCTTCAATGAATTTTGATGACTCTATAACTTTGAATACTGATCATATTGGCTGTGTATTCAATCAGACATCATCGTGGCAAATTTATATGATTAGTAAAGATGAAAAATTGTAAGCTAATTTACTTTAAGTGTTTTTAAAGACAAAATAAGCGCCAGCTGATAGTATTTGACTAGTTTCTGTTCGGCTTCGTCAGCGTGTTTTTCTTTCTTTTTGCTCAGCTCATTAGGCTCCTAGCATGATGTTAGGTAGCCTATAACCTTAGCCTTAACATTTTTCAAATTTGAATGGAATTTCTAGAGATCAGCGCGTTCAAACAAACACTTCAGCGATTTCATTAGTATATGCATAGGTAAGCTAAATCGACACCATTATAGGTACCTACTTCTGTACAATTTATGCTATATTTTACGATCAATATTCAAACATAATGCGATTTTATTGCACATAAGTCAAAATCACCCACCACATTTAGCAAGACAGGGTCCAAATTACCATTTATTTAGCCCAATATCACATTAGTTTAATTTAAAGGAAATGCATTTGTGCGCTACGGAAGCCACAACACTGCGGTTTCACTGTAGAGATTATTTCGACCAAAACGTATGCCTATCTTCATTTTAATATTTCGTATTATATTGCATAATACCTTTGTAGTTAAAGGAAAAAGTAAAAAATTAAATTTTGTCCGTGTAATGTGTATTATGTAACACTGTGCAGTAATCTCGTTTACATTGTATTATTTTTATAAATGTCTGTAGTCCAACTATTAACACATATTTTGGAACGTTTAGCCCTATGAATCACCTTGTTGGTATAACTTAGCCAAAGGAGATATGCTATTGCCACACGTAGCATTATTCCAAAAGTGATTGCCCTATCTATTCTATTAGCAGAGAGGAGGACACTGCTTAGCCCCTTTGAGTGACTGCTTAATGAGTTGAAAAAGCCTAAAACTTCAAAATAATGAAGAGTCAAAAAAATCGTTTTATGCAGTTTCGAAGCCGAAATACTGGCCATGATTGCGTCGTCATTGTATCGAATTTGAATTCACGACCATTTAAAAACCTATAGACTTCTATAAAAAAAGTACCGGGTAGCTTGATGTAGGAGTCAGGGAGTATATTATAATTCCTTAGTCAATATTAAGTATACCGACGGGTAGACAAAACAACTTTCTGTCAAAACCAGGTCTTTCCAACGACATTAAAAACAGTTCCTGGCCGCTAAGAGAAAGCAAAACTAATCTAATTACAATCTAACGCAATTTTTAATGAACATTGCCAGTTATATCCCAGATGTGAAGACTTTATACTACCTTCAAGGTTTTATAGCAAGATAATAAAACAGCTTTCAACTGTGTGTTAGCCATAAAAGGAAATCGATTTGAAAATTATGTGAAATATAGAACGGAACACACATTCTGAATTAATGTGAGAATATATTGAGACCAATGGTCTTACCAAGGGGTATCGTTTTACCCAGTGACTGGGTAAAATACTGGTATTCAGCTGCATCTGGTTAGACTAGAAGCCAACCCCAATTTAGTTGGGAAAAAGCTAGGCAGATTGATATTGAGACTGGGTCCAGATTTTTCTCCGTCTCTGGTAAGTATATGTTAGTATCATTTTTGAATATAGCCATATGAGATTTAATATCAGCCTAACCTAGCAATAACCAAACAAATAAACAATGAAAGAAGCATCTGAGTCGATACACAATTGAAAACGTATTAAGTCATATGTAATAGAGAACAAACTTATCACCAATATGGTATAAATTCAGACTCCACTGATCACCACTGAGAATTTTCCCGAAAATCCCTATAACACTACCCAACCCGGGGCTCAAACCGAAGAACCCACAGCTTAGCATCCGCACTTACAACTACGTAGTAGGCCAAATAAGCAGAACATGGTATACATCAAAGTATATGTGGTATTAGTAGGTATACAGATATCGATTTGGTCACACTAGAGGAGGCTATGCCGTAGCCTGCAGTGACTATTGGTTCTAAGAACTTGCGTGGGACGACAAACATGTAGAGGGTACCTAAACTTTGTGCTTATGTGAGCAGTAACGTCTTTGAGCTGAGTGAGGTCTTAGAAAAAGGTAAAGTTGATATGGTTGAGAGGGAACTTGACATATACGTATTCGTAAACTGAAACTCAAAGTATTTATTTCAATTAAACCATTACAGGCACTTTTGAATTGTCAAGGGGTCGGTCAGTCAGAAAAATGAAGCTAGTTGCCCATTCCAAAGCGTAGGTACCTACGGAGAAGAACGGGCAAGAAACTCCATGGACACTCTTTTAAATCAATATAATATGGTTACAAAGTATTGTTTACATCATTCATGTTAGAAATTATGCACGTGAGAACGATGCAGAACGTTAAAAGCGTCCGTAATGAAAAGTTTAAAAAAATAAAAATAAGAACAATTCAAATATTAAGTAGTAATGAATAGTGGGACTTGGATGAGGTGGACATAGTATTTGGTGAAGACTGACCATCTTTGGCAAAACACGTGTAGTCTGAACATCAAGGGCAGAGGCCATAGGCCAGCAATCGCATGGTAGAGGCTAGAAAAGATAGTGCGGTTAAGATACAAACTAGAATATTTATAAGAAGATTGAAAGACAGTGAATTTAGATATACATATAATACGATTATCTGCTAATTCTTTTTAAAAGCTAAGCCTGTGAATGTATGTACATAAATTCAAATGAAATGTATCATTAGTCGTGAGCGTATGTAATAGTTATGCCTGTTCCATTGGTGTTTGTAATGGTTTGATATTTTTGTAATCAAGATTTCAAAATCATCATTTTGCTTATTCCTATAACGTAGGTAATCAAAATTATGCAAGTAGTAGCTTTATTGTTAAGTACTTTAACGACTTCAAATGGTTTTATAAAGAGAACCTCATTATACTTATGCATAATTCAATTTTCCAGATCATTGAAACCCTTTAGCAAATCATCATCAGTAAAATATGGCGTGCTTTGTCCCCAAAAATCATTAACTCATGCAGAATTTTTATCCCCGCCATTGCACCGCAATTTCACTCGCGAATTCGGTAGAATCATCGTCTGTGTACCATGGCGCAATGATTCTATTGATTTCCACTATCCCCCTGCCCCCTTACCCCACCCGCGAACACACGAGATCACCCCTTCACCCCCCTGTATATAAGTACATAGAGCCAATAATTTGCACAGAGCGTGAAACCGTAAAAGGCTATGATGTTTATGTTAGTGTAGGTCATTCAATCTCTGACGAAATGACGGTAATTTCGATAAATGATGATGATTTTGGTAGGGAAAAATACGTTATTGATACTGGAAAATAGGAGATTATAGATCCAATATTTAGCTTAATTGTAGCAACTAGAGAATTGTCTCATATAACAACATGTATTTCAACTAAAAATATAACAAACACTCTATTAGATTTTCTATTATTATCATCTATAGTTAATTCATCTTCTACCTCATTAGGATCATTATTAATATCATCTAGTACCTCACTAAAAAGGTCTTAAACTACAGCTAGCCTCACCTACACATCGTTGCTCAAATTCAGCTGATTGCCAAGGTACAGAGCAACATACCTACAGTCATATCAACATACAATCTGGATTAGCATGAAGTTGGTATATACGTACGAAGGTATAGGGGGGGCTAACAGTGACGGATGGGATATAAAGCGGCTGAATGCTCTGGATTTAGAATGATGAGACACGCTGAAAAGAATTTGGGAAGCTCAATAGTGGTTGAAACTTTGAAGATTTTAAGTTACAAAGGTTTTATTTTTGTTAGTAACGATTTTAAAGGTCTTTGATATAACATACATAACTTCACGGCTGTATTCCTCTAAGGGTAGACAGAGATTTACATCATAGTACACCCATAGTTGGCCAGTTATGTTTAAGGATTTTGAGCGTTCGTTGTAGTTTGTAGTATTAATTGGAAAGTTCTTGTGTTTAATGGTAGGGTTACTTAACTAGTATACACAGGTTTTAATTATGCAATTTTTTTTTAATTGATCAAAGAAACGATGGATGGGCTGTATGAGTAATAATATGATATGACTAGAATAGGGATGATAACGATATAAATAAATAGAGGAGTATACAAAAAGAAGACATGCTGTCTTGTCCCCAAATAAACTGGGTTATGGGTAAGAGAATGAATGAGAACTGCAATAAATCATCTACGAATTATATTTTAACAATTCTAAAGTAAAGAGCGCTCAAAGGCTCTGGAAAGAGAGTATCCGTAAAGGTCTTTGCTCAGCAGTAGGGCATTAATGGCTAATAAAAAATGAAAACAAAATCTCAAAGAAAATCTGCAGTTGTTTCTTGTGTTAAATATTCCATTATTAGGCACTCCTAACGCGTGTTATTTGATCCACATATCACTTTATATCGGCTGAATAAACACAACAAGTTTATAACCAAAGTGTCTTTAAAAAATCTCTCTAACAAAAAGTCACTAGTAAAAAGTTTCATGTTTAAAAGGCGAAAAGGTTCCAGCGAAATTATTCGAATATTTCTCTCTTCAGAGTTTCAAGAACATTGGACAGCAGCCTTTGTTCTTTTAGAGAATTTTTCACTGAAACTTCCGTTTCAGTTTAATATTGAGTTTCAGTAGCGACCGGAAGAAGACTGCTCGAGTTTTGCGTACACCTGTTATTTTTTTTTCTATCTTTTGCTTTAAAATTTGCTAATTTTCTTTGTGAAAGTTGTGACAGTTTATAATAAAAAGTTAAGTGATGACAGAGGGGGTCTGTTATAATGAGTTAGATCGTCAAAATCTATATCTGACCACCGTAAGGACTATTCCTGCTTGCAGCGCATATTATTAGTCGACCTAAAAAGGATCCTCTTTTGTTTTACTTACGGACGCAGCTGTGATCCATCATGTGCACGGGATTTTGTTTTCAAAATAATCAGAAGGGCAATTCTCCTAATTTTAAGAACGTTCACAGTCTGATCTCAGTCTCAATCTGTCAACAATACCTCTAATTTCCCTACATTTGTGACATTTGTTTGTCGCCGAGATGAGACTGCGACTAGATTTTGAATGTTTTGAATTACGAGAAACGGCCTTCAGATATAGGTTTTGGCGATAGAACAATTAGGCAAAAACAACGCTCTTAAAACGGTAACGGAAAATATCGGGAGGAAACCGGCATGTCCTAGAACTAAAAATTCTAAGACATGTGACATCTACCAACCCGCACCGGGCCCGTGTGTTAGATTATAGCCCACTCCCTCTCGAAGTTAGGAGGCCTGTGTCCCAGCAGTGGGAATTAATAGGCTGATAATGCTAGGCAAACAGTTAACCACAGACACTTATATTATTTATAAAATAATCCTTTAATGCGTCGTTAGTCTAGTGGTCGCAAGCCCTACTGCAAGAGTATGAGGTCCTGGGTTCGGCTCCCAGGTCGGGCAAAGTATTATTGGGTTTTCCATCTGGAATTTCTCAATAGTAGCCTGGAGTCTGGATTTGTATCCAGTTGTTTGGATGGGACTTAAACATAACTAGCGAAACGTGGTTGTACTTAGAAAGAAAATACATTTATTTGGCACAAACTTAAAGACACACAATACACCAGACACATACATCAGATAAAACAAACAATAAAGTAAAAAAAAAAAAAGATTAAATAAAAAGTGTGAAGTCCGATGTAAGAAATTAGCAGGAAAGTGTGCCTCACGGCTGCGCCAAAAAGACCCAGTTCAGAAAAATGCCAGACAGCTAGTGCCTGACGCTGGTTTTCAACTGGACCTCATGTGTGAGGTGACGGATGTAAATCAGTTTTATACTGGAACGTGACGTGTGTATGCATACTTAAATATACAGGGTTATTCATAATTATGAGTACAATGACCTCTTAAGAGGTTGTTGGTGTTTTACGAATAACCCTGTATAAAGTATAAATAAAATAAATTTATGTTAGAAAAAAAAACAGTGACGAATATGTGAATATGTCTAAATAGTGTGATATTGTGTAAGATTGTAAAAATCAACAAAAAAAAAAACTGATAAATAAATAAGTGAGACCGCCGCATGATAGACCTTCCAATGCAAATAAAGAGATTCCTAGAAACCAGTGAGAACAAAAACCTGTTTTAACTTAGGTAGGTACACCTCTGCCTTACCCTTCGAGGGATACAGGCGTTATGTTATGTGTAATTGTTTAAACGTTGGTCAAAGCTTTGCTTTGGAAACTTGGACAGCGCAGATTCTGACAAGGAAACTACATGTTTGTATTATATTTAAGTAGTACAGCTTCCCAAGACTGTCGAATTTTCCCAATCAACCTTGAAACTTAATGATTTAGCAATAAAGTTTTTTTTTTTTTTTAAATCTATTGAATTGATGTATGTGTTGGTTTTGACTCCTATTAAATAAAAGCGACGGACACTGGCGACCATCAAAGGCCACTGTGTAAACGGCGCCCTACAAAACGCTCAATAAACACACTTCCCCCACTTACACAAACAAATGACATATAGATAAACAAGAAAAACTTCTCCAATGAACATTTTCAAAACAAAATGGACGACTTTTTGTCTAAACTTCCACTTGTGTCCAAGTTTTTTGCTCCATTGTCATGTAAAATCTTGAAAATAATTGGGGAGGGCGATCGATGAGTTTTTCGGCCTATTCGGAATGTATAAAAGGAATATAAGGCAGTGTATAATTGTATACAAAGTTTTTGTCTGACACTTTTAGTACAAGGAGGGGTCCGAGTGCTGTCTTAATTGAGTTGTCTGTATTATATGTTTCTAAGGACCAAAATAAAAACAAATCCATCCATTTTCATGACTGCCAAAGCTATTTTTTTGTCACACAATGTGTTAAATTTTACGGTTTTATAGTATGTATACTTGACTGAGAGCAGTGGTGGCCCCGACTTACCGAGTCGTAGGGCGTGGGTTCGAACCCAGACAGGCGCTTAACACGGTGAAGGAAAACATCGTGAGTAAACCGGCATGTCGTAGACCCAAAAATTCGAAGACATGTGACATCTACCAACCGGCACTGGGCCCGCGTGGTAGATTACAGTGCACTCTCTCTCACAGAGAGGAGGCTTGTGTCCCAACAGTGGGAACATTACAGGCTGATTGTGCTATACTTGACTAAATATATATATATATTATATTTATTCGAAGAAACATCGTCGTAGTAATTTACAGCAAAGAACATATGCATATTTCTATTATGCTCTTTAATGCGAAAGTAACTCTGCATGTTTGTCTGTTACCTTTTCACACCTAAACAACTGAAATTATGAGATATTAAGAAATTTTATAGATAATTATGTAGCCTGGTACCTGGAGAATGGCATAGTCATAAAGTATTTATTACTAACTCGAATTGTGCAAGTTTGTTACATTGATTTGGCAAATAAAAATGTTTTTTAAAACTATGTTTTGGTATTAGAGTATTTTTGGTATTTTCAGCTGCACCCACTGGAAGCCGACCGCAATACAGTTGGAAAAAGGCAGGTAGATGCTGATGAAGTTTTGGTATTAGAGTCGCCCCTGTTACATGGCACTTAAACATAACTGGCGAAATGATGATCTACTATCTCTGCCCGACCTTTCGGGATAACAAGCCGTGATTTTATCATTTTTATGTGATATTTGTATTTAAAATTGCAAAAACCCAATAATATTGGGTGGGACCTGGGTCTACGCAAACATTTGTGCACTATACCTAATATATCCCGCGCTGAAGACTGGTCTCAGCTGAGATTGGTTGCGATGGCCGAAATTACGTCTGGAGGACTTTATTTATTTATTGCAAATTCAGGAAAAACATTAAATACACGAGCAAAAAGTCGCTGGCAAAAGTTAGTTTAAAACAAACCCTACACAAGCAACGTACACTTATTAAAACACAAATTGACGACACTGATCCTGATGGGTATTTTTCACATCAGAGCTGACAGGCTATTATTTAGTATTACTTAACTATTCCGCCATAGGGGGATGCTTTGAAAGGTTATGTATGCTATTATGTAGAATTTTATAGTGAAAACTGTATCGACGTAGGAAAATTTCAGTGTAGTTTGTATTGTCGTTGAAGGGCTGCAAAAGGTGTTCAGTTTGTAACCTGTAATTAGGCTTTGACATACGTTGTTTGATGACTTGACAGGATAACTTGGTATGTTAAAGTGTATGGGGGTTTATGGAAATTTGGCTTGAAGGACTAAGCTCCCTCTCACAGACAGGAGGCCTGGGTCCCAGCAATGGAAACGTTTTAATCAGGTTTTTTTTTGTGGATAAGTTTTTATGAAGCAGTTCAGCAACGGCTATACCTAACTGGATTCATACATCACTATCTACCAATTCTACTATCCTTCTAATATTATAAATGCGAAAGTTTGTAAGGATGGATGGATGGATGTTTGTTACACTTTCACGCAAAAAGTACTAAACGGATTTGGATGAAATTTGGTAGATACACAGATAATTTATAACCAGGAATAACACATAGGATACTTTTTATCCCAGTATTCCCACGGGATCGAAACTTATATGGGTGAAACCGCCGGGCGCAGCTAGTGTACTAATATAAAAAAGTTTAAAAACATACATAAACGTCACGCCTTCTTCCTACGGGGTAGGCAGAAACTAGAGAACTTTCGTTTACGTTCAAAATAGTTATAGGTACATTAGTTAATAATAACTATACCTTTCAAAATGCAGGACCAGTTGAAACGGTTGCTAAATTATAAATAACGGAGTTCTGAGGTAACAAACTTAAAAAAAAAGCAACTGAATTGAGAACCTCCATTGTTTGAAGTCGGTTAAAAAATTATAATACGCTCCTTTAAACAGTCAATATATTAATAAAACGCAACCAAACTGTCGACACGACTCTTGTCGACATTGCCATAATTAAAAATCTCATTACCACTGGTAACCTGCAATCAAGGGTTTGTAATAAAGGCTTTAATTATTATGTACGGCCATGTCGAGGTTTTTTAGTCTGTGATTAAAACCACTGTGTGTTTCTAAACTGTTTTTAATGGTCACTGTTTACTTTCTTGCCCAAAAAGTAAAGGACGTTGATATATTTTTTTTTTTTTGGTAAATAAATAAACATTATTATTATTATATAAAGTAAATCATCACCTAGCTTTTTCCCCTATGTTGGAAACGTCTTCCAGACTAATCGGATGCAACTGAATACCAGTATTTTACATGGAACGACTGCCTATTTGACCTCCACAACCCAGTTACTGGGTAATACGATACCCCTTGGTAAGACTGGTTGTCAACTTTCGGGCTTCTGACGACCCTTAACGACTGTCAAAGATCCACGAATGACAGCCAACGGCTTAATGTGCTTTCCGAGGCACGGAGAGGTCTTGGAATGTAAATATGGTCACACATCTACGGACCAACCGCGGCAAGCGTAGCTTAACCTGATCTATCGACCCGTGCGGATTACCGCGTTATTACTTAGCCAGAAGCCCCCCAAAGTAATATAACGTAGAGGTACAAAAATGTGTGAAAGATGATATGGCTAAAAGGGAGTGACTGCCGAGATGACGACTAATAGAGAAGTATGGAAAAAAAGGACATGTTGCGCTGACCCTAGATAAATTGGGAAGGAAAAGGGGCAGGAAAGCGATGATTCAATCGATATTTTCTAATGATAAATGATGAAGCTATTTGGGACAAGTCTTTATAAGAAGAAATCAACGCGTAAAAGGTTCGATAAAATGGAAAAATACGACGAAATTATACCCACGGTAGCTTCTAAAACGCAAACGTAAAAAAATATTTGTAAGTAAAAATTAAGATATGCGTTCACTTTACGTCATATCTCAGAGAATCAATACAATAAGTAACATAAATCTTCGTAAAACATTAAAATAAACAACACTAATCGGAAAAACATGACATCGTTTTTTGCGGCAACCATGTTTCGAACTACATACTTATTAAAACAAAATCAACTTATACTCCGAACTAATTGCCTTGCTAAACGAAACAATAAAAATCCCAACAAAAACATTTGATTGAATTATAATGCAGATACAAATGGACGGGCGACGCTCATTGGCTAGAACGAACGTGGAAAAACACGTAAATTTTTTTCCATCTGCGCCACGTGAAACGTACTTGGCTTGCAACGCGCCCCTCCCATTGGTCGGCGCCGCCGCTCGCCGCTGGCCATTGGAGAATTTTTTTTACTGCTTTTCACGTATACGGTGGTACTAATTTTTTTCTTAGAAACACTGGCCAATAGTGGGGAGCCTATTTTAATTATAACGTTCTATTTTTTCGTGACGCGCTAGCGTGGTGCTTTTAAATTTGGAATAGAAGAAGACATGTTGGATTTTCGAGGTTGTCTGGCTTAGAATTCGTTTGTCAATTTTCTTTTTTTGTGACGTTGCATAGATTATGATGCGTGTAGTAGAGAAACATGGAGATTTTAGTAAAGTAGGTATTTAAAACATTGTGTAATTAAATGACCAGGTAAAATTTGAGTTTATCACGGCTTCCATATTTTAGTGAATTCCCTAATACAAATATTATAGGTGTACCTACATTTTATGAATGTAACTTCCTTCCGTAAAACCATAGTCGCAATTTTCATCCATATTTTTTTTATGAAAATTATATTTTTTTTTTACTTCACGATTCGTTGGAAGTCGCATGAGTAGTGGGCAGAGGTGTATAAGAAGTATTAATAAAGTGACTAAAATAGCTTCACGTAAGAATCTATTATGAGCCAGTTCGTAATGTAGATGGCAATGTTATGATTAGTTTTAGATGAGCCAAATCATAAGATTTAAAATGCAAAAAATATTTTGTTTTGTAAGTAAATGTTTGCTGGTTTTTTATCCTGTCAGGAGTGGAGGCCTGTGTCCCAGCAGTGGGAACATTTATAGACTGATTATGCTATTTTTATGTTTTTTTTTCCTGTAGTTTTGTTTAAATAGTGGACCATAGTAGGTTTTAAGAATCTTACTATAATTTATTATAAACCTGAAAGTTTGTATGGAAGGATGGATGGATGTTTGTTACTCTTTCACGCAAAAACTTCTGAACGGATTTGGATGAATTTGGTACGCAGATGGTTTATAATTAGGATTAACATACATAAAACTTTTTATCCCGATATTCCAACGGGATCGAAACTTATGTGGGTGCAACCGCAAATAGTTCTAAGTAAGTAGATAAGTAAATAATTAATTTTACGAGTATAAAGATTTATGGTGTAATTAGAGCAAGAATAAATGATGAACAGTTTTATTTATTTTTAAATATAAACAATACCATTTAGGTACCTATGTGTTGTTCTATGGAAGTTCCCTGTAATTATTTTTCTTGTATAAGATAACTACTAATACGACCTTTGGTATTTTATTTATATATATATATATATACATATATACTCGTATATGTATGCGTGTCTTATTTGGTTTTGTTTTTGTTTATCGTCACCAGCATGATGTCTATCGTTGACGTAAAAGTTATATCTATTTTATGGTCTTATACTTATCCATACTAAGAACTGAAACGGTGAAGGAAAACATCGTGAGGAAACCGGCATGTCCTAGAACCAAAAAATCGAAGACATGTGACATGTACCAACCCGACTGGGGCCGCGTGGTGGATTATGGCCTACTGCTTCTCATCGAGAGGAGGCCTGTGTCCCAGCAGTGGGAACATTATAGGCTGATTATGTTATGTAAGAACTGAAACTGACTATTGAACGATTCCTATAATTTACCGTTATTGTTTAAAATTAAGTCCCTTATATCTTTACCAATAATGAAGCAAGGACCTCATAACTTTACATAGTAGACCCTCCCATATGGAAGTAGCTATCACAGGTAAAATTAGCTTACGAATCTATTTATATGCCCAGTTTGACAATAAAAAATGATACCATTGATAATCAAAACGTTTTTGTTTATAGGAACGGAGCATAATACTGTGATAACAAATTCATTAACGCAGGTCTGGATATTGGATCTCCAAAACATCTTTACCCTAAAGCTTATTTATTGGAAAACAAGTTGAGAAACAGTTACGTAAAATTGTTACAAAACCATATATTATGTTGTTGGCAACAATGTTTACAACATTTCTTAACCAAAGATACGAAACAGTATCATGTCCCCGGAAACACTGCAACTAATTATCTCCAACAACAAAAAACATGTTGCAAAACAAATGTTGCTCAACTTTTTTTTCCAACACAAGATTATTTTTCAACAACATCTTCGTCGACCACTAACCTGTATGCAACCGCGTATGCTGTTGGACATGACTCAGCTGCTTGAACCGTCGATCACAGTAGGAGCACTTGTAAGGCTTTTCTCCCGTGTGAACCCTGATATGCTGCACCAGTTGATGGTTGGAACTGAAGGATTTTAGGCACTGTTGGCACTGGTGCGGCTTCACTTCTCCTCCGAGACCACGCTGAAGTTCTCTTGCGTGCATCTGCATTGCGTTTTTGTGCATAAATATCTGTAACAATTAGTACCAGTGTTATTTTAAGGTTTAGTCGGGGAGTGAGGCCTGACTGAGTGACTTTTTTTGGTGATAGAGAGAGAGTCATGATTAGAGGATCTTAGAGTCGGAAAATCTGTGTTTGTTTCGTTGTCTAATAGTTCAGTAGCTTTATCGAACTTCTTTATACTAAGATTCATCATCATCATCTGCCTAGAACTTTCCAACTATCTTGGGGTCGGCTTCCAGTCTAACCGGATGCAGGTGAATACCAGTATTTGACATGGAGAAAGAAAGAAAATGCATTTATTTGCGGCAAACATGACGCACAAGAAAGAACAAAAACATTAAAAAAAAACAGGTCGGGGAGCGACTGCCTATCTGATCTCTACAACCCAGTAACTGGGTAGGTAATACGATATCCCTTGGTAAGACTGGTTGTCAGACTTTCGGGCTTCTGATGACCGGACCAGCTTCCCAGCTTCTTTCGAATTATAGATGGAGAAAATTATACAGTGGAATCTACTGACAAGTCTCCAAGTCACATAATTAGGTGATGTTATTTTGTCTGCATATCAAAAACATAATTTGCCTATAAAGTTCCCACTACTGGGACACAGACCTGCTTTCTGTGAGAGGGATACAGACGCCAGAACATCAAGCTGCCCGAAACTGTCAAATTTTCCCAATCAACCCTGAACCTTAATGCTTTAGTACTAAAGTTGAAAATCTATTAAAGAAATTTGACAGATTGTAGTAGCTTGATGTTGTCTTGGCTGTCTGTACATCAAAAGTAGTAACAGTTAACTATGAGATTCAATAACATACTTGCTGATCAGTGTTGATCGTGCTTCAGAAACGGCGTATTTGTAAATGATACTGTAAAAGGTAGATGTAATATTTTAAAGTGGTATTTTATCAATGTTGTAACAAAGGTAAGGTAAAGTAGGCCCTAGGTATCTAAAGGTAAATGGGTTTCTTAACTGATTCTTATAAGACCCAGTAATTTTCTAGCACAGACATCATTTAATGCGAATTTCACTAACGGAACCCGCTAAGATACAATCTAATACTATTTGCAAATACTTAGATAAAATAAAGAATAACATGTTTTCTATGTTTAGCCGTTTATTTTTCTCTAGATCTATGAGTTCAACGGTACTGACATCCTAGGTCTCTCATTTTCCGTATTTACTTTATATTAAAAACCGCAATAAAAAACCAATGAACATTTTACTCCCTACAACGCAACAGAAACCGCACAACCACCGTTTCGACTTCAAAAACCCTTTCTACCTCTTTAAACCTTTACTAAATAATCCCCATTACCCAATACATAGTATCAAACACCCATACAAATTACGGAAATACCACCGCAACATTATAAATACATAACTTATATACTCTCTATGTTGGTGTTAAGTTTCACGTGTAGCGTCCTATAATTTTGCCGTTGCAAAGAAATTGCCTTCACCATACTTTAGATAAGGTGAAATTATACAGACTTAATATTATTTAGCACCACGGCTTAACCAGCTCGTGTGGTTGATTGCATTCGGTATTTCTTGGTATAGTGACATTATTAGGTCGGTTTTTCGTGTGGGTTTCTTATTGATGTGTGGGTTTAAAAGGTAATTGAGGACTGAAAACTGGTAGTATATTGAGTATCTTATATTAATTTGAACTTTCTTTGTATGCTGAAAGGGTTGGGATTTGTTTGAGTTTAAGTTGTAAAATTTCTACTTTTATATTATTAGGTAATTTCTAACAGTAACTGGGTTATGGAAGTCAGACAGGCAGTTGCTAGTATTCAGCTGCATCTGGTTAGACTGCAAGCCAACCCCAACGTAGTTGGGAAAAAGCTTGGCAGATGATGATAGTAAAAATAGGTACATAATTGTTCTCAATGAGGAAATCAAATAGCGGGACAAATATTCCCAGAATTCTCGAATTATAAATACCCATATAGGTATGTATGTGTAAGAACCTGGAATCATTAACTGTAAAATGATAAAAACATGTTAATTATTGTGGGTTTTTTGCGGGTTCTGTGGATTTTTCGTTTTAATTTAAAGCTAACAAAGATTCATAGTTGGGTTTTTTCAGCAAAAAGGTTCGAAATAAACAGGAAACATAGAGACCTTATTTTCTAAAGAAATTAAAACTTGACAGGCTCGTTTGTCTATCCTACATAGACCGGTAGTACTTGACATGATAATAAGTAAGCATCCTAAACAGCTTGGTTCTTTTTGACACTGACAGAAAACAACGTTGAATCGTTTGAATTATTTCAAAAATGGTAAAAGAATAAGAACATTGCTGAATATACCACGTTTTATTAGAAAAGGATCTGGAATGAAAAGTAATATCCTACTAATGTTACAAACGCGAAAGTTTGTATGGATGATGGATGAATGTTTCTTACTCTATCACGCAAAAACTACTGAACGGATTTGGATAAAATTTGGCACAAAAATACTTTATAACCAGAATTAACACAGAGGATACTTTTTATCCCGATATTCCCTGATCGAAACTTATGTGGATGAAACCGCAGGGCGCTGCTAGTTGTAGTATAAATATATGTATTATCATATATAATATTATAGTATATAAATGATGATTCTTACAAACCCAGCTATGAAACTTTATAAGCTTTAAAAACTAAAATGAAAAATCCACAGTACCACAAAAAACTCTTAAATAAATATTTTTTGTTCTTTCATAATCATTTCAGATACACGAATCGACTGGGGTACGTATTTATAATCATTCGGGCACAGACAGGTATCACAATCCTATAAAATCAGAAAATCCTACAAAACTTCGCCAAACAAAAATAATTCAGTTCATTAGAAACCTACATTTCGCTATCAAAACAGCTAAAGTTTTATCAATAGCGGTTGTCATGTTAGAATTGTTTAATCTCGAACTAATCTCAGAGTATATATTTTATACGTTTGCCTGTATATTTATTGAAAACCCTTCGTTCCTACGATTGCAAAGAAACGACTTCGGACACGCAACCGTATACAGTGGCGGCCGTGGTAACTGATACGTACAATATTGTAATAAAATCTATGTTACGCGACCTATGAGCTGTATTGTCGGGTGGAAATATTAACGTTATTATTGTGAAGAATTATTGTTGTTTAATTATTTTGTTAGAGGTGGCAGTAGCTGCACCCCGCGGTTTTACCCGCATAAGTTTCGGGAATGGGAATATCGGGATAGGTAGTATTGTATATGTTAATCCTGGCTTTAAACTATTTGTGTGCCAAATTTCATCCAAATCCGTTCAGTAGTTTTTGCGTGAAAGAGTAACAAATAATAATAATATAATAATAAATTTATTTTATTTCCAAAATATATAAATACACACAGACACAGTTCAGAGCAAATCAATACAATAGAATAAGCATACAAGAATAATGAACAAACAAACATCCATCCATCCATACAAACTTTCACGTTTATAATATTAGTAGGATTGTGAAGAATTATTGTTATTTAATTTTTAAACAAACATAAGAAAAATATAATATGAAACGCTAAGAAAACATAACAAACAACAGCTGTTTTTTTAAACAAACAATAAGAAATATGTGATGATTTACCTACCTCGAACAAGACATCGGAATTTTGATTAATCCACATTTTTGCAAAACTAATATATTTTTATTTTTACTCCAACTACTTGTAGGTATCGCGTGCAACGGTATAACTGAACTTAACATTTTATTTACAATTATTTTATTCTGTCCCACTCATGGCGGAAGGAAAAATATTACAAAAATCAATTAAATACTATGCATAATGTTTGTTTAAAAATTTATTGAATTATATCCAGCTTCTTCCTTGTTTATTGAAGAGTAATATGTTTAAAACAGGGAAGAATACGTGAATCTTATAGAATAATGGCAAAATAATAATTGATCTAAGTATATTCGTTGTTAATCCTAAACAAGCACATTACAGGAACAGTAACAAAAAAGGATGAGATGAATCATACTAAATTATATGAAAATATCATAATGTCCATATTTCTATGGTTCTTATTTAATCCTATTAAATAATACTAAAATAATCACGAAATCATCATCGTAATTTTTTGCAAACGAAAAACTTAAGTATTTTTGTAATTATCGGGTTATTCAATATTTTAACCGACTATGTATCAGCAGCATCAACTACATTCCTTATTGCTTGATATAATAATAATAGTTCAACGCATAATAATTATATCAATGCAAAAAAAAACAGTGTAACCTTGCAAAATCTCTCTACCAAACGCTAGAAGAAACCCTTTAAAAACTCGAAAGATGTGCAAATAAATCTGTCCTACAGTGTAACCCTTTCACGCGTGGTAGAAAGTGGGCCCCGTCGTATCACGCAACGAAGAAATTGCAAAGAATTTATGCTTTTGATACGATATGACGCGACGTCTTAGGTTCAGTTCCCGGAAGAACACTTGACTTATTGTTAGTATCGACGTAACTGCCATTTTCTCGAGTATTTATAGGTAGTTGAAAATATTTAGTATAGAATATCGTTGCGTTTTAGGACCGTCGTCATGTCAATATGGAGTTATGGGTTGTAATGAAAATGAAACATGAAAGTTTTAGTTTAATAACCTGATATTTTTATCCCGTTAATTGGCTCTATCGGCGCCGTTGCTGAGAGATTGGTTATTGTGCTAAGGATCCCGGTTTTATTCCCGATAAAAATATTTTTATGTCGCAAGCACTACAGATTTTTGTGATGCTTGATCTAGATATTATTGCTGGCTGAATAAATATGGGCTTTAAGGGCTAATTTTTAATCGTCTGATAACTTTATTCGAGAAATAATTTTGAAATTTTGACAGTTATCTCATACAAAAACTATCAAACGTCAATTTTACTACTCGAATAAAAGTTGGGCGCTGAAAAAATCAGCCCTTGGTCATATTTCGGTATGTTTACAAATTCGCAGCCAATTTATTTACCTAGAGTACAAAAGACAAGGACCGTTTTTCTCTTGAAAAAGATATAAAAAGAACCAGAAAAGTTAAGTTTTCATTGCAAACTTCACGAAGATCTTTACAAAATGTTATTTCATGGGAACAAAAAGTATCAAGACCCGCTCTAGTCTTTTTTTATGAAAACGTTTTACTTAAAAACCTTCATAAATTCTTCTTCTGAAAACTTTTAAAGAGCTAATTAATAAAAAGAAAATGTTCATGTTACTCGGTTAATGTGCAGAATGTCCCCACCAAGTGAGCACTGCTGAATAAAATTGGCTTGTGTTCTTCGAGATGGACACAACACTTTGGACAATAATAATTAAGATTTTTAGAAATAAAATATTTATTAAATAACCGGGTTCCTGCCTTTTTCTTTAATTTTTTAATATATACTAAACTTTATTCTCATAAGAATCAAATTAAGTCTAAAATAATAATACATATGTACAAGTGAAAAAAAAAGAGAATCATAGGGCATCAAAAGGCATCATCATCAATATACTTGTATCTATATATTTTAGTGTTAGCTTGTAAATTGTAAGTGTACTCAATACTCAATTCTTTATTGCATTCCACAATGTAGGCTTAGGTGGTAAACATTTATTTGGTAGATAACAATCGTGGACTCTGTCGAATTGTTGTGTCTTTGTGAATAAATTAGTTATCCCCATTGTGACATGCATGATAAAAAGTTATTTAATTTTAATCTTAGATTATCAAATGTTATACCACAGTAAATAATCTGACAGCAACAAAGGAGGCGTTTCAAACATATTAAGAATCGATTCTTGTATAAGTTATTGGAACCAACAACTTTATTTATTTTTATTTCCAATTAAACTGATGACATTGCCGTTTTAAAACCATAGCAACAATAATATAGAGGTTATTTTTACATGTTATTATGTAAATGCGTTATACACCTAATTTAAAATAAAACATGACCGCAATAATAACTATGTTAGGATAAGGATAAAAATAAATTAATAATTTTAAAATTGCAACTGTATTTAAAAATAAAACAATTATCATTGAAACACAAGTAATAAATAATTAAACGAGTCTGTCGTAATGTTTTTACTATTTTAATATTACGTTATACTACTACTGTTTGTTGTTTGTTTAGACACTGAAACTTCCTTTTTGTTTGAATGTTAATTAAAAATACATAACCACAGTTTAAGGTAAAAAACATTTATAGTTGGACGACCATGGGCATGAGATAAGACTAATCGAGACAAAAAAGTGTTTTCCGCATTCTGCAGCTAAATCAAATAGGGCTTAGGTGTTTTTTTCATTCATTAAACAATAGTTATTTAAAGGATTTTCTTCACTGATGATTTTACAACCGAAAAACCCCCGTATTAAAATAAAAAATCTGAAAAACCAAAAGCATAAATTTCAAGTGGTCCCGCTGCCTTCACGGTTCTTCGGACAAGCCCTTAGGGTGTAATTAGTGACATAAAAAATTGAGCGCTTTACAGACATAAAAAAGTAATGAAATATGTACGCCTCATTTTTACGTAAATTGTCTCGACACTCAGTATTACAGCTCTATTAAGAAAAATTACTGCCTTTTTGCTTTTTACAGCGCTTTTATTGCTGAATGGAATGGAATGTTGTTTTTTTCCCGAAGAACCGTGATTCTGTACCCTGTAGAAGAAATATACAAACATAAACTCGCGCATTATTCCCATGGGCGAAAAACGTTTTTTGTAGGAATGTTATAAAAATGTGTGGTTTTCTATAAATAGGCAAATTATATTAGAAAAACATTGATGACTAAACCACAATATTACTTTTTTGTTGGGTAGAAGTCAGTAGAAATTGTTGTTAATTAAATACATAAATAGGTAGTTGTTAGTTTACTGGTTTTCCATCTTTTACCGTAACACTGAACACATCAGGCATCAATTTTTTGCAAAATTAGTGTTTAATTATATTTTTGTATTCAAAAACAGAGTTCAAAATAAACAAAAATACAATCATTCTGTCTAGCCACTACTATGTTGAGGTCAGCTTCCAGACTAACCGAATGCAGCTGAATACCAGTAATTTACATGGAGCGGCTGCCTATCTGACCACCACAACCCAGTTACTGGGTAACACAAATCCCCTTGGTGAGACTGGTTATCAGACTCAGGCGTCTGACGACCCGTAACGACTGTCACAGATCTACGAATGACAGCCTCCCGACGCACAGAGAGGTCTCGATATTATGTAATGGATGGTCACCAACCCAGGAATCGACCGCGGCAAGCGTCGCCACTTCAATCGACCCATGCGGCTGATAATTATAATTTAGCCACGAGCCGATATCGAATGAACATCTCAATAAACAAATGAACATCAAACTAAAAATATTTTCATTAAAAAGTACGGTGTCCAACATGAAAAATTATTGAGGACACATTCGTTGCACAACACAAAAAAATCGGTCAGTAAGGCACAGGAAAACGGATCGTTGCATTTTTTCTTTATTTATATAAAGGCGACCTAAAAAAAGGAATGAAGTCAAGTTCACTAAAAATGCGTCATTCGGTTACGTTGTATACGTGTTTTTGTTTTTTATTTCGATCTGCGCTGTGGGTGTACGTTGAGGCTGAGAGGTGCTTGCGCTTTCATTGACATTTTGCGATTGTGTGCGATATGAATGACGTGGTAAAATAATGACAAAAGAGACTTTTTATGGCCATTGATTATTATGATTAAAATTACTGGTTGAGTCGATTATTTTTGTGTTAAATTGTGACACATAAATTCATGCCTGTATTCATCACCATCTATCATCAACTAGGCACAAATCCAAACTCCTGGCTGCTACTAAAAAATGAATGAATGAAATAAAATAAAAAATGTATGTAAATGAATGTAATAAAATGGATTTTTTTTCTGGAAGTGTTCTTCTGAGCAACATTAAGTAAAATTACAATTCATTACAGAGATCAACAAAAAGGCAATAAATTAATGTTAGTTCAATAACAGCTAATTGAACTTCTAACACATTATTTTTTATAACAAACAACTACCGATCCTACCTACATTTTACCGAGAGCGACACGGCGACAAACCGTTAAATTGTCAACAGTCTGTCAACGCAACTAACACAGTAACACCACACCCACAATAATTATCACGTAATTAACTAACAACTTTCACACGTGTTTTAATAGTTAAAAATGTGAAAAATACACGAGTAAATCAAAAGCCATTAAAAACAGTACTGCAGCCAGGTGTCAAACTACAAATTATCAACTTATCGCGCTATGCACACTGCAATTTGTGAGGATATCGCAGAGGGGGACATGACAATTAAAAAATTATAAAAGTACACTGTTTTTCTGGTAATTAGTGGCTAATGTCAGTAGGGACAAACGAGCCTTGTAATTTTAGGAACGTAAAACGGTTTTATTTCCGAGGAAGGGTTTTAAATGCAATATTACTGATAAAATAGATAGGTTTTAATAAAAAAAACTGACTTTGCATCCAGTGACTGTGTCCTACTACATAATATTATAAACGTGAAAGTTTGTATGGATGGATGGATGGATGTTTGTTACTCTTTAACGCAGAAACTACTGAACAGATTTGGATGAAATTTGGCACACGGATAGTTTATAACCTGAATTAACATGTAGGGTACTTTTAATCCCGGTAGTACGTTACCGTGGTATTTTCCGACCTCCACGGATATCTAGAAAAAATGTTTTATAGAGTCTTTTGTGAGACTATTATGTTCTATTTCAACATATAACAATAAACAAACGCCCTTTTATATCACGTCTTCCTACATATATTGATCAGTAAATCTAACAATGTCAACGATATGTCACTTGCTTGGAGCATTATGTACCAAAGGAAGGACATATCAGTATACAATGCCGTTAAGAATAAAGAAAATTATTTGTACAAACAAACGCATATTGTTTTTAAATATGTACTGTATTCTTTGTTGCCTAATAACGAAATCATGATGTATTTATTTTATTATTGTTTGTAATAGTAGACATTATTAAATGATTAAATTGCCATAAGATGTTCATCGCTAACTCCAAATATTTCTTAATTTTTTGCTAATTTAGATTTCAGAACACATAATTTTTTTTTTTTTTTTTCAAACCTCCAAATAACTCAAGGAATTTATTTCTATCAAACAATTTACAGGCACTTTTGAATCGTCAACATTAAATAGACAGTCAGTTAGGCAGAAAGTTGAAGCTAGTTATATATTTTTTCGTGAAGGAAAAAACATCGTGAGGAAACCAGCATGTCCTAGAACCAAAAATTCGATGACGTGACATCCACCAACTCGCACTGGGCCCGCGTGGTGGATTATGGCCCACTTCCTCTCACAGAGAGGAGGCCTGTGTTCCAACAATGGAAACGTTTTAGGCTGATTATACTGTACATTTTTTTTTGGTAGGATTATTTAACTATTTAAATGATTTATCCTCTGATACCTTCAAATTATTAATAATTAAAGAAACAAAAAACATTATTCGGAATTTTGAGTAAGCAGACATCGTATTGATCTCCACATAAACATATCACAAAAGATTTACGATACAAATAAAGCATTAATAAATACACAAATACAAGAAGTCAGAGTCAGTTTTATAAGAAATATGAATTTTTACAACAAGTATTTATCGATTCAAGGCAACAATTACTCATTCGTATCAGCTCAGAGACTCTTTCTTTAAATAAAACCAGCCTTGGACAAGAAAGTACTCGTAAACAATGAATAAAACACATAAATATACATCTACCATCTGTTTATCTTAAAGGGTTCCAAGCATTTATAATTTGTACGATCATGATTTTGCAGATTTTTGCGGTGAATATGCAAAAGCTGCAATGGTGCCATTGATTTTTTGATTGGCAGATGAATCATCAACAAAAGGACCAATTTGGAGATTTCATTTTTAAATATTTTTTTATATTAAGTACCAGACATAGGTACTGAGAGAAACTTGCTCAATATATGTATACATACTGAGACTATATTCTAATAAAATGACACTGGAGACTATGTTACTGTTCAGGTTAGAATTAATTTGAAATGGCACCTCGTATCTTTAATAAGATTCCAGATAGTTTTAAGGAAATGACTTATGTAAAATTAAAAAAAAACCTGACTAATTTACTGATAGAAAAATGTTACTATACTGTTGACGAATTTCTAAATGACTTAACAATTTGATGTGACTTTTTAAATTTAATGTGTTTTTTTATGTACCCACTTATTTTACTTTTTATGACATTTCGTATTTTTTTATAATCTTTCAAAACCTAATTTAATTTTATATTACTAATTGTGTTGTAATTAAATTGAGTATAATTGTTATTCTAAGCAATCGTTGTTAAAATATTTGTATGCTGTAATGGCAAAACATGGCGACCTATATAAATATGTAATGCAAGAACCCAATGTACCTATGTTTGACAAATAAAATTCTGATTCTGATTCTGAAACATCATTATATCTGGAATGTCAAATATGCATGTCTAAAAAAAGTAAGGCTACCAACAAGATAGATAGAGTTCTATTTTTATGACTTTGCATAACACTGCTTGAATAAATGTAGTGGTCAATGGCTAAAGAAGTACATAAACTTACTCTATGTAATAATAAGCTGCCCACCTAGCTAGCATATTATACGTACAACAGTTTCTGACCTAAAATAGTTTGGTCCTTCTAGATCCAAGGTCAATAATAACTAATATTTAGCCTGTACAGTTCTCAAAATGCTAAGAAATACAGCCAGCATTACAGACAACACCCACGTGTGTTAAGTTATAATGTTATATTAATGAGGTGACTAATAACGTGTTGAGCATTGCACAAGATATTGTTCAAATAGTTGAAGTAAATGTCAAAGCTCTTTGTGACGTGGGGGAAGAAATCTAAGTTATGACGTTTTAATGATAATACGAAATTGACATATTTAGTTGTCGAGCCGATGGCCGGTGGAGCAGACGAGTCCTGCACCCTAATTGCGTAACACACAATCAATAGTAATCTGAATCATTTTGAAGCAAATTGCTAATCCATTGCTTCATAAGTTCGAAAAATTTGTCTGCTCAACACGTAAATAACGCAATGAATGTTGTTGAACTGTCAAAATGAAACCGATTCCGATTAATTGTGTGTTACGCAATTCGGGTGCTGGAGTGGAGACCGCGTATCGGCTAATGGAGTGTGGAACGCCCCCCAGCTAGATGGACGGACGACCTTAAAAAGATGGCTGGGGCAGACTGGATGCGGAAGGCGGAGGACAGGGTGTTGTGGCGCAGCCTGGGAGAGGCCTATGTCCAGCAGTGGACTGCGATAGGCTGAGTTGATTGATTGATTCATATTTAGTTGAACGGATAATTCAGAATTATCTTTATTAATAACTTCCTTAACCCACCTCGTGGCATCACATCGCTTCCACGCGGTATTACTTCGTTTTCGCTATGCATTCTTTCTGATTTTTGTTATCGTTTCTGCTTAGCTTCTAAGGGTTCTAGCGTAATGTTAAGTAGCCTACAGCATTCCTCAAGAATTGAGCTATCAAATGCAAAAAGAATTTATTAAATCCGACAGGTAATTCCCGAGAAAAGCGCGATCAAACAAAGAAACAAACAAACTCTTCAGTTTTATTGTATATGTAGATGAGTCAAAATACTTATTTGCTGAATGAGTTGGTACATTTTGACCAGCGTTCTTTAAGTGGGATGCGCTAAGATGCTGCGAAATTTGAAGGTAATATGTTACAACGTACAAACGTAAATCAGCAATACAACTCCTTGAGTAAAGTCATTCAATAGGGTAATATGAACTTCATGATTATAATTCTATAAATAAATATTTGTTACGGCAGCGATTCATATTCAGATCAACATACAACTTGGTACTGACGTGCAAATTGCAAGAAAAAAATGGAAAAAAAATTGAATTTCGCGGGCTAGCAGGCCGTTTTCGCCCTAAGATTCTACTTCCAGAAACCACGTGAGATATGTGTGTTAATACAGGCTGAAAAGTTTGCCAAAGGAATACCAACAGGCAAACTTTGGACATAACTTCAAGTCTGAAATAGCTGTAGTATATCCAGCAAAATGGCCAGCATATCAGGAGCCAAAAAGTATAATATTAGTAGCATAATTTAGGTATTGAGGCCGTAGGGACCTGTTGGATGCGAAAAGCACAGAACCGGTCGAAGTGGAGGTGCTTGGGCGAGGCCTATGTCCAGCAGTGGACGTCTTTCGGCTGAAATGATGATAAATAATCATATGACACAATAGTGTTTGATTCGATCATAAAAATTGGAAAGGAACTCTAGACTGTATGCTATCTTTTCACACCAAAACCACTGAACGGATTCCAATAAAATTTGGCAAGGAGATAGATGGCATTCCGGAAAAGGATACAGACTACTTTTTGTCCCGGTAAAACGTTCCCGGGGGATTATTTCTGATATCCACGCGGGCGAAGCAGTGGGCAAAAGGAAGTGTGTAATGAAGTTGGTACTATAATAATTTATCATCGTGTTCCTAAACCATACTTTTACCGAAATTTTGCTTCAATATACCTCATGCTTACATCTATGACAGTCGCTACGGGTCATCAGAAGCACGAAAGTTTAACAACCAGTCTTATCAAGGGATATCGTGTTACCAAGTCATTGGGTTGTGGAGGTCAGATAGGCAGTCGTTCCATGTAAAATACTGCTATTCAGCTGCATCCGGTAGACTGAAAGTTGACTCCAGCATAGTTGAGAAAAGGCTAGGCAGATGATGATACCGACCGACCTATGGTAATTATTGGTCCTAACGCAACGATTGACAAAATGAGTCTTAAGTCCAAACTCCTAAGACACTATATTCCAAAGGTAAACTTCGATATTTACTGAACCCTACTACCAATCGAACAGTCCTCCTTATCACGAGGAGCCTCGAGCTGGCCTTGAGTGAAGAAGGAGTGTGTTCAAACGTTTATCGCTATGTGTTTGATGTAATGATTACTTATTATGAAAGATGGCCGTTTACTGCAGAAAACATGCATTTATAAGCGGTGACATAAAATTACAGTTTTTGCTGGAGTTAGGACGTGACTCGTTATAAGTAGTGTATCTTGCACAAAATTACAGTACATGTAGTTGGAGAATTATGCATACTGGATACTCAATAAAATCAACACGTTTTATTGTGTTTTCCATTATACATTTCTTAGTAACAGCCCGGAGTTTGGAAGTTGGCGGTGTGATACCCTCATGCTGCCGGAAAACACGTTAAGCCGTTGGTCCTGCGCCTGATCTCTCTCCGGTTGTGTCGGATTGCGTGCCGTCCCATCGGACTATGAGAGTGAGGGAAGAGATAGTGTGCCTCTGTCTGCGCACACACTTGTGCACTGCAATATCTCTCGCGCCGAAAGCTAGGTGAGATTCGCTGCTATGGCCGCAATATGGTCTGTAGGAGTATTAATTACCCTAGGACTCTGCAGGACACAGCAAACTAGTAAGATAGAGGAAGCTTTGAAAACTTATCAGTCTTCTGTAATAAATCTTTTGTTATTACTATGTTTTTTTTTTGGGTCAATGAGAAGCATTCTGATATAGTGATAAATGTATCCAATCAATGTAAGTTACATGATTAAAGATGAGAAACGATATTCTTTGTCAATAAACAATTAAAATAGAAAAGGCTGGAAAATTATCAATAGAAAATTATAATTAGATAATGTCTCAAAGTAATGGAAAAGCAATCGACAATAAATATTAAAATAACTAATAGATATTACATTTTAATTAGAAATGACATAGGTATTTACAGATTTCTCAAGATTAACAGTAAATAATTAATCATAAATCTTGAGATTTTTCTCAGTATGAAATACTGTGTCTCTAGATTTTCCATTATATAAATTCATCGTCATCTCCCTAGCCTTTTTCCAACTATGAAGCTGACCCCAAGGTCAGCTTCCAGTACTTTTTTTTTAAAACGATGCTCCACATTATGCTCCACATTCTCCTGTATCGTGGGTGCGTTTACAAACATTTAAACTCACATACACAAACAGCCAGACCCGGAACAACTACTTGTAGGCCAGTATAATCGGATGCAGCTGAATACTTGTATTTTAAATGGATTGACTGCCTATCTGACATCCACAACCCAGTTACAGAGTACTACGATACGCATTGGTAGGGCTGGTTGTCAGACTTTCGGGCTTCTGACGACCCGTAACGACTGTCAAACATCCACGATTGGCAGCCGAGACCAACAGCTAAACGTGCCTTCCGAGGCACGGAGGAGTTTCTATTAATCAAAAGTGTAATGTTTAACACTTTTCTTTAAACAATTAAATCTTAACATCCCACACATTTCCCTCCTTATTATGACTACAATACATTATCTATTATATTATCTACATGCTCTAAAAAAACAATCAATGCCTCAATCCCCAACACTATATACAAATCATCTTCTATCTCCTTTTCTCCCGCCAGAGTGAAAGAGACGGCAAACGAGCTAGTTTAGATAGTTGTTAAGATATGGCTATCGCCGCCGCCCACGGGGAATGTCCGCGGTCCACCGACAGTGTGGACTTCCTACTCCAATGCGTGTTTCGAATACATCGGGATTTTTTATTTATTGTCCGTGTTTGTATTGCCGTGTGGTCTCCAGGAATTGACCACCCTACACATATCGTAGGCGTGGAAGAGAGCTAAGGTATTCTAATGCTATTATGTTTGAAAAAGAACAGAAAATATGGCACTCGAATGTTTGGGGTCAACATTCGGAAAATTTTGCGTTAAAATTCGGGAGTTTCAGAACTACGTTCGATTTTTTTAAAGTAGTACATTTCGGAAGTTTGCGTCTGTAAATCTAGACTGAGAAATTGCTGTGGCGTGTGCAGATTCAAAAGTAGAGTTATGTAAAAAAAAAGAAATACACTTTATGCTAAGATCATAAGGAATCTCTTTCTACAGGCGAACAAATTTATCTTAACCGTACCATATTAATCTTCATTAACCTTACATTTCTGCTAAGGGATATAAACAATAAACCATTTCATTATAAATGGAAAAAGTCGAGATTAAAAACAATCTTGTAGTCCCATATGGAGACAGAGTTTTAATTCGTATACCAGAGCTGTGATTCCCACAATATTTTGCAAAAAGTTTAATATTACAACACTAGAAGAGATGTTGTTCCTACCAGGGTAGTAGAATGATGAGTTAGGTTACAAAATTCTTTCATGTTTTCTCTATGAGCCTTTGAACGTCCAGCCGATCGATTCGGTAAAAATCTCACCGTGAAAAGTTAGGTGAAGTGAGCTTAGAGTGAGTTGTCAATAATGTCAATCCTAGTATTTAGTTTGAAATGACAGCTCACTCCACTTAAGTTTTCAAGGTGAGATGGTTATAGAATCGCACTGCAGTACTGGACACGAGACACCTCATCATTATTGTCTTCCTGCCCTCATCCCATGTTCCTCAGGGTTGGCGCAACACATTTTCTGCTTCCATTCTCTCCTGTCAACCAAGGTCCACAGGAACCAAGATCTCAGTAAATTGTAAGGAGAAAGAGATGCAACGAAAACTGCTAGCTATCTATATGCTGTCTATCTTCTTGGCATACTCCCTTAGCCGCTTTGTATGTGACAGAAAGAGATAGAAGACTATTATTATATTAACTTTTAACATAGGTTACTCTCACGGCTACCAGCCGATCGATTCTGTAAAAATCTCACCGTGAAAACTTAGGTGAAGTGAGCTTAGAGTGAGCTGTCAATAGTGTCAATCCCTAGCATTAGTTGGAATGACAGCTCAGTCCACGCTCACGTCACCTAAGTTTTCACGGTGAGATGGTTACAGAATCGCACTGCAGTTCTCAATTAACAGTAATAAGAAGAAAGTGACTCATCAATTTATAAGTTCGTAAGCATCTATAACAGTTACTAGTAAAAAAAATACTAGCAACTAGAGTTGTGTCATTTGGCAACCACAGCAAAACCTTATGCCAAAGAAATGTTTATGATGCTAATATTCTTTTGAAGATAAGCATATCTTTCAGTAAAGCTGTTTGTTTGTACTGTCCCACATTTTTGTACCATTGATTAACACTGACAAAATTTCTCGTTGGCAAAATAAGTGATGCATGTCAAAAAATTATTGGCATAAAAATGCCATTTGATCGAATCCGATCTATACTTTATAGGTATTTGAAAATGCTACTCAAACACAAATTCTAAGCATTGATTTCAAATAAAAAAATTACAGGCACTTTTGGATAATTAAAGCGATCGGTCAGTCAAAAAGATGAAGCTAGTTGCCCATTCGAGAGCGTTGTAGGCTATAGAGAAGAACGGGCAAGAACCTCCAGGGACACTCTTTTAAAACAAAATATTGGTTGCATAATTCAAGTCAAAATTATACATGTGAGAATTATGCATGCATAGGTACATGGCTAGTGGATAAAGCCATGATGGCACTGTGAGAGATTGGTAGTTTATAGTCTACAACAGAATCTCACACAGATGTTTCTCAACAGAGAAACTCTCAAAACAAAAAACTTTCTGAGCGAAGACAGCATTTTTTCCTAATTGACACTCCGATGTTTTACCTTCAAGCATTGTCCCTACGAACCGAGGCAGGACCAATAAAAAAACTAATAAAAGCCGGCAGTGGGCATCGGTACTGACCTATGTCAACAAACAGAGCAGTGGGCTTGTGTGTGTTCGTGTATATGTGTGCACAGACTTCGTAAGAGTATAGAATGTGTAAAAGAATGCATTTTTTGTTTTGCTTCTAAGGTTGTTGGAATGCAAGGTTTTTGTACTTTGGAATGAAAATTTGTGCCGCTGATGGTGTTTTTCTTATGTATAACAAATGATTGTTTGAATTGAAAAATGTGAAAGTTTGTGGTCATCTTAGCTTGAATTCTTGCTAAGTTTTTTGGACATGAATGGAGAACTGGAGAGCTGATAGACTATGCAGATTTTGCTTGTTTACTAAATATTTTTTAAGAAAACAACTATCTATTGAGATTAAAGTCTTGTCCTTGATTTTGTTTTGCTTTGCTTAATTAACTCTGATACTGAACTAAAAGCCTTATTACATACGCGATGTTCAAGGACCCTTTCCCCAAATCCGGATGGTGAGAAAGGAAGTAAGAATTCTTTAAAAAAAATACATCACCTAAATATCGGGCCCTAAATATTGTAAAAAAGGGGATGTAAGATCAGCTTGACTATCGTAAATTTTGGCCCTACAAGTTTACGAAATACTTAAAAAATTCCACTCATAAATGATTATTTTCTCTAAGCAGCCACATCTGTAGCAAACCGAGTCTGCGATTGAAGTGCTAACAACGAGACAATGACAGGCGCATTCAGATAACCTCATTTCTTTCTGCGATAGCACACACACATAGATACATACACAATTGACACACACTATCACAACGCCTGTGACTATCGGGATGAAATCTGAGAACGCCATTTAAAAATAATGAGATTTTTCTTGAAATTAATATTTGAAGTGTTATGTTTTGTTTTATGAAAGTCTGATTTGTCGTAATTGTATGTAGACTAGACAGTATCTGACATTAAAAAAAACAGTCATTATACCTACTCGAATATTAAGTTAAATCATTCGTGGTTACTGAAGTTTTTTAAGGTTTTTCAGACGAGTATATTGAGGCTAGTTTTTGGATTTCTATTACGATACGATTGTCTTAAGAGGCAAGATAATTCCAAATCCTCATCAGCAGAAATACTTTTTAATTTATCATATAGCAACAACATTTAGTTAATAAAATACTATGTCTACTATACTAAAAACTTTCATGAAATGCGACAGTCCAAGAATGCTGTTCTTTCTAAGGCTTGTCTTGAAGTATTGTCTTCGATTTGTTATATCATTCCTGATATAACAAATCGAAGACAATACTTCGAGCCACAATAAACTTAATAGCAAAAGTAATTTCCATTTGAAAAACATAAATATTTTTGTAACTACTAACTCAATATTTTATTTAGCACAGCACACGTTACTCAACTTTTAAATCTGAAAGACGATAAAAAATACATTGAATCAACGATGGACCAAGATAAAATCAAATAACAATATAAATGTAATGCTACAAATTACTATTAAGATGTAATTTTATGAAATTACAGTACCTTAATCGGACCTAATGATTTTACCACAACAATAAATATCAACTCATTAAAAATTATATTTCTGATGTGTGTGTGTGCATTCTGTCTTTAGTTTTATTTGTGTGTGTGCAGTATTATGAGTGCATGTGTGTGTATGAACGATGATGCAATACCTAATCGTGTTTATCGGAGAAATGACGACGCGTTGCGCATTTTTTATTATGTTATGTAACGACGTATGTATGCGTTTTTATTATATTATGTTTCGCAATTAACTGCTTGTATTATACAGAATATAAGGTTATTGTTCAAAGATTATTGTATATGGGATTTGTTTTAGTATTTACGACGTATTAGATTCTGTTTGCTGACAAAGTTGCTCGAAGAAAATAAAAATACGTTATTTATTAGCCCAGTGTTAATTACAACGATTAAATAGTAGAATGTTTTACGCCTGAAGGTGTTGAGCCTAAAAAGGACAAAAACACATAAATTTTATCTATAAACTTTTATCAAATTGCGGAATTCTCGAAAAACGCCATAAAAGAAAATTATAAGACGTTCAATCAAAATGAGTATAATTATCTCGTAATCACAGAGTGAAAATAAACTTTATAACTCATAAATTACATATCAGGGACCTTCAAGTAATAAAAGTACAAACAAAGTAACATAAAATGCGTCGCGATACTGTCACCGTCTTTTAGTTAAAAATGCAGGGCTAACGTACCTTCAGGGCTAAATGATAAGGATTACAAAGCCCACTATCACTACCAAGAAAATAACTTGGCTGAGCCGGTTCACCTTGAATCTTTTTATAAAATACATTTATACAGAAATACAAAAAAAGAGTTTTTTGGTGATTATTTGCCATTTTTATGCAATATGACGATATTTCGATTATAGCAACGAAATACTATCTTAATTTTTACCTACAAAGCAGAAATAATCTGATAAAAATATTTTGAAAAATTCAGTGACGAAACAGAATCTTAACCACTGTACATTTATTTTCTTTTTAATATTATCAAAAAAGTGTTTGGTGAAGCAGTATTCCAGTTTAATTTAATAATGGACGCCTTTTCTGCTGAACTATCAAACTAGACTCATTGCAAAACAAACAGCTATTGTAAAAAAAAAAGAAAGCCCTAAAAAGTAACTAAAGTTAATTTTCTCATGCGTTTTCAACAATAAAATATCAGGAACACAAAGTTTCCCGACACAACACTATTGTACTTTCAAAAGGGACAAAGTAATGTTCATACAGTATTCATGTGCGTGCGCAGGTCACGATCACGGACATCGAACTTGCATTTTTAAATCGATTACACCACAATGGGTGCGCGGAATCGATTCCATTTTTATACTTATTTCCTTTTCCGATTGTATTCGTAATTAATCGAATTGTGTGTTAATAGTTTTTTCTTTCAATGTAATTTTTTATAATTGATTATATAATAATGTTTGTTTTATTCTTTACGTAATTCTTTACTATTGTAAAAGTAAAAGAAAGTTCATTCAAGTGACAAAAAAAAAAACTCCAGCTTAAACCTCAATTTACAACCCAATAAATTTTATAAGCCGGAAATAATAATAACCCGACTAACATAACAGCTTTAAATAACACAAATATCCAGCTAAACCTCAAAATCGCGATAAATCGTGCAAAGAGGAAGATAACGTAATAAAATTGCCATATACGTCCAGTGCCGTCCACGTGTCGGCCCATAATAAAAATAAATGGTCTCTGCAAAACGAGAGAGTTCGCTCACCTCCCTAACCTAAGACAAGAGTTTGCGCTTACGCATCACGCACACAGACACGTTTGTAGGTCGCCACACGTGTGCACACACAGGCGCACGCACACAGACGCGCCACGCCCACATGCGCGAGGGGCGCGTGCTCCGAACAAGTTTAGACAAACGGAAGAAATATTATTCTCTTTTTAGGTACAGCATTTGCTCATTCTATTCTTGAAATATGTATTTTTATGGCTTTCTTTTTGTCGTTGAATAGGTATAGAAATTGTCGGTGTCAGTTTTTATTGTTATTGTTTGGTACTTTCTCCATAAGTTATATATAATATTTCAGTAACTATTATTTTTCATGTTTCGCAATTGATTTTCTTTTCTTTTCCAATAAATATCATACCTACGTCTATGAAATATATAAGGATTTTAGCTAAAGCTACCAACTTTTTTCATTAAAATTATTACTTAACTAAGTTGGATTTTAATATAGGTTACAGCAAAACTAGTGTATTTTTTTTAATTTTCTCAACAAAAAAAAAATGTATAAATGTGCAATTCTATGAATCAACATGTCTAGGCTAAAGAATTAATACAAAAACGTAATAACCGATTTTCCTTAGGTAAGAAAACATTTTCACACTACTGATAACGCTGATTAACAAAACTTTTGACCTATTTACGACTAAAAGTGTCGTCGAAACGGTCTTAAATTACAGGTATGCACTAATAAATACCGATAAATCTTGTTTATTTAACAAAAACCGATACCGTAACTTTTTGCGTGCGTTGCTCTTTGCGATTTTTATTTGTGTGTGTGTGTGCAGAGTCTTGACCTACGACAACTACATGAGTGTGTGAGTGTGAGTGGGTTGCGTAATTTTTTCAGTGAGTTATTGTAAAAAAAAATGTATTGTGTTACATTGTCATTGTAATATAATATGTTTACGTTGTTTATTATAAATTTTATTACTTTTGCAGTTTGAAGGTTTATTGAATGAGTTTTTATTGGGATATTGTATTTATTAGATTCTTATTCGTTTTAGAACGTAAATCATGATGCGCATAAGTACGACACTTGAATACTTATTTTTGTAGGTGAACTGAAATTCAAGTGGTATTTTCTTTACGTATGAAGTAGTAATTGAAAATCGGTTTTAAATGTTTAAAGTTATATGTTATTTTTATTACATTATGATTAGTACTTAAGGCGGTAAAGATCGGCGGGTGTGGTAATTGGCATCTGTCGAATACTTTATAAGTACTACCTAGGTTTACGTTTGAGAATTTAAATATTATTTAACCCAAATACAATTTCTTGTTTTAGAAAAAAGTAATGTCTACCAAAAATTCGAAGACATGTGACATTTACCAACTCGCACTGTCCCGCGTGGTGGATTACGGCCCATTCCCTCTCACAGAGAGGAGGCCTGTGTCCCAGCAGTGGGAACATTATAGGCTGAGTATGTACTTAACAGTTACCTAGGTATTTATTTCCCCAAAAGCAAAAACTCATAACCCCTCTTTGTACAGAATATTTTCGAAAAACTTTTCAAACAAGAATTGCGTTGTTTTAAGAGATATCATAATTATCTTTATACCAAAGTCTGAGTCATGCAGTTGAGTAGTTGGTACAAAAGAAGTTTATTTTTAAGATCTGAGCACAAAGTGCCTCTTGCTGTACGAGTTTGAAATAATTACATTTTTATTCACTCAAACTATATTGAAGCTTTGAAAAAGTTTCTGCGATGTTGCTTTTCTGAGAGAAAAAAGTTTTTGTATTATTTTTAAGTACAACAAAATGATACTTATGACTTTTAATTAAGAAAAATACGATGGCAACGAAAATAAGTAAAAAAATTGGGTAACTCTTTTGAATTTTTTTTTTTAATATGAGTTCCGTGTCACAATTGTGGACAAAAAAAAATACGGTGTAAAAACTAACTTAACTTAGTTACCTAGTAATTTATTGAAATGTTTGACAGCTTTTCTTTCGCAGAAAATCATTAAAATACCATTATTTATTACACTGAAGTTGTATGTAATCGCATTATGCAATTGTTAACGCCATTTTATTTTCTACACTCGTAACGGCAAATCTATCATACTTCAAATCGTAAGTTCGAACAGAAATGAGAAAGTGAAGGAAATATCTAAAGTAAATACGTCATATTTTATGCATCTTTATTACTTTTTGTTACTTTTTTGTCTAATTTATTGTAAAATATTGTGCAAATGTAATACCTAATATTAGTATGTTGTAGTTTATTACGAATATTTATATTCAAATAAATGTGAAAGCTATCCAAAAAGAACAATATAATTCGTAGTGTCAGTATAAAAAATTAAAAACAAAAGTAAACCCGACGGGATCACAGTGTTGCCAAACCATTACCTACCGCATTTGTTGTGGGTTAAAATACTACGTAAAAAGATAATTGTCATTGACAAAACATGTCATAAAAACAGTTAACTTATTATAACAGCAATTCAAAATAATAATAATAATATGTTTTTCTTTTGGTTTTTTTTCACTTTTCGAAACATAATCGGCGATTCTTTAAAAATAGGAAAATTTATAAAGTATAAATCGCTTTTATATCTAAATAACTCTATATACTATATAAAAAGGTTATTAAAAGCTTAAGAAATGTTGTATATTATATGAGAAGGTAAAACTGAACAAAAATACTGTCGATATTCAATATTTTGAGATTATTTTTTATAACAGAAACAAACAAGTACAGAAAAATAATAAATATTTTGCTAATAGATGATAATATAGTACGTAGTGAGATCTTACAGCATTTTCTCCATAAAAGAAGAAAAAACGGTTGAAAGCTGGCCACTAAGAGCTAACTTTAAGTACTTCCCGGCATTCCAAGTTAAAGAAAAAAGACTAAATGTCACACTGACTTTTACCGCTTTGCACTTTGGTTTAGGTTACTTTCTCTAAGTAAAGACTTAAGTTAAACTAAGTAAACAAACCTATATAAACTGTTACTTAAACTTTTACTTATCTAATTAAGTTAGACTAACCGGGTGACAAATAGACATTTAACAATGTTTTTTTCACAAACAATTTTGCTGAGAATGTTGTATCTAAGCATCGTTTATAAAAATGATTTAAAATAAAAGTATAGTTCTAAGGAAAAACTAATTAGCAGTTAAACTATCGTATTTGCCATAACTTTTTGTGAAAAAAGCTCGATAATCGATTACTACGATTTTTCTTCACGTATTTCATCTTTAACATTCACAAATCTCTAAAGATTAAAAGCAGTAACAATTTAAATAAATGCTGGCCATTTTTCCCATTTTATTTTACTTGCAAATACCATTAAGATACACAGGAATGTTACCGGAATCTATTGTTTATCTATTCGTTGAGCGGGCTATAAATCGGAAACTAGTCCGCGGAATTACGCAACAAGCTCTTAGCGGCCATTTAAATAAAAATAAATACCTGCATTGAAATAATATCGATTCACATCCAAATCGATTCCTTAAACTCATCGCACAACTCTCAAACACTCACAAAACGAAAAAAAAAAAAACAAAACAAATAAAATGTCGAAACGTCACTTCGTTGCGTCACATTACTTTTTTTATACGGGCGAAGGTGAAAAGTGCATTCGGCCTCAATAAAACTTTTTTCGCGATTTTTTCAACGCGAAATGTGTGTGTTTACGTCAACATGTATTTTTCAAATGTAAGTGTGCGGCAAAAAAATGGTTGTGCTCGGCTCCGGCCGTGGGCGTTCTGCTATAAGTACTATAGTTATTGTAGGCACGGCTTGGCATCGTAATGCACTTATGTGTACTTGCTAACTTTTTTATTATAGTCTGTTATATCCGAGCGGTTCCTTAGTTTGAGGCTTGGTGCAAGTGGAATACTTCTTGGTGCTTGCATTATTACGTAATCAACTCAATTTTTTTTTTTGGTGTTTTGAATTTGGATTTTTTTCTTTTTCTTTTGGCTAGAAAGGAGGTGACTACCGAGATGACGACTAATAGAGATGTATGAAAGATAAAGGTACCCAAAATTGGGACAATGGCAGGAAAATGATGATGATGAATGATACTTGGAACTTGTGTTTTTTTTATAACTGATGATCGCTTATACCTTTGTATCTTCGGTAGAAATATTGATAATTATTTAGTACGTACAAAGAAAACCCTGCCGCTCTTATCTTGTTAATAATAATTACCTAGTAATAAGTATGTCAGTAAAACAGATTGTACATTATAGTAGTAACTCGGCCATCGCTTTCGAATATAACAATCGCCATTCGCATTCCTTACCACATTTAATTTAATATACCTTAGGACAACTTAAAATAATTACCTATACGTTTTGTTAGCACCATAGTAAAAACACCGACTGTTCTTATTTTTCGGAAAAACTTTTATAATCTGACACTTGTCTTGTCAAAAAAATAGTTATTTAGGAGGAACTCAAAACTAAAAAGAAAAAAAGAATGTATGTAAGTAAGTATTCCAAGTTTGAATTTCAATGAAAGAAAACCAAAAGCATCAGTGTAAATCGCGAAAAATCACAATTTTAAATATAAATGTTTTCTGTCAAGTATCAAGATTGTTCCTGTGACACATTCATCGACAGTACACAGCTGATACAGAATGAGTTAAGTTTTTATGACGGCGCATACTCGCATGCCATCAATACTTTTGCCAGATTCGATTTAGCATATCACAGACGCTAGCTCTATTACTTTTTCATGAGAGACGTGAACTTTCTTCTTGTTTTTTTGTTAAATAAATTAAAACTAATGCTCTCAAAACGGTGAAGGAAAACATTGTAACGAAACAGGCATGTCTTAGAACAAAAAACGGGTTGAACTCCGGGAGTGCCGGCAGAAGTGAAAACTTGAATATTAACGTTGTGCATTTTTGATAATTTGGAATGCGGTCTATTCTCCCTCCGTCTTACGAATTTTCGATCAGGTCACGTGTCCTGACGCGAGCTCCGTCTTACGAATTTTTGATCAGGTCACGTGTCCTGACGCTAGCTCCGTCTTACGAATTTTCGATCAGGTCACGTGTCCTGACACGAGCTCCGTCTTACGAATTTTTGATCAGGTCACGTGTCCTGACGCGAGTTTAACATTTTTAACCCATCACAAAAAAGTGCACAACGCCGCTAAAGAAGTTTTCACTTCAAAAATTTGAAGACGTGACATCTATCAACCTGCACTGAGTCCGCGTGGTGGATTACGACCTCTCTCACAGAGAGTACGCCTGTATCCCAGTAGTGGGAACATTATAGGCCCATTACGCTTATGCAAATTTTCACAGAATATATTTTTTACTTCCCAGACTTTTCCGTCTTCTCAATGACCTAATATCTTTTCTATCTTTCATCTTTGATTAGACTAAAATTATCCAAATTCGGCAATATCTAAATTTCAAATTCATACGTAAATACTTTTTCACCTGACTAATATCAACCTGCAATACTTTCTTGCATCTTATAGCGAAAGGATCAAGATTGCTACATCGTTGTAAGTGATAGTGTGTGAAAGAGAGGGAATGTCTGCAGTTTTTCATTGCGCGTTGTACGGAGAAGTTTTTTGCCGGACCGTTTTTATATCAGACCTTATTCAATGCTTTCTTGTAGGAAATATTTACTTTTTGCACTATCTCGGGCCCTATGCCGGTGGTCTTGATTGCGACCTGTTTTTATCTGTCGTTTTTATTTTATTTTCTAAGTTTTTTAGTGTTTGAAGTTTAATTAGAACTTAGACTTTCTCACGGGGTTAAGAATTCTTTCTTGGCGATTTAGGTTTTGTTGGTATTGTTTAATTTAACTTATTTTATTAGGTCTACCAACAATTGTTCACACTGGATACAGCAACATAATTCATCCTTAAAATTAAATTGCATCGCAACAATCGTTACAGAAAACCTCTCTACGATCTTTCTATTGTGTCAGCTCACTCAGTGGGTTAGATGCTTTAATATGCACAAAATTAATTGCAGTAGGTATGTCATTCCTTGGCTAGCTAAAGGAGGCTTCTGGCTGATGATGCTGTCGCTAAAAAAAAGTTAGTAGTGCTGGGACAAATTGGATGCGGACAACTGAGAGCTGGACCTTTCGGCAGAATTTGGGAGCGGCCTATGTCCAGCACTGGACTGCATGTCCTCCTTGAAATAGCCTTTCAGTAGCCTATTTTGATACCCATGACCAGAATGGGGGATGGTTCTATCCTTCATAGAACTGCGTATTAAATTATTAATGTTTAATACTACCAAAGATGTAATATGTTTAGAGTCTAGATGTTCTTGCATCATCACTTGCGAATTGCGATACAATTCAATGTGTGCTCACCCACGCTAGGAGAGTTGTGTGGAAGTGCGTAGTATGTGATGTAGGTGACTATTTTAACTCTTTGGAAGTAAATTTCATTTCGATTATTTTGGGTTTTTGGATCCAGAGTTAGATTTTGTAATGACAACATAAGGCCGATTTCCGTAATTAAAAACGTTCAAAATCTAGTTGCAACCTCTGAGTGACAATCTATGTTAAGAACTTGTCAAAAATGTGGGACATTAGAGGTATTTCTGATAGATTGAGACTGAGATCAGACTGTGAACGTTCTTAAAATTACGAGAATTGTCCCTCTGATTTTTGGTGACAAAAAAGGGGGCTCTTTGTGTTTTTAATACTGATCTTACCAAGTCGTTTGTTTAGTTATTTTTATTATTGTTACAAGTAGATAAATGAGTATGAGCTTCTATTTTTGTGTAAAATCACAAAGTACCTTTTTAAGGTTTTGGAAAACGCTAAAGCATTCAAATTAGTAGGTACAGACGCCAGCACATCAAGCTATCCGAAATGGTTAAATTTTCCCAATCAAACTTGAACCTGAATGCTTTAGTGATAAAGTTGAAAATTTATTAATGAAATTTGACAGATTGTAGTAGCTTGATGTCCTGGCGTCTGTACAATCACAAAGATCCTTTTTTAGGTTTTGGAAAAAAACTAAGATATTCAAATTAGTAGGTACCTACTTATCGTGGATCTCTCTGGAAAAGAGTTAATATTTTTCTCTTGCCTAAACTAAAGAATGAAACAAATTTTAATCAAATCCGACGCAAAAGTAGCACGACAAACATGACCTATGTCATTTCTCGTACAAAACATTATTAACGACGAAGCTATTTTTAACAAATCGATCGACAAAGCATATACATTAGAGACTACGCAATATTATGTGTATTGTAAAAGTCAGATATTGCTTATTAAGACAAAACTGTATGCCAAACAGGCAACAACTTATTATTTATTTACTAGCTGCACCCCGCGATGTCACCCGCATAAGTTTCGATCCCGTAAGAATATTGGGATAAAACGTATCGTATGTGTTAATACTGGTTATAAACTATCTCTGTACCAAATTTCATCCAAATCCGTTCAGTAGTTTTTGCGTGAAAGAGTAACAAACATCCATCCATCCATCCATCCAGATAAACTTTTGCGTTTATAATATTAGTAGGATAGGATTAATTGCTAATTGGGCCTGCTCTTGTCCTCGATCACGCCTGATGGAAAGCGATGGATGAGTTCTATGATGGAACGAGAGTGCCCAAAAGATGTCTGTTCACTCTTGCTTTGAAGGCAGACGGGTTAAATGTGGGAGGGAACACAGATGCTGACTTTATTCAACATTGCAAAGTATGACAACACTATAAAGAGAAAAGATTAGATTTTTTAGATGTTAGTTGTTACGCTTTCACTGTAAAACGGCTGAATGGATTTGGATGAAATTTAGAGCATGGGTAGACCATGACCTGTATTACGACATAGGATTTTTTATCTTGATATTCTCCACGGGATCGATACTTATGCGTTTGAAACGGGACCGCGGGACGCAACTAGTGACAAATATTGTCCCAATCTCCGTAGCCTTTTCCCAACTATATTTGATTCAGCTTTCAGGCTGACTGGATGCAGCTGAATACCAGTGTTTTACATGAAGCGACTGCCTATCTGACCTCCACAGCCCAGTTCCTAGGTAACACGATACCCTTTGGTAAGACTAGTAGTCAGACTTTTGGGCTACTGATGACCCGGCACGACTGTTAAAGATCTACAAATGACAGCTGGGTCCAACGGCTTAACTTTGTTTTCGAAGCACGGAGGGGTCTCGCTTGATGTGTATGACAATATTGTCAACAGTATGGGTAATTAGTAATAAAATAGCGTAAAATAAGATAATAACAAGTTTAGCATATCCTTGCTTCTGTGCGGTTATTAAAAATAACCGTCAAGAAGAGTTTGACAAAATGTTGAAGGGTTCTCTATAAATTAATTACGGTAACTGCTGGGGAGGTCTGTAAATCGAAAACACAGGAAATACTGTTAAGCATTTATTAGGAGGGTATAAATGTTTATCCACCTACAGACGCCAGCACATCAAGCTACTACAATCTGTCAGATTTCTTTAATAGATTTTCAACTTTATTACTAAAGCGTTAAGGTTCAAGGTTGATTGGGAAAATTTGACAGTTTCGGGTAGCTTGACCTGCTGGCGTCTGTACAATGCCGAAAAATGGTGTCGTACACAAACTATATGTCAACTTTTTTGTAGACAGTGTTCTACCTAGCCAGTGTTAGTAAATGGAGTTTATATACCTTCCAGTAATCTACTGTGATCAGAAGGCCAATTCTCGTAATTCAAAACGATCAAAATCTAGTCGCAATCTCATCTCAGCGACAATTGCCAAAAATTTATCAAAAATGTATGCAAAATTACAGGTATTTTTGACAGATGGCGACTGAGATTAGACTGTGAATGTTCTTCAGATTACAAGAATTGCCCCTCTTTTATTATAGGTTACCTAGTAATAAACTTTTAATAGAACGAAAATGGGTTAATAGATTCATTCAAAATAATGATTGAAATAATAAAATTAAACGATTAAGTCTTTATAATGAAACACTAGAAAGAGACCTTTTAGATGGAATACTAGTTAATTACCGACCTACCAAGTGGCCGAATTCTGGGCAGAGTCCATTTAGATTGCTATCGACACGCTAAGAAGAAGACCTACTTAGGTAGCCAGTAAAATGTCAAAACAAATTGTTTCATTAGGTAAACATGTAGGTATGACTATTAGTTAGCTGCCACAGCTTATTTTCATGTTGAATTGCTTTTTTTTCTTTTTCTACAGACAATATGGCATGGTCTTTTTAAGGAAATTTCAAAAAGACTGGTTGACACTTGCCATGACCCAAGGGCTGGCTTTTACCTTGGCCAGAGGCTAAGCATTGCCATACAACGTGGCAATGCCGCCAGTGTCTTGGGTACTTTACCAGTCGACAGCGATGGCGATGAATTTTTCGACGCTATATTTTAGTTTGTAAATAGTTTTATTTAATTTAGGGTATTATTTTGTTATTTTAGTGTTATCTTATATATATTAAGTCAAGTAGATATAGAGAAGTAACAACTGAATAATTAGAAGAACGTATGTATATTATGCTAAATTATCAGACAATATTGATGGGGGCACGTCGTTCTCACATGTATAATTTCCACATGAATGATGTAACCAATATTTTGTAGTGTCCGTAGGGTTTCGTGCCCTTACTAGTCCAGCAATAGCAGTTGTACTCGTAGTTGTAGCTTCTACTCCTTCTATCACGCTGTGGAATGGGCAACTAGCTTCATTTTTCTGTCTGGCCAATCCCTTGACAACTCAAAAGTGCATGTAATTGATAATATTTAAATAACTGCTTTAAGTTTGAGTTGAATTATAAGGAGAAGGAGACCTAATAAAGTATTTATCTATAAACTGCCCTACATTATAATTTGCAAACAGCACAATATTATCAATTTATCAACAATAACTCGTAGCCACATCCCTTCCAAATGGCAATTTCCTGTGACAATAGTTACCGTTTTACTATAATCACGGAGGAACTCTAAAAAGTGTCCCCTAGGTACCTAGGTTACTTAGAACCCATCCAACCGATGAATGTCACAAATAAGGGGTTCCGTAATGATCACTTGTGGACTGTCGGGCGATTATTGTCAATTTTGCTGTCGGTAAGTCCGCATTTATTGCGTTTAGTTGCGGAACCTGGTCGACGGTTAGTTGCATTGTGATTTTAAATTAGTTTGTTGATTTTTTTAAATGGTTTTTTAATTAGTAGGTACACCTGAGGTTATATCCCAATCGCTCTGAATATGCGTGAAACTGGCTACCAATTGATTTTTGAGACGACCCACAGACGAATGCTGAATTAAAGTCCGCTTTCAAAAAAATTGTGCAATGTTGGCCGAATTCATAACCCTATCAATAAACACAGTAAATATAAAGCAGGTAAAAGAAAATGGAAGGAATATTTCAGTTAGTATGCCACTGAAAACAAATATAGAGACTGTAGTAAAATATGGATTATTATTTAGCTGATCCGGTTAGACTGGGAGCCGACCCCAAAAGAGTTGGGAACAGGCTAGGCAGTTGATGATAGTAAAATATTGGTTATCCGGAAAGTTGGTATACAAGAAAGTTATGCAGTATCATCGATTTGATAGTATCAAAAGCAAGTATGTAATGCAAGCGATGTAAAAATACATTTTATTTTTACCTATTTTCTCAAAGAAATAGATAAACAAAAAAACATCAGGGGCTAAGCGAATAAGCTAAGAACCGTTTGAGTCAAGAACAGAGAATGGTGTTCGTTAGTATCTTTTAATTTCAGCTAATTTTTATCTTCCAACGACGACTCCTTTTTTACTGTGTAGCACAAGCCATTAGCTGCGATCTACGAGGATGAAATGATTTTGATACTTTCAAGGCGCTTTTTATCTGGAGTAGGAGTTTATTTTAATGTTTTTTTTTTTTTTTTTGATGCATATTTCGTGTGTATTGTGTGTCTTTAAGTCTGTGCTAAATAAATGTATTTTCGTTCTTTCTTTTTTATATAACGTAGCGCCTGTATTTCCAAAAGGGTTGAGTAGGGGTGTATATTCTGTACACCCATATATTCCGACTTATGATTAAGTCCTATGTAATGGGGAGCAAGCCTATTACCATCAACTAGGCATGAATCCAGGATTCGGACTGCTACTGAGATGTAAATTCCTTTGGTTTTTTTAACATTTTAGGCGATTTTTTTTTTTAAACTTGCTGATATTCTCGTGATGTTTTTGAGATCCTAAAAGTCTTTAAATGGTCGTTTTGAGCACATATTAACAAAAATGTATATAGCATTTTGTAAATAAAACCATCAATATGTAAATTTACCAATAGATGGAACCCGTAGATTAGTTTCTCAATCTTAACTATTCTAGGGACTCATAAATACCTTGTTTTATATTTTTTTATAACAAGAGCAACATGAAAATTGTCTTGATTGCATTATAGCAGCAATCATGTCGGTACGGTAATACAATTATTAGTTTATTTATTATGGCGCTAGACCTTAGTTCCTTATTTATAAATAACTGGTAATGTTGTTTTATTTTACTTTTAAACGGTCTACAGTATAATTTTATTGAGTTTTATGTTCTGATTAAAATACCTGTCTTGGTCTTTTTATGATTATATATTTATTTGACAAAGAATGTTATTTGTTTTCTAGTTAAATAAATAGGTATTACTTTGTTGAATTACTAGGAAACGGTTATTATAATATGACATGGAGATATTGACAACCTGAGCCACCAAAGTGAGTGTTGTCAAAAATAGAATTGCGGCGTTATATGTTTTTTTATTGATTTCAAACTAATTATCTTCATTTTCATGGAAAACGTAGAGCATGTCTATTTTATTTTTTGTTACAATAAACTATCCACGTTAAAAAGAAAATATATTAGCTTTCTCCTCAGCAAGTATCAAAACTGTTTCATCCGACATCCGTACTGAAGAAATCTAATTTTTGCCGAGTTTTTCTCTTATTCCGGCGGCCCCCAGAGGGCGGTGTTTTCCTGCCAATTTGTGTGTGCTTGTGAAAATTTAACCGTTGTCATGTCGCACCGTTTCACTTCATGTTAATGAAGTGTTATTTGTGCGCGTCTCCTATTTGCTTTTAAATATTTTTCTTGTTTTTTTTTTTCATTTATTTTTACCTTTTTTATTTAAAAAAATTGGTGACTTTATTATTTTTATTATAAAACTTTTGGGTACTACTAAGCAAGAAGTTATTTTATAGACAAAAAACTTAAGCATTTTACGCGCCATCTTCATTAACGGCCATATTAAAAAGTGATCAATAATAAAATATTCATTGCCGAAAAACGGGCAGGTGTCGTTTTGCCGCAAAAAACGGTGTTTTTACGACCACTAAGAAACTTTTCTAATAATGTCTCGAGTTAAGAGTGTCCTGCCGCTAATTGCGAAATAAATTTTCAAGTTTTAACCAAAAAACTCTTTCTCGTGAGTTACGGTCGAAGGAAAAAAAGATTATGGCGAAGTGAAAGAAAAATGTTCCTGGCTGTACTGGGTCGTATTCATAGGCAGGAACTAGAATAGAATAGAATATCGCTTATTTCTGAGTATAGGGTACATTAGGATCTTAATGACTAAACATCTTCACATATACTATCATACCTAGACAATTATGTAGCTACTTAAGTATGTTATCGGCCTCAAAAATACACCTACACCTACAGAATAACTATTACTAACATTACAGTAACAACCGGTTTTAAAAGTATGGTTGTTGACTTAAAAGTTTACAAAATAAATTATTCGAAACGGAATCAAACCTTACTTGTCTTGGAATCATGTGAAATTGTGACATGTGTATTAGTGATTTTAGAAGAAAATTAATGGGAATGTCTGTTCGTTGCTAACTTATAAGCCTAACAGGCTGTTATTATTAATAGTAACGACTATTATATTAAAACGGTTACACGTACTATTATGACAGTAGAACTTCAAACAAAATATTATTAACGTCAACTATGTAATAATATTTATGAGAAATCATTAACAAAAACCTGATCTAATATGTTTTAAGGTACATAATTAAGTAGGAAAATAGTTTATTTCACGAAGCTTGGAGTGAGATTGACTGTTAAGTTGTAGTACGTCAGGAAATAAGCAATGTAATGGCAATATAACTTGTTTCAACTGATAAGTTCATGTTTTATTGTATTATAGTGTAAATTAGGCGTTGTTACACTAACAATAATTTTCATTGATGTCTTCTGAGATAACACCAAGCTATGACTGTCTTGCTACAGGTCAAATGCCTCTTCTCATACAAAGAAGAAATGAGCATTGATCATCATGCTTGCTCACTGCATGTTGCTTTATTGTTCATAAAAATAATTATACTGTTGCATTTTCCATTGATAATGCCACAAAACTTTTGTTTCTTTATGTAGAAAAAAGAATAAAAACAAGCCATAGTGACTAAATGCCCGCCGAAAAGTACAATATTTCATGGGAAATTTTATCACTAACAGTTATTCCCGTTATGACAAGCGGATTTTTTTATTTAAAGTTTGTATGTTCGTATCTAAGACGGATTGCTGATTAATAGTTTCCAATCACAGACAACAGAACGCTGCCATCTATTCTCATAATAATTATCATAAAACACCAAATAAATTAGTAGTGTCACGAAATACAAACAAAAAATACATTTCTCTTTTACTTTTCCTTTCGCAGGTCAGCTAGAAGAAATTTCGTAAGAAATAAGCAGTTCCTTTGTACTCATATTATAACTATGTCATATCCCTATGTATTACACTGTGTGTACATAAATAAAAAAAATAAAAAAAGAAAACGCTACGCTATGAATACGGCAATAATGGGTTGGAAGAAAATTATAAGAGATAGGAGAAAAGTGGTAAAAATTACCAAAACGGGATGGGGCGATAAGTTGACGTCATTTTAAACGTTACCGTTTGTTGTGTCACGTTTTGTTGAAAGGGGTGAGCAGTGAGGAGCATTTAGAGCGTAAACAGTCATTATTACGTATTTTTTTGCTATTGAAATTTTTACTGTTTCTGAGTAAGGCTACTACTGATTTTTATTTTCATCACAAATGCTTGAAGAAAAAAATTATAATAATAATTTTAAAAAATAACCATTAGTCAATACTGGTACCTATTCAGCTGCATCCGGTTAGACTGGAAGCTGACCCCAAGATAGTTGGAAAAAGGCTTGGCAGATGAGTCATTTTAGCTTACCTTAAGCAATTTGTTTTTTGGTCAACCTTGAACATTATTATCTAAAATTAAACTTTCTATTTTTATAACAAATGAAGTTCACCGACTTCGGTCTATCTTTCTGAGTTTATCTTGGACATTACTGACATCAGTAAAAAGAAAAAGAAAAACATCGTGAGGAAACATGGAGTTATAACTTATAATTAATTAAAAAACGCAAAAGGTTGTATAGATGGATGGATGGATGTTTGTTACTCTTTCACGCAAAAACTACTGAATAGATTTGGATGAAATTTGGCACACAGATAGTTTATAACCTGGATTTACACATAGGATACTTTTTATCCCGATATTCCCACGGGATCGAAACTTATGCGGGTGAAACCGCGGGGCGCAGCTAGTAACGTAGGTCTGAAATCGCCAGCCCGTCTTGAGCAAGCGTGGTGATCAATGCTCGTGTCTTCTCTATATACAAATGAGAGTAAGGCTTTTGTCCAGCCGTGGGACACTAATAGGCTGGTAATATTATTATCCAGTCTACCTTGGTATACGTAGATAACACCGCCTATACCCTGTTCATTAGGTTAACCGTTTTTTAACCGACTTCTAAAAAAGGAGGAGGTTCTCAATTCGGATGTTTGTATTTTTTTTTTTTTTATGTTTGTTCGGGCATATCTCCGTCGGTTGCCAACCGATTTGAAAAATTCTTATTTTTTTGGAAAGGGTATACTTTCCAAATGGTCCCATAGAAATTTCATCAAAAACGGTTTAGTAGTTTGGTTTTTAAACCAAATTTACTGGTAAAAAAATTAAAACTAAAAAGTAAAAATAAAAATTTTTTTGCAAAAAAAAACAACCGACTTCCAAAAACGACACTACAAAGTGAAAAATAACTTTAATTTCGGAAGTCGGTGGTAAACAACGAAAATGCGAACCCAACGACACCGACTTCCGAAATTAAAGTTATTTTTCACTTCGTAGTGTCGTTTTTGGAAGTCGGTTGTTTTTTTTTTGCAAAAAAGTTTTTTGACAGCTGTCTTAAAACGTACATATTCCAGATAACGCAAAACTTAACTTTAAAATGCGTAGTAAAATAAATATATAAGCTGCCTTATGTTATTGAATTATCTTATTTATAGCTTCTTACAAACATTATAATACCGTACGTGTATCAATCAATGTGTTGTGTGTTGCTGCAATCACTAGTTCCATCTGTCAAAAAAGGGTTTACCGAATGGCCAAGGTATAGTCTATTCCCAGACCGCTACAGTACTAAAAGCTTTAATATAACTGTGGAAAATTCGCCACTAACATAACATACGTAATGGCTTCTTGGAAAAATCGATGACATACTAAATTATTCAGCTAAATTCAATTATGTGAACATTGAAATTCAGTTTTCCTTCAATAAATATACCCTTGGCTATGTTAACGAACTATTAACCCTTCGAAGTTTTTCTTATATATTTAAAACGTAAATAGGAAAACAGTTTTGCCTGATTAATAAAATAATTTTACAGATCCTTAGGAATTATGTTACAACTAGCAGCGCCTGTGGTTTCACCCACATAAGTCTAGATCCCGTAAGACTACCGGGATATAAAGTATTCTATGTATTAATTCAGGTTATAAACTATCCATGTGCCAAAGTACATCCAAATCTGATCAGTAATTTTTGCGTGATGGAGTAACAAACATCTAAACATACAAACTTCCACATATTTTATAATATACTAGCTGCGCCCCGCGGTTTCACCCGCATAAGTTTCGATCCTGTGGGAAAATCGGGATAAAAAGGATCCTATGTGTTAATCCTGGTTAAAAACCATCTGTGTGCAAAATTTCATCAAAATCCGTTTCGTAGTTTTTGCGTGAAAGAGTAACAAACATCCATCCATACAAACTTTCACGTTTATAATATGTATTATTAGTAAGTAGGATAAAGAGAATACCTAGCAATGGTTGTCCATTAAAAATTAACGGAAAGTATCTAGTATGTCCGTGTCCATCAGGTTAACCGTTTTGTGACAGCTGTCTTAGAACGCATATTCCAGATTACGTAAAAGTTAATATTAAAATGCGTAATAAAATAAATATATAAACTGCCTGATCTTATTGAATTATCTTATTTATTATATTTATGTAAATAGTTTTAATTAATTTAGGATATTATTTTGTTATTTTAGTGTTATCTTGTAAATAAAAATATAATTGTCTTATTAACGGCTTCTACAGACATTATAATACCGTACGTGTATCAATCAATGTATTGTGTGTTGCTGCAATTAATAGTTCCATCTGTCAAGAAACGGTTTACCTAATGGACAGGGTTATAGTACCTAACAATATTGGTTCTCGGTAACAAAACTTTTTACAAACAAGTACAACGTATTTTTACCCTTACATAAAAGTGTCACATCACTATTACTTACAACTCATTTTAAATTCAAAATGGCGTAAAACATTACACCTATAAGACTTCATCGATTTACGAAGAAAAAAAGATAAAAAGTCTTAGAGACTATCAAGGATCCTTCGAAAGCTATTAACTTTAAAAGCTGGCTGGTCATTATACGATCTTTTTTTAAACGGTCGCCCCCCCTCCTCCCCTAGAACACTTTTCATAATTACCGCTCCCTACCACCCCTTGTTACAAGATGTTACAGTTAGGACGTTTAAAAAAAACAATTTCATTATCTTTGCTACTGTGATTTTAAAACGTCGAGTCGTTCGCATTCTTCTTGAAAATTTTTTGTGCTTTTTTTTACGCGTCTCGAGCTAGGGTGGTATTCAATGCTCGTGCCTTCTCTGTATGTGAAGAAGTTTTTGCCCTGCAGTGTGTTATTAATAATAGCTGGTATTATTATTATTTTTTATTATTATTAATTATAGTCGCTTTTCTTGTCTGTCTAAGTGACCGCGTTGTTCATCTAAACTACTCAACGGATTCTGATGCGGTTTTCACCATCATTAAGGGAATTTATTCCGGAAGGTTTATGTGTATAAAACATTGGAATTTAACTTCAGACATCTTCTGGGCACGCTTGTTCCATCATAGACCTCATCCATCGCTTTCCATCAGGCGTGATCAAGGTCAAGAGCAGGCCCATTTAGAAATAAATAAATAAAAATAACTTAGATATGGCACAGAAATCTCGATGTTTTGTAATGTTGTCGCATAAGCAACATAGCTCACAGGATAAGCAAGCTGAAGTGGCAACGGGCTGGTCATTTTAGCCGTAGATTTTGACCGTTGGGGTAGACGTGCTCTTGAGTGGAGACCGCAAATCGGTGAACGTAAGATAGGACGCCCTCAGGCTAAGCGGAGTGACGATCTTCGCAGGATGGCTGGTAGCAGCTGGATGAGAGTTGCCGAACTGGCTTGCAATAGGAGAGGCTGCTATAGACTGATGATGAAGTAGATTAGAGTTGATAGAAGCACATGGGTCGCTAGATTTTAACAAAAAGGAATAGATAATAGTTTTTTTTTTCTTTAAGGGCTAATTTCTCCATCGCCAGATAACTTTTATTCGAGAAATAAAATTGACGTTTGACAGTTTTTGTATGAAATAACTGTCATAATTTCAAAATTCTTCCTCGAATAAAGTTATCAGATGATTGGAAAATCAGCCCTTAGTGAACTAAGAAGTGTGAAATAAATAGGTTTACTTTTACAGGTTGAGTAAATTAAATGAGAGACCACAAGACAACAAGACTTTATGTCTTGCAAACTGATTCAATAGAAATCTGTGACTCATTTCTGCATCAACATCTCTGCTAAGGATAGTCTTAATAAAAATAGATCAAACCTAGTCTATTCTGTATATGTACCAGTCAGAGCTTTAGATCTATTAAAAGATAAAATTGTGACGTCATAATGTTACACCTATGTATGTCACAGCCAACTGGTTAAATTAGCTGTTTAGTCAACCGCCTAGACTTTTAACTAAACGGCGGCCGTTCAACTAACGGCCGGAATGATATTCAATAAATTATACTTTAGGTTGGAACTGTAACCAATCACGTGCGAGCCGAATTGGTCGCAGTAACTTAGCCAGCTCACCGCCCGCAAAATGGGTTAGGTTAGAACTGTGATCAACCGCGTGCGAGCCGAGAGAGCGAAGCGAGGCGAGCATTACTTCCAAAAGCCAGGCGGTTCACTAAACGGCTAATTTAACCAGTTGGCTGTGACACCTACATAACATAACATCACGACTTTTATCCGCGAAGGGTTGGGCAGAGAGGTACTCTAGTACACTCACATTTCACCAGTTATGTTTAAGTCCAATGGAATAGGGGGCAAGCCTATTGTCATCAACCGGGCACGAATCCAGACTGCAGGCTGCGACTGAGAAATTCCAGACGGAAAAACTCAATAACACTTTGACTGACCTGGGAGTCGAACCCAGGACCTCATGCCCAGCAGTAGTGCTTGCCACCACTAGACCAACGAGGCACATATACCTACTACCTATTCATATCTAGGTGCTGTAGTATATGCCTAGACACAGAGTCTTACTCAAATATCTATTTCCGTTAGCGTGAGATGAAGATTGATCTAAGCTAAATCTGGCAAGTCTGTTTACGTCCTAAGCCTTATTATCACTCTCCTGACCTTTTTTCTCTTACTGACTAAAACCCACCCGTGTTCCTTCCTTAGCCCTTTATGTTCCAGGGCAGCGGTAACCCTTTCGGACGATCCCGCTACCCACTCTCCTGCCCTTATCTCATTTTTTTTAGGGGTCGACGCAATATGTCTTTTTCTTCTATACTTGTCTATTAATCTTGGGGGGCTTGTAGCTAAGGAATAACAGGCGCGCCTCAGAAAGCACGCTAAGCCGTCATTCTTTGATCTTTGACATTCGTTAGTGGTTGTCAGAAGCCCGAAAGTCTGATAACCAGTCTTATCAAGGAGCATCGTGTTACCCAGTAACTGTGTTGTGGAGGTTAGATAGGCAGTCGGTCTATGTAAAATACTGGTATTCAGCATCCGGTTGCAGATAATGATTTCTCTATTAGTTGTCATCTCGGTCTTTCTGACTATAATAATATCATCATTCACACAGTCCATCCATCGTTTGTTTTTGGTCTCTAGTCTCAAAAAGCGCAAAAAACTTCACTAAACACATTCATTCTTTTTCAGCACCAATAAACAAGCCAACATTCAATGCCGAAGAAAAAGACAAGTTCTAAAAACGCAAACACTCAACATACATCATTAAGAGCGTTTTTAAAACAATATTTATACTTAAAGGGGCCGCGGTACAAAAACTAAGACAACTTAACCGAATTGATTTATACGAAAAACGTACCAACAAAAGTACAGTCGGCAAGAAAATAAATAAACAAAAAAAGAGACAAACACATGTCGTAAGTACGACGGCGAACGTCAAAATCGTCTCAATTTCGAAACGAAAAACAATTGCGATTTGAATTTTAAATTCGCTCGGTCATTTTCGGTGGATTTTTTCGGAAAGCGGCACTATAATAAATCTAGAAGCAATAACGATAAATTCATTGCGAATCGACATGCAAATGTTGAAGGATTTTTTTCGACAATGTGTATCGTACTTTTGTTTTGTGAGCCGAAAGCTGTGGAGTTGGTTGGTTTGGCTTTGATTGTACTTTTTGTCGAACTGAAACTCAAAGCATTTACGTCAAATAAACCAATTATGGGCACTTTTGGATTGTCAAGGCCGACCCCTTGACAATTCAAAAGCCGGTCAGAGAGTGAAACTACATAGTTACCCATTTCAAAGCGTAGTAGATAACATTTGGTAAAGCGATGTGTTTGTCTCAAGAAAAACAAAGCTTAGGAATGTCATGACAACTAAATAATACAAAATTAATAAGTCTGAAGGCTATACTTATGTCAGTTCAAGGCCTTATTTTACACCTATTGAAATAATATTTTGTAGCTAAATATTTTTGTTTTAAGGACTAAAAACAATATCCCTTCCAAACCCAAAGCCTTTATATTTTCTAATAATATTATGGTTCACGACTAATAGAGAACTATGAAAGAAAAGTACATGTTGCGCTGACCCTGAATAAATTGGGATATGGGCAAGAAAATGACGCTGATTTTGCTTCACAATTTTCCGAAATTTTGCTTTCCTTCGACTCCACAGTTTTCGTCGGCGCCGCCCACAAAAGATCAAGTACCCGACCGCGTACAAAGAGTGCAGTTTTTATTTTGCTCGAGTACACTTTTCCGTTTCGGCCGACGTGGCGGGCTCTCTTTATTTTTTTCGAGCACCTGTGCTTTTTTGCATTATTTACATGACTGTACTTTTTTAAAATGCACGGTGCCCCGTTTTTGTAAGAGTTTTACGTAAAAAAGCTGTTTTTTTTCTCTCGTAATTTACGAGTAGTTCTTGCAAAAAGATTAGGTCGCTTTCAGTGAATTTATTGTCATTTTAAAATGCAAGGATTCCCTATGTTGCTTTGCATTTATTTTACGCTCAACAATCCTTAGTAGAACATAGAATTAAGTGAAACCTATTTTATTTCAAGATTATACACCGGCTATTCAGTTTAAAGCTTGTATCTATTTTTTGTATAACTAGTTGTTTCCCGCAACTTCGTCTGCTATCCATGATAAAAATAAACCTATGTCCTTCTCCAGGTCATGGTCTACGCATATGCCAAATTTCATCCAAATCAAACAAACAAACTTACTTTCGCGTTTATAATATTAGTTACAATTAGGATTTATTTTTTCCAGATACCTACCTACCTATTCCCCTATCATGTATGATACACCTTCTATATCTATTACATATGTAGGTAATAAAAAACTAGTACCTACCTACAAAGTACAATCATGATTCAATCCGATATCTCAATACCTTTAAAATTGCAACAATAAAACGCAGATGCATAACACATCCCGTAACAAGTACTTCCTGACTTATCATACGCCACCTTGTACGCAGATGGTAACACAATTTACAAAAAATAAAAACAAAATGGCGCCGGAATCTCGATAAAATAAATTGTTAACACGCCTGCGGCGTTTGATCGTAAGATTTTTTATCTTTTCTATGCGAAAACGTTTCCCTAGTAATGAATATGCAACATTTAGATTGAGTCTAGATACTTTATAGTTCCTGTAATATAAAAAAGAAGGTCTTACGCCACCCACTGCTTAGATCCACGATAAAACACTTTAGTACTGGATAAAGTTGTATGTATTGAGGGGCATTATGCTAGCGGGGATTTTATGAAAATTAAAACTCACCTTAAAATGTAAAAAAAATATTAGCTATTGGTAACGTAACCAATACCCAGTTTATTTGGGGACTGCGATTTAGCGACTGTGTATGATGATACCACTGTTACAAGTGTAACATAAATGCTAAAAATTAAAAAAAAACTTTTAAAATCAAACTCAATCTTTTGTAATAAAAACAAACGTTTATTTAAAAAAGAAAACCAAAAACAAACAAAGATTAAAATAAAAATTCAACAAAAAATTGGAATCAAAATTCCAAAATTGAAACGATCACACACACAGTCGCCGCCACGCGTCCCCTACTCTTGGAAGATAACAATACACATTGAAACAGATGCCAACTCACTCGCTGAAGTGTCGACCAGCACTCCTCGAGGGTTCTCTCGCTGATGCTCTGGCCTGACCGCGCTTGTTGCTGTGGAAGAATTGACCAATTAGGATTTATGTAAATCATCTAGTATCTGATACTCTTTGTAACGTTTTTGTAATTCAGACTCTTTTTTTATGAAAAAAGATAAAAAATAAAAGTTTTTAAATTAAAATGAGTTCCAGATACTTTGCGTTTTAAATAGTTGTTAAAAGTAAAAGCACGATGGTTAAAAAGGTCTTTCTTTTTATAAAAAAGCACGAGTAGAAAAACGTGGATTAGTTTTATGAGAGTTATGAATAACAGTGAGCTCCACCGCTTTTATAAAATAAAGATAAAATAAAATAAGTACTAGAGTAGATAAAGTGAAATGAAATAGAAACAAAAAGAAAAATGAAGCTCAATTCAGAAAACGGCACTATGAAAACTCATTCAAGTGAATTATATTTTATAACAAAAAGGAGATAGGTACATTGAATAAGTAAAGGTACCTAAGTTTCATAAAATTAAGCGAGTTTCTATTATAACTCGCTCATTAAATTAATATTCTCGTTTCAGAAAAGATAAAAGTAATTTTTAAAGAGCAAATATTTTATCTTTTCTTTTTTTTATCTTTTCTTCCTTTTAGTAGAAAAATAATGTGAGTTTCCTTAGCAGACTATCTACAGAAGAAGGAAAGAAAGAAAAATAATAATTACATCGATATTGAGGCTATTCAGGACATTTACCAGAGCGAAGGGTAACATCGCGTTGCGGTCACCGAGCGGGGTCTCTCCTGTTGGCGACTGCTGTTGTGGCTGCATGAGGAAATAAACAAACGTTATTTCTTTTCTTTTTTTCTTAAAAAAAGATTAGTTTTTCTTTACAATAACGGAAAAACAAGATTGATGCGAAAAAAAATTAAACATGATTTTCCATTTCCCAATTGCAAACTCACAATTGCAGTGGATTTATTTCGGATATTGTTTGGTAAATAAAAATAATTGAATGGGTTTTGTAATTCGGAAATGCATGAAATGGTTTGGTTGTTATAAAAGTTTTAGTAACAAAGGTGTTAAACCCAAAGATGAGAATGAAATTACAACACATACGGAGCAGGACATTTTGTACAATGTTACAACCCTCTAAAAAGCAACATAGCAATTTTTTAATACAAGCAATTTTAAACAAACCCATAACTTAAATTAGTAAAAAACATAAAATAACACTTACCTAAACTAGAGTTGTTACCAAATCTACACAACACTTCGTGCACATGCGGTTAACCAATGGTTAAAAACGATAATTAAATTAAACGAAAATAATAAAAAAAAAAACGCTACAAACCGGTTACAATAAAGCTCAATGTCCACTGAAATTTTAATTTCTCCCTTTTGTATTATTACATTATGTAAGTATGATTGGTTACAGTTTATTCAGTTGACCTTATTGCATTTTTCGATGTAAGTAACTTCTTTAGGGAATAATCATCATCATTTTGCTCTCATCCCAATTTATTTGAAGTCGGTGCAATATCTTTTTTTCCTTACTTCTCTTCGTTAGGGAAGAATAAGTCAAATTAGGTATTCGTTCTACTGACTTTTCATCAATTTGATTATTTTGTATAATATAATATTAGTGTAGTTTGTTGAGGAAAGAAATAAGACACACGCTGAGATTTATAAAGTAAGAAGTTACAGAGAAAATGTAATAATATTTTTTGTGGGTATAGTTTTTCTCATTTTCCTGTATTTCTTTTAACACAAAACAGTGGACAAAGTCTTTAAAAAAGCGCAACAAAAAAGTTATAGCGCGATAAAATCGACAGAAAAACAAAACTTTTGTTAAAAACAAAAAAAAAAAAAATACAGACACGACATTTAGAGTTAAAAATGTATTTACATCGATATTATTGAGTGTTGATAGTAAATTTACCAGTGCAAACGGTACGAGGGATCTCTCGCTCATGGTGGAGTCTGCTGACGGGGATTGTTGTTGTTGCTGCATCCCAAGAGGCGTGAAAAAGAGACAGTGGCTGGTCAATTTTTTGTAATTTTTACTAGATTTTGGAGGGACAAAAAGATATTTACATGGTCAGGTAGAATTTTCGTGGTTTCCCGGAGAAAAGTTTATCTTTCATGGATTTTTTTAGAGTGAATATTTTTCTTGTAGGTACGCGTCCGATGATAATTAATATTAGTTAAAAAATAATAAATGTTTTATTTGCTGTTGCACATTATAAATTACGTTAATCCGTTTTTTCATTTAATTATAACGTCTACACGGAAACCGTTACTTAGACTCTCTTTATTGAGTTGGCTTTTTAAACGTATCGACAACGCTATTTCCCTGAAATCAGTTTCAGATGCGTTAAAAATGTATAACGCAATTAATACTTTGCCCGCACTTATTTATTTCAAGCAAACACGGAAATGCTACCACAAAACATATTGAACAAGAAAAAAAAAAACAATAAAACACATTATTTTGATTGCAAACCCTTGACTCAACAATAAAAATATTAATAAATCAAATTTTAATTAACTATTCTCCAAAAAACTAAACCACAAAAGCGCAACGCGACGAACCGTTAAATCTCAATTTACGCAAAAAAACCGATGAATGCGGAACACGAATCTCGCGAAACCGGTTTTGTTATTCAAACAGAAATTTTGTGAAACAAAAAATAAAAAGATTTGGAAACAAATATCTGTCAACACCCCTTCGGTGAAACAAAAGAGTTGGAAAAAAATTAAAAAATAAAATGGTCCCGTCCCTAATCCGCTGTGCCGTGGGAATCGCAAGGTGAAACGTATCTAAAACTAATTTAAAATGTAATATTCTTTCGTCTGTTGTTTCCGAATTTTTGATTAAGAAAGTTATTACTATTTGCGTTTCCTTTTTTTAGAGCGGCAACATTGTTTCGTTTTTTAATTTTAAATTGAGATTCGTGTTCCTGGTTTGAAAATGGAAGGAAAACTAGTTTTGCGGGCGGAAAAAGAAACGCTAGTTACGTTGAAATTAGACTTTTGTAGAATCCTCAGAGGTTTTATAAAAATCTAGAGCGTTTTATTTGTTGAATGAATGAACAGATTGTATATTTTGAAACATTTACACACACACGACCCGGAAATACGCGCAAACGAAGACTAATAAAAAGTAAAACAGCCTAAATATCCCGCCAAAACCATTTCTTACTTTTTTTTAATCTGACGCTTACATTCGTCCGACCAATTTAAAAACAATAACGGCAATTGTAAAACCAAATATACGTTATTGTCACAAAAAATATCACAGAAATGGGACGTCAAACACAAAATAATCAAACCATATGCCCAAAACAAACAGTCGTTGAAAAAGAAAAAAAAAACAGTAATCGACATTGCCGACAAGTTGATCACAGGTAATAATAGAATTATCACAGATTATTGTTATTTACATATCCTTTGTAAAACCGGATGCGACATAAGGACACAAAAAAGATTTTAATAATAACTTTGACAAGACCTTAACCCTTTCTTGGTTAACAAAGCTTAACAATATGTTGCCTTGGCTCGTTTCTTTTTTTTTTAGTTTATAAGGAAGGGATCATTCAAATTTGGAACGGGTTTCACCTCGGAGTAATCTGAGGTCAGTTGATCAAGAATGTTTGAAGAAGAACGACGTGATTTTTAAGTATTTTTGTTTTTGAATAAACACGTATTTGTTAACTTTTATTGTAATGTTAAGTGATGTGTTGGTATTTTCAATATAAGGACTGTGTTAAGAGTTTCAGTGAAAACATTTCAGTAATTCTCTAAGTTCAGGTAAGTTTTCACGGATGCCGTCGGTATAAACAATCTTCGTGAAAACCGTTTGAAGTTTCTATATTTCCAAACAATTTAGATTCTAAATATTTTCTAAGCGCACCACTTTTAATTGTTAACTAAAAATTATACCTAATGATAGGTAATTGTTTTTAAAAACAAGAATTTTTAGAAAAGATTTGAAGAATTTTTCTAACACTAAACACAACCTAAAATTCCTACAAAAGTTATAAAACAAAAAACTCACCTGAATTTCATTCACTAGCTTTTCAGTCATAATCTTGTGGTCTGGTGTTGCAGGCGGCTGTGGCGTAGGGGGAGCCGGCCCTGGCTGGCTGTGGCCCTCCCCCAGCTGGTCCTGAGTGGGAGAGCCTGGCCGGCTTCTGTTCCAGAAGTCCTGCATCTTGAACTGTCTCTGCGCCTCAGCCGCTTGCTGCAGGGTCGGTATGTGGAGGGATAGAGGGGCAGCGCGGAGGTCCAGCGCGCTGCCACCGGCGGAGGCCTCGCTGTTCCCTTCGGCGGCTGTCATCTTGAAGGAGTTCTGAAGCCAGCTCGCTACGAAGTTGTCCTCCTCTTTAGGAGGATCCAGGAGCCGAGGGAACGGCGGCGCGGCGCTCGGCTCAAAGGCGCCCTCGCCGCCGACTTGCTCGCCTTCCTCAGCTATTTTTGGAACTTTAGCCTCCCTCGGTGAGCCCTCCTCTACCGCTTCCGTCTTCCGATACTCATGGAGGTCCCTGTACCTCTCCTGCAGCGCTAGGGATATGTTCTCATTGAAGTATTTCAACATTAATTCCAGTTTCGGACGTATCGTCACAACGAGGACATGCGATCGCTCGCGGTTCTTTTATTCACACTCTTTTCGTACTCCGACGATGTCTTCGGATCTGCAATACAACAATCTTTTTAGCGCGGCGCGTCCGAAATATTTATTTGCAAAAAGTTATCGCGGTTCAAAATTTTATTTTAATTTTTCGCGGCCGAGTCACCCCCGGAAAAGCGCAAGTCCCGTGGAAAGCGGAAACGAGACCTTCTTGAGACGCGGGCGGACGACGACTAACTTCTTGGTGGAAAACTTGAGCGTCGCGACGCTTTCTTGCGGGGTGGGGCGGACGCGCGCGCCAGGCGAAGACGCCGGTCCAACTAGCAAGACGCGGCGCCGCCCCCGCCGCCTTAGACGTAGCCAAGAACATCCCCACCGGCGCCGGGCGCACGCGCCCCGCGTTTTTTCCGCGGAAAAATGCGTCCGGTCAAGGAAAAGACGGCGCGGCCGGCGACGGGCGGCCGCGGTGTGACCGCGCCGCCTCGCCCCGCGCGCCTCGCCTCGGACACACTCGGACACAATTTCCCCAAAAACGCATGACGGACCACTCGGACTACGGCCGAAATAAGAACTATTAAAAAGGGCGCTAAGGACGCCGCAGGGTGGTCGCCCCTCTCGCTCGCCCGACCCCGAGCCTATCCCACCCTTGCATGCTAGAACGGGACAAGTAGAGCTCCCCATTTTTTTCTAAGCCGCTATTAGTGAGGGAGGAAATGAAAAAGAATGGGTTTCTTTGTGATTTTTTCTTAATGACGTCTGTCTCGCTCGCACTTAGGGGGTTTGTATATCGCTGTTTCGCGTGGAGTTTTTAAGTATTTCTTTTCACGACGCCTCTTTTACTTTTGTGTTTTTTTTTCTATTCAGGCGGGGCTTAGCTTATGGGGATTTAGCCAACGATATTTTTGTGAGATTTTACTTTTCCTGTTTTACCTAAAGTTAGGGAAATGGGTTGCGGAAGTTATGTTTTTCCGTCTTCTTTACTTACTTCTTTCTTTTTAACTAGGGAAAAGTTATGTTTAGTAACATTTTGTAATCTTTTTAACATATCTTTTTCTGTTTTCAGGTACGATACTACTTTCGTTGCAGACCTCGACTAATGTTAAGTTTTTCTTAAGTAATCTTGAATCTAAATAAATAATGTTTCATATCTAAGTAGGGCGCTGTGTTCGCACCCTCGCGAAGCTTTTCCTTCGCGGAAAGTTCCTTCCGCTACCCCACGACAGATGGCGTAACTTGTACGAAAATTTTCTTCGTCTCATACTTGAACTTAGTAATGACCATTTTCACTTAAAAATTAGAAATTATTGATAAATGTTACGTTATGGGATTATTGTTTATTTATTTTGTTGTTAAATGTTGTCTTTTTGAATAGATTAGGTTTTTATTTCATGCCTTATATTTTTTACATAAACACAACTGCGCCCTCTACGTCGTAGTTTTAAATAAGGGATAAAAACAACTTTAGTTTCATTGTTTTTGTGAAGAAAGTGTTTTTCTTGTACTGGGTAAATGTTTATTCTATTTAAAATTTGTGCTTATTAATATTATGTGTAAAATAATTGTTTAAAATCTGTCTAAAAGCTTCAGAGCTTTCTGTAATATTTCTTAGGAAATCGGGTCAGTTGTTGCAAACGTTTTAGAAATGTTAGAAATTAGTAACAAAATGGAAGACTATTTCATTCTCTATGTGTAATAATAGATTAGAAATATTGATATAATAAAACCTTATTTATTTATTTGTTTTTAGTTTAGTGCAGTTAGTAATATAATACCAAGAATGGTACTGTGTTTTATGTTTTAGAATCCATTAATTATTATAAAACTGCAAAATAGATTATGAAGTTATTCAACTTTTCAAGATTATTAATATTCCTTACCAAAATCTGTATAGAAAACTAATATTTAAGTACCAAAACCATGTAACAACCATTTTCAAATAAACTTTTCTAACCTACACCAAGTTTTTCTATCACCACTCCTCTGTACCTCCCGCTATACCTCAACAAATCATTAGCAAGTATAAATTGCTATAACAACATAATGTGCAGGAGGGGCACTCATGGGAGTGACTATAACACGGTCTATGCACACGGTAGGTCTGTATTTGAAATGAGTTAGAAAAATGGTATGTATTGTGTTTTCAAGGTGAGGTGATTAGCAGTGTCTAGGTACTTAGGTAAAGTCAGTATGTATTTAATTTTAATGACAAGTTTTTTTCTAGACCAGAGTTGATCTATTTCTTGTTTTTAAAATTGCAGGTTATGGGGGCTAACTATTAATAAATAAGAACCTATACCGTGTCCGTTTTTTGACAGATGGAACTAGTGATTGCAGCAACACACAATACATTGATTGATACACGTACGGTAGTTTAATGTCTGTAAGAAGCCTTAAATTAGATAATTCAATAAGAAAAGGCAGTTTATATATTTATTTTACTACGCATTTTAAAGCTAACTTTTACGTAATCTGGATTAGTTTGTTCTAAGACAGCTGTCAAAAAACGGTTAACCTAATGTATATGGTATAAATACGGAAGATTTACCTACGTTAAATATTTATCAAATTTAGAAACTAAGAGATAAGACTGAACATACTCGCATAGGTATAATTATTTGTGTGTGACAATATCCTTAATTTTGATTATTTATTAATTTTAAAAGACTAATTTAGCTTTTCTCGCCTGAAACACAGGATTACCTACCTAATTCAGTACCTATTTAAACAACACTGTAGGTACTAATTTTTCTGCCTTATATATATATATATATATATTTTAATAAATATATTATTATTATTATATTACTTGTTATTACTTACGTGCATTTTGTATACATTAATAAAACAGCTGTAACTTGATCTACGGATTATTCTACTTTAGCTATTGTTTATAAGATATTAAGATAGGAAATCTGTCTATTTGTTCGTATCTAGTTGAAAAAATAATTCTGGAAATGGGAGAAATATCAAATAAAAGAATACCTTCACAATTAGTTGTGACGTAAGAAACTGTTCAACGTATAATATTTAAATAAGAAGCTTTATTCACGGGCTCTGTAAATTCAGATAAGGGTTGAGAGCATTCTTAGTGAAAACGGAGGGTTGAAATAGTGGCCGATAGATGGCGAAACTTGTCTCAAAAATTTAAGTTCTAATGCTGAAAGTAGAGGATTATTGTGAAAGGAAGTATTTATTGGCAAAATAAAATTTCAGGAAACTTGGTAAACTTGTTTATTATTTATTTTAATATCTTTACACCTTTTTCTTTCGTCTTAAGTAAGATTAAAACTTTTTGTATTGGTTGCTGTGAGAATAATATCCGATAGTAAGTTAATATTATTTAATGTCAACTTTTTTTAATTTGCTTGGTATTTATATTAGTCGATTCACTGCTTTTTCTATAGCCTTAAGTAAAATTAAAACTTTTTTTGGTTTAATAGCCAAGTTTGTGCCATAATTCTCCTATCTTCTTCCCTGAATTAAAATTGTTTCATATTTTAACGTAGCTGACAAAAGGATAGGCAGATGATGATCGATTTGGATAATAATAAAAGCTGTAGGTTAGCTTTTGAAGACAATGCACGATGGTACAGACGCCAGCAAGTCAAGCCACCCGAAACTGTCAAATTTTCCCAATCAACTTTGAACCTTGATACTTCAGCGATAAAGTTGAAAATCTATCAAAGAAATTTGACAGATTATAGTAGCTTGATGTGCTAGCGTCTGTACAGGCAATGTGTTATTAATTTTATCCATCACGAGTTTCTGAGTAGCAGCCCGGAGTCTGAATTTGTGCTGGTTGATGGTAATAGACTCGCCCGTATTACATGGAACTTAAACATAATTGGTGAAATGTGGGTGAACCGGTACACCTCTGCATAACCCTTCGGAGAATACAGGCGTTTTGTTATAATTATGACTGAAAGGAAGCTTGTGCCGACTGGATGCTAAAAGCGTAGAACAGTGTATTTTGGTTCTGGCCTTAGGCTGGCAGAGTTGATGCATAATTGATGGAGAAGACTTGTGGGAATACAAAGCGGTCTTGGATTGGCGCTTAAGAGCAGAATCCTGTAAAGAGCTGCCTTCTAAAACGACACTTACGAGCTCTGAAATTCGTGATGCTTTATTTACGTACATTACCTAAAGAAATGAAGAAAATGTCTGAGGAGAGTTTTGAGTATGAATGTCGATGGCTATAAGAGTAGGGGAAGACCAAAGAAACGATGGATGGACTGTGTGAATGGTGATATGGTTAGAAAGGGGATGACTACCGAGATGACGACAAATACTCGTAGAGAAGTATGGATGGAAAAGACATATTGCGCCAACCGCAAATAAATTGTGATAAGGGCAGAATGAGGACTTTTTTTCTTTTTTGGGTAACACCATACAATTTAATATTACAAAAATAATAAAATCAAACTGCAACCTGCCTTGCCGATTCCCAACTATATTGGGGTCGGCTTCCAGTCTAACCGGCACCCTAATTGCGTAACGCACAATCAATAGTAATCTGAATCATTTTGAAGCAAATTGCTAATCCATTGCTTCATAAGTTCGAAACATTTGTCTGCTCAACACGTAAATAACGCAATGAATGTTGTTGAACTGTCAAAATGAAACCGATTCCGATTAATTGTGTGTTGCGCAATTAGGGTGCGGATCCAGCTGAATACCAGTATTTTACATGAAGCGACTGCCTATCTGACCTCCACAACCCAGTTACTGGGTAATACGATACCCCTTGGTAAGACTGGTTGTCAGACTTTCAGGCTTCTGACGACTCGTAACAACAGTGTTAAAGATCAACGATTGACAGCCGGGACCAACGGTTTAATGTGCTTTCCGGGGCACGGCGGGGACTTGGTATGTAAAGATGGTCACCATCCATGGCTAAGCGCGGCAATCGTAGCTTAACCTCATCTGCTGCAGTTATTACGTAGCCACAAGCCCCTAAATAAAAAAAAACTTTTTTGCAAAAAAAAAACAACCGACTTCCAAAAACGACACTACAAAGTGAAAAATAACTTTAATTTCGGAATTCGGTGTCGTTGGGTTCACATTTTTGTTGTTTGCCACCGACTTCCAAAATTAAAGTTATTTTTAACTTTGTAGTGTCGTTTTTGGAAGTCGGTTGTTTTTTTTTTTGCAAAAAAGTTTTTATTTTTCACTTTTAAGTTGTAATTTTTAACAGTAATTTTGGTTTAAAAACCAAACTACTGAACCGTTTTTGATGAAATTTCTATGGGACCATTTGGGAAGTATACCCTTTCTAACAAAAAAAGAATTTTTCAAATCGGTTGGTAAGCGACGGAGTTATGCGCGACCAAACATAAAAAAAAAAAATACTAACATCCGAATTGAGAACCTCCTCCTTTTTTAGAAGTCGGTTAAAAAAAATAACTTAGATTAAGTTATGTTATAGCTGAGTTCGCACTGAGGGTCAGATTCTCAGATCAAGCGAAATGTTATTGGGTTGTTCCACCTGGATTTTGGCAAAAGCCTTCTTAGTCTAAGAGAAGTGGTGGCCCAGTAGAAACGGCCTCGACTTACGAGTTATAGGCTTGATCTCAGACAGGCGCTTCACTTGTGTATAAAAATTTCATCACCACTGCTCTCCAAACGGTTATGAAACCATCGTGAGGAATCGAACCAACCATTCAAAGGCATGTGATATCTACCAACCCGCACTGGGCCCGCGTGGTGGAACGCACTCCCTCTTGAAGAGAGAAGGCTTATGTCCCAGCAATAGGAACATTGTATTTTCCGAATTTAAAATTCTTAGTACTTAATAGTTCGGAATTTGGAAGATGGCGGCCAACCACCAACCAACTTCCAAACAGCTCCCCGGAAAGCTCGTTAAGGCGTTGGTCCTGCGTCTGATCTCTCTCCGGTCGTGTCGGATTGCCGTCCCATCAGACTATGAGAGCGAGGGAAGAAAGAGTGCTCTGTGCCGGCGCTCACACTTGTGAACTATAATATCTCCCGCGCCGAAAGCTAGTATCCGTTGAAATTGGCCGCCATGTGCAAAATACGGTCGGGAGGAATAATATAATTAATAAAAATGGAAAAATACTACAGTAATTAGATAGGAAAGGACCTTACAACTTAAAATGCCAAAGATACTCCTATATTAATGTTTACGATCTCCGTAACGGACAGATAGACATTCGATCCTAATAATAATATCGAATTAAACAATGAATCGAATGGCCCGCGTGGTTGACCCTACGTTTTAGGGTGCCGTCTACAATGGGCTCAAAATTAATTGCAATATTTTATAGTATGAAGAGGGGCTCGTGGCTAAAAAATAACAGCCACATTGGTCGATTGAAGGTTAAGTTTTGTTTGCGTAGGTCAGTCCGTGGATGTATGATCATCCATTAAGTATATCGCGACCCCTCCGCTCAGAAAGCATGTTAAGTCGTTGATACTGGCTGTCATTTGTAGACCTTTGGCGGTCGTTATGATTAGTCAAAAGCCTGAAAGTCTACAACTAGTATGGCCTAGTCTAGTTTCCATTTTAGACAAGACCTAGCGTAGAAATTTTTAGTCAGATATTTAAAAAAAAAAATGCCATTCCATACATCTTCACTGCGTAGGATTTTTTTTTTTAATAACCGAGTATAAATTTCAACGCTAGGTCTACAATCATGTACTGAATCCCTAGTTACGCATCGATGTGCCTACCTGTATACTTCACAAACCAAAAGTGAAACTAAAATCAACTTTTTCTCCCACAAAACACTTACAAAACTACCTACAAAACGCAGCTAATTAACAAAACATCCTAGCCAATAAAATAGAAAGGTGTAGCAGTTCTATCACTGATACGGACAACCCGATTTATTCCCGCGGCGACTGACAGGTTAAAATGTAGCTTATCTTTATCTTTGAGTAGCTTGTAAAATATTTAGCTTATTTAGCTTAAGTGAGTGGTATTTTTAAGGCGGTTGCTGGTACGGTTTCTTTGGAAAAGAGACTTTATTGGCAGTTCTAGTTGTCGATGCTAATAGCTATTTTGTTAATGGATTTCTTTCTAAACTTCAAGTAAATACGTAAGTAAATAATTAAAGGTAGTTTACCTTAGCAACTAAGAATTTTTTTTTATGGCAATTTTAAGTACAAAAAATACTTTTTTCTTTTTACCAATTATTTTGAGACCTTAGTTATTGAAACCTATTTTTGTCTATCAATATTTGTTTAGTATGTATGACCGACTGTATGTATTGACCACTAGGTACGGAAACATACAAGGGTTTAAAAGCGGTTTGTGCCTACCTCCATAGGAAGAACTTGTGAGTTTATGTATCTATGCGTTTTAATCAGAGGGGTCAATTCTCGTAATTTTAAGAATGTTCACAGTCTGGTCTCAGTCTCTTTCTGTCAAAAATACCTCTAATTTAATTTTCCGCCGTAATGAGACTGCGACTAGATTTTGAACGTTTTAAATTACGAGAATTGGCTTTCTGATATTGACTAAAAACTATCGGGCTCTACACAAAAAAAAACGTAGTACAAACCATAAATCATTATTCATAAATAATTATTCATAAATCATTTATTTATTTGCTAAATCATAATCATCTGCCTAACCTGTTTCCAACTATTTTTGGGGTCGCCTTCCCGGATGCAGCTGAATACCAGTATTTTACAGGAAGTGACTGCCTATCTGAACTCCACAACCCAGTTACTGTGTAACACTATACCCCTCGGTTGAAGACTGGTTGTCAGACTTTCGGGCTTCTGACGCCTCGTAATGATATAAACACAATAATCGCTCAACGATTTATTGACCTCACAACATCGTGCCCACTGTAGAAGCTCCTCGACAGCTGGTCACGTCCATTGTTACTTTTATATTAACTTGTATAATTTCCGGCAGCCGTATCGCACATTACTATATTATATCAAATAGCTATATTATGTAGTATGTATTATTATGTATTGGTACCTACGCATTGGATTTTTATATTGAAGTGTCCTAAATTTTTTTTTTGAGTGCGTACTTCAAAAATCAAAATCAAAAGTCATTTATTCAAATTAGGCTGAGAATCAGCACTTTTCGAACGTCAAAATTACAAAAGACAGTCCCTCAAAAACGCCCGCCCTTCACCACTTCCTAGTGCTATCGCTGGGAAGAAGAAGTGGCGCAACAAACTCCCCAGCAGCACAGCTGTCTGTTTAGCTAGAATATAGTTGCATGTATACAATACTAGGAACCTATGTTCAGTAATGAACATTACAAGAAACTTAAATTATTTGCTATATGTCAGCTAGCCACGCCACTATACCAACAACTTCTTTTTGGACTAAAGTTTAGTTGGACTTTGGGGTTTTCAATAGGGAATCCTAGATTCAAGATTCAAGATTGTTTATTTGTAGACCTTACCCCTACTATTCTATCCTAATCTACGTCTACAATAATGTGCTGAGAACATGGTTACAGTTTGCGCGTCGATTTCACTGCCACCCTGTATAACTACATTGCATAGTATGTATTGTTATGTATATAGATACCTACGTATCGGATTTTTATTTTTTATTTCTTTCAGGCATCAAGGCCCATATAAACACATACAATACAATATTAATATAACTTAAAAAACGTTTGTAAATACTATAAATACATACAACATTATAATTACACTAAAAACTAACTAACGCATACGAAGTATCTGCGTCGTGTTTTGCTGACTAGTGTCATGTAGCCGGCGTGGGTGGGGTGTATTGACGTGTGTACTTTTTGGACTATAATAATACTTTAGTTGGAATTTCGTATAGTGAATATTTTTCGAGTTTATAAGGCACTGTACAGACGCATCTCTACATCAGAAATGAACACAAATCCGTACTTTAATATTATAAATGCGAAAGTAACTCTGTCTGTCTATCTGTTACTTTTTCACGCCTTAACAGTTGAACGTATGTCGATGAAATTTGGCACACAGGTAGATCATGACCTGGGTTAGGACAAATGATACCTCTTATCCCGGTAGTACGCTTCCTTGGGACATTTTATTATCACCATGTGGGTGAAGCTATGAACGAAATGTAAGTGATTTCTAAATGTTCTTCATGAGATCAGTTGTGACTGTTAAAAGGTAGTGTTTGTAACTAGCTGGCTAAATTAACTGAGGTTAACTGAGAATTTCTAACAGACTAACTAAACCTTAGCAGATTGTTGCAACCATCTACTTACAATTTTATTGAGAGAGATCATTACAGAGGACAACAATAAAACTTTTTGCAACAATCAACGAATCTGTAACCTCACTTTAAGCATTTATAATCACTAAACCCATTAACTGGTACAATCCACCCTAAAAAGATGTATACACGGACAAAGAACCATTTTATAGTAGTGAAGGACACGTTTTGCCCCAAAACATCTATACCTACGTGCACAGTCACGAGCACCAATATGTCAACACTTGGCCACTTTCAACTGCGATTTTTTCATCAAATAACGAATGCAACGTTGAAATACGACACATGACATAAACCTATGGGTTCGAAAATGCTATGTTAGTAACAGCATAATATTTAATTCAAAAACAAAGGAGTAAATCGTTTTTGAATAAAGCCGAGTGTATACATACTTTTGCTCGTGACTGTACACAGTGATAGTTACAGAACGAGAGAAACAAAACTAACAACGTTATATTGAATTACTATTATGGAACAACTAGCTGTTGCCCGCGATTTCGTCTGCGATTCAGAATGAAAAGAAACCTATATCCTTCTCCAGGTCATGATCTACCCATATGCCAAATTTCATCCGATTCCGTTCAGCGGTTGTAGCGTGAAAGCGTAACAAACAAACTTACATACTTTCGCATTTATAATATTAGTTAGGATGGTTGTACACAATAAAATGTTTCCTTGTCCATGTAACTAATCAATCTAAATTCAAATCATTCATTAAACGTTGTGCCAGAAAGTCTTTTATACCGTTAAGGCTTATATCGAGGACAAAAAGGCTTGGGATTAAGCTGCTTCCAATTTTTACATATTGAATGTATTTTTTTTTTGTTTTGTTGTTGTTTTTTTTATATACACTTTGATATTAATGAATTTGATAGTATACTATTTTTTTATTTGCTTACTTTGAAGACTATGTGGGTCATTTTATTTTTTATTTTTCTCTCTGTTCTGTTAGTTTTTGTCATGGTCTGGCAGTTTGAGCAATTAATGTGGCCTACCCAAATGTCCTTTCTTTGGTATTGTTCGTCGAATCGTTGAGCTCCTTAAGTTTTGAGTTAAGCTGCACGATTTCTGACATATGCGTGCACTGACTGGACAGGTCTTCTCAATCTGTGTGGTTCTTTCCTCAACAGGCCATCTCAGACATCGACCTACATGGTCTTCATATGATCTGACCAAGATTATGTCTGGACTTTAAAAGAGACTGTGACGCCTGATTTTGTTTCGGCCTTTCTTCTCAGACTAGTCAGATAGGAAACGCCGACCTCATCTAGTTTTAAAATATGATTGACGTGTAAAAGTGTTTGTACAAACCTACTTACAAAATAAATCATTTATCATTATCATTATCATTAATACTTCAGTCATATCAATTAATAATTTAGTCAAAAACCATTAAAACTAAAGTATTAACCCAACATTCATTAGTAAGGAAACATATGAATTTAATTATTTAATTCCTATTGTAACCAAAAAAATATAAAATGTTGTCAGGTGGAATATTCCCACATTGGTTATACTAATAATCTATCACGCGTGTTTTAACAAAGGGAAGGCAGAATAGTAGCTTATTTGAGTATTTATAATTACAAGCTGGAATAGTCTAACATATATAAATATGGTGTTAGATTGGCTATAGGTTAAAAGGCCCTTGTATTTATTAACTTACTGGCAGCGCCTCGTGGTTTCACCCGTAGAGTATCAACACCCGCGAAAATCATCATCTGCCTAGCCTTTTTCCCAACTATGTTGGGGTCGGCTTCCAGTCTAACCGGATGCAGCTGAATACCAGTATTTTACATGGAGCGACTGCCTATCTGACCTCCACAACCCAGTTACTGGGTAATACGATACCCCTTGGTAAGACTGGTTGTCAGACTTTCGGGCTTCTGACTACCCGTAACGACTGTCAAAGATCCACGAATGACAGCCGGGACCAACAGCTTAACGTGCTTTCCGAGGCACGGAGGGGTCTCGGTATGTAAAGATGGTCACCCATCCACAGACCAACCGCGGCAAGCGTAGCTTAACTAGCCAACACCCGCGAAAATATCGGGATAAAAAGTATCCTATATGTTATTATAATGTATAAGCTATATTACTGTAAAGTTTCATCAAAATCCGTTCAGTAGTTTTTGCGTAAAAGAGTAACAAACATCTATTCAATTCAATTACAAGCATTAGGTTGCTTAGCTTGGGACTAGTTGGCGCTGTGTGAAATGTCCAGGGATATTATTATTATTATTATTATTCATCCATCCTCACAATATAATGTTACTAGCAGAGCCCTGCGGTTTCACCCGTATAAGTTTCGATCCCGTTGGAATATCGCGATAAAAAGTATTCTATGTGTTAATGCTGGTTATAAACTATCTGTGTGCCAAATTTCATCCAAATCTGTTTAGAAGTTTTTGCGTGAAAGAGTAACAAACATCCATCCATCCATCCATCCATACAAACTTTCGCGTTTATAATATTAGTAGGATGTATTAGTATAATTATTATTAGTAGGATAGGATTAATTTCGTGTGACTTTTTACTTAATGCCAATTTAGAGAAAACTTATTGAAGAGTATGACAAATTACACTGAAAAGCCAGCACCGTAATTGTTTAACATATCACAAGCCAAACGATTTTGAAAGACATTCCTAATGCATTGCTTTATAAGTTTGAGGAATTCGTCTGCTCAATAACGTAAATAATGCAATGAATATAGTTGAGCAGTCAAAATGAAAGGCATTTCCATTATAAGTGGCCATCATAAGACCCGAATCTCTTCAAGGCGAGAGTGAATAGGCTTCTTCTGGGCAAGCTCGTTCCACCGTAGATCTCATACCTGCCTCTGGGCTGGATTGAGGTCAAGAGTGAGCCCATTGTCAATAAAGAAAAAAAATCATAAGACGGGCCTAGTAACTGAAAAAACTGAAGTAAAATTATGAAAAGCTCTGCAAAGCTACGAAATATGCAGTTAAAGCAAGTTGGGTGAACTGGAAGAACTGCTGCTGGACTCCTTCAACGAAAACTGGTTCTTAGCAGTTTTAAATAGAGAGAAGTGGAAAGAGGGAGATGCGCTTTAGCCCTGCAATGGCACATCCAAACAAAGCAAGTTGAGAAAATATCGTGACTAGGAAACTAAGCTAGTTCATCAACTTCTTCTCCTTAGCGTGTCGATGGCAATCTAAATGGAGTCTACCCTAAATTCGGCTACGTGTTTGGCGCCATCACTGGCGTCCATCAGTTCCTGTAACGTGCAGCTGACAGGACATGATATTAAGTGCACCGCATTTCATCAACATCACAGTTCCTCAACTAGACTAGACCATTGTGTGATGACCAAAGATACATTATTAATATTATGAAATAACGTTCATAAAGTTAGAGAGAATCTAATTAGCGACCCTAAACCCAAAAATAAACACTACCTGTCTTTATTATACCTACATGGAGTCGTCAGTTGCAAAAAGTTTTCCTGAAAATGATTCTAGACTAGATTAATTTCTAGACTCACTGAACCTTCCTTCCGCTAACATCTCACCCCTCAAACAAAACGACTAACACCGATCCATGTCTCATTTAAATAATTATTCTATCGGTTTACACATCACTTTCTCACGAACTTGTCTTAGAAACTCTTTTATCTCACCATCTTGTCTATGCCGTTCCCATAGACAACAAAGCAGGAACCCCATCAACCAAAAACAACCGGTTCCTTTTTGTTTTTTGAAGATAGAAACAAAAAAATGGCGACATTATTAGTACCGTTGTACACCTATTGAATTGAAATGTTGATTTGCATAAATTAAGGGGTCAAATGGATCCTGTATGGTTTTTTGCAGGGTTAAGTGCGACGGATTGATGAAAGAGTTCCAGTGTTGTGTTTCAACTGGTTTTGAAGGGTTATGATATTTGTTAGATTTTTTTAGGTGAGCTATTGAAGATGTATGGGTTTTAAAAAGGTGTGTAAAGGGTTGAACATTGTGATGTTGCTGATAAGGTGACATTTTAAATCCTGGTGCAAGCGATGCTTCAAATTATTATTATGATCAATTCTAAATATGATCTCGTCGTGGGGGTGTCAAAATGATTCCATTATTTTTGGGATTTCATCTTGATAACTGTAGCCAATTTGTCATCACGGATTGTCGGTGTTTAATTGAATTGATGACTGATTATCTACGTATCCCTACATCCTTATAAAGAATAAAATATTAATTTAGAACGGTTTTCTGACTTAGTGTCGTTGTTTTGGACTAAAAGGCCAATTCACGTAATTAAAAACGTTCAAAATCTAGTCGCAATGTCATTTCCGCGACAATCAATGTCAAAAACATGTATGGAAGTTATAGGTATTTTTGACAGATTGAGACTGAGATCAGACTGCGAACGTTCTTAAAATTACGAGAATTGCCTCAAGCCTTGCCTTCAGTTCCAAGATATATTTTTTTCAAAGTCAATCTTAAAGTTTTCATTTGTGAAACATAATTAAGTATGTGGGTGTAAAACAGGTGTTCTGAATAAAATATGTTTACGTACACCATTTTTTGCCGCTGACGGCGTAGCTACTATTTCTTTAAAAAATGAGCAAATATCTCATAAACTAAAAAAATAAGACTGACTGAGAATTGAAACAAAATACCCTCCTAAATAAAACTAACATTATTCATTTGACAAATAATAATTACCTATTACTATCCAATTAAAAATCAATCATGAAAATATCCGTTCTACGTTAAAAATTGGTCCTAAATATAAAATTGGACTAGCATCGGAAGGGTTGTTCGAATAAAAAGTCGTGGGGGTCATAACGACCGCCCGCGCACGCACCGCGACCTATTTTTAATCATTTTTGGAAGAAACTGTGAAGGGTTAAGATTGGATAGTATGGAAATGGCTCTGTTATTTTGTGGATTTTTTTTTTTTTTGTAATAGCATCGCAAAAGTTAGCACAGTCTACTACTAAGGTAAGCTTAGATTAAAGTACATTTTTTGGCTATTCAAAATTTTTTTTGTGCCCATTTTCGTTTTTATAATACAATAAACGAATAATATTTGTACAATATCATAAAAATGTATGTTACATAATATAATGATCAATCAATCAATTTTGTTTACCAAGCGAGACACTCCTATTGTAGGTAGGTATAAACTCGATGTGACATAGAATGCAGCAGTAGCATTCGCCACCTTATTGGGTTAAATCTATGTTCAACACTAAAAGTACCTTCAGGCTATACCTAATAATAAAGAAATATTGGGCCTATTTTAGAAGGTAAATCTAAACTCCACGATACGCCTCGCATTGTGAGGAGGTTCCTGTCTCTTAATAAAATGTGTGAAAAAGAAGAATTAACGAAAATAATATTAATAAAAATGATGCCGTCTCCACACTTCTCCAGTCACGAAAACATTATTGATGCGAGTATTCCGTGACAAGTGTACCGTACGAACAATGGCAAGTGTGTCTGTTTGTGTGATCGATAACTACGAAACGAAATGCGTAGTTTTCTAACAAATATTCAGGTCGTATTTTTTATGGAATACTTTATTGGATTGGACTCGAATGGTTTTTGGGTTGAAGGGCAAGAAATGTCAAATATTGAAGCGCTAGAAATAGATAGGCAGACAAGGTAATATCAATAAGCATTTTTTTTAAATTGCAATATGGGTCTGCTCTTGACCTTGACCATGTCTGGTGGAAAGCAATGGATGAGGTCTATGATGGAATGAGCGTGCCCAGATAATGCCTGTTCATTCTTGCTTTGAAGGGTTAAATGTGCATAAATCAATCACCAGTCTTTCACGACAATGTGAATTTAATAATAAAACATACCTATGTGTTATTAACAGAAAACGCACAACCTTTACTGCTACCCATACCAGAAATCTAAAATTTGAAAATTGCAGTGATCGTAGATAAGCAAATTAAAGTCAATAGCAAATTATAGTCTGGGAAGTATGAGAGTATGGTGGCCCAGAGGGCAACTTGTAGTTGTGTTGGGTTGTGGGTTCGAGCTCAGGCAGTCACCCATGTAAATAATATACTTTGCTTAAATAATTTCAGGGGACCTATTTCTTTGAGCATGGCAAAGAAACATTTTATTTAGAAAAATAGAAATTTGACAATTTCAGTTCGACTGTTGTGAAATCCGCCAGAAAGTTGGACTGGAAATCTTCCTATCGCCAACATAGGAAAATGCTACGACAACGATGTAGGAGGAAATTCCTAAGACGGAATTAGATCTATTTAAAGCAATGCACGTGTTCAATTTAATTGAAGAAATGGGTTACAGCGATAGGTGACAGGCTGGCAACGTGATTGTTGTGTACTCTCTATTTTGAACTTTAACCATGTATGAGATATGTACTATGCATAGGTACCTAAAGTATATTCAAATGTATGTTTCAAAATTGATGTTATTTCAAGTTAAACAAATATAAACTTTATTTTAATGGTACCTAATGTAGTTGATTTCAGAGTGACTATATTGAAAAATTTATAAAGATGTTTGAAGTTGTAGCGTAAACTGAACTTTATTGTGTAGGAATTAAAGTTATTTTTCCATAAACTCATACTTATTTACATTTTTGGCAAATAAATCGCGAACGCAGATTACTTTGATAATTTTCCATCAACATGGTTGAAGGAAAAGTTTGTTTTGTACAAAAAAGCTATGACTGTAAAAAAAGTAATTATGAGAACCAAAGGGTACTAAAAACAAAATAAAAAAATAGCAAAAGCAATGAGCAAATAAAATACAGATAATTATAGCTAGAATAAGGAATAATTAAAATACAAATACCTAATCATATAAACTGGTAATGTTTCCGTAAACACACACTAACTATATCAAAGAAAAAAAAGCCTTTATCAAATAAAAATTAAACTAAACAGGATACATAAAAAACAACACCCCTCAAATAGACCGCTAAACAATTACAGAAGTATCAATCTAAAATAAAAAAGAAAAAAAAATGCCCAAAAAAAGACCGACCCTGCCCAAACATAGCGTGTCAAATCCCACAGTTTACTAAACGGTAGCCCTCTAAAAAAATGCCCACGTGTTAATACTGGCACGTTTGTAAAAAAAATGGTAAAAAAAAAACGCCCCTCGTATCCGTCGACCAATAAAAAGTTGAAAAAAATATGTTTAAACGGCTTTTAGAAAAAAAATAAGTTAATTGGTGGCAAGCGTGCCGCCTTTTTTCCTATTGAGGGTTTTTTACGCTCGTGGGGTGCATTTTTTGTCCCTATTATGAGTGTGATGCTGTCAAATTGTATTAGAATTATAATTTGTATGCGTTTAACGCTGCATAATTTTGTTAATAATAGACTGTGTAACGTAGCATGGTTTTTATTGAAGGATTATTATTTTATCTTCGTTTTACAGTTTTGAAAAAAAGTAGTATAGTTTTTGAAAATGTTAAGCCATTGTAAATGAATTCTATTCGAGAATTAAAACAGGGTTCAAGGTTTTTATGCAAAATTATTAATGATTCTAAAAACATTTTATCACGTAGTTTGTTTCCGATGACCTTTAATGTCATAAGAAAAACTAATAAGACAATCATTTACAAAAGCGACATCTAACGGGGAATAGATAAAAACGCGAATATTCTAATTAGATAACATAATTAAAATTTCATTACAATAAACCTAACTATTGAAAAAATAACTTATTTTTTTGACACAAAGAGATCTTTACAAAAAAAAAAAAATCGTATCCCAAGTTTTAAGTTTTCAATAAAATTCTAATTAGAAAAAATCATGAAGTTTCAACCTAGTCAAATTCGGAAGAAGATTTTTTTCTTGTAATTTTTCTAGTAGGTGCCGCCTACTTAATACTTACCGAGTTTAAAAATGGTTCACTTTTTTGTGAAAGACGTCAAAAATACCACGTTTCATAGTCACGAAACCTTCCATACTATTCTAGAAAAACACTTCAAGAACGTAAAAAAAAACACTCGAACTCGGAACCAGAAAAAAAAGAAAAAAATGTAAAAAACGTCACTATTATGTAAGAATGGAAAATTTTTACCTCGCCAGTATGAAAAAACAACCGCCCTGCACTGCGTCAACTTATAAAATTTCCATTTAAAACACGCAGCATTATTATCTTTTTTCTAACGAAAAAAATGCATTTTAAACTTGCACTTAGATAACGTAAAAACCCTTTTCGTTTATTCTATTTTGAACTCAATTTTAAGGGGAGTAAAAGCGAATTTCAGTTGGGTTTGTTTCTGCGTTACGTCATTTTGGTTTGAGTTTTGTGTTCCTTGGTCTACTTTATTGGTTAGTGATGTGACTTCATTACTTTAAGATTTAGTCAAGATTTTGTTAAAAGCTATGATTCAGGGTAGGTGACAGCAGAAAGGCAAACCTATTCTATTGTACTTATATTTTTAATAAGGCAAGCAAAGCCGATGTCAACCATTCTGTCAATGTCTTTGAACACAATATCTTACATACATACATAAACTCACATCGTTAGGTTCAAGGTTGATTGGGAAAGTTTGACAGTTTCGGGTAGCTTGATGTGCTGGCGTCTGTACATACATCAGAGGGGTAATTCTCGTAATTTTAAGAACGTTCACATTTTTTTTTTTGGAACGTTCATATGACTTTAATTGGCCTTCAGTTTAAAGTTTACCTTATCAGAAAAAAAAAATCATATAAATTCTGACTCAGATCATAAAATAAGATTTCCAAATCAGCGAAAATTACGCCTGTAGGATTATTACAAGAATTTAAATGTTTTTTTTTTTCTGAAAAATTAGACTTTAAACATCAAGGCCAATTCTCGTAATTTAAAACGTTCAAAATCTAGTCGCAGTCTCATCTCGGCGACAAACAAATGTCAAAAACTTGTCAAAATGTAGGGAAATTAGATGTAATTTTTGACAGTTTGAGACTGAGATCAGACTGTGAACGTTTTTAAAATTACGAGAAGTGACCTTCAGGTCATACACGCATGCCGGTTCCGAGTACGATGCACCTGACCTTTCTGAAGAACATCACCAATAAGGGTCAACAACAATGTAGATCTTATAGATTAAATCTTTTACTACCCTCTTCTTATCTATTTTTCCAACTTGTCATTCTCCAAACGCCAACAATCTATAACTGACGGTACCTAGAAAGTCGTTACTCAAATGACATAAAAATAAACTTGATTTGTCAAAAAAGACTCCTGATTTGTTTAATAAAAGAGTTTTTATACGATTACAATAATGAAATTGTAAGGTAAAATCCCCAATGCTTATGGTAAACGAAAATGAATAGAAAACTTTGGAATCAGCACTACACAAGCATATTGAACTGCGCCATTAAATTCAGTCTGCGAGATTGTATAGAATGACAGACAGCTGTGCTGCTGAGGACTTTGTTGCGCCACTTTTACTTCTCCGTTAAAGCACTCGGAAGTGACGAAGGGCGGGCGATTTTGACGTTTAAATAGTATTGATGCTCAGAATAGTTTGAATACATGACTTTTTATTCTTATTTTAAATGTCAGTGGCCATTTTGAAGTCCAACATTTGATTTGTTACTAAGATGGCAAATTAAAAGACAACACTTTTTACCTTGAAAAGTGCATTGTAGGTAAATCAATAGAAACCAATAAATGAAGAAGGAACAAGAAAAAAAAGCATGTAAGCTCCATTTTTATACGTTTTATTGACCCCTATGTCACTCAATAAAAGAACATCTCCCTAATTGTCTTGATCATAATCAGTTGTTTCATCCAATTACGTTTTATTTTTATTTATTATCTTTATTAAAGCTGATCCAATTACTTTAGCCAGAAGTGGGACATTTGGAGGGCTATGGGTTATGGGTTTTCTTATTTATTTATCTTCTAGTTGTGAACTGCATCATCATCCTATAATGTTCCCACTGCTGGGACACAGGCCTCCTCTCTGTGCAATGGAGTAGGCCGTAATACATCACGTAGGTCCAGTGTGGGTTGGATGTCATATGTCTTGTAATTTTCGGTTCTAGAACATGCCGGTTTCCTCATGTGTTACTTCACCATTTTGAGAGCAGTGGTGATAAAATAAATTACACAACGTACTGCCTGTCTTGGTTCGAACCCACGACCGTACCCCGTTTCATAAGTCGTGGCCGATACCACAGGGCCACCCACCACTGATGTGGACTGGATCAGGCTAATTTGCCAGATAAATAATTTAGCTTTTCATAACTTCTAGTTGACTATAATAATCTTCTATTAAAGTAGCATGGCATATGACATCATCAAAATTAATTAAACTGAGTCGATCGATTGTCTTTAGTTTAAGTCAATCTCGATTCAGATTGCACATGCACATCACTATTTGCGCTAGTGTGCACGTTATCTCAACGTGCAGTTGATAAAATTTTGAAAAATCCACAACTTTTCCGCGATAACCCCGCCCCGTTGCAAGGAAAAAAAGCTCTAGTGTTGTATTCATAGTCGAGCCATAGAAGACCTACTTTTTATCTTCAGTTCAGTTCAGTGTTGATTCAAACTCAAATTCAAAGCATTCATTTCAATAAAACTACTTACCTACAGGCATTATAGAATTGTCATGTAGTTGGGCAATCAGAAAGATGAAGCTAGTTGCCCATTCCAAAGCGTAGTAGGTTCCTATGGGGATGAACGGGCAAGAAACTCCACGGACACTATTTTAAATGATTTTTTTTATTAAGTATTAAAAAACTGTTACATCCGACCTCAGGACGTAGAAAAGAATATTGAAGGAAGTGTTATGTAAGAGTAAGATATAATGTGAATAAGTCACAAAATTATACATCCGGAAAATAGACAAAATGTAGAGTAAAGACGATAATACAGTACTGACATTGGAGCCGATTCCCTTGTTCACAAACTAAACTAAATTGAACTTCAGTGCATCTTCTTCTTTCTATTTCATTATGAAAAGGACAGAAGATAAATATTAGTTTAGACCTGTCAAATTAGTCAGCACCTGACGTAAATTGACGTATTTTTAGTCGCCATGTTTTTAATCACGTCTAAACTGTCCATGGAGTACCTTAATTTGACAGGACTAAACTAATATTTATCTTCCGTTCTTTTCTTAATGAAATACAAAGCAAAAGATGCACTGAACTTAAATTTAGTTTAGTTTATGAATAAGGGAATTGGCGCCCTTGAGGATCACAGGCAGTACTAACTAAAACTTATTATGAGGTTTACCAACATGTGAAAAAAATATGAAAAACCGGGCATCAGTCACTCGTGTCAACATAGTATACTTGATAAAATATTGCGCTGTACACTTAAACAAGTAAACTAGACAAATAACCTCGTGCAAACATCGTCATACACAATCACAGCCATCTTAACCAATCCTAAAACGCAAGAATACGCCAAGCAAACAAGAAAACACTACGTGTCAGACCCATACATACATACAGGCAACTAGAACCTACACCATGAATACAAAAAATCTGCCTAGTGTTTTACCAACTATGTTGGTGTCGGTTTCCAGTCTAACCGGATGCGGCTGAATACCAGTCCATGTAACAATGGAACGACTACCTTTCTGACCTTCATAACCCAATTACTGGGTAACGCGATACCCCTTGGTAAGACTATCAGTCAGGTTATCAGACTTTTGACTACCCGTAACAACTGTCAAAGATCTACGTGTGACAGCCGGGACCAATGGCTTAACGTGCTATTCTACGCACGGAGTGGTTTCTATATCTAATGTATGGTCACCCATCCACGAACCAATCACGGGAAATTTAACTTTTAATCGAACCGTGCGGCTGTCATTATTTAGCCATACATACATACATATAAGCAACCAGAACCCACACTATGAATACGGCACATCTTATAAATAACCATGTTATCTTTGAATAAGTACAAGTTGCGTGTATGTTGCAATCATAGAGCTCTTTGTGTGGATGTAGATAAAGAACCACTTCTATTCGCACAACGATGAGAAACGCACGTCTACGCAGAAACTATTTGAAGTATGCAGAAGTAAGTATGGCCCATATTTTTTACTGTAGAGGATAATTTATCATCTCATCGTTCTCCAGCGGGGTAAATTGCATAACACACAAACAGTAGCGATGACTTTAATTTTTTGACAGTTCAACAATGTTCATTGCGTTATTTATATAGTTGAGTAGACAAGTTTTTCGAACATTATTAAGCAGTGGTTTAGCAATATCCTTCACATTTATTCAGATTGTAGATTATTGATCGTGTGTTAGGCAATTAGGGTACTGGAGAGTGATAGAATCATTAATTTGTCATCCAAAAAACACACCGTATACATTTCTGTGTTTTGTAAAAAGCGACTGAGTGAAAGAGTTGGTTTGATGTGTGAATTGCATGAATCTTTGTTTGTTTAAAGACTGTGATAATCTGTGAGAGAGAAAATGTAAAAGGTTTAAATATAATAAAGTGAAAATGTAGCTGTTTGATTCACTTTCATACTAACGTGGCACACAGAATTCATAATTGTTAAAATATTATCTTTCTTGTAAAGACTAAACACTAATGCAAAATGATTGTCTTACCAACATAGTAAAATATCAGATTATGTCATATCAATATGTATCAGTGTGTACATAAATAATGAAATAAATACAAGAGCATTTATTTAATAGTAGCATTATTAGTTGTTTTTTAAAATAAACTACAAATTATTGAAATAAAAATATAATATCCTATACTAACTAAAACTATTAAAAAACTAAAATATTGCGTCGAAATATTCCTCGACATCGCTGTCGACGTGGAGGAATTTTTCAAAATTTTTCAAAATTGATTGTGATATTTAGTTATAGTTTACTTGCAGTGTCTGACGAGGACACATATAAACTTCAACCCCTCGTTTGACCAGCTCCAGTCTCTTTTCGATTGTTTGTTTATATTGAAAATGGCTAGCAAATTGGTATGTTTCTATTTACAGTTGTTTGCGCTGAACATCTCCATACTCCAAGAACTCGGGATCAAACAACGTCTTTCCAAAGGCTAAAGAAACGATGGATGGACCGTGTGAAAGATGATATGGGTCGAAAGCGGGTGACATTCAAGATGACGACTAATAGAGAAGTATGGAAGAAAAAGACATGTTGCTTTGACCTCAAATAAATTGCGATAAGGGCAGGAGAATCCTGCCAGGGTAGCGGGATCGTCCGAAAGGGTTACCGCTGCCCTGGAACATAAAGGGCTAAGGAAGGAACACGGGTGGGTTTTAGTCAGTAAGAGTCTGACACTCCCTTCTGCTCCACCCAGAGCGGGAGGAGTCATTTGATTTCCCACCCTGAAAAAAAAAAAAAAAAAAAGAATGGGCAGGAGAATGATGGTGACAAGGCAGACATATAGTACACGTCAGTCTACCTGATCTTGACCTTGATTTGATCTTGAGCTGGCCTAGCGTAGCACGGAGTTTCAATAGAAGAAGAGTCTAGCTTATACTGGTTTTGTTCCTACATACGTGGGGCCTACAGTACTACATGCATACGCGTTCTTCCCAAGGGGGTAGGCAGAAACTATAGAACGTTACCTGCTACGGTCCTTACACACTCCTTTTGCCTTGTTTACGTTCGTATATCAGAAGGGCAATTCCCGTAATAAAAACGTTCAAAATCTAGTCCCAATTTTACCTCAGCAACAATCGAAATCGAAAATTAGAGGTATTTTGAAAGATTGAGACTAAAGACCGATTTTTGATCCGTAGTTAAACTCAACCAATTGTTAAAAATAGTAACTAATGGTTAATTTTTTTTAAAAATGTGTGTTTTTTTTATTAATTTTTAGTTTATCTAATGATATAATATCATTGCTAATGGTCAAATATTAACTATTAGTTAAAAAAAATAACCATTAGATAAACTAAAAATTTATCAAAAAACACGTTTTGCAAAAATTTAACCATTAGCTACCATCTTTAACCATTGGTTGAGTTTAACTAGGGATTAAAAAATCGGCCCTTAGAACTGTAAACGTTCTTAAAATTACGAAAATTGCCCTTCTGGTCATACACGTACGCTGGTTGCTAGTATATGGCCTACCGTAGGTACGGTCAGCAACAAAAGTCGGTTAACACTTCAGTTATTTAAATCTTAAATACTGAGCAAAATATTCTTAAAAAACATGTAGTAATAGAATATTTAAGAATAATTAACTCTTTGCTATTACATGAAATAGTGAAAATCAATGTATCGCATCATTTAGTATCCATTTAGATGATTTGTAAAAGTAAGTGTTAATTGACTTTTGTTGCTGACTGTACTATGTAGGAGTATTTATTTGTCGTTGACACACAGTATAATAGTAATACGTTTAGATATGTCTTTCTTTAAGCCTCGTAAAAGATGACGAGCATTACTGTGAAGTCACTATCGTTTTCAACATTTCCTGTTGCTAAATGTTTTCGCACAAATATTATTTTCTTTCACTTTTTATATGATATCTTCTTTAAGCGCACTTTGCGCTTTTTGTGAAAAGTAAATGAAACTGAACCGTCACGCTTCGGTTGGTGACGCTGAATCGGGTATACTCGGCTCCAGTCGGTGACGCTGGACCGCGTACAATCGTAAGTTTTTTTTAAAATTAATTCTTTTTTTGTAATTGACAGATTGACTTTTTAAAGACATGCTGAGCAAGAGCTGTCTGAGGTTCAGTCACTTGAAGACGATAATTCTGAGGTTCCTAGGGATGTAGCTGTATCTACATACGTAGATGTTACATTATTATAAGATCTATAATCATTATACATGCCATAGTTCCCCATATGTATAGATACAGATTTTCTAACTCATTTTATTAGAATACTAGCTACTAAATTACTTGTACCTCCGACCCACCCCGTCACATCACTCGCGACATTACGGCTATTAAGGGCTATAGCGTAATGTTAAATAGCCTATAGCCTTCCTCAAGAATTGGGCTATCAAATGCAAAAAGATTTTTTTAAATCCGACTGGTAGTTCTAGAGATAATTGCGTTCAAACAAACAAAGTCTTCAGCTTTATGATTCGTATGTATAGATTATGCCTAGCTACGTGCCTTGAACCTGCAACCTTTTTTAGTTCTAAGCCAAAGTAAAGTTGCCGACAAACCAATCGTTTTGTGGTCGTGGTTGATCTTGTGGTTATAAGTTGAGCGAGCCTAATCTTTTAAACTTAGACTATTATCTAATTTAGTAGTGACTTGCATTTCTTGAGGTTCATTTACATGCCTTATGGGGAATATCTTATAGAATTTTATAAAAAGGATCATTATTATTATCTCTTATCATAAATAAAATATAAGAATTTTACAGCATTGACGCGCAAACTGTAAACATGAATACGATTATTTAAAAAAAAAAATGCTGTTCAGTACGATTCGACCGCGTATTGCACTTTTCTTTGAAACAGCAAAATTTTTCTCGCTAAGCGATGTACAATTTCTACGCTAGGGGATCTAGAATCATGTACTGAATTCATGGTTACAGTTTGCGCGTCTTTGTCGCTGTCATCCTGTAGGTATATTATCCCAAAGATATTATTTTTTCATTATGTCTATCATTCTATATGATCATAAATATAATATGATAGTGTCAAAATGACCCACAGAGGGAGTCTTTAGTAAAATATTGGTTTAACCGTGTTTGTTTATTTGTAACCGAATGTGACAGTTTATTTCTTAAGTGTTGAATTTTACAATTCTGCTTATCATGTTCCAGGGTAAGCTGATGAATGGCACCTTTAAAAAGTCATAGTCATTGCCAGAGCTTTGATGATGCTCATCAATGAAAGGATGTCAGCAATTCCTTGAAACTTCCTTCTTTGGAGCTCTCGGCGGTTTTTTCAATTGGACCCTTTGTCAAAGCTGGTAAGTAACTATTTTAGATGAACGTTTTAAAGAACATACATAACATCACGCCTGTATTTCCATGTTACCATAACACAAGCATTAGGTTGCTTAGCTTGGGAGTACATGGCGCTGTGTGAAATGTCCAGGGATAATATTATTATTTCCTAAAAAAAAAAAAAAAAAAAAAAAAAAAGGGTTAGGCAGAAGTGTACCTGTACTACAACACCCACATTTCGCTAGTTATGTTTAAGTCCCATGTGATAGGGGGCGAGCCTATAGCCATCAACCGCGCACAGCATGGCCGCTACTAAGAAATTCCAGATGGAAAAATCCAATAACATTTTGCCCGACCTGGGAATCGAACCCCACGCTCAACAGTCGCGCTTGGAACCACGAGACCAACGGGGCAGTTAATACTTGGTGAAAATACCTACCAGTTTGTATTACTACAATGTAGTAGTATCTAGGCAATGCAGGAGACTGTGGTTGTACTCTTATAAGATTTTAGCAAGTGTTGTATAAAATTATTGTAATATTTTATCGATAGTTTTATGTAATATTTTCAAACTTGAAGCTTAGGAAGCTTTTAATTAATCATCTAGTGTTTAGAATAAGAATATGAATGATGCAAGTATTTTTGTAATAAAGATCGATTTCATATTTAAGATCTTAGAGCGGCCACAATAAGTTCGATGCCGACTTTTTTGGAGCAGACTCAGTAAATGACTTGCTAAGGTAATTTTTCCAAAAAATATAATACCTTATTTTTACATCAAAGAAAAAAGTAAAAAAAAAATTAAATATATTCATAAAATCATCGATATTTTTTAATCATAAACTAAAGTTTTCAGAACTTTTCTGTGAACCTCATAAATCTGTTATATTTAATTACATCCATCTACACATTTCAGAATCAAACGCAGCCAGCCTACCAACACAGCACAAGAATGCCGAAGCACTAATTAGAAAAAAGCCCGCCATAGCTAAAACAGCAATCCAATTAGACAAAATCTCGATGGAGATAAATTTATCGATATCGATATTCCAATTACCCCACACTAGAGGTCGCTAACGGCAAAGTGTGTTGCGCCGGCGCACTAGAGATAAATCTTTTTACTGCACACTTCGATTAGAAAATTCCTTTATTAATTGACTGGCTTAATTAAAGCGTTTTCTAAGGTTTCTTCCTTGTTTTAAAATTATGATAGGAGTTTTAGTTGATTATTATAATACGAGTATTATGGAGTTTCTCATCTGCATCCTTAGGCATAGTAGATTAAATTGTAATCTTCAGTTTTATCATAATTATTATCAGACCTTTTTAACATGGACCTCCCAACAAATGGTCAGTATAGAACCATTTCGTTTGCCAAGTGTGGTGATCATGGCAATCCATGATCACCACAGTTAGCAAATGAATTAGTGTTCGCAGACATTCGCAGGAATGTTGTTAGCTGACAGCAAGGACTCTACTGCTCATCCAGTGGAGTAATTGCGTAACACACTAACAGTGGGCATGGCTTTCAATTTGAGAGTTCAACAACATTCATTGCGTTATTTACGCTGTTGAGCAGACAGATTTTTCGAATATATGAAGCAATGGATTAGCAATATCCTTCAATAACATTCAGATTGTTATTGATAGTATGTTACGTAATTAAGGTACTGTTGATGTTATCGTTTCCTACCATAGTGTCAGTCATACAATGAATAAGGAAATACAAACTTCTGGATGAAAACCAAAATAAGCGAAATAACAGCAAGGAACTAGTCTCATTGGATAGGCAACCATTTCCCGTAACATATTAAGGTTAGGACCCTTATGTTGTAATGTTGTTGTTGGCATTTCAATAAATAAATAAATGTTTAGGAAATATTGATGAAGAGCCTCTGGTTATATTTCAGATTTTTGAGCGCCAACAATGAGTCCGATGCATAACTTTGTGGGAAGCAGTCTTAGTAACTGATTTGAAAGGAAAAAAAAAAATAAATGTGACTAGTACAGGGAACTCACAAATTAAATTAAACACAATGATAAAAAAAGAACACAATTATATAAAAAGAAAGTAAAAAAAAACCGAAAGTCCCGTACAAGGCCAAAAAGCTCGATCTCAGCATGATGCTGCGACATTTAAAAATAAGTGTCGCAGTGCTGGTATTTTCTAGGCTATATTTTCCAAAAAATATAAATCATTATTTTTATATTAAAAAAAAATGTGAGGGTCACAAAGAGGAGGTCTGGGTTCCAGCAGAAGGAGCATTATAGGTTGATTATGTTGAAGAGATGCTGCAGTGATCCTGCACCCGAATTGCATAACACACTATTAATCCCAATCTGAAACATTTTGAAGGATATTGCTAATCCATTGCAGACAGACCTCATTGCGTTTTTTACAGACAAATTTTTCGAACGTATGTAACGTTCGAAAAATTTGCCTGTAAATAACGCAATGAATGTTATTGAACTGTCAACATGGCATTGCTACTGGTAGTGTTACGCAATTCCCTGTGCCCTGTGAGACTTAATAAAAATAGTTAAGTAGGTATGTAATAAAACAGTGAAACTAACTTCATTCCGGAAGCAATAAGCCTTTGCCTCACTCAGTCATTTACAAGGTATGGCCGCACTTAATGTTAAGATGGAAAATTAAATTCTAATTAATAAACTCAAAATACCGCACTCAGTTTTATGATGACTCTTCCCATGCTAAAGAAAACATATTTTTTAAGACGAACCTTTCCGAGAAGCAGCGAACGACTGTTTACAGCCACTAATAAATAGTCTAGGCTCTCGTAACATAAAAAATAAATTGCCAACAAACCTAACATTAGATTCCAAAAGGGCCCCATAAACTGTACCGTATTAGAAAACAGATTAAGATAAAACTAAGAAAAATAAATCAACTGCCCACGCGCCTCGCGACCTAGCACAACGAACACACACAGCGGGAAAAGGACGAAAAAAAAAGACAGAGCAAGACAAAAAAATCGCAAAAGCGACGCGAATATATCCGAGGCGAATGACCTGCGAAAAATAAGACGAAAACGAACTCCCGCGCACATGTGCGTTCGGCCATTTTTTTGTTTCTGTCCCTTTCTTACGCCAAAAAAGGTAGGCGTGTGTCCGGGTGGGAGAGAGAGGGCAGATAAAAGAAAGCGCGCGGAAAGAGTTGGCGGTCGTTCGCGCTCCGGTTTAGTTCCGAACATTGCCGCTAGGTGCGCCAGTGCAGCGGGAAAATTTCTTCCTGTTTTGAGTTTGCGCGTTCCTTTTTTGAGGAACTTTAGCTGCGCGTGAGTTTGTGATTATTTTTTAGTTATGAATCATAATTTATTTTATGTTTCAAAATATTTTGATCATTCGATCTCTGGCTTTCTAATAGCATGATTAATAAAACATTTAAAAAAATACATTACTTATAGGTTCATATGTAAGACAAAGGGTAGGCAATGATACATTTTCCTTAAAACAACTGATGTTTCCTTTACGAATTTTATGTACGATCTTTTCAAAAGTAATGATCAAATAATAATTTTAGTCATGAAAATAGAGGGTCTACCTCTCTTCATAAATCCCCGTCTAACAAAATCTAACAAATATCTAATGCCCACTGCAAGTGCTACGGGATAGTTTAATAGACACTTAAATAGCCCATTCCTTCCTGTTTGGTAGGTACTGTTTCACCCGACTACGCAAATTCAGTCAAGAAGTTATGACTTCTAAATTTACGTAGTCGAGTAAAACAGGAAAAAAGGCGTACTGATTTGCTCAAAAATGATCATAATTTTCAAGAACGGAAATTGATTAGGCATGAATAAGTATGAAGGGCTATTATGCTATGAATATAGCTGTAATAACATAACATAACATCACACCTGTAATTCTGAAGGGTTAGGCAGAGTTGTACCTATAAAATTAAACCGCCGAAAAATTGAAAAGCAAAAAATAATAAACCTTTTTTATCTAACCTTAATAACTAAGTTCTTAAACCTAAGTATAGAAAGGAAGTATACCTGAGTAACTTTGAGTCGTTTTTTTTGTTAAAAAGTTTTTATTTTATAATTTTTCGTGGCTATAATCTACTAATTGTTTGCAGGGCAGGCATATGTGGCACTGAGTAGAATAATAATACACAACTCAGCATTCAAATCTGTGAGTGAACACTAAATCACCCCTATTTTCCCACCCCTAGGGTTGGAATTTTTTTCCAAATTTATGTGGGACCAACTTTGGAGTATACCCTTTCCAATAAAAAAAGAATGATCAAAATCGGACTATTCTGTAAAAAGTTATGCGTGGCCATACATTAAAAAAAAATGAAAAAAAATATACGCGTCGACTTGAGAAACTCCTCGGTTTTTTTTTCGTCGTTTAAAAAGTACACCCACATTTTGCCAGTACATTTTAAGTTCCATGAAATAGGGGGCGAGCCTATTATCATCAACCGGCACAAATCCAAACTCCGTACTGGTACTGAGAAATTCCTGATGGAAAAATCCAATAACACTGCCCGACCTGCATCCTAATTGCGTAACACACAATCTAAATAATTTTGAAGGATATTGCAAATCCATTGCTTCATATATAATACATACTTACATATATAACAAAAACATATATGTACTTTTAGGAACAACCTGTATCCATTCAAAAACCCTCCACCACTTTTGTTTTAAGGATGGACGGCCGGATTGGTCACTGATGTGCGCTGGTTAGTATTAGATAATAGTATTTCGCTTATACCCGTTGTAATTTTATTTTGTTGTTGTTACTTTTTACCTAAGTACCTACTTAAGTGGTTAAATTCTCTAAATTATGTAGTCGATGATTTTGGTGCACGGTAAAACTCTAATGAGTTTATGTTGGCACCAACTTAAATGTATATAACGTATGTGTACTACTGAATAAATAAATAAATATGTTCGAAAAATTTGTCTGCTCAACAAAGTAAATAACGCAATGAATGTTGTTGAACTGTCAATTTTTAATGCCATTGCTACTGATAGTGTGTTACGCAATTACCCCGCTGGGAATTGAACCCAGGACCTCATGCTCAGTAATAGCGCCTGCGACCACAAGGCCAGCGAGGCATTCGATACTTTTCAATTGTTATCTCAAGGTATGTCTAATGTTGAGTAATCTTATTAAAACCTAAGTGCTCCAGTTTACTTTTTAAGGCATTAACCTTTATGACAAGTAGTTACCAACGTTGTACAGACCCCAGCACATCAAGCTACTACAATCTGTCAAACTTCTTTAATAGATTTTCAACTTTATCGCTAAAGCATTAGGTCCAAGGTTGATTGGGAAAATTTGACAGTTTCGAGTAACTTGGCCTGCTGGCGTCTGTACCTTAGTAACTAACGTTTGCGGTATAATAGTAGGTTTACCATACCTACTCTTGAACCGTATATTGATTTATCTAAACGTGTTTGGACAAAAAATGATAAACACTTTTACATCCTTAAAAGCGATATTTAAGAAGAACTATTGCAAGTTTTACTCAGCACACTTGGAGAATGAGAGCCAGTCCAACAAAAGAAGTGTACAATTTTTACCGTCACGTATTTTTTCTCACGCGTGATGAAAAGCAATGGATCAGGTTTATGATAGAACGAGCGTGCCCAAAAGATGCCTATTTACTCTTGCTTTGAATGTGGGTACAGTGTGCGTGTATCTTTTATTCTTAGTTGCTCTAAAACGTTATTAATTTATTTAATCATTTCCTTTATAAGAGTATAAAAATATAGTGAGGTTTAATTTTAAAATACAAGTGGGTCAAGGTATTCCACTAACGTTTAATACAGACAACAGATGGGACGCGTGAAAGACAAGAGTGCAACTGCCGAAAAACTCACCGTAGTTAAAATCTTTTTTAGGTCAAGATAGAGGCTTTATTTCAGTACCTACTTATAACTAGTGCCTTGTTCTGCTTTTAGAACTATTACAAGTTTTGGAAAGGATATTTTATTAGGCCGATTTTTATTATATTACATTTCTGTTGTCTCTGGTGTTTCTGTTCTTTAGGTATATAAAAAGATTTAATCGAGGCAAACAACAGGGGGAAGAGTGGCTCTAGTGACCCGAAAAGATTTAGTTGGTCTTATTGACACGAAGAGAAAGACCATGAATGAAACTCCCGAGGAAAGAATTTCACCCTCTTTGAAAAATCACCATCATCATCATTACAGGAATCGCCCGCTACTGGGCATAAGCTTCCTCTTTCTTCTGCCATACTTCCCGGTTCTGTGCGTCTCTTATCCAGGCGTTTCCCGCGACTGTGACGATATCGTCAACCACGCGCAGTAAAATAATAAAAAAAAAAACTTTAATCTCTTGCAAAAGTTACATACATATAATTAATATTTATCATACATTAGTAAGTAACGACTTCTCAAAAAAGTTTACTTACATTATATAAGCTAACATTTAAAATAATAATACATATGAACATGTGACAAAATATTCAAAAGAATCATAGGGCATCAAAAAATTCGTCCGCGTCGCTGTCAACAGCAACAGTGCCCAAAAGGCTGGCAGCATTGCCACGTTGTATGGCGATGCTAATTCTTTGGCCAAAAAACAGGCCAGCCCTCTCTGGTCACGTGAAGAGTCGACTAACCGCTTGGTGATATCTCGAACAACCAAGTGATGTCATAGATAAATAATATATTATATTTAAGGTAACCCTCTCAGTATAAGTCAAGAATTAAAGATAAGAGTATAAGATACACGATAATAGGTTTGTTTTTATTTCTCTAGCTTCTTAACTTTTAATAGTCTAAGTGCGGGTTGTTTTGCGTCCACTTGACGCACGTGTATACGTCAAAAATGGCGCTAACTATCGTCAAACCAAGAAAACCGTTGTACAAACTTGCACCGCATGTTGCACCGTTGTATTACAAAATTCTGGCCTTGGCCTTTTTAATCGTTATTATTTGACGTATGTATGTTACGTCAAACAACCGTTTATAACAACCGGCCCTTTCTAAAGGAAGAGAAAAATCTTATTAACCGTCAACTCAAAACTGTCATTGACTTCCCATACATTTCCATAATGACCACTCAGAGTCCATCCCGTTCGCATGCGCAAACTAGTTTTGGTTAAAGAGCGTATATCAAAAAAATATAGCATTAATAACCTCTCTAGCTCTGCCTATTTTTCATCCTAGGCATATAAACAGTATTAAACTTGTACTTCATAATATCTTCCTTATAACTTTTCTGTGTTATTCAAAAATGAACATTAAGATGTGGGTGGTAGAGTCGGTTTTATGTTTTAGTATTCTAATGAATCTGTCGACCAATTGATTTAAAAGCTTGAGGAGGGTTTTTAATTGATGCCTTTTCTCGGCATATTTATAGTGTTCTTGTTAAGGTCTAGTACGATGATATAGGTTTGTTAAAATGTTTTTTTTTTTGTTGTTTAACAATAGCTGGACTGTTGACGGAGCAAATAATTAAACGATAGTTTATGATTCGTGTGACTAGGAAAGAACAATACTATCGGGATCTCATTAACTTTTTTCTTTTAACCGAGGGATATTGAGCGTTTTCTTAGTTAGAAGACAGGCTATTTATTAACATGTTTAATTTATTCGATGCTTGAAATGCAAAATTGATTAAGCGACATAGGGCTGGCCTAGCTTTACAGGAGAACAGTTTAAAGTTTAATTTTTCAGAAAAATATCATATAATCAATTCTTGTAATCATCCTAAAGGCGTAATTGTTACTGATTTGGAAATCTTATTTAATGATCCGAATCAGAATATATATATTTTTTTATTCTGTAAGGTAAACTTTAAATTGAAGGCAAATCCTGTAATTAAAAACGTTCAAAATCTAGTCGCAATCACATCTCAGCGACAATCAATGTCAAAAATTTTACAAAAAATAAAAAAAATTGGGAAATTAGTGGTATTTTACACAGATTGAGACTGAGATCAGACTGTGAACGTTCTTAAAATAACGAGAATTATCCGTAAGTTTCAAGTTTAACATTTCAGAAAAAACAAAAACATATACCTTACTACCACAAAACAGTGTTTATCAGTTGTTTAGGCTAAACACCTTTTAAACACGACATAATTATATGGACTTTGACGTAACACTGACGTTAGACACACGTTGGCCAAGTGTTTAAGTTTTTATAGTAAGACCCAAAAATTCTTGTAATCATCTTACAGGCGTAATTCTTATTATTTTGGAAATCTTATCATCAGAATTAGAATTTATATGATTTTTTTTTTTCTGAAAAGTTAATCTTTAAACTGCTCTCCTATCAAGATAGCTCTATGTCGCTTAGTCAATTTTGCCTTTAAAGCGTTGTTATACCCGTTATAACCCTCTATTATTCAGCTTCCTATTAGACAGTTTTAGGGGTCAAGTTTAGAAAGATTAAATTCTCTAAAATTATATTTATACTTCCAAATACTATGTCTCGCTTCAGTAGTTTGACAGTATTAATTGTTAGTCAGTCATTCAGACTCAAGCTTTGTTTATTTTTATTATGCGTTTTATGGCAGAATATATTTTTTAAAATCTTTTAAACTTCGTCCATTAGCATACCGACTTACGAGTACTAATTAAATCTTACATTTTAAAAAGGTATTTCCTTGCGTTTTTTTATAAATATATTTTCATTTTTTTTCTTTCATTTTAATATGGTTTTTCTTTCCAAAAAAGTCATCTCCTTAACTTCAAACAAGTTTACTGCGATCTCTGCCAGTGCCGCGACCAAGCGAGATTGAAGAAGATTTTTATAGGTACCATCTTGAAGGCTTCCTACTTCACTCACCATAGTTATATTACCTAGTCTTCAGGCAGTAAAAGAGAAAGTAACAACGGCTAATAAAAGACCTAAGTATGACCGTTAAACAAGTAAACTAATTAGAAGACATGAATTGCCCATCTATTCTGTAAAAATCTCCCCGTGAAAATTTAGGTAGCTGTCGATAGTGTTAATCCAGCAAATAGCATCAGCCGATCTGTCTGTAGGAATCTCACCGTAAAAACTTAGGTGAAGCTTAAAGTGAGCAGTCATTCCACAGTTTGTAAAAATCTACCCGCGAAAACTTAGGTCAAGTAAGCTGGTTACCTCACGATGTTTTCCTTCGCCGTCGTGAGAGCAGTGATGATAAAATTATTAACACAAAGTAAAGCGCCTGCCTGGGTGCGAACACAGGACCTACAACTCGTAAGATGGGGCTGTTACCACTGAACCACCACTGCTCTCTGGTCGGGAAAGGTGTTAAGGTGTCAAGTTTTTCCACATAGAAAACTCAAAATACCAGCCCCTAGTCTTGATCCGTGCTTGTGGCTAAGTAATAACAGCCGCACGTGACGATCGATCAGGTTTAGCTACACTTGCCGCGGTCTGTCCATGGATGGGTGACCATCTTTACATACTAAGGCCCCTCCGTGCCTCGGAAAGCAGTTAAGCCGTTGGCCCTGGCTGTCATTCGTGGATCTTTGACAGTTGTTACGGGTAATCAGAAGCCCGAATGTCTCACAACCAGTCTTACCAAGGGGTTTCGTATTACCCAGTAACTGGGTTGTGAAGGTCAAATAAGCAGTCGCTCCCTGTAAAATACTGATACTCAGCTGCATCCAGTTAGACTGGAAGCCGACCCCAACGTAGTTGGGAAAAGGCTAGGCAGATGATGAGTCTTGACTCATCATATGCTGCATCCGTACTCAATGAATGGTTCTATGGCATCCAACCAATAGTTTAACCCTTTTACATGGGATTTCAGAAATAACCGACGAAATGGGAAGTGAGCACTTTAAGCCATCGGTCAGTAGCGATAGTTTTGGTTGGGTAGCCCAAAAGACTGAAACCACTACCTAACAATTGAGTTATGGCTATCAAAGGTCGGTTGCATCCTGTAAAATATTGAAATACTAGCTGCGCCCCGCGGTTTCACCCGCATAAGTTTCGATCCCGTGGGAATATCGGGATAAAAAGTACCCTATATGTTAATCCTGGTTATAAACCATCTGTGTGCCAAATTTCATCCAAATCCGTTCAGTATTTTTTGCGTGAAAGAGTAACAAACATCCATCCATCCATACAAAATTTCGCGTTTATAATATTAATGGGAAATAGTATTCTGTGGTACCTAGTTAGACTGAAACGTCATACTAATTACTATCACAACTGATGTGACTAACTCTATCATTTTTATAAAATACTAGCTGCGCCCCGCGGTTTCACCCGCATGAGTTTCGATCCCGTGTGAATATCGGGATAAAATGTATTCTATGTGATAATTCTGGTTATAAACTATCTGCCTGCCAAATTTCATACAAATTCGTTGCGTAGTTTTTGCGTGAAAGAGGAACAAACATCCATCCATCCATTCTCACAAACTTTCGCGTTTATAATATTAATAGGATTTTTGGGTTAGACAACTGGAAATGATTATAATAATTATATAATTGCTGGTAATTTATAAGACGGACTCATTTAGTTTATTTTCTTCAGAGTTCAAAATTTCCAGACAGAATAATCCTATCACACTGCCCGACCTGTAAATCGAACCCGGAACCTTACGATCACCACCAACATAGAAGTTGCTTGTGTGCGTTTTATATGCACCATAAACAAACATAAACTCCGTGCCTCAGAAAGCACATTAAGCCGCTGGTCCCGGCTGGCATTCGTGGATCTTTGACAGTCGTTACTGGTAGTCAGAAGCCCGAAAGTCTGACAACCAGTCTTACCAAGGGGTTTCGTATTGCCCAGTAACTGGGTTGTGGAGGTCAGATAAGCAGTCGCTCCATGTAAAATACTGGTATTCAGCTGCATCCGGTTAGACTGGAAGCCGACCTCAACATAGTTGGGGAAAGACGGGACTTATGACATACATAAATTCACGCTCTTTTCCCATAGTGATAGACAGAGCTCATACAGAACGCCACATGCCAGACACGACCCTCATAGACAGACGCCAGCACATCAAGCTACTACCATCTGTCGAATTTATTTAATAGATTTTCAACTTTATCGCTAAAGCATTAGGTTTAAGGTTAGTTGGGAATATTTTGTCAGTTCCAGTTAGCTTGATGTGCTGGCGTCTGTATATTTAAGTTTTCATTTTAAGAAAATCACTTTTATCCCAGACATTTACGCAGCACTGAGTTAGTATTATTCAAAACAACCTGACGTAATAAAGGTAAGCGGAGTGTGAGCTCGAAAGAAATATAATAACATTGTGTGGAGCAGGTCTGGCTGGTTGCCTAACCAGTTTTAAAAACATATCACATGACTATAATACTTTAGATGTGAAGTTTCTTATTAGATTATTCATTATGAAGGTTTTTGTGAAGTAAGAGGCTGTGAGGTGGTCAGAAAAATGCCTTTAATTTTTTAAACATAATATTTTTATGAGAGCAGTGATGACCTGGTGGTAACCAGTGGTACTGGGTTCAAACCCAAGCAGGAGCTTTACTTTGTGTAAATAATTTCATCACCTTCCACAACGGTGAAGGAAAACATCGTGAGGAAACCGGCATGACCTAGAACCAATAATTCGAAGACATGTGTATTTACCAACGCGTGCTGGGCCCGGTGGTAGATTGCGGCCCACTCCCTCACATAGAGAGAAGGCATGTGTCGCAGCAGTGCGAACATTATTGGCTGATTATGCTGCACGGAAAAGGTAGATGGATTGTGTGAAAGATGACATGGCGAGAAAAACTGGACTAAAAAGTGACGTCTAATAGATGCAATGTATGGGGTGGAATGCATGTAGGAAAGCGAAGTACTTTAAGTAAACTGGAAGGGAGATGATGATAGTATAAAGTTTTTGGATGAAAGTTACGCACGTTTTAAAAGGGGAGTTTTAGATTGCTCTTTTCGTAGAACAGCGTTAGACCCTTTGTACACAGCACGGTTTATTTAAGGGACGACGTTTAAACTGCACCGTAGAGCAACGAGCTTCTGTAGTGATACATACAACACTAGCGAACATGCCTACACACGGCGTATAAGCCGTAGATTTTCACGGCAAGAAAAACATGTGTACAAAGGATCTAAATATTTGTCTTAAGCAAAGAGATGATAATTAATAAATCAAATGATTTTGTAAAGTCTTTTAGGTCTACATAGCACAAACAGCCATAACGTTCCCACTGCTGGGACACAGGCCTCCTCTCTGTGAGAGGGAACGGTCCTTAATCCACAACACCGCCCTAGTGCGGTTGGGCCCTTTGAGATCTATTAACAAAAAAAGAAATTGCTCAATTTCATCAAACTCCATTTCAAAATAACTAAACAAAATACAGGTACAGACTTCAATCTAATCCTATAAAGGAATGTTGTGAAATAAATGATTGAGTGGCTTAACAGGACCAATAAATAAAATATAAGGTATTATAATATTATACTGATTGACCGGTCCCATTGATTTTGATCCGGTATACAGTTTGACTAGAGCAGAGAACATGAATTTTACTCTGACGGTTCGTTAAAAGTTAGGATGAAATATATTAAAGGATTCTGGTATTTTCTTCGGTAATAAAAGTGTCGAGAATTAGAAAATAATGTGTTTATTGGAAAGAAGAAGAATAAAACGGTGTTGTGCTTCTACCCTAATAAGATGAACTTCGTAAGTTAGTCGGTGTATGGTGCAGTTTCAGAATGTCAAACATAATTCATATTTAAAAAAACATTATACCTTTTCTATCAGGTTAACCGTTTTTTGACAGCTGTCTTAGAACGTACATATTCCAGATTACGTAAAAGTTAATTTTAAAATGCTTAATAAAATAAATATATAAAATGCTTTATCATATTCAATTATCTTAATTATGACTTCTTACATACATTATAATACCGTACGTGTATCAATCAATGTATTGTGTGTTGCTGCAATCACTAGTTTCATGTATTTAATAACCCCACATCATAGGTAATTCACTGTATTATATTGACCCATGGAGTGTCACACTTCATCTTTGTTAGTTCTTATCCTTAGGCATCTTTAAAAAAATGTAAACGCAAAGTAAGCAAATACTTGATCTCCAACAGGGTCCATAATGTTGTTTCTACTATTTTTTATTTTACCACCTGAATGTGTACATTATGGATTACAATAAACGATTTGAGATCTTTCATAGCAGTCCGAGGCGATCTGTTTGTCATACACAGAGTTGTTTATTTAATTGACGATAAATATACCTAATCAAGATAATATTTGGGAAACTGCATTGGTGCTAATAACTTTAATGTAACGATTGAAGTTATTATAGGCCATATACTACTTCTCACGTTACAATCAGCTGTACCTATCAAATATTATTATATATTAATAAATATTTATTTATAGATAATAGTTACATGTCCTGGGCAGAACATGTCTGCCGCAAGCCGGACAAACTGTGGGCCCAAATTACACAGAATTGGTGCCCTGAGACACTGAGACGACGGCCAGACCACGTAGGAGATGGCGATGGTGGGATGAGCTGGATAGGTTCCGTCAAAATTGGAAGGAGGACACGCGAGCTCGCGAAAGATGGAGGGAGTGGAGGTAAGCCTTTGCTCAGGAGCGGGACAGCTCAGGCTAGTCAAAAAAAAAAAAAAAACTTATATAATTATAAGCTAGCATTTAAAATAATAATATTGTACCTATACATGTATAATTATGAAAAAAATAGAGTTAATTTTATTAACTAAATTTCACAGAGGACAGTGCTCAAAAGCAATGCTGCAACAAAAAATCCCACCAACGCGTTGATCTACAAAATACCCTAGGTATAGCCTACAAGTTATGCCAGCCCCCCCTCATCCCCACCGCTGGTGAGTCAACACAGCGCGAGCGCATGTTTTGCAACCAAAATTCTACCGGTTCTAGACAATGGCATTATTAGGCGTCAGACGCCATGTTGTTTTTAAGTTAAAGCGGTTATGTGTCTATGGTTATGTAGATTTGTTGTAGGTATTTTTGGGTACTATTTTTAGATACCTACATAGATCATAGACAAAGCTGAAACGGTGAGTAAGATCCGTAGCACGTGGTTTGTTGTAGTTTCTGCCTGTGAGTTTGCAATGATGATTAAAATTTAGTGAATTGATAGTCTATACAATACTATATGTATGTATAATGGCACTGTAGGAGATAGAGTACCGAAAGTTTGGTCCCAGTTTCGATTCCCTGAAGAGACAGTTTTTTTTTTGTTTGTTTTTCAAAATTTTTTAATGTTTCCGTACAAAGTTGTTGTAGGGTCACCTCCTCTTAGTTAAAACCGAATCATTGCATTCAGTGATTTTGAGGTTACCTCAGCTAATGTGTCATAAGCCGATAAACGATTAATTTACAAATACCTACAAACATAAAATAATAATAACAATATAAACGTGTTAATTTCTGTCACTGAGTGCCACCTAAATCTCGTTCGACATAAATAAGTTGGATGGAAAGTTGATGAAATGGCACTATGTAGTGGCAAGGTGCCAACTTCGAGTGTCAACTGGGATAACAATATCCTGTTCCGTCATCCAACTTTTATGACTGGGTGAGGAGGAAGTGAGATGTTTTCTTATTTCTTTAAAAAAGTTCACTCTTTTTATAGACTACCTCCTTGTCTCATAGCCTCCTTGTCTCTCTTGTCTGTTTTGTAGCTACATTAGGTACGCTATAAGTAGCGAAATGTTATGTGACAAAAAGTGTCACAATTTATGATACTCAATACTTTATTGCATTCCATAATATGTGCATAATGATAGTTGGTATGTCATCGAATAACACACAAAACGTCGGGCACAGCAAAGTTAGTTTTTTATAGGAGAGAGGATGAAGGCGCTTTTTTTAAGAAAAAATAAATAAATTTTAAAATAAAATAGTATCATTAAAATACTATCATTTGCTTTTATGGTATTTATATTTTATATTTGGTTTTAAGTTATATATTGATATTTTTTTATATTATATATTGTACGATTTACATTATTCTTTATTTTTCATGATTAGGAATAGGTACTGTTAATTTATTACCATCGTCATTTCAGCCGAAATGCGTCTATTGTGGAACCAACAAGGATTAGAACATGATTGCGGATAGCCAATATTGGCCATATAAATTTAAATATGAAACGCATCATTAACCAACACCCAAATTGCGTAATACAAGATCAAATACAAACAGAATGATTTTGCTAATCCATTCCTTCATATGTTCGAACAATATGTCTGCTCAACAACGTAAATAACGCAATGAATGTTGTTGAATTGTCAAAATGAAAGCCTTTTCTACTGTTAGTGTGTTACGCAATTACCCCGTAGATTGCAAAATTGAAATTCTAAACCATATTTTGTTAATTTCCATCAATTTACGTAAACAACTATCTTTTGGCTCAAAGTTAACATAATTAACAGCTTCTGTGACACAAATAATAATGAATCTTACGTCTAGACAATATTAACATAACATAAACATCACGGGGTATTACCCAGTAACTGGGTTATGAAGGTCAGATAGGCAGTCGCTCCATGTAAAATACTGGTATTCAGCTGCATCCGGTTAGACTGAAACCCGACCACAGCATAGTTGGAAAAAGGCTAGGTGATGATGATGATGACAAACATTACGCCTGTCTGTATCCCCGAAGGGTTAGGCAGTGGTATACCTACATAGTACACCCACATTTCGTCAGTTATGTTACAGACAGATGGTTCTGTGGTTTTCTAGACAATATTCTAGCCCAAAGTAACAGGTACAGAAATAACAGGTCTAAACTAAAAAGTTACTTATTACTACCAAAAGCCAAGTAAACGATAGCTCTATAAATCAAACTAATCAATCAGGTACAAATTGCAATCGATCAGTAATAAAATCGTACCTACAGCTGCGCCTACGCACAGTCGTGACTCGTCTGTTAGATAGCTGTTAGCTTCGAAATGCTATAGGATTTAGAAATGGCGTTGAAAGTATTAATGATATGTTTTATAGGTAAATTATCTATTGATTTTGATAACGGATACAGTGAAAAAAATCGAATAGTAAAAAAATGAAGAAAAAAATTGTCTGTTCCCTACATTTTCTCTGGTTATACGACCATAATTAGTAACAAGAAAAAATGTGAAGAAACTGGCATGTCCGAGAACCAAATATTAGGAGACACGTGTCATCTACCAATCCGCAATGGGGTCGCGTGGTAGATTACGGCCCACTCACTCCCTCTCACCGACAGGACGTCAGTGTTCCAGCAGTGGAACCATTATAGGCTGATTATTAAACAGTATATGGAGCAGCTTATTTTTTTTTCGCTATTTCGGTGTTGACCCTATAGTAAACATTCTACATAATGATACAAAAATCCTCAAAAATGATACACCTTGTATGGAAAGATTATGAATGTTGACGAAGCATAAGGAATTTGTTACTTAAAAAATCCCTGTTTTACTTCTCCTTTGATAACATCTTTGAGGTTATATAGTTTCTGCTTGAAAATATGCCTCCCGAAAAAATGCGTGAGATTATGTATTTTAACGCAAGAAAAGTCTGATAGCCGTAAATTAAGAAGATTTTGTAATGACTTCCTCCTTGAACCTTCTTCCAGCTTTCATTTCACCGCTTTAGTAGTTATAAACCCTATAGTACTTGAAAATACAGTTAGTTAGATATTTATATCAGCACCCTAATTGCGTAACACACAATCAATCGGAATCGGTTTCATTTTGACTGTTCAACAACATTCTTTGCGTTATTTACGTGTTGAGCAGACAAATTTTTCGAACTTATGAAGCAATGGATTAGCAATTTGCTTCAAAATGATTCAGATTACGATTGATTGTGTGTTACGCAATTAGGGTGCTGTACCTATTGCGTGTGAAAGGTATATCAATCTATTACATCCTCTATAGAAAAGGCGGCTATAGTTTCGAGCGGCCATTGCTGTTTATATCTTCGGATTCTTTGAAAATGACGAAGGTTATAGGTTCGGCCTGAAAATAAGTCTCTTGAAAAAAATCGTGAGATTTTGGCTGTATTTAAATATTTATTTATCACGAAAATTCTAAAGCCGAAAAAAAAATATTTAAGTAATTTATTTAATTATTTTCTAACCTGGACGCGTACCGAAAAGGCTGATTCGAGGTGGCACAGGAAAAGAGTTCCTGGTAGATTTGGGGGAGGTTTTTTCCCAGCAATGGGACAGAACAAAAAAAATTTTTAGATTGTTTTACATATTTTATTTTGTTCACTATTAATATCCAATAAGACTTTTAACAGCTTCATGAAACCCTATTGTGTTTTAAAGTTATTTATAGCTTATCTATTGCGTTTGAAGGGTATCAACCTATTACCTAATCCTCTATAGAAAAGGCGTGAAGCTAGAGAGTCGTCTCGGCGCCTACGCATCCAGCGTCGTGACCAGTAGACGGAGGTACTGTTAGGTATTTACGATTTTAAATATTTGCAACTGATGTATCTCTCACGCTTTCCATGAAGAGGTGGGCAGGGATCGAGGTATTGGTTGGATTGCCGCTGGTAGTTTTGTAAAATTTTGAAATCGTGAAACGAGTCTTTTTGCATAATAAATGATAAAGAGTTGATAGAATTTAAAAGCCATTTTTAGTGACTGTTTAATGGTAAATCCTTCATAGTTTAATGCCCGTTTTCACTGACACTAGGTGATGCCTAAATGAATACGTCCATAGAAGAATGCCGTTGCAATTTAAACGCTCAGGTTAGCATCGAAAGTTGTAATTCCAACAGCGCACATTTGGGTATACCATTTTAGAACGATTTTCTTAATTCTACCACATGTATGGACGTAAACGAAGCAGAAGGAGTATGTAAGAATCATAGCAGGTGGCGTTGTGTTGTGTCTTGCCTACCCCCTTGAAAAGTAGGCGGGACTATATGTTTGTATGTATTATGTAATCGATCAATACAAGTTACGATAGAGAGGCGATACGATACCAGGAACTAAAACGATTTTGATGAGCTACAACTTTTGCAAAGTCATTTTTTTTTTAAGGAAAAAGACATTTTCTGCACAACCTGCACACTTCCTGCTATGCTAGTTCTACAAAATTATTAGATAAACTATCTAGACACCTACCTAGCACCTATCTATCTAGGTACGTATAGAAGAAACCTTCGGAAAACAGTTGCATCCAATCGAAACTCAACCCAGAAACGAACTAACACTACAGTTTGAAAATAAATGCAACCTCGCATAAAACCGGCACCCATGTTTTTGCGTCCAACACTATCTACGAACGAAGATCAAACGTTAAAACACATACATTACCGCGTATGTATACATACATTAAAACACTCACACAACTAGAGCAGAGATGTATATGCAACGTTCTAAAGAGCTGCGAAATATCGGCAATGTTTATTTTAACTGGCTGAAAGAAGGCAATCTGGTGTTTGTAAAGCTTGGTGCACACGTTACGTGATGCTTGGTGCGGCGGAGGGAGCGATTATCATTTCAAATGGATTAATGTTTTTAAGGCTGTGTGTTAAATAGTGTAAATAAGTTGCGAGAAAAAGTTGCTGGAATAATGCTTTGTCTGATTGGCGATTGAGCTTTCAAGTCACCATTTTATTAAGACAGTTTTGTTTAACCTGAGTACACATTTGCTACACAAAAGAGGTATGCACTCTTATCCCTATTTTCATTTTGTAAGTATTTAATTAAATCAGAGATATAGCAATACCTTCGCCGACTAGTATACAGGAGTTTGGAAAAGTTGCTGATAGGAATTTAGAAACTCACTGTTACTATATGGAAACATTGAGTCTTACATTCATTGCAAATTAATGTTAATATGTACATAAAAACACCTTCGAAAATAAACTACATCAACGATTGAGTACAACTAGAACAAAATCTAGTTGCTATAACAACCAATACTCAAAAACAGACTAAAATTAGTTGCCAATTTCCATATCAACAACTTCCCATCATGTGCACCACTACCAACTATCGAATTCTATTTTTAATGTTTAGATCGGTAATGCGGGATGCAATTTTATGCACAAAATTCGAACGTTCGCTTGCTGCCGCCATTTTTCAATATTTAAATTTAGATCCAATTCGCAGGAAGCTCGCGTTCTATTTTCGAAATTTTATTTATTCCTAGGCGTGGTTTGGCCAGTCGTATGTCTGAATGAGTATGATTGAGCATTAATAGTATGTATATGTGTACATAGATATTGAGCACTCATAGTCTATTTGTACATAGATATTGAGCATTCATGGGATTTGTAGGTACTTTTAATATTGCGTTATACATTAGGAGTTTATTTATAAATGATGGTTAAACTTAAGAGACGTTCAAACGTCAAAAAGTTAACTTTAAGCAACATTTATGAATAAAGGGATTCGTGTATAAATCGTATTTAAAAGAATGATGATAGTTTTCTGCCCTCTCCAGAAGCTTTCATGAGATGATGTCTTGGTTTATTCTTAAAATATGTTTAGCCAGTTCAAAAATGTTGTGCCTACGTACATAATAAAGATTCTGGATAGCCTACCACTTGATAGTTGATTCCTTTCACTTTTTATATGCAGGGTTATTTTAAATTGACTAGCTAAACCCCGCTGATGCGATGAGTATGGATATCTAAACATGATAAAACGAAAAACAATATGAATTTCAGGTATTTTTTTTGGAGGTTTATCGCCACTGTTAGTGTTGTTGCTTGAAGTATGAGTTGAGAAAATCTGTCTTCATTTATTTTATCGTGTTAAGATATTGATACCCATCACGTCTGTGAAGTTTACACAGTAAAAAGCTGATTTTTATGCTAGACAAAGCTCTATCCTTCAACAATTAATTTAAACTCTATTCATTTTCTAAAATCAATTCAAAATCTATTATAATTTACGCGTAAAATATTCAGCTCCAACTTTAAATGAATTCAAAGCCATACCTCCTTACCGTAACCACAAACAATACACCTCATTTGAGTGCCGCCCACGAAAAAATTAAACGGACGAATGATCAGACATAGAACGTATAAATATTTATGTTCACTCAGAATGAATACTCAATACTTTATGTACACATCCATGAATGCTCAATATCTATGTACACATATGCCATGAATGCTCAATATATATTTACCTACACATATCATGAATGCTCAATATACAAGGTCAAATTAAATTAGCGAACGAAACTGCAGACATGATGGTCAATATCTAAACAAGATAAAAAAATAAAAAAAAATTGATGATTTTACTGTGGGGTCATCGACCGCATTTAGTCCAGTCACTTGAAATATCAGTTTATTAGATACTAGATGTACTTTATACCTATTGCAAAAAGGAGATGCTAAGGAGGTGAAGTTTTTATTTTAACTAGCAGCGCCTCGCGGTTTAACCCGCATAGGTTTCGATCCTGTAGGAGTATCGGGATAAAAAGTATCCTATATGTTAATCCTTATTATAAACTATCTGCGTGCCAAATTTCATCCAAATCCGTTCAGTAGTTTTGGCGTGAAAGAGTAACAAATATCCATCCATCCATCACTCCATCCATCCATCCATACAAACTTTCACGTTTATAATATTAGTAGGATTAGTAAGATTTTAGAAAATGAGTTGAATTTAAATTAATTGTTGAAGGATAGCGCTTTGTCTAGCATATTAGATTCTAGATATACTTTAAATCATCATTTAAAGAGCAGAGTTATTTTTTAACCGGCTTCAAAAAGGAGGAGGTTCTCAATGTGGGTTTATTAAATCACGTAATACTGAATAATCTGTAAGTCACCTACAGTCATAAACTTTTCATAGAGGGAAATGTAGAGTCGTCGATATCTGACTATTCCGTCAAGGTATCTTCACAATGCCGTACTGCCTAAGTAGGTAAGTGATGTTTCCAAATTGATTTCAAAATAAAACGTTAAAAAGTAATTTTTACATCAATATATCTACAATAAACTAAGCTTTGGAAAAGTCTATATCATCACTTTTTTTTTTTTTTGAAGGCCAATTCTCGTAATTTGAATAACGTTCACAGTCTGATCTTAGTCCCATTATGCCAAAAATACCTCTAATTCTCCTACATTTTTTAAAAGTTTTTGACATTGATTGGCGCTGAGATGAGTTCGCGACTAGATTTTGAACGTTTTTAATTACGGGAATCAGCCTTCAGATGTGGTGTAAAATACCTAGCAATATCGCGTAGCAGAATATAATTTTACACGACAATGCATTATACCTTTCCCAAAACTCAAGAAAAATAAACAAAAGAAAAACGTCACATCGTCACTAATAACCTCGTACCCTAACCTACCTCAAAAGTGTTCAGCGTGAAGATAAAATGCAGCAGATATTAAAACACAGCGAGAGGAGCATCGGGAATGCACCGGGCGTTATTTTTACCAGATCCCAACCTTGAATTTTGTCGGTATTTTTGTATGCACTTACTGCACTTGGCTCCAAAGCGAATGTCTGGTTTTGATCGTAAAAAATAAGAAAGAAAATAAGGAATTTTCCGTGATTTTTGGACAGGAACTCAATGTCTCTGCACGTGTAGCCATGACCTCTTCTACGTATTCTCTTCGAAGAATAGACATAATAATATATGTTTATAGACAAAGTCATATTTCTTTGTCGTAGAAATCTTTTTAATATCTGCCATTTTGTCTTTCGTTTTTTCTACGGTGGTCATGCTCCGCATGCAGAACATCTATTCCTTCTTCTGCATCGACATGAACTATAGAAGAAGAACAACTGATGTCATGGTACCTAATGGCATACTAGAGGACGTTGCTACTTAGCATAATCCTATAATGTTCCCACGGCTGGAACACCGGCCTCCTCTCGATGAGAGGGAGTGGGCCGTAATCCACCACGCGGAACCAGTACGGGTTAGTAGATATTCGGTTGTCGTTACTGCTTATCCTCTTAATATCCAATCGTCTACTACAAGGACTACAACATCATCAGTCGATCAACTCAACTTATCACAGTCCACTGCTGGACATAGAAGAAAGAAAAGAAAGAAAAAATAAAATACGTTTATTTGCGGTAAACACGACGCAAAAAAGAACATAAAACCACCTCACCTCTGTACCTATTTTTTCTGTTCTGTTTTTCAATGTCTGTTCATATATGTGTGTACATAAGTGGTAAAATAAATAAATAAAAACAAATAACCCTTGTCCTTTTTTTATGCGTCATGTTTGCCGCAAATAAATGCAATTTCTTTCTTTCTAATAAAGAAAAAAAAAAACAATAAGAAATGGTTGATATGCGTCACATCTACGCAAAACGGCATAGGTATATCCCAAGTGGCGATATCATCTGGTTTTTCACCTTCCGCATCCAGTCGGTCCCAGTCGTCTTTTTAAAGGTAGTTGGTCTCTCTAGCTTGTTCGAATAGTTCTTAAACATGTCATCATTCATCATCACTCTCCTGCCTTTATCCCAATTTATTTGTGGTCTGCGCAACATGTCTTTTTCTTCCATACTTCTCTATTAGTCGTCATCTCGGTAGTCACCCCCTTTCTAACCATATCATCATTCACACAGTCCATCCATCGTTTCTTTGGGCTTCTTCTACTCGTATACTTGTCTTATTCTATGAAAAATGTTGCCTCTATCCGTTAACAAAGGGTTTCTTCCTTTATTCATCAATGCAGTCGTATTTCGACGTCCATTGATCCCTTTGTTTATAAGATGTCGATCGTAGTAGTCTGATCTGTCAACGTATGTTGAAATGATGACTAACATGCTTCTACATTGTCTGTGTAAAATGTTATTAAAGTGAGATGAGTTTTCGCATACGGGGAAAATTTAATAGATGCTGTTTTGGATATCTTAAGCATTTTCCGGAAAAAATAAGGTTAAACATACTGAGTACATTAAAAAAAATAATAAATAAATAAAGTTGGGAAAAGTGAGAGGTTTGCGTTTTGTAGAATTTTCATTACAAAAAAAAAAAAAAAAAATTGAGAATTGGATAGGAACTTTTCTAAAAGTGATTATACTAATGTTTCCAATTTGATTCGTATTAAAGTTTTAATTAACTCAAGAGTCTTAAATAGGGATAAAATAGAAAATAGGTACTAGGAAAAAAAGAATCTACGTTAAAAGCTATTTCTACAAAATATATCTAGTAGAATAGGATATAATTTAATAGTACTTTCATTATAATTTAATAGTATCAAGCTTTTTAATAATAACGAAAAAGTAGTAAATTACGGAATCCGCCCACAATTTAAAATAACATGTCATAAAACGAACGACTTTCATCTAAATCGGCCTCCAAATTCAAAGATGTAACGCCAAAAATAAATCATATTATATACCACACATTGTAACCAGGTAACTATATAAAACCCGATACCTACAGACACGCACACTAATAAAAAAAACCTTAAAAGCATACCGCACTAAACGCACACATATAAAAATCCGTCAAATGCGTTAGAAGCACACATTTAAAAATCGAATCTAACGCACACACACACGCGTGCGTCACCTCTGATTGGTTCGCGCCCGCGCAGCGCAGATTTCAAAATATACGTTAATGTTCATTTTTCGCCGTTCTATTTTTGTGTTAGCAAGTTTTTATCCCTTTTACTCGTGGCGCGAATGATTTTGATACTTTCTAGGTCATTTGGAAAATGACTAAGACAATTAAGTAGGACTAATGTCGTAATTGTATCTACCACATAGTTAAATTATATGTCATGGTTTCATTGGTCCATTTTAATTCTTTTACCTATTGTGGTATAGTAATTTTATTTCTAGGTGCACCGTCTTCACATATAATTATATAATTAATGTACGCAAATATTGTAAAACATTTTAAAAGAGTAACGGTGGAGTTTCTTGCCCATTCTTCTCCATACGAAAACAACCTTTTGGAAGGGGCGACTAGAATCAATTTTATTTTTATTTTATTTTTGACGTTCAAAAGTGCCTTTTTATGTGCCTATTTGAAATAAATGATTTTACTTTGAAATGTAATGGTCGTAATTAATGATTTGCAATACATTATTACAAAAAAAATATATATTCTGAGGAATCCGGTATGTCCTAGAACCAAAAATTTTTGGTTCTAGGACTACCAACCCGCACTGGGGCCGCGTCGTGGATTACGGCCCACTCCCTCTTACAGAGAGGAGGCCTGTGTCACAGCAATGGGGACATTACCTATAGGTTGATTATGTATGTATGTTATGTATTAAAAAAACGCGTCGGTAGGTATTGTGTAAATGTATAGAATGTTTATTTACTGACTTTTCTATAGTCAAAGTAAACTGTAGTTCTGCAGTAATATTTTTACAAAACAATGTTGCCAACTGCGTTTTTAACTAAGCTCAAAATTCATGTTTTTATCATACGGGGTCAAATTAAATTAGCTAGCGAAACTCCACGGACGTTATAGGTATCGATAGTTAAACATGATAAAACAACAAAAAACTTGGTTTTTTGTTTTTTTTCGTATCTCCAGTAACGCACAGTACCAATTTTTTATGTTTTAGTTTTTAGATATCAAAACCCATCACGATTGCAGAGTTTCGCTAACTAATATAATATGACCCTACATAGTTTACCAGGAAATCAACCTATCTGATCTGTCCTACCCATAGAAACTCCCGGACCGCTGAAAAGCAAAACCTATCTACCAGTCAATTAGGAATATCAACCTATCCCGAACCCCGATACTCTATCACCCACTTCCTTTTCCAACCCAAGCCGTAAACCAGCAACTATGTAAAATAGGAGCCAAGTGTTAATTTTTAATATTAAAGAGGACACATAAACGGGTTTACTGTTTTCTATAAATATAACTAGATTTCTCAGAAACACCGCCACTTACACACCTGCTCGTTCATATAAATTAAATATATAATCAGACAATATTTATATTAGAAATAAATCCAATGTAAGGCTAATGCAGTACGGGAGCAATGGTGTCCAAGTGGTAACAGCCGCGACTTACGAGTTGTAGGTCGTAGGTTCGAATCCTGACAGGCGCTTTACTTTGTGTAAATTATTTCATCACCACTGCTCTCAAAACGGTGAAGGAAAACATTGTGAGGAAACCGGCATGTCCTAGAACCAAAATTTCGAAGACGTGACATCTGCCGACCCGCACTGGGTTACGGCCCACTCCCTCTCACCGATAGGAGGCCTGTGTCCCAGCAGTGGGAACATTGTTAGCTGATTATGTAAGGTAATGCAAAGAATTTTATACTGACGACGATGTCACGTGGTCTTTATGACTACTTTGCATAGAGGTTTTATTAAAAATGCACTTTTGCAATGTTGTCTTCTTGTATTATGTTAATTTAACAAATTATGTCTTTTTCAATCGTTATTACTACTTCGAATGTCGCTTGTTGTTTTACCTTTTGCTGTTAAAGATTATTGCCCAATAATCATAAATACTATCCTTTTCAATTACAGATTTTTTCTTTTTATTCTTTTCTGCCGTTGGCTTGTGTCGTGTGTATGAACACTACATATGGCTCACGTCAATGGCAGAGGCAACTACAACCGTCGACACTCGTTGCTGACTGCCGTGGACGTGTCGGAGACTGCCGTCGAAGCCGTATTTACGGTGCTCCAGTATACGAGCGGCACGTTGTCGACAGCTGCCATTGGCGGCTGCAGTTGGTTCTGCCGCTGACGCGTGCCGCTCGTGTGTATGAACACCAAAGCGTGCCAATTAGACCCTATATACTAAGTCTGTGCTGTTCGTCCATCCGTCCGTCAGTCACAGGGCTGTATCTTTTGAACCGTAATAGGTAAACACTTAAAATTTTCACGGAGTGTGTACTTTAGCTGCTATAACAACAAATAAAATGATGTTAAAATTTAAAGGGGAAAAGAAACCTGTGCGGTGAAATAAATTGTGCGGTGGTACGGCCCCTTCAACATGGCATTTTTTAAACATCACCAGTCGAATTCTGACAGTGGCTTTCCTTATTCCTTATCCAGCATCCTAATTGCGTAACACACTATAAATCACTATCTGAATCATTTAGAAGGATATTGACAATCCATTGCTTGATATGTTTGAAAAAATTGTCTGCTCAACAACGTAAATAATGCATTTAATGTGGTTGAACTGTCAAAATAAAAGCCATTGCTACCGACAGTGTACAGAAGAGACAAGTATGCAGGGTCGTCGGATATAGTTGAAGTTTAGTAAGAGTGAGAGAGTGGGTGAGTGAGTGAATGTGAGTGTTTCGTGTGTGTGTTAAGTGTGAGTTGTTTTCGGATAAAATTTTATTTAATTAACAGAAAACAAACAGTTAATTTATCAAACTGAATTTCATTCGAAAACATCCATCGGTTTTTTACTAAAATTCAACTATATCCGACGATCCTGCATACTTATCTCTTTTGTTGACTGTACCTACTCGTATATTGAACCTATATTACAATTGCGTAATTACCTCCCTGATTCTTAGAATTCAAAGATCATAACATTCGTAAGAGTTAGTCGATGAAGACATAATCATTATTTATTTTATGAGCAGTGTGTTTAATTTTAAAGGCTTAAGGATAATTTAGTAAATCTAAGATAGGACCATAAACACAATAATCTTCTTTGTGGTTACTTAACATTTCTTTAGAAAGACATACTGGTATTTTTTTAATAGCATAATCAACCTATAATATTCCCACTGCTGGGACACAGGCCTTCTCCGGGTTAGGGGGTGTGGACACTAATCCACCACGCGGGCACAGTGCGGGTGATGTGATGTCTCATGTCTTTGATTTTCGTTTGGTTGCCGGTTTCCTCTTGATGTTTTCCTTCACCGTTTGAGAGCAGTGGTGATGAAACAATTTATACAAAGTAAATTGCCTGTCTGAGTTCGAAACCACGGCCTAAAACTCTTAAATTGTAGCCGTTACTACTAGGCTACCCAAACTCTGGGCTCTTTTATGAAGTCCCATGGAGTGGACGCCTGTGTCCCAGCAGTGGGAACATTATAGGCTGATTATGCTTATGCTTATGCTTTGTATCAAGTTGTGGTGATTTCTATATTTATGAGATTTTAAGCTCAAGGACAACCCAAAAGCTAAGAATAAATTTCGCTAAAAAAGTACATCGTAAAAAGTATCAAGACTTCTTGCACTACACAGCTCCTTTGTGTTTTTTGGCACGGCAGCCAAACATTGGTTTATGCGATGCATCCCAATGTATATGTGAGTGTATCTCGACTCATGCGCACACAAAACAAAACGTGCATGTGTGTGTATGTTTGCTAAAACATTTACGCAAGGAAAACATACAACGTTTAGGATAATTGCTGATTTGTTTGTGATTTTATTAAGTGCATCTTGTGCGCCATGACAGATTGAAATCGGGCTACGATTGGCCTAGAAATTATTGCGCAGGTATTTCATAAAAGCTTCTGTTTGTGCGCAATATTTATTTATTTATTTATCCATTTATTTCAGGCATCAAGGCCCATATAAACACATACAATACAATACTAATGTAACTTAAAAATACTATAAATACATACAACATTATAATTACACTAAAAACTAACTAACGCACACGAAGTGTCTGCGTCGTGTTTCGCTGACTGGTGTCATGTAGTCGGCCACGAAACCGGCGGTACACAACACCCTTCGGCCAGAACTCTTCCTTGAGGAACTTCTCGAGATGTTGTGACGGAAAACGCACCACGAACGGCTTGAAGTTCGTGTTGTGTTGGAGTTGGAGTCGCATGACTCCAACTTCTCGACCCTCATAGTCCAGTTGGTCTTCACAGGCATGTACTCCACGATCTCCTCAACCTTCGTGGAGTGGTGCGGTCTGGACACGTACAGCTGCGTCGTCGTTGAGATTGCTGGACGCAGCAGCATGTTGGGTCCTGCCGGCGCCAGTGCCGCACTGGTTCTGACAAGGAGGCTTCTTCTTCTTCTCCACCTTGATGAAACCATCCTTGTCCTTGTTGCTCATGCATGTGGTAATGCAAGCTGAAGTGGCAATGGGGCGGCCATACTAGCCGTAGAACCGATGACCGTTGGGATAGATGTGTTCTTGAGTGGAGACCGCGAATCGGCAAACGTAAGGTAGGACGCTTTTAGGCTAGGTGAAGTGACGGTCTTCGCTGGATGGCTGGTAGCAGCTGGATGAGAGTTGCCGAAAATTGAGTTAAATGGCGTGCAATAGGAGAGGCCCATTTCCAGCAGACGAGTTGTCGGTCGTAGGTTCGAACCCAGACAGACGCTTTACTTTGTGTAAATCATTTCATCTTATACCACCACTGATCTCATAACGATAAACGAAAACATCGTAACAAAACATCGTCCTAGACCCAAAAATTCGAAGACAATGTGACATCAATCAACCCGTAATATGCCCGCGTGGTAGATTACAGCCCACTCCCTCTCGAATAGAGAGGGTCTGTCCCAGCAGTGGGGACATTTTCGGCTGATTATGCTCCGCTTTGAGAATCATCATTGTGGAAAGTTCTAGATACATAACTTCTGATCAATCATATGTGAAGTACCTTAGTTAAACTAAGATGGTTTTCGAGAAGGAGTGGGCTGTGTCCCAGCAGTAGGAAAATTATAGGCTGAATAATACTATGTTGTAATTAACAGAATAGGAAATCTTTTAAATGCCTGCTGAAACTTAGAACCGCCTTCATCATCAGGTCTTTCGGCTGAATTATATTGGAACTATATTCAAGTAATTTCGTTTATTTCTGTGTGTAATTTATTTTCGTGGAAACCGAGTGTGAAATTGTCTGTCTTGTATTTTGGGTGCATCGACAACGACTTAGGTATCATTTTTTGCTGCTAGACACTGACTTTTATCTTCATTATCAGACCATTTCTTTTTTGTGGCTTCCAATCTAACCAGGTGCAGCTGAATACCAGTATTTTACTTGGAGTGACTGCCTAATCTAACCTAAACAGCCCAGTAACTCCTTCTTCATCATTTTTTCATGCTCAGATTCTTTTTTTTTCTATCAAGAATCCCATAGTAATCCAGGCTGAATTGCAGTCATGGCTGCCAATCTTAGCGAATACTAGCCATCCAGTATGTGCGCAGAAGCAGGTGCACTCTCTCTTCCCTCACTCTCATAGCCCGATGGGACGGCAATCCGACATCCGACATGACCGGAGAGTGCTCAGGTGCAGGAGTAACGGCTTAATATGCTTTCCAAGGCACAGGGGTATCACACCGCCAAGTTCCAAACTCAAGGCTGCTTCTGAGAAATGCCTAATGAAAAATCTAACAACACTTTGCCCGTCCTGGCAATCGAGCCCAGCGCCACAGCAGTCATCAGGAGGACAGTGGTCAGGAGCCCGCGCTGGGGCTCTGTCCCGCATGGGGCCTTAGCATATGCTGAGCGATGGCCGTTTTGCGTGGATGTGACGCATATTTTCCCCCAACTTGTTGTTTTTTTTTTGTGTTTGTTTTCTTTCTCTGTGTCATGTTTACCGCAAATAAACGTATTTTCTTTCCTTCAGTCTCACTTGCGACCATGGTCACTAACCATAAAAAATCCACGATGAACAGTACTGAACCCAATGTTTACAAGCTGAGACTCCATACTATTGTATCGTTTTTCCTATAATCGTCCTGTTGCTACATATTGTCATAACACCTCATTGTTCTAGCGTAATGTTTTAGGTCTTATAAAATAGACAGACTTAGAAAATTGGTACTAAAACTGTTATGGTTTCTGATTGTTTGGTATCATTCTTGATTCTTGTGGTTGGAAACTTCCGAGCTTTGTCCCGACTTTTGATTGTGTTAACTTTTTTTTAATAAGTGAGAACTTTTTTTGGTGCTATTTGCGCTCTTTCTGAACAGTGATCGAAACTGAGCCGGCAGCCGTCGGTTCTGTGACGTTGAATCAATATCCGACCCGACTCGGCGCTGAATCGGGTATACTCGGTGCTGAACCGGGTATACTCGGCGCTGAATCGGGTATACTCGGCGCTGAATCGGGTATACTTGGTGCTGAATCTGGTATACTCGGCGCTGAATCGGGTATTTTCGGCGCTGTATCTGGTATACTCGGCGCTGAACCGGGTATACTCAGCGATGAATCTGGTATACTCGGCGCTGAATCGGGTATACTCGACGCTGAAACGGATATACTCGGCGCTGAATCGGATATACTCAGCGCTGAACCGGGTATACTTAGCGCTGAACCGGGTATACACGGCGCTGAATCGGGTATACTCAGTGCTGAACCGGGTATACTCGGCGCTGAACTGGGTATACTCGGCGCTGAATCGGGTATACTCGGTGCTGAATCTGGTGTACTCGGTGCTGAATCTGGTATACTCGGCGTTGAATCGGGTATACTCGGTGCTGAGTTTGGTATACTCGGCACTGAATCTGGTATACTCGGCACTGAATCTGGTATACTCGGCGCTAAATCGGGTATACTCGGTGCTGAATCTGGTATACTCGGCGCTGAATCGCGTATACTCGGCTCCAGTTGTAGTCAGTCACAGTCAGTCACAAATATGAAGGTGACCTTCCACCATCTTAAATTAAGGCTCTCATAGCACTGTGCCCGGCATTAATATCTTTCTCCAAACCATAGGTACATTCGGTGTCTGCGCGGGCGCCACAAAAATACTGTGACACACTGACTTATTCTATCACTATATTTGTCGAGATGTTGTAATACCATTTTCACTATACCATATAATAAATCACCGATGTTGGCACTCGAATGATCTTCTCAATCCCTGTATGATATCGTCCATCCAAATGCATACTCTGTTGCAAATTCCACCGAATATAAATTATAATTTGTTTTAAAGACAAAACTTGAAATACGTACAAAAGTTCATAATTTCACAAAATAAAAAATATAACCATAATATTTACCTATAAATACTGTTTGAAAAGGTAATAATAAAAAGTGTAGTAATCCTGTTTTTTAATGAAAAATACGCAATTATGATTGCTTAAAAAAAAGTAATAAGTTGCTCAACGCTCTCATTTTCCTATCATTTTCATCATCATAGTATGATACCTAACCAGGACCCCACTGATCCCATAAAAAACCGCGTGCATAAAACCGATCGGCCAAGAAAGTTGCGCAGACGCAACACATTTTTCTAACTGTATTACAAGCTCTGATATGTATCGAGTGACTGCGGCTAACTGTGCCACTTGAATGTCCACCCGATAGATTTTGAATAGTTAAAAAGAGAGGAACGGTTTACAGTGCGTTTGAAATGCTATAATATATTGTGGAAGATATAATTATAATAACTTTGGACTGGTAGTTTCGACCCTGTTCCCGATACCGGTCGGCTACAATTTTTTATATTTTTAATTGTTTTTTTTTTTCGTTTTGTATAAAAATATTTAAAAATGTAATTTATAAGTACTTAGATGAAATAAAGCAATTAATTTTTTTTTTTTTTATCATTGTTAGTCGGTAGCACCTGTCCGGTGCTGTTCAACACTCTTGGTTGACTGGTAGAGAATGCCTAAGGCATTAAGTTCGCTTTATATCTTTTGCGATATATACCTTTTTTATTTTTATTTTATACCTTTTTGTGTGCGAAAAGATTAAATAAATAAATAACACAGAATTGTCCAATATGCAGCATGTATCAGAAAGTAGAGGGGCTTATGGCTAAGCAATAACAGTCGCACGGGTCGATCGATTAGGTTAAGCTACGCTTGCCGCGGTTGGTCCGAGGATGGGTGAGCATCTTTCCATACCAAGACCCCTCCGTGCCTCGACAAGCACGTTAAGGCGTTGGTCCCGGCTGTCATTCGTGGCTCTTTGACAGTCGTTACGGGTCGTCAGAAGCCTGAAAGTCTGACAACCAGTCTTACCAAGGGGTATCGTATTATCCAGTAACTGGGTTGTGGAGGTCAGATAGGCAGTTGCTCCATGTAAAATACTGGTACTCAACTGCGTTTGGTTAGACTAGAAGCCGACCCCAACATAGTTGGGAAAAGGTTAGGCAGATGATGACATCATATAACAGAAAGGTGTGATCATATTTAAGGGTGTGGCACAAACCATCAAACTGAAAGAAAAAAGAAAGAAAATGCATTTATTTGCGGCAAACATTACGCATAAAAAAGGACATAAACACACAAAATAAAACAAGTTGGGGTAAACTTGCGTCACATTCACGCAAAACGGCCATCGCTCAGCATAATGCTAAGACCCATAAGCCCCAGCGCTGAACAACTTTATCCATGGGACTAACATTGTTGACGCGAAACAAGAATCTGCAATCCCATAAAAAAAATTCAATACGTAATCGACCCAAATGTATGGGATGGCTGGTTTGGTGCAAGCAATTTCTTCCGAAAAACAGTCATATGACACTGAATTGATATTTGCTTTTGATGTAATCATTTCTAGTTAGACTGAAGATCCAATATAATTTGAGAAAGGGGCCAGCTGATGACCAGGCGATGATTTAAAAGACACAATTTACAGTCGCCAAAATACGTATAGCACGCACTCGAAAACTTAATTTTATTACCGAAAAGTTTATTGGACCCACAAAAAAATATTTTGCTCATAGGCCTAAATAAACGAATTGATTATGGTGTGAAAGTTTTTGGACCTTTGCCTATCTTAATATAAAGCAAGTAAGAGCGCTAGTAATCTGTTCAGAAAGTATGTTTACATCCATTAGATTGACTTGTTATATATGTACGAGTATACCTATGTAAGGTTATAAACCGACCTAATTACAACTTTGAAATCGCCCCTTGATACGAAACGGCATCGCATCTACATTGCTATATCGCATAGCTTTTAGTGGACGTAAATAATCCGAGGATGTTGGATAAACTCCAAGAAAATCTGGTTAAAGTGTAAAACATCTGTATGGGAGACGATTTACACGATTTCTAAGTTCCTTGTTCGACTAGCTGTGAATAACATTGATATTATCCAGTTGTCGAGGTGAAAATCTTTGCTCTTTTTTGTGGAACACTAGGTTTTGAGGTGCTGTCTTTGAATTACGGGTGGTTCTAAGCGCCCAATTGTTTGATCATGGACTGTCGTGATAGAGATGAACTTTACCTAGCTGTTTTTTTTAAATGACCATATTGGTTGAATACGAGGCTTTTGGCTACTTTGTATGTGTGTATTTTATGTCTTTCTTTGAATGGACTACCTACAGTATCCATCCAGTATTAGGTAGGTACCGGATTCTAAAATACTGGGTCAACGTAAATCAGCCGATGCCAAAGCACTGTGGTCACTTTGGTCTGATTATTTTGGCCAACGAGCAGAGAGAAACGTGGTGATCAATCTCTATTAATTTCTTCTAATATCCCTTCTTCGTGGGAGTAGACGCTTTTGCCCCTCAATCAGACGTTGGCAGATTAGCATTGTTTTGCTGAAACAGACCTTGACGCGTGTTTCTTTTAGAGCTGAATCGAGTAGTCTCAAAGGTTACATGATTAAGGGCTGATTTCACCAATGAAACTGAACACGAGCAGCATATCAAAACCACGTTCAAGAGCTGTCAGTGTCAATATTCCACAACACTGATGACACAGACAGCTACTGAACGTAGTTGAGATGTGTTGATCGTGTTTAGTTCATCTTAAAAATAAATGGGGGCATAGACAGTAGGGTTTATTCTTTGTGCTAAGCCTCACACAAACCTATGCGTCCATTTTAGCGAGCTTTCATACACTTGCCACAAATTAGGTTATATACCTATAATTTGCCTCGAGGCAATGAAGCAAAACATCGTGACAAAACGTTCACGTTTATTAATCAATTTCTAAGCGGATAATTCTGCAAACGGCCACAGATGGAGCCACCGTGACGAGTGATTCTATTTGTCACTATTGTGCACGAATTAGTAATATGGATAGAGTTGTAATGCTAAGCTGAGAAGCAGCCTAAAAATGGTTGAGACTTTACAGGGTGTCCATTAATAAGTAGAGTTGTAGGTCGTGGGTTCGAACCCAGACAGGCGCTTTACTTTGTGTAAATAATTTCATCACCACTGCTCTCAAAATGGTTAAGGAAAACCTCGTGAGGAAACCGGCATGTCCTAGAACCAAAAAATCGAATATAATAAAACTGATGAGTTCGTTTGTTTGAACGCGTTAATCTCTGGAACTAGCCGACGGATTTGAAAATTCTTTTCCCATTTGATAGCCCAATTCTCGAGAAAGGCTATAGGCTACTTAACATCACGCTAGGACCCTTAGGAGCTCGGCAAAAACAAAAATAAGAAAGAACGCTAAGCGTACGCGAAGTAATAGTGCGGGCGGGCGATGGAATGGGTCAGGGAAACAAGAAAATTCACGCAGACGAAGTCGCGGGCCGAAGCTAGTTTCTTAATAAAGAACAAATGATCGATACTCTAGGTAAGTATTTCCGGCAAGTGGGAAAATCCTTTTAAAAAAAAAACGTTTATTTGTGGTAATCATGACGCATAAAAAAACACATATAAAAAAAAATAACAAGTTGGGGGACAACATGCGTCACATCCACGCGAAACGGCGATCGCTCCATAAGCCATTCTCCTCACAAACTCTTACTCACTTTTAACAACACCCCATTTAATTTTTTTTTGATCAGCTGCAGCTCTGCCTTTCCTCAAGAAATACGATAATTTTGACTTACATACTTAAACTTTCCAGTTTACCCATGAAGTCATAAAGTAAGCTCACTTAAACTCATTGCTAGTTAAAATTATTAGGAGTTCAGTTTAATGGCCAACAGACAATCGCCAATGTTGGCCATAGTTGCTGTAGAACTATAGAGTTGTTTTGGTATAACTGTTCCATTTTTTTACAAAACAGGGCTTATGTTCAAATCGCGTTCTTCGCACATATAGGTACTACAAATATTTTTATTTAATTAAATTAACGCCAGTTTAAGCGATAATCAGCCTTATTTTGTTGCTAGGTAAAAAAAACTTCTTCAAAGAAATAACGAACATTGATCACATTGCATGATGCTGATTTCAGACCACGTCGATTTCCCTCTTCATCATCATCCTAAAGCAGTCGACTGCTGGACATAGACCTCTCCTACTGCACGACATTCAACTCGATTTTCGGCAACTCTCATCCAGCTGCTACCAGCTGGATTTTCGGCAACTCTCATCCAGCTGCCACCAGCTGGATTTTCGGCAACTCTCATCCAGCTGCTACTAGCTGGATTTTCGGCAACTCTCATCCAGCTGCTACCAGCTGGATTTTCAGCAACTCTCATCCAGCTGCTACCAGTTGGATTTTCGGCAACTCTCATCCAGCTGCTACCAGCTGGATTTCCCTCTTAACTTAAAGTAACTTAAAGTTTCAGAAAAAGCCATATTGGCAAACAATTACCAAGTCTTAGACTAACAGCAGACTGTAATGGACACTAATTATTTATATGCTAGAAAATTGTATTAAAAATATAAAATACACTTCTAATAGTAGTTATCCTTTTAAGTTAATTATTAATATTACAAAGTCGTGGACCAATTTCAAAACGTAATTATCTTTTACTATAAGATTGGCGCAAAGCAGAAAAATGCAGGAAGTTTGAGAATGTTCTAGATTATCTGCTATCTAGCCAGACCAGTATAAAGTCTATTAGACTTGGGTATTTCATTAGTACTTATGTCTTTAGATCCACTCTGTGTGGCCTATTTGCATGCTAAAAAAGGTGCGCGGTAGTGCTAATAGCTAAGTTCGCAACTTGCAACATTCTGATTATTGCTGCAATTTTTTTTAAACTCAATTTTTTATGGTGATATTTTATATACTTAGTAGAATTGTTTTATTATCACAGAAATACACGTGCATAATATACAAAAGACAAGTTAGCTCGGATATTAATTGATGAGTTTTTATTAATTCAATTAACTGTCCCAACTAATCTATAAAACTTAACTACTTTAAAAAAATATTAAACATACACACTAGGAATTATGTTTCTTTTATGGAATTTTTTGGTTTTTCTTTTCTTACAAAGACTCAAACACAACGATAAAACACAAAAACATCGATAAAATTCTCCCCAAAACAAAAACGCATCGCTCTCTATACCGACCACAACAAAATGACTTTACATTTCAACTTCAGCATAAAATACAGTCTACTTACTGGCCTTATAAACGTAGTCTACTTAAGCAAAGTTGCACCGTTGGCACGGTGATTAAAGAGCCTGCTATTTTTATCAAGAAATCTCTATTTGATTCCTGGTAACATTAAGTACAACATTTTTCCGACTATAGAGACGGCCTTATTGAAATGTATGTAAATTTGTATATAAATTGAGCTGCTTGATACGTCTGTGAACGTTTCCATTGTGAGGAGAGGACACGCGTCAATTAAAATAAAATAAAATTATGAATAGGTTCTGTCAAAGTTGGAAGGAGGCCTTTGCCCAGGAAAGGGACAGCGTAGGCTAATAAAAAAAAATATTATGAATTGCTTCGAACTTGGCTTGATAAAGAAATTGACGCAGAAGTAAATATTTAAACTGATAAAAGATCTTATTCAGCTGGAAGAGACTGGAAATTGTTCCTGCTGTACAATTTGGGAGAAATCTTCTAGGCTCGCTAGTATTCAGCAGATGAAATTCGATTTAAAAACTTGGAGTTTTTATATTGAATTTTCCATGTTCTTACACATATATATCTAAACTTAGAAAGAAGTTACGTACCTAACTTTTTTTTTAAATATGGTTCTTAGGTACCTTTTTTAATATTTCTCTAATATATTTTTTTCCGTACAGAATAAAAAGGCAGGAAAAACTGTTATCCAAAATCCAGTAGAAACAAATAACTTTCATAAAAGTGGCATAGATAAGCGCCATCAAACTAGATGTCACTTGTCACTTTTATAGTAACCGCGTACCGTATGACAATGGACACAACGACCAAGTCCACCACGTATGCATACAACGTACTCTAAACAACTTATTGCCTTTAAAATGGCGTTACGTAACGACTCTGTGCATGTTTGTGTGCGTTTGCGCATGTGTGATTTTCATTGCGTTAGAATTTTTCCGTTTATTTATATTTATTTTATTGTGAAAAATGGTGTCATGAGGAAAATCTTGTTAGTTGAGTTGGGTCGTAAAGATGTTTATTTTTTGTTATTATCCTTTTGTCTGATCTTTAATGATAAATGCTTGTTATAAGTGAATAGTTCTTTACAATTGTTTTTTGTTTTTGTCTAGCTTGTGTCGCGTGAAATTTCTTTTTACCTCTACCCACCCCGTCTTACCGCATCGCCTGCCCGCGCTATTACTGCCTTTTTTACTCACCTCCTAAGGGTTCTAGCGTGATGTTAAGCAACCTATAGCCTTTTTCAAGAATTGGGCTATCAAATGCAAAAAGGAATTTCAAATCTGACTGGTAGTTCCTGAGATTAGCACGTTCAAACAAACAAACTTTTCAGCTTTATTATTATTATTAAAGATAAAGATAATTTTATTTGTCAAAACATGCGTATGCGTATTATAGATATAGATTTGCAGTTCTCAACATTGCGTTTCTCAATTGTGAGGGGCCCGTGGCTAAATAATAACAGCCGCACAGGTCGATCGGTCAGGTTAAGCTACGCTTGCCGCGGTTGGTCTGTGGATGGGTATGTAAAGATGGTCATCTTTACATACCGGGACCCCTCCGTGCCTTGGAAAGCACGTTAAGCCGTTGGTCCCGGCTGTCATTTGTGGATCTTTGACAGTCGTTACAGGTAGTCAGAAGCCCGAAAGTCTGACAACCAGTCTTACCAAGGGGTATCGTATTACCCAGTAACTGGGTTGTGGAGGTCAGATAGGCAGTCGCTCCATGTAAATACCGGTATTCAGCTGCATCCGGTTAGACTGGAAGCCGACCCCAACATAGTTGGAAAATAGGCAGATGATGAGTTCTCAACATGTGTGTGTGTCGTGTACCTATATCTAGGTACTGAGAGGAAATAACATCTGTTTGAGGTAGTCGATCAACAAAAAAATAAGTCTTAAGTAATTATGGTAAAAAAGTAAGATGGCCGGATTTCGTTTTCAACGACGACATTTTATAGTGGCTGTCAATTTTGAGGCGGAGTCGATAATTCCGGTTTAATTAAATAGTATCGAATTGAGCGTTAAATAAAACGACTTATGTGGTAGCCAACCTCAAAAAGGTGTAGGTAAACGAAAAAAAAAAAAAACATTTTTTGTGTACAATCTTTTATTTCATTATAATATGATATTATATCAATGTGTAGAGAGTGAGTGAGAGAAAGAGGCAAGTGTGGGCTCAATGGTAACGGTCCCTACTTACGAGTTGTAGGTTATGGGTTCAAACCCGGAAAGGTTACTTTGTGTAAATAATTTCCTCATCACTGCTCTCAAAACGGTGAAAGAAAACATTGCGTGAAAAATGTCTTAGAACCAACAATTCGAATATAATAAATCTGAAGGGTTTGTTTGTTTGAACGCGATAATCTCTGGAACTAGCCGACGGATTTGAAAATTCTTTTTGCATTTGATAGCCCAATTCTCGAGAAAGGCTATAGGCTACTTAACATCACGCTAGGAGGAAACTGGCATGTCCTAGAACCAACAATTTGGAGACATGTGACATCTAGCAACCAGCAGTGGGACTGTGTGGTAGATTACAGCCCACTTCCTCTCATAGAGAGAAGGCCCGTGTCCCAGCAATGGGGATAGTAATAAGCTGACGTGACGGCACGGTTGGCGCAGTGGTTAAGCGATTGACTGCTGCGCTGCGTGTCGCGGGTTCGATTCCCGCACGGAACAAATATTTGTATGACCTACATGTATTTGTTCCGAGTCTGGGTGTTTTTCTATCTATAATATGTATGTATCTACAAAAAAAAATGTATATAAGTAGTTTATCAGCCATCTTGTTACCATAACACAAGCATTAGGTTGCTTAGCTTGGGACTAGATGGCGCTGTGTAAAATGTCCAGGGATATTATTATTATCTCCTTTATTTAAGCTGATTATGCTATGTAGCCAGAAAAAAAATATAGTGGGCGCTTACTTAATTCTGCACACAGCTACACAATAGGGTAGTTTCCTGGGTAAAAAAATTATAATTATATTTAGTCCGTCAGTTAGATTATCGAAAAATACTGGTCATGTATTTTTTATTTTGTCAATCAAACAAAAAATGACAAAGATAAAGCGCGTCAAACTTTGGGAGTGGAGGGTCGTGACGTCACTTGCTTGCAAAAGTGTCGCAAGCAAGTGACGTCACGCGGAACTTTAACGGGCGATATCATCATCATTTTTTATATAATTTACAAAAGAAAAAATACGGGTTCAATATTTTTTGATAATCTAACTGACGGACTAATTAGAATTTTTTAGGAAAATAGCCTATTGATACAGTATTATGAAACATGAAATTGTAGAATGTAGACAATCAAATGAATTCTTGTCGATGTCGATCCATCGATCTTTTTGAGGCTGACTGTAGACTGATAACTATTCACCAAACCACACTAGGCCTGCGTGGTAGATTATGGACTCTCACAGGGAAGAAGCCCGTGTCCCAGCAGTGGGAACATTCTAGGTTGATTATGCTGTAGACCTACTAAGAAAGACCATTCTTATATTTTTTTCAACCACACAAACAAAACCTCTGTTCGTGATGCAGTGAGAAAGTAGTCTACAATTTTTTTTTCGATGCGAACGATTTTTTGAATACATTTTGATTATTTTCCCTCCTTTTTAAATACTTGTACATACTATTATTATTATTTTAAGACTGTTAGCTTTTTAAATTATGTAAATATAGATAAAGATATAAGGAAAAAAAAACTGAAATTATTATATTAATAATAATAGAGAAACCTTAGTAGTAATAATAAAGAAGAAAGTCCAACGTTTCCACAAAACTGGAACAACTTATACCTAAATCAAAAAGGCAGTGCAATAAGCTTAAAGTGACTGGTCTATGCGCCTACGCAACCTAATGGTTTTACGGACCTTTGACACCGGTATATAGAATGGGTGAGTTTACAAGAATATTGTTAAGAAAGGCAAATGTAGATAATACATTATACGTATAAAATAATACACCTTTATGTTTAGTATTTTTCCATCAAATAGTGCAAAACATATGAAAATGGAAGTTAACGGTATTATGGAATTTTTTGGCAGAAATGGGTGCCATTTTGGGATCAGATTATCAGAGCTTTTTTTCTATTCTTTATATTTTATCTAACGGAATACCAATTAGGAAATTCAACACAAAAATTAAGTATTGTCTTTTTTGTGCTGTATGTCTCTTTTGCCAAATGAATTTATCTCTCTTAAATCTTCATTACCTTTAACATCGACTGTTTTTAGTATCAAACCATCCTACGCCCAACACTAGTGCGGTGCTTGTGACCAGGGGATCTACTCCGAAGTGCAAAGTGCGAATGTTCGGATCGGACCGACACATGGCCGAATATTATTGAAAAATGCGAAAAAAGTTCGGATCGGCTCAGTTGGGTCGGGACCATAGTCAGTATTCGAAAGAGTGTAGGAGTGTAGGATCGGAACCGACCGAACCAAATAGTACCTTCGTAGCAGGAAATGGCCGAACATTCGGCCGATACTACTTCGGAGTAGACCCCCAGACCATGCCTCACTTGCTGGAGTATCTTAAGTGCCCGTTCACCTGCACCTTGGATGACCTAAATAATGCCACTGATGCCGCAATCAACTTGGCCACCTACTGGGCACAAACGATGTAAAGAAAAACAAAACAATGGGTAAGAGTACCATCGATACGAAAACAAGAAGAAAAAGTATCAAGCCCAAGAAAGGATCTATCTGAACAACACCGTACTGGCAAGAAAGCCATACTTTCTATAAAAACTCAATTTCTACTATAAAACACAAACAAATATCCATGTAGTGATTTTGGCATGAACACCTTGTATTATTTTGCCATTTTTGATAGGAAAAATGAAGACTTGTTAAGAATAAAATTTTTCTAGAAATCTAGAGATAACAAAATTGAACTGGCAGCTTCGGCTTCTTGGGTTAAGTTTCTACCTGGAAAACCTACCACCTAGTAAAACTTGAAAACAAAATCATGGAGACCATATTTATTGGTTTCTGATGTTTTCCTAGCATTGGCTTTGTTAAAAAGTTGTGTTAAGTTTCTACCTGGAAAACCTGCCACCTAGTAAAACTTGAAAACAAAATCATGGAGACCATATTTATTGGTTTCTGATGTTTTCCTAGCATTGGCTTTGTTAAAAAGTTGTGTTAAGTTTCTACCTGGAAAACCTGCCACCTAGTAAAACTTGAAAACAAAATCATGGAGACCATATTTATTGGTTTCTGATGTTTTCCTAGCATTGGCTTTGTTAAAAAGTTGTGTTAAGTTTCTACCTGGAAAACCTGCCACCTAGTAAAACTTGAAAACAAAATCATGGAGACCATATTTATTGGTTTCTGATGTTTTCCTAGCATCGGCTTTGTTAAAAAGAACTAGTCGTGATCTCATTTGCAACTGCATGAATAGTTCTTTCCTCCGTAGTATAACTACTTTGTTCGAGTAAAAGGTTTATTTTTACCTATAGTTTAAAAAAAAAATCACAGAGATGCAAATTCCGGTAATTTTAAGAACATTCACTTTCAAAACTCAGTCACATTCTGTCAAAAATTGGGGCTTACCTATATGTACATATATTTTACATTTGAGATGTGATTGCGACTAGATTTTAAACGTTTTTAATTACGGAAATTGGCCTGATTGGTTTTGATAATTTTTCTAAGGTTATAAATTTTTTTTTCTGCAAATAGGTTTGTATATAGACTTTTACAGACACGTCAATCATATTTTAAATACTAGATGAGGTCAGCGTTTCCTATGTGACTATACACTGAGTAAAAACAAAGTCAGAGGTCACAGTCTCTTTTAAAGTCCAGACATAATCTTGGTCTGATGAAGTGAGGACCATGTCGATAGCGTCTGAAATGGTCTTTTCTAACATGACCCTGGCATAGAATTTTAATTTCTTACTTTAGTTATCAGAGGACATCAAAGTGTTTGATTCATTATAGGCAGCAATTAGGAACTGCAGTGGACTGCCGTAGGATTACCTACTTAAGCGTTGGTTTTTTAGAAAGAATATTAAATACTCAAATGAAGTTGTAGAAACAATATTTAAAAGGGAGTTTAATTAGAACGGCATCCTAATTGCGTAACACACGATCAATCAGAATCTGAATCCATTGCTTCATAAGTTCGAAAAAGGTTACCTTCATAAACTTGTCTGCTCAACACGTAAATAACGCAATGAATGTTGTTGAACTGTCAAAATGAAACCGATTCTGATTGATCGTGTGTTACGCAATTAGGGTGCTGGTAAGAAAATACTTTCAAAATATCTGAGATTAACCCAAACAGAACAAACTTCCCTCTCACTGAGAGGAGGCCCACTGCTGGGATACCAGCAGTGGCAATGCTATAGGCTGAACATTATTTATGACTAGCTTCTGCCCGCGGCTTCGCCCGCGTGGATGTCGGAAATTATCCCACGGGAACGTGCTAACAGGATAAAATGTATGTGCACCAGGATGCCATCTATCTCGCGGGCCCTTTGTGGCTAATTACAATAGAAAACCAATTGTGTCTCATTAATGGTGATTAAGAGGGTACCTATATGATATCTTTACCTAAGTACCTACCTAATTAAAAAAATAAATAAACTCAATAACAGAAAATAAAATACCTACCTACCTAAATAAACCTATTTATGACGATAACTAATCTAAACTCAATCATCATCTGCCTAGCCTTTTCCCAACTATGTTCAGGGCCGGCTTCCAGTCTAACCGGATGCAGCTGAATACCAGTATTTTACATGGAGCGACTGCCTATCTGACCTCCACAACCCAGTTATTGGGTAATACGATACCCTTGGTACGACTGGTTGTCAGACTTTCGGGCTTCTGACTACCCGTAACGACTGTCAAAGATCCACGAATGACAGCCGGGACCAACGGCTTAACGTGCTTTCCGAGGCACGGAGGTGTCTCGGTATGTAAAGATGGTCACCCATCCACAGACCGACCGCGGCAAGCGTAGCTTAACCTGACCGATCGACCTGTGCGGCTGTTATTATTTAGCCACGGGCCCCTCAATCTAAACTCAATAAATAAGCAAAATCTCTAAAAACTAATATCTATACGAATGACTATCCTACCTAACAGTATTATAAAATAACCTACGGTCACTACGTACACTATCAAATATACTACCTATACTTTAAAATTAAAATCTATACCTATATAAGTTTTGGTGAAATAAATTTAAAGTGACTCTATTAAGAAAGCGTAAGAAAAATATCTGAGATTAACCGAAATAATATTATTCTCTGTGTGGCGAGTAATGGCAAATATTTTTATTTTTTCATTTACTACTAGGTTAAGGTTTTATGGGTATATACCACCCGAAATAATGTTATTATTTTGTTTATTTATCTATTTACATACTTAATTACATTTTTAAATATTTCTTAAAATATAAAAAATAAGTATAAAAAACATTTAAAAAATAAAAAAATAGTGATCTACCGATGTCGGGAGCAGGGTCCAAGCTACCGGCGGTTTAAGTTATTATTAGGTATTATGCAAATATCAACCTAGCCATGTTCCAAAATTTTTCAGTTGTCTTTCATGATCAAAAAGTATGACGCTTATGTACAAACTAAATAACATGTTCTAACAAAATCAATGATTCAAAACAAACAGACGTAGAAGCCTAAATAATGGTATATTCACGCCAACATGGCAAGGCGGTAAGCAGTGAAGTAAACGAGGGACCATTGTGAATACACTTCCGCATCTGTTCACCATCAATTTTATTTGATTTTCGCTTTGAATGGAGAAGATATAAAATTTATAGACGCTAGAAAGTAAACAGCTTGTATATTGATCGTTTTTGTGGGAATAGTCTTCAAATTGGAAAAGTTTTTTTAGGTTTTCATACCCATGATACCAGGTGATTGTTTGACCTAAAGTTAAAAGGTAGCCTGTTGAAATTATCCCAAATGACCCATGCGTTGTTGTTTATAGGAAAAAAATTAACAAAAGTTAACTCTAATAATAAAGCAGAAGAGTTTGTTTGTTTGAACGCGCTAATCTCTCGATCTTCCCGTCGAATCCTTCCTTCCTTTTGCATTTGATAGCCTAATTCTTGAGGAAGGCTACAGGTTACTTCACATCACGCTAGGACCTAAGGAGCCGAGCAAAAAGAAAAACAGTCAGAAAGGACACTAAGTGAAAACGAACTAATAGCGCGGGCTGGGGATGCGATGCGACGATTTGGGTCCAGGGAACAGTTTCACGCGGATGAAGTCGCAAGCAAATCTAATGGTTTTATAAAATCTAGCGTGGTAACACTTGACCGATCATTTTAAACACAAACTCCTATATCTACCACCAACAAATATCTATAATGGTTTTGGTAACAAATTACATAATAAAATATCTTAAAAACATCAATTTTATATTTAAAAAAAAACCAAGAGAACTCTTAAACAAGTAGCAAATGCGACGTTAACTGTATGTAACAAGTTCAAGAGATATGACTAAAGATTGTGATTAGATCAAATCTATTGCCACTGTCCTAACTCAGGATTGCTTCTAAGAATCTTGTAACAACAAAACAAAATAAAACCATCTTAAGAACCTACATCATCCTGCTTGGGAATGGAACTTGAACCCTAGGTACGAGGACTTCATGCTCGGCTGGTTTCCTTGAGGCTAGACCAACGGGAGATGTCATTTGATGCTCTATTTTTATATCATGCCTGTATTTCACAAAGAGTTGGGTAGATGTACCTTCGGTACTCCCATATTTCATCAGTTATAAATAAAATGTATTAGGTTACCTACTTAAGAAATATTTACATAATTTAAAAGCTATAAGTCTTAAAATAATAAAACACAAGTACATAAAAATAAGGGGAAATAATCAAAGGGCATCAAAAACTTCGTCCGCATCGCTGTCAATAGGAAACGTGCCCAAAAGGCTGGCAGGATTGCCACATTGTATGGCAATGCTGATTCTTTGAGCAAAAAATAGGCCAGCCCTCTGATCACGTGAAGAGTCGACCAACCGCCTGGCGATGCCTCGAAATACTAAGTTGGCACTAGTACCAGTTATGTTTAAGCTCCAAGTGATAGGAAACGAGCCTGTTACAATCAACCTAGCACAAATTCAGACAACGTGCTGTTACTGAGGTATGATGGAAAAATTCAATAACACTTTGTCCGATCTGGGAATTGTGCGCGTGAAGAAAAAAGTAATCCTAAAAGATAATGCCTATTGGCCATTGCTGAAAATTGACCTATCAACGAACGATCAAATGGGTGATTGCCTAGACTGATAATTTTCGGGTATTACCAATGAATGTATGAAAGACGGTTGTCTTTTTCTATTCCAGGTTTCGCAGAACTACGAAAAAGAATCATTAGAATTGAAGTACCAATAGTAGTACAATGTATAAAGAAACTTGGACTCGGCAACTCTAAAAGATTGCCGATAGAACAGGACGCTTACCAGCCTCACAGTACCCATACTTTTAGCCTGCCGACGCATGCACGCAAAGGTCCTCTCTAGAAAGCAGAATGTCTATAGTTTGACCAGTCAGATAGACCCTATTAGCCACTACCCGAACCTTGCCGACAATACACGAAGCTTTCCGAAGCCGTCCTACCAAACTTTTCTCCGATCGACGGTTGCTTTAGGTAAGCGCCTCTCCTAGATAGCAGAATGTTGTCCACAAGCCGGTAGGCCTTATTATACTACTACGCACTACCCGAAACTTGCCGACAGCAAACGAGGCTTCCCGAAGTTCCCAACTGTTCTTTAGCCGACGCGTTACTTTAGGTAATCACTTTTACTAAATCCAAGCACTTGGATAGCCCCTCGGAGGATTGCCGACAATACGCGAAGCTTTCCGAAGCCTTCCTATCCAAACTTTTCTCTGAAAGACGCGTTACTTTAAGTAGGCACCTTTCCTAGATAGAAGAACATGGTTCATAATTCACCAGAACATGGCACTACCCGAACCTTGCCGACAACAAACGAAGCTTCTCGAAGTCCTCAACTGTTCTCTAGCCGACGCGTTACTTTAGCTAAGTGCTTTTACTGAATCCAAGCAGGAGGCTCGGATAGGCGATATTAAGCCGACAATACACGAATACTGCCGACAACACACGTAACTTTCTGAAGGCTTTCTACACAAACTATTCTCATTCCGACGCGTAACTTTAGGTAAGCACCTTTCCTAGATAGTAGAACATAACATGGTTCATAATTTACGCACCCCGATAGGCGTATTAGACTGATAACACACGAGGATAACCGACAACACACGAAGCTTCCCGAAGTCTACCTTCCCCATCATTTCTCTACCCGACGCGTAACCATAGGTATCTTATACCAGGATATGGCTCATAATTCAAGCAATCTGCTCGGCCCTATTAGGCCAGCACTACCCGAACCTTGCCGACAATACACGAAGCTTCCCGAATTCAACCTTCCCTGACTTTTATCCTGCCGACGCTTTTCACTAAGACTCCAGACAGCAGAATATGCCCTTTACGTTCTATCAGGCCGGCTGATCCTGAGAACCTATTCGTCATTTCATAGAAAGTCAAAAAGTTAACGCCTTCGAAACGCCCCCGCTCCGCCTTCGAAGTGACGTGGCTTTAGTGGGGATTGAGGTAGGAGCTTCGCTTTTACCGTGAGAGAAAAGAAGCGAGATACACCAAAATAGCCTAAGCCTAAGAGCGGTCGGATTCTTACCGCTGAGTTGCCTATTGCGACACCTAGTATAATAGGCCCTTTTGCAGGGCCTATCGTTGGTTGCAGAATGAACTTTAAAGGCATTATTTTATAAATTAGCAGGATTTATAACATAAAATACATACATAAGGTTCATTTTTAAAATTACCAAAAACTGATTTATTTATCTGGCAATTACACACTAGTTTAATTTCAGACTATTTGCAGTTTTTTTAGCGATTTATCATTAAAAATGTATTAAAGAATTTATTTAAGGTTAAAAGATTTTTTTTATTTGAATATTATTCAAACGATTTTTTACTTGATTCGTTAATTTTAGAAACCCATTCTTTGTCACTTTTTTCGTCTTAGTTCTAAATAACACAATAAATACAGTACTGCAAACAATAAAACATAAACACAAAATAAAAAACAAATAATTCAACTACTTACGAAGAAAACCAGCTCAAAAATAATACAAGTTATCGAATAAAAAAACTTTAAATGCAGCAAATCGATAACAATTTACAAATTACTACAATTTGTAAGAATTTTTAAATTATCGTTATTTCTTTTACATAATTATAATGAAGATTACATGACTATGTTATTACAAGGAAATTCTGTCGTTTGTAATACCTATCAAATAATCATAAAGAACTATACTTAATTGTTTTTTTTTATGTATTTTACTCAATAAATTCTTGAAAAATTTAAAACAGCACGTTTTTAATGCTTTGTTATTTTAAATTATTATTACAAAACTACAAAAAAAAAATTGAAATAATAAAAAAAATATTTATCTCGATCGAAATTATCTGATAAAAAAAACATAAACACTTTTATGATATTTCATTTGTTTTTTTTTAATCAACGAAGCTATTATGCTTCTCTTTAAACTGTTCCAACAATTTAATAAATTCGTTCTTTCGATAAATATTCAAAATTATAAAAAAAAGAAATAAAATTAAAACCGACTAACCTCAGGTTCCGTTTAACACAACACAAAAAGTCCAAATCTTCACTCACATTACAAATTAACGAAAAAGAATTTCCTTCGAAGTCTTTTCTCAGTTTTAGGCGAAAAACTTCATTCAAGAATGCGCGCCAAAATCTTTGTCGTCATGACGCACACATTTTTATTTCCTAGTTACGCAATTTTACATTTTTTCTCCAATTTCACGGAACGGCGAGCGTAGATATTAAAAATTTACGATAAAAAAAATAAAAAATCTAAATCCAAGTCATTTCACATTGATAATTAATTTCAAAATCACAGTTCCAAAAATAGCTGTTTGACAGTCACATTTTCGAAAATCAAACGCGGGCGCAGCGGCGCGGCGCTTGCCGAAAAAAACCGAAAAGGCGCGAACACATTTGTAGGTATAAAATGGCGTTATTATTTTCAATTTTTCATAAAATATCGTTGAGTTTTCATTGTATTCTTGGTGGAGTGTCGCGCGCATGTGCTGTTTCAACACATTATGATCTAACACTGGCTGACTCTCGATTGCAGAACATACTTATTCTAAGTCAACTTACATTCGTTCATATTTGCCTGCGGGGCGTAGGGCTGTGCTAGGATGTTAGAACCTAGTTTAATGCTTTTATGTTTCCGTATTCTTTAAGTAACAGTACTTCTATTTATGAGTTTGCGCGGCTCTTGTTAGATTTAAATTGGTTTAATTTAGCTCTGTTTCACTTCGAAACAATAGTTACGACTATTTTCATGACACACAGTATATTCTTATAAACAATGCAGGAAATATTCTCACCTATATCGTACACAAATTCTGTCTACAATAAAAACCGCACATAAAAACCTATTTCCTCAAAACTAGTTGCATTTCAAATGACAATAAAACAGGCACTTTCAAAAACCACTTTTACATAACTGCCAAGAACGAACAGAGAAACCTAGCTATTAGGCAATAACCGTCTCAAAAATGGTAGAAAATCAAATTATTACAAATCACGTCTTAAATAAAATAACGTAACGCTTTAAATAGATATTAATAGCGGGTGAACAACATTGTATCGAGCAGCCAACCCTATTTTCGCGTAGTACAAGAACTTCTTGCATATAATAATATGTTTTAGCCTATATTGAGTCGCTTACAGGCACCGACTTAGCTTGCGCGTGAGACTGCTACTCGAGTAACCGCTATTTTTAACTTATTCGCTATTTCACTTTGATGCGGGTGGAAAAAATCGTAATTGTTGTGGTTATTGCTTGTTAATATGGAGATAAGTTATAGTGCATAATGAATAAGGGTTTAAGTTAGGTAAATGTGAACTGTACTTTTTTCTGTGTGTTCAGTTGTCGCAGATATTATTGCTTCCATTTAGAATAAAAATCGGTAAAACACAAGTTTCATAATTTTATTAATACAACAAAAATTATATCACACTATTACAGTTAAGACCGAGAAAAGCACTAAGTAAAATCTTCATATTTCCAACAATTTCCGTGATATATTTTTTCCTAAAACGTTACATAACGTAAAAACTAATCGATACAACTTACCAATATACAAATAACTTACCTACGGAACCATTTTTTCAAACTCAAAAATGAAAAAGGCAATAACTAGTTACACAAAATAACTGCTAACGCACATCACTAAAATCCGTTATTGGAACCTCCACATCACTACTTAGTTGTATGCACCGTGCATTGGCCTGCACTGCCGCATTCTAACCTCAACACAAAAAGTCTTAAAAACCTTTGCATTCCATTCTGAAATAATTCGTAAATTTAGAAAGTTAGAGTTGAAAATTGATTGTTACGTTGTGTAGAGTTAAAGGTTTTAGCTAAAAAGTTTTTTAGAAGCTAGGCTCTTATACTTATTTCACTATGAATTTTAGATAGGTATACCAGTGTTAGATATAGAAAGAAATGTTCGCTGTCTGTGGGTTTATATACGTTTCTAGGACACGGCAAAATGTTAGAAATCTTCGGTACTAAGAAGTTTATTTAGTGTGCTGTAATTATTTCGAACGGTTTTTAGACTTAGATTTGATACGTGTTCAGTTTTTGAGTGAAGATTTTTGTGTGATAGTTTTTTTTTAACTAATGTAACTTTTTTTGTAATCTTTTTTTTAAGATATTGCGATTGACACTATTGATTTACACAGTTTAAAAAAAAAATCCGAAACTTTTAAATGAGTCCAGAACATTAGTTTTTTTAAATCTGAGATAATAGAGAAAGAAATTCATCACGGATAGTCAGGAGCCCAAAAGTCTGACAACCAGTCCAACCAAGAGGTATCGTGCTACCCAGTAACTGGGTTGTGGAAATAAGCAGTCGCTCCATGTAAAACTATGGTATTCGACCTTAGTGACTAAATTGGAATAGGTGATATGGGGTGGTGTCCATAACTCCAAGTTAAAGCACGCATTTTGCGTACACGTTAGCAAGTCAAGTCATATATCTGAATTCCAATTCTCGTAATTTAAAATGTTCAAAATCTAGTCGCAGTCTCATCTTGGCGACAAACAAATGTCAAATACTTGTCAAAATGTAGGGAAATTAGAGGTATTTTTGACAGATTGAGACTGAGATCAGACTGTGAACGATCTTAAAATTACGAGAATTTTTCCTCTGTTATTTTACCGGTATACCCTGCAAGAGACGCACAGAACCGGGAAGTATGGCAGAAGAAAGGGTAGGCAGCAGTGGGTGATTCCAGGTAGAAATGATGATGGTGATGATAACCTTCAAATTAGAATACAGCAGTACTGCTTGGCAGCAGAAACATATCTGGTGGTCGCACATCTCGGAGCCTTTAATGAGGATAGATAAGCTCTTCAGTTACTTAAAATATTAGTTCAAAGTTTTTTATTTTTGGATACCACACAAACTAGAATACAGCAATACTGCTTGGTGACAGAAAAAGATTTTGTGGTCACGCTTTCCGGATTCTTAAGTTAACAAGTTCTTCAGTTGACAAAAATGTCAGTGCTAAGGTTTTCTTAAAGAAATTGGAAAATTTAATAATACTCCATATTTTTCATTTACCGATTAGGCTGCTACCACATACAGCGACTTCAGCGCTGAAGAGCACAACCCTGCGAAGAAGTCAAAAAGAAAATATTTTATTTCACATAAACCTACATGGGCACTTTTGAAACATCAGAAGCTAGGTCGTTTCCTATGGAGATGAGCCGGCAAGAAACTTCACGGTTACTCTTTTAAAAATAATTGGCTTTTATAATGTTTTCAAATTACAGTACGCCAAAAGACGCGACAAAAAAATAGAGCCTCTAAAAGACAGCGTAATGTCTCATTCACAATTTAGGAAAGTAAGTTAGACAGTATAAGGTAGGTTTAAAATTTTGAGGTTTATCAAGTGATGTTGCGTTAAAATCATACACCCGTCCACCAAAAAATCACCCATTAAAAAAACTCTTTCTAACAAACCACTTTGACCACTATAACAAAACCAAACAAGTTTTAAAAACAGCTGTTTTCACAACCCCGACCATACACCTCCCGCCATCTAGCGTCGCAAATCCGAAACCAGTCGATAGATCCAACACTACTCATACTTGAATGTAACTTAGCTTCTTAAGCAATCGCCCACGGCTGAGTCATCATTCAGCTAACTTGAGGTCCTTTCACCAACTTTTGTGCTAAGTTAGAACTAGAAATATTTATATTCGGAGTCCGTTTTTATGAGGAGTTTAGCTGGAATTTGAAACGGTTTCTAAAGCGGTGTGGAATGTATTCGTTTATTAGGAGAGAAATGAAGTTGGATGCAGAAGACTGAGCTAAGCTTAAAAAATGGCGTCATTGGACCAATTACTAGGGCAGCTACTTAGCATCACTTAAACTGTCTGGCAATTAAAATAGATGCTTTATTTCCTGGACAAAATGGCCGATGCTAGTCATATTTCTATGTTCACAAAAGGATCACTTAAGACCTTTAGGGTCATCTTTTAATGAAACCGGGACACATTTTGACAAAAAGTCTATAGTACGGAAATTTTCGTCTACCACGATGCCCAAACTTCTAGAAAAGGGATGTTTTAGGATCCCTAACATAATTAGACTATAATTTTCCCGCTTCTGGGAGACATGCCTCGAGAGATCTGTATCCTAAAGTTATGATTCGTCAGTTAACGTCTCCATATTGCAGCTAGTGGCAGTAAGTACATAAGCACAGAACTATATTACTTACTAGTTGCGCCCCGCGGTTTCACTCGCATAAGTTTCGATCCCGTAAGAATATCAGGATAAAAAGTATCCTATGTGTTAACCCTGAGGGGCAATTTTCGTAATCTTAAGAGCGTTCACAGTCTGATCTCAGTCTCAATCTGTCAAAAAATACCTCTGATTTCACTACATTTTGACAAGTTTTTGACATTTATTTGTCGCCGAGATGAGTGTCTTCAGACCACCGTAGTTTTTACGATTACCTTACACATCTGACCCGTAATTAGTTTATTACGAGTGTTCACTTAAATTGCTAAATTAATGCTGTTCACGCGGCGAAGGTACATTTATTTTACTTGCACGCTTTTAACACGAAACCTAATTATGGATAATTTCCATTATAGATTTTTCGAATCATTTCAAATATTTGCTCAACGATTTTTTAGCTTATAGCCCTACAGCCACATAGCATGGCATCATAGCATAATCAGCCTGTAATGTTCCCACTGCTGGGACACAGGCCTCCTCTCTTCGAGAGGAAGTGGGCTATAATCTACCACGCAGTCGCAGTGCGGGTTGAATTTTTTTTGAAATCACATGTCACATATGATTTTGAACGTTTTAAATTACGAGAATTGGCCTTCTTGTTATAAACTATCTGTGTGCCAAATTTCATCCAAATCCGTTTAGTAGTTTTTGTTTATAATATTAATAGCAAGTATATTGTAGCAACTATTGCCCTCTTAATGCATTCTTTGATGAGAATGTGGCTACATGGCCTATACATAGAAGATCTATACATCAAAGCAATCAGGATCTATAGGTACCTATTATGCTCTGCAGTATACAGGAGCTATTAAGTTTAAAGGTCATGGTCTGTTAAGGGAAGCTTGCCACCCTTTTGCCTATCAAGCCATAGATATACGTAATTCCTTTAATGAATCTAGCTAGATTGTTAAACCAAGTGGGTCGTGGCTAAGCAGTTGACTTCAGAGCTATACGTCGTGCATTTGTTTTCCTACCGAAAGATTCCTTTTTAAATTGGGAGGATCATCACCATCATCAATCTATAGCAGTCCACTGCTGGACATAGGCCTCTCCTATTGCACGCCATATCAACTCGATTTTCAGCAGCTCTCATCCAGCTGCTACCAGCCATCCTGCGAACATCGTCGCTCCACCTAGCCTGAGGGCGTCCCACTCAGACTGAATCTATTTATTTCAACTAAACCAATGACGGGCACTTTTGAATTGTCAAGGGTGGGTCAGTCAAAAAGATGAAGCTAGTTGTCCATTCCAAAGCGTAGTAGGTACCTATGGAGAAGAACGGGCAAGAAACTCCATGGACACTCCACCTTACGTTTACCGATTCACGTACAAAATAACTCAAAAGCATGTTTGTCTGACTTTCATCATCTCGCATAGTGTCACAGCATTATGCTTAGCGATAGCCGTTTTTTATTGATATGGCGCTTGGGTTGCGATGACGGTGCTTGGGGGGGAGGCCTATGTCCAGCAGTGGACGTCATTCGGCTGCAATGACGATGATGATGATAAATGCGTCACGTTTAGTGCAAATTAATGTATCTGTTTCTTCTTCCTAAGAATCCTGAATTTATTCTTAAATCAATGGAAGCAGTTCATCAGTACCTTTCCTATAATTATGAGAACAGACATTTACGTTACAGTGAGGCCAATATTTGAAAAAAAAAAAACAACTTACCAACCAACCAACCAACCAAACCAACCAATTGATATATAAATAAATAAATATGAATTGTTAAAAAGATTTTCCGAGCTTTCAACTGTGACATTTTCTCAAAGAGTAGTCTCTTTCCCGGATTTGCTTAGAAACCTAAGCATATGCTCAAACACTTGGAAATTCTAAGTCAATATTATGATAGGCAGTTCACGGTAGGTTTCGTAGGAATGTCAGCTTGCCAATGAAGAATGTGTGTCTTGTAAAAACTTGGTGTCACCACTGTACCTGAGACGGTTGTTTAGTAACTCTACTTACCTACTTAATGCTGTAAAGACTTCATCATCTGCCTAGCCTTTTCCCAACAATGCTTTGCTTTAAAGACTTGAAGGATAAAAAAGGAAAGTAGGAAACATATTATTTACTTTTTCACTTAGCTTTACTAAAAACAACCGACTTCCAAAAACGACACTACAAAATGAAAAACTTTAATTTCGGAAGTCGGTGTCGTTGGGTTCGCATTTTCGTTGTTTGCCACCGACTTCCGAAATTAAAGTTATGTTTCATTTTGTATTGTCGTTTTTGGAAGTCAGTTGTTTTTTTTTTTTAATGTTTTATTTTTCACTTTTAAGTTATAAGTTTTACCAGTAATTTTGGTTTAAAAACCAAACTACTCAACTGTTTTTAATGAAATTTCTATGGGACCATTTGGGACAAGAATTTTTCAAATTGGTTGGCAAGCGACGGAGTTATGCGCGAACAAACATAAAAAAAAATACAAACATCCGAATTGAGAACCTCCTCCTTTTTCGGTTAAAAAGAAAAAATATTGATTAGTTTTCATCATACCGACCGATTTCAAAAATTGAACAAAAGTTATCAATTGTTTTCAATAAACGTATAATAGCGTGTGATATTCTAAAGATAGTAACAGTTTAGGATAAGCTTGTAAAATAGACGTTTTTGCAAATCAAGTCTAGGGCAAGTATTTGCCTTATATGTTGGTACAATTTCGGTCTTAACATAAGTAACTATACAGATCCATAACACTTAGTGATGATAATGTAACATGCTAACATTTCGGTTTATACTTAGTCATAATTACTGTATTATTGTTAAATTAAAATTGAGTAGCATATTGTTATTTTATTATTAGATACATTTTTAAAATACTATTTACTGTCAGAGGGTAAATAATTATGATTGTTATTTTAAATAATTATATCGCTTACCGAGTAGATGTTTTTCCCTTAACCATAGTTTAAGACACTTTGTACAGAAACTGTCAAATTTTCCCAATCGACCTTGAACCTTAATGCTTTAACGATAAAGTTGAAAATCTATTAAAGGAATTTGACAGGTTGTAGTAGCTTGATATGCTGGCGTCTGTACATGTGTGTGTGTGTGATAAGCATTCATAAAAATAAATTGCGAATCTGCTATTCTATTTTCCACACTTTGCTCTTGGTCGAATAACGAAATAATCATGGAAATTTACAATAAAGTACATAATATATTTGGTTATTTCTGATAACATAATAATACTTTTAAATCGTTTCCTCCAAGCAGAGTATCTTACCAACCCACAACCATTGAACTCGCATCAATTTTCTAACACCATTACCGTCGCCCGCGCACGTTTTTGTCAAAGAAAAATGTGTCTTATTACATTACGACAGTCGTGTCGTGGTGTTTTGCTCGCATTTGTCTGAGATGCGTTTGTCGTGTCGGACGGTTTACACGGCAGGGTAATGTCGGTTTTGTTACTTTTTTTTCGTCAATATTTTGTATTTCCTTATTGCATTATTTGGACAAGAGAGCATGAATGATCTCGTATTATTAGAAGTAAATAACACTAAGCAGTCGTGAGCAGTGGAAGCCTAGTGGAAAGGGCCGCTACTTACGAGTTGTAGGTCGTAAGTTCTAACCCAGACGCCTAACTTTATATATATATAAATTTAATATATATTAAATAATAAATTTTATATATATATAAATTATTTCATCGCCACTGCCCTTAAAACGGTGAAGGAAAACATCGTGAGGAAACGCATGTCCTAGAACCATAGATATATACATTTCTATGCCTGGAACCAAAAATTCGAAGGCATGTGACATCTACCATCCCGCACTGGGCCCGCGTGGTAGATTATTCCCTTTTACCGAAATGCAGAAAGATCCTGTGTCCCAGCAGTGGGAACATTATAGACTGATTATGTTAATTATAGGTAATAATTTATTATTTTTATTGTGGGAGTCCAGCTCATCCCGCCATCTCTTTTTGGGCCTGCCGCATAGTCATTTCCTGTTATTCGGGATCCACTTACTGGTGGTTTTTGCATATCGCTGCACCGATGTGGCCAGCTCAGTTCCACTTTAATAATTTATAGTTGCCATAATTTTATGAGTTGGCAGTACTTGTAAGCCAATGGTCTACCCTTAAACTCGCCATCTCGCCATCTCTACCATCTGTACTAAAAAGTCTTCACTGGGCCTTTGTGGCGCAGCCATGAGGCACACTTTCCTGTTTATTTCTTACATCGGACTTTACACTGATCCTTATTTTTTGTTTTTATCTGATGTACATGTCGCAGCCAACTGGTTAAATTAGCCGTTTAGTCAACCGACTGGCCTTTGGAAGTAGTGCTCGCCTCGCTTCGCTCTCTCGGCTCGCACGCGGTTGATCACAGTTCTAACCTAACCCATTTGGTCGGGGTGCCCTGGCTTAGTTACTGCGACCAATTCGGCTCGCACATGATTGGATACAGTTCCAACGTAAACTATAATTTATTGAATATCATTCTGTTAGTTGAACGGCCGCCGTTTAGTTAAAAGGCTAGGCGGGTAACTAAACGGCTAAATAAACCAGTTAGCTGCGATATATACATCTGGTGTATTGTGTGTCTTTTACGCCTAGTATTGTATACAATCAAGTATCAAGTATTTTCTAACTGAACAGACAGCTGTGCTGCTGGGGAGTTTGTTGCGCCACTTGCGGGCGTTTTTGAGGGACTGTCTTTTGTAATTTTGATGTTCGAAAAGTGCTGATTCTCAGCGTAATTTGAATAAATGGCTTTTGATTTTGATTTTTTAGTATGTGCTGAATAAATGTATTTTCTTTTTTTAACGATTTGTTATACCTAAGGGGGAGAAGCCCGCGAAATTGAAAATTTCTTACGTTTCTTTTGCAATTTGCAGTAGCAGGTTGTATGTAGGTTAAAATATGATTCGTGACCGTAACAAATATTACTTTACAGAATTAGTATCATTAGAATCAGCAATACAACTCCTTGAGTTAGAATTGGCGTCAAATGTCATGATTTCCTGAAATAGTCATTCAATATGGTAATTTGAAGCTATCATTATTTTATTTATTTATGTTTTTCTATAAATAATTATTTGTTACGACCGTGAATCATATTTAGGTCATCTTACAACCTGATACTGACCTGTGAATTGCAAAAAAGGTAAGAGAATTTAAATTTCAGGGGCTACCCTAATGCTTTAACCTTAAATGTTTGTCCGTAGGTACACGCAGTCTATAATCCTTACTACCACATAACTATAATGTGAAATTTATATCTAACCTAATCTGGCAGACCAGACTTCCTCAAGTCTCTTTTTTTAACAGCAAGAAAGGGATGGCAAAAAAGTATTTTTGTTTCGGTTTAACAACTCTTAAAAGTTCAGCTGAAGTTCAAGCTTGAGGTTTGCCAGCGAGCAATGGAGCGCAGCATTCTTGAAGTCTAACAGACCATGTTAGAAACACAGTGCTACGTTTCAAATTAAAAATCGTGGACATCTCTCTCAATCGCCCATTAAGCAGCCAAACTTAAGTGGAACTTGACCGGACACGTTTGCCGCATGTCGAACAAGTGGGTCAAATCTACCATCATGTGAGTCCCAGAAAACGGCCGGTGACATCAAAGCAGACCCAGGAGAAGATGGCGGGGCGTGCTTGACGCCTACAGACAGGAAGACAGGATTGGTACACACTAGCTTAAGACAGAGAGGTGTGAAAAGGAGAAAGCGAGACCTTTGCTTTTCAGTGGGATAACATATGCTAAATAAATAATAATATTAGTTTAGATAAACGCTTTGAGTTTAAGTTTGATTTCAACAGCTAATCTGTGAGAGGACCACGAAAGAGTCACAATTCACGCCATTGAAGAAGTCACTAAAAGTGAGAGATTTTGGGATGTCAATGAACTATATTGAGAAGTTTACATGTAAACTTCTCCATAAAAAACTCAAACCAATCTTGTAAACTTCTTCAATGGCGTGGATTGTAACTCTTTCGTGGTTCTCTCACAGATAAGCTGTTGAAATCAAACTTGACAGAGCAGACTTCCTCAAGTTTCTTTTTTTAAATAGAAAGAAAAAAAATACTTTGCGGCAAACATGATGCACAAAAAGTAGGTACACAAACACAAAAAAAAAATAACAAGTTGGGGTAAATATGCGTCACTTTTTTGTGCCACGCAAAACGGCATCGCTCAGCGTAATGCTAAGACCTAATGCTAAGATGCTTACGGCAAGAAAGGAATGGCAAAAAAGTATCTTTATTTCAGTTTTATAACTCGGAACTCTTCGTCAAAATCACTGGGACCTTTGCATCCGCTAAGTACTAAAACCCATCATAACTTAAGCATCAAAACAAAAAACATAAACCAAGTATTAGTCAATAAAACAGTAATCAAACTTTTTCCCCCGGCGTGCTTCGCATACACCCATTCTATAAATATTATAAGACAAAGTCGCTTTTCTTGTCTGTCCGTTTGTCCGCCAAGTTCTTCTAAACGACATCATGGGTTTTGATGCGGTTTTCACCATCCTTTAGAGAATTTATCACAAAAGGTTTTGCGTGTATAATATTTTAAAATTAATATAGCACAGAACGGCCCCGACTTACGAGTTGTAGGTCACGGGTTCAAACCCAGAGCGGCGCTTTACTTTGTGTAAATTATTTCATCACCACTGCTCTCAAAAACCGTGAAGGAAAAGATCGTGAGGAAACCGGCATGTCCTAGAACCACAAATTCGAAGACATGTGACATCTACCAACCCGCACTGGGCCCGCGTGGTTACGGCCCGCGTGGTTACGGCCCACGTCCTCTAGAGAAGGCCTGGGTCCCAACAGTGGGAACATTATAGGCTGATTATTTATAGCACCGAAATATCGATGTTTTGATATTTCGAATGCATTTATGCGCATTTTTGCTGGTTACACGAAACTAATATTACATAGAGGTGAAATTGGTTGTCTCTTAGTAAGAGGTAATCTCTGGAAATACTGATCCGATAGCAAACAATCTTTCTCTGATAGAACAGCTACACTATTACCGAGTGTCATAATCTGTCTCCGTGTGTTTAACGTTATCACGACTAAACCGCTGAACCGATTTAAAAAAAAAAATGACATAGATATAGCTTAAATACTGATGAAGAATATAGCCATACGAACTGCTGTGGTTAGTTCATTGATGGGTGACCCATTACATATCGAGACCCCTCCGAGCCTCAAAAAGCACGCTAAGCCGTTGGTCCCGTCTGACAACCAGTATTACTAAGGTAGGTTACTGGGTATCGGTTACCCAGTAACTAGGTTGTGGAGATCAGATAGGCAGTCGCTCCATGTATAATACTGGTAGGTATTCAGCTGCATCCGGTTAGACTGGAAGCCGACCCCAACATACTTGGGAGAAGGCTAGGGAGATTGATTGAACATAGGTATACTAAAAAACCCATATAGGGTATCGAGGACATGTTTTGTGGTGTATCACGCAGACGAAGTCACAGGCAGCGGCTAGTTCAATATAAAATGACATTAAGGACACGATAATGATTCAACTAACGTGCGTACAAAAAAATATTATTAGTTGTTAATATTATTATTTATTTTTTTGTTTATAGCTATTATGGAAGCGATTAGGCGAAGTTTCTTGTGGTGAGTCAGTTTTTTCTTGAGAAGAAAATATTCTTTGAGATTTCTCGGCCTTGTGTTGTTTTCAGTGATTAGAGTTGGGTTGTTATTGGCAGCTGAGCATGAGGTGTGACGTTCGATTCTCAGGTCGGGAAAATTTGGTGGTACATATAACATCGTGAGGAAACCGGCATTTCCAAGAACCAAAAAAAATCGAAGACATGTGGCATCTACCAACCCGCGTGGTGAATTTCGGCCTTTTCCTTCACACCGAGAGGAGGCCTGTGTCCCAGCAGTGGGAATATTATAGGCTGCTTATCCTTATTGCTTGCTATAAGTCCTCTATAATTGTAAAAAAATTCAGGATTCTTAAGAAATTCATCGATCGAGATTGAAATACTAAAAGCTTGTTTGAATGTATTGTAAATACTCAGTCAAGAACATAGTATGTATATTTAGTATAGATTTTTAACCTATGTATTTTTGTACGTTTTTTATTTATAATTCAATCATTGTAATCGTTCTTTATCACTGTTCGGCACAACCAAAGCACCTGCCATCTAGTCTCTTCTCCACCTTTGGTTGACTGGTAGAGAATGCCTGAGGCAATAAGTTCACCTTAGTACTTTATTTGTGTGCGATAAGTTTAAATAAGTAATAAATAAATAAAAACTGAATTCCCAATCCTAACATACCTGTTAGTAAAACTATCATCATTATCATTCAAAGTTTTATCCAGCCAGTCTGTTTAAAGATTTTTCCCAACTGAATATCTCATTACTAATTCCATTTTAATATTAGCTCACATTGTCATTAACTTATAATGCCATGCAGGCTAAATGATTCATCCGTTAAAAAGGGAACGGCACTTAGGTAATGAGGTACCTTTACGTATCTGTATACCACTCTATAGTGAGCTTTAGTCGTGAAGGGTGAAAATGTAAAGAGGGTTCTGTGTTTTTTGGTTTTATAATAGACGATGATGATTTGAATGTTGATAAATATGTACGAAAGTTCATTGCAGACTGGGATAGAAATTCTTGTAAAAATGGTTTGAGTTTCTGACTGCGAGTGTGGTCAGAAACCCAAACCATTTTTACAAGAATTTCATCAAGTAAGCGAGAAGATATTGATGATCGTCAATTTTTGTAAAATCAGGCACATGTTACTATCTTCAAGATGATTGTCTTAGAAGTTGATGCTTATAGTATGTAGTCATCAGCTTTACTATGATAGTTTTAAACGAAAGTCTTTGACTTTGAAGTGGCTTTTGAAAAGCCACAGCTTCAACTCAAGATGATGCTAAAGAATCTACAACTGCAGCAAAAGCTCCATCTCATTCCATAAAGCCCTAAAAACTCCAAAGCCTTTATTAATTAAATGAAAGAACGATAATTGAAATAAACTATCGCGTCGCTGGTAAAGCCCCAGCTATAAATTCCGCGAACCGATGGGCGTGACCGATAGAATTTAATACAAAATACGCCATATTGATGTATACATTTTTTCGGACCCCCCCACAGCCCACCTCCCTACATAATTGAGCGTTGTGAAAACTATCACGTTAGTAAATGACGCCCCCCTCTCCCCCCCGCAGTTTTCCAACATGGCGGGGATCAATAATTTGGCTGGGCAATGACTGTGATGACTCGGACATGCGCAAAAGGTACGCACGCTGGAGTCATCGGCAAAACCTGAACTTGACTTGGCGAAAACGAAAGTTAGGCGAATGTTTCTACACCGTTCTTGGCATTCGATACTAACACTGACGGTACTAAGTCACATGGTCTTTATTTTTGAAACGAGAAAATTTTCAAGTCATTTTTATATTTTTATGTTATGGATTTTTATAATAATACTTTAGATTTAGAAAATAAAGAATTACTTAAGATTAAAGACGAAGACGAAGAGCCCAATGTAAAAGATAAAAAAGAAGGTAATGCAGAGGGTAACGTGGACGAATTCGAGAATGATCCTGAAAAAGATGAAACAGTCGATACGGTTCCCGTAAGTGCGAGCGAGATAATAGATGTCAATTTTATTTTAATAGCGGGCGGCCATTTTGCTCATTATATAATTTTAACGTAATGTATGTACGAAAAAAGAACAAGAATGTTTTAAAACGTAAAAAATGATGAAACTAGCAAACATATTATGCTCTTTTCTCCAGAGTTTTGAGCAGAGCTTTCCAGTCATTTCAAATTGAAAGGACCGCGTGGAAAACAAAGATGGTCGGACATTTTAATTTTTAGTTTCATCATATTTTCGTATCATGATTATCTTACCTGAGTGCTGTCTTCTGAATGACAAAATAAGTCTGTTTCGTAGTAAAGGTGTAAAGTTCTGTATATCTTCTGTAAAGTCTTCTTGTATATAATCTCCTGTGTTCTTTTCTTCTTCTCTGTCTTCTTCTATGTCTTCTTTAGTATTGTCAGTTTATTGTATTTCTGCCCTTGTTATGCCCATTAATTATACATACTCATATAAAACGTTATAGGTATAGAAATAACGCAAATATTTAACTAAGTCTTAACGTTAATTTTATTTTAATTTTGTACTATTTAACGAAATCTAAAAGTCGCTTCAACAGGTAGGTAAACTCGGTAAAATTTAGATTTTTTTGTAACTTTTTGCAGTAATTTTATCTTACCTTTTTTTACTTATAATTTAAGGCCAATTTAAGGCACAAGAATTTGTTTTTAGTTTTGCTTATTTGTTTCATCCACCAATGTCTGGAGCGGTTGATGAAATTGGTCGAAAGCTTTTCCCAAAACTTATTTGCCAAATATTTCAAATATCACTTAGCCTTAACGTGTAGGTCCAGAGTCTTTCACTAAATTACTTTTCACTAGATATATATAGAGAGTTTTGTATATAAAAATCAATTTAAATTATATTTAAAAGTTCCAAAATTAACCAGTGTTGTTTAAATGTACTCAAAAAACGTAAGATTTAAATTCTCTTTTCTATTGATTCCTTGTAATAACGGTTGATATAAACTTAAAACTTGTTCTATTGCGAAAAAACGTGTTTCTTTATCGTCAAATGGCGCTGGTTGTTATTTGTTCTGCTAGATTCCCCTTAGCTATGAAATCTTAGCTTTTTTCGGTTTCTTGCGCATTTAACTTATTTTAGTCCGCTTCTATAGTGCCATGGTCTTCTGCGCGGACTTCCCATATGATCTTCTTTTCTTCTTCTTTTTGATTTTTGATAGCTGCTTCTCCCGGATGGTCGTTGATGTTAAGTAGCCCTTGTACGACAAATCCGAGTCAAACTGCCTTCAGTTGCCTTAACACTAGTTTTACAGTAAAATGAAACCGGTTGTTTAAAAGTCTATAGAGTTCAAGTGTTGCTGAATACTATTGATTACAAATTCACTTAATACTATTTATTATGATTATGGTGTGTTGTGGAGAAAAATTAAATAGAGTCTATTGCATAAAACTATTTCTGAATGTGTCGGCGGGCGGCAGCGGTGCGTAAGACGCATGCGCGCAAAATTTCGAATTTTGTCACCAAAATTGGTTTTATTTATTTCGATTTTTTGAATTTTAGGCCGTTTTGTATATTGATGTTAATAATTGTTGAATTTTTTCAGTAGATTTTAGATATTTTTTGCGCGGTAGATTTTTTCGCGCTGCGTAGGTGGTATACACGCGACACCAGCAGCCTCGCCGGCCACACTGATGGGTAGGTTGCATTGCTGCTGCATCGGCGACCCCTCGGACGTTGGGATGAGGGCCTCCTGCCACCCACCTCACCCCTGATGACTCGCGTACCTCGAAATCATCAAATAATGATTTTACGTGTTTATTATAAAACTCAGCGCGTTTCGATGTGTGCGTGAGCTATCTATGATATTCTAAGCGCAGTATCCATGTGTGTATGATATTTGTTTGTTATTTGGCCTGTTAGAATAAAGTATTTACCGAACATTATATTCATAAAGAGCTTTATGGAAAATGGATCAATAGCCTTATGTACTTGTGTACTTGTATCATTGTGTGGTTCTTGAAAACGTACATACATTAAGTATGTATGGTTTGCAGTATATAAGTCATGTCACGTTGTATTATATTCATTCTGTTTTACTTACAGGGTAGGTAGGAAGGGTGGATATCGTTATTAAAAGTGTTTTATGTTTCAGGCTGCGCTTTAAGTACCGAACGAGCGGTTATCGTCATTACACCGAGCGTATCTAGAAACTAGACTTAGCTGACATTTGCAAATTCTGAAAAAGGGAGTATGGCTATATCTCTCTATTCTTTATCGACTTCATGATCTAAATAAAAAAGTCAAAAAAAAAAAAATAACATTACAGAACCTCAATGTCAATGATCTTTTTAACTACTGAATCTAAGGTACCTTCTAACTCTAACAACCCTTCTAAAACATCTAGCAATACTTTTTACCTTTATATCTAACCCTAACACACAAAATATTTACCCCTAACCTTTCCAAAATCATTGACACTACGCTCACTGCTAACCCCCTCAAACATAGCGTGAACTTCACTAATAGAAAATGCAGCCACAACTTTTCAACTACCGAACCTTCCTCCATTCAAAATTACACCCTCTGCCTTTATCAGAAGGTTGGAAATTGAACTTGAATGTGTATTATCAAAACACTAAACGTATTTTTGCCCGTCACAATTACCCTTGATGATAGTACATTAGCCTCGAGGTGTTGGTCATTGGAATGTGGCCTGCTATCAGAATGTTATGGATTCGAACTTGTGTATGGACTAATTTGTTAATGAGATGGTACAAGATGACTAATGCTCGGTTCCTATAAATAAAAACTAGTTGTTTTGCTTAGATACCAATGGTAAATGATTTTATTTTGTAAGTAGGTCTGTACAAACACTTTAACACGTCATTCTTGGATATGCCGGTTTCCTCACGATATTTTCCTTCACCGTTTTGGGAGCAGTGGTGATGAAATATTTTACACAAAGTAAAGCGCCTTCGAAGCTACGACCTACGACCTCTTTCTACAGGTCTTTGGGATATTGCGGTTAAAATTAATTAAACCATCTAAGCATTTATGTTTTCCAATATAACGAATTTTAAAGCCAGACAAATTCATTTGCCATAAAGAAGGAAAACTGATCGAGAAAACCTTGGTCAAAAAATAGAAGTTACAATTATCATTCTAACGCTACCGATACTCATAGCACCATGTAACTTCTACATCGTGTCATAATCTTACTCAATTATGTCACTTGGCTCTCTGACATTTGCCATGACTATTTTTACTCGTAGTTTTTATAGTCATTAGGTAAATCCTAGTTAAATGCGAAGGTGTAAATGTCTTGGTTTTAGTCAAAACTTGACATCCTACGCATGTTTGAAGGTTGGAGTTTTTATATGCAAATAAATGTAGGTAGTGCTTTAGTATTAAAATGGTTTCGAAAGAACTTGGCCGCCTACTCGCTAAGTTCGTCAACGAAGATACCGTCCGAAAATGGTTGGACACTTCGGAACGAAACCTAGTGCCAAATTATCAACTTTTTCGGACGAGCAAAAACATCCTCCACAACCTAATATATATATATTGTGTGTAAAAATATGACATTTCCTAATGTTAAAAAAATAAAAATAATATCTGACTTTTTATTTGTATTGGACTGTACCTATTTAACCAGGTACTATAGGTATTATTGACATGCACGCCGAACTCCAGAGACATTGTGACTAAATTATTATTAATATTAAATTCCCATTCATTTTCAATCTGTTTATATACATATTAGATAAAATAAACTTCAAATGCCATACCACAGGCTAAATAGAATATAAGACCGAATAATGTAACATGAGAAACCATCGATTGTAATTATTTTAGTTAATTTTGAATAAATGAATTTGAATTTTGAACATATTGGAAATAAGGACAGCTGTCAAATTGTGTTGCCTTTACTTCTTAGTTTGGGCCCCAAACGAATCTGATACTTACTGATCAGAAAGCTAATTCTCGTTATTTAAAACGTTCAAAATCTAGTCGCAGTCAGTCATCTCGGCGACAAACAAATGTCAAAATGTAGGGAAATTCGACATATTTTTAACAGATTGAGACTGAGGTCAGATTGTGAACGTTCTTAAAATTACGAGAATTGCCCCTCTGATCTATGTCCGTAGGTGATACTGAGTAGAAAGCGTCCGTAACATCGGCCGAAACTACGGACTTCGTGCTCGCTCAAGGAGTAGACTGACAACACCGTAATTGCATAATTAAGACACTTTCAATCACAATATAAATCATTTTGAAGGATGTAGCTAATCCATTGCTTCATATGCTCGTAGAATTTGTCTGCTTAACAACTTAAATGACGCAATGGAAGTTGTTGAACTGTCAAAATGAAAGCCATTACTACTGTTAGTGTACCTACCCGTATATTGGTCCAATGTTACAATTATCACCTAATAATTACCTTAACTGATCGGTCTGAAACTGTAAGCGATCTTCATTTTGATCAATACGATATTACGGAAAGGATTAAGCAGGGGCGTAGGTTACACCATAATATTACTTCTGGGTGAGTTTACCTGGAAAATCTAAGCACAGAGCTGCAAAATTTATTTTTATGGAAAACCCGTCCACACTTTGCTCGAGCAGAGAGTCAAACCTAGAACCCTCCAAAGCGTCCTCCTGATCTGACTTGGTTTCCGTACGTCCTTTTCGGGCTACCACTGAAAATCAGCGCTGTGTTATGGGGTCCCCACAGCACATGCAGCATCATGCTGAGTGGAAGCCTTCTTGTCACAGTCATGACGTGCAGCTGACGACTATCTATGTTTGGTGCTTGTGTTTATAGATCTATTTTAGAGTTAATTATCTTTTTGCGTGTAGGTACGTTCTGTGACAATTACATATATTTTTCAAAAAATCTCTTTTTTTTATATTTCGTATTTTTTTTTTTATTTGTTATCTATTTTTCTTAGACACCTCCGTGCCTCGGAAAGCACGTTAAGCCGTTGGTCCCGGCTGTCATTCGTGGATCTTTGACAGTCGTTACGGGTAGTCAGAAGCCCGAAAGTCTGACAACCAGTCTTACCAAGGGGTATCGTATTACCCAGTAACTGGTTTGTGGAGGTCAGATAGGCAGTCGCTTCATGTAAAATACTGGTATTCAGCTGCATCCGGTTAGACTGGATGCCGACCCCAACATAGTTGGGAAAAGGCTGCCACTATTGAACCTATTACAAGTAAGACAGATACTTGAACAGGTGTAGGTCATACTAAACAGCACTTATGCTCGACAATTTTTGGTTGAAACCAAGCTACCACTCTCGTATGTGTCGATATCGAAGCTACTCTACAGATTACTATTCATCGTTTGGAAATGTTACCTACAGGTATAATAGCTTTCGGAGTATTTTCAAACAAACTGAAGGCCAATTCTCGTAATTTAAAACGTTCAAAATCTAGTCGCAGTCTCATCTCGGCGACAAACAAATGTCAAAAACTTGTCAAAATGTAGGGAAATTAGAGGGATTTTTGACAGATTGAGACTGAGATCAGACTGTGAACGTTCTTAAAATTACGAGAATTGCCCCTCTGAAGGAAATCTGGTAATAGGTATCCGTTTTTGGACTAGAATATGGGCATTTGTTGTTAAAATGGGTCTTTATAAACGTTGAGATACTTATTTACTTTAAAATAAATTAAACGAAGCGATTATCGTATTCGTTGAGTGAACGTTAGCATGGCTGCAAGCACTCCTCGTATCAAAAAATCAAAGTGATTGTCGAGACCTGAAAAACTGTTATGAATGTTATGATAAAAAGTTGACATTCACATCAAATAAACTACATCAGTTAGACTCAACAAAAATTATGATACAATCAACTACACTTTGTCGAACGAACTGATAATCAGTGATAAGTTGTTAGTACAATATTCTGGATGATATATATTTATATTTATTTATTTTTACGTCACAATCTCACCTGATAGAGAGAGAAAGTATTGGCAACGGGCGTTAGTTAAGAGTTTTAAGTCGTGGGTTCGAACCTTAGCACTTCTCTCTATCTGGTGAAGGTAGGAAGTAGGAAGGTGGTGAGTAGGGTGGTCTCTAAATGGTAAAGGAAAATATCGTCAGGAAACTGTCTTAGAATTAAAAATTCGAAAACATGTGACATCCGCCAACCCACACTGGACCCGCGTGGTGTATTATGGCACATTCCCTCTTACAGAGAGGAGGCCTGTGACTCAGCAGTGGAAACATTATATGCGATAGTTAGTGATGATGTGATCGCAGATGCTGGTTTCCATCATATTATTACCATTCTCTGTAACCCTTTTACCAATAAAAAAACAAAACAGCATACACGTCTTCATCACCTGTGATAAAGCTTTAATGATTACCGATGATGATGATGATGTTTACACAGGGTGTTGTCGCGTCGCATCACCGAGTAATCCAACAGATTAAGGGAGCGCTCGCAAAATTCTATATATCATTATTAACTGCATGCGTTGCAGTGAGCGGTTAGGGTCAGCAAAAGAGAGGTAAGTTTTTTGAAAGAAGATTATTTTGTTTGAGTTTTTTTTATACCATGTGGATGGGTGACCATCTTTACATACCAAGACCCCTCCGTGCCTCGGAAAGCACATTAAGCTGTTGGTCCCGGCTATCATTTGTAGATCTTTGACAGTCGTTACGGGTCGTCAGAAGCCCGAAAGTCTGACAACCAGTCTTACCAAGGAGTTTCGTATTACCCAGTGACCGCTTCATGGTAAATACTGGTATTCAGCTGCATCCGGTTAGACTGGAAGCCGATCCAAACATAGTTGGTAAAAGGCTTGGCAGATGAGAAGAGATCAGGTATTCTTCTTTTTCGTGTTCCTGGCACTACTGAATTTTATATCTTGTTGGCCCAAAACTTTGCCACTTCCACGGCGTCGTCGTCAGTGGCAGCGCAGAGGTAACTTTGACTGCATGTTTTGGGACACAGAGGGCAGTATAGGAGGTGGAGCATGGTTTGCCACATAGCTCCACAATCACACCCTATTCCCATTCCGTTAAGGCTCACTTTACCAGGTTAGACTTACATCTTCCCACTTGTGTCTGGAGAGGGTCAGGAACTATCAGGTATTTCATGAGTATTGTAATGGGTTAAGGTAGTCAACAATGTTTTTTTCTTCCGTTTCGACAACAGCAATTATGGGGTTTATGTCGTAATTAAAAACAGAAGCCAAGTTATCAATGTAGCAATTACAGCAGGCCTGACTGCCCGGGTTGAACCGGACATACATTTTAAGTATCTCTACTAAAGTGGTTATATTAATTATAAACCGTTTACCTTTATTAGTAAGTTCTATTAATTTGCAAAATTAGGATAAAGCTATTATTGGCTGCGAACTAGACACAGCAATATATTTAGTAAACAATATTAAGGGCGAATTTCACCAAACTTTTATACCTAGATTAAGTCTTATCCTGAGATTAAATTTTGTTTTTTTTTACAGTTTTTCCATACTACAACTTACTGTCAGACGTCAATTTTATTCCACCAATAAAAGATATCATAGGGATAATTCTCTAAATTTTAAGAACGTTCACAGTCTGATCTCAGTCTCAACCTGTCAAAAATACCTCTAATTTTCCTACATTTTGACAAGATTTGACATTTGTTTGTCGCCGAGATGAGACTGCGACTAGATTTTTAACGTTTTAAATTACGAGAATTGGCCTTCAGACTTTGGTAAAATCAGCCCTAAGGAAAATACTAACTCCTTCTTAATAAATCCAGAGTAAAGTTAAACCTGTATAACATAAAATCACGCCAGTAATTCCCGAAGTGTAAGGCAGAGGTGTAGGTCCCCATAGTACACCCACATTTCGCCAGTAATGTTTAGGTCTCATGTAAACCATTAACAGGGCACAAAGCCAGACTCCAGGCTGCTACTCAGAAATTCCTGATAGAAAACTTTGCACGACGTGGGAATCGAACACAGGTCCTCATATTCAGTAGTAGCGCCTACGACCACTTGACCAAAGAGGCAGTCAGTGCCAGGCATAACTTCAGTTTAACCATACATTTTTCGAGGTTCAGTTTTGTCATAACTTTACTACGAGTTTTTTTTATTAATAAAAGACTAAAAACTTTGCCACTATAGCAAAATTTACATCAAAATGACTTCGCATGCACATTTTTGCTGACGCTCCACCGCTTCCCGACGTCCGTAAGCCTCGTGAAAATGGTGTTGCATGTAAAAATTATCAGAAATTAATAAATATATATTGGACGTCCGGGCTTAAAGCCGTCGCGTAAAGTATTGGCCGTTTATGTAAATACATGCTCAGCCTGTATATAATGTAACATGTTCGCGTTGATCTCCAAATAAAATATGATGGTGTCTGTATTGATTGAGAAGTCATATAGGTAAATAGGTGTAATGATAAAACTCCTTGTTGAAAACCTCGTTTGAGTCGTATAAAGTTCATTTTGAACCTCGCGCAAGTGACCGCAGTACCATGACTTCATTTGTTTTTAACGTAAATCAACATGGCGGATTCCCACACCGACACCGTTTGAATTTCGGAGTGATGAATATGAATAGACTAATGCTCGGTTCCTATAAACAAAAATGAATTGATTTGCTTATCAATGGAAGCATTTTTTATTGTCAAACTGGGCATAAACATAGATTCGTAAGCTAATTTTACCTGTGATAGCTATTTCCATATGGGAGGGTCTACTATGCAAAGTTATGAGGTCTTTGCTTCATTATAGGTAGATACAAGTCTTAACATTAACCAATTATGGTTCGTAAATTATAAAAATCAGCTACTAGGCTGCCTTTGCACCCAGAGATATTGTGCGAGGTAGCTTAGCTGTGTCGCTAAGGTACGAAACTATCTGTCTTTATTTTCACCAGAGTTAAGTTGCGTAGCGGAGCGGAAAAGATATGCTATGAAGATGCGCTTTGCGTGTGTGTAAAAAACTTACCTTTTTGTGCTAAAACCCCTCTTTATTAATCTCCGATAACTTCAGATTCTTCAGCGTCAAGTTCAGTGTTGACCATTTCTTGGATCGTTTTCAACATTAATTATTATAACGCTACGCAGCTTAGCACATCTTGATGGAAAGGCAGCCTAACGCTAGTGTCAATATACTTACTTGTAACGCTAAACATAATGCTCCTTGCTCTGCTAGCTAGTGCCAGTGAACAGGATAATGAGCCCTTTTTACTTTGTCTTTAGAATTAGACATGCACCGGCAGATCTTTTGATGCAGGAGTCTGTAGGCTGGAAGCCTTTTATCCGGTGATTCTGCACAGGCCTGTTTCAAAGCTTATTTTTTTAAATCTTATGTACTATATTCCACTGAAGAACTTTTAATATCTTCATATTTTTTAGGGCTATGAAGGAATTAACAAAAAAAAGGCCAAAAGGTTCTGTCTGAATATTGTCACTCAAAAAGTCTGCCTTTCTCTTCAAACAGTTTTCCAACCTCGGTGATTAATGCGATTTTCTGCTGGTACGCAAAAATTTGATTACTTTTTAACCGACAAAAAAAACGGAGGAGGTTCTCAAGTCAACTCGTAGGTCGCGGTGGCGCGCGTCTAGAACCGAAGACATGTGACATCCGCCAACCCGCACTGAGCCCGTGTCGTGGATTACGGCCCACTCCCTCTCACAGAGAGGAAGCCTGTGTCCCAGCTGTGGGAAAATTTTAGGCTGATTATATTTATAAACCTACATGGTCACTAATGAAACGTCAGAGGCTAAATGCACGGTTCCAATTAATCGTTTCCTATGGAGAAGAGCCGGCAAGAAAATCCAGGGTTTCTTTTTAAAAAACCGTTTGTGTTGACTGTTTCTGCAATTTATCGCTAGTTTTATACTATACCTAGTTGAAGACTGATTGAAGTGATCGTGTGAACTATGATAAATTAATAATTGTATATCTGCAGATTACTCATTCATAGCAACGAACGTTTTCAAGAAAAAAAGTTGACTCATGCAATTGTAACGTTTTTAATAGAACATGACGACTGTCATTTGTTAATGGTTTGTTTGGATGAAATCGTCATGAATATAGTTATGTGTTAGCTAGGTATGGGGTGCATTAAAACAGCCCCCATGAGTGATTTTACTTATAGGAACTGGTGCCAGTTTTCCTCGCTAGCATCTGGAGCCACCGCTTAATTTTACAGTGGCAATTCTCCTGTGTAAAACGAATGAAGAAAAGGCGGTTTTTAGTATAGGCAGTCTCGATCACAGAATAAGCAAGCTGAAGTGGCTTTGGGCCGGCCATATATAAGCCGTAAAACCGATGACCTTTGGGGTAGATGTGTTCTTGAGTGGAGACCGCGAATCGGTAAATATAAGGTAGGACGCACTCAGGCTAGGTGGAGCGACGATCTTCGCAGGATATCTGGTAGCAGTTGGATGAAAATTGCCGAAAATCGAGTTGAATGGCATGCCATTCAACTCGATTTTCGGCAATTTTCATCCTAAGTTCCCTAATGCATGCATTAGGAGAGGCCTATGTCCAGCAGTGGACTGCTGTAGGCTGATGATGATGAGTCTCGATCGAATCATCATCTTACTGCTCTTTCCCCAACTATTATTATTAAAACATCCATTTCTCTCTGTTAAAAGCTGCTAAAGCTCTCCCAACTAATTCAAACAAAACTATTGACTCTGTAACTAGTAAATAAAAGTCACATTTACGTGTTTATGTATGTTTATTTGTATGTATGATAGTATATTCTCGTAATATTTGTTTAGCTTTTAAGTGAATTGTTTTTGATTCTATGTATTATTGTTTGTCTCCTTTGCTCTATCACACGCTGTCTACATCTCTGTATCTATTGCCCTATCTCAGGTATGCTGGAAGAGATTTCTTATGAAATAAGCATCACCTCTGTACCTTTTTTTTCTGTTCTGTTTTTCATTGTCTGTTTATATACCTATGTGTGTCCATAAATTGTAAAATAAATAAATGAATGAAATTTGCACATCATAACATAAACTGGAGTCTGGAGTTCCACATTTCTTTTGGTGACAGCGCAGTAGATAGTTCTTTTACTTCCATTTATTTCAATTAGCCATTATCTCAGCTTTCTTCATAGCCAAACTAATAAAAACTAAAGAAAAGATTACTTCTAAATCTACGAACAGTTTAGCCAAACGATTTAGTTCCCAATGGAGAAGCAACTAGTCTCGCGTCCGGGACTGCAACAAATTTAAAGCATTGTCGGGGATAGGGATGGCGGGATCGCTTTCTCGTTCAATAGACCAGTGGTACTGCTTGCATTTCAAATAGAAATAGCCACTAGCCACTAGCCACGTGTGATACAGGTATTGTGCGTTAACTGCATTGTTAGATGTTGGCTAAAACTATTTTGGAATGATTGTTTTAGTTGCTGGTTGGTTGTGATTGAAATTCAGAAAAGGTAATCAAATAAAAGTGTTTTAATGGCACAAAAATACAATAGATATAATCAGCCTATAATGTTCCCATTGCTGGGACACAGGCCTTCACTCTTTGGGAGTGGGCTAATAATCTACCACGTGTCACATGTCTTCGAATTTTTGATCTAGGACATGCCGGTTTCCTCACGATGTTTTCCTTCACCGTTTAGGTAGAGAACAGTGGTGATGAAATTATTTACACAAAGTCACCTGTCACCCGTCTGTCTGGTTTTTAAAATAGAAGCTTGTAGAAGATGGAAATAGTCATTGGTGATAATTTTTACTTGAATAATGGAGTCTTTAAGGATCGTAGCAGGTTCTGTGCCCCCATGGGAAAAAGGCGTGAGATTTTGTATGTATATATAATATTTGTTGTATTTATTTATTATAGCAGTGTTTTTTTTTCATATTATTTGTTCACATATTTTTACCATAATAAAAATAATTAATTTCGATGACTCTTTTAAAGTCTGTTTACTGATCAAGAAAACCTTGTTTAATTTTCATTTCCAGTGGTGTACTTAGGTACTTATGCTACTATTGCTCACATCAATAAAGTTAAATTGTATAAGATGACGGTAATATTCAAACACACTTTCTAGGAAAACACAATAATTCTAGCGAGTAAGAGCCAAGCCCGATGTTCAAGGTTCCGTACTAAACTTGCCTTACGTGTATTTTCTTCCAGCGTTATCCCGCAACTTCATCGTAGGCTTTAAGATCTCTAGAGATCTTTATGTATTTGGGATAAAAACCATGAAAATCTTAGATAAATACATTGATAAAATACTCTTTGTTATGTATACTATAAAAATCATAATTCATATGATTATTTCGTATTTGTCCTATTCGTGTTATTACAAAAAGCTTCTCAATCGTTTTGACAAAAATATTATCTTTACACAAACACATAAACTTTATAAAAATAACAAGTATAATACTTCATCTTACCAACAGAACTCTAAAAACACAGGAAATTATCACCAGGGATTCGAACCTATTACCAATAAATTGGCAATCTGATCCTACCAGGATGTTAGCCTTATCTATTGTGCTATTAGCGAAGCCTGTTGGTCAAAGGGTCCAGGTTCACATTCCGAGTAAAACACGAATATATATTATTGTTTCTCTCTGTAAGAAAACAAGTTATGTTTGCAAGTTGTATTGGTGATTTCTAATTGTACATGGGTTGTCATCATAAATGTGCCCGTGTCTTAAAATGTATTTTATTGAGCTGGTTAGATGTTGATTTTTCTTCTTCGGTTGAAGCTAGGGTTGGCCAGATTAACCATGAAAGGCGTAAAGTTAGATCGTCATCTACCAAGCTTTTTCCCAAATATGTTGAGGTCGGCCTCCAGTCTAAGCGGATGCAGCTGAATACCAGTGTTTTACATGGAGCGACTACCTATCTGACCTCCACAACCCAATCACTGGATAATACAATACCTATTAGTAAGACTGGTTGTCAGACTTTCGGGCTACTGCCGACCAGTAACGACTGTCAAAGATCCACAAAAGACAGCCAGGACCAACGGCTTCACGTGCGTTTCCCGTAGTTGGGAAAAAGCTAGGCAGATGATGATGTAAGCACTTTCTATCTTATTTTAAATGAACTGGTAAAATAAAATTTTAAACTAAAATAATATAATTTTAAACTGGTAAAATAAATTAAAGGAACTAGGTAAAATATTTCGTGACTGAACCACCTCTAATTCTGCCGTCCCTTCGATTATTATAAGTATCTCATCATTCTCCTGCCCTTATCCCAATTTATTTGGGGTCGGAGCAACATGTCTTTTTCTTCCATACTTCTCTATTAGTCGTCATCTCGGTAGTCACCCCCTTTCTAACCATATCATCATTCACACAGTCCATCCGTCGTTTCTTTGGTCTTGCCCTACTCTTATAGCCATTGACATTCATACTCAAAACTCTCTTCACGACATTTTCCTCATTCCTCCGTAACACATGCCCATACCATGACGACCGATTTCCACACAACTTTTCAGTTACCGGTGTCACTTTCAGACTTCCGCTTATGTACTCATTTCTTATTCTATGCATTCGTGTAACACCACACATCCCTCTTAGCATTCTCATCTCAGCTGTATGCAATTGCCTTTCATTTATGCCTTTTGTGGCCCAACATTCTGATCCATACAAGACAGCAGGTCTAATCATGGTTTTATATGTATATCTTCCCCTTAAGTTTAAGGGGAATGCGGGAGTCGCAGATTGTTCCCGTGACCTGCCGCCATTTCATCCATCCAATGTTAATTCTGTGCTTAACCGTCCGATCTACTTCGCCATTGCTTTGTACAGTATTATAAGTATCCATAAACTAAATTACTATAGCTGTTAAAAATGTTTGTTTAATTATTTACTAACCAGACAGAAGACCTACTTATTGTCTACAAATAAAACTACTAACATGCTATTTTACGTTTATTTACCTAAGTTTTTAATTTAGTTTTTACGTTATATTTATTGTTAATTTATTTTATTGAGCATTTATGCACTTTATAGCCTGAAGCACAGGTTCAACCTAGTTCAGGCAAATTAGCAACTGGGCGCTATTTTTAATTGTTAAGGTATTAAATGTTATTGTATTCCCTTTTTATATATAAACGATTATTATTAAAGAGGGGTAAATATATTAATAGGCGTGATGACCAATGTCTGTCTGCGGAAACTAATCTCGAAAATCATTCGACTGGCAGTGATAGAATTTTGACTGACCAAACGCCTTGGGGTCGAATTAACATTGGGGTAGGTTGTAACCTTGTAACGTGTATCATTGCGCTGGTCCTAACGGGAATCAGTATAAGTGTTTGCGTATTAGAAATTACTGTTTTTATTTTGTGGTGAATATTTGATTTTGATTATTATTTCGCCTTGAAAAATAAATAATGTTTATATTTCTGGATGAATCCTAGGCTTTCCAAGCTTGGGATTCATTTTCATAGATACCTAGTACTTGATTAATCTTCATAGGTAGTTATTTATGAAGGTTTTTGTAAAGATATCAAACTAAAGGGACTGAGGGAAGGGAGGGAGAGGGGTTCAAGTTATCACAATGACTCGTGATGATTATTTCTAGTGCACATAAATAATTATTAGGTTTGAATTTTTTCACTTTTAAATCCTTTTTCTTTACAATTTTTATTTGTGGAGCCTCAATAACAGCCATGGACGTTACATCGAATCATCAGTAAATACTATAGAACAATCATTCATCAACAGCACGTAATAACAGGCGATTCCTGGTTAAATCACTAGTATTAATCATGCCTAGACTATAGGCATATCTTTTTGTCTCTCCATCCCTTTCTGGCAACTGCGCAGACTCGCAGTCATCGTCATCACCCCCACTTGGGGGGTGAAACTACCCGGTTTACCCCACGTCAATATACAGCAAACAGTGTTGGATAAAATAAACCCACACCAACGCAGTGTACGCGACTGTACACCACACATACTTGCACGCGAAAACGCACACTCTAAAGTATTTATACAAAATTGAACAGTTAATTACATTAAGTCTCCATGTGTGCGTTATATTGTATATAAGGACACGGGGGCGAGAGGGGGTTGCCGAAAAATGGAAAATGTTTTTCGACAAATTTTTCTCGCTGCGAATTTTATGGTGCATTGTTTTTCATGCAGTTTTAACTTCAATGTCTGCCGTTTGCTTTTACTGATATTGAAATCGTAATATTTTTCGTCGATGTCCGGAATGAATTCGTTATCATGTCAGTCTGGATCGTTTTTATTTTTAACCTTTTAATGCAGGCAAGTCGGGACTGGCGACAGGCGTTGCCGATAATTTTTTCGGGATTCCAAGTGTACGGAATTTGACGGAGCGTGGAAATGCACTTAATTGTTGAATTTTAAGCTTGATTGTCAGTAGTAAGTGCTTTTTTTAATATAGAAACAGGTTTTAAGTGTTAAATAGAGTATTGAAATCTGACACCATTGAATCTGGAGTCTGAAATATAGATTTTTTATATGTCTTTTAGAGACGTTCAATGACTAATTCCCGTAATTAAAAACGTTCAAAATCTAGTCGACAACTCATTTGAGCGACAATTAATGTCAAGAACTTGTCAAAAATGTAGGGAAATTAGTGGTATTTTTGACAGATTGAGACTGAGATCAGACTGTGAACGTTCTTAAAATTACGAGAATTGCTCCTCAGATCGTACATTAATGTTTATGATAGTTAGTGTACCACCATATTATTTAAATGACTGTATATTTTTAAACAAATAAAAATAAATTATTCTTAATATCAACTTGAAAAATACTGAGAAGTATCTCTGAAGACGGTTTTATTAAAGAGCATATTGCTCTAACCTATCTCAATAAGGAACCATCGACATGAAGATGTAGATACCTAGAGATCTTTCATGATATTGTCTTGAAAGATCAGTTCTATAGAGAACATGGCCAAAGATCGTTCAAGACGGAGGTTTGGAGGGTAAAAGGGGAGGCCGTTGCCCAGCAGTGGAACACGATATAGGATAACGAAAAAAAAAAAACAAGATAGAATTCTTTGTGCGAAGATTTTCTCCATTCTCCACTTTCATATAATAGGCTACTGCATCAATTTCAATCCCAAAAAACCTTTATTATCAATTTTAAAACTAGTTAAATTTCTTTAACTTAAAGGTTTAGATATTAGAAATCTTCAGATTTCTTTGCTCTATAGCATAACCTTCCCCCAGGCTTTTCCATTGCTCACGATCGTGAGGTTTTCTCCTTCGTACCAGGCTACTGCATCATTTCCCATTAAATACAAAAAAGATAAATAGTTTTCAAAACTACATCCATTCAAAAGGTACATTGCGTTGCGCCCCTCAGTCATACATAAAATTGAATAGTCTCATCAATATCATTGATTTATTTATTTATTTATATAGTTTTTTTTTTTTTTTGATAGTCATTTCAAAGGGATCCCTTCCCACCAAAATACAAAGATCCAAAATGACGGCCGAAATAATAACTAATTCCGATGATCGGTACTTTTCTAGACAAACCCTTCGGCCCTTTGGACACGGCACTGTTTCTTTACGGTACGGCGTATAAACTGCGCCGAAGAAAAACTTCCATAGTGATCCATAAAACACTCACGACCATGCCTACAAAAGCGTGTCCGTGGAGTTTCTTGCCCGTTCTTCTCTATAGGTGCCAACTACGGTTTGGAATGGGCAACTACCTTCATCTTTCTGATTGACCGATCTTTGCCAATTCAATAGAGCTTATAATTGGTTTATTTTAAATAATTTTTTAACGTTTATTATGTAAATGGTACATCACAGACTACCTACAGTATTTGTTTCTCCTTCCCGTTTTTAATCCATCCAAAGGTTGTCTTTAAAAGATCGCTCTTAACGATAACACCCCCTATTGTTAGATTTCTATATTTATGTCTGTAATTTATAATTATGTTGTACATAACAAAAAGTATTCTATTGTATTCTAAATGGTTTGAATTTGAGTTTACCACGGCGAATAAACCGTAGTTTTTCTCAGCAAGAAAAACGTGCGTCTAAAAGGCTCTCGCGCTCTCTCTATTGCTAAAACCTACCCTACTACTACAAAACTTCACACCTGCTTTTCCGAAGGGTTAGACAGAACACCTACATTTAGCTAGCTATGTTGTAAGTCTCATGTAATGGGGGGCGAGCGAGTCATTGACCGGACACAAATTCAGACTACAACTTGCTAAAACCCTATAGAATAGATCTTTATTTGCAGAAAGTAGGCACAAGTTACAGATGTTGAGTTTAAAACGATCCTTATACTAACTACCTTAACTAAGGCACGCAAACAGTTTTAGCTATAATAATAAAAACTATTTAATATATAATATTAGCACATTCAATTAAATAAATATAAATTTACCATGTCAAGATGAAATTCAGCATAATTTGAAATAATCAGCACAATACATAATGTCAAGTTTAATAAAATGGGATTATAAATTGGTCAAATTACTAGTCAGGAATGCAAAGATGTCATAATTATCTTCTTGTAAATGACGTTCAAAACTGCTACATGCTTGAAATAAATGATATGACTTCGACTTCGCACTGGCTGCCCAAAGTACCCCCCAAGTCATACATTTACCGTTAGTATCACTCATGAAACTTTTTACCACCCAACAACCCATTAGCCTAAATGCATAAATTAACATCAAAAACACTATCAACCCTTCTCTGCTTTTCGAGTCGATAGCAAAGGTAAACCTATTTTATTACTCGCTGACCCGAGAGACGTTGTCCTGTCCAAATTTCAATAGTTCATATTTCAATTTCAGGGTGTAACCTTTCGTGGTTCACTTGGAAGTACCTAAACCGTCTCCGGACAGAAGTGGAACGATGTAAATCCAACCTGGTAAAGTGTGGCTACCTTGATATAACGGTAGTAGGGTGTGGATGTGCAGCTATGTTGGAAACTATGCTCCATCTCCTATCCTGCCCTGTGTGTCCCAAAATATGCAGTCAAAGAGACCTCTGCAGCCCCACCGACGATGCCGTGGAAGTGGCAAAGTTATGGGCCAACAAGATCCAGTGAACGAAGAAAATCATTGGTTTATACAAACATCTCACAGAAACGAAGTTCAGTTTTTCCGAATTTAAATATGTTTCGGGAATCTATTCCAATTTTTGAAATAAGCATTGGAAAAGAACCTAAATAGGGCAATTTAAAAAAAGAATTGATAAATCAGTTCAGCCGTTCTTGAACGATACACGTTCCATCGAACAGCATTTCATTTTTATTTACATATAGATGTTAGATGTGTTTGGTCAACTATCAACCCTAAAACGCTACAGGCATTCTCTCACAAACTACGGATAGTACAAGTTAACCCTTCAGCGGTAACACGGATGCGTGGCGCATCAAATATGGAGGATTCAACACATGCAGCGACACCGACTATCGCTCAAAGCTGAGCTTAAAGCGATTTAAAGCGGCTGTGAAAACAATAGGTGTGTTCGGTTATGGAATTGAATGATTAGTGATTCTGATGCTGAAGTGTTAATAGGCTTTTTAGTTAAATGTCACTTTTTGGGCTTTGTTTTTGACGTGAAGTTGTGAGTTTGAATCCTGTAAATTATTTGTCGTAGATATCTAGAAAATGTTCAAAATGTGGACATAAGTGGACTTAATGGGAACTAGTCCCATTAAGTCCTCTTCAAGTAATTCCTGAGACACAGGTTTATTCCTAGTTCAGGTAGAATCCAATTATTTTTACCTACATCTAATTTAAGGCCCTATTTTGTAAATATTTATGTAAATCAACAATTTCAAGTCGCAATGTCATGAATATCAAGTGTAAAAGTGTTTTTCGGCTCCTAAGGGTCTAAGCGTGATGTTAAGTAACCTAGCCTTCCTCAAGAATTACGCTATCTAATGAAAATATATTTTTTTTAATCCGGCTGGTAGCTCTAGAGATTAGCGCATCTAAACAAACAAACTCTTCAGCTTTATTATTAGTAATATAATATAATATAGTTCTACAGACGCCAGCAAGTCAAGCTACTCGAAACTGTCAAATTTTCCCAATCAACCTTGAACCTTAAGCTTTAGCGATAACGTTGAAAATCTATTAAAGAAATTTGACAGATTGTAGTAGCTTGATGTGCTGGCGTCTGTACTTAAGGTCCAAATAATGGAAATGTAGTCTGTATAATCTAGGTTTAAACCTCAAAAGCAAACTCAAAGAAAACTCAGCTTTAAATTCACTTTTCAGCCTTTTTAAAATATACTCAGCAAAAGTCGCTTTCAAAGAAGTATCTGCAAGCTTTTCCGTCTAGTACTTACCTAACTGCATTCGCGATTTATTTTCCAAAAATGTAAACAAATATTAATTTATGGAAAAATAACATTAATTCCTGCACAATAAAGTTCAGTTTACGCTATAACTTCAAACATTTTTATAACTTTTACAATAGTGCTAGTCTAGTCACTCTGAAATCAACTTAATTTCCATTAAGACACAGTTGATAATTGTTTAACTTGAAATAGCATCAATTTGAAACATAAATTTGAAAAGACTTTACCTTTATCATTTTAAATATCAAAAATGTTCACCATAATTTTTTGTATGAAACCTAGGTACTTATAACAACTAACTTTAATAGAACCCTACAAATCTGCCAACCCCATTACCAAAAACAGCACCTACATACGCATGTCAGTAGCATCAAATAGAGCTCGATTGGCTTTCATCTGCCGATCAAACCGATGCTCACCTCATTGAAAGTTCATTGACACCGCATTTATCTCTCTGCTGGGTACAAAGCTAATAAGCGGGGTAATGAATGTACGTGGGGATTATTGAGCTTGTGAGTAGCTGGTGATTAGTGAGTGGTGAAACTTTTTTTGTTATTAAGTGGGGGTTTAGTTTGGTATTATGCTAGTAGTTTTATACCCAGTGAGCAGTGGTGACCAAGCGGTAATGGCCGCGACTTACGAATTGTCGGTCGTAGGTTCGAACCCAGACAGGCCCTTTACTTTGTGTAAATCATTTCATCACCACTGCTCTCAAAATGGTGAAGGAAAGCTTCGTGAGGAAACCGACATGTCCTCCAACCGAAAAATTCGAAGACATGTGACATCCACCACCCGCACTGGGCCCGCGTGGTGGATTACGGCCCACTCCCTCACACCGAGAGGAGGCCTGTGTCCCAGCAGTGGGAACATTAAAAACTGAATATGATCATACACGGTACACCACCGGTACGGTGACAATGGTACGGTGGCAGTGGCATCGACGTGCAACCATGGATTCAGTACATGTTTCTGAACCCACAGTATTGAAATTTTTCGTCGGCTATTAGTAGAAAAATTCGTAGAAAAATTTCTACGCTAGAGGTTCTAGAATCATGTGCTGAATTCAGGGTTACAGTTTGCACGTCGATGTCCCTACCATCCTGTATAGATACATATTGACAGCGTTTTTGTTGGAGACATAATTTCAGGCTCTTTTTTGACTTTTAGAAATTCTTATACCCTTTGGTCGAGTGGTCGTAAGCATGACTGTTTGTCATGGAGTTCTGGGTTAGTTACCCGTGTCGAGATATTGGCTGTTATTAGGTTTTCCATTATTTGCTGTTTTTTTGGTCGACTAATAGCGACTGTCTGTCCCCTTTTACATGGTATTTAGGTACATATTCGGTTAGAATGATGTACCCTGTTCAGTAAGCCTCAAAAAGATTTAGGTATATATCGACACAAATTCTTTTAAATGTCTACACTATTTATTCCACAAAAGATATTCAATCAATGTGTAGCCACAAAATATATTACACATTTGGTGCTTAATTATTTATTTAAACTTTTCGCACACAAAAAAGGTACAAAGTTGGACTTAATGCCTTAGGCATTCTCTATCAGTCAACCAAGGGTGGTGAAGAGATTAGATGGCAGGTTTAATTGTAGCTACACATTGACACAGAAATAAGGAACACAAATTGTAGCCAATCAATTAAATTCTTGTCGAGGTTGAGGCTAACTGTACCACACATATACCTTTGTTTATATCCTCAGGGAGTGCAGTCGTGATGGCAAAATAAATAAAACAAAACACAGTCTTATATACCAGTATAATCACGTATCCATTCTCTAATACCGCTGTCGGAAATATTTGTGTAAACGCCGGGCATGCTCCGACCACAGCCGAAGCCGAAAGATGAGATTCCGACCAGCTTGCTGAACGATACTGCTGCTCCTCCGCTGTCACCCTGGAAAGAAGTTCATATATGAAGAAATAAAGCGAGACTACAGGAAAACCTACAACTTTAAGAAAGAAAATATTTAATAAATGTTCACCTTTTTAGATACCTATCGTGCTCTGACGTTCGTCATATACAGGCTGTAAAAGGACACATCACAAAGCCGTCAACTACCTACGCAATTTGTACATCAAACTAAGTAAAAATAATTGCTAGGAAACGATTTTCATTTTTGTTGTGAAAATTTGCTGTTTGCTTTGCGTTTGGTAGCACCCAATGTAACGCACACAAAACGGTGCAGGGGTCGTGGGTGTATTTAAAGTTGTGTTATAACATCAAAAACTTGATTTCGTATAAAAAACGTGAGTAAAAATTGGAAGTTTGACCTTCAATATCTACGTAACCAGACGGTTCCCAGGTCTGGCCCAGTAGAAAAAAAAAAATTACAATGACGGGAAATACAAGTGACTCTCGGCTTCGTTAAGGGTATTTTTACACCCGTTGTCCGTACAACCACCCCCACACAACCTCAAGCCCCTCTTGTATCCGTATACAAGAGGGGCTTGTGGCTAAGAAATAACAGGCGCACGGGTCGATCGATCAGGTTAAGCTACGCTTGCCGTGGTTGGTCCGTGGGTAGGTGATCATCTTTACATACCAAGACCCCTCCGTGCCTCGGAAAGCACGTTAAGCCGTTGGTCCCGGTTGTCATTCGTGGATCTTTGACAGTCGTTACGGGTCGTCAGAAGCCCGAAAGTCTACAACAGTAACTGGGTTGTGGAAGTCAAATAACCAGTCGCTCCATGAAAAATACTGGTACTCAGCTGCATCCGGTTAGACTGGAAGCCGACCCCAACATAGTTGGGAAAAGGTTAGGCAGATGATGATACGGATACTGCTGACAGTATCCGTATCATCATCTGCCTAACCTTTAATTAATCAGCGTATCCTTCGCCCCTCAGGGCGAAGGATACGCCGATTAATTCTACCCGAGCGATTTCCAGACTTTTTTCTTTTGTTGAACGTGTCTTAGATCGAGAAATTAAACGACAAGATATGAATTTGAATAAAATATTTTTCTTTCTTTCTAATTTCCTATTTTTAAAATGTCTGATGATCGATGTACAGCAGTTGGCTAGGGAAACTATTGCGTTCATACCGATTTTTGGTTTTAAATTACTATGTGTTTTGCTTCTCATTTTAGTCTTCAGGTTTAAAATTGACAACGCACAACAGTACTGTGAAGGGCTGATGAGCCCTTTAAAGGAATCAAACAACGATACGTTTATATTGACTGTCTTCACATATTGCAGATTAAACTAGCACTATCTATTCTTATACAACAAAAAAAATCGAAACCTTTTTCTAAACTTACTTGAATGTTCGTATGGAACCCGCGCTAAATTATAGCCAGCCTGCACTACATGAGGTTGACTTTAGTAGACAACCTTAACAGTACCTTACTAAGTAAATCTTGAAGGCGACGGTAGATCATCTGGCTTGCTGTTAACGTATCCCTAAAAAATATTTTTGCTCAAGAACCCACCTGACACGCATCATGTCCCCAACCTCCCGCGCAGAACATCCTCGGAGTAAGAGTATGATTGTACCAAGAGTTGTTTACTTCTTGGCACTCCTTAATAGGAACCATCTTGATCTGGACTTGCTGGAGGGTTTCGAGGTAGTCACCCTGAAAAAATATGAAAAGTTTATAATTATGGTGACGTATTTTGTATCTAGTTATTTTCATGACAGCTTCATTATCTGCCAAGCCTTATTCCAACTATGTTGGGGTCAGGTTCCAGTCTAGTTGGATACAGCTGAATAACAGTACTTTACATGGAGCGACTGCTTATCTGACCTCCAAAAACCCAGTTACTGGCACGATACTCCTGGCAAGACTGGCTGTCAGATTTTTGGGCTTCGGACAAAGATCCACGAATGACAGCCTGCACCAACGGTTTAACGTGCTTTTCGAGATACGAAGGGGGTTGGTATGTAATCGTCACCCATCCACGGAATAACCGTGGCAAGCGTAGCTTAACCTGAGTTATTACTTAGTTGGAAATCGAACTTGTGACTTGTGGTCAGTAAAATGACGTAATGGTCGTAAGATTCAAAGTAAAGTAAAATCAATATAATCGAATACCCCATTCGATTATAATATTTTACTGTGAGGCACAAGTGATACTGCTGGGTTTAATCAGGGTTCGATACTCAGGTCAAAAACCGTACGTGCTATTGGGTTTTTCATTACGATACTGTCGGTAGTGACTCCGTAGTTTTCTCACTTTTAACGTTACTGACGAAATGTGTGTTTATATATATATTTTTAAACGTTGCCCCACACTAGGAATTACTCCTGTATCATGGGAGCGTTTACAAACATTTAAACTCACTTACACAAACAACCAGACCCGGAATAAATACCGTAGGCAATACAAATATTTGTTCCGTGCTGGAATCGAACCCGCGACACGCAGCCCAGCAGTCAATCGACTCAGCTACTGCCTATGGAGTTAACACCTCTGACCATCCCTTTGGGGAATACAAGCATGAATGTTATAAAATCTACATAGGCAAAGTATCTAAAACATTAAATATACCTGTTCCTTCTGATATCCCCAACCAGCTACATAAATATGCTGTCCGACAACCCCACTCAACTGGATCGTTTGCACCAGCTTACTAAGCCGGAGGGGACGGTTCAGAGCCAGGAGTTGGGCGTCGTAGTCAAAGCCATGCTTCAGTTGGTACTTTGGATGGATGATGTGGTCTACGATGGTGATCTCAGGGCCCTTGAGACGGTAGGAACTGCCTACACGGATGTAGGTGTAGTTTGAGCTGAAAATGATATCAAGATTATAAACATTTTTGTTGATAGATAACAAAAAAAAAAATATTTTTACCCAAAAAAAACCAAAAAGGAAGTTTCGAAAGTCGGTGTCGTTGGGTCGAATTTTCGTTTCGTTTTCACAGACTTCCAAAATTAAAGTTATTTTTCATGTTGTAGTCTTTTTTGGAAGTCGGTTTTTTTTTTTGTTTTAAGTTGCTTAAAAACCAAACTACTGAACCGATTTTGATGAAATTTCTATGGGACCAATATAAAAAAAAATCTTCCTTAAAATAAAAAATAAAAATTCAAATCGGATTATAAATGACGGAGTTCAGAGGTAACAAACATAAAAAAGATAACCGAATCAGAATCTCCTGCTTTTTTTGAAGTCAGTTAAAAAGCACCAGTTTCTTTCTTTTTGTTGCTAAGCAATTGTGATGAGTGGCCGATCTACCATAGACAATTACTCGGCTCATCGTATTAAGGTTCTAAATATTAAGAGCGCGTATAAAGCAAAATTACCAATCTTATATTTGATTTTATATGAAAAATTCCGGACCAAATCTTAAAATAAAAATGTATGAATAACTATATGATATTTCCGAGGGTTAACTTTGATCAAAAATATGAAATAATAACATTTCCTCGATAGAAAAAAATCACGAAATAACCTGTACTCAATGCCTATTGCGACAAAAATTTGATAATTAATTATATGTATACAAGAGTAAAGGCTGTGCCTAAGCATTTTATGTAATTCCTTTTAGTTTTGGATTTATTACGATATAACAGTTTTGGCGCATACTACGTCTGTTTTTTTTTCTATTCTAAAATTTTACTGGCTTTTGGCGCGCTCTTAATGTTGGCCACGGTCGGAGTCTTTGCAATAAACTGCTATCACTACTTCGTCTACTTTCTTTTTGTTCTCTTGAATCACTACAAAACTATGTACATACAAATAGCTCAATATGCTGTGATAGAGCACTACCCACTCAGCCATGTGGTAACAGATCTACTGCTATTTACTTCAGGAATAATGGCAACTTTTGTCCAGTTATGCTCGGCAATGGTGAATGCTCCGATGACCTTATGAAGGCTGTAGAGAACTGCTGGATGCAAGATGTATAGAAACGGACGAAGTGGTGGTACTTGGAGATGTCAAGTAGTGGTCGTCTTTTGGCTGAATTTATGATGCTGATTTTGATGCTCAGACTGATACTATGGTAGACTTCGGTGGTTGGCTACAAGATAATGGATATTATATAGACTTACCCGCAATGAGCTGTAGTAAGGGCCCATTTCTTATGTATGAGTGCTCCACCGCAGACATCACCATAGTTGACTTGATAAGGAGCATTGGTGATTCTGATTTCGTATCCACCGATGATACTGAATATAAAAAAGTTCAATAATGTGTGTTCAATATTCAACTGATTTTAAAATGGGTAGGTTTCCTTAAAAATTAAACATGCTGGTAATAGTTCTTACTTAAGTGGGCTCCGTCTTTTCCTTGCAGATTGTGGTCAGCAGAGGAGGTACAAATGATGATCTCAGCATTGGTTTTACTCCATTTAAAGATTGAGCCAAAAATCTACGAATCCATAACTGCACTTATAGCTTCGCTGACTCTATCAACATCATTCATAATTCTAGGGTCATGTGGAAAATATCTGATACGAGTTTGATGAGGTTATTAAAAAGGACTGCCTGTTTGTCTCGTGGTCGCAAGCGCGACTGCTGAGTGTGGGGGTCCTGGTTCGGTTAAAGTGTCGGGCAAAAGTAATTTTGTGTTATTGGGGATTTTATAATAACAACCTGGAGTTCGGAAGTTGGTGGTTTAATACTCCCGTGCTTCATAAAGCATGTTAAGCCGTTGGTACTCCGTCTAATTTCTCTCCGGTCGTGTCGGATTGCCGTCCTATCGGATTATGAGAGTGAGGGTAGAGAGAGTGCACCTGTGTTTACGCACACATTTGTGGACTATAATATCTCCTGTGCCGAAGGCTGGTCTCCGCTGAGATTGGTCGCCATTGCCGAAATTCGGTCTGGAGGAATTTATAAAAAAATAACAATATTGTGCTACGGAACCAAGATCATCATTCTGTCATCCGTGACCCAACACAAACAGATACCGTATACGATCCCAGCATAACTGTAAAAAATCAAATTATGACATCATCATTATCAACACACGTGTAACTCACCTACGCACGAAGACAATGTTAGTTAAAAACACTATAAATAAGAAAACCATTACAACACAGAAACTAACGCGTTTAATCAAAATTCCAATTAAAAATCATTAATTGATACTCAAGCGAGAAATTATGAAAATGATAATATAAAAGAAATGATGTGTGATGTCATTAAGTTTTTGGCAATTAAATTAGCGCATGCATTTAGCAATCTATAAAATATTCGTCTGAACATAAGCAGAAACCGCGGGTGGTCAACGATTTTAGACTTGTATGGTGAATGGTGAAAACTGCTTGAAAGAAAGAAAGAAAAAGTATTTATTGTAACTAGTACAGGAAGATCACAAACTAAACTAAACACAGTCAAAAATAAAAAATAAACAAATTATATAAAAAAAAAAACAAAACGATGACAATTATTTTTTTCCATAAGAAATACTGATTTGTATTATACTGTATTACCTAGATGGAAAGGATATATATAGAGGGGCCCGTGGCTAAATTTAAGCTACGCTTGCCGCGGTTGGTCTGTGGATGGGTGACCATCTTTACACACCGACACCCCTCCGTGCCTCGGAAAGCACGTTAAGCCGTTGGTCCCGGCTGTCATCCGTGGATCTTTGACAGTCGTTACGGGTAGTCAGAAGTCCGAAAGTCTGACAACCAGTCTTACCAAGGGGTATCGTATTACCCAGTAACTGGGTTGTGGAGATCAGATAGGCAGACGCTCCATGTAAAATACTGGTATTCAGCTGCATCCGGTTAGACTGGAAGCCGACCCCAACATAGTTGGGAAAAGGCTAGGCAGATGATGACCTAGATGGAAAGGATAACGATTACTATTTTAATAGGCACAAATGTATTTTCATCACCGGTCTCAACATAATTCCTTTGAGTTGGAGACTAAAACAAGAGCATAGTCGTAGGACTTGAAGGGTCGTAGGTGGTCGTAGGCCTGAGAACTTGAGGGGCCCAGAGGTTCTACAAGCTCTAGGACCGTTTTTCAAAATCTCACTCAAGACTCAAGCATTACTCAAAACTAGTTACAAACAATTAAATGGCTATAAACAACCAAGTCATGTCGTCTGCTTTAAACTAGTTTTAGGTCAGTTATGAGTGTTGAGTGAGGTTCTGTAAAACGGGCCTTAGTGTAGTATTTTCCAAACCTATTAACACGCCTTCATCAGTATAATTAAGCCTTGTTTCCTGTTATTTTTACTTGGTATGATTTATGTGGTAACAATCTAGTGGCATAGCTTAGCGCCAAAGGCATCTAGACTACTGTGAAATCTGAAAATGAATGTCAAAAAAGATGAGAATCGTAATCATCAACCTGAGTTTTTCGCCACAATCAATTCTAAAGACATCATCATCATTTCAGCCAAAAGATGTCCACTGCTGGACATAGGTCTCCCCAAAGCACCTCCATTTCGACCAGTTCTGTGCTTCTCGCATCCAACGTGTTCCTGTGACTTTAACAAGGTCGTCGGTTCTCCTAGTGGGAGGCCTTCCAACGATACGCCTTCCGGTATGCGGTCGCTACTCCAGAACCTTTCGGCTCCATCGGCCATCTGTTCTGCGAGCAATATGCCCTGCCTACTGCTACTTAAGTTTGGTAATTCTTCGGGCTATGTCGGTTACCTTGGTTCTCCTGCGGATCTCTTCATTTCTGATTCGATCACGCAGGGAAACTCTCCATTGTCCTTTCGGTGACTTTAAGCCATCTAATAAGGCCCATTCTAAAGACAGCTCGAAATGAATAAAGTAATTCAATTCAACACAAGCACATTTATTTATGTTATTCGTGCTAAAATTTTAGCAAACGCAGAAATATGGGCTGAAGTCTTTCAGATACGAATGAGTTGAATATAGCATTTTACAAAGTTGTCCTGGACGTCCCAAAGAGGAAATGGAGCAACCTTAATAGTGTTACTTAAATCGTGAGAGCTGGAGCTTTCTGAAGGCGTAAAAGTACGGAACTGACTGCTAACCTTTGCTAGTTGGAGAAGCACATAAAGAGGAAAAATACCTACCCAACTGATTGACTCATCTTCTTCTTCTTTCTGACTGATTCTTTTTTCTTTATTAACACGATATGGGAGCAAGGACTGGAGTTTAATTTCTCAATAATAAAATATCACTTAAAAATTACATTTATTTTTTTTGCATTACAAAGACTTGTATAATTTCAGGATTTTTTGGTAAAATAGTAGCTTTCTTAATTGTGATGGTATACTTAAACAGTGCTTACATGACTTGATCAATAATACAATAGAATATAACATTATTAAGATGCAGTTGCTTTGCAAATAATGATGCAGACGAAGAACAGCAGAATATTACCAAAGATAACTCAATAGACAGTGGCTTTCAAAAGTTAGTTGACAATTTACCACTTCAGTTGTGATACCACAATAATAGAATTATAATAACATTATAATCAAATACTCTTAACGTACGTAACGTACGTACGTATTACTTTATACAATTTTCATTATATACAATTTATAACAGTGGCGGTTTTATATTTTCCAGAAAGTTATAAAGATAGAAGCAACAAATACTTTAACTGAAATAAAATCCACAAAATTCCAAAAGGTTTTATTACAAAATCCATTAGTCAAATTTAATGCCAGTTGTCTGTTCAACCCAAGTCCTGACTTTGGCAACTTTACTGTAAACGCCGTATGACCCTGGGGTAGCACAGCCGTATCCAAAGGAAACCATTCCGAGCAGCCGGTCGTATGCTACTGCTGGTCCTCCAGAATCACCCTGTAATTGAATATCGATATTTATTTGCTTTGCTGTAGATATTTCGGCAACTTGACCAATGACAACCACAAGACCTAGAGTAGTTTTCTATTTTCCATTCTTCTTCTTCTCTTATTCCGCTGGCACAATAGTGTATACATTTTTTTTGGGCCAATACTTCCCCACTTCCATGTGGTTTCATGTTCTAATGTGGATTTTATTTAGAAGCCTCTTTATTCTGAATTATTTTCACTCTTTTGTGTGTGTATTAAAGTATGTGATTCATTTCAGCATGCCTCTTGGCAAAGGCTCAACTGTTTCTTTTAGCGGTATCCCAGAAATAGTAAACGAAAAACAGGAAAACAACAAAAGAGATGGGAAGACCAGATAAAATTTACAGAGGGCCCCAATTGAAGGAGAGTGGCTAGTGATAGAGTTCAAATATGGACAAATCCAAACAATCGATCATGTTTTTAAATGGAACATCTTAATACATTCTAGACAGGGCTGGTGGCATCTGGATGAGAGTAGCCGAGGATCGAGTTAATAGGGTATTTGCCTGGGTAAAAAAATAATTATTATATTTAGTCCGTCAGTTAGATTATTTAAAAATAATGGACACGTATTTTTTCTTTTGTCAATCAAACAAAAAATGACAAAGATAAAGCGCATCAAAATTTGGGAGTGGGGGTCGTGACGTCACTTACTTGCAAAAGTGTCGCAAGCAAGTGACGTCACGTGGAACTTTAACAGGCGATATCTTCATCATTTTTTATATAATTGACAGAAGAAAAAATACGGGTTCAATATTTTTTGATAATCTAACTGATGGTCTAATTAGATTTTTTAGTAAAATAGCCTATTGGCATCCTATTAGAGGGGCCTCTGTACAGCAGAGAACAAAAATAAGCTGGTGATGACTTAAGTAATCATCATCATCTCTTATATTATATGCTCTATAACACTTACAGTTTCGTCTAGTTTAATTAATACTTCAGAAATATATATTTATTTAAAATTACCTGACAAGCGTCTTTCTTCCCTTCCGAAAACCCAGCACAAAACATTCTGGATGTCAAACTTCCCCTAAAGTATGGGAAAGGCACATTTTGGCAGTGTTCTTTCGATATGATTGGAACCCTCACGGCACGGAGAACGTTTGAATATGGACCCTTGAAACGAAGGAAAGAGAAATTATTGTAAGTAAATTTTTAAATGGCTGGTTGTTGTTGCGATATTTGGCTGAAGCCGCTAAAAAAATAATATTATGATCATTTAGCCAAAAGATATCTACTACTGAGTAGACATCTTTTGGCTAAATGATCATACCATTATTTTGGTATTATTATTTGCCCACTTAAACTAACCTTTGTGGCTACTGTAGCGTTTGAGTATCAAAGGTTTAAAAAAAAGGGTTTTCCTCAGGGACCTGTTCTTGGACCAAGAACGGATCCCTAAGAAACACTCCTTTTTGTTGCAATGCTGACTTCGTATGCTTTGACAAAATATATCGAAATGTATTTTGAGTTTATCGGTAAGAGTATTAAATTATATTTATTAATTAACCTTAACTAAAGTATCGTGCAAGCAACAGCACCGCCTAAGCGGCGTACGGTCAAGGCATACGGAGTGCTGCGACCATCTAGTTATAAATGATTGTTTCCAATTTGTTACATTCGACTGGCTAATAGAAACGTGTAGATGGGCGGAACCAATGAGATTTTAATTTACCGGTTGGTTTCTACTAAACATGGCTGTATCTAAAACGAATAAATATGCATTAAATTGAATATTATACTTTATATTTCCATTTGAAATGAATGATAAATAAGGATTTGTACTATTTGATTACTATATGGTGGAAGTTGTAAAAGTAAATGGAGTAGAACTTGTTATTTTGCACATAGGTGGGATAAGCAATCAATATAATGTAATAAACTTTTATACTTATACATACATCGACATAAAACTATTGTCTAAATAGTTGATATCAATCAATGAATTGCAGGTCATTGTTTTAATGTTGCTGTAATTCTCCTTTATGACAATATCTGGCATCTCTACACCTTTCTAAAGACCTTTCTTTGTATAAAACCGGTTATCTCTACAAAATTTAATCCTCGTATATGATTACAATTATAAAAAAATCTAAGGCAATCAATAGAAATCTAGTAGCAGATACTAGATCTCCCATTATCATTCATTAGCATTCAAGGTATCATTACTTGGGTAGCGGGATCGTCCGAAAGGGTTACCGCTGCCCTGGAACATAAAGGGCTAAGGAAGGAACACGGGTGGGTTTTAGTCAGTAAGAGTCTGACACTCCCTCCGCTCCACCCAGAGCGGGAGGGGTCATTTGATGATTCCCCATCCTCAAAAAAAAAGGTATCATTACTTGCTCTGCAATTTTTACTTACATTTTCCTCAGTATTCCCCCAACCAGTAACTGTAATTACTTTACCAATAACCATGTCTTCAATATGAGCTATCTTTATTGGTTGTATGTTCTCATCGAATTTTAAGGGTTCGGTCAGCTCCAGCAGTTGGAAGTCGAAGTCAAACGGATGATCCTTCTTCTTGGCTGACCACATTGGATGGACATGTCCTTTCTTCACTAATACCTTCTTCCCCATGTTTATGTATTTTGAACCCACTTTTATGTACGGCTTCTTGCTTTGAAATTATTTTTAGATTACTTTAGATGTCTGATTATTACCATTCTTTCTTTATGTTTAAGATTTATTTCACATATTTTGAAAAGTTACATCCTAAATTTATTTGGTCGAACATTGTTACAAAAATAAGATTTGATGCAATAAAGAATCGTATGATAACTACACTGTTACATCTGAGACATAACTGCTTAAACATCATAACTGTTTCAAGACAAACTTAAATAAGTGTTTTAAAATCCAGATCAACGAGCTTAAAACAAATGACATTCTCACCCACAATGTCCAGCAGTTAAAACCCATCTCTTATCAATAATCGCTCCACCGCAATTAGTGCCATATGAAACGTGGTACGGATATAGATTGATATCTACTTCCACACCACCCACTATCTTATCGTCCCCATAGTTAGACTCAAAGTCATAGGCATGGGACTCCCCAATTCTATCACTATCCCTCTCTTTTCCATAGTCAAAGCTATCCACATCAGGCATCTCTGTTGGCTCTTCATAGGACTCAATATCAAGTCTATCTGTATCATCCTTCTTAACCCTCTTTGAATACCGTTGTCTTTGCATTGGTGCGTAAAGGACATTTTTTGATTTGATCGGTATTTTTTGTACTGGTATTAATAATACGTCATACTCTGGAATGGTTTTAATTTTAGAATGGATTAATAAGAATATTAGAATGCAAAATTCGAATTTCATGTTTTGAAATTCGAATCTTGTGATAACGTCAGGATTCTTAATTTAAATTCGCAGTTAAACTTTAAAATCGAATCAGACGTCACGTTATGCGAAGGTACTAAAAATCTCTTCGAAGATAATGAAAACATAGATTGTAGCGTCAGAAGATAGAATCCCAAAAAATATTTTGTTGTCCTTACTGTCGTTGAGTTTGAATAAAATCGGAGCTGGAAATAAAATACATCAAATGACAGAATATATAAAAAGACAAAATAAATTCTAATAAATAAAGCCGAAAGAAGTTTTAAATTCAAAATTATTGAACACAAAGCAGATCATATTTGAAAAGAAAAAGATGTATTGGTTGAACAAAACCCAGTCAATTTAACCAAAGACACGGGAAAACCTTCATCACTTTCATCAAAATTTCGAAAATATTTATTCAAACCGTTCTTCTTTAGAGGAGCAGATAAACAAGATCCGTTAAAAGATAAATAAAGATAATAAAGACCCCACCCAGTCCGAGGATTTCCATGCCAAAAACCAACGCAATGATTGGCGTCATCTTTTAACTTATTACCATCAATAAAATTATCAAAAAATAGATAAAACTTTGTACACACGTACTGTCAAGATGAGCTGGTGTCAAACAATATAATATGACGATCACAATTAAAAAAATATAGAACATTATGATAGAATTTATCTAACGACCGTCATCCCGCTGTGCAACTTAAACCAAGGACCGATTTTTAAAATACAAATTTAATTTTAAAATCCAATGATTGTTCGATTGCAGAAGTTAATTCGCCATGAAATTAATAAGTCAAATGTACTCGTCTTTCATTTGTTTTTTCTGTTTTTTCTAGTTCTCTTTCGGTGTTTCGAGTAATTGATACAACTTATCGTAGCTGTTGTTAGAAAAATATTATTTTTCTAGTTCCGTGAGTAAAATATGAATATAGGTAATATCGGATGAAGTATAATAATGTACCTAATGATAATGTCGAATATAATTTTATTATTGAAATTAAATGTTTTCTGAACACTTTTATTGTTTCACTTGCACGTGCTGACATCTATTAGAAACCGGAGTAAATTTTGTTCTCTTCTAGTGGCACCATCTATCACAATTTTTTGGAAGTTTTAAAGTCAACTTTTTGTAAACAGAATAACTTTTAAACTAAGAAGCAGCTTGTGTTTTCGCTAATATTATAAAAAAAAACTATTTTAAAATAAGTCTGTTTTCAATTATCTTTTTGATGACACTGAACTGAATTTAGCCGAATCTGTTTAATAAGAGCGCTAGCGCCACCTAGTATCGAATAGCGTTACGAATTGTACAAATGCCAGACAGGAAGACAAACATCAGACATTTTTTGTTTATTCCGATGATTTAAAGTAATTCAACATTTTTAGTACCTTTTAAAAAGCCTATGGGGTCTTAATTATTACTTTCACAAAGATGTTGTCTTTCTTTTGAATTTCGTTTGTTCCCATATTATGTACGGTCAATCGCGCGTCGTAGTGACACTTGATCTACGAAAACCGACTTTAGTGTCATGAAAAAAGGCGCCATCAACGAACATGCCACTGACTACAAGAAGAACTGAATGAAAATGAAATTCTAACACTGGATCATTTAACCCGAAGTCAACATTGTGGAAATTTCAGTCATAAATCATATTCACCAGTGCATAATAAAATTATGTAGTGGTGCACAGTAACATTTTGAATGATGAAGTGTTATCGATAGCTGGATTGAACAAAAGAGACATATTAATTAGAAGACACTGGAGCTAATTTGTGATGATGCTTATTCTAATCAAATTTACTGCGTATTTTTACTTTTTGAAATTGTTCGTGATGGACTAAGAAAAAAGTAGCCTACGTCAGTGATCATACAAAAGAGTGACAGAGGAAACTGCAGCATTGACACGCCTCGACGGTAGCCGTCGACAACCGTCGACGCCCACCGTCGACAAGTCGTCAGCTGCCTTCGACGACATGCTACTCGTGTACTGTGCCGTACTCAAATACACGGGCGGCATGTTGTCGACGGCGTGGTGACGTCGACGGTTGCATTTGCCTCAATCGTTGACGGGTGCTACTCGCCTGTATACCCGATTAATACGACTATGCTGCTGTCGCAAAAAAATATCCACCCGTGGCGCGTAACTCAGAGGAATCTGTGAAAAGAAAGGGAAGAAAAATGATTAGAACATTAAATTGTACAATACATTGGAGAGTAACTTTTTTATACAGACCGCTGCCCTTTTTAGTTTCTTCGTATAGAAGACATTAAACACTTCGTATGCTTTGTATGAAAGTCAGTCCACGCGAGACACAATGGCTTTTTAATTGTTTCTGTAATTACGGCATTCAACCGGTTAAACAGCTATGCAGCAAAAGCTAAAAAGCAAAACAAAAGTATTTTACAAAAATCCAAAGTAGGACAAGTTGCTTGATTCCTTGGTTTAAATGTCGATCAAGTTACCCGAAGTAGGAGCAAAATTGAAAAAATCAATCCAGACTATTGTTTCAAAGTCATTCACCTATGACAGCAACCCAAGTTTACATATGATCCTGCCTATAATGTTTTCGCTGCTGGGACATTGGCTTCCTCTCTTCGAGAGGGAGTGGGCTGTAAATCCACCCCGCGGGCTCAGAGCGGGTCGATAGATGTCTTCGAATTTTTAGGTTCTAGGACATGCCGGTTTCCTCACGATGTTTTCCTTCACCGTTTTGAGGGCAGTGGTGATGAAATAATTTACACAAAGTAAAGCGCCTGGCTGGGTTCGAACCTACGACCTACAACTCGTAAGTCGCGGCCGTTACCACTGCTCTTCGGAATAGCAACCTTATTGCAATGAAAATAAAGACCACTGTGATACAAAATCAGAGGTCGAATAACTGGTTCGCAGTTAACACAGAAATCACTAGGACTGAAGGACTAAGGAATGTAGGTTCGACTGCTGTATGCTGAAAACCGAATGAAATCGGATAACAATTTTAACATTTTTTCGTAGGTTTACGTAACCCTACTTACTGCATTTTTTACTCTAACGGTATTTTTTATCGCTATTTGCTTCAACATTACTGGTTTCATGGTTTCTGATTTTTATTGACTGAAAAATATCCGTTACGTTTGCTATCGTTCTTCTAACTTTACAGACACAAGTGTTGCTGGTGAGTTTGTTGCGCCATTTCTTGTTCCCAGCTAAAACACTAAGAAGTGGTGAAGGGCGTTTTGGTGGTTTTATGCAATTTTCAGGTTCAAAAAGTACTTACTGATTCGCAGCCCACTTTCGATGAATGATTATTGATATTGATCTGATTTCACCTGAACTCAAGGTCCAATTTTTATCCAAAAACTTTTTTGCAAAAAAAAAATCAACCGACTTCCAAAAACGACACTACAAAGTGAAAAATAACTTTAATTTCGGAAGTCGGTGTCGTTGGGTTCACATTTTCGTTGTTTGCCACCGACTTCCGAAATTAAAGTTATTTTTCACTTTGTAGTGTCGTTTTTGGAAGTCGGTTGATTTTTTTTTGCAAAAAAGTTTTTATTTTTCACTTTTAAGTTGTAATTTTTACCAGTCTGGTTTAAAAAACTAACTACTGAACCGTTTTTGATGAAATTTCTATGGGACCATTTGGGAAGTATACCCTTTCCAACAATTTTTTTTTTTTCAAATCGGTTGGCAAGGGACGTAATTATGCGCGAACAAACATAAAAAAATAAAAATAAATACAAACATCCGAATTGAGAACCTCCTCCTTTTTTAGAAGTCGGTTAAAAAACGTCAAATTATTTAGAGCCAAAATGTATTTCTGATGACACAGTAGCCAAACTGTATATTCTTATAGGAACAGAATACAGGGTGGCAGGGACGTCGACCAGCAAACTGAAAAAAAAAAACTCAGCACTTGATTTATTTAGACCGCCTAATGTCGACATTTTCCGTCGGTTATAAAAAAAAACCATCTATTTCATAGAAAGTATCCAACGGGATCAAAATGCCGACGAATAATTTCAACGTAGGGGTTCAGAATCATGTAAGTACTGAACCCATGGTAACAGGTTGCTCGTCGATGCCCCTGCCGCCATGTAGACCAAAAAAGTGTAAAAGGATTGTGGAGAAGATGACACCTATAGTATAACTGGAAACAGGATGAATTTTGAGGCAAAACCTGAAAGAGATGTAGATATGGAGGAAGAAGACGAGAAGAGTATGCTGCGCTGACACCAGGAATATGAGAGAAAAAAAAGTTTGTTTATTCACAGAAATAATGTTTTTCAAGAACTCAAACTCAAATCATTTATTTCAATTAAACCATTTCAGGCACTTTTGAATTGTCAACATTTTAAATAGTCGATCAGTTAGTCAGAAAGTGAAGCTAATTGCCCATTCCAAAACGTAGATCTCTTTGGAGAAGAACGGGCAAGAAACTCCAAGGACACTCTTTTAAGTCAAGATATTATTACAAAATCCTGGGTACATTATTCTCATTGCTTCTATATGTGACAACAATAAAAAAAAAAAAGACAATTTAAAATATAAAATTAAAAATAAGCCCTGGCAGTTAAGAGATGACCATGAGTCTCAATCGACGGCGCCCGTTCACGAACATGACGCGTCACCAAGACGCCATGACGTCATGTCTGACGTATGAGTCCTAAAGGTTCTGGAGTGGCGACTGCGTACCCGACGACGTAGCGTTCGAAGGCCTCCCACAAGGTGGCGACGGTGGTGGTGGTGGCGGTGGGATGACTTTGTCAACGCCGCAGGAATCCCGTGGATGCGGAAGCACATAACCAGATGATGAAGTATCTATAGTGATACTTCATCATCTACCTAGCCTGTCCACGACTATGTAGGGATCGGCTTCCAGTCGTACCAGATGCAGCTGAATACCAGTATTCTGCGCGTAAAATTTCTTGTTCCCCCGACCAACCCCATCGCATCGCATCGCCGGCCTGCGCTTTTGCTCGGCTCCTGTGGACACACGTGTATGTAGCGTGATATTAAATAGGCTATAGTTTCCTCAAAAGAATTAGGCTATTAAATGCTAAAATATTTCTTTAAACCCACAGATTGGCGCGTTCTGACAAACAAATTCTTCAGCTTTATTTATAGATATAGATGAAGCGACTGCCTATCGGAACTCCACAACCCAGTTACTGGGTAACATGATATCCCTTGGTAAGACTAGTTTAGAATTTTGGACTTCTGACTACTCGTAACGACTTTCAAAGCTCTACGGATGACTGGTATAACAGCTGCATCCGGTTAGACTGGAAGCTGACCCCAAAATAGTTGACAAAAGGCTAGGCAGATTGATTGAGGTTACTGATCCGGGAGTCTAGTCTCAAAGTCTGCCAACGAAGATACGGGATCCTCAAAAATTTAGCAGTTCTGTTCAGTATCTCTATGTTTTTTGTTTGTAAGCTAAATAAGTACAGAACAAGAAACATAACGAAACGGACCATGAACTTGTAAACTGTTTATCTAAAAAAAGAATAATAATAACACAAATTACACAAATTTAAAGATATTATAATTTTAAATAACAATTAGTAGAATAAAATAATACAAAATACAAATGAATGTCAAATCGTTTGAATTACAGTAAAAATGTCACAGTAATACAATAATGGCCACAGACTAAGGTTACAGTTATATTAAAAAAATATATATAAAAAAAATATGTATATTTAAATGTCATCTATACTCCATTTATAATAGCATTAGAAAAAAGAGGCTCGTAGAAGCAGGAATGCAAAACATTTTATTTCAAAATTATGATAAAACAATTTTAAGGGAGATGCTTAATTTCTAATTTTCTTGCGTTTTTTGCAATTTGCAGGTCAGTGTAAGATTGTATCTTAATAAAAATAATATGATGCGCAACAATAAGAAATATGTAGGCAATAATACAATTTTAACCTTAAAAATCATCAATACATCCCTTTAAATTAGAATTGCTCCGAATTCGTCTGATTTCGCGGGCTACTGCAGCGCATCCACCTTAATTAAAATAAAATTCGGTAGAATTATAGTGAAACGAATAACGTTCCAAGTATTGTTCATCCCTGCTTCTTTTAGGTTTTTAGCATTGACACTGTAATTTTAAATTGGAGTTATATAATACAAATAAATTAAAGCCACATAATTTCATAAGATAAATAGTTAAAATGGTTACAATTAAGTGTGACAGCTGCTGTAAAAATAGATCATAATAAATTCGGCGTCTATCATAATGTAACAATGTTTATTGTATTTTTGTTACAAAGTGTGCATTAAAAATAACCTTTTTTAACTTCTTTCTAATGCTATTGTAAATGGACTATAGGTTACAATAAAAAATAAAATAAAAATGTCAAATGGTATAATAGCATGTCAATCGAATTTTTGGTTCTAGCACATGGTTCAATTTGGTTCTGAATTTTAGTATATCGTGTCATCTTTGCCGGTACCGACCGGTAAAGAATTGTTTTAATTTTTTTTTACTTATGCTTGACTGTACAAATCGGAGGTAATATTGCCAAGCTTGAAAAACTAACTGGTGATGAAAACCTGTCATCTGAAATGTATGAACTGTAGACGACATTCAAGATGAGTTACATCGGAGGAGTATTGTAATAATCACTAGACAAAACGAAAAGTGCTGAAAATAAATAATTAAGTAATTTTTAATTACGTGATCTGCCTTTGGCGACTAGCGGTGAAATGGAAAAAAGGAAACAAAAGAAAATTAGTTTATTCACCACAAACTAAACGCACATTACAAAAAAAGACATAAAACACACACATACACACGCCAAAAGTCTCGTATTCAACTAATTTGAGTATGGCAATTTTGTCCATTACTTAAAGTCAGGGCAACGGACGAAAGTCAATATACATTACGTAAATAATATAGGTACATAAATACACTGGCAATTTACAACAAACAAAAAATAAAAACAAAAACAAGAAGAGTTGAAAACCAAAAAACCTATTTCTTTTTGATAGTATTTTTGCAGGACTTGCCAATTATGTAAATAAAATAAAACATTTTTTTTTCCGTAATCTCCACACTAGGATATAGATACTATGTCGTGATAATAAAGACCTGCTAAAAAATATGCCACAACAATAAAAACAATAAGAAAATAAATAAAAATTAATTTGGTAAAAAATTAAAACTTTCTGAACATGGTCTTGTGCTGTGTCGTGACGTATGTACTCCTATATTATTTCATACGCTTGTCCTGAGTTATATACTTGCAGATAACCCTCGCAGTCGCAGCAGTTCTTGAGTAGCCTACCGTTTTTGCAAATAGCACTTCTGTGTGTATTAATCAGATTGATAAAATCATTTTAAGTTATAATTTCATATTACTTTTTTGCTGCAGGAGGTTTTTAACAAGTTGCCTAATTCGAGGCAGTCACGAGGCATAGATGTTAGCGGCCACCAGCTAACAAACCTCCGCTTTGTAGATCATATAGTATTATTCTCCACATCACCTTCAGAACTTAAAGAAATGCTCCAAGATCTGAGCACGGCAAGTCTTGAGGTAGGACTTTCAATGAACATATCCAACCATCCTCATCTGCCTAGCCTTTTCCCAACTATTTTGGGGTCGGCTTCCAGTCTCACCGGATGCAGCTGAATACCAGTATTTTACATAGAGCGACTGCCTATCTGACCTCTACAACCCAGTTACTGGGTAATACGATACCCCTTGGTAAGACTGGTTGTCAGACTTTCGGGCTTCTGACGACCCGTAACGACTGTCAAAGATCCACGAATGACAGCCGGGACCAACGGCTTAACGTGCTTTCCGAGGCACGGAGGGGTCTCGGTATGTAAAGATGGTCAAAATTACACTACATGACAACAACATGTCAAAGATCAAACAGTCACTTACTAAAAAGGCTAACCCTTTGTCTATGCGTTAACAGGTACCTAATGGTATGCTTATATCCACTTCTTCTCTCCCATGGGCATAATTAAAGAATGTGTAGCCGTGGTAAAATATTAGCAAAATGATAGCGGGTTCTACTACTCAAGATACGTTGGACGTACATTTAAGTATCGATACTTGCCGAGGCTGTAGAAGATACAGCCTCTCTGTCTTAACGATCAGTTTGGATTATGCTAGAAAGTAAACAAAATGATGGACGAAACAAGTCATTATTTCAAACTCAAATAGCCTTAAAAGGATACTTAAAACACTCATTTTACCAAAATTGCAATCCCCAACTCGCCATGGACAGAAAACACGCCGCACGAAGACTTAGCCGTTCCACCAAAAACTTTTATAATAACATTATTAACCACACAATAAATGGGGGGAAGGGGGAAGTAAATAAGCTTCAAGGGGATGAATACATAATGAAATTTCGCCCCTAGCGTCCGTTAATCAAAAACTGGTGCAGAGACGGCGAAATACGTAAGAAAATGGAAATTTTCCAACCCTCCTTTTTCCTGTTAGACTCTACCCCCTAAGTAGGGGGAGGTTGGACAATCTCCCCCTGGGTGGTCGCGAGAGAGGCGACGGCTTGTTTGTTTTAATGGGTTTTTATATATTAATTTTTTGTATATTAATTTTATATATAATTATTCTAACTGAACAGACAGCTGTGCTGCTGGGGAGTTTGTTGTGCCAATTCTTCTTCCCAGCGATAGCACTAGGAAGTGGTGAAGGGCGGGCGTTTTTAGGGGACTGTCTTTTGTAATTTTGATGTTCGAAAAGTGCTAATTCTCAGCCTAATTTGAATAAATGACTTTTAATTTTGATTATAAAATTTGAAGACCTGTGACATCTTCTAACCCGAACTGGGCCCGCGTGATAAATTACAGCCCACTCCCTCGCAAAGAGAGGAGGCCTGTTTCCCAGCAGTAGAAACATTACAGGCTGATTATGCTAAGTGATATAGTTTGACCAAAACCGCTGTTCCGCGCCTTCGGTATGTGCGCAGCGAGACTGGGGGGCAGTGCAGGCCGCTCATTCGTCATCGCTCACGGCGTCCCGCCCCCCACCTCGCCGTGCATTCCTCCCGCCTCGCCGCGCGGTACAGCAGTTTCGGTCAAACTATAGTTGTCGAACAATAATTTTGGAGCGTAACTTAAGAGCATAAGCCTAGCGGTGGCTTGCGATAGGAACAGTTGGTAGAAAGGTGCCAATAATCTTCTCGATTTCATTTGTTTTATTTCGATTCAGTAACCAATCTATTAATTTTTTTTTCTTTCAGTATAGGCAGCAACAAAGAGTAGTTAAAAGAAGGCACCTTTAAATACCCATGAACTTAAATAAATACCTAACCAGTATTCGCTATTTTTTTTTTCCAAAAGTATAAACAAATATGAGTTTACGGAAAAATAACTTTAGTTTACGCTACAACTTCAAACATTTTTATAACTTTTTCAATAGTGCTAGTCACTCTGAAATCAACTTGAAATAATATATTTTTTAAACATAAATTTGAATAGACTTTAAGTTAGTTTCTTTCCAGCCAAGTCGTGTCAGTTTTTTTCACAAAATACGTCAAGAACATACGTCGGAATAGAACTAAATTTTGGATATTTTAGAATTATCAGTAATTCAGCAAATACCTGATTGAGAAGATTTAGTTAACACCTTTTACACTTTTTCATTACGATAGATAATACACTAGACAGCAGGTTTATTTCTCAGGTTTATTTGACAGCTGAGCTGCTGGGAAGTTGGTTGCGCCACTTTTTCCCAGCTAAAGCACTAGGATTTGGTGAAGGGCGGACGTTTTGGGGGACTGTCTTGTGTAATAAATGACATTTGATTTGAGTTGTTACCTTACTGCTTAGTGCATTATCTGCAAGTAGCCTAAACAGAATCTAGAAAAAAATAAGGCTCACTTGAAACTATTGCGTTCAAAAATGAATATTTGCTACAGATACCAGTCCGATACAGAAAACTAATATGTATAGAAAAGATGATTTTGATAGCAGGTTTAATTAAACTAAGGCAAAGATCCACCGCAGCAACTACCCTCAACGTTGAGTGAAATATAATTTTGTAATGCATACCTACTTGTATAAAAAAAAGATACCGTCGTCGTCTGCGTAGCGTTTTCCCTAGGTGTCAGCTCCCAGTCAAACCGGATGCAGCTGAACATCAGTATTTTACATGGAGCGACTGCCTACCACAACCTAGTTACTGGGTAATACGATACCCCGATGCATAAAAAGGTTTAAAAAAAAACAGTTTTTTTTAATGTTAAAAAAAGATATCGTTGCAGTTGTTTATAAAAAAAAGCTTGTTGGAAAACTATACTTCTAAATGGAATGTTCAAATGTTTTCATTTCATCAGGATCAGATAACTTTTTCTAGTTAGAATTTTGAAATTATTCTAATTACGACCCAGTTGTCCTATCCCGTGGCCCAAGGGCTGGCTTTTACCTTGGCCAGAGGCGAAGCATTGCCATACAACGTCTTTGAGGTGCATTTGCAGTCGACAGCGATGTGTAGGGATTTTTCGATGGAAAATTTTAATTTGTTAATGTAATACGTTCAGTTAAGTTAGATTTTTTATTGGTATTTTTTTGTTAGTTAATTTAATATGAGAAGTTTATCCAATGTACCTATATATATTTACCGTATGTTTGAATGTGACGAAATTTAAAATAACCAAAATGAAACAAAATATGTTTATTTGCGGCAAACATGACGCAGAAAAAGAACACAAAAACAAAAAAAAAGAACAAAGTGGGGGAAAATATGCGTCACATCCACGCAAAACGGCCATCGCTCACCATAATGCTGATATTATGCAAATATGTAGTTAACTGGAATATAAACTAAACTGGAACTTGATACAAAGGTCGAAAAAAGGATATTATACTGATTACAGGAATTTTACAGTTTAACTTTACCCTAGTCATCATCATCACTGATGGTTACTACGACGTAGCAGATGTTATGACGTCACGACTACGCCAGCTACGTGTCGTAGCACATAAACAAGTCGCTACGAAACCAAGTCAGTATTCTTGAGACTTTGATAAACATCGGATGTGTGTTTCATCTTAGACCGAAATCTGGTACGAGGCATGTACTTAGGCTAAGCGTTATTCCTGTCGCTGTCGAACAACTATCCAACTACAAATTCAAGATATAGACGGGAACAAGTCCAAGACAAAGCATGAGCTAAGTAACGTTTATAGATCTCAGCCTTAGATAAAGATAATTTTGCATTGTAAAGAAGTATGTAATAACATGTAGTTTATTTTTTACCTGTGGATACTTAATTTAGACTAATCATTTAAATTTTTTAAGAAGTTCTTTTAGTTTTAAAAATATCTTCTATCATAACATACTTTCACATTACTACAATCACCAAATCAGCTTCTAAAGCAATAAATTCCTGTATGAATTAATAAAATAACAAAATTTATCCTAAATTAACTAAAACTATTACAAACTAAAATATAGCGTCGAAAAATTCATCCACATCGCTGTCGACTGGTAATGTACCCAAGGCACTACCCACGTTGTATGGCAATGCCTCTGGCCAAGGTAAAAGCCAGCCCTTGGAGCTTAAGTAATTGAAATAAATTAACAGATAGGCAATTATTAAAAAATAAATCCTTCACCAACCATTTTTTTTTATACAAAAGCCGTCTCCATACTCCACCGCCTCCCTGCATCACCCGCCAGCCGAATGCAAATTTTATAACACAACGCCCGTTTTCTTATAGGCATTGTCGTAAACTCGTTCTCCGTACTCACTTAGCCGAGGTCATTTGTTCAGATTGCTGAATATTTATGGTACTGTACCTAATTAAGAATAGTCGTTAGCAGTGAAGGTAATTTAGAATAAAAAATAAGCTATTTTAATTGCATAGCTAAAAAGAAAGAAAGAAACATTTTTTTCGAGATTCGAGATAAAAATCGACTTTTGGTCATTTCGCACGAATTTACTCGAAAAGTACACGTTTTAAAATATTTTATTCTTATCACTTCAGTGCGCTAATGTCCGTTTTTCTTAACTTTATTGCATAACATTCCAAATGTGCCAATTTTCTAATATAATATATTTGTGGGCGAATCGATAACTCCAGAAATATAATATATTTCTATATAATATATTCTATATAATATATTCACAAATAAGATAGGTTGTCTATAGGCGTTAAAAAAATATATTATTTTAACGTGTCGATTCGCCCATTTCGAGCAATTAAATCCGTGCAAATCGATTAATAAGACTTAAAATCTGATATTATCTAATATTGACCAAGGGTGAGCTGGAAATATCTAAAACCAAGCTAAAAATCTAAATCTAATCAAATTTTTGTGAGAGCAACACTGAATCTAATCAGATTTAACATTCCAATAGGAATTCAAAACCGTTGTTGTAACTGTCAAGATGGAACACAATTCAAATTTTTCAATACGCTTCGTGTATTTTGTTCGAGACGTGGATGGAATACGAAATTTAAATGTCAAAATAGCGGATCGAAGTTTAGATCCGAGGTTATCTTTGAAGGAAATATTGTAAGTCTGTGACATCAGAGGGAGAGTAAAAAGTTAGAATTTTAATCACTCTTTCACTGTCTCTGAAAATTAAAAAGGTCGTTTTTTTTAAAACTAATCAACACCTCAAAATATAATTTACAAACATAAACACACGCCTTCTTCCTATGTGGGTAGGCAGAAATTACAGAACGTCACCTACTATGATCTTTACACTACTCTTTTTTGCCTCGTTTACGGTCATACATCTGGTCACACACGCACGCCGGTAGTGAGTACTACGCACCTGACCTTTCTTAAGAACATCACCAATAAGGTCACTATATATCTTCCTAGGGCGTTCACTCCCGGCGTTTCCATTCACATCAGCCTTGTAAATACTTCTTGTCAGTCGCTTTTATTCTTTGGCATCTTCTTTTAAACAGCACCGTTGCCTTACGACATCATTATTTTAAAACAGTTTCATCTACGTAAAACAAATAATTTACTGGAGCAAACCTAATAATAAGGGCCTTCAGCAAATTTCTTATGACGTCACACCAATTACTCCACCAGACTTAAACTCACACAGACTTTTAAACTAGTCCTTATCAGAAAGCCGAATCTCTCCTGAAAAACTTCAAGTCTGAAGATATAGCAATGCGATTTCTGTAAGTACATTTTTGCGTATGTACCATAGTACCTGCCTCCCGCTTGCAAGATAAGTGTAATAAAAGTTCGGCTAATGTGAAAACTTGGTAATGTTATCGGTATACGTGATCTCACTGGCTTTTCGGGTTGGCTCGGTCGTTTTCGGGCGCGTTCGGCAACTAACGTTTTTCGAATTTGAATTTGGAATCAGCCAGCAAAAACTGTAATTGTCTGCAGATTGTTCTAGACAGGGAGTTGGTACTATTGAATTTCGAATTTAAATATAATTGGAGATTGATTTTAGCACTGATTTGATTATTTGGAATTTTATTTAACTGTAATCAAATTGATTTATATTATAAAGGACTGATAGAGGATAAGATATTTGATGAAAATGATGGAATAGACAATTCATACCATTATTTATTTATTTATTAGGCTTTTCAACAATGAGTACACTGTTACTTTATAATTTGTACATTGCAAACTTAAGTCTAAGCGCCTCATCACTTACAGAAAAGCACAGCATGCACTACATTATGCGCAGATAGTAACACAATTTATTTAAATAAAACAATTAATAATAATAAATAGTTTGAAAAAAAAATATAGTAAAGAATGAACTGTTAAAAGCTAAGTTGATTACAATGAAATAAATAACATAGATTAGATTTTTTATTTTTTTTTATTTTCTATATAAGATTAGGTGCTTATTTGATTTTGGATTAGAGAAACCCGATAAATGGCAAGCGCAACTTTTTTTAAAGCAGGTACTGACGAGTGAAAGAGATCGATGTCCACTTCATGCTCTTTGTATGCAGCATACATTCTAGACAGTGGACAGTATTGCCTTAATTAGTATGACATCTTGGCATGCAGAAGAGTCTCTTATTAGAACTTCTTGGCAGATTACGCGGCACGTGGAATAAGACCCTACTGAGCAGATCGGGACAGTTCAGAGAGCCCGTTACTAATTTCTTAAGGAAAACCAAATCCAGCATATTCCTGCGTTTCTCCAGCGACACCATACTAAAATACTTCAGTCTCTCCTGGTATGACTTGAGCTTTTTTCCCATATTATTGGTATTGGTAAGATGCCATAAGAACCGTTTTTGCAGTCGTTCAATGCGCTTGATGTGAACCCTATACTCGGGTGACCAAACCACACTACAATACTCGAGATGGCTTCTAACTAGCGAGTTGTACATAATTTTTTTAGCGTTGGGTTTTTTGAAGTTTTTACACTCTCTCATAACGTTATTTTCTGAAGAAGCCATAATTTAACTTTTATAATTTAAGTCACAATTTAAAAATAGTGCCAGGCATACTAAAAATCAAATAAAAGTATTTTGAAGAATTCTGCAAAGGATCAAAGTTTATAAAAAAAAAAAAAAACAAAAGGGTAATAAAAAGGAACGACAAATTAAAAACAAAATATTGACGAAAGAGAATAATTTATCTATATTCAAAATTGAAACACAGATTTAGAATGTTACCTCATCAGAGGGGCCATTCCCATATTTTTTTAGAAGAACATTCGCAGTCTAATTTCAATCTCAAAAATACATTTGATTTTAACATTGATTGTAGCTGAGGTGAGATTGCGACTAGATTTTAAACGTTTTTTATTACAAGAATATTGTCCTTCTGATTGTATGTAAACTCGTACTTTTACGTTCGAGAACAGTGAGTACAGCGGTGGTTAAAGCAACCGCGCTGGATTCTTTCAGCCATTATTCCGTGGAGTTATAATCGACTTTCAGGATATTTTCCACCTTCCTATATTCCGCACATTTCGAAGTAATCCCCTAAGCTACGGTTTTTATCGTGTGGTTGTGAGAAAGTTATCCTTCGTACGTTTGATGTGTGTTTTTGATAATATTTTGTGAGTTATTGTATTGTGGGTTTTGTGGAATTTACGAACGTTCTGAAGATTACTGTGCCCGGTTTTTTGTATGACTTTGTTAACATTTTTGGAGACAAAACATTGAGAACTTGAAGAGCTTATTGGGTTGTGTATTTCTGTACTAAAACTAAAACAAAATTAATGATAATTTTAATCGTAAGCTAATTTTGTGATTTACCAAGATGACTCGAAGCTACGCTACGATAGCAAAATTTTATTCAAGTTCAAAAGCATCACAACATAAACAATGAAATAAAATGAAATGAATTGTTTATTCTGTTAATATGATATCGGAATCACTTTTACACGTCATATTAAGAAAAATACGCTATAGATGGAGTTGACACTAATTTCCTACCTGACTATCCCTGAGAAGAAACGGTGAAACAAACACAGGTCAAAGACTCTTCTAAAGCCCAGACATACCTAATCTTGGTCCAGATCATGTGAGGACCATGTAGATTAGTGTCTGAGATGGTCTTTTGAGAAAAGAACCATACAGATTTGAGTGTGACCTGTCCTATCCTAGCCTATGTTGCCCCACTGCTGGGCAAAGATCTTCACCATACTTTTCCAATTTTCCTTATAATGTGCCTTCTCCGGCCAATCGGTCCAGAACGAATCCAAATCGTCACCCAAGCCTTTCAAAAATGGAGTAATAAATATTTAATCTATTATTTATTGACACATTCCATAATACCAACCAAACAAAATTAAACGTCAAAACAATAGCCAATTCTTCTCCTCCCATCTTGGGCACAGTATTTTCATTAAGTTTTCCCGACGCGATTTGATACCTTCACATCGGCAAAGCTCATAGATTAAGCCCGAACGAAAGCTTGAATTTGCATAGAAATTAAAATTTACCTGGACCGTCCCACGTTAGTGGACGAAAGTGGAATTCCTTTGCCCAACTATGGCGTAGAATTTCAAAGCGCGTCGAATTCGAATTTGGAATTCGCTGGTATAAAATGGCGGCAATTAACGGTTTTTATGCGCGGGATTTTCCCTGTTGTTTTTGCTTGGATTTAGATTAGGTAAACTATTTTTAAAATAAATGGTTTGATTTAAAAGGTGCTCAGTTATCATCAAAGTGTTTAGATCAAAGTATTACTTTAGGTTATTTGAATGTCATTACAACTACATACAACTAAGCATTTAAAGCCAAAATGAGATTGATTGCACGAAATTAAGGATGCATTTGATTTAATTAAAAAATTAAAAATGTTTTGTGTGCAACAAGGCTATCAACAAACCGCGAGAACCTTCTAATAAACTTTACCAAATAATACTGAAAATCTAATTACCTCAGCTCCTATTATTAGAATGAGTTTCACACGAACGAAAATTCTCAAGGCGTTTACACCTAAAACGTATAAATATTACTCGAAGAAAATTATATCAGAAGTTGTACCAGTGAGGTATTCACGAAAAGATATTTGGTAGAATTAAAACAACACTTTGCCGAGAAAAGTGGTTCTCCCCGTTCGCCCGCCCCCTTCCCGGGGGAGGGTGCACCCCTCGGTACCCAATCCCAAGATGGCTTCTTTTAAATGGGGTGGACGGTCGGCCCCTTCAAGAATAAAAGTATGCCGTACCTTTCATAGATAGATTCAAGGTGGGGAATAAGATCCAACGCGCCTCGAGCGGAGTTCGATTACATTTTAAATTGCTTTTTGAAATTTGAGCATTGTTTAGATCTTTGTTCTTAATTTTTTTTTTGTGCCAGTTTGAGTCTTTGGCTTTTGGTTCGAAACTCAGCAGCAGGCAGGTTCGGCAGTTGGTATTACAATCTCATTTTGAATCGATTTATGAAACAAAAAATTCTCAAATGTTTATAATGTTTATAATCTATTTATATTCCCGAAAAACAAATGTAATAGAACAAGTTAAAGCTAAAACATTTTGTTCATTAGTTTTAAATGAACAACGTTACGAAAGTTGCCTTAAACTTTGAAATAATCAGAACTTTAATTGATACGTGGATAGTACTGAAGCTCACATGTGATTTTGCGGCATCGAAAATTGTGTTGTGTAGGTAATGTTTTAGGGATTACTTTGCTTTGATGGGTGGCTGGAAGGTCTTTAACCTTTACATACGTTACTGGGTCAATGTGTGACGTGTATGTTTTGATTTTAAAGGCCTCTCCGTATTTAGGTCAGGACGCCGGGTATAAACATTCCTGAAGAGTAATTTTTGGTAAAAGATTACGCATTTTACTAGATTTTGGTGTCTTCGTATTATAAGGACTATATTAGGTAATTAGTTGTTTGCAAATTGAGTTTATGTAGCATAGATACATTGTTTTTATAGTTATGACATCGCTTCAAAACACACGGATCAATTTGCTTATCGAAACGATGTTAATGTTTAGACTGAAGTCGATAAAAATAAAAGTCAGACGTAATATATGAGAGCGTTCGCAAACGGCATACAATTGGTGGCCGATTTTTTGTAGGTCGTAGAGATGAAATCACAAATCTTACAAATGATAAATGATTCTATTTCTATAAGTTCGTTTTACAAACACTTTTAGACGTTAATTATATCTTAAGTTTTTTTTGAAATTTTGTGGTGTTTGTTTAATTAAAACTAATACTATTATGAGTAATTTTAAGATTTAATTTGTTAGTTTTCCTTTGTCCAAATTTCATAATTACGGTTTTACTTAAGTTTTTTGTTTTAAATCTTTTTATCTATAACGTTAGATTGCAATATCATGTTTTTTAAGTAAAACTTTCTTTTCTCCGTGGGGTGGGGACCTGGTGATTTGTAATACAGGCATTTTACGCCTAACTCAGACACCAGCTCCTCACATTGCTAAAGAAATTAGAAACAAATATTATGTGAAACCTAAGCTTGTACGGAGGAGAAATAAAAACTTATTATTATATTATATTATTATTATATTTTTAAAACTAGATCAGCACCCTAATTACGTAACACACTATCAATCGGAGTCGGTTTCATTTTGACAGTTCAACAACATTCATTGCGTTATTTACGTGTTGAGCAGACAAATTTTTCGAACTTTTGAAGCAATGGATTAGCAATTTGCTTCAAAATGATTCAGATTACTTACGATTGATTGTATGTTACGCAATTAGGGTGCTGGTCGGCGTTACCTATCCGATTACTCTGAGAAGAAAGGTCGAAACAAACTCAGAGCTTACAGTCTCTTTTAAAGTCCAGACATAATGGTTTTTAGATCATGTGAAGACCATGTAAATGCAAATGTAAGCCTTCTTGTCTCAGTTATGACGTGCAGCCGTTGATTATTTCTGCTTTGTGCTCGTGATTATGTGACATATATATTATGTGATATCATTCTATATATTTTGTTTTTATTTTTCCTTAGTATTAAAATCTTTTTGTAGGTATGGACGTGTTTCTATGACAAATAGACTTATTTTTCTTTGAGGAAAAAACCACACAGATTGAGTGGACCTGTCCAGTCAGTGCATGCATTTGTCAGTAATCCTGAAAGAAAGTTCATCAAAAAAAAAATTCTGACTGATTGTAGAACTTAGAAAAATATGCCGTGTGCGAGCGCGCTAAGTAATCGTTGCAATTTTTACACTAGAATCAAATATCAAGAAAATAGTTTTCCATTTTCCAGAGGAGGGTTATGATATTTTTTTTATCTAACTTCTTAGCGACTCGAAAAATTTAAACATATTTATTTTTATTATGTTTTTATCAAACTAGTAGGTAGGTAATTATTAAATGTGCGCAAACAAAAAAGTTTTCAACACAATTTGTTTGAAACTTTTGTTACTTGCTGTGATATCAGAGGGGCAATTCTCGTAATTTTAAGACCGTTCACAGTCTGATCTCAGTCTCTATCTGTCAAAAAATACATCTAATTTCCCTACATTTTGACAAGTTTTTGACATTTGTTTGTCGCTGAGATGAGACTGTGACTAGATTTTGAACGTTTTAAATTACGAGAATTGGCCTTCTAATGTAAGCTATCAAATATGTAACCATAAACAGGTGCATCCGGTTAGACTGGAAGCCGACCCCAACATAGTTGGGAAAAGGCTAGGCAGATGATGATGATGAAACAGGTGGGGACCTGGTGATCTGTATTACCACAGGCACCAGCGATCCACATACGATCGTCAGCTATTTCTTGTGTGTAAAATATTGTTTGTATTGTTTTTTTTTGGCTTGTGGTAAGAAATAAACACTTTATATTGTTTTTTTATTTTTTTATTATTAATTTGATCGTCTCCTTAAATATTATTTGTTTTAAAATGAATTTTAATAGTTGGAATTTGAATAAGGTACATAAATTATCATCCTATATCATTCATTTGGTATTAAATGAAAACACAATAGGAATTATTATAAACCAACGTTTATTTAAAATTTAGAATTTTGGATTCTTACAGTAAAGTTTTGAACACAGGTAATTAACAATAGGTATAGCCATAATAATAATGCTACAAACCTCAACCGAAAAAGCAGGACATCTTTTAGAATAAATTAAAAAACATTTTAATATAAAACGTCACAAGCACCCGTCTGTTTTGAACCGCCATTTTTTCCCGAACAATAATTTTGAAAGGATAATTAATCGCACAGGCGACGCCAGCCTTAATTGAATCTCTTACACCCCCTCGAAGTCCCCCAGGAAAAACAGCCCTTTCTTATTTTTCCACTCTTTCCCCCTTGGAAGACGATAAATCCTTGAGAGAGACAGTGGGGAGATAACTTGCTGACAACAAAGAACAACCCAAAAACCAAGATTTTATAAAATTTCACTCTTAAAGTAGGGGGTGTAAGGACCATTTTGTTTTTTACGCAGTGGGGGTGAAAGCAAATGTTGCTGGCAGTTTGCAACAAGAAAAAGCCTCTGCGATTCGTCATTGGAATTCCGCGGGCGAGTTTGTGCTTCCATTTTCAAACTCTACATTTTGGATTTAGAATCGATATCTATGGCGGTTGTGTGATTTATCTTATTTTTGAATTTTGAAAATGTAGGTGCAACGGGTTTTCTATTTACCGTGCTAGGTTACAATAAAGGGGTACTATAATTGTTTCAAACGTATTTCTTTTGTAGCTACTATGGAAATAAAACAAACTAAAATCATAACAGACACTTTCGAACATAATTTGGTCAACAAAAGTAACACAACAATAGTAACGGTTCTTTTTCATAAAAACAGGGTTTTTGTTTACCCATATTTTAGAATTTGGAAGGTTTTATGCTTATTTAATACATGCCAAAAACGATATTTAAAAATTTTGTATACAATTATAGAAAATCTCACACTTTTGAGTAAGTGACTGAGTGAGTGAGTAAGTGAAACATACGAACGTAACATCATGACTTTTTTTTTTGAATAATTAAGAGCAGTAATTTTTTGAGATTCAAAAATTTTGACAAAATTTGTACCTGAAGGCCAATTCCCGTAAATAAAAAAGTTTAAATCTAGTCGCAATCTCATTTCAGCGACAATAAATGTCAAAAACTTGTCAAAAATGTAGAGAAATTAAAGTTATTTGGACAGATTGAGACTGAGATTAGACTGCGAACGTTCTGAAAATTACGAGAATTGTCCCTCTGATATTCTCTCAAGCCAGGCATTCACAATTGATTTTTATATAAACGTCCAAAGTACATATAACGAAACAATAACGACAGCAAATCGAATAAGACACACCAACCATATTCAGAATAGAAGACCATCTAAAATAATTTACGTAACGAGTAAGTAGAAAAGTAATAATAAAACAATTTTCCGTCATTCTCCCCTCGAAATAAGAAGGGTAAGTATATTTTTTAGGGAATGCCAACGCAAGGGTCCGAGACCAGTCAAGAAAGACCTCTAGAAATTTGTACATTTTCCGACAATGGGATTGAAATCCTAAGCATAAAAGGGGGTGAAGGGGGTCAAATTAAATTGGTGGTAAGTAAGGGTGTTCCACAGGGTGGTTACGGCAAAAGAAGAAGGAATAAATGAGAACAACCCTTGTTTTAAATTACTAAGATGCGAGGGCGAGTCCCTGACGGTTTTTCTTTCATTTTGTTTAGAGAATTTTTAAGTAAGTCGTAGTTTGATGAATATTTTATTCGTTATGTAGCTTAAAATAAAATACAGGTACTAAAATTCTTTTAGAGAAAAGTGTGTATAATAATTAATGAATTAATAAAAGACCAAATAAAATTCTATAAAAGAAAATAGGATTTATTTGCATTAAGTACCTCAAATTCGGTTCTTATAGGTAATTTCTCAGTGACTTGGTCTACTAGATAACATTTATTTTTAACAATCAAAGCCCAACCCTTTATCTCGCAGCTTTTAGAAAGAATTTAAAATACAAAAGAAAGCCTGTACCATGAATGCAAAGTTTAGGTTTTAATAGACGTTTTGAAATTTCTAGACGACTAAATGTGAAAGGTGATCGCAGTGTGGTTATCAATTTTAATTAAATGCCAATCGAACTAAATAGAAAACTATTTATGAGAACACAGACTCGAGCACAACCGACTTTCGTAAAAGGCTAAGATTATTCTATACTATTCTTTCTGCACCTATCTATGGGAAAAAAAGTAAAAACTACTACTATTTATTCTTGCGAAATGGGCTCCCTCTTATTGTAATAGGTATTGTTTATATAAAATTTTGTCGCTAATTAATTAAATGCTTGAATAACAGGCAATAGAAAAGTATCTTAAAAGTATAAAATATGTTACTTTAAAAAGTAGGTGATGAGAAAGAACAATTAATAGACCCCATGTCAGAATTACTGATTTATGGTTTCTCCATTAAAAAAAATTTTCTATGAATCAAAACTTGGCGTGTCATATTTTCTAAAACTAGAAGCTTGTCTACGAAAATCGATAAAAATCACTAATACCCATCCCCTTAAAAATACCCTTAACTTAGTCCCCTTCAACACAGCATTATATACAGAGGGGGGTGTAAAAATGCACTCAGACATTACATTAAAAGATATAATTAAGGGGGTGGAGAAGCACCCTTGGGGAAATTCGTTCCTTCTTTTGACATTTTAAAGACCCCTTTTCTTAAACCCCTGCAAACGTAGATACAAAATCACTGGAAATAATATCAGTTGTAGTGTTAAAAAAATCAATGATTTTTCGTACAAATTACACCAAAAAACAGTTTCAATCACCTTTGTTTCTAATCTTCAAGGTCCATAAAAAAAACCAAAAATTTAACAACAACATTTACCAATCTACACTATTGTATGTGTATTTGAACTATTTTAGTAATCTATTAGGAAAAATTGTATGAGTACCTTAACCTGAATTATAAAATGAAATATAAATAGTACGTTTACCTGAATTATAAAATCTAGCTTTGATTTTAGTAAGTTCTTTCCATTAACTTTAAATCTACGTCTTTCTACCCTAAGAATGTTTAAAACGAATAACCCTTATAATTACTACTTTGAAGAAGTTTTATTGCAATTTAAAAGTTAATAACCTTCTCACTAATGGCTTGTGTACAAAGATTATATAATTTATATACCTAAAACAAAAATCTATCGTAGACTGAGAAAATCATGTAGCTAAATTCAAGAAGATTATGAATGAAAAAAGTTATTTAAATAAAGATTTTCTTTTTATTTATAGTGAATAGCGGTTAAAATTAAATTGTTAAAATGTCTTTAGGATTACAGCACACAAAACTTCCAACAAAGTAGTAACTAAATAAACGGTGTATCTGAATCTGCCCCTTATTTTAAAAAACGCAACAGAAATGAAGCGTCACTCTTTCATCTAATGAACGCAAAAAAAAGTAGAAATAGAAAAAAAAAGGAAAAATGAAAACCGTTTGTCTTTTGAAATTGGCTGAATTTCCCGTGTCACCGCCGAGGAGGGACGTGTCAGAAAAAAACGCTCAAAAGGCGTAAAAATAAGGAAAAATGTGAAGAGAACCGGGTATTATCCTTGTTAATTCCGGGCTAATTTAATTCACGCCTAATTCTATTTGCCGAGCAAAACGGGGAGGCGATAATTGTGGGACTTTTTCATGATGGAGGAAAAACCCCGTTTTTTGTTCGCCATTAAACGATGTTTTTAACCTTTTAACGCGTGGGAAAAGTGTATTTTGCGCGTGTTGTACAAGCTTATTTAAAAATAATGGAGCCTTTATTCGTTTCTAGGGAATAAGAGACACATACTAATGCTCGTGTATTTTTTCTTACGTTACCAATGTTACTTGTGCTTGTTTACATTATATATCTTCGAAGACTACATCTGCTACCTCAGTTGAATGTGGTAGTGTACTAATCTTCAGATCTTATATCTTGTCACTGTCACGGTTCAAGTGGAAAAGAACACTGTTTGGATTTTCTTATACACTTTGATATAGCCGCACTCCGAATTGCTTGCGATTTTGAAGTAAGTAAACCATTGAAATATTTTAACTATTTTGGAAAATCGTGAAAGTTCCTTACATTATAACTACTTTACTTCACCAACTATTAAACAATTGAAAAAATCTGAAAAATCACTATCACTTTCAACCGACTCACATAATTTCGACTTTACTGAAACTTTTGACAAACTAGACTACGGCCTCACCATCACTCTTCAACACCAAAACTGAACTGACCATCTACGAAGTGGACATTTATAAAGTTAATAATAACACCATGAAAAATAACCCTTAACTCACCTAACTGGTTTTTAAATAAAACGCAAAACTGACCGGTGTCCCCCAGGGGTCAATTCCAGGACCCATTGTCTATTTTTGTAAAGGTAAAAATCTGGTTTTCGCTGACCCTTCCTTAAAGTTTTTAGTTTCGAAAGTGTTGGGCAGCTGCTACTATACCGGTTTAGTAAAAAAGTATTGTATTTGCATATTAGGGACTTTGTGTTTAAGAATTTCGGAAGTCATAATTTTGATTATTTATTAGTTTAAAGAGGAATTTAGAATTAAGGATGTGGTGGAGCAATTTATTTACATTGACATTGTATTCCAAGGGCAAAGAATTTGTTGCAATAATGAATATATTAATGAGTAGAAATCAAGTTGCAATAATAATATCGACATCGATCTAAAACATCTGCTCAATTCTTAGCGACACTGAATCATAATTAGAACTTTACTTATTCATCACAATGCCGTATGAGTATTTGATCTATACCTTCAAATACTTTAACCTGGACCAAGTAAGTGTAGAAGTAGACGTTACAGTCATGTAACCTATGTACCTTCTTATGTGACTTCCTTTTTCAGTAGAGGTTTATGTCCTGCAGTGTACTCGTACTGCGAGCAAGAACTGACCTTTCTAATGCTCGATTCCTATAAACAAAAATGAATCGTTTTGCTTACATATAGTAGCATTTTTATTGCCAAACTGGACATGTAAATAGATTCGTAACCTAATTTTACCTGTGATAGCTACTTTTATAAGAGAGAGTCTACTGTGCAAAGCTTGAGGTCTTTGCTTCATTATACAAGTCTTAATTTTAACCAATAAAGGTTTGTAAAATATGTAGGAATTGGTCATAAATCATCAACAATTAGTCTACACTTTCCATACCAACAAAATATTAGACGTATTCAAATGAATATTGAATCAAGTAGCTAAGGAGAAAGTAGGTAGATTAATAGAATATCTATTTATAAAAATGGAGCGTGCCGACGGAACTGCGCAGTTATGCCTACCGCCAGGCAGTCATTATTGGCGTGCATTATAAACAATTTATATGAAACGCTCTACATTGGCGTAACTTATGCCCTTGCGTATTTTCAAACGGGGACAGAGGCGGACTTGGGAGGTAGCGGCTCGTTTGCACGCCTATAGTATTGGTACTGATGACCTCATCACCCTCTTATATTAACACATACGTTTTTCTTGTTTGATTTAAGACATCGTTACGCTTTTTACTTACTTGAAAGCTTGAGCCTTTTTGTGTTTCATGAATTTTGCAAAATAATGAAGCAACATTAAAAACCATACCCCTTGATTTTATATTGATGTACCTTAATAACACAGAATGAGGAGGCAACGCCAAGATTAAAAGACAAAGAGTATTATATAAATATTATATACTTCTTATTTTAAGTATAATAAGATACTCAATCGAAAATTCTAAAGCTGAGATCTAAAGAACAAACTTAAACTTCTTTGAGGCTAAGTACAGTAGCGTTTCATACGAAAATGAACCCTATTAGTAGGTTGTTAATATGAATATTCCTATGAGCAACTGTGGCTAAGGATTTTATACGAATATAGACATTGCTTGGCTTAAGTAAAGTCAAAGTTCGCTCTATAAATGTCAACCCATAGAAATTTGCATATGTTTTTCATTTTATCGTTATGAAATGCCACAACGAACATTTTTCTTTATACCTACATTTTTTTAGTCCGTCCCTGTTTCTATCGTTACACGGCAAAGCGGCCATCACGCGAATGCTCTATAAAATTTCAATCAACCGAAAGTTGGCGGTTTTTCATCGATTGTCCCGTTAGATAGCAATTTTATATACCGATACGATACTGAAGTTTATTCTTTATTTTTAGACTAACTGTTCGTGCGCGGCGTCGCCCGGGTGAATATCATGTTTCTATCTCCACTGTTTTAGGCTGTGCGTTATCTGTCATTCAGTAAGTCGGTTTATCGAGAAGTTAGTCATGAAGCCAAAAAAAATAATCTTTCATAATAAACCTTGCCCAGGCAAATACAAATTAAAAAAATTGGTCGAGCATTTCTGAAGTACCACCATCCCGCACTGGGCCCGCGTGGTGGATTATGGCCAACTCCCTTTCACTGAGAGGAGGCTTGTGTCCCAGCAGTGGGAACATTATAGACTGATCATCTTATGCTTTGTTAGAGAAAGAAAGAAATACGTTTATTTGCGGTAAATATAACGCACAGAAAGAACACAAACACACAAAAAAAAAATACAAGCTGGTTGAAAATATGCGTTACATCCACGCAAAACGGCCATCGCTCAGCATAATGCTAAGACCCGATGCGAGATAGAGCCCCATGCGGCAATTGATTTTTATTTGTATAGATTGTGTTTTATTGAATAACGGAATGGTAAATATGGTATACGATGCTATAGGGAAACGGTTTACCTATAGAGTTACAAGGAATACAAGAGAAACTGATAGATGAAGTTAGACAGTTAAAAATAACACATTGTAGCGAGATTGATAAGTTGTCGGAAGTGGGTTCAAGTTGTATGTTATAACATTTTGATTCTAAAAGTTGTAAAAAATGTTTTTCTTGAAGAGTCTTTCTTCAGTAGTGCTAATTCACTGGGCTAAGTTTTGTGAGGTGCTATATCAAATTGTATGCACCCTCAGACTTTGGTGACTAAAACATTGTTAAGCAGTAATAGCCAGACACTCTTATTACTAAGAAGGGCTCGTGGCTCAATAACAGCCGCACGTATCGATCGATCAGGTTAAGCTACGCTTGTCGCGGTCTGTCCGTGGATGGGTGAACATCTTTACATACCAAGACTCCTCCACCTTGAATCTTTGACAATCGTTACGGAGATCGTCAGAAGCCCTAAAGTCTGACAACCTGTCTGGTATCCTGGAAGTGGTTAGACTGGAAGTCGACCCAAATATGAAATCAAACGGCTAAACAGATGTTGATCCCTGTTCTTACCTATAGTTAGTTTATTTGGCTACTTAGCATGATCCTACTGTTCAGGAAAACGGCGATGAAAAGATTTAATCTTACAAATAATTTTAATTGCAGTATCGTGCTTGTCTCGTTTACAATAACTTCGTCTTACCAGGCGGGTACAATGTTATGATTTACATTACGTGGACCAATGTCGCCTTGGTTTTATGTCGCCATTTTAATTTAGTCTTCAATGTTACGAGGTTGCAAAATTTTTATTTGTCTTGGTACTGATGTCATTTGATTTATTACAGCCGATCGATTCTGTAAAAATCTCACCGTCAAAAGTTAGGTGAAGTGAGCTTAGAGTAAGCTGTCAATAGTGTCAATCCCTAGCATTAGTTGCAATGACAGCTCACTCCACATTCACTTCACCTAAGTTTTTACGGTGAGATGGTTACAAAATCGCACTCCTGATTTACGCAAACAAAGGTATAGGAATACTGTTTCAAATATTCACCCTACATCAGATTACGGTGCAAAGCATTGCAGCTATGGAACTACATAATTATATAGGATCATCAACTGCCTAGCCTTTTCCCAACTATGTTAGAGTCGGCTTCCAGTCTAACCGGAAGCAGCTGAACACCAGTATTTACATAGAGCGACTGCCTATCCGACCTCCACAACCCAGTCTATGGAACTATATAGGATATACTTTGATAATGATCATCTATAATTACTATAGTGAAGAAGTGACATTTTTAAAAGACTTTCGTGACTAATTATGTAAATAGGTATCCACTTGATATCAACCGACGAAAAACAAACGGTGGAGGTTCTCAATTCGACACGTATATATTTTTTTAACTCAACGTTTCATAGTCTTCGGCATATGACAATCTTGTTATATACATAGGTAAGTAATCTCTCCTCTTGTCTTCAATAGCTGCATCTGCAGCCTAATTGCGTAATACACTTTCAGTCACAATCAGAATCAGTTTGAAGGATATTGCTAATCCATTGCAGAATATGTTCGAACAATTTGTCTGCTCAACAACGTTAATAACGCAATGAATGTTGTTGGACTATTAAAATGAAAGCTATTGCCACTAATAGTGTGTTACGCAACTACCCCTCTGTTCCAATATTTTGCTCTTTATCAATTTCTTTATCTGGTCAAGTTCGTTCTTTTTTAATTGTTGCGTGTCCCCTCAAAACGTTAGCAAACGTCTTCAACCAAACGTTCGTTCGTTAGTACTTAACGTTGAAACGTTCTTAAACCTTTATTTTCTCACAAAACCCATATCAATAAATAACCTTTAACGTTCCACAAAAAGCAACACCGATTAACAAATCGCTACCTGATTGATCAATTTCACTTACCACCCGCTACTAAACCCAACGACCACTTCACAATTTTTTGTACCAATAAAGTTTAACCCTTCAATAACAAATCAATAGATAAGGCGTGACTAAAGATGTTTTTCAACCCTTCCGCGGCATATGGTCACTCCGATCGAGCTGTTTATTTTGGTAATACGTGTCTGACCAAAAAAAACATGGTCTTTTCGACCGTTGTCCGTATGTCCGGCCCTTTGTTGTAAACTTTTTATTTGTTATTGTTGATAATCAATAGTTTCTATTCAACGGTGGCTGGACAGTTGGGTAGGGTTGCCAGGAGTTATGGACGTTAAAAGGGAAAGTTTGACTGCCTTGAGTTTGTGAGTTTGATGTTGTTTGATGGAACAGTATGATAGCTGTTAGGTATTACTTGTACTACAATCTCCCCAATCTCCTCTCTCTCTGTGTGTGTGATGTTCTTCATCCAGTTCGCTCTTGACAAAGCGGCCGTGGTCCTGTGTCCAATCGTAGGTAACACTATATTCATACCAAAAAATCTCAAATCAGTTTAAATAGCTTCACTAAACCCATTCTTACAAACAAATCACCTAAACCATACTGTTCCGAATGCTCCCTAACAATATGCCACCACCGCGGGCAGTTAGGACCGGTTTGAAGCGGAACCCACCGCTCAGATCCGGTTTTGACCAGCGAGTGACCCCTTCTTACGGATCTATTGTCCCTTGAGGTGAGAGGTCAGGCAGATGTTTCGTACTTGCATATTGTCCGGTCACGTAGTAAAATAGCAAAGGATTGAATAAAATTTATCTTTTGCCAAAATTGTTGCTAAGCGACTGTGCATAGGTGAGTAATGATAATAGTTATATGAATTAGTGAATCGCGTGATGCATGACGTCATGTTAACTGTTCTACTAAAAACACTTTCTGCTGGATCTTTTGGGTGGGCAACTACGATTGTCATAGAATTTAATCATTGAGATCCTTGAAGAGTTTTCTTCATCGAATTTGAGGGACCAATACATGAACAAGATGACTAAAAGAAAAATTATCCTACCGATAGTTTCAGCTGCATTTAGAATCCTAACATTCTAGAACCTTATTGATCGAGGCAAATCAGCAAAATGTTAATTGGTTATTTTTATTTAAATGGTTTTTCAATGAGAACATTGGTGGCCCAGTGGTAACGGCCACGACTCACGAGTTGTAGATCGCAGGTTCAAACCTAGACAGGCGCTTTACTTTGTATACATTATTACATCAGTACTGCTTGCATCAAAACGGTGAAGGAAAACATCTCGAGGAAACCGGCATGTCCTACAAACAAAAAATCGAACACATGTGACATCTACCAACCCGCACTGGGTCCGCGTGTTAGGTTACAACCCACTCCCTCTCACCCAGAGAAGGCCTGTGTACCAGCAGTGAGATCTATTATATGCTGATTATGCGTATGCAATGAATTCACAATTGCTTACAAAGAGTGTCGTTGCACATAATTTTTATTAGCAACAGTTTCGGCTAGCCATGGGTCAATACCGGTTCTGACCAACTAGTGACCCCTTCTCACGGTTCTATTGTCCTTTAAAGTGAAAAGCTTTAGCAGATGTTACATTATTTGTATGTCGTTTTATAAAATAACAAAGGTGTAAAGCAAAGGATTTGGACAGCAAAAATATAATTATTGGAAGAGACAAAACTGCTACTCAATTACGAGTTCGAGGGCACAAGTTATTCAGTTTTTGTAAGACCATTGCTAAAGACTGTTACACCATGGTTAGAATGAAAATATACAATAATAGAAAAAAATAAAATAAGTTTATTTGACCCAGGTTAAGTAAGGCATACAATATTCAAAAAAAAAAACCGGTCAAGTGCGAGTCGGACTCGCGCACTGAGGGTTCCGTACAATCGCTCAAACAGGCCGACTGGAGTCGTGAGAAAAGGTCAGTATCGACATGTTTCACTAAACAAGATTCATTGAATCCCTTATTCATTATCCAAAAATAAAAAGAAATACAAGAAAAAAAACTAGCTATCATTCAACTCTTTCAACGAGCATGGTCAACAATTGCAGATTTTTGCTACCACTGTTTAATTCCGGAGGGTCGATTCCGGTTCTGACCAACAACTGACCCCTTCTTACGGATCTATTGTCCTTTAGGTGAAAGGTCGGGCAGATGTTCCGTACTTGCATATTGTCCAGTCACGTATAGTATAATAAGTAAAGGATTTGGAACGGGATTTGCAAAAATGTGCATTGTTAAACAAATGAATGGCGATTATTTTTATCTTTTTTTTTTTCAATCATTCTGGTGCGATGTTCTTTTATTTTTTTGTTGTAGTATCTCTTTGTCGAAGGTCTGGTGGATTTAATTGCCTTGGGAATTTCATCTGTCGTCAACTTCCATGCTTTCCGGTTTTCAGTGTTCCATAGTATGTAGTATAATACAGTATTTATCTTTATGGTTGAGTTTGTCTGAAAAAATAAAAATTGTTCTTTGGGAATTTCGTCTGCTGTCAGCCTCCATTGATTTTTTCAGTGATTGTAGGTACTGGTATCGTGGGACTTTTTTACTTCATCTTTGCATTTCAAGGATAGTGCATAGTCAGCCTATAATGTTCCCACTGCTGGGAGACAGGCCTCCTCTTTATGAGAGGGAATGGGCTGTTATCCACCACGCGGGCCCAGTGCGGGTTGGTAGATGTCACATAAAATATTGTCTTCAAATTTTTGGTTCAAGGACCTCCTCGCAATGTAATTTACACACAGTAAAGCGCCTTCCTGGGTTCCAACCCACGACGTATAACTAGTATATTCTGGTGTAAAATTAAGTATAGGTACATTATAAATAAATAAGGAATACATCGTGAGGAAACCGGCATGTCCTAGAACCAAAAATTCAAACACAGCACATCTACAAACCCGCACTGGGCCAGTGTTGTAGATTACAGCTCACTCTCTCTAGACGAGAGAAGTTCTGTGTCCCAGCAGTGGGAAAATTAGAGGCTGATTATGTCAGTTGCCTAGCATTCGTATAGTCATAGTTTGTAGTACCAAAATGCATTCACCCAAATATCTTCAACTGAATGAAATGAGAATATATGCAAGGGAGTCCACTGTTCCATGTTAGTTTTAAGTTATATTATTGTCAACTTAACTATTGTCCTCTATGTTAATTAATGTAATTGGTGTTGTACCGTTTTAATCAACTCATTATCATCATCATCTGCCTAGCCTTTTCCCAACTATGTTGGGGTCGGCTTCCAATCTAAACGGATGCAGCTGAATACCAGTATTTTACATGGAGCGACTGCCTATCTGATCTCCACAACCCAGTTAACTATAAATAAATAAATAAACTGTAACACATTAAAAGCAAAGAACTAACATAATCAGATAAGCCACAGCGGTAGATAAACGCTAGCGGTATGTAGCGGTATGTAACGGAAGCTCGCGGTATACCGGCGCGGTAAGAATTCGCGAAAACACTCCGCGAATTATTGTCGCCTTCCTGTCGCGTGTTGTACACCTTCAGACTAGTAAGGATTATAGCGTATTTTGTGAGTATTTGTGGGTAAAAAGAAATAATCCAACTATCCTATCGTACTAATATTATAAACATGAAAGTTTGTATGGATGGATGGGTGGGTGGATGTTTGTTACTCTTTCACGTAAAAACTTTTGAACGGATTTGGATGAAATTTCGGCACACAGACCAGGACAACCCCAATCCCCAATCCTGGTTATAACCAGGATTAACATATAGGATACTTTTTATCCCAATATTCCCACGGGATTGAAACTTATGCGGGTAAAACCGCGGGGCGCAGCTAGTTATTATTAAAAAAATACTTGTCTGGTAGGCAGTCACTTCATGTAAAACACTGATATTCAGCTGCATCCAGCTAGACTGGAAGCCGACCCCAATATAGTTGGAAAAAGGCTAGATAGATGATGATGACTTGTCCACAAGGTCAAGTATTTTTTAAATAATTATCATATCGCTCCAATTATGATGATGATGGATGCATGAGTTAAAATTAAAGAGATCGATGGAGAGAGAGACCAAAAGAAGGCCAAAGAAAAGATGGATGGGGTGTGTCGAAGGAGTGATATGAAAGAAAAGGGAGTGAATGATAGCGTGACGGTTGACAGGGGGGAATGGAAGAAGAAAACGTGTTGTGCCGACCACAAGTAACTAAGACAAGGGAATATGTCGACGATGGGTTAAAAGCAAAGCCAGTAAGAAAGTTAGTAGTGGAGGAAATTCATTAGCTTGCCAAAGAATTCTGCCTTGTGTTCTTTCCTATTATACATCATCATTGATGAAAGGACCTTGGTAATCGTTCCGAAAAAGAGTTGAAACCTGAAGAAAGAGATACATTTCAGATAAAAGATTACAAATAGTTTCAGATAAGAATTCAAAAGAATCTCTTAATGACAACATGCACACACTCACTGACGAGGTTTTCGATTTTATTAGTTACTGCGGTAACAACGTCAAGGAATGCAAAATATAGTAGAACGCCATTCTATAGTTGCAACTACTTAAGAAAGATGTATGAGGTTATGTAGAAACCAAAAAAAAGTACCTACACAACGTGAAAAGATAATTTATAAAATAAATCAGTAACACACACACAAGAAAAAAAACGTGACCTTTTTAAAACTCGTGACATAAGTTAGAAACTTAACAAGAGCTTAGAACTTTGTTTTCAGCTTACAAAAACTTAAGACGCCTACAACAACTTGACGACTGAACACGATATCTCGAGTTCTAAGATCATTTAAGTTTACATAAAAGTAAGGTGATATCCTACTTTAATCTTAACAAGAGTTTGTGGAAGACTTTTGATATTGCGGCCATTTTTCTGGAAGGTCTTAGAATGGCAGTGTTTTATAAGATATATAAGTCTTTATTTGTCTTAAACATGGTATAAAGTTGTTACAGTCAGGTATTAATCTAAAGTCCACATGTTTAGCTATACACGATATTATGTATCAATTGCATGCAAAATAATTATTAAATAGTTAATTGTTGTTCAATGTCAAAGACATAAAGTAAATACAATATAATAATAATAGTTTTGTCTCAGCATTATTCGCAATGACAAAAGTCCAGAAAATTATAAATTAAAAAAAAAAACTTTAATGTCATAAAACTTATACAGGGTGGCAGGGACATCGACGCGCAAACAGTAACCATGAATTCAGTACATGAGTTTAGACCCCATAGCGCCGAAATTTTTCGTCGGTTATTAAAAAAAAAATATGGCTGTTCCATGCGTTTTGACCGTAGAGGTATTGCACTTTTCTATGAAACAGAAGATTTCTTTTTTTATAACCGACGAAAAATTTAGTATGTTCTTTCAGCTATTTCAATAATATGAAGTAGGACATAGGATACTTTTCTTCCAAATAATTATATTACTTAACATCACACCTGTGTTTCCCAATGAGTTAGGCAGAGATGTACCTTTATACCCTGTTCACTATGTTACCCGTTTTTTGACAGCTATCTTAGAACGAACTATTCCAGATTACGTAAAAGTTAACTTTAAAATGCGTAATAAAATAAATATTTATAAACTGCCTTATCCTATTGAATTATCTTATTTATGGCTTCTTACAGACATTATAATACCGTACGTGTATCAAACAATGTATTGTGTGTTATTGCAATGACTAGTTCCATCTGTCAAAAAACGGTTTACCTAATGGTCAGGGTATAAATAAGTACACCCACATTTCACCAATTATTAATATAGTGTAATTCTATTAATTAAAGTCAAGATGTATCTTAACAAATTTGACGCACTGGTCCCGCGTGGTAGATTATTGCCCACTCTCTCTCACAGTCAGAAGGCCTGTGTCCCAGCAGTGGAGACATTAAAGGCTGATTTTGCTATGTGTCTGTATGACAAATCTTCATATGTACTGTCCTCAGCACGAAAGAATCATATTTAAAAAAACTGAGCTACTTTAGCCCGAAAGCCACGAATCTAAATTCCATCCCCGCCTGCAGCAGTACCGTCTAATGTAAGATTTACACCGGTTATCCGGCTCGAGAGAATAGTTAGCTTGGCGACGGATTTCCGAGCGTCACTAAAAATTTGCTTCACAAATACCCGGGCGCTACCCGGTATGTGGGGTACAACCGGGTGGATGTAAATCTATGTGGGAATTAGATACTTTGTATTCGGTTCTTAGATTGTTTTATTTATTTGTTTTTAGTTTGGTTAGGTTATTGATTATAGATACCTTATTAGTAAGAAGAAAAAAAAAGAAAATACGTTTATGTTCGGTAAACATGAGGCAGAGAAAGAATACAAACTCACAATAAAAAAAATAAAAATCAGCCAAGTGCGAGTCGGACTCGCGCACAAAGGGTTCCGTACCAATAGATAATTGTCATGATTTTATTTTTAATATTTGACATGTTTACTTATTATTTCGTTATTTTTGTACAAAGTTTCCCAAGTAAGTGCATTTTACAAGTAAGCCTCTATAACTCCTGAACTAACAAAGTTATCGAAGCCGTTATAGTTTCCCTTTAAAGTCTATCACATGGACTATCATCACAATTTTTTTCAGCTTTTTCCAGCCAGCCGTTTAGCTTTTAGGTACGCTCTATTTCAACAAAAAAATGCGCTTTAAAGTTGAATATCTCGCAAACGGATACCTAAATCAAAAAATCATCTTAGCAGCCTCTCAATGTTTTTACACACTATGGGGTAGAAGCGAGACAAAAAAAATCATCCCCACTTTACGTGTAGGGGAGGTACCCAAAAAAAATTTTTTTTCGTGATTTATTTTAGCACTTTGTCGACGTGGTAAATACACATATCCATGCAAAGTTTCATCTTACTAGCACTAACCGTTTGGAAGGTTAGCCGAGGATGGACGGAAAACGGCCATCACTCAGCATAATGCTAAGACCCTATGCGAAATAGAGTACCAGCGCTGGTTTTCAACGAAAAGAAAGCGTTTATAGAAAGAGTGTGTCGACCTCTCGTTGTGGACAGATAATGATGGTCCTGTAAGGGCCTGCCTAATAGATATCTACTTGCCAGATTTTAGTTTCAATGTAAGATTAGACCATTATTAACTTTTATTGATTACGTACTTGCTTTACTACTAACTTAGGTTCACGGAAGGCTCATCCTGAGTGAGTATGCGGCGGTTCTTCACGCTGTATGCTCTTTTAACTACACGTAAGGATCTATTTACTTGACGACACGGTTGGCGCAGTGGTTAAGCGATTTACTGCTGCGCTGCGTGTCGCGGGTTCCATTCCCGCACGGAACAAATATCTGTATGGCCTATCAGTAGTTGTTCCGGGTCTGGCTGTTTGTGTATGTCAGTTTAAATGTTGGTAAACGCACCCGCGATATAGGAGAAATTCCTAGATTGGGGCAACGTTTTTTTATAAAAAATAAATAAATAATAATAATATGTCAGTAAACAAAGTTCAAATTGCACGATTACCTACATGTTGGAAAAAAAACTAATTTTTGACTGACGATGCACGTCAAAAGACCTAACATAATGTTAGGTCTTTTGACGTGCATCGTCAGTCAAAAATTAGTTTTTTTAAAATTTAAAATTCTTACATTTGGTTGATCTCGAGAAAAATCCCTGTGACAGACAATACCTACTAGCTGCACCCCGCGGTTTCACCCGCATAAGATTCGATCCCGTAGGAATATCGGGATAAAAAGTATTGTATGTGTTAATCTTGGTTATAAACTATCTGTGTGCCAAACTTCATCCAAATCCGTTTTGAAGTTTTGGCGTGAAGGAGTAACAAACAAATATCCATCCATCCATCCATACAAACTTTCGCGTTTATAATATTAGTAGGAAAACACGTCATAACGGTACCATAAGATCACGTTGAAAGTCAAAACCTTAAAAATGGGTTTTAATTACAACTAGCTCAACGGCGAACTTCGTACCGCCTCAGAATCAAGCCAACAAATCAAAGATCACAAAAATCGGTCCAGCCGTTCTTGAGTAATCAAATAAATGGTGTAACTAATCCGACTTTGTTTTATTCATATAGATTTTTGCCTTCGAGATTGCCAATGATCCAGACATTAAAATTATAAACAAAAACCTACCGCTAACTACATCTACTAGTTGGTCCGAATCTCCTAAAAAACTAACACCCTTCCTTTCACCAAACTTCCAATAAACCTATCAAATCAACTTACAAACCAATAAAGTTTACAAAAACATAGTGTAAACGTTTACAACAACATCGTCACAACAGGTGGTGGGCAGTTGTCGACATGACACGATGATACGACATATGTCGGGGGTGGACGAGTGACGCCTCTATGGGTCAAAGAATAGATGTTGAAAAGGGTTTTGGGAGTATTTTGCCTACATGGTTAAGCAAGGATCATGGGTATTTTTAGCATCCGCTGTCCGTCCGTCCTTTCGTCTGCCTGGCAGCGGGCTGTATCTCATGAACAGGTAGACAGTTGTTTAACAGAGAGTATATTTCTATTGCCGCTATGTCAACAAATTATAAAAGTAAAGTTAGTAAAATTAGTCTCCAAACAAGAAACGTGTTTTTTCGGTGTTTTTATCCTATTAAAGCTAACACTCGTGTGCGGCCGACTCGCAATTGGCCGGTTTTTTTTATTTATTAAGTCAGACTTTATATAAATTAACTTGTTAATCACCCACCTGGAATGCGACATTTTGCGATCTTCAATAATCTGAGATTTCTTAAACTTACCTACTCATAGAGCAGTTCCTACTTCGACGCCTATTATGTCCTATTGTTTTTGTATAATATATAGTTAGTTATCTAATTTAGTACCTATTATATGTAAATAGTTAGTTGTATAATAATTTTCTATTGCATATAAGCTTTGTCGATTCATTGAATGACTATCGTAGATTTCCAGTGATGAACTTTCTAAAATTTGAAATCAAAATGATTGGCATCTAGCTTTTACTAAACATTAGACTTATCTTAGTTTAGAGTGTTTGTTTCGGCCTTTCTTTTCAGATTCAGATACGAAACGCCAACCATATCTAGTTTGTAAAATATGATTGACGTGTAAAAGTGTTTGTACAAACCTATTTACAGAAATAAAATCATTTATCATTAATCTACTGTTTCTTTAAAATTTCCTTATTTTTATCTGACCATAATGTATTACCAGCACGCGTAGCATGACCATCATACAAAACGCATTTCATCGACGGAATAATAGACAAAATGACAGATTGTAGACACATTTCTAAAGAAATCTGTCATTTTGTCAATTCTATCTGTCATTGTGTCTATTCTATCTTTCTTTTTGTCTATTCTATCTGTCATTTTGTCTATTCTGTCATTTTGTCTATTCTATCTGTTATTTTGTCTATTCTATCTGTCATTTTGTCTATTCTATCTGTCATTTTGTCTATTCTATCCGTTATTTTGTCTATTCTACCTGTCATTTTGTGTATTCTTAAGTCAACAAAACCCGTTTATATGGTGGTCATGCTACACGTGAAAGTATCTAATTTTCTTTATGGAATAGTACTAAATCCATGCATCCATCTGACTTTAAAAAGCATAAAAGCTTCTTATCGTGTCCCTCTGATATATTTAATCTTTGCCTAAACTTAACAAGGTGTCGATCGTTTATTTATTGAAAGCGAAGTTATTGAATTTTAAAATGGCTACTTCCGTCTCCGATCTTAAAACAAAATTAATATTAACAACAAAACACTATAAAATGTCTCATTGTATACCTTATCACGTTTAAATAAGAGCTATCAATATTTTGATCAACTGCATTCCATTTTCAAAGGATCAATAATTTGAAAACGTAGGTCAAGCATCTAAAATTGGCCACGATAAACTTTCAATCTTAATGCATAGTAATAAGAGCTATTATGACTTTATCGATTAGCAATTTAAATAAAATCGAACGCATCTCTTACAAGCGAATATTTTGCTGCTTTTAATTAAAAAGTTATTCAATTTTAAGCCTTATCTTTTAAATATAAGGATTATAAGTAATTTTATCGACAGTTTTTTTAATTGGTATATTAAAGTGACGACACATGTCATGTTATAGAAAAGGAAAGTCAAGGGTCGAACACACGTGGTCGTAACAAAATCATTTATTCACTGTGGAATCTAACAGGTGTTTAGTGAAAGTATTTAGACGTTTTTTTGTTTGAAAGCATTTTTTTTTTGTTTTGAATTTTTAAGCTTTTTTGAGCGATAAAGTCGTCGAAAGTGTGTTTGCCAAGATTTTAATCGAAGAATGTGTCAACTGGTTATATGTTTGCCCTTGTTATACAGGGTGGAAGGGACATCGACGCGCAAACTGTAACCATGGATTCAGCACATGACTTTAGACCCCATAGCGTAGAAAGGTTTCGTCGGTTATCAAAAAAAAATCTTCTGTTTCATAGAAAAGTGTAATACCTACGCGGTCAAAACGTATGGAACAGCAATATTTTTTTTTAATAACCTGCCACCCTGTATATATTTAGGTTATGTATTGATTTAGGTTTTTGTTGTTGGTTTCGTGCAAAGGGTGAATTTGTTCCAATGTAATTCCAATTACCTACCATCCTATTGTAATGGGTCAATTTGGGGCAAAATAAGAAACCCAGGCTAGCCGAAGCAAAGAAAACCTGCACCTTGATTGCGTAACACACGACCAATCGGAATCTGAATCATTTTGAAGCAAATTGCTAATCCATTGCTTCATAAGTTCGAAAAATTTGTCTGCTCAACACGTAAATAACGCAATGAATGTTGTTCAACTGTCAAAATGAAACCGATTCCGATTGATTGTGTGTTACGCAATTAGGGTGCTGTTCAGCACACCTATTCACAACCACTCGATACGTTTCCGTACCGTACCAAACGTCAATCAATGTTATCGTACGAGTCCTCTAAACGCTGTTTACAAGTCCAAAACACGAATGGTTTGTCACTTTAAGGGCTGATTTTGCCAACACCAGATGATTTTATACGAGGAATAATTTTGAATTTTTGACAGTCCTTCCATACAGAACCTGTCAGTGACGTCTTACAGATTCTGGGTGGCTTAATTCCACAAATAAGAATTATCTGTCAATTGAAAAATCAGCCCTTAATCAAATAGACAACCGCTGTTCATCCGACAGCTGTTCGCTGTCGAGAGCAAGGCAGGTCAGGTTATCAAAACGTATCATTTTCGATATGATAGCCTGTCGGATGGTTGTGAATTGCAATGCTGGTGGAGATTCATAGACGACTCCTCCTTAGCGTGTAAATGTGATGTTGTTCCTCAAACGATGAGACACTTAATATCGTGTCCTGCGTGTCCTGACAGCTGCATGTTACATGAACTGATGGACGCTGGTGATGGCGCGAAACACGTAGCCAAATTCCCTATTGATTTTATTCTTATTTTTAAGATAGTGATTTAAGGCTACTCATAATTCTGGAACCTATTATTATATCGAGTGAGAAATAACACTGATCATAATCAGTCTTTAGTGGTCCCACTGCCGGGTCACAGGCCTTGTCTCTATGGAACAGAATGGGTCGTAAACCACCACGCGGGCCCAGTGCGTAATAATAACACTTAAATACAATAAAAATACGAAACATCCATACATTGAATTTAAGTAAAGACCACCAAAACCGATAAGAAGTTAAACCAGTACAATTTCCCCACAAGATATAATTTTCCGCAATCATTCTTAAAACCACACCCACTATTAGCTATTAAGGTGTGTACACACCGTATCGAAAATATTCGCGGACCATGATTGGATGTCCATGCAAAATAATTATTTACTTAGAAAATAAATGCTGTAACGCTCCGGTGCGTGCAAATCGCGAGGATGTAATAATATGTTATTATTAAAATGATAGCCGCTTTGTTAGTAGGGATCTTTAAGCCGCGCCTTGTTTATTGTATTTTTCTGTTTCAATTTGACGGCTTATTTTTACTTTATTAACATGCCTGTGATTTTTAATACAATGCAACGTACTAAGAATGGATTCTTACGGCATTATTTTTCTTGACAACTTCTCCAACTTACGAGGTGTAGGGCGTATACCCTGTCAATTAGGTAAACCGTTTTTTGACAGATGGAACTAGTGATTGCAGCAACACACAATACATTGATTGATACACGTACGGTATTATAATGTCTGTAAGAAGCCATAAATAAGATAATTCAATAAGATAAGGCAGTTTATATATTTATTTTAGTACGCATTTTAAAGTTAACTTTTACGTAATCTGGAATAGTGACGTATTAAGACAGCTGTCAAATAACGGTTACGTTGAAGGTAAATATCGTGAGAAAACCGGCATATCCTAGAACCAAAAATCGAAGACTCGTGACATCTACCAACCCGCACTGGGCCCGCGTGGTAGATTACAGCCCTCTTCCTCTCGGAGAGAAGAGGCATGTGTCCCACCAGTGGGATGTTGTATTACTGATAGAATGTCACTTTGTACTCTTTATACTGTAGTGCAGGCAAAATGTCTATTTCCAATTTTACTAAGTAAAAAGGATTAACCGTAATAAGATCCAGGAGAGAAACAGCCTCCCTCCCTACCTATTTGCACTTGAATGAAAAACCTAATCGATCGAAAACCAACTATAAAACAATCTATATACAGAGTGCTCCACCCGCCGTTATACAGGACGCTACAAAACAGGGCAACTCGCCGCTTAGCTATGTAAGTGCAATTTAAAATGTAAATTAACACAGCAAAGAAGTGGGGGGAAGCGCACCAACACTTGGGGAATTTCCACCAACACTGTCTTGGCCACCCTGTATAATAACTCGGATGATAAAGTTAAGTCAACAATCTTGGCACACAACTTTCAACTTTATCGACTTAAAATAAGGTTCATTTTCAATTGTATCTCTTGTGAGTTACGACATTTAGCCTTGAGAAAATAAAGTGATGTAAAAACTGTTTTAGACAGAGTGATTTAAATTCTATCTTCATTTTTATAGGGTTGGTTTTAGAATGTGTTCGTTGACTTGCTTATAGGCTTTTCTTGGTATAATTTTTATATTTTCTTCCCGACAGAAGAGATTTGTTACGTGTAACTTGTAGCGGACTCTCAGTCCCTCCAGCGTGGAGGAATAAATTATAACGAGCACACCCTGATTGCTTTTTAATTTTATTTTTTGTTAAAGGAAAATGGTAGTTTATTTTGATAATTTTGTGAATGGTTGGATAAGAATAAGTATACTTTTGTTTTTGCCTTCAGATTTTAGAAGAAATAGAATTTTCTTTGTTACTATTCTGTAAAAAAAAAATGTAGCTGAATTCATGGATTTTGCTTGTTTCGTATAAGAATGATGGTTGGAATTTTTATCTCAGACCTTATAGATGACGCCAATCTATTACATATTTAATATATGCTATTGTTTCTCTGTAGTAAGGGCTGATATTTCTATCGTCAGATAACTTTAATTCGAGAAGTAAAATTGACGTTTGACAGTTTTTGTATGAAATAACTGTCAAAATTTCACAATTATTTCTCGAATAAAGTTTTCAGATGATTGAAACATCAGCCCTAAGTCATTCTTAATACCATCTCCTTTGTTCTTTGGAACACTATTTTTCCCTTTAAAAAGCTAAGTATTGATTTGGCTGTCCTTAAGAAATGGTTGATTGTCATTTAATGATATTAATATGCTTGATCAAATTCAGAATGATTAAATTCAGGCAAAATTGGTACGACTTTAATAAGTAGGTACTAACTTTATAGAACAAACAAATTACGCAATTTGCGTCCATTGATCATAATAATTACTGGTTTTAGTAAATTCGGTGGAGGTCAGACTTCTGTCTATCTAAATAAACAAGAAGTCTGGCCATGTCGTAATTAGTTAATCTGCGCCGAATCAAATCCGAAAAATAAACAAAATAAAATATTTCATATTTTAGGTAAGTACCTACTTATTCACTGACAAATAAGATCTCCTAATATTATTGTTTTCATTTATTTCATCTTCATAAATTTATGATATACATTGAATTTTTAGGTACTGTTAAGTCCTTAAAAATTCAATGTACTCAACTTCACCCCCTTAAAAAAATTCACCCCTAAAATACAACCCATTAAAAAAAACACGCAAAAGGCATCTCAAGGCGTCTCCGTCGCGAGGCAACAGAGAGGCCACTTCTTTTTTCATCCCCCATTCCCCTGAAAAGGGGTGGAGGGGGTGGGAGGGTCGCCGAGAAATGGAAAACTCGGGAAAATTGTAGCATTCTTGAGGCAACGCTCTGCTCACACCTTCTTGCGGGAGGGGTTGACAACATTTTGGTGTGAAAAGGATTTATAGGTTTTTGTTTTAGGCTTTTATTTTACTCGTAATTGTTGAAAGTAAGTACATAGCATCGTTTTTTTATTGTTTATAGCAAAATTGTTACTTTGAGTACTCAAGTATAAGAAAATATACTAGAACAAAAAGCCTTATTTCCCTTAGGGTTGATTTTTCAATCAACCGATAATTTTTTTTCGTGGAATAAAATTGACGTTTGACAGTTTTTACACTGAAACTAACTAATTAACTCCGCATGAAGGAATCTTATATCACGATAGATTTCGTGCCCTAGTTTTAATAAGAACATTTTAAAATGAAACTTACCGTGATAAATGATAATTGATTTTTATTTGATTGGTTGTGAAAAATATCTTTACACGTAATATTTTAAAACTAAATGAGATCGGATCAGAGCGATACGAGGATCATGTATATTAGTGTTTGAAATAGTCTTTTGAGAAAAGAACCACATATGTATATTTCAGTGGACCTGTCCCGTCAGTGCACGCCTTTGTCAGTAACCGTGTAGCTCAACTCAGAACTTAAGGAGCTCAACGACTCGACGAACATTACCAAAGAAGAGACTATCATTACGACTAACTGAGAAAAAAAAACTTTAACAAGGAAAACTGAATACTTAGACATGGCTTGCAAAAGTATCGAAAAAAAATAATGCACAAAATATTGAACTCCAAGAAAATGTTTTCAACCAATGCAGCGGCGCGCAACGTAAAAAGGAGCGCTGTGTCGGACGCCCCCCAGCCCCTCCCCGCGTCGCGCTCACCCCCTTGGCCACGGACAGCGTCTCGGGGCGCGGACTTGGGGTGTTGTATTTTTAAGATGGCTTATGTAATAGGGGATTATTTTTTCTATACCTCTCTTGTGGCTAAGTAATAACAGCCGCAGGGGTCGATCGATCAGGTGAAGCTACGCTTGCCGCGGTTGGTCTGTGGATAGGTAACCATCTTTACATGCCAAGACCCCTCCGTGCCTCGGAAAGCACGTTAAGCCTGTCATTCGTGGATCTTTGACAGTCATTACGGGTTATCAGAAGCCCGAAAGTCTGATAACCAGTCTTACCAAGGGTTTTCGTATTACGGAGTAACTGGGTTATGAAGATAAGATAGGTAGTTATGTTGTTCTGAGTCGTTTTGAAGAATCTATTTAGTTACACACTAACGAAGGTCTATCACGCGGCCGTCTCATTATATTTGTCAGTATTTTTTTTTTAGTTTATTTTTGCAATATTACTCAACTCACACTATTTATGTACATATTCGTTACTATTTTTTATTTGTCACATATTTATCTTATTTAAGTATGCATACACACGTCACGTTGCAGTTTAAAACTGATTTACATCCGCCACCTCACACATCAGGTTCAGTTGAAAACCAGCGTCAGGCACTATCGTCTGGCATTTTTGCTGAACTGGGCCTTTTTTGTGCAGCCGTGAGGCACACTTACCTGCTAGTTTCTTGCATCGGTCTTTACACTTTCTATTTGTTTTTTTATTAGTTGTTATCTGATGTATGTATCTGGTGTGTTGTGTCTTTTGGTCTGTGCTAAATAAATGTTTTTTCTTTCTTTCTTTCTTTCAGTCGCTCCATGTAAAATACTTGTACTCAGCTGCACTTGCTGTTACTTGATCTAACCACAGCTGGTTAGATAGGTGACCGGCCGCGAGGTCTTTACCCATCTACCTTGCCCATCACCATCAACTGGGTAGAGGATATGTGCAAGTTAATAATATATTTATAGTAAAAAGAACTTACGACTAGATAGATCATCTGCCAGCCCTATCATTAATGCGAATAAAATAAATTTTTCTTGGTAGCTACGACCTGCAGTCCAGAACTGGCAGTGGGCGGGCCATGTTTGTTGAAGGACCGAAGGGCGATGGAGCAGACAAGTCATGGAGTGGAGACCGTGTATCAGCAAGCGTAGTGTAGGTAGCTCCCCCAGCTAGATGGACGACAGAAAGTGTCTAGGACAGACGATGCGGAAACCGAAGGACAGGGTGTTGTGGCACAGCCCGAGAGAGGCCTATGTCAAGCAATGGACTGCGATAGGCTGAGTTGATGTTAATTTTGATGCCCAGCAATTAACATTACTTACTCCACACCCGAGTCCGTCCCTGTTCGCCGTCGCCGCGGGTTCCGTACCGGCGTTTTACATATTTCTTCAGTTCGCCCCCATTGTGAGAGGCCCGCGTATTGAATCAACTGTACGTATTGTATGCTTAGGTATACCGTATACTTAGATATACAACTTCTTTGTTTCCGCCTTGCCAGGAGATAATGCGGAAAATTATCGCTGGACTGAAAAAATGGATTGCTTGCAGGTTGTTTTGGCCGATTTAATTCATCATAGAGCTATGTTTCTTGAAACTAAAACTAAACTTTCAGTTTTTATTTGGTTGGCATGTGTCAAAATGTACATTATGTAGGACTTATTAATAAAAATAAATAAAATAAAACAGTATCGTTGGATTCAAAAGGCCGAGAAAAAGGTGTTGTGGCTACAGGCGAAGCTTAGACTTTGATTGACATTCGCTTGTCCAGTCTCGTGATTGTCAACCAATGTGAATCATAAGGCCAATACCTAAAGTATTTAGTCTGTCGGCATTCTAAATGACAGAACACATAATCTATTTAGTTAACTATTACAATAGTAATGGCATAATAATCACGTTAATACTTTATTTTTCTTATCTTGAATCAAATTCATGACTCCATTCTGAACAGACGACTCCACTATCAGTATATCGATGTACAAACATCAGCAAAATACCCTGAAAAACAAACCCATTAACGATGTACTCAATAACAATTATTTTTACAGGTCTAAGATAAAAGGGGGTGTATTTCACCCCCTGATGACGTCACCATCCGACAGTGTGTCAGCAAATATCCAACCAGGTTAACTTGACCCCTCTCAATCCGTGCTTTTGAAAAATCCTAGTGTATTTAAGGATAAAGTTAAAGAGCTGAGAGGTCACGTTGTGTTGGAAATTCGGGCGGCAAATGTTTTGTTTGGCTCGGGGTAAATGATGCAAAAAGCTTTAAGAAAATTATAACGGTGGATGTTATAAAGGATGAGTAGTATATTCTAAGATGGATGGTGAGAAATACCTATTATTTATTATTTATAGGGGTGATATTAGGAACAGGGAAGCTCAAAATATTAATTACGGCAAGGAAATGGTTTGTATCAGGGAGTCTTCATAAAAATACGGCACGGTTGGCGCAGTGGTTAAGCGATTGACTGCTGCGCTGCGTGTCGCGGATTTGATTCCCGCACGGAACAAATATTTGTATGACCTACAAGTAGTTGTTCCGGGTCTGGCTATTTGTGTATGTTATTTTAAATGTTTGTAAATGCACCCACGATACAGGAGAAATGCGTAGTGTGGGGCAAAGTTTTTTTTTTTTTAAGTTGCCGTTTTCAATAAGTCTCTTTATGGAACTAAAAACAATACGATTCGGTACCTTATCTCTTGATTTAGACTCAATTTTTGGGTGTGACATTCAATTGTTTTTCTTTATAGATGAAAGGTTATGTTTTCTTAATTAATCCACAACGCCCTTTTAACTACAATCTCGTTACGACTACTCGTAAAATGGGAGCACTACACTCTCTCAACTCCTTATACATAAATATAAAAGAAGAAACTTAAAAACTGCATTAAAATATCATTCAACCCCTCGCTCGCCAGGGGTAGTTAAGACCGGCGACGTTGCCAGCGTGATATGTTGCCAAATTTATGTTTTTTGCCAACTACTAGCATTATCTCGCTTTAATGTTAGACACTCGGTTATTTTCTCCTTTTTATTGTGTCTATTTGGCATCATATGGCACTCGCATTTTAGGGTTGAGTTCTTGGCTATTACTTTTGAAGATAGGGGCGTTTGTTTTTTTTTTGTAGTAGATAATGTATAGCTAAATGTTTGTAAGTAGCAATATTTTTTTAATTGTCTTTGTTTTGCGAAGCGTGCTATAAGAACTTATGTAAATCATCATCTGCCTAACCTTTTCCCAACTATGTTGGGGTCGGCTCCCAGTCTAACCGTATGCTGCTGAATACCAGTATTTAACAAGGAGCGACTGCCTATCTGACCTCCACAACCTAGTTATTGGGTAATAGGATACCCCTTGGTAAGACTAGTGGCCAGACTTTCGGGCTGCTAAGAACTTATGTAAATTAATACATTTAATAAAACTTATTCAAATAGAAAACTTTCAAATGTCTGAACTGATATTTCTAATTTATGAGATTTACCTAAACCATTTGTTTTAAAAACTTATGTATGAATGTTTATAATAACTTATACTGCAATTATTGTATTAATTATTCAGAAAATAAATACTTACTTTTAAGTTAATACATTTATTGCTGAAAAAAAATACAATCCTCAACTCGCTAAACAACCTTTCAACCCTCAAATCACTTACCTAACACAAAAATCCCTTTAACAATCCAGCGAACAATCATAAAAAATTTCCTTGCGGTCGCACACAATCACAAAAACCCCACACAAGCAAAAATATAAAAGAGTGTACGAACGGTGCGAATGCAGCTGTGTGCGTGATAGCTGCTGCTTCCATTGGGCACAGAGCTATTTCTTTATTGATCCATATTTCTTCTTCTTTAGACTGGCCTCCAAGGGGGATTCACCCCTCAGGGGGACACCGCCCAGCCCCCCCGGAGGTGTTTTTCTACAGTTTTAATGAACGAAGGACTCGAAAATGGCGCGCAAGGAGTTTTAGGGGGTGAAAGGGGGAGTAAGGTTATTAATGCTTTTTAAGCTGAGTAATTTTCACCCTTAACGTTTTTAGGCTTGAGTGTGTTTAGTTTTTGTTTTTAAGGCTATTCTCTTGTTTGTGGTGGGTTTTTATGTGTTTACCTAATTACTAATTAAGTATGTTTATAAAAGTTGGACGGTGGGATAAAGTGGAGGTACTTTGTGTGAATGGGCACATTTGTAGGACAAGAATTCCATTGGGGTAAATAATTAATAATGAGACTTTGTCGAGTCAGTGGTTTCACAGTTTTAATAGAATATTACGTTACGTTACGTTACGTTATCTTAATAATGTATTGTATGTGTTTATATGGGTCTTGATGCCTGAAATGAATGGATAAATAAATAAATTATGTCTACTAGTATTTGTATAAGTAAATCACTTCCAATTTTCTGTCAGTTTAACAGAAAATACTGTAGATAGGTTACCAACACTATTTAATTTTAATACCAAACTCTTAAATAGAATAAATGTGTATTTACCCAGTCATATCAACAAGTTTCAGAAATTACTCTATGTTTAAAGCATCGGTATAAATCACATAGACTCTACCATCTCAAGGTCACAATACCCACCAACATAAACGTTGACCTTGAAAACAGAAATCAATAATTATGTATAACTTCAAATCAATATATAATTATGTATCCCAAAAGACCCACAACCTTAACACACATGCCTAAAAAAACAAATATCAAAAAAAAAATCAAATTCATTGTCAATGAAACTCGACACTTTATCTCATTCGAACACTCACCTAAAAAAAGGAAAAAAAGAAACCGCCGCGCATAACAAATTTGAAAAAACATACCTTATAATTTGGCTCATTACCAAAACGTAGGAAAAACATATTCGTTCCCTTACACTCCCCCATAAATAAGGACGATGGGTTCGAAAAGGGAAAAATTTTATTATCAAACCACCCCATTCCACCCCTAAGGAGAAATATGAAATAAAATGAAAATGTAATGGGGAAAAAATACGGAGCGCGCGGCAAGACAAAGGGATGGGATGGGGTAGGTTGGTGTGGAGATGGCTTCGGTGAAAATTATTAAGGTCAAAATACATAAATTAGTTATCTGAATTTATTGTTTGTGCATTTCAAAAAAATATAATTTTCATCTTATTGGAAAATGGCATGTTTATATGTCCGGCAAGGTTTATTAATGTCGCTGTGTAATAAGGCCTCGCCTCGTTGCCCCACGCTAAGAATTTCTCCTTTATTGTGGATGCGTTTACAAACATTTAAACTCACATACACAAACAGCCAGACCCGAAACAACTACTTGTAGGCCATACAAATATTTGTTCCGTGCGGGAATCGAACCCGCGACACGCAGCGCAGCAGTTAATCGCTTAACCACTGCGCTAACCGTGCCGTCAAATCCGGGTAAGTACCAATATGACTTTTTCAATGCATTTGAACTTTCTGAGTTTATCTTGGACATTACTACAATCGGTGCAAGAAAAGCCACATGAGGAAACCTAGACTTATCAATAAGTAGCCTCTGGCCGCGGCTGCACTCGCATAGGAAGAAAGTCGAAGCGAAGTAGAGTAAAGAGGTTGAGGAAGGATGTGTTGGAAATTATTCCACGGGAATGTTCCCGTGGAATAATTTCCGACATCTACGCGGGCTACCAGGACAAAAAGTATCCTATATCCTTCCTTAAGAAGCCCTCTATCTTGCCAAATTTTATAGAAATCCGGTCAGTGGTTTAGGCGTGAAAGGGTAATTAATGTACACACAGAGTTACTGTTGAATTTTTAATATTATTGTATATGTATGTATATAGATCGATGGTTATACTTAAGTGTGAAATCAACAACCCATCTTAAGCAAGCATGGTGATCAATGCTCGCGCCTTCCCTGTATGAGGAGAGGCATTTATACTGCAGTGGGCCAATAATGAGCTGATATTATTATTTAGTATTAGTTATTGCTGGTTCTGGCCCCCCCATTACTGAAATAAATACAAAATAAAAATACAATACAAATTCTTTATATTTCTTTCTTTCAAATAAAATCTTACTGGATTGGTCTAAAAATGTTGGATGGCGTCTTTTGCACAATGATATAATTTTATCAAAATCCTGTGCTGATTATAAATGAACTGGTGTGCAAAATTTCAAAAAAAAACTGGAGAAATGGCTTAGCAACTGGTGCTTGTACGGGGATGGCTCACAAACGTGCAAGTCTAGGATGCTTTCAGGCTAGGTGGTTGGCAGCTGAATGAGACTAGCTAAGAATTGAGTAAGATGGAGTATAATTGAGGAAGGATATGTCCAGCACGGGGCTGCTTTAATAGGCTGACGACGGAGATGCGGGTACGATTCTCGCTAAGAACTGGGTGCCGATGCGCGATTCATGACTAGAAATAATGACATAACATGCGGCTTGTACTCCCCGAAGGGTTAGGCAGAGCTACCTATTATAGTAAATAAGTGCAAAAAGCGAATGCGAGGCTGACTCGCACATGAAGGATTCCGTACCACCGCATAAACTTGAACACTATTTTTTTTTATACTTTAATAAAACGCCTTTATATTTCAACTTTATTTTATTTTTATTATTTTTTGTTATAGCGGCTATAGAAGTAGAGACCGTCTAATTTAAAATGGCCCGCCCCTCCACTGCTTTTTGCTTACACATTTAAAAATGTTTGTATAGAAATTTTAGTGGAGGGGCGTGCAATTTTATTTTAGACGATCTCTACATACTCTGTGACAATTACAAGTGTCTACCAAGTCCGGTTAAAAAAATACAGTCCTGTGACAGACAAATAGACAGACGGACAGACAGCGGAGCCTTAGTAATTGGATCCCGTTAGCACGCTTTGGGTACGGAATCCAAAAATAGTCTAGTCTTGGGAAACAAATGCTCGGAAAGCCACAAGAAGCTTTGAAATATCAAAACAGCTAATTCTAACAGACTCCGTCTCCACACTATGCCTCTCGTAGGGCGGAGGTAGACACCGCAAGCCCGCGGCAATGAAGACTCATTCCTATAAATCTGCCTTATCATAAAAATATACGCGCGTATCTGCCTACGGCTTTACGATTGTGGCTTATGTACGCACTTTTATTCTTATGTAAGGTAAGTTACTTTCGAGGTGAGTAGATTAGGGGAAATGAGTTAGAGATCTTTTAAAAATGGGGGTGAAAGGGGATGAAGTATTTACGGTAGTTATTAGTTATGGTGCGCCTTGCCAAAATTTTTTAAGAAAATACAGAAGAAAGTAGAATGCCATGGCGTTCTACTTTCTTCTGTATTTTCTTAAAAAAAATTTTATTTTTAATTTTTTTATTTTTTTTATTACGATTGTTACATATATTTTAATCATCCACGTCAGTTTTGTTGTAACCGTGTTCTTGAATCGCGAATCGGCAAACGTAAGGCAGGATGCCCTCAAGCTAGGTGGAGCGACGACCTTCGCAGGGTAGCTGGCAGCAGATGGATGAGAGTTACCGAAAATCGCGTTGAATGGCGTGCAATAGGAGAGGTCTATGTCCAGCAGTGGACTGCTGTAGGCTGATGATAATGATGATAAAGTACCATCAGATCTTCTAGCGATAGAGTTGTTCCTTACAAGCTAGAAGAAAAAAACTGAGAAAATAGAGTTTTTTTGTAGGAAACACTAGCTTATATTATTGGACTTCATCATCATCTGCCTAGCCTTTTCCCAACTATGTTGGGGTCGGCTTCCAGTCTAACCGGATGCAGCTGAATACCAGTATTTTACATGGAGCGACTGCCTATCTGACCTCCACAACCCAGTTACTGGGTAATACGATACCCCTTGGTAAGACTGGTTGTCAGACTTTCGGGCTTCTGACTACCTGTAACGACTGTCAAAGATCCACGAATGACAATATTATTGGACTTGAAAATATATATTATTTACCTAGGCCCCGCGGTTTCACCCGCATAAGTTTCGATCCCGTGGGATTGTCGGGATAAAAATACTATGTGTTAATCCTGGCTATAAACTATCTGTGACTACCAAATTTCATCCAAATCTGTTCAGTAATTTTTGCATAAATAAAAGAGTAACAAACATCCATCCATCCATACAAACTTTCGCGTCTATAATATTAGTAGGATTATCCAATGTCAGCTGCATTCAATACCGTGGGAAATTGAAAACTTGTCAATCGGTTTAAGGAAATAACTGTCGCAGTAAGAGTTAACGTACCTTAATCGAATTTATTATTGATACATATAAATTAGTCAAAGGGGTATAAAACTGCAAGGCTAAAATTATTCTAATTGGATCAAATTATTCTCATGCACCACCACCCTTATTGCGTAACATTATCATTTTGAAGGATATTGCTAATCCAATGCTGCATATGTTCGAAAAATTTATCTGCTCAACAACGTAAATAACGCAATGAATGTGGTTGAACTGTCAAAATTAAAGCCATTCCTACTGTTAGTATGTTACGTGTGTTACCTCGCAGGAACAGTTGGGTAGTGGTGCATCAATAAGTATTTTTAACCGACTTCAAAAAAGGAGGAGGTTCTCAATTCGACGGTATGTTTTTTTTTTTTCTGTGTTTGTTACGCGATTACTCCGCCAATTGTGGACCGATTTTCAAAATTCTTTCTTTGTTCGAAAGGAGATACTTCTGAAGTGGTCCCATAGAAATTTTATCAAAAACGGTTCAGTGGTTTGGTTTTTAAACCAAAATTACTCGTAAGAATTACAACTTAAAAGTGAAAAATAAAAACTTTTTTGCAAAAAAAAAAAAAAACAAAAAACGACACTACAAAGTGAAAAATAACTTTAATTTCGGAAGTCGGTGGCAAACAATAATAATGCGAACCCAACGACACCGACTTCCGATATTAAAGTTATTTTTCACTTTGTAGTGTCGTTTTTCACTGCGAAAACGTATCAAATAGATGAAAACAAACAATTTTCGTATCAATATTATGTAATCATTTTTTGGGGAGAGCATTGGTGGACAAATGACAATGGCCACGGCGCTTACAAATTTACGTCGTAGATTCGAACCGAGGCAGGCGCTTCGCTTTTTGTAAATTACGTCATCACCATTGCTCTCAAAACGGTGTAGGAAAACAGTGACATACCAACCCGCACTGGACTGGTAGATTACAGCCAACTCCCTCGCCGAGAGGCCTGTGTGTCAGCAGTACGAACATTATTGGCTGATTATGTAATCATTTGTGAGTTCATTCAAACTTCACTAAAAAGTAGGCAGGTAGTTACAATCTACTTCATTCCCAAGTATTTTTATTAAACCTCTTTCACATACTTTAATATTTTTAATAGACCGTCCCAACCCAAAATAAAATACAAATTAATATATAAAAAAATCAATAGAACCTTTTATGATATTTAAGCCGTTCAAGTGAAAAATCCTTTCCGACATAATCTTCAAAAGAGCCCTTTTATTCGCAGGTAAAAGAAAATCGGGACCCTTGCAAAAATTAGCCCCCTAGTAGGGGTGAAAGGGGGTGAAAAGGGGGAGTTTAAGAGCATTTTTCTCCATACGGGGAGTTTCATTGTTACGACTTTTTGTAAGTGAATTTCGGTGACAGACCGTTTTTAAAAGGCTGGGTTTGAGAGTTTTGCGTGTCGTGTAATGTTCGTGTAGGTAATACTTGCGTACGTATTATATGGGTATATTCTTGTCGTCAAGCGAGGAGTAAGTACTTGGTAAAATATCAATAAAATTTTCTAGAAAACTTAATGTTCTTATATTAAAAAATACCTTGTTTGGCATGTGGGATAATTTGCGTAGCCCACTATCAACTGCTTATTAGTTAGTAGCAATTGCTTTCATTTTGGCAGTTCAACAACATTCATTGCGTTATTTACGTTGTTGAGCAGTAAAATTTTTCGAACAAATGAAGCAATGGATTAGCAATGCCCTTCAAAATTATTCGGATTATGATTGATAGCGTATTACGCAATCAGGGTGCTGCACCCTAATTGCGTAGCACAAGATCAATCGGAATCGGTTTCATTTTGACAGTTCAACAACATTCATTGCGTTATTTACGTGTTGGGCAGACAAATTTTTCGAATTTATGAAGCAATGGATTAGCAATTTGCTTCAAAATGATTCTGATTCCGATTGATTGTGTGTTACGCAATTAGGGTGCTGGTATGTTTTTACGTAAAACTGGGGTAAATCATATTTTTCGAGTCATAAAAAGACACGATATTTCAGAAAAAGACAAAAAACCTCAACAAATTAAAAAATATTCTAAAAATCTATTTTACCGTGGGGAAGTATGGAATGGAGGATGTCAATGTAGGTTCTCAGCTTATGTTTAGCCTATTATAAGTGAGCAACTCTAAAATAATCTTATAGCGCACATAATCTTATTGTAACTAGATTGAGCGCTATTGTTATATATAAAAATGTTATAAAAAATTGCATGAAATAAATACTTTGAAATTTTTTTTTTAATTTTTTTTTTTTTGTAGAACCGGAATCCCAGTTATTAGTAAATCTAAAACGTATTCCTTTTTTTATTACTGCTGAATGGGCCTGCTCTTGGCCTTGATCACGCCTGATGGAAAGCGATAGATGAGGTCTGTGATTGAACGAGGGTGCCCAGAAGACACCTGTTCACTCTTGCTTTGAAGTCAGAGGGGTAAATTTGTCAAACTTACTGTATCTAACTAAATTAAGAGAATGATGTGGTCTTCCGTAATTGAAAGCGCACACTAGTATAAGTCTCTGTTCTTGTAAACTTGCATGAAATTGTGTAGCCTTTGTTGGAGATACAAATAAATAAAAAAGGAAACCCTTGGCAACTGTAACAATACTTATATTACAGGCTGTTCTGACAAATATTACAATAGTCTGAGGGACAATTCCCGTATTTCTCAAAAGATTCGCTTTTGAATCTCAGTCTTAATCTATCAAAAATACCTTTAGTAAAATAACTCTAAAAAAATTTTTAATTGATTGTCGCTGAGGTGACAGCGGCGATTCAATTTTGAACGTTTTTAGTTAAAAGAAATTGACCTTCTAATATTTCCTTTCCACTTCAGTAAGCTACAGTCATCGATAATACATCCGCCTTTCTCTCCAGAATTTCTCCCCCAAACTCTACTCTAACCAAATATCCGTCACTCACTCCAGCATCCCATTTCAAAGCAATACCTACCACATAACCGTCTAAAAACATCCCATCTTAAAAAAAAGACCTTTGATTTTTTTCGCTCAAACCCCGCCTTGTCGTTCACTGGCCGAGTCTGAGGGTCGGGGTACTCAGGAGATCCCTCCCAGCTTATAATTGGGAGAGGATCCGAAGTTACACCCTCAGATTAAAATATTTATTTTTGCGACGGAAAGAAAAAGTACGGTTAGGTACAGTCGAGGACACAAGTTTGTTGCCTTTTTAAAGGGAGGAAATGTTTTGTTTTGGAGTTTATTACTTCAATAAATATATTGGTTAGTTATACGGACGCTGGAGCAGTGGAAGCCCAGTGGTAATGACCTTGATTTACGAGTTGTAGGTCATGGGTTCGAACCCAGGTAAGCGCTTTACTTTGCGTAAATAATTTCATCACCACTGCTCTCAAAACGGAGAAGAAAAACATTGCGAGGACATCGGCATGTCTTGGAACCAAAAGTTTGAAGATATGTGACTTCTACCAACCCGCACTGGGCCCGCGTGGTAGGTAACAGCTCACTCCCTCTCAAATAGCGGAGGCCTGTGTCCCAGCAGTGGGAACATTATGGCCTGATTATACGGAAGCTTGTTATAAATAAGCAGTGTTAACATAATTAGATTATTTACGATCTTCACATGTTCACACGTTAAGTATATCTTATTACGATGGACACCCACTTTATATTAGTCAAGGTAACATTGAATTCATAAAAGGTTTGGCGTCATCTGTACATCGATAATTACAGTGCGGCTGATGACAAAATGCGTTCTTGACAGCTGTCAGTTTCATACAAACGAATATTTGTTTGACGAATTTGATCTTTTTAGTTTCTGGAATTTTCACTCTGACAGGTGTCACCGGAAAACGACCGGACTGTAAGTAGTGTCTTGTAAAATGTCTTATTGATGTTTCAAAGGCATCCAACATCAAGTCAACTACTCTCACTTACATTAATCCAAACGTATCTCTTCATATCAGTACTACTCAGCACTCAGTCATTTTAAATGAAAATAAAACAATAAGATCGCTCACTCAGATACAAACGGCTGCTACTGTACGCGACGATACGCGCCCGTCCTTAAAAGGGTTTGTACCAAAATATAATTTCGGAGTTGACTGTACTTCATTTTCACACAAAAAGAATAGAGACCCATTCTGATGATATTTTTGGAGAGAATTATTTCTAATCAGAACGTATTTTGTTGTGTCTTTCCTAATAGGAAGATACAGAACAAAATTTTAACCGGTGTGTAAGCTGTAACCATGAATTCAACATAATAATATGAATCTAAAAACTGTTTTGCAAAAAAAAAAAACAACCGACTTCCAAAAACGACACTACAAAGTGAAAAATAACTTTAATTTCGGAAGTCGGTGTCGTTGGATTCGCATTTTCGTTGTTTGCCACCGAGTTCCGAAATTAAAGTTAATTTTCACTTTGTAGTGTCGTTTTTGGAAGTCGGTTGTTTTTTTTTTTTGCAAAAAAGTTTTTATTTTTCACTTTTAAGTTGTAATTTTTACCAGTAATTTTGGTTTAAAAACCAAACTACTGAACCGTTTTTGATGAAGTATACCCTTTCTAACAAAAAAATAATTTTTCAAATCTGTTGGCAAGCGACGGAGATATGCGCGAACAAACATAAAAAAAAATACAAACATCCGAATTGAAAACCTCCTCCTTTTTTAGAAGTCGGTTAAAAAGAAAACAAGTGTTTCATAGAAAATTGCAATACCTACGCGGTCAAAATGAATAGAATAACAATTTTTTTTTTTTTAATCCGACTAAAAATATTTACGCTAGGGGATCTAGAATGTTATGCTGAATTCATGGCATTCAACAGTTAGCGCATTGGTTAAAAATATCCAGTATAACTACAAATTCAAATTCAATTATTTATTTTATTTACATTATTTTTTCTTATTTGTTTTTCTTTGCCGACACAAAACATAAACGTAGAAACAAATTCTACGTTTATGATTTCAGGCGGCAAACTGAAGTAGATCTAGAAAAAAGGTTTAAGTATTAAAAACAGCCCGGGCATGTTGAATACAGATTGGGAAATACGGAGTACGTATTAGGTATATCATGTCATTGAAAACGGCACGATTGGCATAGTAGATGATACTGATTTCTGCGCTACGGGTCACGTGTTCGAATCCCCTGCTGAACAAAATAAATATTTTCAAGGCTTACGTACCTGATTATTTATTTATTTTATTTTACCATTTATGTACAGTTGTACACACATATATAAACAGACATTTAAAAACAGAACAGAAAAAATAGGTACAGAGGGGATACTTATTTCATAAGAAATCTGATTAGAGGTTTTAAGCCTTCTTTTACGATACAGAAGAATTTCGTAATAGGTACCGAGCAAAATTAAAAAGATCAACGGATACTAGAACTAAGTAAACTATGCTTTATTTTTATCTGTCTAAAGTTTTATTTGTATCAAAATGATTAGGAAATAAAATCACGTCGCCTCCACCCCACCCTCTATTCCCGAGAACCCTTCTAATGGAAAAAAGGATAAAATTTTAGGGTTACCTTTTAATATTTTTTTCATTAAAGTTTTTAATATTAATACGTATGTATCGGAGTTACGTCCACCGGTAATTATTTTCTCGACTATACGTTTTCCGGGCGGATCGGCGCAACTGAATGTGTGAGGGAATGAAATGAGCGATTATGTGAATGAGGTGAACGAAGGCTTTGAAGTGTCAAATGATTATAATAGGTTCTGTTCAGGAGTTAATTGGTGTATGGGGGTTACGTTGAGTATATTAAAAGTATGCACATTTGTAACGATTTTGTTTGAAGCTATATTAACAAGCACACGTCGATAGCTTCCACGCTATCGTCAGACAGAAATCTGCCTCTTTGCTGTGCAGAGTGAGGGAAAGCTCCAACTCCAACCTGAAGACCATAGCGGGGAGATGCGAGTCTCTTCTCAACAGCAGCCTTATCTCCAAATAGATCATAAGTTTACTAACATAGGTATAAGTTATCGTTTTGTTTACCACATAGATGTTGCTTATCCGAAATAAAGTTTTTTTTTTATAATCAACATAGAATCTGAGATATTCATCTTGTTTTGGAACAATAACCTCAAAATCGCCTTAACAAGTTCAAATCCATTGCAACCAAAATTTTTTTGGACCTTTCTGTTATAAAATGGTCAATCAAAAATCAAATTAGAATACATAACGCTAGGGTAGATAGTTGAGTAAGCGCCAATGAAATGTAAATTATCTGAAATAATGAATTCAAGTACAATAATTATGTATTATAGGTACACGAAGCATTTATTTTACTACCGTCAATCTTGAAGAGTCAAGCATAGTAACACAAACATCCAGTGACAGTTGCATACAGTATGCCATCGCTTCACCATCCCACTGATGGTGGATGGATGATAGGGATTGGAGCCAAGAGTCTCACTCAGGGTACATTTCCATCACAGTTTAAAATTTTCTGGCATAAGTACCGATTGTTGTTACAATGGATATGACGGCATGAGCTGGACTCTTTGAATAGAGATTTGTCCTTGGCAGCTCTGCACAGAGAGAGATGGAAGGAGCCTTTGCCTAGCAGTAACTAGTAAAAAAAAAGTTGTTACAGGTCTATTTGTCTGTTACCTGTTTTTGCATGTAACTAAGATTATTTTCTGTAAAAGCATGCACTCTGTATGATACAAAAGACATCCCAATTTGAGGAATTGCTTAACATATTGTAGAAAAAGTCAGGTGTGTGTTTGTCTAAATGTAAGGACCCAACATACACAGACTGCTTGAGAAATTAACGATTGATCAACATAGATGGACCGCTCTTGCAGTCATAGTCAACAGCTTAAAGCTGCCATTGATAACTGCTCGTCATTCAAATCAAGTAACTGCGCGAGAGCAGTCGACAGCTCGAGCAGTCAGTGTATGCCTGGCGACTGCTTGATCGCACGACCGCCCGAAGCAGTTGCAACTGCTCGAGCGGTTTCGTGTATGTGTGTACGTAGATGACTGTAGTTCACTATGCAGTCGCAGCTTGAAGCAGTCCATCCTGACTGCTTCAAGCAGTCCGTGTATGTAGGCCCTAAATCCTTCAATCAATTTGTTATCTTCATGCATTACATAAATGTTAAGAGTCGATGATCTACTTTTCCTGTACCTAGTAATTTAAAAAGCTCCACGTATTAAAATAACCTAGACGACTCACAATACTACATTTGACGACAGTCAGGCAGCCAGCTCCGCTAACATCGCAGCTGACTGACACATATTTTTATCCTGGCATGAATAACTCTCTCAAGCTCAGCTCTGGAGCAGTGGTGGCCTAGGAGCCGCGGCTTACGAGCTGTAGGTCGTAGGTTCGAGCACAGACAGGCGCTTTAATTTGTGTAAATTATTTCATCGCCACTGCTCTCAAAATGGTGAAGGAAAACATCGTGAGGAAACCGGCATGTCACAGAACCAATAATTCGAAGACATGGGACTCTACCAGCCCGCACAGTGTGGTAGATTACGCCCTACTTTCCCTCACCGAGAAGAGGTTTGTGCCCCAGCAGTGTGAATATTATAGGCTGATTTTGCTATGAGAGTGCATGACGATAAGTACAGGATAAGATCTTGGAAAAGGTCAATATCAGACAGACATCAGAAGGGTATCTATCATAAAGTTCACTTAGCATATCCAAAGTAATATTATAAATTCAAAACTAACTCTGTGTAACGCCTAAACCACTGAACGGATTTCGATAGAATTTGGCAAGGTGATAGGTGTACTTTTTGTCCCGGCAGCACGTTCCCCTGGAATAATTTCCGACATCCACACGGGTGGAGCCGCGGGCAGAAGCTAGTTTAAGTATAAACCCATCATCATCTGCGTAGCCTTTTTCCAGCTATTGGGGTCGATTTGCAGTCTAAGCGAATGCAGCTGAATACCAGTATTTTACATGGAGAGTGGCTCCATGTAAAATATATATCCTATCTGACCCCCACAACCCAGTTACTGGGTAATACGATACCCTTTGGTAAGACTGGTTGCCAGACTTTCAGACTTCTGAATACCCGTAACGACCGTGACGTTTAAGTATAAACCCATCGGTCAAAATATATTTACATACGAATCAAGCCCTCACCGCTTCCATCTCCCGCCGGTTTCCGAGCCAAATTCTTTTTGTATATAAAAATGTGCAGGTGTATTAAAATTAATTTGTTTTTCGCAACTGTCTGGTGTTCGGCGCGAGTTAATTCCGTCTCGGTGGTTTTCCGCCATTTCACGAAGCGAACTGAAGCTTTTAGATATATTTTTGGAATATTTTAAAACTTAATGCTTTTTAAATTAACTGGTTTTGTTTTGTTCTTTTCAGTTTTTTTTCTTTTTTGTTAGATTGTGTTTTGTTTTTTGAAAAGATATTCTTGTGTATTGTACCTATCAGTGTTTTGTTTGTTTTTGACTATTGAAAACGTATATGGCCAAATTAGTATGATGGTTGATGAACCAACCACTATTAGATACGGTGGCCTCCAAAAGTTAGTTGCCATTTTTTCACTTCAGCTGCGACTCACCACATTATGATTTAAAATTCTAGTGATCCAAATGTTTGAACTGCTATAACGTTTTTATTGACTTAGGGCTGTTTTTTCCAACGCCAGATAACTTTATCGGAGGAATAATTTTGAATTTTTGACAGTTTTTTCATACGAAAACTGTCAGACGTCAATTTTATTCCACGAATAAAAATTATCGGTAAGGGCTGATTTTTTTTGGCTCTAGGACATGTCAGCTTTCTCACGATGATTTCCTTCACCGTTTTTGAGATCCGTGGTGATGAAGTACTTAATTTACACAACGTAAAGCGCCTGTTTGGGTTCGAACCTACGACCTAGAACTCGTAACTCGGGGCCGTTACCACTTGGCCACAACTGCTCTTGCACTTATGCATTGCAACGTATCAATGTGCTTGTTTTGATTTAAAAGAGTGTTCTTGGAGTTTCTTATCCATTTTTTCCATACCTACAACGCTTTGAAATGGCAAATAGCTTCGTCTTTCCGACTGACTGACCCCTTGACAATTCAATAGTGCCCGTAATTGGTTTAAATAAATGCTTTGAATTGAGTTTATGCTTTCTCTGGGTCTGGGCAACTAGCTTCACTTTCTGACTAACTATTTAAAATGTTGACAATTCAAAAGTGCCTGAAATGGTTTAATTGAAATAAATGATTTGAGTTTGAGTTCAATTGGCATATTTAGGTATTTTCGCGAGTTCAGTTTTTGTTCCAAGGTCTGGTCTCTATTCGTGCCTATCTCACTCAGGCGCCCAGTGAGGTTGTAAAGTGTGAACTTTCAGTCTTAGCCAACCTCTTCAGATGTATTCGAGAGCTGCTTGTCAAGAGGTACTAAGAAGAAGCGTGAGAATGTACCCTTCTTCAATAATATTGTAACAACCAATTTATATACCTAGGTAACATTCATAGCAAATAAATCTTTTCTGTTCTATTCAAATCTCCGTAAACCAAATCAAAAGTTATTTTAATACGTTTCAAATCCAGACAAAACACTGCCCGATCTGGGAATCGAACCCAAGACCTTATGATCAGTTGTAGCGCTTGCAACCACTAGATCCAACAGGCAGTTCGAAATACCTATGTTTATTATAAAACTTGCAAAAGTTGGAGAAATGTAGGTGTGCTTTTAGGTACACCTTTGGGAAATAGGTACAGGCATAATGATAAAATCATCACGCCGTATTATGTCATGTTATGTTGTCGAAGGATACCTACTATTGATAAATGTCATCATTGCATGAAATGACATCATAATGAAATCATTAATTATTTATTATATGACGTCATCATATCAAGCATAATTATTATTTAAGCCTTTTATTTTCTAAATCTTTTAAAATTAATTACAATGTTACCAAAAAATTATCAAATCTCATTCCTAATTAAAACCTGAATAATAATTGAATCATGCATTTTAACAAACACTGGTAATTAAATAATAATTGATTTTATGATGATAAATGTCATCTGACATCATAATAAAATCGTTCATTATTATATGACATCGTATCAAGCATACGAGTAATACAATTCTTTAAACTTAAAACTCATCATGTGATCCAATTCAACACGTACAGAATTATTGCCAAGTGTTTTTAGTGGGACACTAACGCCATCTGTTATCGAGTAGCTGAAGTTCTAAATTCCAATCAGAACTGAACTTTTATTTAGTTTTTATTAAAATTGGCTTCTTTCTTTTTAGAGTCGCTTAGAATTTTAAAAACAGATAAGTTATTTTTCCTACTATCCTGAATTTTATTTACTACATCATTTTTTTGCCATCTAGCGGCGAATAGTGACAAGTTGCAAAAGTCTTGAGTGTGTTAACCTAATATTGTTTCATGAAACGAAACTTTCCTTGAGTTTTTGGCTTTTGGTAATTAGCTCCAGTAATGATCAACTATTAATTTGTTAATTTCATTACCCTAAAGGCCTAAAAATCCTTCCTTCCTGTATTAGGTATTAAACCAGTCCACAAAATATGACTTTTAAAATTATCCATTTCTATTAAAGTCCCTGCAAAAATCACTAATCAAAACTCAAAACACAACACTAATCACAATAACATTTATTGACACTCGATAAACACGATATCTACAAAAAAACAACGCGTGTCCCGTTGAGTGAGCTCAATGGAATCTAATCCTCAATCATATGACAGCCGAGAGACGATTTACATGCTACATATGTATGAATCGAATACCGTTTTCATTTCCCCACTCTACTCTACTGGACGGTTTTTTTATTGGTTAGAGATCCGTAGAGATGATTGAAGTTATTGACGTTTTTCTGTGAAAGAGAGAAAAACCTGTAATGTAAGGTGATTTTTTATTATGAACAGCGAACCCTAAAAACCTATAAGTGCCGAAATCTATGTCTGACCACCGTAAGGAGTATTCCTGCTTGCAGCGCATTTATAGTCGACCTCAAAAGGATCCTCTTTTGTTTTACTTACGAACGCAGCTGTGGTACATCATGTACACGGGATTTGGTTTTCAAAATGGTCAGATATAGGTTTTGGCCATAGTACATGTAAGTAATGAGGGTTTAGAGTATATCAAATAAGGTTGTAAATATATTTGCAATATTACCAGAGTTTGTGCAAGATTAGTGATTGAAAATGAGAATAATAGGTGGAACAGAGTCAAAATGTAAGCATTCTATACAACAGAATAAACTTGAATGATACAGATAAAGACCAACAGCCTGTTATTTTTGTAAATTTTAATAAAATTTACTCTATATAGGTCATAATACAAATAGAAGAAACACACACATTTAAATCTTCAATCAATTAGAAACACATGACTAAAATAATTACGCTTGTGATAAAAGCTAAAAATACCACGGAACCCTTTTCTTCATAGGCGCAAACAGGCGGTATTTTTTCCCGACCTTTTGCAATTACGCCGCGCACGACTGAACGTCAGCAGAGTGACGGTTTTTTCACTCTTTTTTTTCCCTTTTTCCAATTTATCTTTTTTTTCCACAGAAGGGTGGATTTTTCGCTTATTTACTCGCTTCATTGGCTTGTAAGTGAGCCGGGGTTGGGTTTTTTTATTCTTTTGTATTTTTTTTAAACGAGGCCTTTTGACAAGGCTTATTGGATTTGGGTCAAAGAGTTTTTATGTTGGGGTACATTCTTATTGGATTCTTTTGTTGACCTAGCGCGCGCTCTTGCGGAATTGATGTGAACTATGAACTTTAGTAGCGACATCTGTTGTCGAATAGTAGAAGTATGTTTATTATTATTCGTTTTGTTGTTTTTCATTAAATTCATTTAAAAAAAAATTACGTGTGTAAGGAATGTTCATTATTTTATGAGCTGGCTTAGATGCTTAGGTAATAAAAAGTAGTTTTGGGCTTCGAAAAACAGTTAAATTTATTTTAACTATTGTAGCGTCCTCTCGTGTGTAATAGTTTTCCTTAGTTTGGGTGCGTTGTGAATATGGAAATAAAGTGTTTTCTTCTGTCATTAATCTAAAAGAAAAGTGATTTCGTCTGTTCTTATTCTTAATGTGGAAATAAAACAAACGAGACCAGCGGTTTAATTGCGCAACACACTATCAGAAGTAATGGCTTTCATTTTGATAATTCGACAAAATTCATTGCGTTATTCACGTTGTTGAGCAAATAAATTTTTCAAACATATGAAGCAATGGATTAGCAATATGTTTTAAAATGATTCAGATTGAGATTAATTTTGATAGTGTGTTACGCAATTAGGGTGCAGACCAAAACTGTTTTGGTTTTGTTTTCATTAAAATAGTTTTTGGAGAAGCAAAGTGGATATAATTCCCAATTGGAATACACTGAGTACCATCACAACTTTCGAATTGGGAACTATAATTATGTAGTATGGGTATCCATAATAAGGGCTTTTTTTTTTTTTTTGGGTGGGAATCATCAAATGACCTCTCCCGCTCTGGGCTGAGCGAAAGGGCATGTCAGACTTTTACTGACTAAAACCCACCCGTGTTCCTTCAGTTGCCTATGCCAGGGGCCACGGTATCTCTTTCGAACAACCCGCGACCCTGGCGGCATAAGGGCTTGATCCCACGTCCAACTACACCAAATCGCAGCAACCAAATGTGGGCAAGCAGTGGTTACGCATGTCGCTGCAGTTTTTTGCTCGTTGCGTTGTGGTGACTACAAAATTCGATGTGGTTGCATTTTCGTTAGACAGATCGACTCCAGATTTCGCAGGCTGATGCAAGCGGGACTCGTGCGCACAGTTGTGTTTCTGAATTGGCCGGCTGCTAGTGCGCAGTCTAGCTGGTGGTTGCGTTATAATAATAATAATTTTTTTTTTTATTTTCTCACCACAATATCCTTATAAAATAATAACAAAAACAAACAGTCCAGTCATGGGCTTGAAGAAAAATATTTTGGGAGACTGGTGCCTAAGCCAAGCCGAAGCCTGTATTTCAGGCCACCAGGTCTCCGCCCCAAATATACAATTTTATTATGGTTTCCCGTTTACTAAAACTAGACAATGTTTTGATTTTATTTACAGGAAGCAGTTCGTGTGGAGTGTGTGGGAGTGTGAGTGTGTGGTTGAGTGAGTGTGGGGGTTTGTGAGTGTGAGTGTGTTATGGCTGCGACGTGGCGTGTTCATCTTAGCGTGTCGATGGCAATCTAAATAGACTCAGCCCAGAATTCGGCTACTTATTTGGCTCCATCATCAGGGTTCATCCACTGGCCTTGATGTGGTCGATATCGCACACACGGGTGATTTTGACGGCCAAATGTGGTCCGTGTGAATAAACTATACATTTTCATACATTAGCGTCCATCCTCGTGTTGTTGTTGTGGTGTAGCGTGTGATCGGGCTCTATGAGCTTCGAAGTCCGACATTAGAGTGAATATTTGACATTTCCATACCCTATATTTTAACACTATTTACGTATGAGTAGATGACTCGCTGGAGTCACGCTCTTCCCGCCAATGTTTACCCCCAACTCATCCGCTAAAAGTAAAACTGATCGCGGATAACAACAGAAGAAAAAAAAAGTATGTATATATATTTTAACAAATTGCTTATGCAGTGCAATGGTTCTGCAGTACTACCTTGTTCCTCTTGCATTTGTTTGTCGTCCAATTCCAGAGAAAAGTTGATCAAAAAAACGAATTTGTATTTTCAGAATTAAAATCATCAATACATCTCTCATACGCGAGCTACCTTAGCGTATTCCCTTGACAAACACTTTTTTTTTACCCAAACAATAAATACTAACTTCTTAAAACGAGCATTACCTCCCAAAATCCCCTTTAAAACCATAGATTATCCTGAAAAAGCACCCCTAGGACGAAAATTAAGTCTCAATTACAGGTATCAAGTAAAAAATATTCCCTAACCTGTGGTTATTTGGCTGTTCGGCTGAAAGGGGTGAGGATGAGTGGCTAAATGGATTTTTAAGTGGCGCTTGTGTCCACCAGTGATTTATTGTAAGAACAACGACTTTGTGCTCGATAAGTATGGAGAAGGGTTGTACTTATGGGGTACTTATTTTTTATGATTTTTTTGGGAGGAGTAAGTTATTCCTTTGTCCCGTAGGAATTCAAACGGAACTGCTAATCGATAATTAGAGAGTAGAGAGTGGTAAATAGCCAGTCAAACGGGAATAAAAAATATCCCCGTATTTTATTTTTACAAGAACAATGAAATGGTTCCTCAAAAAAAAAAACATTCGATTAAATGTGAGGATTATTATAAGTATGTTAGTCATTGTATTTTTTTCAGTTAATTTTAATCATGGTCTGGCAGATTGAATACTTTACGTGGCCTACTCAAATGTCCTATCTTTGGTATTGTGCACGAATTATTAAACTCCTTATGTTCTGAGTTGGGCTACATGATTACTGACAAATGCATGCACTGACTAGATAGGTCAACTCAATCTGTGTGGTTCTTTCCTCAAAAGACCTTTTCAGACACCAATCTCCATGATCTGACCAAGATTTTATCTGGACTTTAAAAGAATCTGTGTGTTTGCCTTTCTTCTCAGAGTAGTCAGATAGGAAACGCAGATCTCATAGTTTTTAAAACATGATTGACGTGTAAAAGTATTTTTACAAACCTACGAGTACTTACAGAAATAAAATAATTTCTAACACAAAAAATGCAATGAACAAAATCCTCCTCCACACAACACAGCCTGCTCATCGCTTTTTTTCCTCCGGACATACGCTGGAGGCTCGATTACTGCCGCCCCACAAATCTGTTAATCGCTTACAGCGCTTTTTTACCGCTGCAAGTTAATTTAACGCTTGTTTGTGTGGTTCGCCGCATGAGGGCGCTAACGACGATCGATGTGTTTTTTTCTGGTGAAGAGGAAAAACTGAGGGAAATTCTGTTTGAAGCTTGTGACTGTGGATGGGAACTACTTTGTTTAACAACTTTTCTGGATTCTTTTTTAATAAAACCCATCTTTTGGTGTGGGTTTTCGACAAAAAACTGCATAATAATAGTTCTTCAGACCCAATTTCGGCCATGGCGTCCATTCAGCGGAGACCAGCTTTTGGCGCGGGAGATATTTAGGCACAAGTGTGTGCGCGGACACATGTGCACCCGAGATGAACAGAGAGAGATAAGGCGCAGGACCAACGGTTTAACGTGCTTTCTAAGGCATGGTGCTATTACAACGCTAACTTCCAAACGGCGTTCAGGGCGGTGTTGGGGCTGCCCCGCTACTGCAGCGCCTCGGGCATATTCGCGGATGTGCGCATCGGCTGCTTTCACGCGACGATGCGCGTCTCTGGTGCGCAGAGTGCGGGGCAGCGCCAACTCCGTCCTGGCGATGATCACCAACAGACTGGATTGCCTTTAAATGCGGCAATGCTGCAGCAGACATATTGTTATATTGTGAGTTTTCATCTTTATCTGTGCTTGTTATCCTGTGAGTATCCTTTTATCTGTCTGTTTGTATATGAGTCTTGTTACTTGGATTAAACTAAATTTCTATTTTTTTTTTTAACTCCGACCTGTTACTATGAAATTCCTAATGGAAGAATCCAATAATACTTTGCCCAGTCCCCATCGAACCCGGACCCAGCACTCAGCAGTCGCGCTTGCAACCGAGAGACTAACAGGCAAATACATTTAGTTCTCTCTTCACGTGAACAAGCCGTTGCCCTGTCTAAAGTAGAACAATTACATGCGGCTTAAATTCACAGAGATTTCTATGCAGACGTATAGATTAGTGAGTTTGTATGAGCCTATAAGGCTTATATAGCAAAATACATTTTTCATAGTGAACTCAATAATTTTAATCAGTCGTAACTACACCTCCGTCACGCGGTAAGGTGTCATAATAAATAAGTGCGGCTCAGATGACTAAACATAACTTAAAAACTATTTACAAATAAACATTTAATGTGTATAGTGGTTTGGTGCTAATCATTTACAACCCACAACCACTCTGGAGTATCGTCAACGGCGAGAAACTCAACAGAGGTAACAGACATCATGTTAACAAATACCTTAGAAAGGGTTACCAATATGTCCCAAGAGTGACCCCAAGAGTTTCACAATCCAGCTCACGACTAGTAAAAAAAAACATTCTGCCTAGCCGGACCTAGACCGGAAGCCGACCCCAACATAGTTGAAAAAAGTTCAACTATGTTGTGGTCGGCTTCCGGTCAATCAACCAAGTCAACCGAATGCAGCTGAATACCAGAACTTTACATGTAGCGACTGTCTATCTGACCTCCACAACCCAGTTACTGGGTAATACGATACCCCTTGATAAGACTGGTTATCAGAATTTCGGGCTTCTGACCACCCGTAACCATTGTCAAATATCTACGAATGACAGCCTGCTTATCTTGCTTTCCGAGGCACGCAACGGTCTTGGTATGTTATGGATGGTCATCCATCCACGGACCGACCTCGGCAAGTGTTGCTTAACCTTGAAGATTAACCAGTGTGGTTATTATTATTTAACCATAAGCCTAGTAGAAAAAAAGCCAAAATAACAACGTGATCAAAACAAACATTAGGAAACCTTCACATTTTCTTAGACAATTACAAACCTACGTAAGATTATCTATCTACCTATACATATTAGGTTTCAAGGTAACTAAGTTGCTAGCTCGTCGCTTAGACACCGCCATAACCCAACCCATTCCGCTTGCCTAGTTTTCTACCTAGGTAGGCTATAATCTTCGCGAGAATGCCTTATTCTATTACGTGCTAAGTTTGGATGGTTTCAAGAAAATGTATGAAGTTTGATCATGAAAAATAATATTATTTTGGTGGGTAGTTTAATTTAGGGGTCAGCGATATGCTCAGTATTGTTCGAACGACCTTTTATGCGTGAAGGTTGAGTAAAAAATATCTTTACACTTTCCAAAGATACTCAGAAAATCCATCGTTATCGATATTAAATAATAAATTTATTACAGGCTGTATACTGAAGGCTAATTCCAATAATTTAAAACGTTCAAAATTTTGTCGCAATCTCAATCATGAATCAATTATAGGTATTTTGACAGATTAAGTCTACGAACAGACTATGAACGTTCTTAAAATTACGAGAATTGCTCCTGTGTTACCTTTAACTTACTCCTAAGGGTCGGTTTTTTGATCCGTAGTTAAGTCAACCAATTGTTAAAAATAGTAACTAATAGTATTTTTTTTACAAAATGTGTTTTTTTGATACATTTTTAGTTTATCTAATGATATAATATTATTGTTCATTAGCAATGACTAGTTAGATGATAATTGATTTGATGATTGTTAAATAAAGTAACAATAGATCAAAAAACACATTTTGCAAAAATTTTAACATTAGTTACTATTTTTACCAATTGGTTGAGTTAACTACGGATCAAAAAACCGGCCCTAAGTCAAAGGCGTAGAGACAATTCGTATGCAACAAGCAGTGGAGGGGCGTCCATTTTTAAAATGGTTTATCTCTACCAGTGTTTTACATGGAGCAACTGTCTATCTGACACCCCCAACCCAGTTACTGGGTAACACGGTACTTAATGGTAAAACTGGTTATGTACAATGCACTCATGACATAGAAAAAAAAATGAGGTAGATTATAAGAAAAGAAAAAAAAGGTACTTGTGTAAAAAATATTATGCGTCATTTCCACAGACTTATATTGGCTAGATAACGCAAGTCTCATCGTCTGTATAGAAACCAAGCGTGCCATTATTTTTCTACCTACTGTGACGTCACATGAGCGATTTAGTGATGGGAACTCCCTGTCCGCGAGTAAACGATTCAAAACGATCCGCGTTTCGCCTCGCTCGTCCGCCAGTACTCTTTGGATCGAGAGGTCGCGTGCGCGCACCCCTCCGCTTGCATGTTATTGTTTAAGTTCGCCGCTCTTCAAGTTACACGATGTATCCTCATTTGACGTAGACGGCTGGTGAATGTCCTGTAACACGAAATTAACTATTAAATAATCCTAATATCAGCGTCAAGACGTCCACATTTTCCGACCCGTTACATTTAGAATGAAACGAGTACCTACTAATCGATTTTTGCAAGATAACAGTGATAATTTAACTTTGGGATCACTTGGAAATATGTAAATATAATTAATAATATTCTAAACAAAATCACTAAATTGAAACATTGCAGTAAAAAAAAAATTACATGTCACAAAATACCCAACGCAAACATTATCATTCCTCTGTTTCCAAAATCGATTAGAATCGAGAACAAACTGTGTGTACAACACTATTTGCTTTATTTGACAGAAAAATGAGAATAGCTACTGTACCACGAAGCTGAGCGATAAGTGAAAATATCGATCATTTTAATTTTCATTGCGTGTTTTAACAGACAAGTCCTATATACTACCTTGTAACTAAAAACGGCAATGTATCATGAATTATTCGATACACACTCAGTTGCATAATGTTCATTGTACGACCACAATGAACACAAAATAATTAAATTTGCAATAAAAAACACATAATTTAATAACAAAATGACTTACCGCTGAAAGGAAACGTTTCCATTGTCTCGTCCCACTTTTTTTGTGTAGTTTTTATAGCTCAATACCGCACAATTTGGCATTTTTTAGTTTTTATTTGACGTCTAGCATCAAGAACGTTCGAGCGCGGACTGATTAGAAATGACGCTGAAGGAAGTCAATTTTACTCCCTTTTTACACGCGAAGTACATACACTTGCGTCGTCTAGCCAATATAAGTCTGTGGTCATTTCTGTCTCTACTGTAACTTTGTGTTTAAAAAAAAATAATAATATATTATTGTTTTTGCATGTTGTCTCTTTCGCTTAATATTGTGCACTTGCCTTGTATGTTTGCTTGTGTTAATTTAGTTGAACACTGTAACGATTATAAATAAATAAAAAACTACACGCAAAACTCATTCATGGTGCCAGCGAGTAAGGACTTTACTATTTTTTGCAAATCGTTCTCGTTTGACCCATTTACCACCAAAACCTATTCTGCGCGCACTCGGCTAAACGCTGACTTTTTTAAAAGTGATAGTGCTTATACAGGATAATTTTTTATTCAGTGCGTAAATTTTTACAGGGTGTTCTACCCATGAATATGAACAACATTCACTATGGGACCATCTCTGAAATCACGAAAAAAAAATCAGCAGATTCATACATTTTGGTCGAGTAGGTATTGAACTTTTATAAGAAACAGCTGATTTTTTTTTTGTGATTTCAGAGATGGTCCCATAGTGAAAGTTGTTCATATTCATGGGTAGAACACCCTGTGAAAATTTACGCACTGAATAAAAATTTATCCTGTATACCTTATGTATTCTTTTCTGTCGTGCTTGACATCAGAAAATTGACTTTATGTCTCACATACAATTGTTATCCTTAAATAAATAAAGAAAAAAACCTGTGTAATACAGCACCGTTTCGAAAAAATACCTTAAGCAGTTCACTATTTTATCTCTTTAAAATCATCTACCTATACACTTTACTACTTAGAAACCCATACAAGAAGACATCAGTACATCGGATATTTAAATAATATGTTAATACTATGTTTGTGTTGCCCCCAAAAACTTTGCCGCCCCCGGCGATATTTCTTCATTCTACCCCCAACCCCCTGGGGGTGGAATGGGGGATTCCCCCTACATTTTAATTAAATCTCTCCGCCAAACATGGGTAAGTGGAAGACGTTTTGGTATTTTCTTTGTGAAACAGGTGAAAGTCGGAATTTCGTCCCCTCTCATATACCTTTTGTATTTGCTTGAGACGCTCTGGGTTTTCGCGTGATATTACATTTTAGGCTGGTTTATTTATGTACTAGCTACGCCCCGCGGTTTCACCGGCATAAGTTTCGATCCAGTGGGAATATCGGAATAAAAATTATCCAATATATTAATCCTGGTTTTAAACTATCTGTGTCCCAAATTTCATACAAATCCGTTTAGTAGTTTTTGCGTAAAAGAGTAACAAACATCCATCCATCCATACAAACTTTCACGTTTATAATATTAGTAGGATTATGTAGCGTACATGTTTTTTTACAAAATGGGGTGAGGCAGGGTAAATAAGCTCACTTTTTTATTCCTAACTCATTTCATTCTCCATTCGTTATTTTTAAGCCAACACAAGATGGGGTAGGTACCAATTATAATTTACAAGCTGACACTAAAATAACAAAATCATAACCTAAATTAACTAAAACTATATGCAAACTAAAATATAGCGTCGAAAAATTCACCCGCATCGCTGTCGAATGGTAATAATCTGTCAAAAAAAAAAAATTAAAAAGCGTTTATTCGTGGTGACAGCCTAAATTTTCCAAACAAATTTTTCTTCTGCCAAACTGCAGAGCAGTTTGTTGGCAGATGTAGCTCCCATATACAATTTTATATTTTATGAACAATACATTTACCGTTAAACAATGCTGAATGATCAATGATTATCTTATCTTCGACAACACGGTTAGCGCAGTGGCTGAGCGATCGGACTGCTGCGCTGCGTGTCGCGGGTTCGATTCCTGCACAGAACAAATATTTGTAAGTCCTACGTGTATTTGTTCCGAGTGTGGTGTTTTTCTATCTATAATATGTGTGTATTTACAAAAAAAAAAAATGTATATAAGTAGTTTATCCGCCATCTTGTTACCATAACACAAGCATTAGGTTGCTTAGCTTGGGACTAGATGGCGCTGTGTGAAATGTCCAGGGATATTATTATTATTATTAAAAATATATAGGTACCTTCGTGGAAACAAAACCCTCATTGTTCCCTCAACAAAACACACTATCAATGACCATCTGAATCATTTTATGCTCAACAACGTGAATAACGCAATGAATATTGTTGAACTGTCAAAATCTTATCCATTGTTACTGATAGTATGTTGCGCAACTACCCCGCTATTTAAATATGCACCCAGATGGCAATGCATTACTAGAAAACAATATGTCGCATAAAAGTCGTCATAGGTATATTTTATTATTGCGTTGTTTATAAGCTTGATTTTTTTAGAGCTCCAAGCGACTATAGACCTAAGTTAAGCATAATTTTCGATCCCGTGGGAATATCGGGATAAAAAGTGTGTTAATCCTGGTTATAAACTATTTGTATGCCAATTTCATCCAAATCCTTTCAGTAGTTTTTGTGTGAAAGAGTAACAAACATCCATCCATCTATCCATACAAACTTATATATATCATTTATAATATTATATATATATATAATATATATATATATATATATATATATATATATATATATATAGTAGGCAAGGATCTCAATAGATACCTGTTTATAGTTTATATTAAAGCTATTAGTTTATCTCAGAAAATAACTACATCATTATTTATAATATAGTGGTTTGCTAAGTAATGTTATAATTAACAAATGCTTCCTCTTTCCTAACTGACTTATTGTGCTGTGTCCGACAGGTTCCATTATGATCTAATTATAAGTTTACCATCTAAGAATACATGTGAAATGCAATAAAAGTATTGAGTATTAAGTATTTGATATTATTTTTAATTACATCACTTTACGCGTTCCTGAGAAAAAGGATCGTAACTTAACAGACTGACAACGAAGTGACCCTATAAGGGTTCAGTTTCTTCCTAAAAACAGCGATTTTCTTTATTTTTCTCACCTTATTATAAACAGTCAACTATTGTGTAATGCGCGCTTGCCTCGAAGTAGGTAAGTATTATTCACTCGAAGCTTTAAGACTCCCAGGATATAGCTGCCAGGAAACACATTCTCCCACAGGAAGTCCCACGACATGGATGTATGAAAAAAAGAAATGTCGCTCAAGATAAACCGCCTGTAATGTCCGCACTGCTGGGACACAGGCCTCGTCTCTTCGAGAGGGAGTGGGCCGTAATCCACCACGCGGGCCCAGTGCGGGTGAGATGTCACATGTCTTCGAATTTTTGGTTCTAGGACATGCCGGTTTCCTCGCGATGTTTTCCTTCACCGTTCACTATCGCTCGCCCTCTTATAAATACCGAAGCGTGAAGGTACTCCAGTTATTTGACCGAAATAAGACGTTATGTGTCAAAGGACTAGATTACCGTTATGATTATGACTACATATTACAGTTTCGTAACATTTAGTAGGCACTGTAAAGGTTGTCTGCAAAAGTCGACCTTATTTATTGCAGGCTGGCAATAAAATAACTCTGGATGTATTCGAACAGTCAAGCGAGTTTAAAATGAGCTTTCAAAGGAGATAGTTTTTTTTGTTCGGAGATTAGGCCCACCAAAAATTGTGGCGTCTACTAGTGAAACGCATGTTGATTTGTTCCTTATGATCTCTAGATTACAGTGGTAGTAATAATTATACTTCATCTAACGGGAATAGTGAGAAAAACGATATAGGTATTATTGTATTTTTTTTTTGTAGAAGAGTGAGTGGAAACCCCGTATCACCCCGGTTATATTTCTACTCACATATACTATATTTCCTGATTTTATTTCAAGCGAACGACTTTACGTTCGCTTGAAATACGCAGACGCGCGTTCGCGTTCTTGCGTTCGCAGATACTTCGTGTGCGTTAGTTAGTTTTAGTGTAATTATAATGTTGTATGTATTTATAGTATTTTTACGTTATATTGTATTGTATGTGTTTATATGGGTCTTGATGCCTGAAATAAATGGATAAATAAATAAATAATAAATAATGTTGTATGATTTTAAATCATAACCCTGTTACAGTACCTACCTATTTAGGACAGGGTTGACAAATCTATGACACCAGCCCCAGCAATCTCGACATTCATAGCGATCGCTTTACGACCGAATTCGGTCGCAGTCCTGTCACTCCATACATTTCACCTGTTAATTCGGGACTTTGCGACCGAATTCGGTCGTAAAGTGATCGCTATGAATGTCGAGACTGCTGGGGCTGGAAAGAATATTAGTGACACAGAGTTGACGGTGTCTGAAATGTTCTTTATGGCATGAATAGACAATAGTTTGTTTTTTTCGCGACCACGGCAAAGCAGGATGCAATGGTTGTATCTAAATTTCAAGGGCATATAATATGCCATATGGTAATCTACTGCGTAGATGCAATTTGATTACTTTAATTAAAGTAAGAACAGTTGTATTTGTTAGATCTAAAATGTGTATGAATTACTATGTCTGCGTCAATATATTGTAGGTTTTACTCACTTGAATATTTTGCAATTTTCTGATTAGGACATGTGTTAAAGACACGAAGTCACTGCTGCCACAAAGAATTCTTGAAAGAAATATCTATTTATAAACCTAATTTCCAAGATTCCTAAGCCAGAAGAATTGCCAAACTTAAGTGGCAGTAGGCAGGGCACATTGCTCGCAGAACAGCTGGCGTTGGGGCCGAAAGGTTCTGAAGTAGCGACTGCGTGCCGGAAGATGTAGCGTTGGAAGACCTCCAAGAAGAAGACCGATGTCCTGGTGAAGGCCGCAGGAATCGGCTGAATACAAGAAGTACAGAACCGGTCGAAGTGGCGGTGCTCGGGGGAGGCCTATGTCCAGCAGTGGACGTCTTTCGGCTGAAATGATTATGGACCAAATTTTCACGACACAGCATCCTAAATCCAGTACTACATAGCAATTTCTCTTCTCTAATTTCGTACAATATAATATTTATTGTGTTAGTGTGATCTTAACTGGGAGATTACGTTTATTCCCAATGGAACGCTCAACTATTCAGGTTACGGAGTCTCGTCTTATACTAAAATGTAGAACAGTTAAAAATGTATGTCTTATTTCAGGAAGTTATTCTTTTTCAAAGCCGCATAAAGCCGGATTTACATTAATGTGTTGTGTTGCCTTCTGACGCAGTTTTAACCAATCGAAACTCGTTGTGATTTGACGTAGCCCTGAACAGATACGTTTGATTGGCGTATTCCTCGTCACGACCCAACACAACACAGTAATGTGCCGGTGGCTTTACTCTTGTATTTTTTTAGTTATTTGTTTGACTAGCTGAGTGCCCGCGACTTCGTCTGCGTGGACTTCAGAATTGGGCCCAGTGTTAACATAAATTGACAACAGTTTTGAAGCCATGTCATTTATCGGGATAAAAGAATCCAGGTTAAAATAAAAACTATATAAACTTTATGTGCCAAATTTCATCCTAATCTGTTCAGCCATTTTTGCGTCAATGAGTAAACAAACATCCAAACTTTCACATTTACACGGTTTCATTTTTGATTCGGTATTGCGCGGCCTAATTATTTTTATATTTTCTTTAATGTGCCTATGCTTATAAAAAAAATACCCAACTTATGATTGATTCAAATGGAAGGGCCACCACTTCTCTGGTTGGTGGTTGGCCATATATCAAAACATATCATGTGTGAAAATATTCGATCAATTATCTATATTATCATAGCGGTGCATGAAACTAATAATATATAATAATAATAACTTTATTTGCATCATAAAAGTAGAGACGCCAGCAGGTCAAGCTACCCGAAACTGTCAAATTTTCCCAATCAAACTTGAACCTTAATGCTTTAGCGATAAAGTTGAAAATCTATTAAAGAAATTTGACAGATTGTAGTAGCTTGATGTGCTGGCGACTGTACAACCACATAATTTGGTATTTTTAACATTTGGTAGGAAGACACTACAAACACAAATCCCACACTCAAATACTAACCAATACTGTGATATTATATTTCTCACCTTTCTAATGTCTTATAAATGTTGTTCGTTAAGTACTTACGTCACATGATAATTATTTAGCATTGAAGCACTAATCACTCACCAAAAATTATTTACACTGATATCGTTATTTAGGTTGTAGCATTCGATTCACACTGTCCTCCGTACTAGTCGAAACTGTATTACGGTAGGACAGTCTTCCTCTTACTTAATTAACCGGTTCTAAATACAGATAGTATTCCACTATTATTTCACAGTATAATAATTTAGTATGTGAACAGGTAGGTATCAGAACATTTTGCATTATCTACGAACAGATGTGATCACAATGCAGGTAGCGTGCTGTAACTGTAACTGCCAATTTATCAATCAGAAAATCTATGTGCAGAGGTTCAACTTTGAATGACTTAAACCGAAAACAGACCAATTAGAACCACCTTCCATAACATCCGACATTTCTGCTTACCATCCCACGCAAAAACTTAATTAACTCCCACAAGTACGAACATACCTATTTCCCTATAATTAAATCTCTCAACATGTATACTTTAATAAATTTATAAATTTCGCCTCAGAGAGTGCTTTCTTACAAAGAGGGAGTAATTTGGCACGCACACAAGCACATTTCTGTGTACACACGACGCACAAAGACATGTGCTATGTGTATGAACACACACATAGACACGTGTGCAATTTAAGATGAATAATTATGTGGCAGTACCGCCTTGCTACGTTGAGGAAACGTCGGTAGAGAAGAGGGGATAAGACAGGGAATATTTTTTGGTTTATGATATGTTAAATGATTTTATTTCTGTAAGGAGGTTTGTACAAGAAATGTCAGCACGAACTGACGGGGTCCGCTAGGGCCGATGCCGCCGGGGCTGCGGGTTGTTCGAAAGAGATACCGTGGCCCCTGGCACAGGCAACTGAAGGAACACGGGTGGGTTTTAGTCAGTAAAAGTCTGACACGCCCTTCCGTTCAGCCCAGAGCGGGAGAGGTCATTAGATGATTTCCCACCCAAAAAAAAGGAGGTTTGTACAATAAACACCCGTCAATCATATTTTAAAAACTACATGAGGTGTTTTCTATCTGACTCATTGACCTATAGTAAACAAGTACGCTGAACTTCGATATCAAAATGAAGACATTTTGATTTTCGTCATTTTGGCGCTGACAGCAACTTGAGCGTCCGTGGAACTAATATTTTTGGTAGCGAGTTTTACATAATGCGCATTCTCACAGATTAAAAATGTTCTAGATATCTCGTAGTAAACACAAAATACATAAAAAAAAGTCTTATTCCACGATTTGGACCTAAATCATCAGAGACGTATCAAAACAAAACGACGGTAATTTGCGGCAATGTGTCAATTTCAGTTCCCGAGACGCTCGAGCGGAGCGGAGGCTGCTTTGAATCGGCACAAAAAAGCAATTGTCATTTCGTTTAATATATTTAGTCCAGCGTACTTGTATAATATAGATCAGTGATCTGACTACTCTGGAAAGAAAGGCCGAAACTAACGCAGAGTTCACAGTCTCTTTTAAAGTTCAGACATAATCTTCGTCAGATCATGTGAAGACCGTTTCAGACATCAGTTTATGTAGATTGAAGTCTGAACCGACCTTTGGAGGAATAACCACAGTCCATGTCTCAGAAAGTAAGTTAAACCGTTGGTCCCGGCTGTCATTCGTGGATCTTTGACAGTCGTTACGGGTTGTCAGTAGCCCGAAAGTCTGACAACCAGTCTTACTAAAGGGTATCGTATTACCCAGTAACCGGGTTGTGGAGGTCATATTGGCCATCGCTCCATATAAAATGGCAGATGATGATGATCAAGAAGGCGCTAGTCGTAGTTTTTCAGGTATCACAAATCAGGTTAGTATTCGACGGTTGTATAGTCCATTTATAATAGCATTAGAAAAAAGACGCTCGTAGAAGCAGGAATGCAAAACATTTTATTTCAAAGTTATGATAAAACAATTTTAAGGGAGATGCTTAAATTCTAATTTTCTTGCGTTTTTTGCAATTTGCAGGTCAGTGTAAGGTTGTATCTTAATAAAAATAATATGATGAACCTTAAAAATCATCAATACATCCCTTTAAATTAGAATTGCTCCGAATTCGTCTGATTTCGCGGGCTACTGCAGCGCATCCACCTTAATTAAAATGAAAATTCGGTAGAATTATAGTGAAACGAATAACGTTCAAAGTATTGTTCATCCCTGCTTCTTTTAGGTTTTTAGCATTGACACTGTAATTTTAAATTGGAGTTATATAATATAAATAAAAGCCACATAATTTCATAAGATAAATAGTTAAAATGGTTACAATTAAGTGTGACAGCTGCTGTAAAAATAGATCATAATAAATTCGGCGTCTATCATAATGTAACAATGTTTATTGTATTTTTGTTACAAAGTGTGCATTAAAAATAACCTTTTTTAACTTCTTTCTAATGCAAAAATAAATAAATGGACTATAGTTGCCGCTCGAGTAGCGGTGACGACGACGTGTCGACGGCTGGCGTCGACGCGTTGCGCGACACTTCGCCGCCCGTGTATGCGACAACTGCAGCCTTCGACGCGTGCCAGTCTTGTATATCAACACTAACATATTCACTAAAGTAGCTTGTAAAGTGGTTAAGCGATTGACTGCTGCGCTGCGTGTCGCGGGTTCGATTCCCACACGGAACAAATATTTGTATGACCTACATGTATTTGTTCCGAGTCTGGGTGTTTTTCTATCTATAATATGTATGTATTTACAAAAAAAAAAAAAATGTATATGAGTAGTTTATCAGCCATCTTGTTACCATAACACAAGCATTAGGTTGCTTAGCTTGGGACTAGATGGCGCTGTGTGAAATGTCCAGGGATATTATTATTATTATAACTTGCCGATACGTTGCCAGCCTTGAACACCAAGTAGAAATGCCTCATATTATTATATAATTTTATCGTGGCTACCTTTCAATTGACGGCACGGTTGCGCAGTGGTTAAGCGATTGACTGCTGCGCTGCGTGCCGCGGGTTCGATTCCCACACGGAACAAATATTTGTATGGCCTACAATTAGTTGTTCTGGGTCTGGCTGTTTGTGTATGTGAGTTTAAATGTTTGTAAACGCACCCACAATACAGGAGAAATTCCTAGTGTGGGGCAACGTTTAAAAAAAAAAAAATAATCTGAGGCTCAATATACAACACGACACTTACCTCATTCTATTAGCAATTGTACTGCCTTATTTACCCTCCAATATGATCTTAGTACAGTATTTTATCTCACGAAACAACGCATGTTTTACTTGTGTACAAACTCGCTGTGAATGTGTGCGTAAAAACGAGTAGCGTCAGCACATAACACACACACACTTCCATCTTCGTTATTGTCTCTGGTGTTACCGAGAGCTGCTGAGCTTACACACACATTCACATCGTATCTGTTCCCTTGGTCATCATCATCATCAATTCAGCTGAAAGACGTCCACTGCTGGACATAGACCTCCCCCAAGCACCTCCACTTCGACCGGCAGCCTAATTGCGTAACACGATTAATCTCAATCTGAATCATTTTCAAGTATATTGCTAATCCATTGCTTCACATGTTCGAAAAATGTTTGCTCAACAACGTAAATAACGCAATGGATATTGTTGAACTGTCAAAATGAAAGCCATTGCTACTGGTCCCCTTGGTAAACACAAGTAAGGCGCGCGTCGCTTCGTGAGGTAAAAAATACTAAAACGTTGCTTGGCTACATTAACACTGGTGCCGATTCCCTTGTTCACAAACTAAACTAAATTCAAGTTCAGTGCATCTTTTTCGTCGTATTTCATGAAGAAAGGGACAGAAGATATATATTAGTTTAGTCCTGTCAAACTAGTCAGCGCCTGACGTAAATTGACGTATTTTTATGGGCCATGTTTTTAATCACGTCTAACTTGTCTAAGGAGTATCTTAATTTGACAGCCTTAGAAACTAATCTTCTGCCCTTTTCTTAAAGAAATAGAAAGAAAAGGATGCACTGAACTTAAGTTTAGTTTGTGAACAAGAGAATCGGCGTCACTGCCTTAATAAAATAAAATACCTACTTTTGCACTAAGTAAATAAGCCCATAAATAAAAGTAATATCCACACTACTCCCCAACTTCCTCAAGCTCCGTACCCTAAGAAAACACATACTACACTTATTTATCTACGGCCCCCACTCTTTATGAAAGGAATGATTAATGTCTGCCGGCATTAGGGCTCTAACGAACCCCCTCCCCCTACTTCTAATTATTATTCGCACTTATAAGAGTTTGAAGATAACCCCCCGAGATAATGGTGCCTTTGTTGTTTCGTTAATTTTATTTGAAGATCTTGAGATGGATAGAAGTTTTATGGTGGTAGATGGGGAGTTTATGGGTCTTATATAGCTATCAACTTTGGTAAAATTACGTTATTAACTGGCTTTTTATGTGTACACATAGATATGGAAGAGGTTTTCTGTTACATGTATCTCCATACTTATAAGAAAGTCTCTGCAATTTATTTGTTAAGACCAGAAGGTCAATTCTCGTAATTTAAAACGTTCAAAATCTAGTCGCAGTCTCATCTCAGCGACAAACAAATGTCAAAAACTTGTCAAAATGCAGGGAAATTAGAGGTATTTTTGACAGATTGAGATTGAGATCAGATTGTGAACGTTCTTAAAATTACGAGAATTGGCCCTCTGCTGATTACGAAAAAATAAACTTATAAATTACAAGCTTGCCCCGCGGTTTCACCTTCATAAGTCTAGATCCCGTGGCAATATCGGGATAAAGTATTTTATGCCCTAATCCTAGTCATGGTCTACCCATGTGCAAAATTTCATTCAAATCCGTTCAGCCATTGTTCAGCGACAATTAATGTCAAAAACTTAGGAAAAAGGTAGGGAAATTAGAGGTATTTTTGACAGATTGAGACAGATCAGACTGTGAATGTTCTTAAAATTACAAGAGTTGCCCCTCTGATATACGCGGTTGTTAGTCACCTGCAACTTCAAGGTGTCTTCCAATCTTTAGTCAACCTTAGAGACATACCTATTATAAATCCATATTTTTTTAATATTATGAATTCGAAAGCACATCCGTCTATACCTTTTCGCGCCTAAACCACTGAACGGATTTCGATAAAATTTGGCTAGGAGATAGATGGCATCTTGAGGAAGGACACAGAATACTTTCTGCCCCATTACCACGTTCCCGTAGGATAATTTCCGCCATCTACGCAGGCGAAGCCACTGGCAGAAGCTAGTGTCTTATAAGGCTGTTATTTCACTGGCACCGCCGTACCTTTCAAAACGGAATACAGTAATTACTAGTTGGAAGCAGAATATTAGTTACGATGGTAGATGTGGTACATACTTTCCCGGACGTGACTTTATCACAAAGAGCTCTACGTATATCTATTGCATTTTCTTTTTAGGGTTCCGTAGCCAAATCGCAAAAAACGGAACCCTTATGGATTCGTCATGTCTGTCTATCTGTCCGTCCGTATGTCACAGCCACTTTTTTCCGAAACTATAAGAACTATGCTGTTGAAACTTGGTAAGTACATGTATTCTGTGAACCGCATTAAGATTTTCACACAAAAATAGAAAAAAAAACAATACATTTTGGGGGTTCCCCATACTTAGAACTAAAACTCAAAAATTTTTTTCATCAAACCCATACGTGTGGGTTATCTATGGATAGGTCTTCAAAAATGATATTGAGGTTTCTAATATCATTTTTTTCTAAACTGAATAGTTTGCGCGAGAGGCACTTCCAAAGTGGTAACCGCCCCCTGTAACTTCTAAAATATGAGAATGATAAAACTAAAAAAAATATATGATGTACAATACCATGTAAACTTCCACCGAAAATTGGTTTGAACGAGATCTAGTTAGTAGTTTTTTTTAATCGTAAACAGCAATTTACCTTTCATTCAACCAACTCAACGGAACCCTTCCTGGGCGAGTCCGACTCGCACTTGGCCGTTTCTTTTATTAGGCTTTTCCGTCAAGAATTTCTCAGTAGCAGTCCGGAAGTCTGTGTTTCTGGTTGATGGTAATAGACTCGTCCCGCCATAACATGGGGCTTAAAAACATAACCGGTGAATTGCCGGTACCTACAGCTCGGCGGAATATTGTCGCAGAAGGGTACCTATAATACATCTCTGCCTAGCGCCTATTCCTTCGGAGAAAAGAGGTGTGCTCTTACATATTCTCATCATCATCTGCCTAGCCTTTTCCCAACTATGTTGGGGTCAGCTTCCAGTCTAACCGGATGCAGCTGAATACCATTATTTTACATGGAGCGACTGCCTATCTGACCTCCATAATCCAGTAACTGGGTAATACGATACCCCTTGGTAAGACTGGTTGTCAGACTTTCGGGCTACTGACGACCCGTAACGACTGTCAACAATCCACGAATGACAGCCGGGACCAACGGCTTAACGTGCTTCCGAGGCACGGTGGGGTCTTGGTTTGTGAAAATGGTCACCCATCCACGGACTAACCGCGGCAAGCGTAGCTTAACCTGATCGATCGACCCGTGCGGCGGTAGCCACAAGCCCCTCTGCTGTTACATATTCTATGTGTTGTAATAATCCTATACGAGGAAATGACATAAAAAAAATTATAATCACAAACAAAGAACATTTACCAACTCTCACACAGAAAAACGGTAACTACTTACCCTTTTCATCACATACCTATACAACGTATAAAGCGGACCTTACCATGACGCGCCAAAATCCATTTAGTTCGACATTTTCCTTTCTTAATCCAACCTTTGTATCACAATGGATGTGTGCCGTAGACGTGGCGTGGAGTACGTAGAAAACGTTTTTTGTTAGTGAAAAGGCCTCCTTCGTCGTTAATTACATGTCTGAGAAAATTGGGTACAGGGTGTTCGGTAAATGGGGTCGGTTTTGAAAGGTATTGATGTGAGCTTTTGTGTTGTATGGGGTAAAAAACTCGGCTTTGTCAGGGTATAAATAACTGCGATTTACCCTTCTAGATTTCCTGTTCTAAATAGTTGGACCCACGGTTGCATTGGGGTTAATTTTTTTCATATTTTTTGGTTATACAGTACTGTTTTGTGTTGTATGGGGTAAAAAGCTCGGTTTTGACAGGGTAAAAGTAGCTCCGGTTTACCCGTCTTGATTTTATCTTCTAACTAGCTTTACTCACAATTGCATTGGGATGAAAAGGTAAAAGTTTAAATTTGTTCTGGTTATAGAGTCGTGTGATACCTTCTTTTAAGTAACAGCTTTCCTAAAGGTTAATAACATTAAATTGTCAAATGGTTTATCCGTGCTACTTTAGAAATGAATAGTCACTATTAACAAACTACGGTCAGCTATCAACTAGACAAATTTTGATGTTTTCAACATACACTTTTATTAAAACACACATTTAATATCAACATGGCAGTTTTAATTTATTATTACTTTTTTTTAATTCCATTTCCCCTTCACCATAAATTGGGACAAAAAGAGAGCAAAAAGTATTCAAATTAGTTGCTCAGTAAATAGTTAGGAAAGTAAGTTAAAAACTATGTGTAATCTGTGCGTTGGGTTTTTTTAATTAACGTTGTCCAATTTGTAGGAACTAGGAACAGAGTTGGAATTTTACAACAAATTCAGCTGTAGGAGTTATAACACAAAGGAAAAACCTAGAGTTATGTGAATGTCACAATGCTTTACCGTTTCTGCTGAAAAGGGCGTTGTAAATGCTACTTCAGGCACGCATGATCAGCATATAATATATGTTCCCACTGCTGGGACACAGTCCTCTTCTCATCGAGAAGTAGTGAGTAGTAATCTACCACGCGGTCCCAGTGCGGGTTGGTCGATGTCACATGTCTTCGAATTTTTAGTTCTAAGAAATGCCGGTTTCCTCGCGATGTTTTCCTTCTCAATTTTAAGAGCAGTGCTGAGAACATTTATAAGGGTAAAATTAATTACCCAATTTTACCCCAACTTAATACCCCTTAAAATCTTCTCCAGAATACAACACGCTGTAACTACCCACAAAATTCGTCTAAGAAAACGTAGGCCGGGTTCTGCAGCAATTTATCACGAGTCAAGTTATATTAATGTGGATAAATGGGGCGTTCGCGGGGCTATGGGGCGAAAGGGGGCGAAGCGGGGCGGAGAGAAAGGTGGCGTGGACTGGGGAACGTCTTGGCGATTAGTTTTTTGTTTAGGTATTTACTTGAGTTTTAGGAGGTTTCAGTATTTTAAAGATTAGATAGGTATATATAGTATTTTAAAGATTAGAAACGCTGTTGTGACGATTTGCACTCGTTCCTAACCGATTGGACGGAGAAAGCACAGCACAAGGAAAGGTGGAAGAATATGGGGGAGGCCTTTGCCCAGCAGTGGGACAATAGAGGCTAAAGAAAAAAAAAAGTTGTCAATGTCTTAGGTGATGAGAAATCTAATGATTTGCCCACACTAGTTAACATAGTCTTCAAACAAATTTTGCTGCAGTATTAAGTACTTACTTGTAATTGAATAAAAAAGTAAGTTAAGGTAAGTTTCAACCTGTAATTGTAAGTGTAAGTCCGAGGCTATTGTTACCTATTTAAGATAACTAAACTATAAAGAGAAAAGATTTGATTTTTGTATGTTTGTTTGTACAGACGCCAGCAGGTCAAGCTACCCGAAACTGTCAAATTTTCCCAACCAACTTTGAACCTTAATGCTTTAGCAATAAAGTCGAAAATCTATTAAAGAAATTTGACAGATTGTAGTAGCTGGATGTGCTGGCGTCTGTACACTAAAACGGCTAAAACGGCTGAATGGATCGGGATGAACTTTTGCACATGGGTGCTGCTCTGCTCTGGATTAGGACATAATTATGATACTTTTTATATCGATATTCTTATGTAATTGAGACTTATTCAGATGAAACCGCGGGCGAAGTTTACTATAATACGGCAGCTTTTAGTGTGCCTTTATAAATAAAGAAGTTGCAAAAACGAAGAAGCGTGGCTTTGATAAAGTTTGGAAAAGGCTTCCCTGAAACTAATTGAAATCTATCTAAACGGAATACGGAGAAATTTTCTAAACAAACATTAAGATATTAACTACCAATTTAATATTCACACAACTATTGTAATTTTACTACGCAACGTTTGTTATCGACACTGTATTTTTGGGGGAAGTCAATTCGGGAGAGTACTGACATTAATGTCAACCCCTGGACCTTCTTATTGGTGACCATTCCATCATCCATCTTTACGACTTCTACGTGGACAAAAATACAATGCTCTGTTGACATTAGGCAACTAATTTTTTTAAGCCTTTTTCAGCTGTGGGAAAAAAAGACGTAGTTAACAGTTTTTTTTTAATTTTAATTATTGGTAATACCTATTCATAGTAATACATACAGACGCCAGCACATTAAGCTACTACAATCTGACAAATTTCTTGAATAGATTTTCAACTTTATTGCTAAAGCAATAAGGTTTAAGTTTGATTGGGAAATTTGACAGTTTCGGGTAACTTGACCTGCTGGCGTTATTAATACTGGTATACAAAACTCATGCCTTCGTCCTTACCACCACCACCTACTACGATCCTTACATACTACTTTTGCTTCGTTAAAGCTCATAGATCAGCCAATATATTCTGTAAAAATCTCACCTTGAAAACTTAGGTGAAGTGAGCTGTCATTCCACCAGCCGATCGATTCTGTAAAAACCTCACCGCGATAAGTTAGGTGAAGTGAGCTTAGAGTGAGTTGTCAATAGTGTTAATCCTTAGCATTAGTTGGAATGACAGCTCGCTCCACGCTCATATCACCGAAGTTTTCACGGTGGGATGGTTACAGAATCCCACTGCTGAAGCTAGGGAGTGACACTATTGACAACTCATTTCACTTTTGACAAAGTAGAGAACACATATTTTGACAAAATACAGCAGCTGGTCGTTAAGCCGTTGGTCCCGGCTGTCATTCGTGGATCTTTGACAGTCGTTACGGGTCGTCAGAAGCCCGAAAGTTTGACAACCAGTCTTACCAAGGCGTTTCGTATTACCCAGTAACTGGGTTATGGTGGTCAGATAGGCAGTCGCTCCATGTAAAATACTGGTACTCAGCTGCATCCGGTTAGACTGGAAGCCGACCCCAACATAGTTAGGAAAAGGCTAGGTAGATGATGATGGGATGAGCTGGTCATTATTGGTCATACGCACGCCGGTTGCGATCTCTACGCGCCTGACCTCTATTAAGAACATCAAACTCAAACTATTTATTTCAACTTAACCATTTACAGGCACTTTTGAATTGTCAAGGGTCGGTCAGTCAAAAAGATGAAGCTAGTTGCCCATTCCAAGTCGTAGTAGGTACCTATGGAGAAGAACGGGCAAGAAACTCCATGGACACTCTTTTATATCACAATAATATGGTTACAAAGTACTGGTTACATCATTCATATTAAAAATTATTCATGTGAGAACGATGCAGAACATCATCAGTAAGATGGACCACCGGTATTAATATTGGTTAAAATATAAAATACTTCTAATTGTCCTGAATTTTAATAAGGCAGACGACTCGTGAATCAACTCAGCCTATCGCAGTCCACTGCTGGACATAGGCCTCTCCCAGGCTGCGCCACAACACCCTGTCCTCCGCCTTCCGCATCCAGTCTCTCCCAGTTACCTTCTTAAGGTCGACGACTCCTGTCGAATTGAATACATTTCATTTAATATTTAAAACTCTCTTTGAAACTTCAGATATTTCACATTACAATTGAAACATCTGAGGACAACGTAGTTTTCCAGACATTTTCTTTGAAGAGAAAGACATTTAAATCTCGTTAAATGAATAGAAATCGTTCGAGAAGTTTCTCCTAAAGGAATTGGGGTGCGTAATTGAGCTTGAAGGCGATGACCTAGCAATCCTGTTGGGGATATGTGCCTATATATGGTGACGTACTTAAATGCTTATGTACTTAGAAACTAGTAGAATCGATTACTAGGTTAGTGGACATAGACAGATATAAGCGAGTTAAGTCTTCGTCAAGTCTTTTTTTTTAAACTTCCTCTTCTGACGATCAAGGAAACAAGGTAGCAGGGATATCGATGCGCCTACCTGTTACCATAGATTCAGCACATGATCCTGAATTGTGTCGAAACTATTCTAAACGTTTTTTATTACGACCTCCAGCTTAAGCGTGAATTTGCCATAAGATGCTGGTTATCTATTCTGAAAATTGGGCATTATCCTCATGTCCTAATTAAGGTGTTTAAGTCTCTAAAAGTTTCTTTTTTGTTTTTTTTTTCTAGTGTAATATAGGTATGGCCTTAATGGAAATGAACATTGATTACAAAAGAAAAAAGTTGTAATTTATTTATTTATTGACACACTTACGACTTATTTACTATTACATTACAATTTTGGTTTGTACGGAAATACATAGTTTGCGGTGAACTCGTCACTTATAGGTGTGCACAGCACTTACATAGTTCAGAATAAAAAAATAGATAGGTAAATTACATTATTTATAAATCAATTGAAATTAATAAAAAAATTACATTAAATCAATGAGTAACAGAAATTTTAAATAAAGTAAATTGAACATTGAACTTAATTAACAATAAATAGAAATTTTTTATTAAAAATATTAACAAAAATTAAAACTTACTTTCAAAATAAATAAATAAGAAATGAATTGTGAAGCTAGGGTGAAAAAAGGGTGGAGCAGTGATAACGGCCGCGACACATGAGGTCGTGGGTTCGAACCCAGATAGGCGTTTTACTTAGTTTAAAATATTTCATCACCACTGCACTTCAAACGGTGAAGGAAAACATCGTAAGGAAACCGGCATGTCCTAGAACCAAAACTTCGAAGACTTGTGACATGTATCAACCCGAACTGGACCCGCGTGGTGGACTACAGCCTTTCGAAAAGAGGCGGCCTGTGTCCCAACAGTGGGAACATTGGCTGATTATGCTTATGCTAGGGTGAAAAAACCGAAAATTAAGAAAATTGTAGGTTCATAACTGTAGGTTTATCTTTTCATGAAACATTACAGGCACTTATTATTATTTCCTTTATTTCATCTACGAGTAAGTACTTGTAAATTACATTTTTATAAACAAAAAGATTTAAAAAAATATATAAAAAAATAGTAGCCTACCGGTATCGGGAACAGGGTCAAAACAGGGTCAGGGTTTTAGATAGATTAGATATATTGTATGTTGTTGTTGTGTATTGTTGTTATTGTTGTTGTTATTTGTGATTCGTTTCTATTATGACATTATTATGTAATTTGTGATGTATTTCGATTATGGTATTTTTGTTATGCTTATTAGTAATTCATGAAAATGTCAATATTTTATTAATCTATTTCTATGGACTTCAACGTCTGCAAATAAATGATTATTATTATTATTATTATTCTAAGCCATGCGTTGTCCCAATGCAGAGCAAATGCCTTCCCTCCAAGCACTTATGAAATAAGAAATTATTCACATATTCTTCGTAGGGTGGCCGGTGTCAGCTAAATGAGAGTTTCCGAAAATCGAGTTGAATGACGTGCAATAGGAGATGCCTATATCCAGTAGTGATAATAATAAATATTTATTCAAAAGTAAAAATTGGTGAAATTCAGTATAAATCTTAGAAATAATATACTAGGATAAACCTGTATCACAGGCGGCATGAGTTCTTAAAAATGCTATTAGGACAACACAGGGGCAATTCTCGTAATTTTAAGAACGTTCACATTGCAGTCTGATCTCAGTCTCAATCTGTCTAAAATACCTCTAATTTCCCTACATATTTGACAAGTTTTTGACATTTATTGTCGCTGAGATGAGATTGCGACTAGATTTTGAACGTTTTAATTACAGAAATTGGCCTTCTGATTTCATAACAATATTTAACATAAGTTTTGAGAATAGTGACATAGTTAGTTAAATTATTATTTTATAGTAGTAGGTTGTATGTTATGGTAATAGCTGTAGGTTGATGATTATGTAATAAGAAAAATCGTATTTCTTGTTAGTCTGTTGTGGAATTTAGTTGACGATTGTTTATCGTTATTGAGTTGCAAAACTCTATTGTTACAATTTCATTTGACAATTTGAGAAGGTAGAGGCTAATAATTTTGTTTTTATTATAAACGCAACAGCATTTATACAGCCTATTTTTGCTGTGAGATTTTTACAAAACATATCAGTTGGTCGTTAAGCTTTTGGTCCCGGCTGTCATTCGTGGATCTTCGACAGTCGTCACGGGTCATCAGAAGCCCGAAAGTCTGACAACCAGTCTTACCCAGGGGTTTCCTATTACCCAGTAACTGAGTTGTGGAGGTGAGATAGGCAGTCGCTCCATTTAAAATACTGGTATTTAGCTACATCTGGTTAGACTGGAAGCCGACCCCAACATAGTTGGGCAGATGATGATGATATACAGCCTATGTAATACCTTGGACAATATAATTTCAATAACAGAACTACGTGGCAATTGCATAACACACTAACAGTTGCAATAGCTTTAATTTTGACAGTTCAACAACATTCATTGCGTTATTTATATTACTGAGCAAACATTTCTTGGAAAATAATATGAAGCAATGGAATAGAATATCCTTTAAAATGATCCAGTCTGTGGTTGATAGTGTGTTACGCAATTAGATAAACTTAAATCGTTGTCTTATAAAATAACACAAAATTAATTACCCATTTTTATTAATAACGGAAACTCCGTAATGAACCCATTACATTGTTGATCTAAGTTTTACTCCTACATCCTTGATAACAATACCGTCATAAATATTAACGCTGTCAATACGCGTATATAGTGGGAACTTATCTGCTAGATATTATATAAACGCCTCAGGGTGGCGAGGCGAGGAATTTTGTGGATAGTGCAGATTAGGTAGGAGATGATGTCACGCTTTCTTGGGAAGAAAACGCTGCGTTTTGTAGGTGATCAGAAGGTGGTGGTTGATGTAGGGGTTTTTCAAAAGACTAAATATTTTGTAATCTTTAAAAAAAAAATAGACTACATCTTCATAAAAATATATTCTCATTTAGGGAAGAACAATCGTTAAATGTCTATTATAGATTTTTAATAGGTTTTATTTTCGTAATCTCTTAACTATTTACACTATTTACTAAATTAAAAGACTAACTAAGTATATAAATAAATACAAAAACAAAAGGATATTTAGGCGTCGAAATATTCGTCCGCATCGCTGTCATCTGAATACGTGCCCAGAAGACTGGCAGAATTGCCACGTTGAACGGCAATGCTAATTCTTTGGCCAAAGAACGACCCAGCCCTCTGATTGTAGATATTGTAGATGAATAATTTAAATAAATGAAATTGATTCTAATCTGATTTGGTTTTGTAGTTATAGCTATAAGTCCATTTACAATAGCATTAGAAAGAAGTTAAAAAAGGTTATTTTTAATGCACACTTTGTAACAAAAATACAATAAACATTGTTACATTATGATAGACGCCGAATTTATTATGATCTATTTTTACAGCAGCTGTCACACTTAATTGTAACCATTTTAACTATTTATCTTATGAAATTATGTGGCTTTAATTTATTTATATTATATAACTCCAATTTAAAATTACAGTGTCAATGCTAAAAACCTAAAAGAAGCAGGGATGATCAATACTTGGAACGTTATTCGTTTCACTATAATTCTACCGAATTTTATTTTAATTAAGGTGGATGCGCTGCAGTAGCCCGCGAAATCAGACGTATTCGGAGCAATTCTAATTTAAAGGGATGTATTGATAATTTTTAAGGTTAAAATTGTATTATTGCCTACATATTTCTTATTGTTGCGCATCATATTATTTTTATTAAGATATAACCTTACACTGACCTGCAAATTGCAAAAAACGCAAGAAAATTAGAATTTAAGCATCTCCCTTAAAATTGTTTTATCATAACTTTGAAATAAAATGTTTTGCATTCCTGCTTCTACGAGCCTCTTTTTTCTAATGCTATTATAAATGGAGTATAGTCTTATAGTAACTTATTTATTTGTTTAAAATGATTTGTTAATTTTGGTAATGCTCGTCTAGTGGCAACCTCTGATCTTTTAATATATCCTATCTGTGGAGAATACAGTCGACTGCAACATTACTTCCTAAACTTTGTTAACCTTATGTATTATATATGTTGTAGTTGTTTATTATCCCTTAAGAAATAAAATAAAATAATAGCTTACAGAATCAGTGTCGTAAAAAAAAGTACAGAATGTAGATTTGGCATTACTAATTAATTTCAAGTAATTGGCAGTGTAGTCTTCATTTTCTTTCTAATATCACGAGAAGTTGGATTGAGCGGCCATCGTTAGCTTTGCTGTCACGATTGCCTGAAAAAAGCAAGAAATTATAATTGTATTGAATTTTCCCCATTCCTATTAAAACTGCAGGTACACAGGATGTAAAAAAAAATATCTGAATTGAGAACCTCCTCCTTTTTTTGAAGTAGGTTATAAAAAAAAACCGTTAACTACACATTCTGTACACCAAACTAAGTAACTTTATGTAAAAGTAATTTCTGGGAAACCTTCCATTTTTGATGTGAAAAATCGCTGTTTACTGTAGTAGTGCGCAACGTAATGTACGCAAAATAATGCGCTCATGTGAGAAAATAATTGCGCAAATGTTTATCAACAGCGCCCCCTGTCAATATCATTCGAGGGCCAAAAGCTCCTTGTGTTTAAGAAATTGTGATAAGTTTTCTTCGTAATTATTTGACGTTCAAAATCGCAGCGTCTCTAATACAAGTGTACAACCCCCTTAGAGTTCGCTGTAATGAGCCCTGGCACAACTTTCTGCAGAGCCGCGAAAGTAGCACGGAAAACTTTAACAGCGTCTTCGTTATGTACCGCAGTGGAATGGAGTTGATACTTTTGATTAATTTATGGTAGGTAATTAAGTGTCAGAATATTTATAGAGGAAACAAAAGTTTTTAAGAGTAAGATAGTCCACCACACTCGGCACTTTTCAAAGTGTCAGTTCATTGCAGCCTTTGTGAATAGCTGCTTTTACTATAAAATTTTCGTGTCGGTACGACAGAAGATAATGAAAGAGGTAGTTGGGTACCCAAGTAGTCCTAAACCGATGGTGTAGACGGGTAAATGACAAATGCTAAATGATTTTATTTCTGTAAGTGGTTTTGTACAACCACTTTGACTCTTCAATCATATTTTGAAAACTAGATGAGGTCAGCGTTTCCTGTCTGACTACTCTAAGAAGAACACGCCGAAAGAAATCCAAAACACACAGTCTCTTTGTCCAGGTTCCAGACAAGAGCAGACATATCTTGGTTAAATCATGTAGATTGCTGTCTGAACGGTGTACTTATATCTAACGCTCATGCCCATTTTTATCATAGAAAAACAGGCTTAGAACTGAAAACCAGCGAATAAATAACTGTTTGTGTCTTTAAACGAATGTCCAAAATATTGTTGCAAAAAAATATGATTTTTGGTACATTCAAACAACCAGCTACAAGGGGGTTAATTGTAGATCTATTTTGTAATAGTTAAAATATTTTCGGGACGTTACATTCAATCAAAAGCTGCTATATTTTAAATGTAATGCTTAACACACTTTTTATAAAAATATTATTTTTGGCATTTTTAATCTCAAATAGCAGCTAGCAGGTTATCTGTAATAGTAAAAAATGCTCATGATGTTATTTCCTATAAGAAAACAGTACTTCTTTTTCTGGCACTTTAATTTTTGGGTATAAAATGTTTGACACTTGAAAACTTAGCTAAATTGGCCAAGCCGTTCTGAAGTGATGCACTGACTAACGAATAGCATTCCATTTTTATTATATAAAATAGTTAATATTGTAACAAACTACCCTTTTGATTTTCTCAAAATACTTTTTTTGCTTCACATTTTTATCTAACAACAATTTTCCCACAGTTTACTCACATTGAATTACCAACAGTCACCGAAACCGGATTTGACCTTAACACGATAATCTTACGAAATTAGCACACTGGGTTACCCCAACCCTCTAAGACTAACCCTTTCCCACGCGCTGACCACTGTCCGGTAGCGTCTTGGGGTCAAAACGACCCTTCTATTGTTATAATAAAAACCTGTTTCTTACAAGCAAATAACTGATATTTCTAGAAAAACTTGTTTATGTTCTCACACTGGTCGTGAGTTTGTCTTTTATGATAATTCAGTTTGTAATTGTGAGTTTTTGGTGAAGGGTCGAACTGACCAGGAGGCTAAAACTTGTTATCATTGAATGTCTGTTACTAGTTGGGTTGTTGTAATATTTTTGTACTTTTATAATTTGAATATAATTTGTCAGTATTTGATGGTTAAAATGATAATTCAGTTTAATTTGCAGTTCTCTTACAGGGTTTATGTATTGATACTGTGCCACAAAATTGTAATAATATAAGGACCCTGTTCCCGATACCGGTGCGCTACTATTTTTATATTTTTAAATGTTTTTTTTTTTTGTCTTTTCGTTTATAAATGTAATTTGTAAGTATTTAATGGAAATAAAAGAAATAATAATAAACATTTATATCATAATCACTTCCATATTTGTTAGTAACAATGTAGACTTATAAACTAGTTTTATTAATATTTATTCTAAGCTGCGTGAGGCACGCCGATCCTGGGAAATTTCTACTTGACTGCTGCATGATGGCCGAAAAACTATCAACGTCCGCATTAGTAAACATGCCGGACGCGCTATAAAAACGCGGCAGACCCACCAACACTCGGAACGTGTTGTTATATAATGCTTGCCATGAGAGCAAATAATTTATTGTTAATGGCACACGTACTTTTGTGAAATCAAACTGATGAGAAGATGCCGCTGATGATTGATTGACTGATGGTTGAATGCTGCCGCTGCGTTTACTTCTGCAATAGAAAAAGTTATCTTACTAATATTATAAATGTGAAAGTTTGTATGGATGGATGTTTGTTACTCTTTCACGCAAAAACTACTGAACGGATTTGGATGAAATTTGGCACACAGATGGTTTATAACTAGGATTAATATATATAATACTTTCTATCCCGATCTTCCCACGGAATCGAAACTTATGCGGGTGAAACCGCGGAGCGCAGCTAGTTGTAAATAAATTAACTAGTTATTATTTTCTATAATATGCTTAAGTTTCTGCCGCGTTCGATAAAATGAGTACTTACATCTATCACCAAGCTAACCGGACGTACAACCAATTCAGCCTTACACGAACTTGCGTATTTATAGAGTTCAATTGTATGGAGTATCCACGATCACTCGATTTTCACAGCTTTCTCTGCAGGCATCATCAACGGCAGGGTCTAACGTTGCGTTGTCCCTGTAACTATGCGTTGAATCCTGATACCATATTATACCGCTTCATTCTACACTCCTTATGAATGTGAAATATCTGTAAAAAATACAACAAATTTATTTAAAACCAACTATTACGTAACACCAAGTATCAAAACTCCACATTCCACCTACGGCACGCCTGAGATAAATTTTGGAGCGTCAGTGAAATTTTAATAACTAATTTTCTTGTAGGACTCGCTCGCGATCCCGATCCCGCTTGCAACGGAAAATATACGGAGAATAAACATACGTATATATGTAGGTATATAGACATACGAGTATCATTCATATGAATTTGATCACTATTTTGATGTAGTAAAGAGTCAAGTGTGGGTGAATTTGATTGTGTTTTGTGTTCTTGATGAATATGTTTTTTACCTTTATTTTTTTCGGTGTCTTTTCCGTGGTGTCATTTGAAAGTCAGCGATGACTGTCCGGGATGTGCAGGAAGCTGGACGCAGAAGATGAAGAAGTCTATGTAAATTGATAGACTTTGTTGGACTGAACAAGAAGAATTGTTTATTTATTAGGTATAATAAAAGTAAAATGAAAACCATCGAACGAGGAGGAAGATATCGGAAAAATCACCAGAATGAGCTAGGATTTTTGCCTCAAGTCTGTTTGTCAAGTTTTAAAGAAAATTTGTAGAACATAGCAAGATACATAACAGAGGACACAGATTAGTAACGAATTTATTGTAACTCGTAGGTACCAACTTATTACTGTTTAATAATGTTCTTATTTTTTTCTCTACCTGAAGGTTTTTTACCCATCACGTACCTATTGTAATTAATCGCGAACTTTTATAAAAGGAAATAAAGACACCATTTTTCTTCTTTGGAAACCAGACACATCGGATAAACATCTCGTCTACACCGGTCTAGTCTCTAAGTTCGTCAACGAAGATTCGAGCCCATTCGAAAGTATTTGATCGGTCAAAACAAGTAACAAATTCAATATATCAAACGGGCAAAACACATCGCGAGTAAATCTCAAACTCTCAAATCATGTTGTCAATCATGCTTAGTTCGGGCTCCGAACTAGTGGTATGTCCGTAGGTGATACGGAGTAGAGAAATGCCCGTCACTTAAGCTATGGATTTCGTGCTTAAGGAGCAGACCCCCAGATGTCAAGCGATGATCCGATCAAGTATTTGATAAGGGAACCTACATAAAAAATCCCAAAAATAAATTTCCTAGTTTTCAAATAATTACTAAAACACAGGAAAGTGAAATAATCAACTACAATTAATTATAAATCAATTAAAAACTTACACTTGTGTGAATACGAATTTAAAGCTGCTAAAGATAGAAGGACCAATACAACTTGATCCTTGGCTCCCTTTAAAATGTATAGAAAATTGGTCCTTTTAGCCCTGGGATAGTAGTGAAGGCTGAAGGCTCAGAGCATAGTGGGTGTTTCACAAATTGCCTTAGGGGTGGGATAGGGGTGTAAGGGTGGAAAAGCGTGAAAATTACACAAGAAAATTTCTCCATTCAGCATCTTTGTGTTTTCCTTCAAGATGGCGAACGGCGCGGGTTGGTTCGTGGAGGAGAGTGGTGTACATGTGTTTGTGTTTAGAAGCGATTTTTATTTAAAAAGGTCTGGCTTCATTTAGGATTTTTGTGCACTTACTTTTAGTGGTTTATAGCAATACTGTTAGGCCCTTTGTACACGGCACGACTTCTTTACGGTACGGCGTATACACCACGCCGTAGAAAAAACGCGTCCGTCAACAAGCTTCCATAGTGATCCATACAACACTGACGACCGTGCCTACACACGGCGAATTAACCGTAGATTTTCACGGCAAGAAAAACTTGTAGTCCAAAGGGCCTTACGTTACCATTAAAATCGTAGTGTCAGTTATTTCGCAATAAGCCTGTAATGGTCCCACTGCTGTGAGACAGGCCTCCTCTCGGTCAATGGGCCGTAATCCACCACGCAGGCCCAGTGCGGGTTCGTAGATGTCACATGTCTTCGAATTTTTGGTTCTAAGATATGCCCGTTTCCTCATGCTGTTTTCTTTAACCGTTTTTAGTGTGAGAACTTTGTGCAAATTATTTCAACAGCTTCTTAGCTAGCTTAGCTTAACCTGATCGATCGAACCGTGCGGCTGTTATTACTTAGCCACAAGCCTATCTCATGTATCATGCTGATGATGAATGTAACTGACAATAACACTCAAAAGAGTAGTTCTCACATTTTCCGCCTAGGCTGTCCGTCTACTTGCTAAACCTACATAAAATACACAATCAGCCTATATTGTTCCAACTGCTGGGACACAGGCCTCCACTCTTCGAGAGGGAATGGGCTATAATCTACCACACGGGTCTAGTGCGGGTTGGTAGATGTCGTCGAATTTTTTGGTTCTACAACACCTCACGATGTTTTCCTTTATTGTTTTGAGAGCAGTGGTGATGAAATAATTTACACAAAGTAAAGCGCCTGTCTAAGTTCGAACCTACTACCTACAACTCGTAAGTCACGACCATCACCACTGGACCACCACTGCTCTCGGCTTGCTAAACCTAAAAAGCACAACTCCTTTGTTACCAATTAAAACTAAAGTCTACAAATTTCAGTAACGCCGCTCTCCTCGGCGCTCATAACAGGAAGTCGGCACAATGGATGTAGTCGGCTTCTTTGATCATCGCGTTAATTAATGTTTCTTGTGTATTATATTATGTACTTGTATATCTACTTTCAGGGAATCATTGTTTTATCATTATTGTGGGTTGTTGTTCTTCTTTGATCAGCGTTCTACCCACTGCTGAGTTTAGCCCTCCAATTATTTTTTTTTATTTTTAATGCTGGCAAAGTCTTACTGCTGAATATAATGTGCCGAATCTAAGTTAAAATGGACAATAGCGCCGATTCCCTTGTTCACAAACTAAACAAAATTTAACTTCAGTGCATCTTTTTTTACTATTTCATTAAAAGAAGGACAGAAGATAAATATTAATTTAGTCCTGTCAAATTTAGATGCTCCATAGCAAGTTTAGACGTGATTAAAAACATGGCTGGTAAAAATACGTGAATTTACGTCAGACGTCAGACTAATTTGACAGGACTAAACTTATATTTATCTTCTGTGCTTTTTCTCACACTTGACTGCATTGTGAAGTCACTGTAGAAAATAAAACTATTGTGTCCATAGACACGTTTATTTAAAACAGAAGGCCAATTCCCGTAAATAAATACGTTCAAAATCTAGTCGCTGTCAATGTCAGAAACTTTTCAAAAATGTAAGGAAATTAGAGGTTTTTTTGGCAAATTGAGACTGTGTTCAGAATGTGAACGTTCTTATAACTACGGCAATTGCCCTTTTGGTAATTTTACTGTTTAAACCAGTTTTACAAATATTGAACACGTGACACACACGAAACACGAAAAGCAACAAAATAACAAGAAAATCAAGTTTTCAATTACTAAAATAGAAATCAAAAGGGATTTATTAAAAAAAAACCGGTTCTCTTTTCAAAATGCTATCAATTTATCGGTCCGAACCAGTCAACCCTTTACTTTCGATGACAAAACGTTGAAAACTAGTAACTATGCCATTCGGTCAACTGGACCCGTTACGTAACTAGTTTTAAGTGCTTTCAAAAGAACTGGTTTCGGTATCGGTATTATTGGATTTTAGTGTTGGACCAGGTGTCTTTTTTACGAATACAAAGAAATTCTGCTAGTACGATGATAATAAGTGCCTGTATACCTAGAATAAGTAAGAATAAAATTTTAATTTTTGACAATTTTGCCGTACTAGAACTGTCAGATATCAATTTTACTACGGATAAAAGATATCAGAGGGGTAATTCTCGTAATTTTAAGAACGTTCACAGTCTGATCGCAGTCTCAATCTGTCAAAAATACCTATAATTTCCCTACATTTTAACAAGTGTTTGACATTTGTTTTTCGCCGAGATGAGACTGAACATTTTAAAACGTTGAACTTGAACGTGTTAAATTACAAGAATGAGCCTTCTGATTTTGGTGAAATCAGCCCTTTTTTTTTTTTTTTGGGGATGGGAAATCATCAAATGACTCCTCCCGCTCTGGGTGGAGCAGGAGGGAGTGTCAGACTCTTACTGACTAAAACCCACCCGTGTTCCTTCCTTAGCCCTTTATGTTCCAGGGCAGCGGTAACCCTTTCGGATGATCCCGCTACGTGAAATCAGCCCTTAGATTAGAAATCTTTGGATAACTCTACGCCTTTTTCCACAAAAAATCTTAAATATTTTGTTACCTATCTTAAAATTGTGTCAGAAACAGGAAATAGTCTTTTCCCTTGACACTAGTCCGGTAAGATAAGGAAATTATTAGATCTAAGGTCTTGAATATAAGAAGTGATGAAATTGATTACATGTTTTCTATCACTTTCCAATACTCACACATCACAAACTCGAATCTGTCTCACCGTGATAACTTCGGTGAAGAGAGCTTGAAGCGAGCTGTCATTCAACCTGATGCTAGGGACCACGGTGAGATTTTAACAAAATATATCGGATGTTACAGATAAATAGCCATATTAGTCTTATGCCGATAATAATAATAATAATATTTCACACAGCACCATCTAGTCCCAAGCTAAGCAACCTAATGCTTGTGTTATGGTAACAAGATGGCTGATAAACTACCTATATACATTTTTTTTGTAAATACATACATATTATATATAGAAAAACACCCAGACTCGGAACAAATACATGTAGCACTTACAAATATTTGTTCTGTGCGGGAATCGAACCCGCGACACGCAGCGCAGCAGTCGATCGCACAGCCACTGCGCCAACCGTGCTGCCGATGATCGTTAGGGTAGATGCGTTCTTGAATGGAGACCGCGAATCGGCAAACGTTAGATAGAACGCCCTCAGACTAGGTTGAGCAACGACATTCGCAGGTAGCAGCTGGATAAGAGTTCTGTTGCTGAGCATCGAGATGAATGACGTGCAATTGGAGATGCCTATGATGATATGAGGATATATCGTCAGCCTATAATGTTCCCACTGCTGGGACACAGGCCTCACCTCTGTGTGAGGGAGAGGGCCGTAATCCACCACGCGGGCCCAGTGCGGGTTGGATATGAGGATGAATGAGATAAATAGAACCAAGTTTCTTTCACAATTCGATAATAATAGACGCAATAAAGAAACAAAATCCAATACCTATATCCATTCAACCCTAAAAAACTATCTGACATACACTATCGAACCGCTATCATTCCGAACAAAATCAGCGATACAAAAGCCCGGGGTGGCAAGTTACCCCACAAAGGCTGGGCAAATAAGCCATTAAAAGCGTTGCGACGGTACTGGGCTATAAAATCTCTGCTTCTTGCCCCCTTCCGCACCCTTGGGGTGGGGCAGTACCCCCTCCCCTTCGCGATAAACTGCTTTTATGCCGTTCCGTAGTATAATTAAAATGGTATGACATTTTCTGGAGTTAGATAAAATATCTAAGACGCAGTTGTAGGGTTGGTTGTGGAGCCGTTTGTTATTTTGTTTGTCTTTGTTTGTGTTTTAAGGGGGTTACAAAATATATCTAATATAGTTATGGATATTTTTGGAATGATGTGAGAATGGTGATGACTTGAGTCTGTAAATATACTTTTTATGTCAAGACTCGTTAGTTAAAGTAATCGTGTTAATCTCATCTACACCTATCTAAAAATCACTATCCATTCCAAGGTTGACTGGAAGAGATCGCAGAAAGCGATAAGGCATAATATATTGTATATTTTGTAGTGTTTGATGTAATTTTATTGTTATGATTAAAAGAGTGTCCATGGAGTTTCTTGCCCGTTCTTCTCCATAGGTACCTACGCTTTGGAATGGGCAACTAACTTCATTTTTCTGACTGACCGACCCCTTGACAATTCAAAAGTGCCCGTAATTGTTTTAATTGGAATAAATACTTTGAATTTGAGTTATGTATTTTTGTAGTCTACAATAAAGTATATATAAGTAAATAAAAATACAACTAATGTATTTCATAGAAGCCTTCCCAAGTTCTTCTCCTGAAACGTAATTGCGTAACATACTATCAGCAGCAACGGGTTTCATTTTGACAATTCAACAACATTCATTGCGTTATGTACGTTGTTGAGTAGATAGGTTTTTCGAATATATGAAGCAATGGATTAGCAATATCCTTCAAAATGATTCTGATTGAGATTGATAGTGTTTTATGAAATTAGGGCGCTGATGCTGATGCGCTAGGGCCGATGCCGCCAGGGCCGCGGGTTGTTCGAAAGAGATATCGTGGCCCCTGGCACAGGCAAATTTGATTTAAATGTTCAGTATTTTTGTATTTATGTGTGTGTGTGTGTGTGTGTAATTTTATGTTTTAATTTATTGTGATGTGTAATGTAATGGACCTTATCTGAAAAATAAATAAATAATTATTATTATTGCACTTTTCTATAAAAAAGTTGATTTTTTACCGCGAAGATATTATTTTACCGCGTAAGTATTAACAGTTTTCTATAAAATAGCAGATTTGATTAGAGAACTGACGAAAAATTTCAAAGCTTGGCTCTAGAACCATGTACTGAATCTATGGTAGCAGGATGCGCTTCTTAAAAGGTTATGAGTCGATGTCCATGCCATCACGACATCATGATTATTTGACGGCACGGTTAGCGCAGTGGTTAAGCGATTGACTGCTGCGCTGCGTGTCGCGGGTTCGATTCCCGCACGGAACAAATATTTGTATGACCTACATCTATTTGTTCCGAGTCTGGGTGTTTTTCTATCTATAATATGTACGTATTTACAAAAAAAAAATGTATATAAGTAGTTTATCAGCCATCTTGTTACCATAACACAAGCATTAGGTTGCTTAGCTTGGGACTAGATGGCGCTGTGTGAAATGTCCAGGGATATTATTAATATTATTATTATCCTGTATGTATAGGTCAGTTGTCAGTAATTTTATCAATCTTCATGTTACAACAGGAAAATAATCCTCATATATTATGTTCCATCACCGTTTCAAAACGGTGAAGGAAAACGTCGTACGGTAACCGTCCTAGATCCAAAAATTCATCTATCAACCCGCACCGGGCCCGCGTGGTGGATTACGGCCCACTCTCTCTCACAGAGAGGAGGCCTGTGTCCCAGCCGTGGGAACAATAGGCTATGCTTACTGAAATACCGCTCTGCTCATCCGTATTATAAATACAAGCATTTACGCCTATTACATATTCACAGAAAAAAATCATAACTTCTCATCATGTTGCAACGAGCGAGAACAAAAATAAAAAAGTTATATCAAAACCTCGTAACGCTACGAAATCCTCAACAGCTACGCCGTAGCCCGTAGCTCATTCGTAGTATTTACGTAGCGCTTTCGTAGTATTTACGTAGCTGAATATAAAATTATACTTTTCAAACTTTATTTCCATTTTTAGATGGGAATGTTTGAGAGTTGAGAATTACATGAGCTTTCGCGGGTTAAGTCGTATGGATATTAAATACTGTTCATAAATTGATCATGCGTTAGAAATAGTAGGTATAGAAAAACGTCCATTGGTTCAATAAAAAAAAAACGGGTTGCACTCCGGGAGTGCCGGCAGAAGTGAAAACTTGAATATTGATATTTTAGAACGAGTCTTACGAATTTTCGATCAGGTCACGTGTCCTGACGCGAGCTCCGTCTTACGAATTTTCGATCAGGCCACGTGTCCTGACACGAGTTTAACATTTTTTACCCATCTCAAAAAAAAGTGCACAACGCCGCTAAAGAAGTTTTCACTTCAAAAAATGCCTACATGAATTGTATTAGTACAAGAATTAAAACATTTTTCTATCAGTGGTATTTTTAAGATTATGTGAACACTACACATAATATATGTATATTGTATCTTCAGATCCCTAATGGCTTAAAACACTATCAATCTCAATCTGAATCATTTTGAAGGATATTGCTAATCCATTGCTTCATATGTTCGAAAATGTTGTCTGCTCAACAACGTAAATAACGCAATGAATGTTGTTGAACTGTCAAAATTACTGCCATTGCTACTAATAGTGTTTTACGCAGTTACCCCGCTGTTCACGGTAAAAGAAACATAGAATTTTATATTTTTTACCTATCCCATCTCGATCCTTCAACTTCCTTCCATGATGCACAAGTTTAAAAAAAAACTGCTTTCCGGAGTCATCAAACTTTTTTGGTCTCCATCTTGATATCTTCGTCATGACCTGTAATAGAATTTTTTAAATGAATTAGCGGAACTATTATTAATGACTAACCTATTTTTTATTATTTAAACATGTTATTTGATATTATAGATTCATGAATCCTACTAATATAACGGAGGGAACTATGAACAAACATTATTAATTTCCAAGTAGAGCACCTCTGCCAACCGTTCCGGGAATATAGTCGTGATGTTATGTTTAGTCAACATGCTAATGTTTTTTATATATTTTTTATATTGACAATACCAGTTTCAGTTGTTTTTTAGTGCTTTGTGAGTTGAGTAATTCAGACATAGAATTTTATATTGTCAGAAAATTTTCAAAAAACTTTTCGTAATAATTTGGATTTGATTTTTTCTTAACTGTTTTTTTTTTGTACTTAGAAAACGCTTTTTTTTCTTAACAGCTGTTTTTATTAAATTTATTTGTTCTTATCATTCTGTACTCCTAAACATGTTTAATCTACAGGCCACAGAACCGATACCAGTCCATTCGATACTGTGACTCCTACACTAATAATTCGAATTCCGATTCAAATTGCATTCGTATTGAAGCAGTGGCGGTAGTGTGTGTAATATATAGTTTATTACTGTTTGAAATTTTTAGCAGGATTCAAATGAAAAAAAAATACATAAAATTATAACACTTTATGAAGAAAGACATACAACGCAATAATCTATAGGTATTATTTTCATTTTAATAGTTTGCCAGTTAAGTTAGGTTTCCGTTTACTATTTGTGTACAATTCATTTAAATTCTGAATAAAAGTGGGTATTTTTAAGTATCGTCTAAAAATAATGAGGATTCATCATTTTTATCATATTGAATTTGGTTCGTTAAAAACTAAATAGGCATCACTATCGGAAAAACTTTGAAAAGAAGTAGACGAGATTTTTCGTCGTCGAAAAATATCTCCTATCTGTTTTCAAAGTTTTTATTCGTATTTTTTAAATGTCTAACTTTTAATCTATCTGTTTTGTTTTTCTCAATAAACAATATAAGCAGAAAAGTTTTTGAGTATAAAAAAATGTCTTGGAAACCGCACCACAGTTCCCAAGATCGCCATAACAGAAAGTTCCTTAGTAATTCATAATCTTCAAACATTAAAACGGTAGAGAACAACCACAAAATATAAAGACCCACAATAGACGCGACTAATCTCCTAAAATCAATACCTTTTTACCTCTAACCCCCGAAAATTTTCCAAACTACCCCCTTCACCCCCTTTTCAATTTAAACGACAAAGTATTATTTAATTTTCGCCGTCTTTTCACCATTGTAAGGCACTGAGTGAGAGAGAGGGAGAAGCTCCTGTTCTTTGCTAAGACATTGTCTATCTCTCTCTTGCTTTCGTGTTAGACTGGGTGTGAGGGAGACGGGTATACGCAAGACGATCGCTCTCCGTTTTCTTAATGACGTCATATAGATTTATAGATGTGTTTAGGGGGTGTTTCTCCGCCCAGCGGGGGCGAAAGTTTTTACAGCCTGGCTTATAGTGGGGTTTTTATACTATGTTTTTTTTTATAGAGGTTTGTTTTTTTGCTGAATATTTTATGAGAGTTATCTTGTTGGAACAGATGAGCTTGTAGTTTATTTTTCGTAAAAAGTTGATGGGTTCAACGTGAAATTAATGTTGTAGTTTTAAGTGTCTAAAATATGAGGCACTTTATTGCTTTTAAGTTTACTGTTGTTTTAATATGAACTAGCTTCATTTAATTTTATTACGTAGGCAGGTGATTAAAAATTCTTATGTAATTTGTCAACTTTCAAAGGAGAACTAGATAGAAAATTAGGAAGTTTTGACACATTTCTTGGCCTACATCAAACGTATACCACTGAACAGAACCAATTTGATTAGGTTTTTCTAAAAACAATTTTAAATATTGGTATGTAGACCATGTAGGCATAATACCGAATTACCTACACCTTAATTATTCAACCCTAAAAAACCTCAACTAATTCCATTGCCAACCTCTAATTAAAAAGAAATCGCCACGTCCCACATTTAAATTACCTACCAACGGCATTACATTTATATTCAAGGCAAAAGCATGAAACGATTCAGCCAGCACCGTGCGTTCGAAATACGAAAAAGCCGATGTAAAGCGCCTAATCTTGAGACCGCGCTCATGACGTATGTACGGCACGTCGCGTCGAATCGAAGTTCAAATTAGGAACACGCGCCATCTTGGACATGCCACAGAGTAGCAAAATCCTATTGCAATTGTTTAAAATACCACAGTGTACTGAAAATTTATAGAGAAGGTTTTTAGGCTGTGTGTTTGGAAGGTATGGTAGTTTGTACAGGAATTGTGAGGCAAATAGAGGAATCTTGGGCGCTTTAATCCAGCAATTACGCATTTTAATAGCTTTCGTTGGTGCCTCCGGTTTTAATATTCCGTTCCTTGTTTTACTACTCAGCTTAGCTGCTTAGGCCGTACGGTATTAATGTATTTCGTTATTTTAATTGTAATCTCGGTAAGGTTTTGATATCGCGAAGATGATTACTGAAAGGTTCGGTTTATTGAGGTTTGGCAAAAGAGGCTTTTGTTTATTTTAATATAATGGCTTTGTGTGATTTATAATTTTGTGATAGCTAAATATTGGTAAGTTACACTTGTCAGGGGCCGATCCGATAATTGTACGAGTATCGAGAGTGAATTTTCTAGGACGCGTCACTTTTAGGGACAATTCGTTACATGAGAGAGAAGACAGCATCTCTCACTCTGTCTAGGATACTGAATCTCTCTTATTTTTTTTTTAGTTTTATCACTATCACATTTGTTTTTATTCGCTGTGGCCATACCAGGCAAAGAAACGTCGATTGTTACAATAAAAACTGGATTTTTAATATAGCTGAATCGTTTCAGGATGCAATAATTTCTGCACCTTTTGCTTTCTTGGCCAGATGTATCAACGAAAATGAAGCGAAAGGAGTATTTGAATGTATATAAGTAGTTTATCAGCCATCTTGTTACCATAACACAAGCATTAGGTTGCTTAGCTTAGGACTAGATGGCGCTGTGTGAAATGTCCAGGGATATTATTATTATTATTATTTGTAAGGATCGTAGCAAGTGGCGTTCTGTAGCCTCAGACTACCCCCATGGAAGGAAGACGTGAGAGTATGTAAGTAACTAGTCTGGACTGGACTCAAAAGCTTCAATAAAAATTATTATTGCTGAAATTCTATTCTATTTTTTACTTATGGCAAGTGAAGCCGGTATCAATTATTCTGTCAATGTCAAAAGTGAATTGGAAAGGCAAGTGTGCATTATTATAAATTCTTGCTAACATTATTATCGAAACATACACCGTCAAAAAAATCATAATACAAATCCCAAACCACTCAAAAACAAAACGCCAACATAAAAACAAAAAACTACCCACATTTAAATTTTTACACGACAGTAACGCAAAACTAATTTGAACACAATAAAACTTTGCGTCTCCTGTGTAGCATTAAAACGAAATTCACATTCAGAACGCAAAGGTTGCTGGCGGAGCATAAAATTCTGAACGCGAAAGACGACTGGCGCTTATTAAAACGCCGGCTTTGCAAAGTTAAAATTAAACATGAAAAACGACGCCACCCTAGCTCCCCGACTACCTGGGGGGAGACACGCCAACTATGCCCTAGTCCTAGGGGTGGCAAGTTTTCGATGATGGTTTTTGATGGTGTGTTTGATAGTGTTTTTGGAACGAAGTTCTTTAACGCGACGTGCAGTAGAAGTAAATAGGTAGAAATCGTTACGTAATGAAAAAGCCTTCCACCTTCTCTCGCATAGAAATAGTTTTCATAATTTTCAGGTTGCTTAAGCCAGTTATTTTCAATTTTTTCGTCATGGGTGTCCTTTTCATGAGTTTTTTTGGCCGCAGGAATCTGCTGGATAGAAGAAGCACAGTACCGGTCGAAGTGGCGGTGCCTATGTCTAGTAGTGGACCTTTTCGGCGATGATAGGTATGCGCAGCGCTATTTTTTTTATTAAAAAAAAGGAATTTTTGTTATGAAGTTGTGCAGAAGAAACCTCTGCTAAAAAGCTTTTGGAACCAGCTACTAATTCGAAAGATCGTGAAATAATATCATAATTATACACACATTCAGACTCATTCAACATCTACATTATCCTGAATCTCCAGTTTGAGTGTCCTTTTAACAAGGAAGAAAATAGGCATTGATAGAAAAAACTGTAATATGTAAATCAAATGAATGATAAGATAAGACACTGTGAAAGTCGCAGAAATCCCACAATGATTTATGGTTTCTTCAACGTGACAGCCCTACAAAATTTTATTTCGCCGCGAAATTTGTAAATTTATGTAAATATTCCGCGTCTTGGGGCAGGAGAGGGGTGAAAGGGGGGGAGTAAGGCGAACCAAGAGTTACAACAAGTGCGAGCGGTGCCGCGGTACTAAACGTGTTCGCGTTACTTGCTTTTATGTTATGTGTGGTATTTGTTTTTTGGTATTTATGTTTCTGTGATAAATTTGTTGTTTTTTTTATTCGTATAGGTATCTATGGCATATTAGGGTTAAGAAAGTTGAATGAAAGAAAAGACTGGACACTTCATTAATGCTTGGTTCCTATAAACAAAAACGAATCGTTTTGCTTACCAATGGTAGCATTTTTTATTGCCAAACTGACTTATAAATAGATTCGTAAGCTAATTTTACCTGAATAGCTACTTCCATATGCAAAGCTATGAGGTATTTGCTTCATTATTGATAAAAATACAAGAGTCTTATTTTTAACCAATAACGGTCTGTAAATAATAGGAATCGGCCGTTAATTAAAAAAGTTCAAAATCTAGTCGCAATCTCATCTAAGCGACAATCAATGTAAAAACTTGTTTAAAATGTTTGTAAATTAGATGTATTTTCGACAGATTGAGAGTGAGATTAGCGAGGGCTCTTTCTTAAAAATACAGGAATTTCGCCTCTGTTCTCAACGATATTGTGGTTTCTATCTTTTAGAACATAAAAATGCTGACTGCGAATTTGCTGTGCCTATTCATTTGAAAGAGATAACATTGGTACGTAGTTGCTAGACCATTTCAGACACCAATCTACATGGTCTTCCCATGATCTGATCAAGATTATGTCTGGACTTTAAAAGATACTGTGACCTCTGAGTTTGTTTCGGCCTTTCTTTTCAGAGTAGTCAGATAGGAAACGCTGACCTCATCTAGCTTATTTTTTTTTAATAATATGACGTGTAAAAGTGATTCCGATATACTATTTACAGAATAAACAATTTCATTTCATATATTGATGATTTTTCATAAAACAATTATTTTTGGTGGACAGAGAGAAGGGGAAAGCGAGTAGGGACGCCTTTCCCAGCAGTGGGACATTAACTGCTAATTAAAAAAAAAAAAGTGACAAAAGATGTCTAAGCCGATTCGACATGCTGCCTATAGTGATGCCGATGGGGACAAACTGTTTGCAGATTACTATTTTATTACTACTTTTTTTTTTTTTTTTAATTCCTCAAGGAAGAGTTCTGGCCGAAGGGTGTTGTGTACCGCCGGTTTCGTGGCCGGCTACATGACACCAGTCAGCGAAACACGACGCAGACACTTCGTGTGCGTTAGTTAGTTCTTAGTGTAATAAGTAGATATTATAATGTTGTATGTATTTAAATAGTATATTTTTAAGTTATATTAATATTGTATTGTATGTGTTTGTATGGGCCTTGTTGCCTGAAATAAATGGATAAATTAAAATTAAATTAAAATTAATGTGTACTTTTTTTTTTTTTCAAAAACAACATCTATCTTGAAATTTATAACTAAATTCTTAGTCATGTCAATAATTGAAAATACAAAATAAAATGTTATTATTATTTATTTATTTTCAGACCACAAGATCGATTTTTTTAGTAAAAAAATGCTTAAAACTACATATGTTAGTTCACACATAAACGCATACATATTTATATATATTTTATCATACCATTTGTCTTCTCTCTTAACTACAAGCCCTTTCCTAATTATAGTTGTAACAAACTTCTAACAATTTCTTAGTATTCAGAAACAAAACGTATTCAATTCTCTTCAAGGAAAGGAAATTTGGCTACGTCAAAACTGGGTTCACATCAAAGTTCAACAGGGTTTGAACCCATGGCCCCACGGCCGCCGCAATACCTTGCCCGTCCCGAATTTCTTGCTTCTACATAACCAATGTACTTAATTTAAAACTTAGATTTCACTTAAAATCATTCTATGTAAGTTATTCATTATTCTTATTTTTGTGTACAAAAACATTGACAACCAATTTAAATTGTCCGTATCCTATTCAAATCACAGGTCTTGGACAGTCGTATAAAATGGCTATAACATAGCAAATTGACGTAGGGTGTCAATTTGCTGAACAATTAACTTCCCTGACTGTATTAAAGAGAGCGTAACCAAGAATTGGGTTCTTTAAACGTTCGTTATTTATGTTATATATTCCCTCGTTGGTTTAGTGGTCACGATTGCGACTTCTGAGTAGGGTTCCTGGTCTAGATTCCCAGGTCAGACAAAGTGTTATGGGATTTTTACACCAAGATTTTCGCAGTAGCAGTCCGGAATCTGGACCAGTGTCCGGTAAATAACAATAGATTACATCAAACTCAAACATAATCAAATTTAGGCGTAGGTACCTGGTTTTCACCTACGCCTAGCCCTTCAGGGAATACAAGCGTAATGATAAGTCAGTTAAAACTTTACCTAGACATAAATTATACCTTATTTACTTCAAAACAACAGCCCGTAAACAAGAATTTTCAATTACTTATTTACAACTTAAAACTCGTGCGAAACTTTTCAAGTTAGACGTATTTGCTTAAAGAAAACTCATTAAAACTTGAAATGGGTACATAAAGACGAATTGAGAAAGACGAAGCCGTTTGAAGTTTGCGAAAATTCAATTAAGATTTTTAATTTGTATCGCGAAATAGAATTTTGGGAACGAAAAGTTTTGTTGTTAATGGAAAGTTGGTTTGGAATGAATTTTAAAGATAATTTCTTGTTAATTTCAGTAGCAAATGTGTTGAGGAATAAATAGGACTAGGTATACATACATATTATAAATTATGTAAAGTCACTTTTCGTGTCTGTCTAAGAATTTACGTTATTATTCTAATTCGCAACGGATTTTGATCCGGTTTTCACCTTCATTTAGAGAATTTATTCTGGAAGGTTTATTTTGACATTAAACTTAATTACACAGTACATTTAATAAAGAAATCGCGACGTTTTGTCAAGTCGTAAAAATCGTAAAAAGCAAGGGCGGGTCGCTAATTTTTTATAAGATACAATCAAGATTGGTATAAGACGACTCTAATTTTTCAATCGACATGTTGTTTTTATTCGTAAAGTATGGCCATTTTAATAGGTAACATTTGACGTCTGTCAGTTTTATCTTCATAGTGAGGAAACATCGATTAAAGTGAATGAATCGATACAGGCTTGAATTGTAATTGAAAAAAGTTAAGCAATTGTGCAGTTCTAACAAAACGAAAAAATATATTATTTTATGCCCGCCGTTATAAGGTTACGTTGTTGAATTTTTATTAATTGTCAAAGTTTACCTATTAAAATGGCCATACTGTAGAATAAAATGGACGTCTGACAGATTTTGAATGGAAGAACTGTCAAAAATTCAAAATGATTTCTCGGATAAAATTATCTGGCGTTGGAAAAATCAGCTCTGAGACAAACAAAATAAAGATCAAATGAATACTAGGTAGGTAGGTACTTCAACAGTTTTTCAACAATATGTTTTAGGTTTAGTTATTATGATTCTTTTAATATAACTTGGTTTTGTGTAGGGCGAAATATTTAATTCATTCCTACTAGTTCTCGTATTGTAAATATTCATAAACTAGCTAACATTTTATAGAGCAGAAGGGTCATAACACAACTTTATACCAGACTTAACGACCTCACGTAAAAAGGTAAAACATTCATTTACAGGGTGTTTTTTAGGGGCCTTCATAAAAAGAAAAGAAAATATAGTTTTGCAGGCGTACTCTAAAGATTTCTTAGGCGATACTCAATGATCACACACTAGCACATGCATTGGCGATCTTCGTTTGTTATTTTTATTAGTAAACTGTATTCAAATTTAAAAGTGCACTTAACAAAATATGAATGGAAAAAGGTTATAACACAATTGACGACTTCCTTAATGATTGATCACTGACTGATTGACGGGGACCTTGATAAAATTTGTTTTTTTTTTATTACTGTAACCTGTTGACATTTTGGTATTATTGTTACATTTTTATTGTAATTCAAACGGTTTGACTTTAATTTGTATTTTGTATTATTTTATTTTCGTAATTGTTATCTATTATTATAATATCTTTACATGTACGTAGGTACGTAAATTGAATAATAATTTATGATTTGCATGCTATGATAGTAGAACATGGGCTCTTATAATAAAACATTTATGTACCAAATACCCATGTTTGCAAACCAATAAATGATTTGATTTTAAAGTCGCTTGTTCCAGAACCTCTAGAAGTAATCCCACAATCACGTAGAAGTCCAATTTTCATTTAATTCTAAAGTTAAATCCGAACAAAGATGGCCCTATTGTTGTTGGGTATTCAAACGGCTTTCTTTGAATAAATAGAAAACGTATAAGTACTTAAACTTTGTAGACGAAACACGTATTTAAGGCTATGCAAAATGTTTTCTAAATCAAGTAACTATGTGATAAGTCTACAATTTTCATATATAAAGCGATGTTGATTTTTCCTTTCGAATAAATTTGTAAATGTTAGTTAGTTAATTAGTTATTAATTTCAAACAAAAAAAAATTTAAGTCGCTTAAAATCGTAATCCTAACTTTTTCAGATTAAACCTTAATTTATTCTTTTAATTAAAAATCTGAGCTACAAACTGATACTAAATATAATACTGCACATCAAATATATTTTTGAGGCAAATCTCCAACCAATGTTGCCACTCCCAATCTTTTACACATAAACTCAATATCCCATAATTTTTTCGCCCCAAAATCTTCACACACGTAAAGCCGAATTCACACACAAGAAGAGGTTTATTGTATACATAAAACATTGTGATTGCCTTTGACAGTACGCCCCGCGACTGCCAAGTTTTAATAGAAATTTAAATTAGCTGTACCTCGTTTGAAACGCTTGTATTGCGAACACAGACGTATTAATATTATATTTATTATTGTATGCAGATCAGTTGGATTAAAATTGTGTATAACGATGATAGACTTCTTTTATTGATGACAACAAAGAACAACGGTAAAATAATGAAAAAAATATGCTTCATATTTATATATTTATTTTATTTAGCACAATTTATTATCTTAAGTATACTGTTAACATTACAATATATAAGCCCGCCAGTAACACTTAAAATACCCCCTGTACTAGTTTATACTGTATTTCAGTAGGATGTTATTCCTCATTCAGTATACATAAGTATTATTTTTACTTTTATTTTTTATTATTGTAAGGGCCTTGATCTCGATAGATAAGGTATATTAACGAAGTCAAAACTATCCATTGAATATTTTTGAAAAATAGGTTTACCGAGTTTGATGCCGAAAATTTAGTTTTTAGAATTTATGCCCGATTGTCTATTTGTCTGGAAGTATGTTCCGGTATGGCGCATAAACGGCTGAACGGATTTGGATGAAATTTGACACACAGATAGTTTATAACCTGTATTAACACACTATCAAAACGATTTCTTGGGATATTTTCCGACATTAACGCAGGTGAAGCTGCAGGCAAAAGCTAGTTGAAAATAAGAGTAGTGTTACAATAACATGCTATCATATGCCAAACGCGATCATAGTTGCAATTTTCTCTTTGACCGATTTTCGGAACTGAACAACTTTTTTTTTCATTTTTAATGGGCCTGAAGGAAATTAATGTTTAATTTACCGTTTATTACCTATAGCAGTTTGGCTATTATTATGTCCTAACCGAAAGCAGCTGAGTATCAGTATTTTACATGGAGCGACTACCTATTTGAACTCCACAACCCAGTAACTAGATAATGCGAAACCCCTTGGTAAGGCTGAAATCCGTACAACGGTCTAGTAATAATTAATTTTAAAATTCTTCGCTTAGGCTTTCAATAATCCCTCAAAGGAGTATATTATCGCACGAGCGGATTGCATCGCATTGTATACGTTTGATTACCAATTTCGTATTCTAGAACAAAGAAGAGAAAGATAGATTTTCCCACTTAAAACTTCATATTTAATCTTTAGAAAATAGGATAATTTTCCAGTAACATTTAATTTACGATTTGGGTCATTTACTTACAATAACAATCGGATAGTGCAATATATTTGTAGATTGAGAGGAAAGACATTTACAACGGGTAGTGCAATTAATAGTAAATTGTTAACTAAGAAGGTAAGACATTTTCCTACAGTGACTATCGGGATGTGCAACTCTTAGCTAGGAGGTAAACCATTACCTACAGCAACAATCACGCAGTGCAATGTGATCGTGTGAACTAGAGGGTGGGTGGTAAGACATTTACTTACAAGAACAATCGGGTAGTGCAATGTAGTTCCAGTAGGTAAGCCACTTACGAAACAAACGGGTGGTGCAATAAACTTAAGGTAGGTAAGTTAGGTAAGACATTTTCCCACAGTAACAATTACGTAGTGCAATGTGATTGTTAATTAGGAGGTAAGCAACAACCAACAGTAACTATCGGGGCGTGCAATATAACTCTAAACTTGCAGGTAAGAAATTTATCTGCAGTAATTAGCGGGATGTGCAATAAAACTATAAAGTAGGCGGTATGACATTACCTTATCACGTAGTACAATATTGTGATTGTTAACTAGAAGGTAAGCTATTAACCTATAGTAACTATCGGGGCGTGCAATATAACTCTAAACTAAGAGGCGAGACATTTACCTATAAGAACAATCACGTAGTGCAATGTGTTTGATAACCTACAGTATCTATCGGGATGTGCAATAAAACTCTAAACTTGTAGGCGAGATATTTACCTACAAGATCAATTGGGTAGTGCAATGTAGTTCTATTAAGTAAGATACTTACAATAACAAACGGGTTGTGCAATATAACTCTATACTAGGAGGCAAGACCTACAGTTACAATCACGTAGTGCAATGTGTTTGTAGACTAGGAGGTAAGAAATTTACTTACAGTAACTATCGGGATTTGCAATATAACTCTAAACTTGCAGGCGAGATATTTACCTAACAGAACAATCGGGTAGTGCAATGAAGTTCTAGTAGGTAAGATACTTACAATAACAAACGGGTTGTGCAATATAACTCTATACTAGGAGGCAAGACCTACAGTTACAATCACGTAGTGCAATGTGTTTGTAGACTAGGAGGTAAAAAATTTACTTACAGTAACTATCGGGATTTGCAATATAACTCTAAACTTGCAGGCGAGATATTTACCTAACAGAACAATCGGGTAGTGCAATGTAGTTCTAGTGGGTAAGATACTTATGATAACAAATAGGTTGTGCAATATAACTCTAAATTAGGAGGGTGGCCTTTTACCTACAGTTTATAAACTGGAAGGCTAGACATTTACAATTACAAGCGGGTTGTGGAATATAATTGGGGTAGAAAAACATGCAATACCAAACGGATAGTCAATCGCGTTCTGACCTGGCTGAAACAGATTTGTCTGTCTTTTTGTTCCGGCTAATCTCCTGAGCAGCTGGACCGATTTTGATAAAATTTGGTATGAGGATTCTTTGAACCCTAGGGAAACGCATACTTTTTATCGACATACCTCGCAGATGAGGCATCTGGCGGAAGATACTTTTAAATAAGACGTAAAGGAAGAATTTTGCTCATAAAATCCACACTAGGTCGAGCCTGTCTTGTGGAATCCTTGGTTCTTTATACTGACTTCATTATTTTTACTCTGCTACTCTCCGGTCTATTTAATTTTCAATCTAAAACTATTATTAATCAGTATAATGAACGCTCAAAGTGGAAGTTGGAATAAGACGTTGGCGAAATAATGGCGGCGTCAACTTTTGATTGTCAAACACGTCGCAAGACGGAACTTAACTTTGGACCATTTCGTTCATACATAGAGTAGTGATGTGGGGTTTAGGAACGGTGACGGTTTATAAGAATTAGATAGGAATATTTTAAATAATGTAATAATATACTGTTATAGTAAAGGAAAATATCGTGAGGAAACAAAATATGTCTTAGGACTAAAAATTCGAAGACATGTGACATCTACCAATCCGCACTGGGCTCGCGTGATGGATTAAGGTCCATTCCCTGGACCAGGAGGCCTGTGTCCCAGCAGTGGGAACAATATAGGCTGATTGTGCTATATTACTGATTAAGCATCAAGTCGCCGAGGGAGGCCTCGGAAACGATGGCATGACGACCTAGATGGAAAATGCAACGTGCAAAGAACAACGGAAAGCAATGGGGGAGACCATTGCCCATCAGTGGAACAATACAGGTTGAAAAAGAAAAACTTTAAGTGAATTTTTAGAATTTGTGACTTAATATATTTAATAAATACGAAAATAAATTAATTCTGTATATTTTTAATATTATTTAGCTACTATCTTGTCATTTAAATAAAAGTTTAGTAATCCTACCAATATAATTTTTTTTAATCTGAATTTAGAAATTTAAAAATGATTGTTGTTAATTTCTGGAAAAAAAAATTGTAAAATTAAATCTTAAGACGTGGGCCAATTTCAGGGGTTTTAGTAATTTTGTGTGCAATAAAAATGTACCTTTACATTTCGACTTCTTAATACATGATGTAATAATGACAACAGAAGCGAAATACGCATCTACTTATCATTTACCGAAAGCATTTTCTGCAAACGTCGCAGGAACATATTTAAATCACTGAGTGGTCCTTTCCCATCCTTACTCCAGTACCTCACTAGCTCTCCAACTAGCTTCGTTGGCTTCGTTCGTGGCAAGTTTTGATAGAATTTTCAATTACCTTCCTTTGTTTCGAGAGTTTCCTGAGCGCCTCTCTACTCGCTACTTCTGAACTTGCTGTTTGTCTTTGTACTTGTCTCAAGACGTACTTGCAGTTAGAAGAAAATGGCTGTTTTACCGTCGTATAAGTTATTTTTCTATTGAGGTCCGTTTTTTGTTGAAATTAGAACAGCTGATAGTAAAATACATTTGGGGACTCTTCCTAAATTAATCAAAATTCCTATAGATACATAATAATTTACTTTGGTCACTAATTGACAGATTTTATTTATTTTTCTAATATTTTTAGAGCAAACAAGAAGGTATAAAACCTCTTTTTATATTTAATTTATATTGTTCCCAATTTAAAATATTTTACATCTTCTATTATTGACATCTCATGTATGTACGGACGCCAGCAGGTCAAGCTACCCGAAACTGTAAAATTTCCTCAATCAACCTTAAACCTCAATGCTTTAGTGATAAAGTTGAAAATCTATTAAAGAAATTTGACAGATTGTAGTCGCTTGATGTGCTGGCGCCTGTACAAAAACTAAATAAATATTTTATAATATAACATTATTTAGTTTGCTTATGTCTAACTTTTTTTGTTTTAATGCCCGTCAAAATGGCCAAATAACGACCGGTGTCACAAGGGTCATAAGGTTTTATTAGCTTGCTAAATTTCATGGTATTTTGGTACCCACCATTGCCTACCCCTGAGAGACGAAGAGGCGCGGTGCTACATTGCGTGCTAGGTTAAACAATAGTTATCAAATTTAATCAGTATACAATCAAGTATTTTCCAACTGACAGACAGCTGTGCTGCTGGGGAGTTTGTTGTGCCAGTTCTTCTTCCCAGCGAAAGCACTAGGAAGTGGTGAAGGGCGGGCGTTTTGGGGGACTGCCTTTTGTAATTTTGACGTTCGAAAAGTGCTGATTCTCAGCCTAATTTGAATAAACGACTTTTGATTTTGATTAAAATCAAGGTATTTGAAACGATTGGTATGGTGAGTAATCTTAACTTTACTCATTAGGCTTCAAAATATCAACTGTCATCCCTATTCTTCTTTTCTGAGCAGAAAAAGAGTGAAAATAATGTGAATATGGGCATTAAATGCAAAACAATAAAAAAGCGACCCTTATTTTGGCGATTTTCTTTACTTTGTTTTCTGTCCAGCAAAACTTACCGGAAAACATTTTTTCAAACTTTTTTGCCGTTTTTTCTACATATCTTGACACTGTATTAATAAAAAACAAATCAATCTTCCATACTGTTACAAATTCAATTAAGTCACACTGATACAGCGTGTTATCTAGCGCCATCTTGCTCTGCCGAATTCTAATGAAGCTGACGTCTGCATAATATTGTCATAACTAAAGGCCTGAGGTTATACGATGTTTGTTTGATACGTGCAATACTAACTTTGGTTGATAATAAAAGAGAAGAAAATGAGTTAAGAGTTTTGGTTTTAAGGAATTTTGTTAAAAAACCACGTAGGAGATGGCGGGATGAGCTAGATAGGGTCCGTCAAAACTGAAAGGAGGACATGCAGGCTCGCAAAAGGCGGAAAGACTGGAAGAAGGCCTTTTTCCAGCAAAAATACAAGTTAAGAAATTTGTTAAAAAATTTAGATTTAAGATAATTTGTTAAAGTTAATTTGTTAAAAATTTTAGATTTAGGAAAATAAATAATTTTTTAGGCCCGCTTGCACCACAAATCACCAAAAGCGTTAAAGGTGTTAAAAACATCATTCTCTGTCATCTTCAAAATATTGACAGAAACAGAATGATAATGTTTTAAATACGTTTAACGCTAAATGCATTTGCGGGTGGTAATTATTGGTTCGTTACATGGGACGTCAAAAGTAAGTGGTATAATGGGGAGTATTATGCCTCTCTGCCCTTCTCTTTGAGAAATACAGGAGTGATGTTATAGTATTATTTAAGATTTCGAGGACAGACCTATGTGAAGATGGCGTGAGGAGAATGGAGTAAGTTAAGTATTTACTTACTTTTTTTAAAGGTTGGAGCTGAAAAGGTTGAAAAGGTTGAAGCTGCCTCAACAGATGGATTGAAAAAAGAAATTTTGCTTAACCGAAAAACAACATGTATTGATGATGAAAGTGCACTGACTTTTATCATTCAATATAATAATATAAATTTAATATCAAAACATTGCATGTTTTAAAAACAGCGTAGTAAGTAGGTGTTAAAGTTTAATTTAGCGAGTAATGTAATGGATAGGGTAGTTAAAATTATATGAGAGTGGTCAAATTCAATCCCATAAAACATTGAAAAAGTCGATGCCATTACTCAACTGAGCCTCAAAATCAACTGCTGACGTGTCTTTTACAAATAACAAAACATTGCCGTCATTGAAAATATCACCCCTATCGCCCCCTATTACATAAGAATTATAAATGCCCAACTGGCCAAATTAGAGTGTGCTTTACTCCTCTGCCGAACATGAAATACATGCGTAATGTTATGCTATTTTATTTAAATCTTATAATAATTAATTCAATAAAATTTCCAACTCTTCTACGATACATAGGTCCCCAACATGAATAAATTCTATAAATGCGAACGGCGAGAGAGAAAGAAACCCAACAATCCTCTAAATTTAAACTTCCCCGATCCGTCTTCATGCCGGTGGTTCATTTTTGCCCCCCCTTTCACCCCCTCGCGAAACTTTGACGGTTCCGTGGAGGTAGTGTTCACCCCCCTCTGTAGCTCGGTGCGGTTAAAGGGGCTTTAATCAATTTTTCAACTTCATTTCGCGGCTTGGTTAATTAATTTCGGTTCTAATCTTAGTTTTTAGTTGGGAAAATTGTAGTAAATAGTTTTGGGTCGCTTTTGGGTTAAAAGGGGTGAAAATTAAAAATATGATGCGGTTTTTTAATTCGCTAAAGTAGTATTGCATTTGTAATGAATCACTATGAATCAATTTAGAATATTACAAATTACCTTCTGGATAATAAATAACTTTTCACTATGAATACAACCGGAAGATATTTTAAGTAGGAAATGGTAGTATTCCCAACACTCCTAATCTAATAAAAACTATTCCGTTATTGTATATAATTCTTCAAATAACAAGTTACAATCTAAAACAAACTCTAATTACAACACAACAAGTACCAAAACCCATTACCTGACTTCCAAATTATGCACAACACCCGCAAAATATCACAATAACCCAGAATTCTCAAAACTAATAAAGGATCGAAAAACACTACCCTTTTACTAAAAACTTTTCCAAACGTAATTCTCAAAATTTTACAGCGTCCGACCGAACTAAAACTATCTGGGGGCCCGAAAGGCTAAAAAAGGTCGGCCTAACCAAACAACCCTTATAAAACACCCTCGCTGCTACTACTATGAAAACGCGAATTTTCCGGGTTATTTTAGAATTCATTGCTTGTTAGAAAGTACTGAAATACCTAATTTAGAATATCACTATGAAAAGCAAGCTTTTTGGAAATTTTCGTAGGGGTGAACTATTTTCGGATTGTTGACTAATAGATATAAATGTTTTGAATTTGACAATTTTGAACTAGTTTTCAAAACGATATTTTAGTGAATAAATTGTGGTCAAGATTGAAGATTTCCAAAGTTGGTTAACTGAATTGAACATGAAGCCATGATAATTGTGTCGCAGATACAGATATCGCTGTATTTTTCTGATCATACTGTTTTTAAAAGTCTATAACGGTTGAAAAATATTAAAAACTCCTCTATATTAATGTCCTATAGAAGCAGTCAAAAGTACATACATGGCATCCACCTTTTAATTTATTGCCCGAACGGAACTGAATGCCAATAAATAAAATATGAAACGTAAATAAAATATTAATCCTGCAAAGTGATCGTCTGGATTTTCGATTTGCATCGGGGTTTCCATCAAATGGAAATATGCCTACTGCTCGATAATGTAGCAGTATTTTCACATGCCATGTTTCATAATGCCGATATTATATTTTAAAATATCTGTAAATTTTAAGAGTTCCTTTGAGCAAAGCGGACGAAAAATGCTAAGATGAAGAAGGAATTAACCAATTCAATTTACAGTTAATTTTGATGAAATTATCATTTTTAAAAATGAAACAAATGGCTGTGTAAGGCTGCTTTTCCACCAGAGATGTGCTATGTAGCTATAATGCGAGGATGTGAAAGCTAAGCTACGAAACTGTGTGATCGTTTCGTAGCTTAGATGTGCGAGGAAGATGCTCAACTCGAGCAATGCGATGCAATGATAGTAGGAAAAGCACGGGGAGTACTCTGCTCTGCACATAGCTACAAAACTTGCGCATCCGTAGCTCCCATCCATAGCACGCATCCTTCCATATAAAAAACATAGCCTATTTGAACCCGTTTCCGCCAGGGCTATGCTATGTGCACCAATGAATATGATTGGCGCATATCAACGGCATCTACAGCAACGTAGCATAGCATCTCTGGTTGAAAAGCAGCCATAAAATTGTCAATTTATTGTGTTAAGAAAACTATGTTCTTTATTAAATCTAAGGATTGTTTTGGATCTTCGTCTTCATCCCAGCGTTTTCTCGGTATTATTCTCCAGGGTCCACTTGGCTTAAAGAAAAGTAATCAGATGAAAAATTTCTGACAAAGATACTATCTTTTAGAGAGTATCTTTTTCCTTTTGCAAAACATGCTTCTACTACTTTGGTGCGTAGTAATACAAATACAATCTTTTCACAATCCATAATGATTTATTTCTACTCAGAATGTCTTGGTTTTAAGTAATTGGAAAAAATTGCAATATCTTTTGTTTCGTTTTGTAATTTCATATTTCTTTACGTTTTAATTTTGCCATATTTGAATTCTAGCGCCACTAGTTTTATATTTTTGTTTATCTATGTAATCACACATGCAATATAACTAATCTGTTTCGAGGTGGCGCGGGAAAAGAGTTCCTTGAATTCGGCGGAGGCCTTTGCCTAGCGGTGGGGAGGTATAGACTAAAAAAACCGCACATGCTGGTTGACCTGCAATTGGCAACTATGTAAGTCCAAGGCTAATTGTTACCTATACTTAAGAAGTTATATTGTATACAGAAGCTGTCGGTAAACCTTAATAAATAAAGCTCCCTCGAACAAGCAATGAACTACGAAGTGAGTTCACAAAACCCATCGTATTTTCATAGTAACGCCAGAGGTCCAAAAACCATCCAAAAAGGCAGTAAAACTAAAGGAATTAGGGGCGACGGCGAACTACTTTTCAAAACACTTTTGTGCCCCTAAAATATATGAAGGCCAATTTATATTTTGCGGACTGTGCCGTATTTGGTACGAGTATTGATTTTAGCGTGAATTTTCTGCTTTAGTTTTATTTAATAAAGATTTTGGAAACAAGGTTTTAGTCTTTGAGTTTTTTTGTTGTTTTTTGAGGTCATAATGATGAAGGTTTTAGTTTTACGAGGTGTGAGAGCAATGAGGTCGGTTATGCAATTATTATTATGATTGAAAACTATTTTCGGGTTCATGCAAATGGGTGTCGGGTGGGTTACGAGGTTATTCAGACTAATATTAGTGGTTTGAAATGGTTGCGTATTATGTCAACTAGTTCGTATTATAATTATCACTTTTGAAAGTTTTTGATGGAAAAGTTTCTGCCGCACAGAATAGGCTGCGTTATTCGAGTCTTAAAGTTGTGTCTTTTGTTTTTAATCTAAGTTCTTCTTATTTTTCGTTGAGGAGCCAACACTGTGAAAAAAACAGTCTTCCCAAAATATATATCAATAGCTTACCAAAATAGTAACTTTCATTAGATTTTCACCTACTCGCGGGGAAGACTTGGATGAGACTCGCACAGACTAGGAAAGCATGACACAAAGGAGACCCAGCAGTGGATGGAACAAGTCAGCCAATAATGATAATCTTGACGATTAGATTTCTACTCTCTTACAAATATTTTCTTAACATCCCTACATAATTTCACTCCGAACAGTTACGATGAAAATTAAATTCAATATAATAGTCTCTAAACATGAAATTACGGCCTACTTCCAAGGTGCGTAATTTTATACTTCCCTTCATACACAATTCTACAGTTTCCTCTCTAACGATAAGAGCGCTTTCTTGGAGAGGGTCATAAATTAACGCGATAGGTAGTACCTCCGTAATTGCGCCTCCTTTGAATTTTCTATTTACTGTAGCTTTGTTTTGTTCGGGTTTGTTAATTGGTATGGCAATGTATGTTTCTTTGTTGGTAAATGATATTGTTCCTCACAGAGAAGAGGACTGCGTCCCAGCAGTAGGGACATTATAGGCAGATTATGTAAATAAAATTGTAGTAGTGCAGTGCTTCAAGAATCTTTTGGTGTTCGAGTGATGCTGATAGGGAGGCGGTGCTAATGAAAAAAAAATTTGTGAAATGTAACGAAAAAACAAGATGGCGCATTAGTTTCCAATTTTAAATAGGTCAAAGATAGAGTTTCATTTGTTTTGTATTTTGTTTTACTTTTCTAATCCATGTTAAGCTTATCGCCTTTTTTTCCTTGGTTTACTGATTTTAAAGAATAATACATTTTTTATAACTTTCTGCAGGTCAAGCCTACTAAATTAGATACAAAAGGAGAATGATAATCGAGTGTTGCGAAGAAAAGTACGAATGAGAGTGATTGGCTAAGTTAAAGGTACTTTAAATAGGTAATTACTAAAGTTATTTTACCTTTTAATGTGTATATTTTTTGTGTCCAAAAATGTTCCTAATTAATTTTAGTATATGAATGAAACAGAAATACAATTTGGTGTATAATTTATCAATGAAATCACTCCGTAACAGATGGGACCGATGATATCATTAGTTAGTAGTTAACTTTGTTGTACTACATTACACACCAACAATTCCTATGGGGATTAAAGTGAGACTATGATGTTACACTTGGTGTCTTAAATACTGAACCAGCCTACAAATAGTACAAAATAGCTTTTAATTTTACTTAGTTTTTGTCTTCATCGTCAGATCAGCTGACACCAAAATATTGTATTGTCATCCAAACTACACAGGTGTGCAAAACTACAACTCGATCAGAATACAGAAAATAGGTAAAAAATCGGTCGCAAGATTTGACCCAAACTTATTTTTCAAGTTACAACTAAATATTAAAATAAAAATGGCGTCTGCACCGCTGTCTAATGAAGTGAAACAGTTACATTCAAATCACGATCACCTGACAAAAGTACTGCATTCGAGTCCCGACTGCGAACGCCTCGGAACAAATTCAATAAAGTTGAGCCGAACTACGCTAAGGGGAATACATAATTTCTTAGTGTCTCTTTGTATGGGGGCTATGGATGGGAAAGGGTGGCTATTATCGATATTAGCCATATTTTTCAGAATTTTTTTTAGAAATAAAAAAAGTCAAATCAAAATTAAGGTCTTTTTGATTGCAATTTAACCTTTATTTTCCAGTTTAATTTTGTAAAAATTTTGGAAATGTTCATTGCATTTTATTTCTGCATCTTAAATAAGTAATAAAGAATACCTGTTGTAGAAGCAATGCATTCAGCTTAAAGTTTTTCGTTGCGTACGTTTGCTTTTTGGTTTGTTAGTTTGACAGAAATAATGAGTCCATTTGTCTTATTTACGCCTGTAAATAAAACAAATGGACTCCATCCAATGGAATCCATTTGTCTAGATTGATTTGATAGACATTAACCTATCCTGTTTAAATTTCATTCAATGAGTAATTAGTATCGACGACCTGCCTGTCCCGCGCCATCGTCGTTGTTGTCCTTTTTGTTGTTATTTACTAACTACCTCGCAATGGTTTATAGACATATATGTGTTAACCATAAATAATGATATTACGTTAGTATTAAGATTACTAAAAAATGTTTTTTATTATTGAGGTTTTTTTGATGTTTCTGTTTATATTACGCTTTGTTCCTTATTATTTTTTATTTGTTAGTGGGACAATATAGATTCATTAATTAATTAAAAAAAAATAGTTCTTAAAATATAATGTTCAACTTATTCACCCTAATTTTTTATCGATAAGTAATCTTCGTGTCCCTTCCCTACAGCGCCAGTAGCGTTACTATTTAAATCTAGTTACAAGTTCAGAATGTATTTTGTTAATTACAGCCAAGTTTGTACATGAAAATTTCGAAACAGGTGCGCCCTCGCCGTTCTTAAGAAATATAGTTACTTTACCGTACGTAATGAAGGAGTTCAATGCTTTCCTTGAAATTACTGTGCGTTTATTAAACGTTTGTTGAATTAAGTGTTTCTTGTTGTTTAGCTGCGGTAGATTTTGTTAGAATTTATGTAGGGAAAATGCCGTGTTTGTTTCTTAGAAAAAAATTTAGGCAATTTTTGTTTTTTGGATTATTTAATTTTTTTGTCACTATTTATTTTACAGTGTGTTAAAAGTAAATGTAATGGGTAGGGGTGGTGAGGTAGATTTTATTATAGTTTCATTTGAAATTTAGAAATTACTTAAAAGTGATTTCTCTAATGACTACTAAAACACTTGGGACTAATTTTTCCATCGCCAGATAACTTTTATTCAAAGAATAAAATTGACGTTTGACAGTTTTTAAATGAAACAACTGTCAAAATTATTCCTCGAATAAAATTATCAGATGATTGAAAAATTAGTCCTTAGAGCTCCAAGTTGATTTAAATAAGGTTGGCCTAAATTAGTCAGGAACATGTGCGAAACTGTGACGGGAATTTTCATGAATCTAGTTCATTTTCTAAAAAAAAGATGGAATTTAGCCAGTGTTACCAATTTCATTTTAGACTGGTTTTTGTTTTTTAGCTATAAAGTCAAAAAATATTTTCAAAAAGCAAATTAATTCATGATTAACAGTAATTCTTCAGAAATCATTAGAATTCTAACTCCAACAGTCTTCTTGCATAATTTTTCGCCATCAAACTCAACAAACTCCGCCATATTGTGTTTAATTCCCGCCAAGTCGCTTTAATTTCCAAATTTGGAAACTTGGAACGCGCCGTTCCACGTTTAAATTCAAGTTTGAATTGAGCGCGTTCCGTATTCGAGGCACGAGTTTTCATATCACGCCCCCTCTTCCCACCATTCCCCCCTTGCTTGTGATCGCTAGCGAACGTTAAATTGACTTGAGAGGGTAGTTTAGAAAAAAATATTAGGCAATTTAATGGTCTTAGGAAGAGGACGCGGAGCGAGTTAATGGGAACATGTCTTGTCCGTTTGTGGCCTGAAGGAAGCTGGTACCTACTTCGTGATGTCATAATTATGTGATAGTACTAAATATAATTATGTCAAGCAAGATGAAAGATGGTTTATTGAATTTGAATAAGTATAGGTAGCATCTAAAAAGATCTACAAAATTATGTCCCTCGACATAATTTTGTAGATTTTGATTTTTGATTGGAATGGTAAGTACGTCTGCTGCTATATATACGTTACTATAAACAAACAAATGAAAATTATTTATTAGACTCGTCATAGCAATCGAAATGAATCCACTAATCGTATCAGTAACATAAACTAAAACAGTAATGCCATACTAATAATGTAACCACAATGCATTCAATCAATTAGAAACTAATTACGAATTCCATTCCCATGCGCACAGCAAATTAATCAATCACCAAAAAAACAAAGAACCAATCACAATCTTCATTCAAAAATTAAAAATACAAACAAGAATAGAAAGCCAATAGCGTTCCAATTTCGAACGCGGACGTTTCGCAGAACGGTACGTCAGTTCCTTCCTTAGAGAGAGAAGTAAACAAAATTCCTGCAAGGATATGAGGGCGAAGGGGGCGAAAGGGGGTGAAACAAGGAGGACGGAAGGGGAACACGACTAGTTAAGGTTTTTTGTCTGTGTACGTAACTAGTAGATTTTTACACGTATGTGTGAGAAATTTTTTGCATGTGTGCAACGTTTTTCGGATAAGCTTTTTAGCGAGAAAAGGGGTGAAATTTAATAGTCGGTTTTACTAAAAACCCGTTATAATGTTGGAAGTTGAAAAACGTTGGCGGAAATTTCGCTAGTTTTATATACCGCTGGTAACTTGGGTGGGGATTTGAATGCGTTATAACTTTTTCGGGGTTTGTGAGGGTTGTAAATTTTGTGTTTTTGTATGAGAGAGGAACTTGTGAATTGGAATCATTTCGTTTTACAGTTGTATTTAGATGGTTTGTAAGGATATAATAAAAAACGTTTCTGTATTTTTTTTTTTTAATAGATTGATGAAGATTCTCTCGAGTCGAAAAACAGATGAAGATTATGAAAAAAAAAAACTCAACATGAAGCTTTGTCATAAAAAAATTGGTATTTCTTGGGACATTCATCATTGTACTCTAATAAATTAATTTTATAATATTTTTTCGAATAACCAAACTATGTCTATAGTCCATTTACAATAGCATTAGAAAGAAGTTAAAAAAGGTTATTTTTAATGCACACTTTGTAACAAAAATACAATAAACATTGTTACATTATGATAGACGCCGAATTTATTATGATCTATTTTTACAGCAGCTGTCACACTTAATTGTAACCATTTTAACTATTTATCTTATGAAATTATGTGGCTTTCATTTATTTATATTATATAACTCCAATTTAAGATTACAGTGTCAATGCTAAAAACCTAAAAGAAGCAGGGATGAACAATACTTGGAAAGTTATTCGTTTCACTATAATTCTACCGAATTTTATTTTAATTAAGGTGGATGCGCTGCAGTAGCCCGCGAAATCAGACGAATTCGGAGCAATTCTAATTTAAAGGGATGTATTGATGATTTTTAAGGTTAAAATTGTATTATTGCCTACATATTTCTTATTGTTGCGCATCATATTATTTTTATTAAGATACAACCTTACACTGACCTGCAAATTGCAAAAAACGCAAGAAAATTAGAATTTAAGCATCTCCCTTAAAATTGTTTTATCATAACTTTGAAATAAAATGTTTTGCATTCCTGCTTCTACGAGCCTCTTTTTTCTAATGCTATTATAAATGGACTATAGGTAACATCAAACTTAACACCTATTACTGAAATGCATAATTTTGGTATGTGTCTGCGCTGACTGTGGTTAGGCTGTATAGAAAATACATCTGTGTAAAAAATTCCAAAACGTATTTTTTTTTTTTAAACGGATAGATAGTTCAATTTGGCAGTGCTGGCAGCATGATTCCAGTTGGCAGCTATGCGGGCGATTGTTTTGATACCCTATGATTCTTTCCTCTTCCTTTTTTATAATAAAATCCAATTAAACATTTAAAAAAAACAGCAAGTATTTGATGCTTTTGCCATTATTATATCAAAACCCTAATTCTAAGATATAGAACAGAATTTTCCAAGATTACACAAAGATATTCAAAGTGCTAACTACTAAGTTACAATAAGTTACAGAGCCAGCCGTCTGCCTAATTGTGAATCCTTTGTTACGTCACCGAACCGTTATGCCAATTAACATTCATATAAATTATACAATAAATTGTCATTCGTGAATCTGTCCTCACAATGAGATCATGGATAGTGACGGTAGGATTTTTCTTTAACTGATATTGAGTTTAGAAAAGTTTAAGTATAATTTTATAACCATTCAGCAATTAGGTAAGCAAACCTTATTTTTGGTGTGAACTCAAGAGGAGAAATAAAGTCATCATCATCTGCATATCCTTTTCCCAACAATGTTGGGGTCAGCTTCCAGTCTAACCGGATGTAGCTGAATACCAGTAAGAGGCTATATAAAGTATTAATTTGTAATAGGTATTAAATCAAAATATTAATTAAAATTCAAGCAAGAACTACAAACAAAAACTAAAATCAAAAACAGCAAAATTCTCTTTTCTAACAAAAAAAAAAAAAAAAAACAATAAAAAACCGGCTAACTACATAAAATTCCAATTTCAAAATAATAGCCCTCCGCGTTTCAAACTCAAACTAGTAGCGTTCTGAAACCGGCAACAAAAATCAATCCCCCTGCATAGTTCGTTGCTAAGTATCCTCCCCTTTTTTAACCCAAGAATTGGTTAAGGCGGGCCGTGGTGTGGGGAAGGGGTACTTTTTTCACCCTTTGAAGAATTGCCCCAAAGCGCGGGGTGGTTTTTGCGCGAGCGGGGCGGGCTCAGCGCGAATGTGTGGGTAGTAAGTATTATTAACGAATTTAGAAAGGGACATAGTTTTTGAACGTAGCGGTCGATACGCGCGGTTGTTTGGATTTAGAACTATGTGTTCTTTTTTTGTAGTTTTAATTTTTTTTCGTTATTTTTTGTTTTCCTATTTAGGTGTTTTGTGTATGAGATTGTTTGCGTTGGTGATTGATCTTAATATATGATTGCATTACAAAATTAATTTAGGCATACAAGTGTAGATAGTGTTTATATCTACATATTATTAAGGTTGGTAGAGGACAGTGAGTTATGGTCTAATCCAACTGTGTTATGTTATATTAATAATTCGGATATACCTACATAGTATAGGCTTTAATAAAGATTGGTCCTTGGCAGCTCTGGACACAGAGAGGTGAAAAGAGAGTAGGGAGGCCTTTGCCTGCTGTGGGACATTAATAGCTAATAAAAATACAAAAATAGTACAGGCTCTATTACGGACACAATTGGGAAGATGTAAGTCCAACCTGGTTAAGTGGGGCTATTTTGACGGAACGACAGCAGGATGTGATTTTGGAGCTATGTCACAAACCATGCTCCACCTCCTATCCTGCCGTCTGTGTCCCAAAACGTGCAGTCAAAATGACCTCTACGCTGCCACTGACAACGCCGTGGAAGTGGCAAAGTTTTGGTAAAACAAGATTTAAAATACATTCGTTCCAGCGACACGAAGAGGAAGTATACTATTGTTTTGCAATAGATACCGAAAATTGCCTTAACTAGCCAGACTATTACACAAAATAAAACATTGAAAATCCTACCTATATTGTATGAACGCAAAGTTGTAAATAATAAATTATAGTAACTCTAAAAGCTTTTATAGTAATTTACTGTTTACCGTATAATAATTTGTGGTTGATTTGGTGTGGTTTAACGTTACCGTATTATTGCATTATGCCAACATACAGAACTTGCTGTTTCAAGTTCTGGTAAACCGAAATAAATTGATTTTAATTAACTTGAATTATTAAAGTCACGCGATAGTCATACTTTTGGCCTTCAAATGGGTTTACAAGGTACAGTGTCGTGAACAAAGGTATTATTATGATACTGGGGTTTAGTTTGTCACTGAATCCGGCAGAAAAAGGATAGCGTATGGCATCCTAATTGCGTAACACACTATTAATCTGAATCATTTTGAAGGATAGTGCCAATCCATTGCTTCATATGTTCGAAAAAATTTTCCTGCTCAACAACGTAAATAACGCAATGAATGTTTTAGAAAAGCCATAATGAAAGCCTACTGTTAGTGTGTTACGCTATTACCCCGCGCGTTAAGTCTTCTTCTTTTCGTTTCGACGGTACATCTATTGCTTGGATCCAGTAGGTTGCCACATTTATTGTGGCGTCAGAGGCATTGTTCAGGTCGTCAAGAGATCGTCTGGTGAACGGCCATTTGGGACAGTCTAGCAGATGGGGCATAGTCTGTTAAAGAGCACCGGACTCACACTGGAGGTTGGATACATTGACAATGCCCCATTTCACCAAATAATGTTTGCAGGGGCCTACCTGCAGGGGTAGTGCTGTGACGCAACTTGGAATATTCCCAGCAGTGGGCCACTCGAATAGACTGAGTTGATTTGATTTTAATAACTATTAATTCCAGTCCTCATTGTGTCCTTACTCGACTGGTGATAGAAGGAATCAATTTTAAATCGCACCAAATTATGTAATATCCAGAATAGCATTTCGTTTCCTATCCTAAAAATAGTAAATGTCCTGCACGTGGGCGCCCCATTGACGGTAATCTTAGCTAAAATAATATTATATACATATAAATTCGGAAGTGAGTTTGTTTGTTACGCTTCCATGCTAAAACGGCTAAACAGATTTGGATCAAGTTTGGCACATGGGTAGACAATGACCTAGAAAAGGACATTGGATACTTTTTGTTATGACCTTCACGCGGTCGGCTGGCAAAAACTAGTATGAAAACGATTTCAAATCAAGTGCGAACCGCACCTTTGCCATATATTTTAAGTAAGGATTTTTCACCCCCAATTTTATTACAACCCTTATATTTTCATCTCAAATTGCCCAAAAATCTTTAAACATTCTACCCGTAATTCCCCTCAACTCGTGAAAGATCACGTCTTTACCAATTTATACCTATATACCATTCAAAACACAGAACCTGAAGAACTCAACCCTCCAATGCTAAATAATGCATTATAAAAGTGTAGGGGTGAGTTCGCCCCGCAGTTAACCCGCGCCAGCCGGCGTCTCAAAGAGAGTAAAGATAAGTAAACGAGTTGCGCTGTACACGAATTTTGTATACAGGATGTGAATTTGGGGGTGAAAAAATATATAACATAAAAATGTTATTATTTTACTTTTTATATAACTAGCTTTAATTTTGACATGGACGCAGAAAAGACATTGGATATGAAGCATACGGTTGTCCAGCCTCGCAGTTGGGTAACCGTAAAATCCCCTAAACTGATTTTTGCTGAATACGAATCGACCTTATAAGTTAAATACGACGGCCAAAATTACCAAAACGTCGAACATCGAATATGTTATAGACAGGATTGGTCAAGATTTTGGATAAGGACTGAAACAAATATGTAAGAGTACCACGTGTTCAATATCTAATGTCTGTGAAAGCTCCATCCACGACAATACCTACTTACAATTTTGGACTCCTATAAAACGACAAACTCCGCGAATTTTTCGACCTCAAACCAGTCGGCGCCTTAACTAACATAAATTCGCACCCTATATAAACATTTGCACCCCAGTGAAAATCTTCGCGACTCATTACTCGCGAGGGGGTCTAAGGGGGTGAACTCGGGAAGGGGGTGAAAGGGGTGTAGGGAATCTTCGTTCAAATCTCTGACGTTTTATCTAAATGGGCCTCGGAATGGGTGTCGTTTCTGCTAATGACCCCCAAGAAATAGTAAGACGTTGCTGCGTGACAGTGAGTTAGTGGGTGCCTGCCTTAACGTTCAATGTTTATGTAAATGTTGGGAATTTAAGTGTTGGAAAGTGAGGAGGTTACGTCATGTTGAGACGAAACGAAATATCCGACTTTGTTGCTGAGGATCTGGCTCTGTTTGACCCGAGACGGCAATATCCAATGAGTCGAAAATACATTGGTTTATTTGACAGCATTTACCTATTACTGATCTTATTAAATATTGTAACATAATTATTTAAAAATTGTAGATTGATAATTTATTTTCCTAATTTTATAATTATTTTGAAAAATTAATTAATTTTATACATTTTACTGTGCTCTACAGGGTCCGTAATTGTACTTTAGCTTTAAGCCATTATAACACCCGTAAACCTTACATTATGGAACAAATAAAGATGAATATGATTATCTAGAGAGAAGATCTATTGAAGCTTTAAATAATAAGCAAGAGCTATTGGTAAAGGAATAAATACTGTTGCCAACTTGGCAAATAACCCATTTAATACTTGAGTATAGTTTGGCACCTATTTTCGTGATTGCTTAGCCATATCCGAAATAACTGTCAACTTTATGATAGCTACCTTCTTTTAGGTAGGTAAGCTTTCTCAATAAACGATTGGATATTGGTCAAATTTACAAACTAATAGTTATATAATACAGTAGGTAAATAACACAAAAAAAAAATTTTTTGTGTTATTTACCTACTGAATTTTGACAATTATGTAAAATTAATATCAATTATGTAAAATATTAATAACAATTATGTAAAATTAATATCCCAACTAATGTTCGACTAACTTTCATCCAAATTGTAATGTGTTTTTAATGTGTTTGTTTCACTGAACCAGTTGACTTTAATTTAATGAATTGGATCAAGCGTTTACATTTTATTAATTTTCTAGTACAAAATCAAAACATTTTATTCCACATAAGCTTACAAAGGCACCTATGAAACATCAGAAGCTAGGTGCATGGGTCAAATTGGTAATTTCCTGTGGAGAAGAGCCGGCAAGAAACTCCACGGTAATGCTCGTTTCTTATAAACAAAAACGAATCGTTTTGCTTATATATGGTAGCATTTTTATTGCCAAACTGGGCAAATACATAGATTCTTAAGCTAATTTTACCTGTGATAGCTACATCCATATGGGAGAGTCTACTATGCAAATCTATGAGGTATTTGCTTCATTGTTGGTAAAATACAAGAGTCCAAGAACCAATAACGGTCCGTAAATTTTAGGAATCGGCCATTAGTCCTTTTAAAAAAAAAAGAATTTCGCAAATTGGCTTATAAATAAAGGAGGTAAAAAAAACCTACCGAATTGAGAACCTCCTTCTTTTTTTAAGTCGGTTAAAATTGGCTTTTACAATGTTTTCAATTACAGTGGTAATAGGTATGAGAGGACAGTGTAGGCTTGTCAACAAGTACCAAAATCAAAAATAAACAATCAGCTGGCTGGTAAACTAATACAAAAACCAGTACACAAGCTACACGACAATGTATGGAGCGGATATTTTGCCGGCAGTGCTGCGGCGAAGCGGCAATTTAGTCTTAACTGAGTCATTTGGAAGGCGTCTTCGTGAAGGCAGATGATTCGTAATTTGTTTTCTGTTGCTCTTGGCAAATGTTGGTCTTTGTGGGGACGTGGGTACGTGTGATTTTGGTGAGGAAGATGTTGGGTGGAAAATAAAGAAGTCTTTTTGGCAAGTACTGTAAGGGTCGTCTGCAAAGATCGACCTTATATAGTGCAGGCTGGATATAAAATAACTCAGGAGGCATCGAAACACCCAAGCGAATTTATAATAGAATAGAATACTTTTATTATGTACACCATATAAATAAGCTAAAAAAATTGTATTCGATTTTTTATTTGATAGGATAGGCACGGTTATGTAAACACGTTCAATTACATTACGCTACATTCAATGTTATATAATTTTAACGCCCCCATACAATAGTCCACACTATATCTAGTCGTTACAGCACTGTATTCAAGAGAGAATGCAACATAAAAAACTTTTAGAAGATCTTTAAAATGTAAACTATCGAAAGATTTTTTTGACATAAATAAAAAAAAATCTATTAAAACTCTGGAAACATAAGTAAGTAACTACGTATTGTAATTTTCAGAACCAATGTAATAATAGCGGTATTAACTTGTAGAACTTTGGAGTTTTATTTTGACTCGATACCCTGGGTTTTTATCTGAAGCAAGGTAAAATCTAAATGTCCGCTTCAAAATTAGATTAATTCCAGAAAAATACTGAACTGGTTACAGTAACAAGGCCATTTAAAACAGTGATGTCTGTTTCATTCTTAGTAATTTTACCCAAAAAGATCGAATTTCCCAGTCTCCTGAAAGCAACCATACTTATTTCCCAATTTCCCCACAACTTGACCTGACTAAAGCATCTTAGCTCTTACACTTACCCCCTTATTCAAGTCAGTCGCGCTGACTGATGCCGCCAGGAGAAAACGCGCGGCGTTTCATTACGTTTTGCCGAGAACGCTTGGATTTATGTCCCTACCTGCTGACGCTATAAAGCGGTGGAAGGAGAAAAGTTACGTAACTTTGTAAGAAAAGCGGCATAATTATTTGGGGGATTGAAAAAGATTTGATTTTCTTAGCGTGTTGGAAAAAGCCGTGGAAAAAATACATATATTAAATGATGCAAAATGGAAAAATGGGTAATTTTCTATTGTTTTTGCTGAACAACGTTTTTTGTTCTTATAAGAATGAGAAAAGACACGTTAATTTAAATGAAAATGTGTCCATTTTTTTTTTTGCAACTGAGAATTAACTATCAGTGTTTTTTATTAGAAAAAAATATGCTTTGCTTTTTCTGGTTCATAATCATGATCTATCTCTATATCTAGTCGCGTACTTTTCCAAATATGCGACTAAGAAATTTAAAAAAAAAACAATTATTTTTTTAAGGTATGGTACTAAATGTATTTTGTGCCTCTTTATTTCTTTATCTCTTAATTATTTTACATGTAGTACATTTACACATATTTGAGTTTTAAACATAATTTACAGTGATAGGAATTATATTTACTATTATTATACTTAGCTTATCGGTATCGAAGCATTGCCGTAGATCCGCTGACATGAGTTAAACTAATTTTGTTATTTTTTAACACCGTACATAATAATGAACCACCAAACTACACTTCACTTAAATAAAAAAGGAAACTAAGAAAATAATCTTCTCAAAATAATATTGGTAATAAAATCACAGCATCGCACAACACTTAACATCATGTACCGAATCTAAGACGCAACTGAGACCTAACTTCACCCAACCCTTCGAATGCTAACACTAAAATGAAGACGATGACCAACGATGTCCACAATTGTCCAGTAGGTATGGGAAACAAAACCGGTTTCCAAAAAATGTCTTAAGAAACGGGCGGTGTTATTAAAGGGGTTGAAATGCGCGGCCGGACAGCGGTCAGTGTGGGAAACGGGGGACGGTTTGAGGGTCAATAGGGTGTTGAAGAGATGAGCTTTTGTTGATTGAGTTGGATTATTGTGATGGATGATTGAATTTTTCGTTACTTATTAATTTTGTTTTTGATAGAGGAAATAGGATAGACCATTAAAATAAAAAAAAAAACAACTTTTTATCGACCAGACTTTTCGTCGTTTAGAATACAAAAGCTGTCACACGGAAATAATTGATCATTAACTAACAAAAAAGGAATTAAAAATGATGAGACAAGAAATTGATATTGCTTTTAGTCGCCTACTTATTACCTACTTACAGACTTGGGTCCTGGACAGTGGTTTATGTGAGAAAAGGGGGATACGTGAAGGGTTAATGGAGTGTCAGGCTATGATCGTAGATTGATTTTGGAATTATTTCTATTTGTTAGGAAATCTTTAGTTTTTATTACTTAAATATTAACTTAACAGGGGCTTGTGGCTAAGTAATAACAGCCGCACGGGTCGATCGATCGGGCTTAGCTATGCTTGCCGCGGTTGGTCCGTAGATGGGTGACCCTATTTACATACCAAGACCCCTCCGTGCCTAGGAAAGCACTTTAAGCCGTTGGTCCCGGCTGTCATTCGTGGATCTTAGACAGTCGTTACGGGTCGTCAGGAGCCCGAAAATCTGACAACCAGACTTACCCAGTAATTGGGTTGTGGAGGTCAGATAGGCAGTCGATCCATGTAAAATACTGGTATTCAGCTGTATCCGGTTAGACTGAAAGCCAACCCCAACATATTTGGGAAAAGGCTAGGCAGATGATGATGGCTTAAATATTAATTTAACACAGTTTCAAACGTTTCATGTTCGATACTAATCTTTCATTGAACCCCAAACCTAGAATATTTTTGTAAACTTAATAGAATTTTTTGAACAATTAAAAAAAATCTTGTACCCCTAACGGTTACTTGACCATTAACAAATTCATGAGAACCAAAACGTGTTTTCGTCAAAATTTAACTCTCTTGATGTGCTAAGAACTCGTTTTTATCATTTAAATATCGCGAGGGGTCATTTCGACCCAAGACGGACACACCACAATAAAATGGACGGAGGTCATCTTTGATAGGGTTAGATTGTTCAAAAACTCGTTCCGAATTTGAATTTCTTATTATAATTTATTTTCTCAGGGAATTATGACCATTGATATTAAAATATTTAGGTACATCTGGCCAGATTGTAAGACGATCTCAGGTTACTGGTAGCGGCTGGAATGATTTTTCTTTTGAGAGTAAAATGAGACAGGATGTATGTGTCTGAGGCAAAACAGCCATTGGTTGGCAGGATATCAAATTGTAAGGATGTCTGGGAAACAGGTTAGGAAGAAACGTTGAGAATATCAGCAGATTCATGCTGAGATAGGAGCCTTTTGGCCTCGTATAGGACTTTGTTTCATTTTTTTTTTCCTTTTGTTACTTTTTTATACAATTTGTTTTATTTTTATTTTTAACTGTGTTTAGTTTAGTTTATGATCCTGTACGAGTCGCAATAAATACTTTTTCTTTCTTTCTTTCTTAACTTGTAGGTATTATTATACGGACGGTGGTGATGTGATGATCTATTAAAATATACCTAACTAGCCCAACAGTTTCACTCATATAAGTGTCGATCCCGTGGAAATATCTGGATCAAAAGTATCATAAGTACCCATGTGCCAAATTTCATCCAAATCTATTTAGCCGTTTTAGCGTGAAAGCGTAACAAACAAACATACAAATGATCAGATTTATTTTATTTTTAATGATTTCACAATTTAGATTATGAAAAGCATTGTGACACAAATGTTATATGAACTTTATTAAGAACCCATCTAAATTATCCTCAATCCATATCTATTCACCTACTATAATATTATTAATAATGAAAGTAGCTCAGTCCATCTGTATGTCGGTCTTCTACTTTTTTCGATAAAATTTGGCAAGCAAGCAGGCTATGACCTAGTTTAGGCACTTTTGTCTATAGTCTATGACGAACAATAGAACGCGGACGCAGGCGAAGCAATCGGCTATCAATGTATTTAGAAAAAGAAGTTAAAGGTAAACCAAATAAAACCATGGACGTACGATAAATAACAGCATCTGTATAAAAATAATACTACAGAGTTGAATTAATAATGTAACATAAGACAAGTAAGCAAACTAAAGTGGCAGTGGGCTGGCCATGTTTGTCGAAGGACCGATGGCCGGTGGAGCAGACGAGTCCTGGGGGTCTACTCCGAAGTAGTATCGGCCGAATGCTCGGCCGTTTCCTGCTACGAAGTTACTATTTGGTTCGGTCGGTTCCGATCCTACACTCCTACACTCTTTCGAATATTGACTATGGTCCCGACCCAACTGAGCCGATCCGAACTATTTTCGCATTTTTCAATAATTATCGGTTCGGTCATGTGTCGGTCCGATCCGAACATTCGCACTTTGCACTTCGGAGTAGGCCCCCTGGAGTGGAGACCGCGTATCGGCAAGCGTAGTGTGGGACGCCCCCCAGCTAGATGGATGGACGACCTAAGGAAGGTGGCTGGGGATGTGGGGATGTTGTGGCGCAGTCTGGGAGAGGCGTATGTCCAGCAGTGGACTGCGATAGGCTGAGTTGATTGATTGAAGGCAAGAAAGTGGTGCAAAATAAGTATCGTTGTTGTGTTGTAGTCGTATGAAAAAGACGGTTTAACCGGATGCAGTTGAATACCATCTACGAATGACAGGCGGGACCAACGGCTGAACGAGCTTTCCGAGTTACGGACGGGTCTCAATATGTACCTAATGGATGGTCACCCGTCCATGAACCGACCGCGATAAGCGTAGCTTAACCGTAGTGCGGCTATTATCATTTAGCCATGAGCCAATAGTTTCGATCACCGAAATAAATAAATTGATTAAAGCAAATCATGCTAGGAACATCAGACTAATCTAAGGTCACCAATAAACTGGTTCATCAGGGTGAGTTTATAATGGATCAAAATTAATAAAAAGAAATATTACGATACCTACTTAGATTTTCGTAAAGGCTAGTTAATGGCAAAAGAAATCAATGAACGACAGAATGATAATCACCTAATATACATACAGTATTATCATAGGTAACTAACATTCTCGAACATTCACTCTAGTATTACTAATAATTATGGGACCAATAGTCTGCATTATAAAAATCCAATAAGAAATTTTCAATCCAGTAAGAAAATACGAATGCATGTGCTGCCATCTACAAGCGAGTAGAAAGAACTATATAATATTTTTTTGAGAAACGAAACTGGCGCCATCTCTTATGTCTCAGAGTAATTGAAAACTTTAAATAACTTGATTGATGTAACAAAAAATGTTGTAGATATATTAAAAACGTTTTAAACCATTACGACAGTTTTTCTGATGAGAAAAGAAAGTTAATTATGTTTCATTGTTTATTTTCAGAAAGGGGCGATATTAACGCCATCTGTTGGCGGATAGAATCAACTTATGAAATAGCAACCCGTTAAATAAAATTCAAGGCGGAATGACAGCTGTTAGTTGGAAAAATTAACAGGGGGAATAAAAATCAGTAAGCATTCACTTTTTGATAATATTGTAAAATTTAGTTAGAAAAGACAGAAATATTATAGCTAAAAAGTATATTTTCTAAGAACATTTTCCAATATTAGATAGATACCATATAGACAGATACTTTTTAAATTGAAATAAATTAAAACTTAGGATTTGGTACGTAGCTAAGTCTAGAATTTATGATTTTACCTAAGTAACCTACACACTTTTAAAGTATTTTTTTTATTCCGTTTTAAACTTTCTTCCCATACAAAAGCATTTATCTGATTAGACTTAAGAAGACGTTAAAAAATTTGAGTTTTTTTTTTAATCTTGTCTTTATCTACTTAAAATAAAATCTGTTCTCCTTATTAACCAGTTCGAACCGCAGTAGGAAAATTATTTCCTCCCAAGATTTAATTAGCAAAACAATTAGAATTCATAGTTCAAAATCTTGTAATTTGTAGGTAGTCTAAGTTAGAATGGCTCTCAGATATTCCAGACATGTCTTTAGCCAAGATTTCTGGTTCCCAAATTAATTTCTTGGGTATAGCAAGAAATATTTCGGTTTTGAGATTTGCTCTCTCTAAGGAGTTGTTCGAAAATCTTGTAAGTATTGAAGTTTCTGGTATTATTATCCTACTAATATTATAAATGCGAAAGTTTGTGAGGATGGATGGATGAATAGATGGATGGATGTTTGTTACTCTTTCACGCAAAAATTACTGAACGGACTTTGATGAAACTTTACAGTAATGTAGCGTATAAATATTATATCAGAAAAACACATGGGATACTTTTTATCCCCATATTCCCACGGGATCAACACTTATGCGGGTGAAACCGCGACCGCAGCTAGTTATGTCTAATTCTGTTTTTATTAAGAAAAAGAAATGTCATGTCAGATGCCTATTTGCCGCAGCCGTGAGGCACGTAATACTACTTTAAGTAATTTTTTTCGTTATATTTTTTTTTGTTTTTGTGTAAATATTGTGTGCCTGGGTCAAATAAACTTATTTTCTTACTTTCTAAAAAAAGTGTTGGGGATTGTGTTATTTTTGGAACGAAATTCCTTATCGCACGTATGTGCGTGTTATATATGTATATATAGGTAGTCCACGCACTTGGCGAATGAGAGGTAAGCAGACCAAAAAAAGTGTAACTTTAAGATTGTCAAACCACTTTTGCTTCAGTATAATGTGTGTTTGTGTGTTCACTAGCTATCTGTGCATGTATAGGCATGGGCGTAGCTAGGGGGGGGGGGGGGGGCAAAGGTGGGCAATACGTACCCTAGTAACTTCCTTGCCCACCCTAGAAAAATCGACAGTATTGAAGAATTACTTACCGTTTAGTCGCTTTTTATTAATTAGAGCCGTACATTTTGACCACGATATAAGGTTTGTAGAGTTAGACCTGCCGATCGATTCTGTAAAAATTTCACCGTGAAAAGTTAGGTGAAGTGAGCTTAGAGTGAGCTGTCAATGGTGTCTATCCCTAGCATTGGTTGGAATGACAGCTCACTCCACGCTCACTTCACCTAAGTTTTCACGGTGAGACGGTTACAGAATCGCACTGCTGCATGCTGGTAGAGTTAGGGGCTTGGCTTTACATTAGATCTGATAACTTTTTAACAGTGAAAGTGTTATTTAAGTTTTGGCAATCTACTTTACATGAAATATTTTTGGTGGGATTATTTATCACGAGGCGCCCGTAGGAATATCGGGATAAAAAGTACCCTTTATCCTAATCCAGGTCATGATCTACCCATGTGACTAATTCCATCTAGATCCGCTTAGCCGTTTGCCGTTTTAGCGTGAAAGCGTAACAAATATACAAAAATCAAATCGTTTCTTTTAATATTACTATCAGTGGCCCGCAGTTACACCCGCATAAGTTACGATCCCGTGGAAATATCCAAATTGTCCCAAATTCCATCCAAATCCGTTTGCAGTTATTTATTTATTTAAACTTTTCGCACAATAAAGGTACAAAGGCGGACTTAATGCCTTAGGCATTCTCTACCAGTCAACCAAGGGTGGTGAAGAGATTAGATGGCGGGTGCTTTGGTTGAGAGGGACAGTGATAAAAAACTCTTAAATCTAGGTACATAAATAGGCTATATACACATACATACTATAACATATACTTAATAAGCAGTTTTTGTGTGAAAGAGTAACAAACATCCATCCATCCATCCTTCCTCACAAACGTTTGCTTTTATAATATTAGTAGGAAGTAGGTTATTAAAATATTCGGATTTTCATATTTTAAGATTTTTCACCGAAAGCCACACGTGTCCATTTAAAAACACTTACGCAATTCCTCCGAGCCAGCAAAAAACTGCAATCGAATCAATCAAGTAATTCGAATCTCATCGAATAAAGCGTTTCAATTTATTTTAATTCGACCTAAAAGAAAACAAAAGAGGTAAAACAAATCTCTGCTGGAGCTCTGAACGATTTTATTCATTCACTCATTCATTCATGAACGAGTACAAAAAAATACAGACATCCGATACCTATTTTCAGCGACGAGTGTCTACAAAAAAAATGGAAATTGTTCATCAGTTTTTCAGCTTTTCCAATGTGTTGTCTTTTGAAAGTAATTTTCAGTTTTTCGTGAAATGTAAGATAGGGAAGACAGAACTTTACTTAGGGTTTCATAATCTTGTAAGAATCTGCCGACCCTTTTCCCAACTATGTTGGGGTGGGCTTTCAGTCTAACCGGATGCAGCGGAATACCAGTATTTTCTAAGGAGGGACCTATCAGACCTCCACAACCCAGTTACTTGGTAACACGATTCCCCTTGGTAAGACTGGCTCTCAGACTATTGAGTTTCTGACTACCCGTGACGACTGTCAAAAATCTGCAAATAACAGCCAGGACCAACGTCTTAAGGGGCTTAGGGGTTGAGACCCCTCCATGCCTCGGAAAGTAAGTTAAGACGCCGTGGTCGGTTCGTGGATGGGTGGCAATCTATTACATATCATCGACCCGTGCGGCTGTTACAAATGACAGCCACGAGTCCCTTAAAAAAACCTACTAGAATGTTTAAATTGATTTTCCATTTAGATACAAAGGATGTATTACTTCGAGTCCCTACTTACTTATAAGATATTGGTTTACATTCTCGCCAGGCCTGGCAATAAGACTGGTAATCGCAGTATCTACAAGGCCCATCTTTTAATTCTTTACCTCGTAAATGACGAGGGGGGCTAGTGGCTAAGTAATATCGATCAGGTAAAGCTACGCTTACACAACTACTTACGCTACTAAACATCACCAATAATCACTATTTGTCCTTCTAGGGCGTCCTCTCCCGACTTTTCCATTGACATCTGCATTTTCTTACACATAGGTACTCTAAAATCACTAGGTACATTAAAAATCTTTTACATGAAAACATACCTACGTTTCTTTTATCTTCCCCATAGAGTTTCACGTGTTTTTAGTAAAATGCGCCGCACCGCGCCGTCGATAGGTGACAAGTCACAACTGACTGACCGGGCGATGACCTCGCACAGACGTGGCGTGGAGACGACTCTGTTCTAAATAATATTTCGTATTTTTATGGTTATTGTTATTATTTGGAAAAGCTCACGCTTGCTTATTCACTTTTAATATGAACACTTAGTTTATTCTTATTTGAAAGGGAACGAGAAACAGTATACAGGTTTAGTTTATGACTTTCAAAGCACTTTGAAAGTCATAAGCTAAACCTGTATACTGTTTGCCGCATGCCTGTTTGACCGCATGGTCAGCCAAATGCAGGTTCTTAAATATATATATATATTTTTTTATATATATGGCATCTCGTAGTTGACCTAGAGAGGTCGTGACTACTTAACCGGACTATCCTGTGGTTGCCTTAAGAAAACTTAAAGCCTCCAGCCAGGGCTTATAACTAAATATTTAAGTGACTACACGCTAAGGGCTCCCCCTGTGGGGAACGAACCTCGGCTTAGGGTGTCACTGAGAGAGGGCAGCAAAAAGGGATTAGGCTGGATCGAATTTTTTATTATTAGTGCTTTGATGAGCACGGCGTTTCCTAGGACTATCTCTGACAAGAAAGGCCGAAACAAACTCAGAGGTTACAGTCAAGAATTTAAAGTTATAGGCACAGCTACCGCGCGAGCTGGCACTTCATTTAAGAAGGATCGGGCGGGGTTCTTAAATATATCGTCATGACTGACAATATATTTGAAAGGCGTAGCAAATACATAACTGTAACTTGCAGAAAGTATGCAAGTAGCTTGCATGCCATTGTGCCATGACGACTTCGGATTGGTGAATATCACAACGCAAGTTCTTGCTTGCTTTTGTGCAAGTTCTAATGTAAACTATCTAACTAGCCTGTATTGTCCCACTGCAGAGAAAAGGCCTGCCTATCCCTTTTCCAGCTCGTCCCGCTGGGCGAGAGGGAGTGGGAGGCAGTTACCTCCTTCTGCGAAGCAGTCATGCTAGCGAAGCAGGTGGCGGGGTGGGCGAGGGAACGTACCTCATGCCTCAGCCGCCGCGGGAGACGCTCCGGGCGTCGGGAGCCGCGTGACGACTCCCGGCCACCGTAGGCGCGGGCCTGCGGGTGGAGAGTAATGGGTAGCTCTCCGTCCGATCAGGACCAGGCCCGTGCCGGACGGCGTGTATGTGTTCCACGCGCGCCTCAAAGAGATGCCAGCATGAGTGACGGGCCGAAGCCTGCCAGGGTAGCGGGATCGTCCGAAAGGGTTACCGCTGCCCTGGAACATAAAGGGCTAAGGAAGGAACACGGGTGGGTTTTAGTCAGTAAGAGTCTGACACTCCCTTCTGCTCCACCCAGAGCGGGAGGGGGTCATTTGATGATTTCCCATCCAGAAAAAAAAAAAGCTCGTCCCGCTGTCTTTGTCTCTCAGCCGATTTGCCATCTGACATTGTGGCAGACTTGTCCGACCCAGTCTCACCTAGTGTGCATACACAGGAGCGGCACGCGGCATTGGCAGAGACAATGTGTCGCTCATGTTTCATTTGAGTATGGGGCTCAAATACACGAGCGGCACGTTATCGACGACAGCCGCCGACGCGTCGACGGCTGCAGTTGCATCTGCCGTTGGTAACACTTAAGGTTTAGCGGGTTTCTGAGTATGTCCGTGACCTCGGTTTTGGCGCGCAGTGTTGTTTCTTTTTCGGTTTGAAATTAAAACCTCCAGAATACAAGTGTGCAAGATATAAGTGTGCAAGATACAAGTGTGCAAGATACAAGTATGCAAGATAAAAGTGTGCAAGATACAAGTGTGCAAGATACAAGTGTGCAAGATACAAGTGTGCAAGATACAAGTGTGCAAGATATAAGTGTGCAAGATACAAGTGTGCGATACAGATGTGCAAGTTACAGGTATAGTACACTGTATGCATCTGTGCATTCAAAGCAAATTAGACGTAATTCTACACAAGTTTTGTCTCGAAATACCTAATCCTTATTGCCGTTGTGTGCGTAAATTATAATAAGCTTGTGCCTAATTACAAAATCAGCTAATTTTAGACAGAATTAGAATTGACAATTGAGAGATTGATTTAAGAATTGAGTATTGTAAAATTTAACTTTTCATTGAGCTGTAAACAATTTTTAACATTAACAGGGTGAACCCTTCGTGGAATACAGGCATGATATTATGTTCTGTGTACTATTGGTGCACATCTTCTTCGGCAGAGGTGCACCAATAGTACACTCACATGTCACCAGTTATGTTTAAGTCCGTTGTAACAGGGGGCGAGCCTGTCGCCATCAATCGGGCACAAATCCTAACTCTGGGCTGCCACTGAGGAATTAAACTAATTTTAAAGCTGCTTTTTCTGGAGTAAGCATGAAAACAGCTAAAAGAAAAGCTGATGAAGTGGGAAAATGATTGGCCAAGTAGAGCTGATGCAAGGATTCACCTAACATATAAATTAAATTATTGTGAAGAACTGTACAAGACAGGTCTATAGAGGTATGAGGAACAGGGTGTAAAGTTCACTCATAATCTATAGAAAAGGGAGGATCCTCCGAGCAGACGGGTGTTGTGTCTGGCAGGCAATTGCCCAACGATTGATGTTGGGAAGTTTGTATATATGTGTGCTAATTGCGCGGTAAATTCTGCTTGCGAGATGCAGGATTTGCGTGACGTCAGTATGACGCGTTGTTCGCATGTGGCGTTGTAGATACCGCTACAGGTCAAATTGTTATCAAGTAATGGTTTTAAGTTTAAGTTAGTTAGTACTAGCCTTCACTGTGTCCCACACCTGGGCAAAGACCTCCCACCTTCTCTATCTTACGCGAGCCCGCACGTCTACAGGTTTGATGAAACCTATCCAGCTCGTCTTATCTCCGTCTGTATTATCTCAAGGCACAGAAGGCATTCTCGTAATTTAAAACGTTCACAATCTAGTCGCAGTCTCATCTCAACAAACAAATGTCAAAAACTTGTCAAAGTGTAGGGAAATCAGAAGTATTTTTTGACAGATTGAGACTGAGATCAGACTGTGAACGATCATAAAATTACGAGAATTGCCCCTCAGTTCTGTGGTATTTGCGCCTACAGTTTGTCAAGACATCTCAAGTTAAAGTACTATGATTTAAGTTTTCTGTACCGTCTTTAACACACTGTCTACTTCTCTCATCCAACTCTCCTGTCGAAGGTCTGCTGAAAGAAATTTCTAATGAAATAAGTAGGTGCTTCGTGCTCTTTGTACAATTTTCTCTATTACCTATGTGTTTTGTGTGTACATATATCCTATTAATATTATAAAAGTGAAAGTTTGCATGGATGGATGGATAGATGGATGAATGGATGTTTGTTACCCTTTCAGACAAAAACTACTGAACAGATTTGGATGAAATTTAGCACACAGATGGTTTATAACCAGGATTAACACATAGGATACTTTTTATTCCGATATTCCCAAGGGATCGAAACTTATGCGGGTGAAACCGCGGGGCGCAGCTAGTAAATAATATATAAATAAACATACCATAAGCATAGTCTGTCTATAACATTCCCACTGCTGGCACACAGGCCTCCTCTCTGTGACACGGAATGGGCCATAATCAACTAAAGAACGAGCCCAGTGCGGGTTAGTAGATGTCACATATTTTTTAATAAACAAAGTTCCGTTGTTTATTAGAAAACATTGGTGCATGAAGCCTTAACCGTTTCTAATACGTACCTGCAGAGGTACCAGAAGCGGTTAAGGCCTTTTCATGCACCATCTAAAATAACAACTTCCGTAAATAAGTGAGTGCATATTGCTACTTGTTGAGGATATATCTTGACGCATGTGAAGAACATAAAGTTAAAGTATAAATTCTAGTTAACACAGCATTAAACCCAAGATTCGTAAAAAGCGTGTTATTTTGTTTTACAGGATTCATGGCTCGAACACAATTCAAGAAGTCAAGTTTATATTTTGCCGTAATTGTGATGAAAAATAAAGTTGAATAAATAAACACCCACTCCACAGTTGCCGGCGTGCGGTGGACGCGGTCTGACCGTAATGTCACACGTGTTGATATGTTGTGTCGCATCGTTGTAAAGTGTACACATTGTTGACCGTCTGCTGTAAGTGAAAATAAAAACCTGAACCAGAACGGCAAGCTTTAAAGGAGAAGGAAATGAAGATGAATATGCTTTTCACTGCGCTTCTATAAAGGTCCTTATTTTTCTTTCTTCCTGGATTCATTCAGAACCTATATACCTGGCCGTAAATATCTCGATAATTCTACTTACATAATATTATAAACGTGAAAGTTTGTATGGATGGATGGATGTTTGTTACTCTTTGATGCAAAAACTACTGAATGGATGTGGATGAAATTTGGCACACAGGTGGTTTATAACCAGGATTAACAGATATAGGATACTTTTTATCCCGATATTCCCACGGGATCGAAACTTATGCGGGTAAAACCGCGGGGCGCAGCTAGTAATATTATAAATGTGAAAGTTTGGATGGATGGATGGATGTATGTTTGGTACCTACTCTTTCACGCAAAAACCACTAAACGGATTTTGATGAAATTTGCCACACAGATGGTTTATAACCAGGATTAACAAATATAGGATAGGTACTTTTTATCCCGATATTCCCGCGGGATCGAAACTTATGCGGGTGAACCCGCGGGGCGCAGCTAGTAATTATTATATTATCGAGCTTCAGAAAGAGACTGCTACTCAGATATACAGGGTTACTTTAAATTGGCTAGCTAAACTCCGCAGACGCGCTGGGTATCGTTATCTAAACGTGTTAAAAAAAAAATAATTTGATGATTTTTATTGTATCATCAACCGCATTTTATCTTTTACTTAGGTATTAAGAAACTCTCCATATCCCACTCTATGCCGCTTCTGAAATCCTTTATGTTCCTTCTCCCTGGTTTACTTCCTTAGTTATTATAATGTTGTATGTATTTATAGTATTTGTAAGATATATTAATATTGTATTGTAACATATAATCGCGACATATTCGCTAAAAATGTAAACAAATATGTGTTTATGGAAAAAGAACTTTAAATTCTACACAATAAAGTTCAGTTTACGCTACAACTTCAAACAATTCTATAACTTTTTCAATAGTGCTAGTCACTGAAATCAACTTAATTCCCATTAAAATAAAGTTGATATATGTTTAACTTGAAATAATGTTATTATAAAACATAAATAAAATTTGAAAATATGTGTTTATTGGGCCTTGGTGTCTAAAATAAATGAATAAATAAATAAAATAAATAAAGAGTTTTAGCTCGACTGCTGAGCGTGAGGTCCTGTGTTTGTTAAGCCGGGCGAAGCGTTAATGGGTTTTTTCGTCAGGAATTTCTCAGTAACCGCTCCGTGTCTGTTCCGGATTTGTGCCTGTTTGACGGCAATAAGAAGGCCAATTCTCGTAATTTAAAACGTTCAAAATCTAGCCGCAGTCTCATCTCGGCGACAAACAAATGTCAAAAACTTGTCAAAATATAGGGATTTTTGACAGTTTGAGACTGAGATCAGATTGTGAAAGTTCTTAAAATTTCGAGAATTGCCCCTCTGGTCACCCCTTATTACATGAAACTTTAACATAACAGGCGAAATGAGCGTGTACACGTGTGTAACCCTTCGGGAAAACCGGCATGATGTTATGTTTTATGGGTTGTTTTTAATATCCCTAAATCATTGATTTGTATTTTCCAGTCCAACGGGTTACGTAACACAAAATCAATCACAATGTGAATTATTTTGAAGGATATGGCTCATCCACTGCTCTATATGTTCAAAGATTTCAAAATCAAAAGTCATTTAATCAAATCAGGCTGAGAATCAGCACTTTTCGAATGTCAAAATTACAAAAGACAGTCCCCCAAAAACCCCCGCCCTTCACCACTTCCTAGTGCTATCGCTGGGAAGAAAAAGTGGCGCAACAAACTCCCCAGCTGTCTGTTCAGTTAGAAAATACTTGATACTTGATTGTATACAATACAAGGTTTTAAGTAATTAACATTACAAGACACATAACATAAAATTAAATTATTTGCCATATGTCAGCTAGCCACGCCAATATACCAACAAATATAATAAAACCTATACGTACTCAAGCTAAAAAATAATTAATTAAAATTAAAATGTAAATAAAAAATTACTACCTAAATAAAAGCCTCCAGGCATAAAGGGCGTGACAGCTTACATATTTATGCATTGCTGGATTCTGTTCACATAGCTGTCACATGAATTCATTTGGCTGCAGAACAACGTAAATAACGCAATCAATGTTGTTGAACTGTTAAAATGAAAGCCCTCGCTACTGATAGTATGTTACTCAACTACACCGCTGTTTCTTCTTCGAGCTTTTTCTTCATTATGTAGGTATATTTATTAGTTTTAAGTCGACTGCTAAGCGTGAGGTCCTGTGTTTGTTTCCCAGGGTTCTGGGCGAAGTGTTACTCAGTTTTTCCGTTCATTTTGACAGTTCAACGACATTCATTGCGTTAATTAAGTTGTTGAGCAGACAAATTGACGGCACGGTTGGCGCAATGATTGACTGCTGCACTGCGTGTTGCGGGTTCGATTCCCGCACGGAACAAATATTTGTATGACCTACAAGTAAGTAGTTGTTTCGGGTCTGGCTGTTTGTGTATGTGAGTTTAAATGTTTGTAAAGGCACCCACGATACAGGAGAAATTCCTAGAGTGGGGAAAAGTAAAAAAAAAAATTCAAATCGGAAACTCAATACTAATGAACGGAGTTCGCGTCAGAACTGTGAAGGCGTCGAAGTGATACAAAAGTATGTGATTGTAAATTATACCAAACATTTACTACTAGTACGCAGTTTTGACGCGAACTCCATTCATTAGTAGGTATTGAATTTCTGATTTTGAGCATCTACTTTTGCTGTTGACTGTAGATACACCTATAAAATTTTGTATAATTGTTTGGGAGCCCTAATAGGTCAAATGTGATGGATGTGACGCATGTCAACCATTTCTTATTGTTTTTTTCTTTATTTTGTTCTTTTTTGCGTCATGTTTACCGCAAATAAACGTTTTTTCTTTCTTTCTTTTTTCTTTCTGTATAGCATTCCAATAATACCTATTACAGGTACATATGCCTTTTTTCAAATCGTTTAAAGACTAAATAAAGGAGAAGAATGTGTAGAAGAAACTCGATGGAAAAGAGGCAAAAGACCAATTGGAAAAATACGACTGTCAGTCAGACTATGCAGAGTTCTTAGGAATACTAGTAGCCAATGAGAATGCGTTATTTGTTACAATTTTACTAGCTAGAAAAGTATTTAGCCAGGAGGGTAAATAAAACTCTGCCAGGGCCGCGGGTTGTTCGAAAGAGATACCGTGGCCCCCGGGCACAGGCAACTGAAGGAATACGAGTGGGTTTTAGTCAGTAAAAGTTTGACACACCCTTCCGCTCAGCCCAGAGCGGGAGAGGTCATTTGATGATTTCCCACCCAAAAAAAAAGGCTAAATAAAACAGAAACAAATAAATAATAAATGATTTTATTACTAGGTTTATACTAAACACTTTTTCATGTCAACATATTTTAAAAACTAGATGAGGTCGGCGTGTCCTATCCGATTACTCTGAGAAGAAAGGCCGAAATAAACTAAAACACTTGAACACTAACAGCGCTACGACATTTCGGCTTAAAGAAACTTTATTCCCAATAAAGACATAAGTCACTTACTTGAGAAAAATACTAAAAATATAGATTACAATATGTTCGTCATCAGTATTACAATTTAATTAGTTACCCATCCAATGCATTCATTTCTCCAGTGATCGATCCGCAATTATGTGCTGGCTAAGTTGAGTTTTGAATGCATTGTAAGAGTGTATATTTCTTATACAGGACGGTAATTTGTTATAAAGCTGTGCTCCTTCAAAAGTTAGCATTTTTTTGCCATACTTAGTTCTTGTTTTTGGTAAAACTAGCAAGCTTGCTCGCCATGTACTGCGTTGACTAACTTATTTATATTGAGTGAGTGTTATATTTGAGTGAACGCTTTTGTTGAGAATATTTCTGATGAAAATACATGTGTTGTAAATATAAAGTTGTTTTATGTTCATTATTTTTGTGTCTTGATACATTTTGCTGGTAGATGTTAGATGTAGGTAGTTGAATATTATTTTTATGGTTTTATTTTGGGTAATTTTAGATTCTGATAATTTTATACCTCCCGGTACTTGGAGGGGCTTGTCAAGTCCCTTAAAGTACACTACTTTAACCGAAATCTTCCAAAGTCTTGACAATCTTGGTTAGATCATGTGAGGGCCATGTAGATTGGTGTCAAAAATCGTCTTTTGAGGAAGGAAGCACACAGATTTGAATGGACCGCATAAATTACTTAAACTAGCAGATCATCATTAAAACTAACTGAGAAAAAAACAGCTTAGCTCTAGGTCCTCTTCTCTAGGTTGTGACCTCCACAACCCAATTGTGAAGGGTAGATAGGCAGTCGCATCGGTATCGAGCTTCATCTTTGAATGAAAGATGCATTTATGTAGAAAGGAAAAGAAAAATGGGTCGACCTCAAGTAAATTAGGGTAAAGGCAGGAATGGGTGAAGATGAACTTGGTCGAAAGCAGGAAAAGCAAACTAAGCAGGCCAAGAAAACGCTGGTGTGATAACTTAGATGACGTTCCTGACGAATTGGTTGGAACAACACATGGGGAAGTGTGGAACACCATTGATGAAAGGTGAAATTTGTTCAGTAGTGGGACAGTAATGATTAACAAAAATAAAGATGGGAAGGAATCGTTGAAAGCGTTATTAAAAAAAGCGGCCACGGACCACCGCGCCATATTTAACAACAACCACAGATTTTTATTAAATATTAGTCCCTAAAAAAACTGGTCTCTTTTATTTTGTTTATTTATTTATCCTCACACTGGAACGCCATACAGCAATTTCACCAACGGAGCAAAAAATCACTTCATGTGGTGCTTTCCATCCATTCTGTGCGCGGTGGACATCGAACAGGTGGGGAAGTACCTAAAAAGACTTTTCTTGTATCCCTCTATTTTTTTACTTTTTTTTCAATAGTAGTAATACTGTGAAAATTTCAAGTATCTATCTACCTAGTACGGTTCCAAAGATACTACCCTGTGACAGACGCACCGACCCCTAAAAATCTACTAGGTATTTATTAATTATTGATTATGGTAGATGTAAATAAAAATAATAAGGCTCAGCTTAATTAAACAGCTTAGTTTTCCACATCGGCATTGAGTTTGTAGCAGGGATTCGCATGAACTATATTGCAGTGATAAGCTTAGTGTGTAGGTTAAGTTTATGTAATTGTTAAGAAATATTGTTACTAACATATTTGAGTCCTTTGATATTCTCTCCAAAAGATTATAAGATGATAATACCGATATTAAGTGCATTGAAAATGAAGAGCCCTCCATGCGGGACGCTTTTGCCGGTTGACGAAAGATCTGAAAGACAAATATTTCTTGTGGTTAACTACAAAGAAATTGTTTTGGTGTATCCACTTACTTATAAGAAAATAATTAAATAATAGTCCATGAAAACACTGACATAATTTATCATTATTCTCCGGCTCTTATCCCAATTTATTTTTTATTTTTCTTCCATGCTTCTTTGTTACTCGTCATAGCCATCTTTCACATAAAAAAAAATAAAATAAAAAATGTTTATTAAAGAAAAGCCTAAGTACATTCTAAAGCAATGTTATATAACTGAGTGGCTATCCTAAGCACAATACATTGAAACCCTGATCTCCAAAGTAGGGGTGACCCTGTATCGTAAAGATCAGTGTCCCGCCGCAGCAAAGTCACAAGCTAATATTTGTAACTCATTGGCAATTGACAAAGTATTATTTACATAGTTAAATAAAAAGAGTCCATCTATCGTTTCTTTGGTCGTAAGAAAATGATATAATAATACAATGCAGTGCAATGGATTTAGTGTGTGTTCTTGATATTTGAAATAGCTTTGACTACATTAAAATTGAAACCTTACCCCAATAAACTTAGCGAAACATCATTATGTCTAAATATACCTCCTTTCAATGAAGTCCTAGCTTATCCTAGTGTTAAAAAAGATTTTCCTATTCATAAAATAGTTTTAAGTCATCTAAAAATATGGTGCCAACTCTGTTTTAAATTTCAATGAGCGCCATTGATATTCAAATGCTCCGCGAACCATTACCGTACTACAGTAAAATCCAATAAAATCTACCAAAAGCTACCCTCTTCCGAACTTCTTCCAAACTTCCACTATCCTAACTATTTCGCCACGCCCCTAGAATCGCAACTACTGACATGCATTTTTCTCTTTCTATCACATACGGATTTAATCGCGTGGAACGAGACGGCAGCTAGTTTAACCGCGTGCATTGTTATTATAGTTTTATGACGTCATGCCAAACTGACGTAACTCGGAGTTGAACCACGTTCGAATGTCAACTCTAAGTGTTTCTGTTAAGGTTGATTACAGAATGTAGGTAGTAACAGTTACGATATTGGAAAATAAGGCAAGACGCGGGATGTAGGACCATTTTTCCGCGAGCGATTTACCAACGTAAGGTGTCGTCATAAGAGCTATAGTGGCGTAAAAATGTCTAACTTAAGACGTTTCGCTGAAAAAACTACGTATAGTTATTCTATACCAGCGTCTTGCGCAAGATGGCGGTGCTAGGCGTTCGTTATTTGAATTTCTCTGAGGAATAGGTGGGGTGCGTTGTACGAGGCAGCTGCTGTAGCGCTTTAGGCGATTTTGTACGGCGGTTTGGGGTAGGGCGTCTAGTAGAATTTCGCTGAGTTGTATAAATTGGGTTAGGGTGAAATTGTAAGGAGGTTTTATGTCGAGCGAGTTATGAATGTAATGTTTTTATGTACTGGGTTAAGATGTTTTTAGACTTATTATGGGGTCGTTTTGTTAGATTAGAACATTATTTATTACACCAGGTAGGTATATTATGACTTGGAAAAGTAGAAGTTTTTGATAAAGTTATTGGACCTACCTAAATCAAATACTAGGCGGAGTTTTGAAAATGTTTTATGACATAGTAAGGTAACTTTTTAGTTGATAAAATAATAATAAAGTAAAAATGTTTATTTCATCCACTCATGTAAATAACATTGTTTCAAGTTGGAGTTACCTCCTAAACAAAGATTTGCTTGTATTAGGTGAAAAAGACTTAGAAGGTACCTATTTAAATTAAAAAATATGTGAAAAGGAAGTATCCACTTTTATATGAAAAAAATAAAATAAATAATATGATTGTAACTAGAGACAATTTTATTCTACAAAATAAAGCTTCCGGTAGCCAATTGTTTTTAGTTAACCCTCAATTAACTAGGTGAAACATACTTACGTAAACACCTTCTATGAGTCCCAGGGACTCACCTTTATTTTTTATTTTTTTATGGAATAAAACAAATATTATTAGAATGTCTTTTGTTATTATTTTCTTTATTACTTAATTAACGATACGAAAAAAATTACAAAACGGAATAACAATTGAAATCGTCTTACAAATTAAGAAAATTATACTAATCAGTCTTAAAAAAACAATGGCTTTTTAAACTTTTCAAAAATTAAACAATTATTCTAGAAATAAAAAAAAGACACGTTTTTAAACTTTGAAAGATATTAAAAATAAAATAAAAACAACTAAATGGTACGCTTCTATATAAAAATAAAAAACCTGCAAGTAGTTTCAATCACTCTCTATATGCAGCGTCGGCATAATATCTTCTTTGAGCAAGCCAATCATATTGGCTTGCAGAGCACTCAGAATTAGTATCGTGATCACTGAGAATGTACTCACCATCTTTGGATGGTATAGCACTGCTTGACTCACCAACCTCTAAGTGACTGTAACTCCCAATTTCATCGTCGAGTTCTTGCTGAAGCCAGGAATTCAATACTGAGTCTTCATCATCGTTGTTAACGTTTATTGACCTTGATTGGAGTTTACTATGCGCCATTTTTAAATTCTGCAATAAAAAATACAATATATCTACTTAATTTAAAGTAGTTATAACAATAAAAGTTATATAACTAACAATACAAATAAATTATAAAAATCATAACACAAAAAACTAGTATGAGTCCCCGGGACTCACTAGGCTAAATTACTTACCAAATACGAGTCGCTTGCGCATGTCCGCCCGTCTTCGCATCGCCCGCGCCACTGTAGGAAGGTACTGAGGAGGGGTGGTAACAAACCGCTAAATCGTATGAAATATGTAGGTTCAAAGTTTTAATGTGAGTCCCTGGGACTCAGGAAGTGAATTAAGGGTTAAATTGTATTTGTAAGAGCTTATAAAAAAAAAATGTTATTTCAATCTAATCTTACATTCATGGTTCCCACAATAACCTGACATTTACTATCCCATGGTACACACACACTAACCCTACATTCCCATGACATCTTAACCTTTAACACAATCGCAATTCCCGTAATCTTACAAATCAAAACCAGTGAGAACCAGTTTTATCCAATTCGAAGCAGTTTGGGCCAGATTGAAGCGGTTCAATTCAGTTCTTGTGAGAATTTCAAATAAAATAGAACAGGTTACCGAGATACGGATTGAAATTCAAAAATGGAACAGGTTACTTTTTAAAAGAAAGTTGTCAGGTTCTTTATTTTGGTGTCTGTTACGGGTGGTCGCTTCACTTTCTTTGTGGGTAGTTAAAGATGATAAAAGGATTTATTTCAGAAAGAAAGATTTTCAATGGAATGTTCTTAATATATTCTCCCATATTTAGAACATTCCTCGACAATCCTCGTTTATTATTTATATTGGATCCTTTATACTGGACTTACTATGTCTATAATAAATCGGGAAAGAACTTTATAAATCAATTATAAACATTTTATAAGAAGATAATTTTTATTCATAACAGATTTTGTATGGAAGAACTGTAAAAAATTTAAAATTATTCCTTGGATAAAATTATCTGGCGTTGGAAAAATCAGCCCTGAATACTTTAAAATATGTAGACTAATATTGCCCTGCTTTTGGAAAATACAAAGTTACTATAATTAGCCCAAATGTTGATGATTTTGTTACGTATTTTTTGGTGTAAAATAAAGTATAATATATAGATATCTAAATAATAAATAAATGTCGTAAGCCACCGATTGTTCACAAGGAAATACACTCGAAACGAAAATAAATATCATCGTGAAAACCTTCACTCAAAGAACATAAACTGACACAGTTACTTGAACGATGTCTTATACAATAGAAAATGCAAATGTTTATTGTAAAAAGGGGCTCCTACAACTAGAGCAACTAAGAACCCATGAGTGTTTATAAAAAGTAAAGAATGAAAGAACCTGTTGCAAAGAAACAGGTATCTTATTGTGAGTAGGGGTTGTAAAAGATACGGGGCTACCCCTTGTAGAGTTGTTAGTTTATTCTTTGATTTTGTCGAAGATAGTGAAAGTAAAGCGTGAGTGAGTGATTTTTGGTGGAAAGAAGAAAAAATAACTTATGGTTTTGGTTGAAAGTCTTAGTGATTTCTTTTCTCAGTGTAAAAGTGAATAGTTTTACATTAACCCTACATTCCCAAGACACCTTAACCTTTAACATATTCGCAATTCCCGTAATCTTACAAATCAAAACCAGTGAAAACCAGTTTTATCCAATTCGAAGCAGTTTGGGCCAGATTGAAGTGTTTCAATCCAGTTCTTGTGAGAATTTCAAATAAAATAGAACAGGTTACCGAGATACGGATTGAAATTCAAAAGTGGAACAGGTTACTTTTTAAAAGAAAGCTGATAGGTTCTTGATTTGGTGTCTGTTAAGGGTGGTCGCTTCACTTTCTTTGTGGGTAGTTAAAGATGACAAAGGGAGTTATTTCAGAAAGAAAGATTTTCGAAGATAGTGAAAGTAAACTGTGAGTGAGTGATTTTTGGTGGAAAGAAGAAAAAATAACTTATGGTTTTGTTTGAAAATCTTAGTGATTTTTTTTCTCGGTGTAAAAGTGAATAGTATTCCCTCCCATCTTTAACCCGTCTGCCTTCAAAGCTAGCATATCACACTATCAATCACAATCTGAATCATTTTGAAGGATATTGCTAATCCATTGCTTCATATGTTTGAAAAATGTATCTATTCAACAAAGTAATGAATGTGTTACGCAATGACACTGCAGAGTGAACAGACATCTTCTGGGCACGCTCTTTCCATCATAGACTTCATTAATCGCTTTCCATCAGGCGCGATCGAGGTTAAGAGCAGGCCCAGGGTTTTAAGCAATAAAAAAAACCATGAAACGCTCGTGCCTTGAATTATTAGAAAAAGAAGCGGATAAATAATCTATTGTAAACAAAAGATGAAAACAAATGTGTGTGGTGTTCACTCAAGTTCATAACATAGCTTGAATATTAATTGTAAGGTAAGTATAATATTATTTTGGAGTTTCATTGAACGTATAAAGTTAGTAAAGTATTCCTCGTTCGTTTGATATCCCTACTTATACATAGCTGGCTATGTATAACATAAGTAATGTTTTTACATAGTATGACACGAAGAAGATGAAATTGTTTAATCTGTAAATGAGATATCGGAATCTCTTTTATGTCACTTTATTTAGAAAAAAAAATAAGCTTAGGCCGGTCGGTCGGCCCGAAACAAACTCAGAGGACACATTCTCTTTTAAAGTCCAGACATTATTTTGGTCAGATCATGTGAAGACCGTGTAGATTGATGTCTGAAATGGTCTTTTGAGGAAAGCACCACACAGATTTTAGTGGACTAGTCCAGAAGTGCAAGCATTTGTCAGTAATCGTGTAGCTCAACACTCAGAACTTGAGGAGCTCAACAATACGACGAATAAAAATACCAAAGAAAGGAATTTCGATAGGCCGCATAAAGTACTCAAAACCAGACTAACAATAAAACTAACAGAGAAATAAATTATAATTACCCACATAGTCCTCACGTTCACAAAAAATAAAGTAAAGAAACACTTTACAAAGTATTTATTCATGTAATTTTGTATATATAATATTCATCAATGTCAAAATGTATCTATGCAGAGCTAAGTTATTTGAAACGACAAGGTTTCATTATGACACTGTACTGCTGACGACGAATTTTTCACACCTTATTACAATCATTTATTAATATGGAGCCTAGAGTATTTTACACGGAGCCTATCTGAACTCTTCAACACAGTTATTGGGAAATACGATAGCCCTTTCGTACTGGACTTGTTGTTAGACTTTAGGGCTTCACAGATCTACGAATGACAGCCAAAACTAACAGCTTAACGTGTTTTCCGAAGCATAGAGAGGTCTTCGTATGTAAAGATGGGTCACCCATCCACGGAACAACAGTGGCTAGCGTAGCTTATCCCGATCGATTGACCCGTGCAGCTGTTACGAGTATTACTTAGCCATAAGCCCCCCTTAATAATACAGTAACATTTTGCAAACCCAGCAGGATCTATATTATGCTGACCGTATACTGCAGGCGCTAACATCATCATGTCAACCCCGGCTGTCGCTGAAAACCAGCGCTGGGGCTCTGTCTCGCATAGGGTCCTAACATTATCCTGAGCGATGGGCGTTTTGCGTGGATGTGACGCATATTTCCCCCAAACTTGCTCTTTTTTGTGTTTGTGTTCTTTCTCTGCGTCATGTTTACCACTTTTTTTTCTTTTATTGTATGTAAAGAAAACTAACTATTTACACTAGGTACTAGTTAAATGACTAACTATACAAGTAAATACAAAAACAAAAGGACACCGCATGGCTGTCATCTGGAAACGTGCCCAGAAGGCTGGCAGCATTGCCACCTTCAATGGCAATGCTAATTGTTTAGCCAAAGAACGACCCAGCCCTCTGGTCACGTGAAGTGTCGATCAGCCAGCGAGAAATTTCTTTAAAAAGGAGACGCGCACTCGGGCCCCGGTCGTTTCGATCCCAAACGGCTCAAAACTGAAGTTACACATAAGGTTACAGTATTTGTTTTTGTTAGTACTTAATATATTTACATAGGCACATGACATCAAACGCCTGCGTTGTCTGAAACGACAAGGTTTCATTATGAGACTTGATAACGAACTTTTTACACCTCTTTACACACCTTTCATTAATATAGTATCATTCTGCATAACCCAATAGACCACCAAAAGACCATCTCAGACATTGATCTACATGGTCTTCATAATTATGATCTGACCAAGATTATTTCTGGACTTTAAAAGAGACTGTGACCTCTGAGTTTGTTTCGGCCTTTCTTCTCAGAGTAGTCAGATAGGAAACGCCGACCTCATCTAGTTTTTAAAATATGATTGACGTGTAAGTGTTTGTACAAACCAACTTCCATACTCACAACTTACTTACAAAATAAAATAATCTGTAATTAAAAGGATCTCATAAGTTGTACTTTTCATCTTAAATCAATGTATAACTATCACATTGCCACGCATAGATTATAACCACAGAGGCAGTTACATACCTACATAGAAGATCGACGTATTACATGCATAGCTAGACTAGTACACAGACCTGACAATCCCCTTATCCACATCTCATAATCACATACCAATCAGATAGCCACAAAACAATCAATAAAGGCCATGACACAAATACTGACATCCGTAGTACTATTGACTATTAGTAGCATTATGGCTGGTTACGAGCCGATTGTAGTAGAGCTATATAGGCAATGGTCGATAGACAACTAATGTCCATTCAGGTGGGTTTAGCGTGTAAAGTTGTGGGGCGATCGGTTGTCTAGCAATTGTTTAAGGTTGTCTGGGAAATATAGTTTGGTTGTTGTTAAAAGTTTTATGATATACTAACCATTTTAAAGACTATTTCGGAAACCAATCTACATGATCTTCACATGACCTATCCTTCTGTGTTTGTTTCGGCCTTTCTTCTCGGAGTAGTCGGATAGGAAACGCCGACCTCATCTAGTTTTTAAAAACATTATTGACGTGTAAAAGTTTTCGCAGAAACCAACTTACAGAAATAAAATCATTTGTATAAGAACGTAGATACTGTAACATTTTTAACCGATTTCAAAAAAATGAGAAGATTCTCAATTCGGATGGTTATATTTATATCTTTTTTTTTATTAAAAATTAAAAAACACATTCGCAGTTTGAATTGGCTTTAGATGTATCGAAAAAAAAAATCGAATCGAATCGTTTCGAGTAGGTACCCAATTTATTTACAGCCAGTTTTAAGTTAAACTTAAATTGATAGCTTTTGTGTAAACCTTCTTCACATAATAGGTATTAGAAAATTACTTTTCTATAGAATAGACTTCAAATTAATCAGCTTTCAATATCCAAAGTTATTAAATTCAGATCGGAAAATTGATGATTTTATGCGGGTTTTATGTAAATTACACCATGAACAAGTTTGACATTTGGAAAATTCCACAAATCTACTTACAACAACCTATTTATACTTTCTTTCATTTTATGATAACTAACAAAGTTTTGTTTTTCCTTTTATAGCCAACTGACAATTATTTAGTATACACTGTTTAAATTATAAAATAATGTTTTACTAAGCTCCAAGGTTAATGTAGTAATTTCTTATGGGTTAGCAATGTGCCACAAGCATTATGCTTTAAAATTAATAACTAAGGGTTGATTATTCAATAGTCAGATAACTTTTCTCTGTGGAATAAATATTGCGGTTTGACAGTTTTTGCTTAGAAAATAATGTAAAACTGTCGTAATTATTCTTCTGATAAAAGTTATCTGACTATTGAATAATCAGCCCTCAACAAAACACAAATAAATAAAATTTAAACATTGTTAACAATTATTCTGTGGAACTTGACAAATGAGTCACAGTGTACGTCAACAAGTTGAACTTTACACATTCGGGATTTTTTGTAAAAAAGTGAGATTTCAAATCAAAATCTTTCTCTAAGCAAAGTCTTCTTTGCTTAGAGAACGATTTACAAAAAATCTAACTTTTTCAAGACATCATTTTTTTTAAGACATTTCGTTCCCATAATATCACGCTGTAAGATAAATTAATACCAGCATGTAACTTTAAACCTTACATCACACTTGGAGAGTGTTACATTCTCAACCTACACGTCCTTTTGGTCCGGGTCTATTGTCAGGTCAAGGTCACTGACCGGACAATTGACCACGTCCAAAGTTTATAGTTAATCATGTTAGTTGTGCAACTATTGCAATGTTTATGATGATATGGTGTTAGGTTAGTGTGATGCAATCAAATTGTCAAGTTTATTTATTTAATCTTTTCGCACACAAAAAGGTAATATTGCCTTAGGCATAGATTAGATGGCAGGTGCTTTGGTTGAGCTGAACAATGATAAAAAAAATACGATTAAAATTATAAGTTTCTCTTGCTGTTCAATTTAATAGTAGTAGTTCGCTGAGTCAGCTAGTAATTTAGCTGACTCGGCAAACTTCGTACCGCCTCAGAATCAATAAATTTTAATGTTCTATACAATTTTTAACGAAATCAGTAATTTCGTTCTCGAGATATCATAAAGCCGTTCCATACAAAATGTATGAGAAAATAAATCAATTATCTTTTCCTTCTTTTTTTATTCGTGAATTTTCCCCATGATTTAATAGTTATTCTGCTATTTGAGACGGAGACAAATCCAACAAATCAAAGATATAAAATCGGTCCAGCCGTTCTTGAGTTGTTAATGATGTAACTAACCCGACCTTGTTTTATTTACAAAAATATAGATTACTAGCTGCGCCCCGCGGTTTCACCTGCATACGTTTCGATCCCGTGGGAATATCGGGATAAAAAATATCTTATATGTTAATCCCGATAATAAACCATCCTTGTGCCAAATTTCATCCAAATCCATTTTGTAGTTTTTGCGTGAAAGAGTAACAAACATCCATCCATCCATCGATCCATAAAAACTTTCACGTTTATAATGTAAGTAGGATAGGATGTTTTTCTATACGCTTGAGATTTTGATAGAGGACATTTTCTGCAAAAGAAGGTACTGCTTGAAATCACACTCCATCTCTCGACCCTTTATGAAATATTCGGAGGATTGATTTATCTTCCATTAACACAAAATTATCACCACTTATTTTTCTTTACATGCACTTTGCTATGTTTTGCTTTGATATAACTCTCAATTTTGATATTTATTTGTTGTTGTGTTGATACCTATACCTGTGCCCGGAGTGTCAGGTGAGCGCGGACGGTACATGAACTGATTGTGTGTGCATTATTGTTACTAACATAGTATGTAAGTACCTGTAGTGCACGAACAATATAAGTTAAACTATTTTTTTTTCTTGCGTTTTATTTTTTTGGTTCTTTGGGTCTGAAATAAAATATATTTTTTTTATACCTGTCTTTTTCAAATAGGCAGACGAGACTAGATTTTTATCATTATCAATGCAGTAAGTTTTCATCAATAATTTTCTGAAAGAATTCATATATACACCGTTAAATTTTGATAGTTTTAATCCTTAAAAGGGATCTTGTACTCATCATTATGAACAACTTTTACTACGGGACCAACTCTGAAATCGTGAATAATAAATCATAGATTTATGTTCGCATAACTCGACATTCTCGGCTCAACTGTTTTTTTTTTACGATTTAATTCGCAGTTGCATACCAATTGCAATGTCTACACAATAAGGTTATCTGTCGGACTGGACGGACGTCTCGCTAAGTTCAAGGGCAACGTTCCGCTGGACACTAAGGACTATTTACGTTATTAATGTACCATGAGTACATTCATGCCCTATTTACTTGTGGGGCAGACAGGAATGGTGGTGGTGTCGATATGAAGTAGTTTGTTGAAGATTTAATTGTAAGGATTGAATGTCGTATTTAATATTAATATCGTAAAAGTAAGTAAGTATGTAAGCTGCCAGTTTCTTTTAAATTAAATTGTAAAAAAAATAATAAACAAATGAATGAAGATTTTTGAAACCTTATAAGTACCCTTTCCATTAGCTAAACCGTTTTTTGACAGATGGAACTAGTGATTGCAGTAACACACAATATATTGATTGATACACGAACGGTATTATAATGTCTGTAAGAAGCCATAAATAAGATAACTCATTAAGATAAGGCAGTTTATATATTTATTTTATTACGCATTTTAAAGTTAACTTTTCCGTAATCTGGAATATGTATCTACGTTCTAAGACAGCTGCCAAAAAACGGTTAATCTAAAGGACAGGGTAAAGTTACCTAAATGCCGCATTTTGTATCTAAGCTAGTGCCGACGGCAAAGCGGAACGCTTTATTCAAGAGAGATCAATAAAGAGTTCTATAAGAAGAACCTACAATCCAAATAGTGGGTTTTTTATTCCAGTATTATAATATCGAGCCATCGCATCCCATCATCTGCCAGCGCTATTACTTCGTTTAGCGTTCTCCATGACTTTTTATTTTTGCTGGGCTCCTAAGGACCATAGCGTGATGTTAAATAGCCTATAGCCTTCCTTAACAATTGGGCTATCAAATACAAAAGATTTGATCAAACAAACATTGCAGATTAATTATTATTCTAAAGATTATAATAATAAAAAACTGGTCAAAAACGAAGAAGAAAAATACGTAGAATTTTCATCCTATCCTGGTGAAAAACTTCACAACAAAAACTATTTTTGTGGACTAGTCACTCGTAGATGGTACACAAAGAAACCGTGGGACGTGAAACAGCTAATTTCTGCTAATAGATAAACCGCTCAGTTTGCTTATTTGTCCGCAGCCTTAGGACATAAGGAGCTAATTGTCAAGGGTCAAAGTCCCACTAGACTACTGACCGCTCAGAAACTTCATTGATGAAAGGGTAGTAATAAAAGCTCCGAAAAAAAATTAAAATCTGAGCATACTCAAAATATGAAATTTACTGCTTTAAATACTAACTTTTCGGCAACTTATGAGCGAATACAAATAAAGAAACGACCGAATAAAATGCTGAAAATTCCAAAAAATTAATACTATATTTGCTGACGTTATATTTTTTCACCAGCTTAATTAAATTGCGTTTTACCGAAATCTACAGGTCATCATTTTTATCGTAACTTACCTATTTTATATTACAAATTTAGAATCAATCTTACACATTTTATAACTGTGGCGCTGTGGCTGTGTGGTTGGCTGACTTAGGGCTGATTTTTCTAACCCCAATTAATTTCATCGGAAGAATAATTTTAGCATAATAAATACTGGCTCCTTCTTATTTTTCACATCCATTACGCTAGAGTCTACGTAATATTTACTGTCATTGAAGCGGAGTAAAGATTTTATGCAAAATGTCAAGTAATATTAAAATTAATATTTTAATTAATTACGTAAAAAAAAACATTGGTTAAAAAAAATCTTTTTCTATGGTATGGGTGGTATTCCTGTATGAATAGATACACCTTATTTAACACCGTATAGTAAGTAGGTATATATATGTAGATGTCAAGTCGGACAGTAGGTGGAGGTCTAAAAACAAGGTCAAGGACTCGCCGGAGGTCTATTATTGTACGAGGGTAGGTACCCACGTTTTGTAGTAAACAATTGTTGCGTAGACAATCACGCTGGCAAGATTTAAGAGGATGAGCAGTGAAAATTTGAAGTAGGAAATCATACACACTCGACAGTAATACTGTTTTTTCTTAAAAAATCTGGTAATAACCATTCATAATAAAACTTTAGGGATCTCCAATTAAAACGGACCTCTATAGTATAATCAGCCCGGCGAAAATATTCCAACCTGATTGGGAGTTATATGTTCGAGCCGTTTGGGGTTGACATTTCGAGATATGGCCACGCGGTTAGTCGATTCTTCACGTGACCAGAGGGCTAGCCTGTTTCTTGGCCGAAGAATTAAAATCGCCATACAACGTCGCAATGCTGCTAGCCTTTTGGGCACTGTTCCTGTTGACAGCGATGCGGACGAAATTTTTGATGCACTATGATTATTTTGCTTATTTTTTCACATGTACATATCATTATTTTAAATTTTAGCTTATATAGGTAATGTAAATAACGTCAATAATTAAATAAAAAAATAACCAAAATGAAACGAGATACTTTGATATAATAAAATAACACACACATAGACAACACCCTAATATCTAACATCTACATAATATCTATGACTACCCATCTAAATTCAATCTCCAATTAGTAATTCGGATAAGGAGCCACTCGGTCACTAAACCCAATTACCGGGCATACAATCGATGCATGCCCGATCGATGCCCGGATGTGTCAAGGTCAGTATTGCCCATTGAGATAATATTGGTGGAATTAACAGGTAAATTGTCTGTAGGTCAGATTAGGTCGGGTAAGCTGTCTGTGCTGTGGCTGAAATGTAGGTGACTAGGTGTTAGAATAATTAATCGAACATGTCATCTGATTTCAGCTCTGTCGTTTAACAATAGGCATCGCTGTCATCCGAACGACTTCCTTAGATTGTCGCAATGGTTTTTGTGATTTTTGACGGACTATTTTTAAAAATAGAAATAATATTTAAAACAGAATAAATTAAAAACCGGCAATGCATTGATAGGAAATCTCCAGAATTTGGCTGTTTCACATTGGCGGCGGTAGCCATTTTACTATACTGCTGGGCCGTCGGCTTCTCTGACAACAATATTTTGTTAAAATTAAACTGAACATACTACGTAAAGACATGTACTCAAAACAATCTCACACCAAAACACAATTAATATTAAAAAAAAAACTATACAAACACTAACACTTCTCCTAACACACAAAACATCGCAGAATTATTATAACAAACAATCAAACCACATGTTTACATCCCAAATACTTGTACAAGTTGATATTGCCGGCAAGTACCAGCAAGTACTTGCGAGTACGTCAATCAAATCTCGGTAACGGACAGGAATAGCCTCGGTCAGCGAGGACGTTACCCTTACTAACTTACTGACACGAATAATTTGAGATAATATTAATAGAGGATACATAGGTCATGGTTTCGGAATAGTATTACTGAATAGAAGAATTTAAGTGAAAGTCTTTTGAGGTGCAACTTTGCACTTTTAAACTAAATACTAACTAAGTAAATACTAAATACTTTTGCTTTTATAATTGCTAAGTTCTATTCATTCATTCATGAAGTAGGTTATATTTATATTGTAAAGCTTTAATTATGAAATCAAAAATATTACATTAAGGGCTGATTTTACAATCAACCGATTATTTTTATTCAGATTTCTTTTATTAAAATTGAGATTAAAAATTCTTTCTTAGTTGTCAAATAAAAATTGGACTTATTTAGCAGATTTTTAGCAGATAAATAAATAATCCAATCTCGAACTCGTTCCTTCCCAATCGACTACAAATAGTAGCTCCATGCGTATTGTCAGGGCCATTTAATTGTAGTGGGCGAGGACCAACGTGTTTGTTTGTGGGCGAGTTGCCCAGCAGTGGAATTGTGGCCTTGGCCGTACTTCTCAGCTGTTTGCAAGGACGTGTGTGTTATGTGGATAATTTTGGTCTGTAGGCTTTGAAACGTTGTTAACAGTGATGGGACATTTCGGTGAATTTTCAGTCTTTTAGATTATTAATTTGTTTATTTTATTACTGACATCAAAAAAGAAGGAGGTATTTCTGTACACACAGTAAAATAGATACAGATACGAGATTTAAATATTAAATACAAAGGTACTGCTTATTTTTTAACAAATTTCTTCCAGCAGACCTGCGAAAGTCGAAATGAAATACTTTATAAAAAACTTAGCGAACTGAAACTAAAAAATCAAGTGAGAAATATAGAAATAAGAATTAATTAATAAATAATCACAAAATAAAATCACTATAATATTAAGTTTGTTTAATGAAAATAAAAAAAAGTAAGAAATCAAAAAAAGGGAAATAGTCTGTCTTTTCTTGAAGATTCTTTAGACATAGTTCTAAAGATACTCGTAGTCGGCTTAAAACGAGTGAATATACCTAAATCATATTCTGAATTAATTTCAGGTTTACTATTATTTTATCCAGAATTCATTTTCCGTTTTAGTTTAAAATCTACCAAATAACACGTTCCTATTCTACTTAGGAAAGTATTTTATAAAGACGCAAAAACAAACTACGCCTTGCCCGAAGCTTGTGTTCAAAAATACAATTTTACAAGAATAATACAGAATATGATTGCCTTTTGATTCCTTTCCCCTTTTTTATATACATGTAATACCTACATATCATTATTTATTATTTTAAATCTGTTAGCTTGTATTATGTAAATATTGTCTTGTTTGAAAATAAAACTAGAATAATATCAACAAATAAAATTCAGTACCTATTCACAACATAATTTTAGTTCAAAACACGTTCTCCCACTCCATAAGCCATTTACCCCCCCCCATTTTTCAATAGGCAACACGTGCCTTCATGTAAAACCTGTAAGGTGCATTCCTGGAAGGCTGTGTTACGTAAAACGTAGGTATTTGCACGTGCCGACGGCGGGCGGTGCGACGGGCGGGCGGCGTAGCTAGGGCGGAATAGCCGGGATAGAAAATACTTTATGTACCTAAATTACGTGTTTATGAGGAAGGGTATTTTCTCTTTTTAATAACTATTTACTTTGAATTTTAAACGGCCAAGTGTGTGTTGAACCACGCACAGTGAATGGTTCTGAAATCGGAATGAATATTTATGCATGCACAGTATTAATTTTACCGGCTTGAAAATTAAGCTTGTCATTGTATTTTACGAAAAAAAAAATTGCAGATGTACTTAGCCGAAAATAGTAAGAAAGTCTCAATTGACTTAATTAGCTCATAATTAATTAATTAAAAACATCATAAACATTTTAATCTTGTGATCCAACAACACGCTTATGTATGTTGTCTTCGTTTATATTTTTCTCTTAATTTTACTACACCGGTGTTCAGCAGTGCAAAAAATACACCTTCCTTCTAATTTACATCGACATAGTGCTCATAGGCTTCGAGTAAAATGGCTGTGTCACATCCGGCCAGACGGACATGACAAAATTATACGAGTAAGGGTTCCGTTTTTGCCATTTGGCTGCGAAACGGTAAGAAGAAATAGGTATTCTAATAGTATTCTAATAATATAATTCTATTCTAAATAGGGATAAAGAAGCGTTATTTTCACTACTTTTTTGAGGATGACCACCGCAAAGAACGAAAGAAAAAAGATAATAGTGGAAATAACTTACCCATTGTATTTTTTTTTAAATCTCTAGGTTTACCGAACTGCATAAAATCAGAGATGTAAATCAGTAAAATACATTATTATTCTGAGAAGGAATGCTCTTTTATTTCTTATATTTTTTTAATATTTTCGTGATGAACAAGCGATTAATTATAACCATTTAAGACGTAGCATCGTAGCAGGCGATGTTCTGTAGAGTCTGCCTACCCCATGGGAAAATGCATGAGTTATTGTATAAATAAAAATATATAGCTCACAGAATAAGCAAGCTGACGTGTCAATTGGCCGGCCATATTAGTCGTAGAACCGATGACCGTTGGGGTAGACGTGTTTTTGAGTGGAGACCGCGAGTCGGTAAACGTAAGGTGGCACGCCCTCAGGCTAGGTGGAGCGACGATCTTCGCAGGATGGCTGGTAGCAGCTGGATGAAAGTTGCCGAAAATTGAGTTGAATGGCGTGCAATAAGAGAGACCTATGTCCAGCAGTGGAGTGCTATAGGCTGATATGATGATATTGTATAATACTACAGACGTTTTGAATCATCATCATCATCATCTGCCTAGCCTTTTCCCAACTATGTTGGGGTCGGCTTCCAGATGATGATGATGACGTTTTGAATCAAAACAAAAAATATAATTTCGACTTTCTGTACAATATACCTAGTCAACACAATCTTTCATAAAAGCTTTCACTTTATGTAGAACAGAACAGACGCTTTAACTGAAAATGACAGTGTCAGTATTGCATCGATACAGCTGTTTTGTTCATCGAAGATTATTGTCTTAAGATTCATTTATATTAAAAAAAAAATGTGAAGCAGTAATCCTACTATAATATTATAAATGTGAAAGTTTGTATGGATGGATGGATGGATGTTTGTTACTCTTTCACGCAAAAACTACTGAACGGATTTGGATGAAATTTGGCACACAGATGGTTTATAACTACTACTACTATTCCCACGGGATCGAAATTTATGCGAGTGAAACCGCGGGGCGCAGCTAGTAATATCATAATCAGCCTTTAATGTTCCCACTGCTGGGACACAGGTCTCCTCTCTTCGAGAGAGAGTAGGCTATAATCTACCACGCGGTTCCAGTGCGGGTTGGTAGATGTCACATATGTCTTCGAATTTTTTGTTCTAGGACATGCCGATTTCCTCACGATGTTTTCCTTCACCGTTTTGAGAGCAGTGGTGATGAAATAATTTACACTAAGTGAAGCGCCTGTCTGGGTTCGAAACTACAACTCATAAGTCGCAGCCGTTACCACTGGGCCACCACTGCTCTCAGTAAGTAATAGTATAACACAATACAATAACTATTTAGATCGAAACACACAGTCGGAAGAAATACATAGTATTTTTCATTCATTTGCTAATTTTATTTTGGAAAAACTATATTCATCTATTCAATCGTCCAATATCAAATCATTAAAATTACGAGAAATCGACAAACAGTACGACTATAGTAAAATACATACTTAAAATAACGGTATCTGTGTTCCCTCCCACATTTAACCCGTCTGCCTTCAAAGCTAGAGTGAACAGGCATCTTCTGGGCACGCTCGTTCCATCATAGACCTCATCCATCGTTTTTCATAAGGGGTGATTGAGGTCAAGAGCAGGCCATTTAGCAATAAAAAAATGAAATAAAAGAAACATACAAACTAATGTGTACATTACCTGTTATGCAAGTTAAGAATCGATCGCTATCTTACTGAAAAATTAAAGCATAAATAGTAAGTACTAACATGAAAAGGGGTGAAAACTATGTTTAAGCTTGATAGCAATGTATGTAAAACTAAGACATGTTGCGCCAGGTTTTAAAATTGGCATGAACAGAAATATGTATAATGACGACGTACTGTAAGGCTGTGCGTAAAAAAAAAAAATTAAACGCGCGAAAAAAGAAATCTTGAGGCGAGATTTTGAGAACCCTTGCGGTTCTCAAAACTCACCATTTCTTCCCACAAACATAGTGGATTTCAAAACCTACCTCCCAGCTAATTACTTTATTAAAATCAATACCTATATCCTCACAGTCACCTGCGTAATTAATTCATTTTAAGACGACGCGGCGTCGTCGCCGCATCCCCTTAGAAGCAACATTTGCATATTACAAAGTATGGAAGTTCACTAACGAAGTGCGCGGGTGGAAGGGGGGCAAAAGGGGGTGAGAGGGGGCGTCTAAGGTTGCTGGTGTAAGACGGGGAATTGGGTGCAGGGACGGATTTGGGAAAAAGTTTTTTGGTCGCGTTTGTGGGTAGAGTTGAAGTGTTAGGGAATTATGGTTTTCTCTGTTCGTTCGTTAAAGGTCCATGAGGATCTTTTTCAAATAATTCAAGTTATAATGCAAAGTGATAATATATCAATAACAAATCAATATCAGCCAGCAAATAAACGCCTGTTACCTACTTCAGTATGGAAAACTTTGTACTAAAAACCAAATAGTAAGTGTAACGGTTATTTCAAATTAGATGGATGAGGCAGATAGATGGATTGGTAAGTGCAGTTGTTCATAGTAAACAAAAATAATCATCCGTCCCATACATGTGGGTTGAGTTGGTATTGAAGTTTTGTATGGTTTGTATGTTTATTTACGATGTTGGTCCCATAAAGAAAGTTGTTCAGTTTTATGGACTGTACCACATCCCTAAATTTAACCGCTTCTTTCTGATACATGCTGTATATCTATAACTTGATAACTAGTGATCCAATTTAAATATTTGTATGTTGGAGAAGGTATGTCTGTCACTCGTTAACATCAGGCATATTTTAATTACTCTGGGCGTATTATGGGTAGTGTTGGTTATAGCGCAATAGAAAAATGATTTGCAGTTCAAATCAGATTATAATTTACGAACAAGTTAGTCACACTAGCGAATCACACACTGTAGGTACACAACTCAACGATACGGAACGCGAGACAGTTTCTAAGCACATGTTGTTCAAACGATGTCCAATGTTTCGATGTTTCCGAGAGCTCTGCTCACCCCGCTCTTGTAGCTCTAGCTCTCGTACCTCTCCACGAACTCATTCTAGACTCTGTCTAGCACCATAAGATGGCGCTGGCGTTCCGAATAGTCAAACAAATGACTCCGACATGTATAATACTCAACTTGGCCGAGGTGGCATGTCCAGCAGTGGGCTGTAATAACAGCCCACTGCTGGACATGCCACCTCTCCTAAGTTGCGCTACAAAATCTGACCTTCTCCACTCATTCTGACCTGCACCCTAATTTCGAACACACCATCAATTACAATCTGAATCTGAATGAAAAAAAAAATTTGTTAACCATTGCTTCTCATGTTCGAAAAATCTGCTCTACAATGTAAATAACGCAATGAATGTTGTTGAACTGTCGAAATAAAAGCCATTGTCACTATCAATGCTGGCCACCGGGCAGCGTAATAAAAGTTTTTCTATTGCCATGTATTCCGTGAAACAGAAAATAACTCCGTTAGTTTTATAAAGCTAGAGACTACGAAATAGTAAACTTGTAGCTGCAATGTTTAATATAAAAACAGTAGTTTGCATAATTTTATCCGAGCACGCTTTGAAAGTATTTCAATTAAGCGTCGCTTGCATTTTCTGTATATTTTTACCTTATGAAATACGACTGTTGGGTGTAGTTTTTGTAAAATTTTAATGGAAATTACAATAGAGAAAAAGTATTTTAGTATAGCCAAGAAAAACAAAACACGTCGTGATTGTCATTTTTAGTAAAACTTGCACAAACAATATGTTTAAGATAACTTTCCACTTTCTTAGAATTTGGTAATGGGACTAATCATCATCACCACACACATAAAGAGCATCAGTTAGCATAATCCTAAAATGTCAAGATTTCATGAAATAGTCATTCAGTAGGAGAGTTGTGTTGATGACTTTAATAATTATGCTGGAAGGGATTTCTTATGAAATAAGCATCACCTCTGTACCTATTTTTTCTGTTCTGTTTTTCAATGTGTGTACATAAATGGTAAAATAAATAAATAAATTATAATTCTGTAAATACATATTTGTTACGGCCGCGAATCATATTTTAATCAACGTACAACTTAGTACTGGCCAGCAGATTGCAAAAAACGTAAGAAAATTTGAATTTCGCGGGCTACCTTGGAGCATCCACCTTAAGTCCGACACTACTGTACTCCTACAAAGCGTTTCTTCGACATGACTTAATTAGGAAATGCACGTCACATGCACGTCAATTCGCTCCGATTACCAGATGAAAAGCCTTGTAACTTACCAAGATTTCGCTTCGCTACTGAAAATCATATTGGGCTTTGTGATTTTGTTGCGTTTGCGTATGACCATGGCTTTTATGTAACTTTTCAGGACAGAGTAATGCCCATTTTCATGCAAGCGCACTGTTGGATTAACTCTTGGTTCAGCACCTTGACTTGAAAATCCAGAATTGCGCTTTCATTGGGCATTACGTTTAGGTATAGCGTAGTGTTAATGAAAACGGGCATATAAGTAACAAACTATTCTCATTACTTACAGGGCCGCGAACACAGCACAAAATCAAAATCAACCTTCCCAAGTCCGGCCCACTCCACCTCGAAAGCGGAGAAAGATGAAGGAAATGAAAATGTACGTCGCAAAAAGGGGGGAACACCCCCTACACCCCGCAGAAGTGGAAAGCCCGAAAATTCTATAAAGAGGGGAGTTGGGACTCGATACCTTTTGTACGATAAGCCCTTTCTCCCCTCGCCCTAAGGAAGAGGATGGGCGGGAAAAGCGGAAACATTACTCTAACTGACGTCTCCGCACTTCTTATCAGTCTTGAATAATTTCCTTCGTTTTGAAGGCGTGATGCGGGCCGTTTTGTTCGGAGGGTAGTTTGGTAAATAATTTTCGGAGGTATCCGTATTGTTAAGTTTAAGGGAAATGGGGGGTAGCTCCTTAGTTGCGCGGTGGTGTTTTAAAGGGTGAATCATGTTCAGGTAGCTGTTTTAAGATGCGGGCTCGCGATCAAAATGAATAGCTACAATTACGTTTATAATGAAAACTATACTTGTTCTTCATTAACATCATAGTCATAAAATCAGCATTTTAAATGAAAAACTTCATGCAATTTTAGTAATTAAAACAAAGTGCAGAGAAATAAAATAAATAATAAAATATAATCAAAATAGTTTATCTATAAAAAGGGACACATTTACAATAAATACCTTAACAATTAAAATGTAGCACAGTTGCTAATTTGCCTGAACTAGGTTGAACCTGTGCTTCAGGCTAGAAAATATAAATATTAATGGACAGTTTTATCCTTTGATTTATTGCAGACAACATACGACCTGTTATAACTCCGTATTTACTTATTTTTAAAACCCTATATGGAAATTAATAACTGGGCTAAATTAGATAATATATGGTCTAAAATCGGTTCAATACTACAAGTATTAAAAAAAACTCATTCTACATTCCCACGACAGACATGTTATAGAAAAAAAAACATGTTTGCAATCCCATCCAATTTCAATACAACTAACCTATTTACTATCAGGCCATTCCTTTCATAACCCGACCATCGTACCCACCGTACCGTACCTGTCGGTCAACAGAACTTGACCAAAACAGGTTGAATCACTCCATAAAAATACTTTTATATAATTTCAAAGGGTTTTGAATTCCCATTCCTTGAAAACGGGCTTTCTTTTACAAAAGATAAACGTGTTGTTGTCAAAGACAGTAAGGGAAAACCGGTTTTTTGAACGATGATTTTAGATTATTTTTTATTTGGAAAAATATAGTTTCCCATAAGGATTTTTTATTATATTATGTATTACGTTTTGTCGGGTTAGTTACACCATTACTCAAGAACGGCAGGACTGATTTTTATGATCTTTGATTTGTTGCACTTGTCTCCGCCCCGAATAGCGGAAACATTCACGAAAAAAATGAAGATTATGCATTTTCTCATGCATATTGAGCGGCTTTTTTGATGATATCTCCAGAATTTAATTTTGAGTATTAATTTTGTGCTGCTACCGCGGCACCGCTCGCTTCCCTCGCTCGGCTCGTGCGTAGGAGGTCACAATATTAACCTAACCATTTCTTTTTTAAATTAACCTCGTCTATCTAGTTTGCAACAAGCCGGAGACATAACTTAATATGGCATCATAATACTTTATCTATATCTATTCTATACTTATAATAAATCTGTAGAAGTGAAAATTCTGTACATTGAAAATATCAAAAAAATAAATGGCAGGGGGTGTTACTAGACCGACACCGAACCCAAAAATGTGATTTAAAAAATTTTTGTCTGTCTGTCTGTCTGTTTGTTCAGGCATCACGCAAAAACTACCGGTTCGATTACGATGAAACTGGGTATAATTATTCTTTAATATCCTGGGCACCACACTGGGTACTTTTTATCCCGGAAAAGTATATACAACAAAAAACAAACTTAATTTTGCGGTTCGATCCCTAGACCCGATTACTGTACCAACCGCAAATAATAAGTTTGTCGTAGTTTACGTCACTCGCAGTGGAGTTCACTAAGGTTATGCTCTAAATGTAGTGCTGAAGGTTGAATTTGGCTTGCACCGTTCGCAGCACACGCGTGGCGCGCGGTCGCCACGGATCGCTACCGTATATAAGGACATTTTTTGAACTTTGATTTGAACGGACGTGTTGAGTGGCGAGCGTTCGTTCTTATTTTAACTGCTACTTGCAATTTTAAACCGTGTTTTTCAGTGCGACCTTTTTATTCCTATTAGTTTTTAGAGTTATTTAGGTTTATTTTTATAAGTCGTAGGTATAGATTTTAATTTTAAAGTATAGGTATTTGATAGTGTGCGTAGTGACCGTAGGTTATTTTATAATACTGTTAGGTAGTCATTCGTATATATATTAGTTTTCAGGGATTTTGCTTATTTATTGAGTTTAGTTATCATCAGAGATAGGTTTATTTAGGTAGGCAGGTATTTTATTTTCTGTTATTGAGTTTTTTTATTTTTATTAGGTAGGTACTTAGGTAAGGATATCATATAGGTACCCTCTTAATCACCACTAATGAGACACAATTGGTTTTCTATTGTAATTAGCCACAAAGGGCCCGCGAGATAGATGGCATCCTGGGGAAGCACATACATTTTATCCTGTTAGCACGTTCCCGTGGGATAATTGCCGACATCCACGCGGGCGAAGCCGCGGGCAGAAGCTAGTTTGGTAATAAACCTACATTTTATGGCAATTATAGTCGTTTATTTAGGCAGAAATAGCGCATTAATTTGCTCGCTAAGATTTAGTGATCTTTACTACATTTGGTGTTCGAATACAATATGAAGTGCAAGAACTAAGGGTATCAAAGCATTTTATGGTGGTCATTATATTTAACCCCTTTAATTATTATTACCAAGATAGTAATATTTTCGTTTTTGAAGTATTTGTTACTATTTTGATTATCAAAACCTACCCCATCATCACTCTCCTGCCCTTGTCGCAATTTATTTGTGGTCGACGCAACATGTCCTTTTCTTCCATACTTCTATAGAAGTCATCATCTTGATAGTCACCCCTTTTTTAACCATATCATAATTCACATAATCCATCCATCGTTTCTTTGGTCTTCCCCTACTTGTATAGGCATTAAAACCCACCTATAAAACAAAAGGTACCTGAAAATACTCCAGCAATTTCGAAACAATTTTTCCCCGGCCCGTCCAATTTATCATAAGAATTAGTTGCGCAAACTATTGGGCATTCGTAATTAATGGACAGCGGGGCTACCAAATGAAAAGGGTGGCCGTCTGGTTTCACGAAAATACTGTTATTTTGTTTCGATTTTGACTGTGGAGGGAGATTTTTCGGCTGTGTAACGTAGATATGTAGGTAGATAGACAATGTGAATTTCGATTTGGGTAGTGCGATGACTGTTGTAATTTGAATGCTGTTTCTCGGGGAGAAAAATAGTTTTTTTGGCAAAAAAAATATTACGAATTTACTCTGCATAAAATTAAAAACGTGCCAATTGGCTAATAAATATTTCTGAACTTGTCAACTCGTCTACAAATAAATTAACTCCGCGCGAGTCGCCTATAGAAAATAAAATAATATTACTTATTTAAAAGTGACGATATATTAGCTTATACGTCAGAATAACACATAGGATACTTTTTATCTAGATATTCGGGATAAACCACGGGACGCTGCTGGTAAAACTATATGAATAACTTGACTTTACACGTGGACACAGCAAACGAGTCTCTATGCAAAAGCGTAGCACATAGCCTTCAGTTATTTCTGCCTGTCTCCATTGGGAAAACGCGTGAACTTACGCGTGTCGTGAACATTAAAATAGCCAGATACGATATGTTGAGTCTTTAATTGAAGGCTACGCTACACTGGCCGAGGTTGGTCCGTGGATGGGTGACCATCCATTAATATCGAGACCTCTCCTTGCCTAGGAAGGCACATTAAACCATTGGTCCCAGCTGTCATTTGTAGATATTTGAGTCGTTACAGGTAGTCAGAAGACCGAAAATCTGACAACCAGTGTTACTAATGGTTATCGTATTACCCAGATACTAGGCTGGAGCCAAGGGCTCCATGTAAAATACTGGTATTCAGCTGCATCCGGTTAAACTGGAAGCCGACCCGAACATACTTGAGAAAAGGCTTTAGGAGTTTGATTTACGATATTTTATGTCTTTTCACAAAAAAATATGAATTTTGTCCTGAAGATTATTATTTTATTTTTTTATACTGTAGAGTTTGTTTGTTTGAATGCGCTAATCTTTAGAACTACCAATCGGATTTGCGATATCCTAATTCTTGAGGCAAGTAATAGGTTATTTAACATCACGCTACGACCCTTAGAAGCCGAGCAAAATGAAAAAATGTCAGGAAGAACGCTAAGCGGAAACAAAATATAAAGCGCTGGCAGGCGATCCAATGCGACGGAGTAAGAAAGAAAAATATTTGTCATAGAAACACGTGCATACAAAAAGATCATCATCTGCCTAGCCTTTTCCCAACTATGTTGGGGTCGGCTTCCAGTCTAACCGGATGCAGCTGAATACCAGTATTTTACATGGAGCGACTGCCTATCTGACCTCCACAACCCAGTTACTGGGTAATACGATACCCCTTGGTAAGAGTGGTTGTCAGACTTTCGGGCTTCTGACTACCCGAAAGTCAGAAAGATAATTAATTCTAATAATAAGGAAACATAAAAACAAAAATTATCTTTAATCACGAGCACAAAGCAGAAATAGTCGACTGCTGCATGTCATTACTGTAACAAGAAGGCTTCTACTCAGCATGATGCTGTGCACAGCACAGCGCTGATTTTCAGTGATTACCCGAAAAGGACGTACGGCATAGGTCGGGGATCAAGAAATTTTACGCGGACGAAGTCGCAGGCAGAAATTAGTTTCTAATAACCATTTCTCAATTTCAACAAAAGCCCATACCTATCCTTAGAAATTCCTTCATCAACGTCTTATAAATATTGAAGAGGTCTAACAAAACAACTGATGTGTACTTACGTGGGAGGTAATTAAGTTCGGAGGGACGCTCCCTCGCGAATGCCGCCTCATCTTTCCACTTACGCTGAGGTTCTCAAACTTGCGAGGTTTAGTTCAATAATTTAAATTGTGCTGTAGCGCGCAGAGACGTGGGACGCCCTCAGGCTAAGTAGAGTGACGATTTTAGCAGGATGGCTGGTAAGATCGAAGAGTTGACGAAAATCGAGTTGAATGGCGTGGAATATATTCAATGTGTAACTGAATTAATGCACATTATGAAAGTAGTTTGTTCAGAATCGTTTACTGAATCGATTTCTGTAATTTTTAATATGGGTAATATTTTATCCCAAAAATAATTAAAACTACGTAAATTACTATCACACTTCCGCTGTGCAGTCAAAACAAACCAAAATGGATGAAATACACACTGAGCTAGACCCTTATACGATTGCGACTGTGTGTATGCGTAAATTTGTAATGTGACCATAATTTTTTCCCACAATCAGTATAAGTAATATATTTAAAAAACAATGTTTTTTACATAATAATAAAAATTCAGTGTATGTATTATGATTATAACATAATATTCTAATTGGGGTGTCTGGTGGTGTGCGTTAATTCCGGGACATGTTGTTGGCCTCTCCTAATATAGGAGAGGTATATGATGTACAAGGAGATCTAGGGAGAGAAAATGGTAACTAGATTTGATATTTTAAATGTCTATAAAGGTAATGTCTATTCAAATTCATGTTTCCAATTGATGTTATTTCAAGTTAAACAAATATCAACTTTGTTATAGTGAAAATTAAGTTGATTTCAGAGTGACTAGTGCTATTGAAAAAGTTATAATAATGTTTGAGGTTGTAGCGTAAACTAAACTTTATTTTGAGGGTATTAAAGTTATTTTTCCAATAACTTATATTTGTTTACATCTTTGGAAACTGAATCGCGAACGCAGATTCAGTGTTCGTGGTTTTTAAACCGGTTTCCTTTTCAAGTATTTTCAGCATACGCCATTTATAGTTGTAGGAGATTTGGATGGCAATTAGACTGCCTGCATTTGGACCTATCATCTCATCTAATGCGGTCGCAGATACTTAAGTATAGGATGCTGACTGAAGATACACTGCAATCTTAAACATTCGTATTTTATAGGATTGTTGACGACCAGCAACCAACCTTTTTTTTATTGTTTATTTTTCTATAAATTTATTCCTTTGCCTTTTAATGTCACTGTGTGTGAAAAATGGTTAAAAATATACTCTAAAGCTGTGATCGTATTTCCATTACAAGCATCCTATAGCCATCCTCAACATTACGCAGCACGGCGGTGTTGCTGGTCGCCTGCCAGTAAACTGGTGCCTTCACACCGTCGGGGGCCATGTTGACGACCAGCAACCAACCTTTTTTATATTGATTGTTTATTTTTCTATAAATTTATTCCTTTGTCTTTTAATGTCAGTGTGTGTGAATTTTTTTTAAAAATATACTCTTAAGCTGTGATCGTATTTCCATTACAAGCATCCTATAGCCATCCTCAACAAGGATCCTCGAAAAAACATTGTGAATTTTACCAAGAACCTATTGCAACCCGCAGGAGGGTTGTGTTAGATCATTTTGCGAACTTACTTTCTGGATTTAAAGAAAAAAAGACATTTGACATGAATTATATAGATTTATGGGCTTCTACAAAAGACATTATATCTTTGCGTGGACACAGCCCAACAGATATCTGTCAAACGATGCGCAGATAAATTAAAATTATTATGATCGAAGTTGGTTGTCTAAGCTACTTAGTTAGATAAGCTTCAAAACTTTGACCACACCCCGCCACTAGCATTGTCGTTCGCCACTGAATTGCTATAAGAAATTCCTAACACGCATATACATCGTAACGACGGATTTTACATGCATACTTCCGATTGGTCGTTTTTCAAGGAAAAGAACCGACAAGAAACTCCATAGTTTAGTTATAGGTATAAAAACAGTGTAGACCAACCCAATCCGTAGTGAGCAAGGTGACCCGGTGGTAACGGCCGCGACTTTCGAGTTGTAGGTCGTAGGTTAGAAGCCAGACAGGCGCTTTACTTTGCGTAAATTATTTTATCACTACTGCTCTCAAAACGGTGAAGGAAAATATCGTGAGGAAACTGGCATGTCATAAACCCAAAAATTCGAAGATAATGTGACATCCACCAAGCCGCACTGGGCCGGCGTCGTGGATTATGACCCAATCCCTCTCACAGAGAGGAGGCCTGTGTCCTACTGGAACATTGTAAGTAAAGATGAGAATACGACTTGATTCTGAACGTTTATAATTACGGGAATTAGCCTTCTGTTAATACATAAATTACGATTATAATAGACGAAGTCGCACGCAAAACTTAGTTATATAAGCTTGGAAACTTTGACAGCCACACCCCGACACTAGCATTGTCTTCCGCCACTGAGTGGCTTTATGAAATTCCTAACACGCACATACGTCGTAACGGCTCCTTATTAGCTGCCTCTGGGTTCGAGTCCGGCCCGTTTATGGCTAATCGGGTATTAAGGAACCTGAGCTTGATTGTATGCCTATTATTTCTGGTTTGATTAAGCTATGTTTTATTGGTGGTCGTATTTTCAATGAGAAATTGTTAAAGAAAACAATTTTTTTAATTATACAGGGTTATTTTAAATAGGCTTACTAAACTCCACAGACGCGATAGGTATCGATAATATCTAAACATGATAAAATAAATAATAAATTAATTTGATGATTTTTTTTTATAGTGACTTAAAAAAACTGTTTTTTTTAACTTCACAGACATGATGGTTATCGTTATCTTAATATGATAAAGCATAAGAAAACATTTTTCTCAACTTATACTGCAAGTAACAACACTAACAGTGGCGATAAACCTCCAAAAAAAAACATGAAATTCATATTATTTTTTTTCGTTATATCATGTTTAGATGTCGATACCCCTCGCGTCAGCGAGGTTTAGCTAACTAATTTAAAATAACCCTTCATATAAAAGTCGAAAGGAATCAACTATGAAGTTGTAGGCTATCCAGAATCTTTATTATGTACGTAGGCACAACATTTTTGAACTGGCTAAACATATTTTAAGAATAGACCAAGAGATCATCTCATGAAAGCTTCAGCCGGTCGATTCTGTAAAAATCTCACCGTGAAAACTCAAGTGAAGTGAGTGTGATGTGAGTTGTCAGTAGTGTCAATCCCTAGCATTATTCGGAATGATAGCTCACTCCACGCTCACTTCACCTAAGTTTTCACGGTGAGATCGTTACAGAATCGCACTGCTGGAGAGGGCAGAAAACTATCATCATTCTTTTAAATACCATTTATACACGGTTCCTCTTTATTCACAAACGTTGATAAAAGTTAAGTAGTGATTAGCGACTGTTTAACCATACATTTTTCACGTTTAAACGTCACTTAAGTTTAACCATAACAACCATTTCTAAATAAACCCCTAAAGTATAACGCAATATTAAAAGTCATTCAATCTAAAAGGATTCTACTTAATAAATTATTTGAAACAAAGACAAAACTGTTCATAAAACTCCAACCATCTCAAAACATTTTACTATTAAATACGAAACCAAAATAAACCACCAATTAATTACAAAATTGAACTCCTCTAAGACGCAAAGACTAATTTAATTAAAATTTCAATTAAATTGAAACGTCTTGGATATAATGTTATAGTTTCTGCTCTGTTTATGTAATTTTATACGCACGGTATGGGGTTGGGGGCCGTGGGGGCCGCGGCACTCCACCCAGCCTGTGGTGGGATTAACAAGATTCCATTAAAATTATTATAATGTTCTCTATATTATGGGTAAGTAAAGCTTCTTTGGTGTTTGTCTATGTGTGTGTCTTATGTACTGGGTGGAGACATTTTAGAATAAATTATTGACATTTTCTTCATGTGTTTCATATTCTTAAGAAGAAAGAAAGAACATACGTTTATTTGCGGCAAACATGACGCAGAGAAAAAACACAAACACAACAAAACAAATGAACAAGTTTTTCGAGTGGATTCTAATATAAGTTGAGACATTTCGCGTCAGGATATATGTTAATAACACTTCTAAGAATCCCAATAGTTACTAATTTTTTAACAGTAACCAACTTTGTAGTGGAGTTTAGAAGATAGTTATAGATGCTGGTGAAATAAGGCCCTTTGTACACGGTTTCTTTGCGATACGGAAACCATGCCGTAGAATGAATTAAAAAGCTTTAAAGTGATCCATACAACACTGAAGAACCGTGTGTACGTAATAAACTGCGCCGTAGAGAGAACGTGTCCTTCAACAAGCTTCCATAGTGATCCATACAACACTAACGGCCGTGCCTACACCCGGCCAATAAACCGTAGTTTTTCACGGCATGAAAAACGTGTGTGTAGAAAGAGGCCCATGCGGCTTTACTTTAAAGGTTTTCAAAATATTGGAGTGTTAGGAGTAACCTGCCTTTTATCGGATGCCTGTCCGCACCAATCTGTAGCACAAACTATATCCTATAGTTCGACCGTCGTCGAGAGAATGCGTTCCTAAGACTTGTCAGTGTGACAATTGTAGTAACTAATAAAGATCAAATTCGCAAAACACAAACAAAAACTGACGGGTGTCAAGAACGCATTCTCTTCACTGTAATATAAAATTTTCTACTAATGTCTTTTAGCTACATTATTTTGACTGTAATGTCTCTCACGATCTCTAGTCATTTTAAAAGGCTTCGTCCACCACGGTTCTTCTACATAATGCTCTTCTATTTTACTGCAGTATATCCTTCACAAACGGTGAAGGAAAACATCGTGAGGAAACCGGCTTGTCCTAGAACCAAAAATTCGAAGACATGTCTACTAACCCGCACTGGGCCTGCCCCAGCAGTTTCGACACGCATAGCGATCGCGTTACGACTGAATTCGGTCGCAAAGTCCTGGATTGACAGGTAAAATGTATGGAGTGACAGGACCGGCACCAGTTTTGTAATCAGAATCATTTTGAAGCAAATTGCTAATCCATTGCTTCATAAGTTCGAAAAATTTGTCTGCTCAACACGTAAAAAACGCAATGAATGTTGTTGAACTGTCAAAATGAAACCGATTCCGATTGATCGTGTGTTACGCAATTAGGGTGTCGGTCCGAAACCGAATTCGGTCGTAAAGCGATCGCTATGAATGTCGAGACTGCTGGGGCTGCGTGATAGATTACAGCACACTGCCTCTCGATGAAAGGAGGCCTGTGTCCCAGCAGTAGGAATAGGCTGATTATACTTAGGCATCCTTCACACGAGTTTCTAGCCCTTATTCCAAATCCGCCAATCAAAAATGTCGTACAAAATTTACTCAAAAATACTATAATAAATATCAACCTAACCTGTCGCTACACACCCCCATTCCATTCCACCGACACACTACAACATAGCCACCACCTCAAAAGCCACTAAGAAAATCAATAGCTATGTAACATAACGCCACAGTTACTTATTCCTCGCGAAAATAGACGCTTCGCGGGGTGGGTTGGCCCCCAAAGTGGTTGGGGGAATGGGGGCCTCGCCACCTGAGACACTTCGAAGACGGAGCACTCAAAATTTCGCTTATATAACGTGGATATACTGTGGAATTAATTTGTTTTACGGCGCAAAGTTTTACATGGGGACCGTGTGATATTTGCATAAGATTCTAGAGGTGCCAGTTTGTTGTTATCTTGGGGGTGAGCAGAGAACTATGTTGGTTTTGGTAGAGTTGCAATAAGACGCTGTTTTTGTTCACAAGGAGATTTTAACGCTGGCTGGAGAGGAGATAGTTTTTTTGGGCCCACCTTTTGTAACGTCTATTAATCGTATTATACTTATAAAAAATGTAACCAATTTATCATTAAAAAAAAAACTTTTTAAAATCAAGATTTTATTACTTAATAATAAAAAGGACTAAAACGTTAAAAAAACACGCTTTTATATATTTCTTATCAGGTTTAAATAACCTGATAAGAAATAAATAAAAACATCCTACTAAAGTAAATGCTACATATATTATATATGTAGCAATTACTCTAGTAGGATGTTGTGTTAATTGTTCAGTAAAATTCAAACTCAAACTCAAAACTCAAATCATTTATTTCAATTAAACCATTTACAGGCACTTTTGAATTGTCAAAATTAAATAGTCGGTCAGTTAGTCAGAAAGTTGAAGCTAGTTGCCCATTCCAAAGCGTAGATCTCTATGGAGAAGAACGGGCAAGAAACTCCATGGACACTCTTTTAAATCAAGACATTTTTACAAAATCCTGGTTACATTATTCTTATTGCTTCTATATGTGAGAACAATGTAAAAAAACAAATTAAAATATAAAATTAAAAATAAGCTTTGGCAGTTAAGAGATGACCAGTCTCAACTGATGGCGCCCGTTCACGAACATGACGCGTGGATCAGCACCACCCAGCTCAACCATTTCGTAGGGAACGGAATGATCCAACACACGCGCCACCACCAGTGAGACATTTAAGTGAGCATGACATATTCTCAACTGCCATGCTCTTTCAAGTCAACATCAAAATATCATAAAAAACGGATCCATGGTTCTTACATTTACAAAATTTTCAAAAATGCTTCTAAATTATACAAAACTATAGTTTGCAATATAATCAAGATGAGAGAAAAAAAAAATAACTACCAATCATGAAGAGGTATTTAATACTGAAGTATTAAAAATTAATCCTGATTAAATAAAATAAACACTAAAAAAAAAACAAAAAGGGGAAGCATCTCTTCCAAATATTGAAATTGTGATCAACTTGTAAGCCCAACTGCCTGTGGAGCAGGACCAGCATTAAGCCAAGCATTTAATGCATGTTTTAAATTTCTTCTCATTTAGTTGAAGAATATCGAGTGGTATTTTTAACCCCCGACGACTTAAAACGACGGGGTGTTATAAGTTTGACGTCTGTGTGTGTGTGTGTGTGTGTGTGTGTGTGTGAACCGATTTTAATTTAGTTTTTTTTGTTTGAAAGGTGAATTTGTCGGGAGTGTTCTTAGCTATGTTTGATGAAAATCGGTCACTAGTAGAATACTATACACTATGACAAATTTCAAATCCAAGATGGCCACCACCACAAAATGGCGAATTACAAAAAACCTGATTAAATACCAAATTATCTGAATTTTAAAACGCAAGAAAATAAAAGAAAAGAAATGATAAGGAGTCCCTACAAAAAGCATGAAATAAAAAATTAAATTAAAAATTTAAAAAACCCCCGACTACGTGAAACCCTATAAAAAGAAAAAAATAACCTTGAAATTATGACCCTACGTAAGTACGTATGAAATTTTTTGATTAAATATTGTCCTGTCGGGGGACCGCTACTATTTTAAACTTTAACAGAACGTTAGGCTAATAATTAGAGCGGTCCCCCGACGGGACAACATTTAATAAAAAAATTTCATACGTACTTACGTAGGGTCATAATTTCAAGGTTATTTTTTTCTTTTTATAGGGTTTCACGTAGTCGGGGGTTTTTTAAATTTTTAATTTAATTTTTTTATTATAACATTTTACACAGTACCCCATAAAAGAAGTTTTTACTTTAGACAATCTGAAGCGCGGTTGATCTAGTTTGTTCCTATTCCTAGTGTTAAAGTTATGCCTGTCACTTATCTTACTAAAAAGATGTAGATGTTTTCGAACGTACATAATGTTTTCGTATATATATTGACAAGGAACCGTCATGATGTTAATTTTTTTAAACAGTTGCCTTAGAGATTCGCGTCTGCTGAGATTGTAGATGGCTCTGACAGCCCTCTTTTGCAGAATGAAGATAGAATCAATATCTGCAGCCCGTCCCCACAGCAAAATACCGTAAGACATGATGCTATGGAAGTAACTAAAATAGACCAGTCTTGCGGTTTCCACGTCTGTTAATTGACGTATTTTCCAGACAGCGTAAGCGGCTGAACTTAGCCGCCCTGCAAGTGATGTTAGGTGAGGACCCCACTGCAGCTTTGAGTCAAGCGTGATACCCAAGAAAACCGTACTTTCGACGAATTCAAGTATCTCCCTATTCAATACAACGTGACATTCGCTACTTCTAACATTCGGATTTCAACGCAATGTACGAAGACATTGTCCAAGACTGCTGCAGATGTCTGGTTACTTGTGTAAGCATGGATTTTCGCTTTTTTCAGTCAAACCATTAGATACAGTTTGCGAAAGTGCGTATTGATGATGCAGGAAACTATTGAACAAAACTGTTTATTAATTATGGAGATTTGGATACAGGAATAGGTATTTACATTCCATGTCGATCTGCACAACAAACACATACTATGCTTGTTGACTTTGCGAAAAAGAACATTATTTTGCAGTGGATTCCAGCACACCAAAAAGAACAATAAAAATAATGGTAGGTATATGCCTATTTTTTAACAAAAGTCAAATTTTTTTCAGGTGGGTTTAGATACCTAGAAAGGCAATTTCTAACATTAGCGCTACTCTTGCTGGATATTGTTGCAAGTTTCCAGCAAGTTGTTCAGTGGGCAGACGTTGGTACTGTTGGCTATTGTGCACAATGTAATGTTGAGCGCGCACATCAACTGGTTTCGTGCACTCAGAAGGTATGCAACAATACATGCTCAAATACTTTTCTGAAAATTATATACCCACAATCATACAACATACTCCACTAACCCCTTATCAAAATCAAAACATCTTAACCGACCAGTAACATCAATAAATTACCCTGAATACTAAGAGTTGCAAGCCTCACCCCACAACAAGGGAAATATATTTCGAATTACTGGCAACACAAATAAATCAGGCACTCGCCAACCGACAATATAATCGGGAACTTAGAAACACGTACTTACTTATGAAACCCCACCGCCCCGCGCTCCGTTTTGAATTTCGAATAGTTAGGGTTGCAAGACATGTAAAAAAGGAATGCAATTTTCTTTCTTCGTTTAGTGACGTTTATTGCGAATTGAATGGAATGAAAAATCAAAGCTTTAACTCTGGCTAGGTACTGGACCGTTCGTCGTCAGCATTCAACCTCAAACTCAAAGCATTTATTTCAAATAAACCAATTACAGGCACTTTTAAATTATCAAGGGGTTGCTCAGTCAAAAAGCAAGCTAGATTCTCATTCCAAAGCTTAGTAAGTACAGGCGCCAGCACATCAAGCTACTATAATCTGTCAAATTTCTTTAATAGATTTTCAACTTTATCGCTAAAGCATTAAGGTTCAAGGTTGACTGGGAAAATTTGACAGTTTCGGGTAGCTTGATCTGCTGGCGTCTGTACCTATGGAGAAAAACGGTCAGACTATTTGAGATTTTTAAGCTACGAAACCACAGCAATAACAACTGAATTTCACAAAAAAACATATATGTTCTGGAATCTTATTCTTGTCTCTGGCATTCAAATCTCTTAGTCCTTACCAATTTGTTGATTGCTTTGTCAAGTCTTACTTTAGAACGAAACAAGATAAACCACAGGTGTATGACATCATTTTAAGCCAGGTAACACTTTTACTGCGTTCGCGATTAAATTGCCAAAAATGTAAACAAATATGAATTAATGGAAAAATAACTTTATATTTTACAAAATAAAGTTCAGTTCACGCTACAACTTCAAAAATAAATATAACTTTTACAATAATGCTAGGCACTCTGAAATCAACTTAATTTCTTTGAAATAAAGTTAAAATTTGAACTTGAAGGTACCTAAGGTCTATTCATTTTGGCAATTGATGTTATTGCCAACATGAATAGAACTTTTTTTTTTTTGAGGATGGGGAATCATATCTCATGCTCTGGGTGGAGCAGGAGGGATTGTCAGACTCTTACTGACTAAAACCCACGCGTGTTCCCTCCTTAGCCCTTTATGTTCCAGGGCAGCGGTAACCCTTTCGGACGATCCCGCTACCCTGGCAGGCTTCGGCACTATTGGGCCCCGTCACTCATGCTGACATCTCTTTGAGGCGCGTGTGGAACACATACACGCCGTCCGGCACGGGCCTGGTCCTGACCGGACGGTGAGTTACCCATTACTCACCGCCCGCAGGCCCGCGCCTACGGTGGCCGGGAGTCGTCACGCGGCTCCCGACGCCCGGAGCGTCTCCCGCGGCGGCTGAGGCGTGAGGTGCGTTCCCTCGCCCACCTCCTTCGCTAGCATGACTGCTTCGCAGAAGGAGGTGACTGCCTCCCACTCTCGCCCCGACCATGGCTTGAACCAGGGCCGGACGCGAGAGGTCGCCGCCGCTGCCGATCGCCTCTACGAAGACACGGCGGTGCTCTGCCCAAACAGGGCAGACCTCCACCGTATGCTCCACCGTGTCCTCTGGACATGAATAGACCTTAGGTATCTTGTACCAATCCATATTAACATTTTTAGGGTAAATTTCACCAATGAAACTAAACGCGTTCAGCACATCTAAACTGCGCTCAAGAGCTGTCAGTGTCAACAATGTTCTCACTTCACTGACAGCTCTTGAACATGTATTAGTAGAGCTGATCGCGTTAAGTTTCATTGGGAAAATACGCTTTTAGTACACATAGACGATTGCTAATGAGCTGAAGGCAGGAAATCACAGGCATTCTTTACCATAAAAGTGTACTAGAACTATAACTACACTAACTATACTGTGTGTGAAATGTCCAGGGATATTATTATAGAATAATCGGCCTATAATGTTCCCACTGCTGGGACACAGGCCTCCTGTCTGTGAGAGGGAGTGGGTTTTAATGCCCCACGCGGGCCCAGTGCGGGTTGGTAGATGTCACATGTCTTCGAATTTTTGGTTCTAGGACATGCCGGTTTCGTCACGATGTTTTCCTTCACCGTTTTGAGAGCAGTGGTGATGAAATAATTTACACAAAGTAAAACGCCTGTCTGGGTTCGAACCTACGACCTACAACTAGTAAATCGTGGCCGTTACCACTGGGCCAACACTGCTCGCTGCACACTGGGACTATCTGCCTAGCCTTTTCCCAACTATGTTTGGGGTCTGATTCCAGTCTAACCGGATGCAGCTGAGTACTAGTATTTTACATGGAGCGGCTGCCTACCTGACCTCCACAACCCAGTAACTGGGTAATACGATACCCCTTGGTAAGACTGCTTGTTAGACTTTCGGGCTTCTGACGACCCGTAACGACTGTCAAAGATCCACGAATGACAGCTGGGACCAACGGTTTAACGTGCTTTCCGAGGCACGGAGGGGTCTTGGTATGTAAAGATGGTAACTCATCCACGGAGCAACCTCGGCAAGCGTAGCTTATCCTGGTCGATCGACCCGTGTGGCTGTTATTACTTAGCCACAAGCCCCACCTATTGTATTTATTGCTATAGTACTTTTTAAATATATTTCTACGTGCATTCTAAATTCTCCTTCGTGCCAGCCCTATCGAAGGAGCGAGAACCAGAACAAAGTTAGATTGAGAACGAACGAACCGACGACGTTCGGTTCTTAAGACTCGCTGCTGAGGCCGCGTTAGAAATGCAAGAGCTTTGGTGCAAGAAATGAGGCAATGGCGCCGATTCCCTTGTTCATAAACTAAACTAAATTTTAGTTCAGTGTATCTTTTTCTTTCTATTTCATTAAGAAAAGGACAGAAGATAAATATTAGGTTAGCCCTTAGTAGGTAGATATGTAGATTTAATCTGGGTTATCAACCTAAGACTTGCTAATCTATTCTGTTAAAATCTCACCGTGAAAAGAAAGAAAATACATTTATTTGCGGCAAATATGACGCATGAAATAGAACAAGAAATTAAAAAAAAAAGTAACAAGTTGGGGGTAAACATGAGCACATCCACGCAAAATCGCCAACGCTCAGCGTAATGCTGAGACCCTCCTGCCAGGGTAACGGGATCATCCGAAAGGGTTACCGCTGCCCTGGTACATAAAGGGCTAAGGAAGGAACACGGGTGGGTTTTAGTCAGTAAGAGTCTGACACTCCCTTCCGCTCCGCCCAGAGCGGGAGGGGTCATTCGATGATTTCCCATCCTCAAAAAAAAAAAATGCTAAGACCCTATACAAGACGTTAACTTTGGTGAAGTGAGCTGTCAATCGTGTTAGTCTCTAGTATCAGCCGATAAAAAAAGCCGAACTGTAAAAATCTCACCGTGAAAACTTAGATGAAGTGAGCTGCCAGTAGGGTCAATCCCTAGCCTTAGGTGGAATGACAGGTTACTTCAAGCTCATTTCACCAAAGTTATCACGGTAAGACTTACAAAATAGATCTGGTGTCTTCTGGGAAATTGTCATCGATATAACTGACTTTTCCTGCATAGGTATAAGTCCTGTGATTCTTGAGTTTGATTATTCAAATTGAAAGAAAAACAACCAAATGCTTATTACTCGTGTCATAGAGAAAACTTTTAATTATGTTAGATAAGACATGGTAGATTTTAAAGTGCATATACAGGGTTATTTTTCAAAGACCAGCCAAATTTAAGGATGTGGTACAGACCATCAAACTGAACAACTTTCTCCATGGGACAAATAGCGTAATCGCGAAAATTTTATTAACTGTCCCATAGAAAACTTCAATACCTACTCGACCTAAATGTATGGGACGGCTGAATTTTTATTCACGATTACGATGTTGCTCCCATTGAGAAAGTTGTTCAGTTTGATGGTCTGTACCACATCCTTAAATTTGGCTGGTCTTTGAAAAATAACCCTGTATAGCACTTTGAAGAATTGAAAAGTAATAGTTATCTGACAAAGTTTTCCTTCAGAGTCGCTTATCATTGTTTTTGTTGTTACACTATCAGCACCCCAATTGCTTAACACACTATCAATAACAACCTGAATATTTCTAAAAGGATATTGCTAATCCATTGCTTTATACATATACTCGTATGTTCGAAAAAAATTATCTGCTCAACGAATGTTATTGAACTATCAAAATGAAAGCCATTCCTACAATCAGTGTACATAATCAACCTATAATGTTCCCACTGCTGGGACACAGGCCTCCTCTCGATGAGAGGGAATGGGCCGTAATCCACCACGCGGGCCCAGTGCGGGTTGGTAGATGTCACATGTGTTCGAATTTTTGGTTCTACGACATGTCGGTTTCCTCACGATGTTTTCCTTCACCATTTTGAGAGCAGTGGTGATGTAATAATTCACACAAGGTAAAGCGCCTGACGGGGTTCGAACCTACGACCTACAACTTGTAAGTCGCGGCCGTTACCACTGGGCTACCACTGCTCTGTTAGTGTGTTATGCAATTATCCCGCTGGTACTGGGTTTTTTTTTTTAACGAACCTAGTTATTAAGACCCACATTTTCGCAATAGCACGAGAACAATGTAGAATGAAGGCTTAAGTTTATAAGCTATTCCCAAACGAGATAACACAAAATTCCAAACAGTAATAACACTGCCAATAAAACCACAAATAACCAACTCATAAATACGCACATACGTACATAAATTACGTATCAAGTGTCACGTTGCTGTACATCATAGAAATACATAGCTACATACACGTTCGCAAGCCGCATGTATACACTGCTATACATGTCGGTATGTACATATTTTAATACATTATCTGGCGTAAGGAGATGAGTTCCAAGATGGCTGCCTTTGAAACACTTCTTAGAGCTCGCGTACCGTCGGCGGGCTAGTATGGAATAGGCTTGCGATTTATTATTTAGCCAGGTTTTAAATGCAGGGTGATATATGTGTAGCAGCGTTTTTGTATCTGCAAATATCAACAAAGTGCGATCATCGGTATTATACATGACATGACAAACTCCACAGACATGATGGATATCGATTTCAAAATAGAAAACATGATAAAACAGAAAATAAATGTTTTGATGATTAATATTATGATGATTTTTGTTTTATCAATACCTACCCATCATGTTTTTAGAGGTACAATAGATAAATTTATTTGACCCTTTATAGCCAAAACTAAGTCAAAAGATGGTCATCAGCGGTATCTTAAGCAGTATTGTAACATCTTCAACAAAAAATACTTCCAATGGTGAGTTCTAATTATTAACCAAATAGCTAACTTGCTTTGGTTTGTTCTTTTATTATTCTTTCAAATTTTTTTGTTTGATTTTTTTTAAACTCACCTTCTATCTCATAAATTCCTTTATAGTATACCAATACACATTTTTTCCCAAAAGTATTGGCAAAGGTGTATTACTTACCACGTTTCAATACGATTTATAAGTCCCATCCATGAAACAGTGTGCAAGTCCTTTATCATATACCGTTCACTTCCAAGTTCCTAATTCCTGGCGGCTACTGAAAATTTAATGAAAAATCGAATAATACTTCGCACGATTTCAAGAATCAACCATAACGATGACATACTTTCGACCATCACGAGACACATACAAATAATGTGAAAAAAAGGGTTCCATCTCCACACTATAAACCAGCCACACGAAGTTATTATATCGCTGCTAGTTTTCGCGGGGGGTGGCACGGCGTAGGGGCGGGGGTGGCGCGCCCCGTGATAACTCGCTACTTCACCGTTTACTTATTTACATAATTACATATAATTTCCAACTGTGTGCGAGCGAAAACACCTCTTTGGAAACTTTGAAGATATACATAACATCACGCTTGTATTCCCCGTAAGGTTAGGCAGAGATGTACCCACATTTCACCAGTAACGTTTAAGTTCCATGTAATAGTGGGCGAGCCTATTGCCATCAACCGGGCACAAACTCCGGGTTGCTGCTGAGAAATTTCAGATGGAAAAACCCAGTAAAACTTTGCCCGACCCGGGAATCGAACCTAGGACCTCATGCACAGGAGTAGCGCTGGCAACCAATAAACCAATGAGACACTTTGAAGATATGTTGACGGTTTTTAGGCAGGGAATTACTTTTTCCTTTCGTCATAATATCTACCAGTCAACTCCTACCACAAGCCGCGTTAAGGAACTTCGTCTCAAAAAATCTTGCTAGAAAGACATGTTTTGAGGTTGAATTAGATATAATATGTACAGTCAACAGCAAAAGTAGATGATCAAAATCAGAAATTCAATACTAGTGAACGGAGTTCGCAGCTATATGGCAGCTGTACTAGTAGTAAATGTTTGGTATAATTTACAATCACATACTTTTGTATCACTTCGACGCCACACAGTGCTGACGCGAACTCCGTTCATTAGTATTGAATTTCTGATTTTGATCATCTACTTTTGCTGTTGACTGTACATTACTATTTATCATTCCGTCTCTTGTTAGTATTGTCAGCATTGTAGGCAAGCATGGTGTGCTGTCTGTAATACTAAATGCTTAATAAAAAGTTGGCGAACAGTTACCACGTTTGCAGGATTTATATAGCAGAACTGTGGGATAGAAAAGGGGATGGAAGTTTGCTATCTTAAAAATTGCTCTTTAAGCTCTTTCAAGCGTAAATGGTTCTTGGTGCTACCACATGAAGTGATACAGTATTGAATTATATGTAGATTGAAATAGGGCCAAATGAACTTTGATTCTGCAAATGTTTACAATTTTTTGAAATCATGTTAGTTTGCGTAATCTTTTAACCAGAGGGGCAATTCTTGTAATTTTAAGACCGTTCACAGTCTGATCTCAGTCTCAATCTGTCAAAAAATACTTCTAATTTCCCTACATTTTGACAAGTTTTTGACATTTGTTTGTCGCCGAGATGAGACTGCGACTAGATTTTGAACGTTTTAAATTACGGGAATACGGGCCCAGACTTTCGATTTGTTGTCTAAAAGAGAGTGTGTCATCTATCATATATTAGAATAACAAAATTCTTTATTAGGGTAACGAAGACTGAGCAAGATTGTTAGTTGTTATTGCCCCCATGTATTTTATGTTTCACGTTTTGAGGCACCAAAGGAAAATTACTCATATTGGCTGAACGTTTTCCACACTTATGAGAGTTGTAATCAGGAATCGGGTAGGGCCCAGAATATTCCCCTGAGGAACACCAATATATTTTTACCTATTGGTACTCATTGCTCGTAATATCTATTCTAACACATTTGTATTGGTCGTATAAGTAGTCGGCAAATAGTTTCAGCGTCGTTCCCCTTATTCCAACGGTCACAGACACCTTGTCAAAGGCCTTGGCTAAACCAATGAAGACCCCCAGGGTCTGGTACCCTTTGCCGAGTTCTTCTGAAATGTAATTGGCCAGGCTATGCACCACATCGTCTGTGGATAATTTGGCTGCAAAACTAAATTGAATTATTTATATTTATATATTTAATAGCGACCTGGCTCGGACGGTTTTTACTACTTGACAAAACATCGTGATTTCTTTATTATAATAGTAATTTTTATCCGTTATGCAAAGAAGCTTTCCAGAATGTATTTTTTAAATGATGTTAAAATCAAAATCCGTTGCCTTCATTTCTGGTGAAAACACAGCCTAAGGATACTCTGACACTTGTAGCTCAACATTCCTCCAATTAATTTGATTATTACCATTTGGTTCAATCAGCAGTCGATGTTTATGAACACCGACTACCAAGTTACTATTAAACATACATTACATTACACATACATTTGTGACCATCTTTTTATGTGACCATCTTTACATACCAAGACCCCTCCTTGCCTCGGAAAGCACGTAAATCCGTTGATCTCGGCTGTCATTCGTAGATCTTTGACAGTCGTTACGGGTGGTCAGAATCCCGAAACTAATAACCAATCTTACCAAGGGGTATCGTATGACCCATTCACTGGGTTGTGGAGGTAAGATAGGCAGTTGCTCCATGCAAAATACTGGTATTCAGCTGCATCCGGTTAATCTGGAAGCCGACCTCAACATAGTTGGGAAAAAGCTAGGCAGATGATGGTTTATAATATTTCTGTTTACTTTTGTTAGTATAAGAAAATTAACAAAACAGACTTTAATTTATAATATATATGTTTAAATATAAAAAAATAATTGTTTTCATTGGTAACGAATTTGAGAAACAATTGCACAACACTGGGTAAACTGGAAGCTCAGTCTCTGCAACATTTCATTTCCCAGAGGGGACTTATAGATACTGACGCTCAAATTATACAAGAAAAGGCTGAATATGTGGCTGAAAAAAAGATGGGATTATTTAATGAGCTTTTCTCTCCAAACAACACTAAAACACAAGATGGTGTAGTGCATTGTTTTGGTAATAATACTTTGTGTTATTTGAATTTTGCTTACAACAATCTTTCTAATGTTAGTGTCAAGAAATTGGTTGAAGTTTTATCAACCCAGAAGTCTCTTAACAGAACTTCTAGGGGTTTAATCAAAGTCATGATTGAAGGTAACTTAATGCCTGTAGCTTGTAAAGAATATGGAGAGATTGATCAGCTTCTTGAGTCAAGTTTAGGTGGTAACAGAAAACAGTCTACTATTAAAAAGAAGTCTCTAAGTTCGAGATCTACTGCCACCACCGCCACCATCAGATAAACCTTTTTCAGTTTTCTATTTAAAATAATATATGTTGTACTTATAACTTACGTTTTTTGATATTTTTTTCATATATCTCATTTTCAATTAATAATTTTGAAATCTTTTATGATTTGGTTAATACTATTTCTATTTTTTAAGACTTACCTTACAAATTATTGATTCTTTATATTGTATATATTATTGTGGTCATTTATGTTTCAATAAAAAAATGCAATTACTTTTGTTTGATTTGAAATATTGTTTATTGTTTGTTTATTTGATTCTTTTCATCGATGCATCATCATCTTCCTGTCCTTGTCCCACATTACGAGGTCGGCCACATACGTTTTCTTTTTTATTCTCTCCCGTTAAACATCACGCTATCTAATCAATCGGTCTTTTTTTCTTTCATAACATTATCCTCACAATACATCTATCTTTTAGGGTGCCGCATCGAAATGCTATATAAGAAACCCTTAGGGCTACCCACTGGTGGTACGGCACGGCAGGGCAACCTTCGGCATCACTACATGCAAGCGCATTCTGATAGCAATTTTCATTTCCAGCAAAAACCATATGCTAATATTGTTAGGTCCATCACCAAAACTGACTTTAACGCCATTGGTAAGACTATGGCCACACTAGATTTTGCACCCATCTTAGTAGATGGGTGCAAGTGATAAGATAAGCGATGCAAAAACTTTTGTAATGAAATATAAAAATTAACAGTCGCAAAAAGGTGATTGATCTCGCTAAGGCCTTACACACTGTTCCCGTTTCTATCCTTTTCCTCAAACGAGCAGCCAATCGATTCTGTAAAAATCTCACCGTGAAAAGTTAGGTGAAGTGAGCTCAGAGTGAGCTGTCAATAGTGTCAATCCCTAGCATTAGTTGGAATGACAGCTCACTCCACGCTCACTTCACCTAAGTCGTATCGCACTATCGTCGAATCGCAATTCAGGAGTCAGTAGACTGCAGATTGACCTTTTTAAAAGCTATCTGACCAATAGACTGAAATAGTGAAAATTGGTGACAATTTCGGCAGCAAGCTCCCGATTTATTACGGTTTGCCGCTGAACAGTAGCTTCGGCCCTACGCTGTTTTCATCTTTTTTTAAATTACCACTGCAACCTCAACTTCACAAATGGTGTCGTTTGCTGATGAAACAGCTCGTAGGCACACTTGCACGTTACGGCGGGTTAATTAAATAAATGTAGTGTTTGTAAACTCGGAGTTAAGTAATTAACATTTAAGGCCCGTTTGTACGTTCATGGGTTATCCTAAATAAGAAGCCTCCACAGCTAGATGTGATACTTAACGGGAGCTGTTTAAACCTTCTGAGAACTTTATGATTGCCGTCGACCTGGAGCCTTACCACGAGCTCTTATAGCAGGGTAGAAGTTGAACTGCACTGCTTTTTTATACTATGATGTCTTATTAGCAGGCCTGCAGCAGGCAGGGAAGACAACCTCCAAAGATAGGGGTTTGTGTACGACGCAGGTCTCGAGCGCATACCAATGCGGCGTCTCCCCACAGACACCGGCTCACCATCTATCTTCTGTGCACTTGGTCAGCTTTATGTTTGCCAGTGAATGGAGTTTGCGTAGTTGAAGTTGGACATCGATGGCCAACTTTTTGCCATCGATATGCTGCCCGTGCTACATTGGACATGTTAATTTATGCTGTCATGCAACCTACTCAGTTGATAAATAAATCACGAATAAAAAACAAAGCAACATTATTCTTTTGACATAGTTCTGTCATTCATAGAACTGTAATTTTTAATATCGATTATTAATTGATTTTTTCTTTTTGATTTTATTTATATTTTTTTGATAATATATTTTATCCTGTAACTATTTCAAAATGAACGATGCATTCAGTTTAACCGACGGACCTACGTCGCCTACAACGAGCAAAATATTTCAGCCAAAGCCAACTGACTTTGAAACGTTCTTACCATGGGCTTGCAAAACATACTGTATCGATGCTGATGTCTTCGTTACCAGAGCCGTTCAGAGTAAGTTGACTGTGTTCGTCACTAAATCGGATAACATTAGACGAATATCATTATTTTCCTGACGCGCCTAGATTTAAATCTTCTGTCTAATATTATCAACCTATAATGTTCCCACTGCTGGGACATAGGCCTCCTCACTGAGTGAGCGAGTGGGCCGTACTCCGCCACGAGGGCCAAGTGCGGGTTGGTGGATGTCACATGTGTTCGAATTTTTGGTTCTAGGGCATGCCAGTTTTCTCACGATGTTTCCCTCCACCGGTTTGAGAGTAGTGGAGATTAAATAATTAACACAAAGTAAAGCGCCTGCTTGGGGTCGAACCTATGACTTACAACTCATAAGTCGCGGCCATGGTCACATGGCCACCACTGCCCTCGCACGCACGCTAACGCGTGTTCGACGTGAATTTGGTGCGGATGCGTGCGGGCGTAATTTTCGCTCATGACATACATAAACTTACGCCTTCTTCCCATGTGGGTAGGCAGAAACAACAGAACATCTGCTACGATACTTACATACTCCTTTTGTTTGGTTTACGTTCATACATCTAGACTCATCTAGTCAGACATGCACGCCTCTATATTATTAATATAGAGGTAACGACGACGATATATATAGTTATTTCGTCGTTATTTGTCGAATATTATCCTGAATGAAGTAGGTATAGAATAAAAACAAAGAAACAGTACGGGGGAAGTAACAATAATGACTAAATTTAAAAATTCTACAGAAACATACACAAGTTCTGCGACTTCGAGGAAGAAATCAGTAATTAAAACAAAAAAGGTATCGTCTGTAGGACCGACAGTAACTAGTTCAGGAGATGATATACACAGTTCATTACTCGACAGGGCTGTGTCAAGTAACGAAAATGAAATCAGGATAGAAACATATTACAATAGCAATGAAAACTTAGTACAGCTGAAGCTTCTCAAGAACAAGTTTTTACCAAGGAGGGTCATTCAAATAATTGCACTCACAATACCGTACCAAAAACATTTGACTTCAATTACCATCGACAGTGGCTTGCGCATGGATTCTTTATATGAAATATCCAAGTTTTTACCCAAATCAAATATAACGGAATTATGTCTTGACAGAACATTTATCAGCAAAGCTAACTACCATACATTATTAACGAATAATAAGTTAAAACATCTCTCTTTGGCGAAATGTACCATAAATGATGCCGTTTTAAAAACGATCGTGGATCAATTAAAAGACCCAAGTCCCGCATCGAGAATACTGTCTGCTTTAAACTTATCAAGTAACAGAATTACAGATGTTGGTGCGAAGTATTTAGCAGATATGTTGCGAACAAACAGACAACTCTGTTACCTGAACTTAGCGGGCAATATGATTACAGACGAAGGAGGTATAAACATTCTTGACACATTACGCGAATTTAATTTGCACGCCCAAGAAGTATTTGAAAGTAGAGGCAGATACGTGGCTTACCTAAAACAGAAAAATGATTTAGTAAGCGCATTTATTATAGAACTCCAAACTGAAATATTTAATAAAAACCTAAATAAAAAGAAATCGTTGAAGAAATGTAAACTGGAAAGTCAGTCTCTCCAACATTTACCTTCGCAGAAGCCGCCCATAGATAGTGTTGAGGCCCAAATTATAAAAGACAAAGCCGAAAGTTTGGCCGAAAGTAGGATAGGATTGTTCGATGAGCCTTTCTCTCCAAACAACACTAAAACACAAGATGGTGTAGTGTATTGTTTTGGTAATAATACTTTGTGTTATTTGAATTTTGCTTACAACAACCTTTCCTACGTTAGTGTCAAGAAATTGCTTGAAGTTTTATCAACCCAGAAGTCCCTTAACAGAACTCCTAGGGGTTTAATCAAAGTCGTGATAGAAGGTAACTTATTGCCAGTAGCTTGTGAAGAATATCGAGAGATTGATCGTCTTCTTGAGTTAAGTTTATACGGTAACAGAAAACGATCAGAATCTGCATCGAAAAAGAAGATTTCACATACAAGTTCAAGATCGGTCGCCAATTAAAAGTATATTTTTCAGGTTTGTATTTTTATTAAAGTTACATGGTACGTTTTTATATATTTTTATTGATGTCTTATTATCAAGTCATGATTTTAAAATCATGAATGTTTTTTTTTTAAACAATTTTTATTTTTTTAAGAACTATTACACATTTTTAGACTTAACCCATTATTGTTAAATTAAAAAATTACAAATACTTATGCTTTAATTTTTTTTTAACGATACATTTTCATTTTTTTATCCCAGTCCCACATTTTTTAAGGTTGGTGTAACAAGTTTTCTTCTTTAATTTTCTCTTGTCAACTTCACGCTATCTACAGTCTGGCCGTCAAACACTGACCTACATAGCACGCATATACAAGTAATACGCTGGACATCATACTATCGATGACAAAACGAAGAGATTTGATTTTCGCCATTTTGGCGCTGCTAACAACGTGAGCTTCCGTGGAACTAATATTTTTGATAGTGAGTTTTACAAAATGCGCGAACTTATGATAAATATGTTCTAAATATCTCGTAGTAAACACAAAATAGTATTATTCCTTGATTCAGACAATCACCACACGCATACCAAAACAATACGACAACCATTTGCAACAGTGTGTGTCAATTTTAGTTCATAATCATAATATTTTTTTATTTGTGTAACATAGGTACTGAAATACAGTTCTTATATTCCTGAGACGCTCGAGCGGGGCGCTTTGAATCGACACAAAAAACAACAGTCGATATTTAGTAGTCAGCGTACTTGTTTATTAGAGGTCAATCTAGCTAATATAGATCAGCGAGATTTGTAAGAAACTGTCAGGTGTCAAAAACGCATTCTCGTCGGCCGCACTGTAGTCTTCATCATCATCATCAGGCTATAGTAGTCTATTGTTGACCAATTCGTATTGAAGAATCAACTAGGTCGACCAGCATCTGCTGCAAGTCACCCAGTGATTCAGCCAGTACGACTACGTTATCTGCAAATCTCAAGTGCGAGATGTGTTCGCCGTCGTCAATCGATGATTTCCTTCCATATTATTCCTCACGCAATGCATCGGTATCATTTTAAGATGCTGTACCGAAACGGTATCTCTAAAAGTAAACTTAATGACGTGACTTCGTCTGTTTGTTATAGGAGCATTGCAATAGGAGCCGAAATAGGGGGTTTATTTTAAAGCAGGGTACCTAACTAGCTGAAATGGGATTGAGCGGGTCTCGTCAGCCGAAGTACAGTGACCACTGGGGTAACAGACTCCAAACGGATCCACCGTTTGTGTGAGTGGGCTGAAAATGGACGGCGATGGAGACCAGCCCAGGAAGAGGTGGCGAGACGACCTGGACGCGTATACCGTAAGGGTCGTGGCGTTGTTAGTAAACAGTTTTGTGAAATGCCACAGTGAAATGTACTGCAAAATACTAGCCTTTCCCTAAATGGGGATGGTGTAATACGAAATAGGTAGGAAGGGTTTCTATAAAAAAAAACAACACGTTTAATATCGGGCCCTAAATATTGTGTAGTGTAATAGGGGCTTAAGGTGATGGCGTCAGTTCCGATTTAGGTCTTACGTCAAATTATCTCGAGGTCAATCTCAGGTCTTAAGTGTGTGCGAACCTAGCGGCGTCTCCCCACACACACTGGTCCACCTGCAGTGCGATTCTGTAACCATCTTACCGTGAAAACTTACGTGAAGTGAGCGTGGAGTGAGCTGTCATTCCAAATAATGCTAAGGGATCGACACTATTGACAGCTCACTCTAAGCTCACTTCACCTAGCTTTTCACGGTGAGATTTTTACAGAATCAATGGGCTGCCATCTTATGCCGCATGTTCAGTCACCTGTGCACTGATGACCTTGACTCCGTCAGTGAGCGAAGTTAAATACGCGTAAAGTCCGTCTCACGAAAGAAGTTTTGCAGACACGGTGCCACATACATGCGATGGAATTATAAACATTTATTTAACTAAACATTATATTTCAGCACTGGTTAATAAAATATGTACAATTTTAAATAAAAGAAGGGTGTATGAGGTAGGAGGGTTGTTGTAGGAATGTTGCTAACTATATTGTTAAAACATTAACAACCTCTCGGAACTATATTACTAACATCATAAACAGCAACGTTTGTTTTATTTATTTATTTAATCCTTCAAGCACAAATATGTACTGGGTGCTTACCACCAGCGCCAGAGGTGGACTTAATGCCATAGGCATTTTCAACCAGTCAAACTTTGGGTGATGCAGAGACAAACAGTTATAGTATGACTTTATTAATTTGTAGCGGTATCTACAACGCCACATGCGAACAACGCGTCATACTGACGTCACGCAAATCCTGCATCTCGCAAGCAGAGTTTACCGCGCACTTAGCATAGATACGATTTCCCAACATCAATCGTCGGGCAATTGCCCGCCAGACACAACACCCGTCTGGTCGGAGGATCCTCCCTTTCCTATGGAGGATGAGTGAACTTTACACCCTGTTTATCTTACCTCCAAAAATTCATCATTAATCAGACTTTCTTTTTTTTTGTTACTTACCTACGCTGTCCCACTCCTGGGCAAAGACCTCCCTCCACTCCTCCCATCTTCCGCGAGCCCGCGCGTCCTCCTTCCAGTTCTGACAGAACCTATCCAGCTCGTCCCGCCATCTCCAACGTGGTCTGCCGCGACTCCGGCCCTGCCTTGCTGTCTCAGGGCACCAATGCTGTGCTATTTGGGCCCACAGTTTGTCCAGTATGCGGCAGACATGTCCTGCCCTGTCCCATTTAAGTTGGGCAGCCTTTTGCCAATTCAAAGAATTGAAATATTCGATCTTCTGTTGCAAACTCTACGCGAAGCAAAAGAAAGCACTACTTAAGTAAACAAACTGCCGTGTGTAGTAGATAGAACACCAAAATCATAAAGGTTTGTTTTTGATAAATGTATTATGTTTTGAAAAAAGTCATAAAACAAAAACTGTTGTTTATGAAGTTAGTAATCCAGTCCTGCAAGGTTGTTTGTGTTTTACCAGTATATTAATTATTTAATATTTCCCTCTTGAAAGCCGAGAAAGATAAACAAATCAAGTACCTTGACTTGGCTCACGAGGTTATCGAAATCTGGGATGTGGACTCAGCGGTCATTGTGCCGATAGTCATGACAGTCAATGGTTTAATAGCCAAGAGCCTCGACCAACACCTCAGGAAGCTCTCGTTGGGCAGCTGGATCAAGGGCTCGATTCAGAAAGCGGTCCTTCTGGACACGGCCCGCATCATTAGGAGGTTCCTCTCTCTGGAGCCCTGACCGCTGGTAGCTTGGACCCTGTTCCCGATACCGGTGGGCTACTATTTTTTGTATATTTGAAATGTTTTTATATTTTTCGATATTCTAATATTTAAGAATATAATTTATTGTATATTTAATTAAATAAAGGAGATCATGGCCCTGATTCCCTTGTTCATAAACTAAACTAAATTTAAGTTCTGTGCATCTTTTTCTTTCTATTTCATTAAGAAAAGGACAGAAGATAAAATATTAGTTTACTCCTGTCAAATTAAGATACTCCATAGACAGATTGTCGACATCGGCACCATTGCCATAGAGAAAAATAGATAGATAGACAGATTAGACGTGATTAAAAACATGGCTGCTAAAAATACGTCAATTTACGTCAGGCGCTGACTAGTTTGACAGGACTAAACTAATATTTATCTTCTGTCCTTTTCTAAATTAAATAGAAAGAAAAGGATGCATTGAACTTAAACTTGGTTTAGTTTGTGAACAAGGGAATCGGCGCCAATGATTAGTTCCACTTGTTGCCACAGGACTTCTTTCGTGGGACGGATTTTAGCTGAATTTTGGGCCAGACATCAATAAGATAAGAAGAAGTAGAATGGACTTTAATGGCTGATCGTATATCGGGCATGAAAATTCACGCCGACAAGCAACTACTCAAGGTCTATTATATGTTTTTTGTTGTTGATGGTGTTATTTCAAGTTAAACAAATTCAGCTTTAATTTAACGGTACCTAATTAAGTTTATTTTCAGAGTGACTAGCGCTATTGAAAAAATTATAAAAATGTTTGAAATTGTAGCGTAAACTGAACTTTAGTGTGTAGAAATTAAAGTTATTTTACCATAAACTCATATTTATTTACATGTTTGGCAAGTAAATGTCGAACACAGATAGGTAGATAAAAACTTTTTAACTCTTGCTAACTGTATATTCTTTGATATTTAGAAAACCGTTAAAAAATTGAAAAAAAAAAACATTCTTCTTTTTGACATTATTCCGTCATTTATAGCATTTATAGAATTCACGATTTTATGTAATAACTTTTAGATAATTCAAGTTGTATTTTTTCGACAAATATTTATTCTGTAACAATTTCTAAATGAACCGTCACGACACTCCAACCACCATTGATGAGCCTGCAGATGCTGCCAAAGTTAACCAGCCAAAGCCAACCGACTTTGACGAATTTCTACCATGGGCTTGCAGAGAAATGTCCGTTGATACTGATGTCGTCGTTACTAAAGCCGCTCAGAGTGAGTAGACATCTTCTTCAACAGCGTAAGCTAAGCGTGTGGGACGCCCCCCAGCTAGATGGACGGACGACCTAGAGAAGGTGGTTGGGGTAGACTGGACGCGGAAGGCGGGGGCAGGGTGTTTTGGCGCAGTCTGAGGCCTATGTCCAGCATTGGACTGCGATAGGCTGAGTTGATTCATTGATTGGACGTAAGTTTATAAAAGAGCACAAAACACATAGAAAAACGCGTCCGGCACGTGCCCGGTTTTCGTGTTCTGATGAATAAACCCGTCGTACAATAATGTCTTTGTCTAATTTTTCTTCTTCTTGATTTATTTTAATGTTTTATTTTATTTTAATTTTGTAATAGTTAAGGACTGAACACATGGAATGTACACATGGAATGCAATTCAGTATTGAGTATTAAGTTGGCTATGGACATTGTCTGAAATAAATGAATTTAATTGAATTTAATAAAATCACGCATCAACATTTCCTGTATATCTGTCTTTTTCTGTCACTTAGCGCAGTCATTAGCTCGACCGAGAAGTATGCTCGCTAGCATCCGCACTCATGCGCATTGATAACTCATTGCCGTGTGTCCTAATATGAAACGGCAATTCGGGATTTGGTCCAATTAGCCTGTTTAAAGTACTCTCTTACTTTCTCGACTCAAAAATACACTTATAATGTGAAAACTATAGTTGTTTCGTCGTTATTTGTCGAATGTTATCCTGAACTAAAGTATAGGATACGTACAAACAGCAATTCTAATAGTTAAATGAAAATTTCAACAGAATCATACGTGAGTGCTACAGCCAAGAATAAGAAAATGAGCATTAAACCGATAAAGCAAGCATCCTTAGTAACGTCAGCTCATGGTTCAGATGACGACATGGTGGATAGTTCATCACTCGGCAAACCTGGGATCGGCACTGAAAATGTAATCATGATAGAAACGGTTTATGACATCAATGACAACTTAGTCCAGCTGAAGTTTCTCAAGAACAGGGCTATACCAAGGAAGGTCATGAAAACAATCGCACTCACTATTCCGTACCAACCATATTTGACCTCTATTACCATCAGTAGCGGCTTGCGCATGGATTCTTTATATGAAATGTCTAAGTTTTTACCCAAATCAAATATAACTGAAATATGTCTTGATAGTACATTTTTTAGCCAAGCTAACTATCACATATTGCTAACGGATAGTAAGTTAAAACATCTCTCTTTGGCGAAATGCATGATAAATGATGCCGTTGTCTAAAAGATCGCGGATGAATTAAAAGACACTCGTCCCGCATCGAGAGTATTGGCTGCTTTAAACTTATCAAGTAACAGAATTACTGATGTTGGTGCAAAGTATTTAGCAGATATGTTGCGAACAAACAGAAAACTCTGTTACCTGAACTTAGCGGGCAATATGATTACAGACGAAGGAGGTATGAACATTCTCGACACATTAGATGAATTTCCTTTGCACGCCCAAGAAGTATTTGAAAGTAGAGGCAGATACGTGGCTTACCTAAAACAGAAAAATGATTTAATAAGCGCATTTATTATAGAGCTCCAAGCTGCTAAATTTGATAAAAGCCCTAAAAAAAGGGTGTTGAAGAAGGGTAAACTGGAAGCTCAGTCTCTGCAACATTTCACTTCCCAGAGGATAAATGATAAATGATAAATGATTTTATTTTGTAAGTAGGTTTGTACAAACACTTTTACACGTCAATCATATTTTAAAACTAGATGAGGCCGGCGTTTCCTATCTGACTAGCCTGAGAAGAAAGGCCGAAACAAACTCAGACGTCACAGTCTCTTTTAAAGTCCAGACATAATCTTGGTCAGATCATATGAAGACCATGTAGGTCGATGTCTGAGATGGTCTTTTGAGGAAAGAACCACACAGATTGAGAGGACCTGTCCAGTCAGTGCACGCATATGTCAGAAATCGTGCAGCTCAACTCAAAACTTAAGGAGCTCAACGATTCGACGAACAATACCAAAGAAAGGACATTTGGGTAGGCCACAATAATTACTCAAACTGCCAGACCATGACAAAAACTAACAGAACAGAAAGTAAAAATAAAAAATAAAATGACCCACATAGTCTTCACATTCACAATAATTAAAATAATAGAATACTTTACAAAGTAAGTAAATGTCATAGATCAAATTCATTAATGTCAAATTGTATATATATAAAAAAAAAAAAAAAAAAAACAAACAACAACCACAAAAAAAAAAAACATTCAATATGTAAAAATTGGAAGCAGCTTAATCCCAAGCCTTTTTGTCCTCGATATAAGCCTTAACGGTATAAAAGGCCTTCTGGCACAACTTACGTTTAATGAATGATTTGAATTTATTAAGGCTTAGATCTTGAACGAGGCTTGGAACTTTATTGTAAAAGCGTATACATTGGCATCTGAACGAGCCACCTATTTTCTTGAGCCTTGTTGTAGGTACAACAAATTTGTGTTTGTTCCTAGTATTTATATCATGGAGGAGACTTATAGATACAGTTGCTGAGGCTCAGATTATGCAAGAAAAGGCTGAATATATGGCTGAAAAAAAGATCGGATTATATAATGAGCCTTTCTCTCCAAACAACACTAAAACACAAGATGGCGTAGTGCATTGTTTCGGTAATAATACTTTGTGTTATTTGAATTTTGCTTACAACAATCTTTCTTATGTTAGTGTCAAGAAATTGGTTGAAGTTTTATCAACCCAGAAGTCTCTTAACAGAACTCCTAGGGGTGTAATCAAAGTCGTGATTGAAGGTAACTTATTGCCAGTAGCTTGTAAAGAATATGAAGAGATTGATCGTCTTCTTGGGGCAGGTGCCAAAAGACATTTTGAACCTGCAAGTAAAAAGAAACCTTTAAGTTCAAGATCCACTGCCACCACTAATAAATAAAACCATTTTATCAGTTATTTTAAATTTTTAAAGTGACGAGTTTTAATTTTTTGTTTTTTCTGATGTCAATTATTCGTTTTGAAAAGATTGAGGATTTCGTTTATACTATTTCTATTTTTTTAAGTCTTACCATATAATAGCTCATTGTCAGAATTAGGCTATTTATTATAATTTTGCATTTATTTTAGATTAACATACTTTACCTTTAACGATACTATTGTGGTCATTTAGGTTTAAATAAAAAAAATACAATTACTCTTTGTTGATTTTTTTTTTTCTATCACGTAGGGAAACCTCAAGTTTAGCCGCCAAATGACCGATGACCTGGGAAAGGCTGCAGGAATCCGCTGGATGCAAGAAGCCGGTCAAAGTGTCTATTCTTGGGGGAGGCCTATATCCAGCCGGCAGTGGACGTCTTCAGGCTAAAATTGACCAACCAATGATGATGGTAAGCGCCGGCTTCTTCTACACACATAACCGAGCACTGCAATAATATGAGTAACCCTTCTACAAACCTAAACTTGTAGCCGAATTTCAGCTTTCTATTTCCACTCAGTGCTGATACCGAGGTCGAAATAGAGCGATTTCAGCAAAGGTTCACACTAACAAACAGTCCAGCCTACTCGCGATACACTGCAGCACAGCTTCATTCATAAGCAACAAGGTTAAATCAGCAGACAATAAAATAAACACGGTTTGGTCAATTACAATGAAAATAACAGGAACAAGTGAAAAAAAAAAATCCTCGCCCTCACTAGCTGTAATTGTTGTTTTATAAATAAATATCTTATTTATTTAAACAACATATTATAGTTACAATATAAAATTAACAAGCAACACTAAAATATATACTCGTATATATATTATAAAGACAAAGGCAGGAGTTGATTTGGCCATCAAAAAATTCGTCCGCATCGCTGTCATTGGGATAAGTGCCCAAAAGGCTGGCAGCATTACCAACGTTGGATGGCAATGCTTATTCTTTGGGCTAAAAATAGGCCAGCCCTCTGGTCACGTGAAGAGTCAACCAACCGCTTGGCGATGTCCTGAAAAATTCAATGAGCACTCAGACCGCAAGGCCCTAGTGTTTCAACCCCAAACGGCTCAAACAATAAGGTTGTTATATTTGTCCTCAAACAATAAGGTTGTTATTTCGCCGCCGTTATTTGGTTTTCTGCTCCTGCAGCAGCCGCCCCAGCACGGCTCACCGTGCTAGGAAGATGGGATGACGCGAGGGTTTCGATACAGGTTGCATCCCACAACAAAGGCCTACCCAACTTTCAAGGCATTATGGTAATTTCATCTGGCCTCTTTCCATAGTCGCGTGCCAAGCCATTGGGTTCTAAAGCAGCTGGTACCCCGGCGGAGACAAGAGCCCGACGGAAGATGTCGTTAATGCTGGCGTGCCGTGCCATCCGTCCAGCGCTCTTGCTGCAGGATAGGCCATGGTGTCCGAGGCAGTCGACAGCTTCACTTGCTGTTGATTTATTAAGAGCAAATCTTTCAGTTCGTCCTGTGGAATTTAAATTTTAACATATGAGCCCTGTGGTCGTTGTAAAGGCGTTTAAGCAACTTAAGATCAAAATTAGTGAAGATTAGTAGGGCATGTCTACTTAAGTCTGCCAGTCCATTATTGAGAAAATTGTATCCTGTTTAGCTTCAATATTTAATTTGTGTTTAGATCAAAGGGGATTTAATAAAGTACAGTAAAGTTATTCGACTTTTCAAATCTGAGGACGCAAAGACACTAGTAATTAGTGTACTACTAAATATTAGTGTGACACTAGTATTAGACCCATATCGTTTTGCCGGTTTTTTAAGCAGCACCCTAATTGCGTAACACACAATCAATCGGAATCTGAATCATTTTGAAGCAAATTGCTAATCCATTGTTTCATAAGTTCGAAAAATTTGTCTGCTCAACACGTAAATAAGCAATGAATGTTGTTGAACTGTCAAAATGAAACCCATTCCGATACGGGTGTTCCATTCGTTTCAGAAAACTTCAAAATCAAATTTCAAACACTTTTTTCTCGAAAGTTAGATTTTTTGACTTACGACACTATTGAAGCGGAGGTGCGATATTGCTATGAAAAAAAGTTAGACGTCAAAATTGGTTGGATTTTCTCGTTAATTACTCGTCGAATTATAATTTCAGATTATGTTTTTGTGAGGTACATTGTAGATACATTCCTCTGGTAAATATTAGGTAACCATAAAATATCTATTACATTAATTATCAGTATTCACCCGTCATTCTGACTGCCAGGACTGCGGCTCACTTTATTATTATAATTGTTCTTGTTTCATGGAGGTATACATTGAATTTCATTAAAGGTACATTCAAGTACATTACTGGTACATTCCTTTCATATATAACATATTCATTTCTGCAACAATACACCCGTCATTCTCACCCACACAAATAAACGATGTGAATTCATTGGATTTAAAAGGCAAAATGAGTGTACCGCAGGGCTCAATAAAATAAAATAAAAATAAAATTGTTTATTTCTCACCACAATACATTTTCCAACCAATATATACCACCAATACCCACCAACACCCAACCAAACCAACCAAAACCAACCAACCAATACCAACCAACCAATACCAATATTGGGTCCGTTCCTTTTTTGGTAAATGATTTACCTCTTTTACTGATAAACCGACCACAAATTAATGGTGTGATTTGCTGATGACACATCAGTGCTGCTGATATTGCTAATCCATTGCGTCATAGGTTTGAAAAAATCGTCTGCTCAACAACGTAAACAACGCAATGAACGTGGGTGAACTGTCAAAATGAAACATATTGCGATCAATTATCATTTTATGTGTTACTGTATTACCCCACTGGACATATAGAATGGGTAGAACGTAGCCTTGATACCCTAAATCTATGCTTCATACATTACCTATAGGTTCAGTCAGTCAAAAAAGTTACTATATTTTCAAATCATAGATAAATCATTTATTTAGTGCAGCTGACAGTCTTAAAATAATAATAATAATAGTATGATGGGGAGGGATGTCTCGAAAAACCAATTGGGCAATCGGACCCCATAGTTCCCAGTGTTTATACTCCAAACGGGTCGAACATATAGCTCCCAATAAGGTTGGAATATTATCACCATTTGAGGTTTTCCACACCTACAGCAGCCGCCCTAGCGCAGCCCTTCGTACTAGGAAGATGGGATGGCGCAAAGGTATCGACAGATGTTGCTTGCAGGGATTTGACTTGATTGTTATAGAAACGGTAAAGTCCTTTCACAGTTATTTTACCTCTGTAACAAACATACAGCGACATCTAGTGTAAATTATCCAAAGCACTATGATGAGCGGCATCATAAACTAGAAGATAGAAACTTCTGTAGACAAGTGACGCCATCTACAATCTTCGTGTGCAACAATCTGCGCAAGCGCCACCCCGCGAGTAATCTGCACCACCACTACAGATGACTACATGTAGAGATTGTGCACACATGTACAGCCAATCCGCCTTTAAAGCAGAGCTGTCTTCGAAAAAATTGTCAGTCACTAGCTAGAGGCTTCTGAGCTCGGTAGCCACGCAGCCAGCTCTGATCCTTAGTACGACTAGTTCCCTGCTTCGATAGCCTAGCAGTCTTCAGGAAACTAGCCAGCTAGGGGAGGTCTGAAGGGTGATAGCCACGCCGTCCCTTTCATCCCTCCACTTAGGGTTGCCTTATGATATAATATAAATTGTAACGTGTAACGTAAAATAAGTTAAGTTGCCAATAAAATATCATCAAGTTCAACGGGGCTTTAATTTCACAACAAGCAATCCTACATTGGCGCCCAACGTAAATAATCTACGGATACCCACAAATTTGGACGGTCTACCCTCAAATTTGCCAGGGCCTACCTTCAAATTGTGTGAAGTACCCACATCCTTACTAAAAGTTACCCACATAATTTTGGAAAATGTCAATCACTATGACACAAGAACAGATGCAAGTTAATATGAAAGAAAAGAAAGAAAATACATTTATTTGGCACAAACTAAAAGACACATAATACACCAGATACATACATCAGACAAAACAAACAATAAAAAAAAAAAAGAGATTAAATAAAAAGTGTGAAGTCCGATGTAAGAAAATCGCAGGAAAGTGTGCCTCACAACTGCGCCAAAAAGGCCCAGTTCAGCAAAAAATGCCAGACAGCTAATGCCTGACGCTGGTTGTCAACTGGACCTGATGTGCGAGGTGACAGATGGAGCAGCTTTAATGCTGGGGGAGAACGAAAACGAACACCCAGTAGAATATGCAAGCAAACTACACCTTTGATTTTGCAACTCTGTCCAAATCACAGTGATCTTTATTCTCATTCTAATATGGTTGCTCTTCGGATGCTGCCACTGACAAATCTGTCTAAAAAATGGCCTTTATTTTCGTTACAATAAAGTTGCTCATAGGTGGCTGCTGCTGTCAGAAATAAAATAACTCTGAACGGACTGTATTCAATGTGTGAGCTCACTCTTATTAAGGATGATTTCTACCAAACGGCTCACGTCGCATCGGATCGGAACGAATTTTACAATATTTAAACGAAATTAAATCGTGTACACAGTATTTAAAGTATATATTACCAAGCCGCGCACAACAGCTTGACTTGAGCGTAAGTATGCTGTGACGCACGATCGGCTCCGTTCGCCTGTCGTTGTATCCGATCGAATCCTTTCGACATTAGAACACGTCAACACGGTAGGAATTAAACCATTTGACTAGGCGCAGAAACAGATACTTTCGCAAGCGACGGTATGGAGCCGATCGTAAGCCTCGACATGCTGCCGGACGCGATCGGCTGTCGCCGCATCCGTTCATATCCTTTCCGATCCGATGCGATGCAAGCCATTTGGTGGAAATCATCCTTTAGTATGGACACTATTTCACGTAAGTACTATGAGGGCAAATCTAGAGTTTTAAAAATTGTGTCAATTCGAGTGTTTCGGTCGCGGCAGGCTACGTAGGAAAACTGGAAGGAGGACGCGTGGGCTCGCAACTTGGAAGGAGTAGAGTAAAGTAGAATATAGGATCTACGAATTTGCGACTTTCATTGTTAGTGTTTTACAAATTCCTTCGTAATGTTGACGTAGAAATTTTTCTTCTACGACAATGTGGCCGAGTATCGAAACGGACACGTCTTTGCCCAGGGGTGGAACAGTGCAGGCTGGTAAAAAACACCACTAATGAAGTCACAAATTAAGGGGAAAAAACATTCTTCTTTTTGACATATTTCTGTCATTTTCTGTCATTCACTAATTGTCAATCTCTTTTTGATAATTTGAATTGTATTTTTAGAAAAAGTAATATTTATTTCGTGGAACAATTTCTAAGCATTCAGCCACATGGAACCAGTCAACTTCGTGGAACCTACCATATCAGAGCCGACCCAAGTTATCCGTCCAAAGCCGACCGACTTCGACATTTTTCTACCATGGGCTTGCAGAGAACTCTCTCTTGATACTGATGTCGTCGTTATTAGAGCCGCCCAGAGTAAGTAGACCATAAATCTGATAACATTAGACGATTAACACAATTCTTCCAACCTTTTTCCTATAAAAAAGCTCAAATTCACAGGAAGCGGGTGCGGGTCTGGCTAATAGACCCGAAGTATTCCCGACGCGACCTACAACCGTTCTCTGTGAGATTTGTGCTTTAGGGAGAAATCACACTTACACGCAAGGATCAGCATTATTATTTGCGTGTTAGTGTGATTTCTCCTAACCTTGGTTATTATTCGATAAATACGAAGCATTGCAATCAAGCAACCTACAAAACCCCGTCGTTTTGTTTTTGTTTTGCACATTGAGAAACACTTCTGCCTTATACATCGTGTTTGTCACATTTCAATAATATAATTTGAAAATTATAGTTATTTTTTCGTTATTCGTCTAATGTTTACCTGATTGAAAGTATAAATATAAAAACAGAAACAGCGTGGACAGTGTAATATTTAAATTTTAAAAATCAACAGCAACATACGTAAGTGCGTCAATACGGAACAAGAAATCAATGCAAAAAACTAAACCACCAAAGCTACCGTCTGTAGCAACAATAGATGTTGGTTCCGATGAAGATGAACATAGTTCAATGGTCGTCAAATCAGCTGCGATCGTCCCCGACGATAGAGTTAAGATTGAATCAGTTTACGACTGCAATGAAAAATTAGTGCAGCTAAAGTTTCTCAAGAACGAAAAATTACCAAGAGAGGTCATGAAAATAATCGCACTAACTATTCCGTACCAGAAATATTTGAATTCAATTATCATCAAAAGCGGCTTGTGCATGGAGTCTTTGTATGAAATATCCAAGTTTTTACCCAAATCAAATATAACTGAAATAGTTCTAGACAGTACATTTCTCAGCCAAGCTAACTATCACACATTGTTAACGGACAGTAATTTAAAACATCTCTCTTTGGCGAAATGCACGATAAATGATGCCACTGTCAAAACGATCGCGGATCAATTAAAAGAGCCATGTCCCGCATCGAGAGTATTGTGTGCTCTAAACTTATCAAGTAACAGAATTACAGATGTTGGTGCGAAGTATTTAGCAGATATGTTGCGAACAAACAGAAAACTCTGTTACCTGAACTTAGCAGGCAATATGATTACAGACGAAGGTGGTTTGAGGATTATCGGCACATTACATGAATTTCCTTTGGAGGCCCAAGAATTACTAGACAGTAGGGCGAAATACGTGGCTTACTTAAAACAGAAAAATGATTTAATTAACACATTGATTATTGAGCTCCAAAGGGCTAAATTTGATAAAAGCCCTAAAAGGACGAAGGTGACGAAGAAGGGTAAACTGGAAATTCAGTCACTGCAACATGTATCTATGGACAGGGCGTTTGTAGAAACAGCAGCTGACGCCCAGATTATACAAGAAAAAGCTGAAGGTTTGGCTGATAAAAAGCTGGGATCGTATAATGGGCCTTTCTCTCCAAACAACACTAAAACACAAGGTGGTGTAGTGTATTGTTTCGGTAATAATACCTTGTGCTATTTGAATGTTGCTTACAACAACCTTACCTACGCTAGTCTCAAGAAATTGCATGAAGTTATATATACTCAGATGTCTCTTAACAGAATTCCGAGGGGTTTGATCAAAGTCGTGATTGAAGGCAACTTAATGCCAGTATCTTGTAAAGAATTCGCAGGGATTGATTTTATTCTTAATGGCTACAAAAGTAAGTCGGAAGCTGCAATAAAAAAGAAGCCTTTAAGTTCAAAATCTTATGCCAAATAAAAGCAATTTTTCAGTTTTGTAATTTAAAGTAGGTAGAAATATTAATTATTTTTATTTTACCATTAATTCTGATGTCTTATTGTGAAATGTCCTATTTTGAAACCATTCATGATAATACTTTTTTTTTTTTTAATTATTGACATAGATTTTTAGACTTAGTTCATTTATTTTAATGTTGGGTTTAATTTTAGAATAGCTTAATTATTATTTAAGATATTTTAGATAATATTGTGGTCATTTAGGTTTAAATAAATATTGCGAATACTTTGTTCTTTTATTTATTAACGATTAGCTGTATATGTATGATCAGCCTATAATGTTCCGCTGCTGGGACTCAGGCCTTCTCTTGGTGAGAGGGAGTGAGCCGTAATCCACTACGCGGGCCCAGTAAGGGTTGGAAGATGTCACTTGTGGTTCGATTTTTTTCGTTTCTAGACATGCCGGTTTCCTCCCGATGTTTTCCTCCTCCGTTTTAAGAGCAATGGTGATGAAATAATTTACTCAAAAGTAAAGCTCTTGTCTGGGTTGGAACCTACTACCTACAACTTGTAAGCCGTTACCATTGCTCTCAAAACGGTGACGGAAAACATCGTGAGGAAACCGGCATGTCCTAGAACCAAAAATTCGAAGACGTGTGACATCTACCAATCCGCACTGGGCCCGCGTGGTAGATTATAGCCCACTCCCTCTCGAAGAGAGGAGGCCTGTGTCCCAGCAGTTGGAACAATATAAGCTGATTATGAATGATGAATGAATTTGAGTCGATGGCAACTTCACAAAAAAATATATTTAGTTTTTTAAATTTGTTTGGACAAAATTTTTGCAACGCAAATACCGTTTGCTGTTGTAGCCACACGACCCACACTTCTGCAGCGCCAATCTGTTGTGTCCTCACGTGTGCAGGTGACAGGGTATATGCACAAGATGGGAGGTATTGTGTGTAGAGAGACGCTGCAGATACACCGGAGGTCTAAGCCGTCCGTGCAGCCCCACTTGTGGAGGGTTACCATCGAGGGTTGTCCTTGCTGCGGTACCTACTTGAGTACGAACTCTATTTAAGGTTTTCCAAGTAGGCAACGGGATGGCAGGCTCTCTGATGGTTTAATAAAGAAATCAGGAGGTATAAGCAGTTCTAGCCAAAGATCACATCTTTCTGTTGAGGGGTTGCCATCGGCTGGATGGGCACTACTGGACTCACGCACCTAATACATTTTTTGCGGCTTTTATGCCTCTATGGAACCAAACTAGAACCAGAACCGGTCGAAGTGGAGTGTGCTTGGGGGAGGCCTATGTCCAGCAGTGGACGTCTTTCGGCTGAAATGATGATGAAGCCTCTGTGGAACTGGATTAGGGTTCTGCATTGGCTGGCATGGGTCACCCTGTAACTTTGCCATATCGATACGGCTGACTATTGTAGTTGAAAGTGTGTTACGCATTTGGGATACAGGTTACCTATCAAAAGAGTAACAGACAGACAGAGTTCACAATTACATTATTATTTTTTAGTATTTTTTTTTTTTATAAAAATGTTGCCCCACTAGGAATTTCTCCTGTATCGTGGGTGCGTTTACAAACATTTAAACTCACATACAAAAACAGTCAGACCCGGAACAACTACTTGTAGGCCATACAAATATTTGTTCCGTGCGGGAATCGAACCCGCGACACGCAGCGCAGCAGTCAATCGCTTAACCACTGCGCCAACCGTGCCGTCCAATACGGATATATGACAAGTATGGATACATGATTGCCATTTTTTAACCGACTTCAAAAAAGGAGGAGGTTCTCAATTCGACGGTATGTTTTTTTTTGTGTTTGTTACGCCATTACTCCGCCAATTGTGGACCGATTTTCAAAATTCTTTTTTTGTTCGAAAGGTACTAAGATACTTCTGAAACGGTCCCATAGAAATTTCATCCAAAACGGTTCAGTAGTTTGGTTTTTAAACCAAAATTACTGGCAAAAATTACAACTTAAAAGTGAAAAATAAACACTTTTTTGCAAAAAAAAAAACAACCGACTTCCAAAAACGACACTACAAAGTGAAAAATAACTTTAATTTCGGAAGTCGGTGGCAAACAACGAAAATGCGAACCCAACGACACCGACTTCCGAAATTAAAGTTATTTTTCACTTTGTAGTGTCGTTTTTGGAAGTCGGTTCTTTTGTTGTTACATCCAGTCCAACGCTTCGTCGTGAGCTCGGACTAACTGATGGCGTGATGAATGACGTTACGAAGCTGATAAGTGAGCGTTTCAGTATGGGATTTCATGGAGATGGCTGGTAGCAGCTGGATGAGAAGGAAGGACTTTTGGAAGGGGCGACTAGAATACTTTTTTTTAAATTTTTTTTTGACGTTCAAACGTGCCTTTTATGTGCCTATTTGAAATAAATGATTTGACTTTGACTTTGAGAGTTGCCGAAAATCAAGTTGAATCGCTTGCAATAGGTGAGGCCTATGTCCAGCAGTGGACTGCTATAGGCTGATGATGATAAATGCTGTACGGCTCGAGTTGAGGCGATGCCGATCTGGTGCCACCAGTGTGATCTTTGAGGGAGAACCTAGGTCGATATCTTCAATTTTATTTAACGGTAAGTATTGTAATAATTAATATGTGTCAAGCAACATTGCTCACTTACGCCCTTTTTACAGACACGTTTTTCTTGCCATGAAAATCTACGGCTAATACTCCGTGTCTAGGCACGGTCGTTAGTGTTGTATGAATTACTATTAATGGCAGATTGTTGGCGCACACGTTTTTCCTAAGGCCCGGTTTATACGCCGCGCGCCGCACCTATCGTAAAGAAACCGTGCAGTGTACAAAAGGCCTTAGGCACACCCACACGCGGGTACAAAAAATATTGCGCGGAAAGTTCTTTATCTGAGATATTAGTTGTCACACGCGTATACACATAGAGGGGCTTGTGTCTAAGTAAGGGTTGAACGATCAGATTAAGCTACGCTTGCCGCGGTTGTTCCGTGGATGGGCGACCATCTTCACATACCAAGACCCCTCCGTACCTCGGAAAGCACGTTAAGCCGTTGGGGTCCCGGCTGTCATTCATGAATCTATGACGTTACGGGTCGTCAGTAGCCCGAAAATCTGTCACCATTCATAACAAAGGTTATCGTATTACCCAGTAACTGGGTTGTGGAGGTCAGATGGGTGGTCGCTTCATGTAAAAATACTGGTATTCAGCTGCATCCGGCTAGACTGGAAGCCTACTCCAAAAATTGGTCTGGTCCAAGGTCGCTCAGCGCGCTATGGGACGAGCTATGTTTGGAGTCTCTCAGAGAGAGAATCCGGAATGAGGTTTTCTGGCAAAGAACCAAAGTTGTCCACATAGCTCACAGAATAAGCTGAAGTGGCAAAGGGCCGGCCATATTAGCCGTAGAACCGATGACCGGTGGGGTAGGCGGGTTCTTGAGCGCGAATCGGTAATTGTAAGGTAGGACTCTCTCGGCCTCCATGGAGCAACGATCTTCGCTGGGTGGCTGGTAGTAGCTGAATGAAAGTTGCCCTGAATTGAGCTGAAAGGCGTGCAATTTGGAGAGGCCTATATTCAGCAGTGGACTGCTGTAGGCTGATGATAAAACGCTGTATAAAAACTTCGGCTCACGTAGCAACAAAAAGACAGCGAGCGACAGACAGCAGAACAACAAGAAGATTTGTGAAAAAACTGATAAAATTTGTGGAAAAATGGAGAACAAACGCTTTTGAAGTTATTTATCCTTGTTACGCAAAACGACCACTGTACTGAATTGCGCGAAGTTACTGGCATACACTTTAAAGCACTACAACTTCGCCATTTTTTGTGATAATATTAAATATATTTTTTACTGCACATCTTTTCTATAAGGGTTTCAGAAATCTAATTAAAAAACCCAGTCAAAACCCTATTATGCAATTCGAAAACCCATCTTAGAAACTTTGTCCCTTGGGGTTTTTGTACTCATGTACTGCGTACTAAGGTGGCGGCTGATTACAAGCGACGACGACGGCTCGTGTGGCTGCAAAGAATAATACGCGGGTGCATGCCAGGAATAATGATATCTTACAAGGTATTTTCAAATCTATTTCAGTTGTTTTTAAGTTCACTGTCAATGAAAACTGCTTGAAAACCTTGCTGTTCAGTCTGCGCTGACCTTTTACGGCTAGGGCATAGCAGGTAAACTGCCCAGGCTGTTAACTAGAGATTAGAGAGAGAGAGAGAGACAGAAAACTAGCTAGTTAGCTTTATATATTATAACTATAGTAGAACTTAGAAAACGGTTATATCGTAGATTAGTCTCTGACTGACCCATAGAGTAAAGTAAAATATACCGACTGACCTGAGCACCTTTAGGTAGGAAGGGTACCGTCCTTGGTAGCATCATACCCAGAGGGCTTGTCAGCACAGGTTCAGCAAGAGGCCAGTGTCGCCTTCGACAGGCTGCAGTTAGCGTGAGTTGGTAGCAGGCCGTAGGACGCCGGTAGCGCGCAGTTCAGGCACGCATGCAGCGCGCAGTTAGGGGTAGCGTGCACATTGGAGCAGCGTGCGGTATGTAGATGCTCTGTGCTCAGCCTTGACGTAGAACCCCTAGGTTGGGGCACACATAATCCTAAGGGTCAGGGAATAGTTTCTGCTAGCTAAGCCAACGGATTGTCAAATGTAAGAGTGCTCTTAGAAAATGAGCGTTGTTTCATGATTTTAGTGATGTGCTTGGCAACTTACTAATTGTGAAATATTTAGCATAATCTACTATTTACCATTGAGAAGCCACACACGCTACACTTTATGCAAGCTGCATGTAAACTTTTTAGAATTCTGGTTAAAAATTGGCCACTGTACTTGTCAGTGGTCACTACAGACAGCTAACATAGCCACCCCAAGAGTTATTTAGAAGAAAAAGTACTTTTCACTTCTTTTTGACATCTTGTCATTTTTTCGTATTTTCTTGGTAAAATACCGCACAGATAATCTGCGTATATTATCAGTGGTACATAAACGGCCGATTTTTTATCAAAATATAATTCGATAATTGTGTTTTAAATGGTTAGCATTCAGAGTGACTCGAACCGATCTGACCGCCCAACCCCGGTTGACTTAGATAATTTTTTGCCATGGGCTAGCTGTCAGTTGCAAGCGGACTACACACTCATTGTTAGCAGGAGTGTCCAAAGTGAGTTGTATTTCTTCTTAATAATACCAGCCCATAGTCAGAGCAGACGCGGCCCAGTAGTAACGGTTGTGACTTACAAATGTAGGTTGTAGATTCGAAGCCGTTCTTGAACCCTCGTTATTATATCACCACTGCTCTCAAAACAGTGAATGAAAACATCGTGAAGCATGTCCTAGAACCAAAACTTCGAAGACATGTTAGATCTACCAACACGACCTGGGCCTGCGTCGTGGATTACGGCCCATTACACTTTTTTATGTTATTGGGTGGCGAAAAAGTCTACGGCCCTTCTGGTGTAAGGTAGTTATCGCTGCCCAGCATATTCAAATTCAAACTCAACTCAAAGCAGTTATTTCAAATAATCCAATTACAGCACTTTTGAATTGTCAAGGGGTCGGTCAGTCAGAAAGATGAAGCTAATAGGTACCTAGCGTATTCCAAAGCGTAGTAGGTACCTCTGGAGAAAAATGTATTACCCTGGTCGGGAAGTCCTCTTTATAATTTTTTACTATTGCGCCGAATCACTGCGACAATTTCGCTGTTTTTTAAAGTTGAAAAATCTAGTTTTATACACAAGTGCACGTGCTTATTAAAGAATTACATTATATAAGTTAACCTTTAAAATAATAATATTATACATATACATGTGAAAAAATAAGCAAAAGAAACATAGGGCATCAAAAAATTTGTCCGCATCGCTGTCAACAGGAACAGTACTCAAAAAGCTGGCGGCATTGCCACGTTGTATGGTGATGCTAATTCTTTGGCCAAGAAACAGGCCAGCGCTCTGGTCACGTGAAGAGTCGACTAACCACTTGGCGACATCTTGAAAAACCAAGTGGGCACGTGGTTTTATATACGAAAAAATATGTATAGTTTTTTTTTATTTGACCCAAAATTCAGTAATGTGTTATAACAAAATATAATGCTTTATTATTTCAGCCAAATATGTGAGTGCAATCAGCAAGGATAAAGGAAAATCGAAAGCAAAGTTGAAAGTAAAAACTCCGACTGACTCGGGTTCTAATCCGCAAGTTGTGACATCAGACGTGCAAATAGAATCGAAGTCATTGAATGAACCGGAAGAAAACCCTATCTACATCGAGACAACTTACGATGAAAATGATGATCTAGTACGTCTTAGGCTACTTAAAAACAAAGACATACCTAGGTTGCTCTTTAAAATCATAGGTCTCGCAGTTCCATACCATAAGACATTAAACTCATTAATTGTCAACGACGGTTTACACGCTGACGGGATAGTAGAAATATCTAATTTTTATTCTACAAACTATATAACAGAAATCTGTCTTGACAGCACTCATTTGCCTGAAGCAAACTATCACATCCTCCTAGATAATAATGTAATAAAGCATTTATCATTATCGAAATGTAACATTACTGACGTGGTGGTTAAAACTATCGCATCTAAGTTAAATGGCAGAAGCCCAGCGTCGAGGTCTTTATCAGTATTGAACTTGTCAACAAACAAAATTACGGATGTCGGTGTTAAATATTTGGCAGACATACTGAGAACAAACAGACAGCTGAACTACCTGAACTTAGCGGACAATAGGATCACCGATGACGGAGCAAAAAGTATTTTAAACACTTTAACAAAGTTTGCTTTAAGCCCTGAAGAAACCTTAGAAAGAAACAAGAGCCTTATATCTTATTTAAACGAAAAAAATGAACTGATACTCAAAACGGTGAAAGAGCTCCGCTTTTGTGACGACAAAAAATCGAATAAAAAGAGATCGGCTAGACTGGTGCCTACAAGAAAGAAACTGGAAAAAGAAATGTCTTTCGATATGAAAAGTAGTTACAACATGGAGGGAATTCTTTTTGAAAGGGCAGAAGCAATTGTTGAAAGTACTCTCGGCCCGTTTAATAATCCCTTCGGTCCGGAAAACACTGAAAAAGGAGAAAGTGTTACATATTGTTTGGGTAATAATATATTGAGTTATTTGAATCTTGCTTTCAACAACATAACTTATTGTAGTGTAAGGAGATTGTGTGACGTTTTAAAAACACAGAACATTTTAAGCAGGAAGCCCAAAGGTTTGGTCAATGTAAGGATTGAAGGCAACTACTTGCCCGAGAGTTGTAGAGAGTTTCAAACCATTGATGATCTGCTTTTGCCTGGTTTGTCAGTACATAAAAATGTAGAGTCTCTCAAAAAGAGAGGTGCCTCCAGTGTCAGCAAGAGTAATTAAGACTGCCCTGATTCTTGTAATTCGGCACTCAGCTAATGCTATATGCCCCGTGCTTCGGAAAACACGCTAAGAGTTATGAGGAACAGGGTGTAAAGTCCACTCATCCTCCATAGAAAAGGGAGGATCCTTTAACCAGACGGGTGTTGTGTCTGGCGGGCAACTGCCCGACGATTGATGGCGGGAAGTTATATGTATGCTAGTTACGCGGTAAACTCTGCTTGCGAGATGCAGGATTTGCGTGACGTCAGTATGATGCGTTGTTCGTATGTGACGTTGTAGATACCGCTACACCGTTGGTCCTAGGTCTGATCTCTCTCCAGTCGTGTCAGATTGCGTGCCGTCCCATCGGACTATGAGAGTAGGGCAAGCGAAAGTGCACCTATGTCTCTGCATACACTTGTGCACTATAATGTCTCCCGCGCCAAAGACTAGTCTCCGTCTCGGGCCGCCATGACCGAAACACGGCCTGGAAGACTATTATTAATGCTATTTTGGGCTGATTTTCCGCTCCAGCTTGTTCTTGGTGCAAAGGTTAGCCATTGCCATGCAACGTGGCAATGCAGCAAGCGTTTTGGGCACCTTTGCGCCGGGAACAGTTAGGGGCGGGTTATTTGACTAGGCGGACGTGTTGTTCTTGTCCTTATATTATATTTGATTTGATTATTTTTTGCGCTGTCAATCAACATTTAATTAGGTTAAAAATATTAGCATAACTATATTATTAACACCCTAGCTTGAAAACTGACTCTGCTTACATTTACTGTTTGGATTTTAGATTTACAATGCACTGTATTGAACACAAAAGCCGTTTACTTTGCATTCCTGCTCAAGGGCTGGAAAGTGCACCACAAGTAATTATAAACTAGTCAGAAATGTGTGATTTTATAAATCTAAGAAAAAACCTTCATTACTTTTGCCTACCATGCCTAAAAATGTTGTTAGCTATACTACGATTTTTAGGTTTAACTTTCATTTTATTATAGGTATATCATAGTTAGAATAGATTTTTAGACAATCTATTTATATTTCATTTATTTTATTATTAACTTTTAGGGTCAGCAATAGAGTGACGGCAAAGAGAAACGAATTCTATAAAAACTGAAAATTGATTTTATTTACACCTAACTGACCCTACAGACGTTGCACTGACCAAATTTCAATTCCCATTAATCACTTTCAGTTCCAGTTTTCAATTTTTTTTTCCCATAATAACCTTATTCTGCCTGTTACGAACATTTTTAGGGTTCCGTACCTCGAAAGAAAAAAACGGAACCCTTATAGGATCACTTTGTTGTCCGTCCATCCGTCTGTCTGTCTGTCTAGACCCATTTTTCTCAAAAACGCGTGGAGGTACCAAGCTGGAATTTATATCAAATACTCAGATTTACTGACCCTTAGAGCTGTGAAAAAAAAACTTCTAAGCCAACACAATCTAAAGATACAGCCGTTTATGCCGCAAATTTCCGCAAATTTTCGACACTCGCAAGGGAATCAAAACCTACAGGGTACTTCCCGTGAACTCAGAATCTTGAAATTTGGTACGAAACAATGTCATAGCACAGTTATAGGAAAAATTGCGAAAACCGTAAATTGTAGTTACATACCTACTTTGTACGGAACCATCGTTGCGCGAGTCTGACTCGCACTTGACCGGTTTTTTTATACATACCTACAAAAAATAGCCAAATCGGCCCAGCCGTTATCAAGCAATGTGTCTACCAACGAACATTCATCGAAGAAACGTTCATTTTAGCTCTGTCCGTTCGCCTGTCCGTCCGTCGGTCCGTCTGTCTGACAGCGGGATGTAACTCATGAACAGTGATCGCATAATCGGTTGCATATTTACCTAAAGTTCAAAAATGTTATTTAGGAAATTATGGAAGCGGCTTCTTAAAACATATTTTTTTAAATATAAATCCCGGGATTCCAGAAAATTCGGGAATGCGAAACTAGTCTGTAACAAGGTGAATAAACGTCGTATTTAGCATGTGGTACTTATTTAAAAAAAAAAACAGGTGCATTAAATACCTAATTATGAATGTGTGTTTACTTGAAGTTAATTTTAAGCTGCCCATCAATTTATGACTATGTTGAGTGTAAGAGGAATAGTAGGTAGTAGGTGTTAATTTAAAAAAAATGAATACAATTATACTTTATTGCACAAGTGCATTCCATAATAACGAACACCTACACTTTAGGTAAATATGCATCCGATTGTCCGATCACTGCCCATGAACCATAATAGGTAAATAGTTGAAATTTTCAGTGTATTTCTATTGCCGCTATAACAAAAAATATTTTTAAAAAAATTTAGGTAATTAAAAATTAAAGGGGTCTCCATACAAGAAACAGTTTTTTTTGGCGTTTTTTGATTTATGGTACGGAACTCTTCGTGTGCGATTCCGACTCGCACTTGGCCGTTTTTTATTTATATAATAGAAGATGGATGGACTATGTGAAAGATGTAATGGCTATAAAGGGTGAATACCGAGATGATGACTAATAGAGAAGTATGGAAGAAAAAGCTATGTTGCGCTGACCACAAATAGATACTCGTTGATAGCATACAGCTGATTGGTATTGAAACGTGGCGGCTTAGTAAGGTCCGGGCGTCGATCGGTGACCCTAACTTTAAACTGCTCTTCGCCGCCACTCCGTCACGGTAATATTCTCCATTGCTCTGCGCTGACCCTTACTCACCATAGTGTGTTTAATTTTAAATTAATAATGTCGTTTTAGTGTTTCATTAGAGTTATAATTAAACAGATTCCAATACTCTGCTGTTTTATTTTACAGACCATCAATCAGCACTATAAACGTAACAAACCATTATAGGTATTATAACAACAAAAAATCTCGGTGAAATTCATTCAATTGTGACGTCAGATGCCATGCACAGACGCCAGTACATGAAGCTACTACAATGTGTCTTTCTTTAATAGATTTTCAACTGTATCGCTAAAGTATTAGGGCTCAAGGTTGATTGGGAAAATTTTACGGTTTCGGGTAGTTTGAACTGGCTTGACCTGCTGGCGTCTGTACGTCAGAAGCGTACAAGAACTTAACTAAAAAACATCTCTGTAAATCCAACTTGGGATAGACAAATTAATGTGTGTGTAAAAGGGCAGTTACAGTGCGGCCTCACACAAGCCGCGCTTTAAAATGCCCCACACAAGCCGATTTCAGAAAATTAGAAAAAGAAATCCTACTTATTTTATTATTGATTCGTGTCGAGAATCAGTAGCATAGTTACCTCCTTAAATTTGACGAGGATGCAAAACGACACCTTGTATAATAATTATCAACCGAATGGTTGCAAAATGCGTGCAATATCTAAAATAAAAATAGATGTTTATCAGGCGATTTAAAAAATTTTTGCATAGGTTTTTCAAGTACAGACGCCAGCAGGTCAACCTACCCGAAAATGTCAAATTTTCCCAATCAACCTTGAACCTTAATACTCTAGCGATAAAGTTGAAAATCTGTTAAAGAAATTTGACAGATTGTAGTAGCTTGATGTGCTGGCGTATGTACATTTATGTTTTTTTCCTTTTTTTCTCGTGTGCTATCGACACACTATTTGTGTGCGTATGTATTCAAAGGCTTACTATTCCATCAACGACTACTTACACGATAAGAATAGTTGGTCGCCCTAATTAACTCAAGACAATGTTCATGTTCTTTCTCCAGAATTAGCTTAGGTACTGACAGGTTACTGTTATTAGTATTAACTCATTTATTTCACATCGATGGTCCTAGTTCATCATCTGTGACTGCAAGTGACAGCTATGTGACGAACCCAGCAATGCATAAATATGTAAGCTGTCACGCCCTTTATGCCTGGAGGCTTTTATTTAGGTAGTGAGTTTTTATTTTTATTTTTATTAATTATTTTTTAGCTTGAGTACGTATAGTTTTTATTATATTTGTTGGTATATTGGCGTGGCTAGCTGACATAATATGGCAAATAATTTAAGCTTCTTGTAATGTTCATTACTGAACATAGGTTCCTAGTATTGTATACATGCAACTACATATATTCTAACTAAACAGACAGCTGTGCTGCTGGGGAGTTTGTTCCGCCACTTCTTCCCAGCGATAGCACTAGGAAGTGGCGAAGGGCGGGCGTTTTTTTGGGGACTGTCTTTTGTAATTTTGACGTTCGAAAAGTGCTGATTCTCAGCCTAATTTGAATAAATGGCTTTTGATTTTGATTTTGATGATGAAACTAAAAAATGATTCCACAATCTCACACACACATACATTAATCCCGATAACATAAATCTCCTCATATTAATATCGGATTCGATCGCGCAGGCAAACCCTGAGCACAGCCTTCTCCATTGAGCAATACATCTGTGCCCTAAACAGTGCGTTGAACATCCAGTGCGCCCATGGGTAGTAGTTCCTATGGAGAAGAACGGGACACTCTTTTAAATCAAAACAAGCACGGGACGTAGCAATGAATCAAAAAAGAGGGAGTGGTGGCCTAGTGGTACCGGCCGCGGCTTACGAGTTGTAGGTCGTAGGTTCGAACCCAGACAGGCGCTTTACTATATGTAAATTATTTCATCACCACAGCTCTCAAAAAAGGGTAGGTAAAGGAAAACATCATGGGGAAACTGGCATGACCTACAGCCAAAAAAATTCGAGACATGTGACTTGGCAGATGCCTGAGTGGTGGATTACGGCCCACTCTCTCTCTCACCGAGAGGAGGCCTGTGTCCCAGCAGTGGGAACATTATAGGCTGAATGTGCTAATGCAACAGTACCTACTTATAACTTTATAGACCTTTTACCCTACGAACATTATCGAACTCAAGTTGACATCCTTCCCCATACATTTCGGGTGTCCTATTAAAAAATGTTACAATATGAGGCAAGCGCGCACTACACCACAAATCAGTGTGCTAGCGAAATAGCGCGGCGTAAGTGCGCGGAGAGGGGGGCGCGGGCGGAGGGAACGCGCGTCGATATTCGTGCTCGGTCGGAAGCCATCTTAAAATATAAGTGCCCCCTGCCCCTGCGCCCCTCGCCTCCTTAGACGCTCGCTTTTTCAAACTCCGCCGGTGTGCGGTGAGAGGTCGTCAACATTTTGTTGGGACTGTACGGAGGTTTGTTTTGGTGTTATTTTTGGTAGCAGGAATGTCTTTCTGTATAATATGATATTAAGTTATAAAAGTCAATTCTTTCTAACGCAGCCCGCGTTTTAGAATTAGCGTGGAAAGAATTGAATCTTACAACTGGGCCGAGGAGCATTGAACACTATGAATTTTTAGAAAACGACTTTTTTTTTTCTAACTTTAGTGTTCGGCAGAATTATCAGATTTCGGGCCCAATTCTTTCTATCATCGTAATTTTGGGAACTTTGGCAGTTATGTATTGTGTAAAAGGCCTTTCCTAAAAATACACATTAAAAAACTCTTTTAAAAAAATGGAGTATTAAAACCTCCTTTTTACAAAAAAAAAAAAGCGAAAACGACGAGCGAAGCGAAAGCTCGCCTGTACTAGCCGTCATTCAAATCTTTGGTGATAGCCACCTCGAATAATCGGAAGCTTTTAAGTCTGGCACCTGATCTGAATGTAAGATACCTACCGATCTCCGTTTAAAGGGTTGCGGTTACCAGTCACTCACCTCGTTGTTCCCCGTCTATTCTATAAAAAGGCTATAAAAAATAGGTTCCTGTTTTTTTTTTTGCTAAAATAATGGTAGAAATTATTTTCGAATAGCTATGGTTGATTATCTGTATAGATTATTATTTTATGTTTATCCCAAACAAATCTGTTATTTTTTGAGCATATAACATCTCTTTCGCCTAATAAAAATTCTGACAAGCCAAAACAGTTTTTGTCTTTTAACAGTGCACAAAATAATGGTACTCGTCGCCTTATTCACTTAACGAAATCTATTCATATCTTGCGGTACCCTCTGCACGAGGAGGATGTTGGCTATTTTTAGCTGACTCTACCCACAATGAGAACTGAGACTTTAAACCCGCCAATTTTTAAATGAGACAAACCATACTTAAGTACATACACTGCATTATTTATTTGCATTCTTTTATTAATAAATAGGTACACTTATATAATTGCTACTACTATCTATAATTGTATAAATAGAACGTTACTTTCTCCTAATCTTGGAAAATCGACAAAACATTTGTTGCTCAAAATATAAACTGAAGACCATTCATTGAAATAATACCTACAAAGTTATAATTCCAATTTTACATCATTGAATTTCCAATGTCAGAGACAGATTTCTATTCCCGTTAAACTCTAACCTGTAAATAAAACAGATGGTTAGTACTAGAACGTAGTAGATACCCAATTAAATAACATCGAGTGTAGCCTGAATTCTCTAAATATTTCATCGCAATCTAAAGTACAAAGTTGGACAACAGATATTTATAACTACTTAAACAAGGTCCTAGGTACGGCTACATTTATCCGGTGGGTTGGAAAGTTTTATATCTAAAATACGCATCTTAAAGATCATAAACTTGCTAACTCCACTGTAAAGGCTGAATCAATACGGCATTAACGCACACACTTGCGACTTACACCCACCGATGCAATGCAAAAACTATTGAAATGAAAATATAAGCTCACATTTACAGCGGGTGCACGCACACAGACGTAGTCCGCAGGTGTATACATGAGCCGCGGTACTCCCCCTCCCCCCACCCCTCGCCGTTCCGTGCGCCTTAGACGTTGGCTTTTTACATGAGTATAAGCAGCCGGGCAGGAGCTCCAAACATTTGGTGGGGCCCGTTTTCGCTCTAATTTTAATGATTATTGTAATTAAATATGATACGAGTATATGTACTTTTTAATTTGTTGAAAGAAAAAGTTTGTTATAGCTGCGGTACTAAAAAAAAGTTAGCGACTTACCCTTCAGCCTTGTAGAATACCACAAATTCACAATGTAACACGAAAGTATCCAGTTTATACAAATCAAGATTGTATTTTTAAATTGTCCATCATACAAAAAAAATTACTTTTATCAAGAAAAAAAAACATAAAGAAATGTCCAAGACTGCTCTCCACCCTTTAACACAAACCGGTTTTTTTACAAGTCGTATCTTAATTTTTATTTGTGTATCTATTTGACCATCCCTTTATAGTTACGACAGGTTTTGAAAAAATTAGGGACTTGGGATAGCCCTGTGGGAATTAAAGTTCAAAAATTGTGTCTTTTCAATATTTCTTGACCAACCTGTCTTGATTGTCAATATAGTTTATTTTATACCAGTTTCATTCATTGAAGATTTGAAATTATCACGGTTTGGGTTAAACTTTTATTGAGTTCCAGTTTGTAGGACTTTTAAGGTCATGGGAATTGTGAGATTATGGGAAAATATTTTAAGCATAAGGGGTCTGTGTATTCTTGAATTTTCTAGTCTGACTGCTTTTGATTTTTCTTTTGAATTTTGCTATCATTAATTGTAATACTTTGCCATTATTGTGTCATTCTACGTATATAGCTACATAAAATGTCGCGAGTGACACGAAAAGGATAAGTTAAGAATAATATATATTAACGTTAAGCAGTATTTTTTTCATAAATGACGTAAAATTTATATTATTAATTAATTGAATAAATAATTAAAGTACATTTCCCTGTGAGCTCATCAGTCACTAATGAGACACAATTACTTTTGCTACCGAACTTAATTGCTTGCCTAATAGACGGGATATATTTTTTGTGCAGCACAAAAAAGTGCAGTGATTTCGTGAAAAAAAAAACTTCTAGTTGCAACGCAAATAAAGTTTTTTTTCCAGAACATTAAACAACAGTTAAAAAAACAATCCCAGCTTATCCATCACATTTTTCGCACCGACAAAAATCTTCGTTTTTTATATCACACCCCAATAAATATCACAATTTACTTTGAACAAGATGGCTTTTTACATCAAAATTCCCACGTATTAGAACTTGAACCAGTTTCCTTTCAATTGGTCATCTTTCAGACTCATCACATTGTCATATGTAAGAACCTGATGATAACAAGTAGTTACAACCTGTTTTATGGGAAAAGTGGGGTGACACAGGTGAATTCTGGGCATTTGCATAAGCTTTTTGTCAATAATAAAAGTTAAATGTCCTATTTGTAGTTTGAGGGAGTGGGTTTTGGTTTTACTACTAACCTGTCAGTAGTTATTTGATAGTTAAGAACGTTAGTGCTGCAGTTGAGGATGGACCATCTTTTATCACTTTATGGCATTTTTAAGTGATATTTCAGTACATGAAAATGGTTGGATTAATTGTGGTTAATAGTGTTGATTGTTTTGGGGTCTTCACTAAAACCTACCTAAAACAATGTTTTTTATGTGAGAAGTTATTTAACGGTGATGAGAAACTAGTGAAAAATAAAACTGTATGAGTGTATGTTTTGTCCAGTATTAGTCCCAAACCTAGCGTGGCTAATAAGGTAATTAATAATTTATCTTGATTTTTTTATAATTTGAATCATGTCAGTAGGCCAAAATTACATTTTTTAACAGTAGGTAAACATGACATAATGCGACTTTTATTACATTGTTCATACATTTTATATCATTATTATCATTTACTTGTTGCAATCACACTAATTGCATACTTTTATACATAATTTAACACAGCCACCCACGCTATAGCATCCCATGAAAACAAAAACCCAGATTACCGGACAAGTTAAAATTCATACGCGACTCATATCATGAAAACAACGCAATACCCTAATTAGGCATTTAATTATAAATCCGCCATGAATTCTTAACCGACTAGACATATTAAAATTTCACTTCCCCCATCCTAACTACGCCTATACCGTATCGCGGGGCCCCATCTCCGCTGTCTTTCTAAGGGGACCGCATAAAATAGTTATAGAGGGTAGGGGGAGCTACTTAACCGTTTTTAGGAGACACCCCGCCCGACGCAGAAACACCCCGCTACTTCAACCCCATTTCCTGCTCCGTCCCCCTCCTTCGGGCAAGGGGTTGGGACGTACTATAACTATCGCTATATTTTTGCAAAATAGAATTCTTACCGTGGGTTGGCGATACCTGCGCTTTTATAGTTGCGTTCCAAATTTAAATTCGCGCCGTTCATTGGTGTTTTTGTTTCTGTAGTTGTGTGCGCGGGGGGGGGGGGGTCGAAATTTGAATTCGGGTCGCGCGATTTAGTTTTAATTTGGCGGGATTTTGGGAGAAAAGGTCGGTTTTTGTTATTGCGTATGAGTTTCGCATGATAAGTCAGTCCCCACGGATGTAGCCCATTTTCGATTAAGTTTAGTTTGTTTTTTTATGATATCTATTTCCATTCACATGTGTAGTATCATGTAACGCGATATTACAACGGTGAAGGAAAACATTGTAAGGAAACGAGCATGTCCTAGAACCAAAAATTCCTGAAGAGGCCTGTTTCCCAGCACTGCAAATGTTATCGTCTAAAGGCCGATTCCCTTAAATAAAAACTTGCAAAATCTAGTCGCAATCTCATCTCAGCGATAATCAGTGTCAACAACTTGTCCAAAATGTAGGAAAATTGGAGGTACTTTTGACAGCTTCAGACTGAGATCAAACTGTGAACGTTCTTAGAATTACGAAAATTCCCCCTCTGATTATGTTTATGCTAAGTCCCACAATTCTCGGCAGATACGTTTTGATGGAAAATCTCAAACTCAAACTCACAAACTTGCTGTTTCCAGTCAGACCGACCATTCTTGCTGCCTAGCTAATCTTCTCTCAACGTGATCATTTATTCTTGAATTTGTCGTAACGACATGAGACCTGCCCAGTTATTCCGTAAACATCTCACCATGAAAACTTAAGGGCGGGTTGTTGGGTAGCGGGATTGTCCGAAAGGGTTACCGCTGCCCTGGAACATAAAGGGCTAAGGAAGGAACACGGGTGGGTTTTAGTCAGTAAGAGTCTGACACTCCCTTCTGCTCCACCCAGAGCGGGAGGAGTCATTTGATGATTTCCCATCCTGAAAAAAAAAAAAAAGGGCGGGTTGTTCCACGTCCATTCCCACACACCACTCGTTATTATTTGACGTATATATGTAACGTTAAGCAACCGTTGGAAACAACCGACCCTTAGTGAAGTGAGCGGTCAATATTCTCAATCCTTAGCATCAGGTAGAATAACAGCAGTGCGATTCTGTAACCATATCACCGTGAAAAACTTAGGTGAAGTCAGCGTAGAGTGAGCAGTCATTTCAACTAATGCTACACTACTGACAACTCACATCAAGCTCATTTCACTTGAGTTTTCACGGTGAGATTTTTACAGAATAGATCGGCTGGTCTATTCTGTAAAAATCTCACCGTGAAAACTTAGATGAAGTGAGTCAGAAAAGAGCTGTCATACTGTGAACAGTGAGATTTTTACAGAACAGACGTAGAGAGTTCCAATTCATGAATAATGCCAATTAAAGTTATGATTTTTCATATAACATATTATTGTATTTAGCAAGAAATCTTACATAACTCGTTATCAAATCAATAAGCTATTAATTTCTCCTTTCATCTATATGAAATTAATTAGCAGTGTTGGAAGCCACGCGTTCTAATGATGTTAAGTAACGTAACAATATTCTATTATATTGTATTAATATTCTAAGTCAATAGTGTCAATCCCTAGCGATCCATGGCATCATCAAGAGTAATGATAGCTCACCTCACCTAAGTTTTCTCGGTGAGTTTTTTACAGAATAGAACTGCTGATACAAGAGGTTGAAATTATTGACCACTGACTTTACCTTAGTTTTTACGGTGTCAAACCAATGTGGTTTGACACCGAAGTCTTGAGTGATGGTTACTTGTTACTTGGTACTTAGGTGAATAGGAAGGCCTGTTCTCGCCTTCCTATTCACCTACATTTGATGAAATATTAGTCAGACGCAAGCCTAAAGCAGTGGTGGCCCGGCAGAAACGGCCGCGACTTACGGCCATATGTTCGAACCCAGCCAGGCACTTTATTTTGTGTAAATAATTTCATCACCACTGTTCTCAAAACGGTGAAGGAAAACATCGTGAGGAAACCGGCATGTCCTAGAATCAAAAATTCGAAGACATGAGACATATACCAACCTACACTGGGCCCGCGTGGTGGATTACGGCCCACTCCCTCTCACAGAGTCCTCTCAGCTGTCTATCTGTACACAACATTATCGTTCTGTGAACATCACAGGCTGATTAGACTAGCTTAAAAATAAAAAATGTACTTGGTTAGCTGAGCTTCCTATACATATTACTCTAGTTCCCGCCTCATAATAACTGTATGTATATCCTACTCATTGCGACAGAGGCCTCTTCCGGGTCCCATTGTACGAGACACACATACGTTTCAAAATATGTATTATTAATGTAAGGGTCCTACCTATTTCCAGCTTTTAGTTTTCTTTCATTGTTTCTATGCATGTTTATTTCTAAATATTGCCAGCTTCAAGTGGCTTTTTAACAGATTATACGCTGTCCATTAAATAAACCGTTTTTTGACAGATGGAACTAGTGATTGCAGCAACACACAATACATTGATTGATACACGTAAGGTAATGTCTGTAAGAAGTCATAAATAAGATAATTCAATAAGATAAGGCAGTTTTTGTATATTTATTTTATTACGCATTTCAAAGTTAACCTTTACGTAATCTGGAATACGTACGTTCTAAGACAGCTGTCAAAAAACGGTTAATCTAATGGACAGGGTATGTGTGTAAATACCTTACAAAAAAATCTTGACCATATGATTAATAATAGGCAAGCCATTGTGCAACTGCAAGCCAAAACCATCTTCTCATTCGGGAAAAAAACTTTTAATATCTCTATCGAATTCTATATTGTACATCACGTTTAAAAATTTTAAAATTCGAAAAAGGTTTTGTATCTAATATCAATCTATCATAAAATAAGTGAACGAATTTTTTTATAACATAATTGTGCAGTTGTTTTTAACCGAATTCAAAAAAAGGAGGAGATTCTCGATTCGGTTTAATTTGTTTTTTATGTTTGTTACCTCAGAACTCCGTTACTTATATATAAGCCGATTTGCAAAATTCTTTTTTTATTTGAAAGTAATTCAGTTGCATCCGGTTAGACTGGAAGTTGCCCCTAACATAGTTGGGAAAAGGCTAGGCAGATGATGATGAGATTGGCTGATTCTAGTCCCAATTGATAATATTATTTTACTATCAAAGAAGCACCACTTCTTTACTGAATCGATTTATGACCTGTCTCTTTGTACGATATATCCCACAGGTATTACTGATAGCTGATTACGTTAAACGCAGCACTGACTCAAGGCATAGACAAGTAATTAAGGATACGTCTGGCGCGGATTAATATTTAATATTTTATTTTATTTGCTAATATTTTACATATGTACACAATTATCTAATTTTTATTATTTACTAGCTGGTGCCCCCGACTTCGTTTGCGATCCAGGATGAAAAGTAGCCTATGTCCTTTTCCAGATCATGGTCTACCCATGTGTCAAATTTCATCTAAATCCGTTCAGCAGTTTTAGCGTAAAAGCGTAATTCTTAAATTTTCTAATTTTCTGCGCAACTTTCTTTTTTTTCCGTAAGACCTTCTACAAAGTATTAGAAAACTTTAAAATATTATAATATAAAGAAAAACTAATAAATAAAAATTTTTAAATTATTAAATAAAAATTAAATTAAATTATTTATTATTATTTTATTTTATTATTTATTAAATATTATATTATAATATTTTTCATTTCATTCTTTTTTAAAAAAAGATCGTGCAATCGATAAAGTCGTTCTCAAGTTATGGCGTGACCAAGGGAAATAGGGATTAATTTATATACATATACATATATAGATTTATTTTTGTAACTGCCCGTGAAATCACAGCGGGCCCTACCAGAATACCAGCGCTGTGACATTTGTTTTTTAAATGTCGCAACATCATGCTGAGATAGGAGCCTTTTGGCCTCGTATGGGATTTTCTGTTTCATTTTTCTTTTTGTTACTTTTTGTCTTTATAGTATAATTTTTTTTTTTTATTTAATTTTGTTTGTAATTTAATTAAATAGTAACGAGTCGCAATAAATACTTTTTCTTTGTTTCTTTCACTGTTTACCTCAACTCGCTGATTGGCAAATATTTTCACCACTGCATGAGCTTTTCTCATAAATAGTTCCAGCCAATACGTGATAAGAATACTCAGGTACCCGCCATTACCAATTTAAATGAATAATTCACAAGATAAGACAGTAATTCTGCCATGAATATCATATATCCACACACACAGTAAACCTACATAATCTTACGCCATACAACATAAAACTTCATCATATGTGGAGACTCCCAAGATGATATTAATATTAAGACGGTAGGGGTGTACGCCGGGGAAACTTGCTCTGAAACATTCACGCAGAAACCTGCTTTATTTCTAGCGTTGTATAGGTGAGTTTGCTGTGAATGTAGAGGGTGGCATAAGGAGATCCGCGGTGGGATGGGTACTCTTGTGGGGTGAATGTAAAAACCACCCCGCGATCGACTTATATGCTGTACCAAGACGCGAAGGATGTTGCTGTAAAGTGGGGTAGGTGCAAAATTTTGTGTTGTTGGTTGGGTACGTAGATGAAGTAGGTACTTAGGTACTCTTGTAAGATTGTTTATAATATGCTAGAATATCTACGTAATTACAATAAACTTCCTTGTATTTTTACCAACATCGAACTTATAATAGGTTGCAATAGCAACACCATTGATAAACTGACGAGTTTTCAATTTGAAAAAAAAAACTTCTTTTTTTTTGCCGTAAGTAATTTAATTCCGAGAAAAGGACACGGATTTCTGTAGCAAAATGGTCCACAGTTTACAGCCCCCAAAGTAACAAATAATGAGACAGTAAAATTACCTCTATGGTCTCTACGTAGAAACAATGGCTCTGTCGCAAAATGACCACTTCTCTTACATATATTGAAATTTTATTTATTTTTCAAATTGATGTTATTTCAAGTTAAACAAATATCAACTTTATTTCAATAGTAATTAAGTTGATTTCAGAGTGACTAGCACTATTGAAAAAGTTATAAAAATGTTTGAAGTTAACTGAACTTATTGTGTAGTAATTAAAGTTATTTTTCCATAAACTCATATTTGTTTACATTTTTGGCGAATATATCGCAAATTCAGATTAGTCATTAGTAACAGAAAATATTACCCAGAATACTCTTCACAGAAATTTAACTACATGCTTTGAAATAATATAACATTACGCTTGTAATCCCCGAAGGGTAAGGCAGAGGTATACCTATTATTACACCCACATTTCGTCAGTTATATTTAAGTCCCATGTAGTCTCCCAATAGGGGGCGAGCCTATTTCCATCAACCGGGCGCAAATTCAGACCCCGGGCTGCTACTAGGAGAAATTCCTGATGGAAAAAGCAAAAAAAAAACTTGTCACAAAAATTAAACCACAGACTATAAAATATTAAAATCAAAAAGTGCACTTTCCGCTCTACATAGAGCGCTCGATGTAGCGCCCCCACAAATTTTACGTCGCCTCGTGCTCGCGCTTCTCTACATATTTATTATATACTCTATCGTCTTGTCTCTATGTGCTCTACAAACGACGGTAATCACGTATATTAGGTGCTCTGCTTTGACGTATATTTATTAGGTGTAAAATGGTACTTGAGATGTAGAGAAGATTGGGTTTTCTTAGGATTGTATGAAGAATAATCTTAAAATTCATAAAAGGTAGGGCTCTATCGTATACAGGTTCGAACCCAGCCAGGCGCTTTACTTTGTGTAAATTATTTCATCACCACTGCTCTCAAAACGGTGAAGGAAAACATCGTGAGGAAACCGGCATGTCCTAGAACCAAAAAATCGAAGACATGTGACATCTACCAACCCGCACTGGGCCGCGTGGTAGATTACGGCCCACTCCCTCTCACAGAGTGGAGGTCTGTGTCCCAGCAGTGGGAACATTATAGGCTGATTTATGAGAGAGCTTTATCGCTCTGGTTTGATTTCGAAATCGTTGCTTGAAAGAAAACGGACCATTTACCCACTAGGTACAAACCCGCGGCAAATGAAAATTATTGTTGACAGAGTGGACTGCCCCATCCAAAGACCAGTGCCTTTGGATGGGGTAGACCACTCTGTCAACAATAATTTAATTTAACTTATACCTATACTTATTTTGACCCAGTGGTCATAAGTATAGGTATAAGTTAAATTAAATTGAATTAAGTAATAGTAATAACACTAACATAGTATTTAAGCACAATCTATCACTAACCACTAACAACGTATGGACTGTTGTAGGTCTGAAATAGAGATATTTTATTTATTTTTTATTTAAATGCCAATGTGGTTGGTAAAGTAGGTAAAATCGTGAAAAAATATTTTAGTATGACTTAACACGCAGTTGAAAAAGACGCAGAGGTCGAAGTGGAGGTGCTTGGGGGAGGCCTTTGTCCAGCCGTGGACGTCTTTGGCTGTAGTGATTGATGATGGAGGAGTAGCGTGCATTGCAGGATGCCTACACAGCATTAGGTGATGAAAGGCTGAAGAAGAGCGAAGAGAACACGCAGTGGACCTTCAATCTTTTGTGGGAATAGTAAGGATGCCTCCAGTGATGTCTGCATTAATTTGTTAATGCAGATTCCTGCGCCTTCTAGTTAAAAAAAATATTAAATTCTATCATTCACTGACAGTTTTAAGCTTTGCGTAGTATGTCGCTGTGTCTAGAAGACGGCATGCAGCAGAATACCAGCGTCAGGTATTGTACCTGGTATATGCTGAGTTGGACTCCCATTTGGTGCAACCATGAGACACACACCGCTCATCGATTTACCTATACGACACCTCAGACATGGGTCAATTTATCTTTTTAATCTTTGTTTTTATTATGTTTTTTTTTATTACTTGTATTGTGTCTTTTGTTGCACTGAATAAACGTTTTATCTATCTATCTAGAAGCATACAATTTTACACAAGAGCTCCTTTAACAACTTACAAAGGTGATCACCGAGGTGGCGGTGAGGTGAACAGACAGTTTGGCTGACTTGGGGCTGATTTTTCAATGTGGAATAAAATTTACGTCTGACACTTTTTGTATGGAAGAAATGTCAAAAATACAAATTTATTCTTCCGATAAAGTTATCTGGCGTTGGAAAAATCAGCCCTTAATGTAAATAATAATAATAATTTTATTTACTAAAAAAAGATTGTAGATAAACAACTTAAAAACTAGTAAGCTATTATAAATACAACTCAAAATAGGAGCCTCTGCTACCAAACTATGCAGGTGACACCTGTATTTCGGCATGCAGCAAATAAATCCATTGCTTTATACATACCACCTGCATGTGTACATTATGGATGCAGTAAAGATTTAATTTAATGGAAATTTATTCAATTGAAATGTTAATACAAATTTTGAATAAATAAACAAATATAAACCTAGGAAAGAGAGTAAACATACTGACGTGGCAGTGGGCTGGCCATGTTTGTCGAAGGACCGATGGCCGCTGGAGCAGACGAGTCCAGGAGTGGAGACCGCGAATCGGCAAGCGTAGTGTGGTACGCCCCCCAGCTAGATGGACGGACGACCTAAAAATGGTTGCTGGGACGGACTGTATGCGGAAGGCGGAGGACAGGGTGTTGTGGCGCAGTCTGGGAGAGGCCTATGTCCAGCAGTGGACTGCGATAGGCTGAGTTGATTGAAACCTAGGAAGGATTTTAAAAAAATCATCTCCTAAAGTGGTTGATTAGGGAATGAAAGTATATATGGAAGATCATAACTTTTGTCGATGGGAAAGCCCATCGGGCATATAGCCTTGTCATTTACAAATTCCTATGCTTTCTTATAAGACCAAACCGTACATTCTTATTAGATGACTAACTCTTGCCAGCGGCTTCGCTCGTGTCGAGTTCGGAAATTATCCCACGGGAACGTACTATCGGGATGTATCCTATGTGTTAATCCAGATTATAAACTATCTGTGTGCCAAATTTCATCCAAATCCGCTCCGTAGTTTTTGCGTGAAAGAGTAACAAACATCCATCCATCCATCCATCCTCACAAACATTCGCATTTATAATATTAGCAGGATTTTCCGCTTAAAGCTGGTCATGGTTCGAGTTTTAACTTAGTAATAAATTCAAAAACATCTTGAAAGTTATGTTTCGCATCAGAATTCAAGGCGCGAAGCCCCTTTGCACACAAATGTTTTTCTTGCCGTAAAAAACTACGCGTTATTCGCCTTGTCATGGTCGTCAGTGTTATAATTATTGATCACTATGGAATCTTGTTGTCTGACACGTTTTTTCAACGGCGCAGTTTATACGCCGTACCGTAAAAAAACCGTATCGTGTACAAAGGGCCTTATACTGGCCAGAATTCTGTGACTAACCAAGCGATTCACTTAATACTGAACTTAGCTGCTCCTATCAATATCTAAACTAACAAGCATCCAATACAACATTTTTAACATAACCAACAACCCAAGAATTCATTACATTACAACAAAGATGGGTACGGTCGGCAAAGCAGGCAACTTGGTCCGCGCGAGCGATACATAAATTTTATTGCTATAATCTTGGGCCGCCACAAGATTCACTGGGTGGAAATTTTAAGATATACGGATTTGGTAGCGTTGGCAAAATCATTTTCGGGGTTGTTTATAATTTTGGTGGGTAATTTACGTTTGGTAAGTAGATTTTTGTGACGGATTTTAGTTGAATATTTCCTTCGTAGTCCGTCATAGTAGCGGTCCTGGATGTAGTTGGCTTCCAGTCTAACCGGATTCAGCTGAATACCAGTATTTTACATGGAGCGACTGCCGATCAGACCTCCACAACCCAGTTACTTGATAATACGATACCCCTTGGTAAGACTGGTTGTCAGACTTTCGGGCTTCTGACTACCCGTAAGGACTGTCAAAGATCCAGGAATGACAGCCGGGGCCAACGGTTTAACGTGCTTTCCGAGACACGGAGAGGTCTTGGTGTGTAATGATGACATGGATTCCACGTGGCTAAAACAAAATATACAAAACGGGAATCTAGCAGCATGAAAAACAGGGTACAAGCTTCTGCGGGGCAGCTGCGGGGAAGCTACGGGGAAGCGTTAAGATCTCCCTGCCAGGGTAGCGAGATTGTCCGAAAGGGTTACCGCTGCCCTGGAACATAAAGGGCTAAGGAAGGAACACGGGTGGGTTTTAGTCAGTAAGAGTCTGACACTCCCTTCTGCTCCACCCAGAGCAGGAGGAGTCATTTGATGATTTCACATCCTGAAAAAAAAAAAGCGTTAAGATCTCCAGAGACAGAAACCTCCACATTGGGCGTCCTTTCCAATAATAACATGTTCCGTATATTTAGTATAAATGAGCGTTAAAACCTAATCTGCTGACCATACCTGTTTTATTAGGTCAACTTCTAACAACGTCTTTGCGTTTAATCAAAGGAAATTTCCAATTAAATTGATTACGATCTCGGCCGGGCCGTAGTTTCCCCGCAGCTTCCCCGCAGCTGCCCCGCAGAAGCTCCGCTAAGATACTTATACTCGCGAGATTAATATAATGTTAACTTTGTGTACATAAGGAAAGTTCTTATGTAGCAGATATTTGTGAGACTATGTAAATAGCGTAGGCGGTTTACCATAAAGTTATATAGCAAAGTCCAATCATTTATATCAATTAATACATAAAAGGCTAAAGTGGGTAAGCTGAAGTGTCAATGGGCCGGCCATATTAGCCATTGAACCGATGACCGTTGGGGTAGTGGTGAGTGGAGACCGCGGATCGGTAAACGAAAGGTGGGACGCCCTCAGGCTAGGTGGAGCGACGATCTTCGCAGGATGGCTGGTAGTAGCTGGGTGCGAACATCGGGTAATAGGAGAGGCCTATGTTCAGCAGTGGACTGCTATAGGCTGATGTTGATGTTGATGATAACATAAAAGGCTCTTTAGAACGTCAAAAATGTCCTTTTCTGTTTTAAGAAGACGAAGAAGTGAAGAAGAAGAAGAAGCAAAGCTAGCAAGCACAGCTTGCTAGCTTTGCTTCTTCTGATCTCTAAATCTGATCAGAGGGAAGGTACCTAACCTTTAACTTGACGATATCTCTGCCATAATAATTATAGTCTAACTGGAATCACACAATTAATTTAATCAGATTGAAAACGTCTCTCTCATTTAATCTAGTTTGAATTGTCAGAATAATTTTCATCAGCTGGCATGTCCAGCACTAGGTACCGATTACCCTAGCTATGATCGTATCCAGCAATAGGACGTAATATAGAGGATAAACAATGATTACGCGATGAGAAATTGATGTTTCATTTATCAAAATTCACCATTGGGTTCTTACATACAAGTTGTGATACTTGTTTTAACTTGTAAAAGTTGTTGTTGTTCACGCGTCAGTGAGGTCTTGTTATCGATACCGTTACCTTGTACTGAAACCATGTTGTTTATGATATTGTATAATTAGATGAGACCCAACGGGGCTGACATGTTCTTACAAGAACAAAAGTCCCTAAAACAAAAGATAAAAAAAAAAAAACTTGTAAAAGACTTGTCACAAACATCCATCATCTCATCATTTCAGCCGAAAAACGTGCATTGCTGGACATAGGCCTCCCCCAAACACCTCCACTTCGACTGGTTTTGTGTTTCTCGCATCCAATGGGTCCCTTCGGCCTTCACAAGGTCGTCGGTCCGGTCGTGGGAGGCCTTCCAACGCTACGTCTTCCAGTACGCGGTCGCCACTTCAGAACCTTTCAGCCTCATCGGCCAACTGTTCTGCGAGCAATGTCCTCTGCCCACTGCCACTTAACTTGGCAATTCTTCGGGCTATGTCGGTTACCTTAGTTCTCCTGCGGATGTCCTCATTTCTGGTTCGATCACTCAGGGAAATTTCAAGCATAGCCCTCTCCTTGCTCTTCATCGCCATTTTCAAAAACAATGTCATGTATAAAACATGTAGGTATCAAACATGCATGTATTGATGTTGTTTCAGACATGTATTGTTAACTGTTTTATTCACCTTTTTGACATGTTTTATGATAAACGACACTTGTAGCACAACATGCAGAATACCTGGATGTAAACGGGATTATTACAACGAATATAAAAAAAAAACGCCGAAAAAATATTTTATTACGTACCTAAAACGAACATTACACGAAAAAATACCAAAAACATGATACCCGACAACGACTCCATTACATTCATTTCAAAAATAAAAACCTCCATTTTTATTTCCAAAGTCTTTATTACCATTCCGGGAGTGTATTACCATAAACAAGTAAATAAACCGCCACATTGAATTATAAAAATCATCGGTGTCGTGTAAAGCGTCCCTCGGAGCGTGTAAACGGGTGAAAAAATAAAAAAAATGCTGGAAAAAACGTAAAATAAACGCCAATGAATGTTAACGAGGCTGTTAAGGGTGGTGGTACAACGGGAGATTTAAAATGGTGTTTTAAAATTGTTTGCAAGGATCCTAGAATGATGATGAATGAATGAATGAACAAGAACAGAAATGAATGAAAGAAGACAGTATAAGAGAAATTATGTAAATGTCTTGATAAATGAGTTTATTTATGTAAGTAGGTTTGTACAAACACTTTTACACGTCAATCATATTTAAAAAACTAGATGAGGTCGGCGTTTCCTATCTCACTACTCTGAGAAGAAAGGCGGAAACAAATTTGGAGGTCACAGTCTCTTGTCTTATAGTTTTCAGTGTCAGACTTAAGCGGTCCCAAGCAACAAAATGTCAACTAAAAGTAAAAAAATTAGTCCTCGGTTTAATCAGACAGTTAATGAAAATCTAAACATTTGTCTGCAGATTGGCGGGGTTATTTGTAATATAACAACATAACATCACGCTTATTTTCGAAGGGTTAGGCAGAGTTGTAGGGTACCTATAATACACCCACATTTAGACTGGGGTGAACTCAAACTAGAATCATTTATTTCAATTAAACCTTTTCAGGCACTTTTGAATTGTCCAAATTAAATAGTCGTCAGTTAGTCAGAAAGTTGAAGCTAGTTGCCCATTCCAAAACGTAGATCTCTTTGGAGAAGAACGGACAAGAAACTCCAAGGACACCTCCATTTTAAATCAAGATATTATTACAAAATCATGGGTACATTATTCTTATTGCTTCTATATGTGAGAACAATAAAAAAAAGAAACAATTTAAAATATAAAATTAAAAATACCTAAGCCCTGGCAGTTAAGAGATGACCAGTCTCAACCGACGGCGCCCGTTCACGAACAAGACAATATTTATAAACGTTACTTAAAGTTAAGTAAAGATTAATGTCTGCTTAACCAGTGATTTTATGACGTTTACACATCTCATTTTAAACATGATGATAAAGTGATCCCTGAATGACTAAGTAGTCCGAATTCCATAAATAGTGATATAAACTCTTTTCCATAGACAAATTTGGAATGTAATTAATATTATTATTATTAAAATACAGCTGTTATTATAATGTTATGTGTAAGTTAAGATTTTCTCGAATACTGTAGAGGTTGTCTACGAAGTTGTTCTCACGTTATCATAAATTATCTTGTTTCGTCTGCCTACAGTCTACATCGCAAATCTCTGTTTGAACTTTTTAGAAATTGCTTCGTTCTATGACTATTAAAAAGGGCGTCACTTATTAATAGTGGTCCTTTACGAAAACCCAGCCCCACAGCAGGTTTTCAAAAAACATGAGAAAGAATATTATTCTTAGATAGGGGTTAGTGTCAATACGACGTCATGTAGGTTTTATCAATTGCTTAATATATTGTCCTATTGTTATCTTGCAAAAACCAGTGCAATTACAATTTTCCTCCCAGGCTGACTCTTTAAAAAAAATATATATATTTAAAGAAACATACCACGCAAAAGTTTTCAACCACGTAAACTCGTCAACAAAAACACGCGACCTGTGTGCCTCTAACCTAACCCTCCCTCGGGACAGGCTAGCTACTAGCCGGCCACACGGACGCGGCCGGCTAAGTAACTTGTTGTCCCGGACACCGGACAACACTGGGACCGGACGGGACGGGATAGAAACGGCTGCTTTCGAGGATTAGGGGTCGAAATGTGAGAAGATGGATGCAGAAAGAGGTGTGACTGGTGACATGGTTTTGGAATGAGTCTATTTTTAGTAATAATTGTGTAGCTTCACAGACCAAAACCTAAAAATAGGCTAAATAGGCTACAGCATTCATTCAATGAATTACGAATGAAGTTTATTTCTGTAAGTAGGATTATACAAATACTTTTACACGTCAATAGTGTTTTTAATACTATATGAGGTCGTCAATTTTAGAACATTAAAAAATTGAATGAATGCTGTAAGCCTATTATAAGTTTTTCAGTTGAGTAATTAGCTCTTTTAAGTATAAAATTACTTATAAAAGTAAACAATTACTTTGTCTTTAAAAAAATATTATGAAAATCAAGTACTTACCTACTTACTTGCGTTTTTCAACCGTTATGTAACATAGAACTGTGACTTTTGTTACATAGATTTTTTTCAGAGTATTCTGTAATGCCTTTGCTAGACAGTTCGTCAAACATACATCTGATTTATTTTGCCAGCATGTCATTTTGTAACTTAAGTTACAAATTAAAACCACCATGACAACTGAAAATGTATCGTTTTTTCCGAACACAATTTTTCTTAGCATGTTTTTTTTTTATCTGCAATAACTTACCTACGTGTAACACACAAAAACAACTAAAACACTGATACACCTAATTAACCGAACATTCCACAAGAAAATCTCTAACCCCCAACATACTGAAACAACGGAAAAACCGAAATTAACCGGAAAATAACCATATCAGATTCTCCCCTTAACCCTTCTCCCTTCGGGGCATATTTTACTTCTTTTTTCCGACACGAGACGGGAATATAAATGACTTTTTAAGTGTTCGGGCATTTTTTGCCCGGGCAACTGTGGGATGTTAACAGATTTTTTTTGCCCGGAAATCCGGCGGGTTATTGAAGTGATTAATTCAGTGTTTAAACGGTGGCGCGTCGGCACTTTTTTAACGTAAAAAAAAGTGTAATTTGTCAAGCAATTTGTTGGTTAATCTGCAGCTTGACTTTATGAGGTGGAGTTGTTTGTTTTTTATTTATTTTTTATCGTGGCTTTTTGAGCGTGGGAAATTTTTATGAAAGCACTTTTGGTTCGTCGTGTTTGTATTTTAAGTGTCAAGGGAAAATTATGAGTGATGGAAATTTGTTTTCTATATTTTTTTATTATCTTTCAGATGACATGTAGTGTATTTTTTTATGAATATCAAGAAGTTTATTTTTTATCTTCTATTCTAATATTCTCTATGAAGGCTATTTTCATAGCCTTCATAGAGAATACTATTAGAATATTATTATTATTGGTTATTTATCCACCATAGAATAAATACATAGAGAACCCATTATTGCAGACAGTAAACGATCAGAATTAAAAAAAGTGCAGCAATCTTAATTTCATTAAAGTTTCAGAGTTGAAAGTAAAATATTAGTAGGTCCAAACCATATAAGCTTTGCTCATTAGTAATTTAATTATGCTTTGTCTGCAAGGAGGTTCCACCTGTAGCAAAACCAGGAAGTTGGTCGTATGGCTATCTCCTTAGCCGTGTTCCTCGGTATTTTGGCCTTTTTTTTTTGAGGATGGGAAATCATCAAATGACCCCTCCCGCTCTGGGTGGAGCAGAAGGGAGTGTCAGACTCTTACTGACTAAAACCCACCCGTGTTCCTTCCTTAGCCCTTTATGTTCCAGGGCAGCAGTAACCCTTTCGGACAATCCCGCTACCCTGGCAGGCTTCGGCCCTATCGGGCCCCGTCACTCATGCTGACATCTCTTTCCTCGGTATGCCTTACTTATGTATTTCTGATATCATAACAGTATCTGTTATAGCTGGTACATAATCAGCCTATAATATTCCCACTGCTGGGACACTGGCCTCCTCTCTGCGAGAGGGAGTAGCCCATAATCTACCTCGCGGGCACAGTGCGGGTTGGTAGATGTCCAATGTCTTCGAATTTTTGGTTCTAGGACATGCCGGTTTCCTCACGATGTTTTCCTTTACCGTTTTGGCAGCAACTGGCGGCTATAGCCGGTGGTTCTCCTGTAAATAAATAAATACATCAATAAATTCAACGGAAAAACGATTGCCTACTACTGGTCATAAAATTTAAGAAAAAAATTACTTGCATCATCTTAACAATGTTTAGACGGTGCAACTATAATCGGTACCTACTTCAGAAAGAAAGAAATACACACAGACTAAAAGACACACAGTACACCAGAGATAAAAAAGTGTAAAGTCCGATGTACGACATTAGCAGGAATGTGTGCCTCACAGCTGCACCAAAAAGGGCCAGTTCAACTAAAATGCCTGACAACTCTTGCCTGACTTCACCTTTTGGTATACCACAGGCAATTAAATCACTTTTCCCAACTATGTTGGGGTCGGCTTCAAGTCTAACCGGATGCAGCGGAATACCAGTATTTTACATGGAGCGACTGCCTATCTGACCTCCACAACCCAGTTACTGAGTAATACGATACCCCTTGGTAAGACTGATTGTCAGACTTTCGAGCTTCGGACTACCCGTAACGACTGTCAAAGATCCACGAATGACAGCCGGGACCAACGGGCTTAACGTGCTTTCCGAGGCACGGAGGGGTTTCGGTATGTAAAGATGGTCACCCATCCACAGACCAACCGCGGCAAGCGTAGCTTAACCTGACCGATCGACCTGTGCGGCTGTTATTATTTAGCCACGGGCCCCTCACATATTAATTAAATCACACCGTGTATACTATTTATTTTCGCAGTTTAACCAGCTTTTAATCAATCTTGCCAAGGGGTATCGTGTTACCTAGTAACTGAAAACTACGTTTACTGGTACTGGGTTGTGGATGTCAGACAGGCAGTCGCACCATGTAAAATACTGGTAATCAGATGCATCCGGTTAGACTGGAAGCCGACCCCAAAATAGTTGAGAAAAAGCTAGACAGTTTGATTTATTGAACCAGCTTCTATTAAAAAGCATATGACAACCACAGACAGTGTCTTCTGAGCGTAAAACTGTATATCTAAACTAAAGTAAAAAGAGAAGACATTTTGGATGATTCCTCAATCTTCTCACCAGCATACTTAGAAAGCACTTCTCAATGAGAATGCAGGACATTTTGTTGATGCTAACGTTCCAATATAGTTTAAAAGAATGCCAATGGAGTTTCTTGCCCGTTCCTCTCCATAAGAAACTACTACCAACGCTTTGGAATGGCTTCATCTTTCTGACCGACAGACCGACCCCTTTTGAAACTTTGAAAGTGTCTGTAAATGGTTTGATTGAAGTAAATGCTATATATATATATAACCTATTTTAAAGTTTATTTTTTTTTAAAGAAGGTAAACTATATTATATCTCTGATAAAAAATATTTATAAGAATAAAAACAAAATAATGTTTATTTTAGTAATATCCACCAACATCACGAAGAACGTTGTAGTCAAAATTCAGTTGAATACGAATATTAGTTTAGAATGAATACCCCTAAACACCCTACTGTAGAAAGAAGGATGGCTGACGAAATGGGGTGATTGGAAGACGGGTAGCGCCATCTAGTAGCGAGTAGCGAATACTAAGAATACCCTTTTGTTAATTTTTTTGATGAAAACCATTGCGCCTTCATTAATTAGCTTTTATAAACACTGTTAAAAATGTGACTAGTTTTATTTTCTGTAGGTTAGTCCAACGATGAAAGATCATCATCATCATCTGCCTAGCCTTTTCCCAACTATGTTGGGGTCGGCTTCCAGTCTAACCGGATGCAGCTGAATACCAGTATTTTACATGGAGCGACTGCCTATCTGACCTCCACAACCCAGTTACTGGGTAATACGATACCCCTTGGTAAGACGATGAAAGATAAAACTGTTTATTCTACTCGGCGTCAGAGGGCGCGTTTTAGTTATTAAATTTTACGAAAGAGGCCGCCACTTAGTGTTAGCTATTAGTCAATAGATGGCGTTAAACATTTGTTCTATTCGACACTAGATAGCACTTCCATGATTATTTCCTCTATTCGACGCCAGATGTCGCATTATATTTCTATCGCCTTCGTTAATATTTTTGTACAATAATTCGAATGGCAAGTGACGTGAAATTATACATAACTTGTTGTGATTGTTTCTATCATTATGGATAGCTAGCTAACGCCTATTAAAACAACGTTACTTAGAAATTCTTCCTTTTAAAGTAAGTAATAAGCGAAGTCGAAGGTTATTTTTAGGATGAAATAAAATCCAAACTTAGACTCTCCCCTAAAGAAGTACACACAGGTAAAATTAGCTTACTAATCTATTTATATGCCCAGTTTAGCAATAAAAAATGATGAAAAGCAAAACAATGTCATTTTGTTTATAGGAACCGAACATAAATACAACTAACTTTCAAGATTAGTGAATTCAAAAGCGAAACTTACATGAAAGGCTTATACGAAATGCAAAAAAAAAAAATCCACAGAAAAATTAATATTCACACGCGGACATTAAAATCCGTTACCTTTTATCTACCAAGATGTCCACATCGTCCATAGCCCCTCAAAGACAACCCTAACCGCTCTCAAGAAAAAAATGGCAGGTCAATCAGACCCCGGAGCATTGTTATTTAAATTAATTGCATATCATCATGCTATAACGAAGGGAACTTACAATAATGTTTGCTTTGTAGAGATTAGGACAATGGACAAGACGGTAGAAAAAATTGGTAATTTAGACCAGCGGGTAATTTTGAATTGATCAGCTGCTCATCCTGGTTGTCTTCCGGGGTTTTGAGTAACTTAAGAAATGGTTGAAACGAAATAAAAGTAGTTTTTATTAAACAGCCGTTAGTTAGTCGCCGTTAGCCGTTTTGTTATTTTATAATTGGGGCGAGATTGCTTTAGCAGCAGTATGAGTAACGGTAAAATCATGAATAGGAATAAGAATAATCTATTATCAATAAATTGTTAAAATATTTACATTATATAAGCTAACATTTAAAATAATAATACATAATATGTACATGTGAAAAAACAAGCAAAAGAATCATAGGGCATCAAAAAATTCGTCCGCATCGCTGTCAACAGGAACAGTGCCCAAAAGGCTGGCAGCATTGCCACGTTGTATGGCGATGCTAAATAGGTAATGATGAATAGGTATATAATATATAACTAGCACCATAGTTGAGTAACACACTAACAATCAAAATCTAAATAATTTTGAAGGATATTACTAATCCATTCCTTCATATGTTCGACAAATCTTTTTGCTCAATAGCGTATATAACGTAATGAATATTGGTGAACTGTCAAAATGAAGAATTACTCCGCAGGTCCGTGCAAAAAATTACTTTATATGGAAATTGCTATGTCTACCGGCAAGTGCCCAGCACTTAAGTCTTGCAACGATGTTTATTTTCGTTATAATATGTAAATTTTACTTAATACAATACCTACCTTGCATCACTCCTACAGAAACCACAAAAACATCCCGCTTTGACTAAATATCCCTTACAAAGTAAATAATAAACAGACTGATCAACACACCCCATCTCCTACATTGTATGTTAAGATTGACGTCTCTAAGACGCTGTGTGACGTCACAGTGACCATAGTGGAACTGGATTAAGATGTCCACACTGTGAGCAGATGTAGATATCGATAACTGTGGTTTATGAAAGAAAGAAAAGAAAAGAAAGAAAAAGCATTTAACAAATAACAGAACCGATACATAGAAGATACGTGTTTATGAATTAGATTGATATGAATTATATGAATATGATTGATATGAATTAGATTAGTAAATTAAATATTTTTTAAGACAAGTTAATCCTTTATTGCATTTAAGCACTTATAAATTATATTTTTAAATATTTAGTAAGCCGTGTCCAGAAGTACCGCTTTCTGAATCAAGCCCTTGGTCCAGCTGCCCAACGAGAGCCTCTTCAGGTGGACAAGATAAGTTTATTACTATCGTTGAGCTCCGTAAGTTCTGAGTTGAAATGCACGATTACTGACAAATGCTTACACTGACTGTACAGGTCCACTTAATCTGTGTGGTTCTCTCCTCAACAGACCATTTCAGTCACCAATTTACTCAGTCTTCACATGATTTAGCCAATATTATGTCTGGACTTTAAAAGAAACTGACCTCTGAGTTTGTTTTGGCATTTCTTTACAGAGTAGACAAAGAGGAAACGCTAACCTCAGCTAGATTTAAAAATATGATTGACGTGTAAAAAGTGGTTGTACAAACCAACTTACATAAATAAAATCAATTATGTTTGTGAATCATTTGTGTTTGTGCGTTGTGTGTTTATGTTTTTGTTTGTGTGTTTTGTGTTTGTGTGTTATGTTTTTTTTTGTATTTATGTTCTGTAATTTGTACGGTGTACAATATAGAGTATTCTATTCTATTCTATCATTTATAATGAAAGAACTTCCTTACAAAATTTGATCGTCTATTTAATCTTTTTAAGAGATGAAGTTTCAAAAAAATTAATATGTATTATATAAACATCCAAATTGAGAACCTTTTTGAAGTTGGTTAAAAATACCGTACTGTCAAAAAGTAGAATTCTTTAGTTCGTAGCAAGCGCGTAACTCGTAGCGCTACGGCGCGTAGCAATTACTTAATCGCTTAAAATGTAACGATGTAATTATTACTAATTAATAGTTTTCTTTTGTAGGCTTTTATTTAAATAGTAAGTAAGTAGTAAAGTTTTTCTATGGGCTGATATTTAAATCGACAGATAGATAATTTTTATTCGTGGAATAAAATTTAGGTACGTCTGACAGATTTTGTATGGAAGGACTGTCAAAAATTCAAAATTATTCTTCGGATAAAATTTTCTGGCGTTAGAACAATCAGCCCTACGTAGTATTTAAACATTTATTATAATAAAATAATCGTCAATCATCTTGTAGATCATCACTATTTGTGACTGATTAAAAAACAATAAAATTCATATTTTAATAGCATAAGCATTTATTTCAGGTTCCACACAAAATAATGAGGTAATCACCAAATAAAACGCCCCAGTAAGAGTGCTCTTGTACAATATAGTGCTATTTTATTAATCTAACATCGGCATAGGCATCTTCGGGTCGGCTTCAAGTCTAACCGGATGCAGCTGAATACCAGTATTTTACATGGAATGACTGCCTATCCGACTTCCACAACCCAGTTACTGTGTAATACGATAGCCCTTGGTAAGACTGGCTGTCAGACTTTCGGGCTTCTGACGACCCCTAACGGCTGTCAAAGATCCACGTATGACAGCCGGGACCAACAGCTTAACGCGCTCTCCGAGGCACGGAGGGATTGATATGTAAAGATGGTCACCCATCCACGGACTAACCGCGGCAAGCGTAGCTTAACCTAATCGATCGACCGTGCGGCTGTTATTGCTTAACGACAAGCCTCTCATCGTATTTTATAAATATATAGCCCTGTTATGAAGTCAGTTAAAAGATTTTATATTCTAATTTTCAAAACAAATGGTTAGTATTTTTTTTTTTTTTACAAAATTCGTATTCTAGTAACTACGCACCTTACCTATTAGTGGAACCCATAACTTTTCCTTCGAGTGCATTATCAACCCTAACCCGTACCCCGCTATGAAAAACATACTCAGAAAAAAAACGAGAAAATACTTTCACTTATAAAAATACTAGCTCCGCCAATAAAAATATTACCCCGCTGGGCACAATGCAATGTTAATCACAGGGAGGTTGTTATCATTACAGATCTATAGGAAAAGGCTGCATCAGCTCATCTTCTTGGCGAGATCCTTAAAAAGTCTTTACTTTGGGCTGTTGAATAAGTTCGATATTCATGTTTATTATTAAACCAGCTGCTTCCCGCGGTTTCACCCGCATAAGTTTCGATCCCGTGGGAATATCGGAATAAAAAGTATCCTATGTGTTAATTCTGGCTATAAACTATCCGTGTGCTAAATTTCATCCAAATCCGTATTGTACTTTTTGCGTGAAAGAGTAACAAACATCCATCCATTCATCCATACTTACAAACTTTCGCATTTATAATATTAGTAGGATTTCACCACGAGATAAAAACAGATTTAAAACTCAAACGGTTTTTAAATTGGCTATTCCATGAGGTGTGAAATGAAGACATACGCTCTGGCCGGCTGCAACCCTTCCTCTGCCGCCGTGAGAACCGGTCCGGCGAGAATGCAAATCAGGCACATTGTACCCCTGGACAATACTTCGCTTTTTAATTGTTGTTTTTTTATGAGGACCGTTTGGACATGATGTCTGGTCTATCGATAGGTGTGTGTCGATGTTTTAGTTTAGATGATTCTAGAAAGTAAGCTCGTTGCGAATATAACCATCACGACAAACGAAATTAGCTGCAGCCTGAAATATGTATTTCAATATAAAAACTACTTTAACTTACATAAACATTACTAATCAAATAATTGGTGCCAAACATTATACTCATAACCCTTAAATTACCTACATTTCAGTATTTAATTAATTGATAAGAAAAACTTTTTTAAACGTGTTTTTTATTGTTATCACTTTAAGTAAAACCAAGTTTTTGCCAAACAAGGTTTTGTCGAAACAAAACCAAACCATATCACACAAAACCATTTCAAATTTCATTTTCACAACAACCGACATTCGAAAAACTATCGACAAAACTCAGAACCCGTCACCAACATACATCACACCCCATCACTACCGAAAACCGGTCAGGTCAGTTCCGCAAAAATCACAATAGCCGACCCATTGGATACTTAAATAGGTCCAAATATTATAATAGGTACATTCCGCTATTATTAGTACCGCGTCCGTTCCCTTTTTTACTGAAAGGTGATTCTTTTAAGTCCAGTTGGCACCCTTTCTGTCCTTTGTCCTGTTCCCTGCGGCAAGATAACCGGTAAGACAACTTTTTTGACCCCATCGCGTTGATAGGGTTAAGTTCAGTTGTATTTTGACCATGTTCGGGAAGTGTAGTTTCGGAAGTATTCATTTGAAGATAAATTACTTAATTTAAATTAAATGCCAATTAGACCCCGTAGTCGCGTTTTGGGGTTAAAAGTTGGTTTTAGGAAAGTCAGTGTCGAATGTTAAAATGTTGCCCAAATTCCCACTAAGTGGGACTCGAACCCATGCTCGGTGCCTAGAAAAGCACTCTGCTATAGTAAAGTTTCGAAAAATGTGAATACAGGCTGATTTAGGTAAACGTAATAGTTTACCAAGCCACTTTTCAAAGACTTGCAAACCTGAAAACTTCTTACATGGTAAGTTTAATATGAATTACATAATACAGGAAAATAGTCCATCTCTTAGAGGTACACACGGTGGCATCTCAAGCTATCATGTTCCAGTTTTAGCTGGTCTCACATTGTATGCATATTTCGTACAGTCAGAAGTCAGCTTATACTGGAAATGTTTAGCTGAACAATGTCGTCGCGCGTACAAAAATAAAACTCATTTTTACTCGCCCACGCCACTGCTAAATCTTCAATCATAAAATTCATAAGCCCTCTTCTACAACTACCTAATTCTTTTCAAAGTTTTTTCTAACCCTCCCCCGCTCTGCTATTGATTATATTTTTAAAAGCAACCCCTCATTGGCGCGGACATTTTTGTTCAATTCTAAAGGTTTTTCTGTCGTGGGCGTCTTCGTGGAGTGGGGTGGGGTTCAATATGGCCGGTGCTTCTTAAAAAATAAATTTGTATATCGTTCTCTTTTTTAATATTGCAGTTTTTCTTTCATCTTTTGTGTTTAAATGGTAAATGGTAGATTCGTATTAAAGTTTAATGTTTTTAGAAAAGTGTCTATTTACTTTGAATTTAAAATAAATTAAATAATTTTTTTTTAATTCAGACTTTGAAATACATAAAATTTTAATAGCGTAAAACTCATGAAACTAGTGTTCGTACTTATTTAGTTAAAAAAATAACCATTATAATACACTAATTTCTAATTTAGTGCTGGACTTAACGCGTTTCCAGCTTATCCGCAATATTACATCGCAATAATACTTTTCTTTAAGATATTATTTTTGTTGATAGACATTTGACAATACTGAGGAATTACTAATTTATCCAAAATAGTCTATTCCGCTACTTTCCCTACACATAATTATTAGATCACCCTTTTTCCACTTCCTTCTCTTTTTATTTTATTGTTTTTGATCTGTGTGCCTTCATATTTACTAAATAACTGATTATGTTTACATACTGTGTGGTAGGACCCTGGTGATCTGCTATACTCAGAAGTGCAAAGTGTGAATGTTCGGATCGGACCGACACATGGCCGAACCGAATATTATTGAAAAATGCGAAAAAAGTTCGGATCGGCTCAGTTGGGTCGGGACCATAGTCAATATTCGAAAGAGTGTAGGAGAGTAGGATCGGAACCGACCGAACCAAATAGTAACTTCGTAGCAGGAAACGGCCGAACATTCGGCCGATACTACTTCGGAGTAGGACCCCTGGTTTTCCTAGACACTAGTCTCTCACAAACTAGTGTCACATAGTATCCAAGCTTGTCTTAATTAATATGATGCCATTATTCGTGAAGAGAAAATAAATGATTTGAATTTGAACTTATATTACCTAAAGAAAAAAGATGCTACCTTTTTGAGGTAATAGTGTCATGACGACATCACAAGAAGCATCTTTTCTGATCATTTTAGTAGTATCCTGTTCATATAACATTTATATTTTTAAACCCATCTAATATTCCAATAACCGACTTCCGAAGTCCAAAACTTCTAAAAATAAATAACTTTATTACTTACAAAACAAAACAGAATTTTCCAAAAACTTTCATAATAATGCTTCGGGATAAGAAGTCCAACAAAACTTTTTACTCATTATATAAATATAATTACGACACAGAACGGGAAAGGGGTAAGAAAAACTCCTCCGAACTCTTAGCAGGGTGAAAACAGGGTGGAATTGATTTTATTTGCCCTTCGACACGATTTTTTAATTAGGGGACCGGAGTTTTAGAGAAAATTTTAATGATGGCTGCCGTCTTTGAGTTAAGAAAATTAATATAAAAGGATTGCTTTTGAAATTGGGTATTTTAAGGGCCGATGAATTGCTTTGTCTATATATAACACGTGTAAACGATGCCTTATAATATATACTATACCCTGTACAGTCACGAGCATAAGTACATATACACTCGGCTTTATTCAAAAACGATTTACTCCTTTATTTTTTAATGAAATTTTATGTTGCTACGAACGTAGTATTTTCGGACCCATAGGTTTTTGCAATGTGTCGTATTTCATTGTTGTTTTCGTTATTTCACGCAAAAATCGCTATTGAAAGTTTACAACTGTTGACATATTGGTGTTCGTGACTGTACATTAGGTTAACCGTTTTTTGACAGCTGTCTTAGAACTTAACTATTCCAGATTACGTAAAAGTTAACTTTAAAATGCGTAATAAAATAAATATATAAACTGCTTTTTAATATTGAATTTTCTTATTTAATGGCTTCTTACAGACATTATAATATCGTACGTGTATCAATAAATGTATTGTGTGTTCCTGCAATCACTGGTTCCATCTGTCAAAAAACGGTTTACCTCATGGACAGGACAGCGTATAATAATAAAGCTGAAGAGTTTGTTTGTTTGTACGCGCTAATCTCTGGAACTACCGGTCGTATTTGAAAACATACCAATAAAACATAACGCTAGATCCCTTAGGAGGCGAGCTAAAATGAAAAAGTCAAAAAGAACGCTAAGGAAATCGTAGTATAATCGCGCGGGCACGCATTGTGATACGACGGGATAGCTCGGGGGAACAAGAACTTTCACGCAGACGACGTCGCAAGACGAGCTAGTATAAGATACAATAGGAGATATTGGTCTCATGTTGACATAAGTTATAGGAAAATAGCTCATGTCGTGATAAAAGTTAGAAATGTGGGTCAGGGTGCAACGAACGAAGTTTAATATCGTCGATTGTTGTAGGCATCGTGATTTTTGCGTTTCATGAGATACTTACATGAAATTACTGAGTCACTTTAACCTGATTCTTGTATTAATCAATGTTTATGAGGAACTTTGACTCTTGAGATACAAGTTTCTTTATACTTAGTTCAGGAGCCAGCTGTTCAGCCTGCCTTTATCCACTGCTTGTACAATCATGTTTAGTGTATGTTTAATCTTATTTGTTTTTCTTTGTACAGACGCCAGCACACCAAGCTACTACAATCTGTCAAATTTCTTTAATAGATTTTCAACTTTATCGCAAAAGAATTAAGTTTCAAGATTGATTGGGAAAATTTTACAGTTTCGGGTAGCTTGACCTGCTGGCGTCTGTACAATAAACTTATTATTTATTTATTTTAAAGAAAACTCTACAGGATCTTCTAGTCTTTTTAAATTACCCACTTAACTGTTTTAATTAAAAATAATCTCTACATTCAATTAAGACACAGTTTATACTTCATTCCTGTCGTGAATAAAAACAATAGACTTAAAAAATAAAAATAATACCTTAACGAGAGGCAGAGAGATAATATTTAAAAAAGACAAAGAGAGGAATATGTTTTCGTGACAAGACGTTAAAAATAATAGAATTTAAAAACTCCTTACTTAAGAACAAAATGTCAACTTTACAAATTATAAAACTGACCTAATTTCAAATCTATAAAACAGTCAAACACTCGATATCGCCCATCTGTCGAGAAGGATCCTCAAACCAACTCCAAAAACCCTCGGAACAATTCTTTTTGCCCACAAAACAACGGGCCGAGTGGCTCAAGTCTCACAGCGCCAGAGCGATATCTCTAGAATGTTTTTAACAAACAAATGGGTTCCATTAAAGAGAAAATTGGCTTTGAAAAGTTTCGCTCAGGGCGTCGAACGGCTTGACATCTTGAAAAATTTGCGCAAAACTCCTCGACGTAATTGTCTATGATAGTGTTTTGTTTTTGATAGCCACTACTATCTATATGAAGTGAAATTGAGCCTGTAAGGACTGATTTTTCAATCGACAGATAACTTTTAACTTTTGTAGAATAAAATTGACGTCTGACAGTTTTTGTATGGCAGAAATGTCAAAAATTCAAAACTGTTCCTCGGATAAAATTATCTGGTGTTGGAAAAAGAAATTCTTAGGGCTGATTTTTCAATAGTCAGATAACTTGTTTCTAAAGAATAAATCTGACAGTTTGATAATGACAATGTCTATACAAAAGCGGTCAAACCGCAATATTTATTCCTCAGATAAAAGTTATCTGACTATTGAGAAGTCAACCCTAAGGATAATATCGGAATCACTTATACAAGTCATAAACCATATGATCTGACCAAGATTATGCCTGGATTTTAAAAGAGACTGTGACCTCTAAGTTTATATTGGCGTTTCTTTTCAGAATAGTCAGATCGGAAACGCCGACTTCATCTAGTTTAAAAAATATGATTGAATGTTTGTACAAATAAAATCATGTATTTAAAAATACAAGTACTATTACGACATAAGTACTATTGTAACTTACTGGGGCTGCCTCAGTTTATGTATGATACAATGTTTGAGAAGTAATAAATATTTTTGTATTTTGTATTTGTATTTAAAAATAATAAAAAAGGTAGTTAGAGTCGATATAATATTTTCCTATCTAATTACACCTGAGGCAAGAAATGGCGGAACAAACTCAGGGGTCAAAGTCTTTTTTAAAGTCCAGACATAATCTTGATCAGATCTGAATACGTAACCTTTATTTTAGTTGACAGATAGGACAATCAATTCGGGTTTTGATTTCACCTCCTGTCTTAGCAGAATAATTTTGACCAGAGGGGCAATTCTCGTAATTTTAAGAAGGTTCACAGTCGGATCTGTCAAAACCTCTAATTTCCATACATTTTTGACAAGTTTTTTGATATTGATTTGTCGCAGAGATGTGATTGCGACTAGATTTTGAACGTTTTTAATAACGGGAATAGGTCTTCAGAACACAAGTCGTTTTTGCATTGAGTTGGTTCTTATATGGACCACTTTTTTTCGTCAAATGTCTAGACAAGTTCGCGTCCCATCTTCCCCTACATGACCCTTCTTTCTCCATTCACCTCTCAAGACGTCAAACAGAAAGAAAATCTCTGTTCAAACATTAATAAATCTAACCTTCGATAACAAGAATGCGGACGAGGAAAAATATTAATTTCATGGGGTGCCCACCCTCCCCTTGGTACCTACTTTGGTACTTTTTTGACGCCCACTATCCCTTTTTTCAAAAGGGGGTGAGTTTTGCAATTTAAATTTTATCTCCGCGTAATGAGTGAAATGGTAATAAGTGAAGATCTAGAGACAACTGTTTGGGAGAGATTTGTCGGTACTTTTACGAAAAGGAGAAATTATAAAGCAACACAATCGATGTATAGGTACACCTCATCAAATCAAATCAATTTATTTGCGATAAGTGTTGGTAAGTACAATATCGGTCTTAACATTTATATTATAATATTATTGTTATGGATCCTTAACACTTAGTCATATTACTGTGACATGCAAATATTTATGTTCATAATTAATTAAAATAATATAAAAAATCGATGAAACGAAAGTTATTAAAATTACAATTGTATAGCATTATTATTATTAGAAATGTCATATGATAATTAAATTTTTATAATTATTATTTATTTTTCAATGTCTTATTAAATAATATGTCGTTTACCGAGTAGAAATTCTTTTCCCTCAACCATGCTTAAGACACCTTATAAATTTATTAGCTGCTAAGATTTTGATAATGTCAGGTATAGCATTAAATACGCGACCGCACATTGCATAACTATTCTTACGATATAGTGCTGTCCTAGGAACACATCATCATCGTCAACCAACGACAAAGTCAACATCAACATCGGTTGGCTTCTAGTCTAACCGGATGCAGCTGAGTACCAGTATTTTACGACGCCTGCCTATCTGACCTCCTCAACCCAGTTACTAGGTAATACGAAACCTCTTGGTAAGACTGGTTGTGAGACTTTCGGGCTTCTGACGGTCCGTAACGACTGTCAAATGCACAAATAACTATGATATGATATGTGATGATAGATGATATGTTCAGTAAAATAAATATATAAACTGCCTTATCTTATTGAATTATCTTATTTATGGCTTCTTACAGACATTATAATACAGTGCGTATATCAGTTTTGACAAAAAACATATAATTGCTCACTTGCTCGATTTATCAAAAAACAGTTAACCAATTGGACCGAGTATAGCAAATTAAAAAGCAACAATTTTTCACGTAAAAAGGCCCAATTTACTACCTATTCATGAAAACAAAAATAACTTGCTAATAAACAAGAAACTCATTTATTTTTTATTATAATAAAATACTCCATCAAAATCTAATTTGATTCGCAAGGGTTAAGATAGATTCATTAAAACTCTTTCAAAATATCGGGGGCAACTCAAGAGGAGATAATTTTCTTTTGCCGTTCTCCTTTTCCGAGAAATCATTTTATTTAAGTATGTTATTTTGGTACACGTAAATTACTGATTCTGTCTGTCACATATTATTACACTAAATTTTACTGAGAAGATAAATAAAATAATTAATAATAGTGACGAAATAGGAAATGAATAGGAAAACTTTAACGGTAATTCTAACTAGTAAATGGTATACAATATTGTTGATTAATTTATAGTATTTTATCTGTCGCTCTACTTGTGGTTACCTTGTTCAGACGCCAGCACATCAGCTACTACAATCTGTCGAATTTCTTTAATAGATTTTCAACTTTATCGCTAAAGCAACAAGGTTCAAGGTTGATTGGGAAAATTTGACAGTTTCGGGTAGCTTGACCTACTGGCTGGCGTCTGTACAAAAACGCTGTGAATGTGTGTGTAAGCGCAAAAGCTCTCGGTACCGTCTGAGACAATGGTGAAGTCAAAAACCTTTTGTGTTCAAAAGTGCCTTTTATGTGCCCATTTGAAATAAATTATTTGACTTGGAGTCGGAAGTGTGTGTGAATAGGTGAGCAAGTATGTGCAGACATAGCTCGTCTTCACGCACACATTCACAGCGTGATAATACACTTAGTTGCCACAAGTAAAGCGCGCGTCGCTTCTTGAGATAAAAATACTGTAGTTAGGTACGAAATAAATTGAATTAATTTGGGTACAGCATAAAAAAAACCTCGAATCAATCATTTCGTAGCTCAAAAGAACGAAATCCAAATCCTAGCGCCAGAGTCAAAATTAAAAAGTTAAACGTTTAAAACCAAAATGGCGGATGGAATAGTTGAAAGTTTGCGAGCGAAAGTGTTCGGCAACTTTTTAATTTGCGAGCGAGCACCAAGTCTTTACCGACTGAAAGCGGAAAGCGGGATAAAAAAAAAGCGGAAACATTCATTATGAACGTCATAGTCAAAGTGGAGCTTGTGGCTAAATAGAAACAGCCACATAGGTCCATCGAAAGTTCAGGTTATGCTTGCTAAGGTCTGTCCCTAAATGGGTTTCGATTACAATATACCTATCGAGACCCCTCCGGGCTTCGGAAAGCACGTAAAGCCGTTGGTTCCTGCTGTCGTTTGTAGATCTTTGACAATCGTTACTGGTAGTCGGAAACCCAAAAGTCTGACAACCAGTCTTTCCAAGGTGTATCGTGTTATCTAGTAAATTCCGGAATTTTCGGAATCGGATCACCAGTTCCCGTACGTACTTGTACAAACTCAATTTTAACTCAATTAAGGTCAATCAAGCAAGATGGATGAAAGTTATTTTATTAATTAGTTGTAGCTTTTTTACGTTGCATCTGAATAGGTTAATTAATTAGTTTTAATAACAATAATCCCCACTCACAATCCGACCTCGCCTTTCGCATCGAATTTTTCATCGTCGCAAAGTCAGAGACTAGTTCGAGGTGCGAATATTAACAGTCCAACTTTAACTGAACCGGGATGCTGCAAAAACTTGAGAAAAACCTCCTTTCAAATAGCTAATGGATGAACCAGGAACTTAGGGGTTATTTTTAAACTTTAGGTTCAGAATTTTATTTTAATGTGAGTTGTTAAAGTGCTTGTAAACGACAATAGTGTGTTTAGCAACCTGTCTGAAATTAAGGGGAATGGACAAAGATGAATACCTAGGAAATTCTAATTTTCTTACGATTTTTGCAATTTGCTGTTTAGTGACAGGTATGTTGTTGTTATGTATGTTGAACATACTAGGATGCGTGACCCCGTCACAAATATGTATTTTCTGAATTATAATTATTAGAATTATCGATACAACTCTCTAAGTTAGAATTGACCTTAAATGTCATAATTTCACGAAAAAGGACAATTTTTGAAATTACGACATTTGAGGTCAATTGGGTAATGTGAGCTTACAGAGTTACTCGTATATAGTAAAGTTATATATTTTAATGATAATATAATTCTGTAAAGGCATATTTGTTACGGTCGCAAATTATATTTTAATCAACATACTGGGCCGCAAATTGCAAATAACGTAAGTTTTGAATTTCGTGGGCTACCTTAGCGCATCACCTTTTAGTGTCATAGTAAACAAAGCCGACATTTTACAAAACGAATTTATTATATTCAATTTTATCTTTCTATAACGGTCATAAAGTAAATAATAGTATTATGACTTTGACAGACTATATGAACCACTTCCGGTGGTACGTCCTGTGGTACCGGAACCCGCCTATTACGTCACTTCCGTTCAGGAGAGCGCCTGAAACTTTGAAATTGGAGCAATTTTTCACGTTCACCTACCCTCCAGCGGGTAAATTTAAACTAAGTTTTAAGTATAATTTGGTTAAATCGTTAAGGAGTTATTATCTTAAAATGTATAGCTAAATGTAAGTAGAGTTTATTTTAACCTGTAAATAGGATATCAGAATCACTTTTACACGTCACATTATAAAAATGAGTTAGATGAGGTCGGCGTTTCCTATCTGACCACTCTGAGATGAAAGGCCGAAACAAACTCAGAGGTCACAGTCTCTTTTAAAATCCAGACATAATCTTGGTCAGATTATGTAAAAACCATGTAGTTTGATGTCTGAAATGGTCTCTTGAGGAGAGTACCATATATATTTGACTGGTGAAAATCGAGGATGAAGCTGAATTAAAAGTCTAATTAAATGCCTGTGAGTTCCAGTAATAACTTAATAGAATTTTGCAATCAATAAGAAGAACAAATATTTTCTTTAAACTCATATACATAAGAGTCATAATCAGTCTGAAATGTCACATTGGCCGTCAGCTGTAATCCACCATGCGGGCCCAGTGTGGGTTGGCAGAAGTCACATGTCTTCGAATTTTTTGTTCTAGGATAAGCCGGTTTCCTTACGATGTTTTTTATAACTAGACTTCTAAGCTTTCTTGTAAAAAGAAAAGATAAATCACATTTCAATTTCTTTCATTTTCAAGATTACTAAAGTTATTTCTTTAGTCAGGCTGTAAATCAAGATTCGACTTAAAATATTACTTGAAATGAAAATGATTGAATCCGATGCCTATCAAAAGAAACACAACAGCATAAATTACTCCAAAACTTACTGAAAATATATAGACATATTTCTATTTTTAAACTCCACCCTTTTCTCAGAAGAAAATCAACCCTATCTCTGTGTGACCAAGGCTCAAAATTGCAAAACAAAAGGAACTTTCTTAAGTTACTTCGCGACAATTATTCTTGGTAACGGTAAAGTAGAAAAAGTGGGGGATTTCAAAGGATTGGACCAATTTAGATTTATTTTTCTCCCCATTTGGGGGTCCGAGGACTAAGTTTTGTTGCCACCTAGCCGGGGAGGCTGGTGAAGTATGGGTGGAAGAAAGTGCCGTACCTATTTTATTAGATTTATTTTTTGTTGTAATTTAAATTAATTTTCTAATTCTTCACAGTAAGTGTTCAGCTTATCTACCTATAGATGAAGAACAGATTTTTATCACTCGTATTTGACTGTAGATAAATAAGACGTGAAAATGATACCTATTGCAATCGATGCGGTCATTGAACTAGCTTGGAAAAATGTAGTCATCTAGAACTATGAATTTTCCCGTATATTGCTTAAAAAAAAATCTGGTCTGTTTTCTTTTTTCTCATAAGAGGGTTATAATAGAACAGATTTCAACGCGACTAGAGTACGAGTACTTAGTTCTTTCACTATGAAATAGTAGCTCAAAATCCATAGGTGGAGTACTACTTCACAGTAGCAGAATTTATATGAGGTCGAGTTTGGGTAAATATTTCCTAAAAACTAAATATTAAGCCAAAAACCGATTCACTATCCATAAAATGAAATATTTAATCGTTATCAATAAAATGATTCAAATCATGGTAAGTCTTTTGATCAACCACCAAAAAGGTTTTTAAAAGTGAAAAATATGTGCTAGTTATTCGCTTAAATCTTACAGCTACGTACTTTCCAGTAGCCATGCAAGTAATAATTCGGGCAACGATAAAAAATAAAATGGGGTGCCTACCCCTTGTAAAAAGTCGTCTCCTTAACTTTGCAATAGCCACCCTTAGGTAACTGACGAACAGCCCTGCGCAACGTTTATGTAGATAATTATATAAAAATGTTCTACGAAAAGGGTTGAATTTTGTGTTTTTGTGATGCAAGATAAAGTGGTTGGAGTTATCGTTCCTTAAAATTCGCTCTTATTTTTCATTTTCATAACCCTCTTTTACTTTGTAAGATTCTAAATCCACACGCTCGGTTTTCATAAGTTCATTTAGATTATGTCTATCAAATTCTAACTAATGAATTTAATGTTAATTCGAGATTGTGTTTCTTTTTAAGTCTGTGTTTCTCGATTGTCGCGTCGAGTAGTAGGTCATTAGGCAAGTAGGTACTGAAGATTATGATCTGCATAGTTTGTGGCATGCAACCTTTTCTAGTAATTATAGAATAATGACATCAAATTATGATATAAACGTGTTGGACGAATGGAAAAGGCAAAAAATATTAGGAGTCAGTTAGCTGACAAGATAATATATAAAATGTAAAATTATTTAAAGATCTAAATAATCACGCTGTATATTATAAAATTAATCAGGCGGTTTTATCTATCCTGGTTCTGTTAGCTCGTAAAGAGCTAACTGTACCTATGCTGTATCGTCGCGTCTACAAGATAGTTACTTAACTTAACATTTTTAATGAGTATCTCATAAGGACCACTTTTTATGTCGGTTAATAGTAGGTATAGTTTATCTGGAACTAACTAATAATCTCCACGGTTACCATTAGTGATCGTTATTTCATCATCTGCCTAGCCTTTTCCCAACTATATTGGGGTCGGCTTCCAGTCTAACCGGATGCAGCTGAAAACCAGTATTTTACATGGAGCGACTGCCTATCTGACCTCCACAACCCAGTTACTGGGTAATACGATACCCCTTGGTAAGACTGGTTGTCAGACTTTCGGGCTTCTGACTACCCGATATTACTATATACTATTAGTGATCGTTATTTGGTTTTCGGAAACGACTGTTAGCGATCTTTTTGCCCAATCTTGTGAAGAAAGTTGACCTATTCTTGTCACTGCACTCAAAACACCGGTCTTTATTCGTCATACTTTGTTAGCTCTACTAGATTATCTAAATTAGCACTGCTATCAATCATGTTCTTAAACGTTGTCTGAACACATTGTTATTCTTAAGCCTACAAAAAAGTTTTCTGTTAAACCGTAAGTATTCATAATTCTCTGCGTTTAGGTATCAACAAAATATATAAAATATGATTTTCTCATAAGATAGTCTCTTCTTAATATCGTAGCATTGGCAACCACAACCAATACATTAAATCTATACCATAAACAATAAACAAAATGCACGTAGAAAGTCAAAGACCGCATTAATAACATAGCATGGCAACATATTTTCTGGGGTTACTTCGGAAACGGATGGAGACAGCTATAGTCTTCTGGAATCACGCCAGGGGGCGCAGACGGTGACGGGATCTTCTATTTGTATGTCTTTTTATATTTGAAAACTGTGTGGAAGATTTTCATGACTTTTTTTTAAGATTGAGGAATAAAAGGGTAGTTTGTTTTTTTTTGTATTGGCGCCCAGTTGGGACTACTGTTGTACATATTGACAACCTATTGACATTGCTAAATGTCTTTGATTTTGACCTTTTTTGAAATTCATACTAAGGTTTATGTTCAAAATTATGTAACGTCTATCTTAGAAGACATTTCACAGCTTATTTTCATAGAGAAAAATATTGTTTTCTGTGACAGCCGGATTATTTATTCACCAGCGTATAATTGCATCCACTTATGTGTACTATTCATAAGTAGATGTAATTATATTCGAACTGGTAAGAGTTAGTCCTCCACCTTTAATTAAAACCTTACATTTGAAACCACTCCGAAAATTGTACTCACAAAACTCTCTACCTACCCTCACTTCAACCATAATTCTAAACAACCTACCTGTCAAAACGGACATTATTTTTCTCGTACTAACAAGTCTTGTAGCGTTTCTCATTCCGGGCTTAAATTAAAAACAATTATGAAGGGGGGCGACGACCGGCCCCGGGCGTTGCGAGATGAAAAATTAAGACAATTTAAACATAGCCTGGCTATACTTTTATAACGCTGGACGGTGAGGTGGTAGGTAAAGATGTAGGTTTGGTTATAGGGTTCTATTTAGTACTTAAAATGTTTGTTTTTTTGTTTGTCCTAATGTAAGGCAAATGGATCATTTGATAAGGACATTGTTTTTCACTGTACCCGTATCTAATGGTAATATTTATTTATCTTTTTCTTCTTAACGTGGCGATAGCAATCTAAATGGACTCGGCTCTGAATTCGGCTACTTGTTTCGCGCCATCACCAGCGTCCATAAGTTCCTGTAACTTGCAGCTGACAGGACACGCAGGACACAATATATATTTTATATTTATTTATTGAAACTTCATTTAGGTACAATAATGGTAAAAAGGCGGGCTTAACCCAGATACTGCGAAGCCTTCTAAAAGACCCAAAAACGCATACGTAAGACATGCAAACGACCCCTATAATATTATTACGAAGAACTTTTTAAAAGGCCGCCTTTTCCAGGCTTTCATAGAATGGAAAAAATAGTTTCAGTAACATATGGGTTAATGCAACAAGGCATTCTCTGCTAGTTAACCTAATATCAGCATTCATACAATTAAGTATTTAATGTCTATACATTAAATACTTAATTGTACATTAAGTACCTATGTACTAAACATTAAACATAGCAGGCGAAACGTGGGTGAACTTATAGGTACAGTCACGAGCGCCAATATGTCAACACTTGGCAACTTTCAATTGCGATTTTTTCGTGAAGTAACGATTGCAACGTTGAAATACGACACATTACATAAACCTATGGGTTCGAAAAATAAAGGAATAAATTGCTTTTGAATAAGGCCGAGTATATACATACTTTTGCTCGTGACTGTACTGCCTAACCCTTAGAAGAAAACAGGCATGATGTTCTTGTGTATGTTACGTCCAACACTAAAAAGTATAATAGCAATCGGAAAGGATTCACTTCATCACATTCTAGCAAGAGATTTAGTTAAATAATTAAAACAGATTAACTAACTAACCAAATGATGATTTTCGTATATTAACTTTGTACCAAGATACCCACTAGAGTTTCTTTACTCAGAAAATTCGACGCGAAACACGTGGGTCTCTGTTAACAAAGCTCCTAAATTCCCCGTGTGTATTTCATAATACCCACAAGAATAATATGTATAACCTTTTAAGACTGAAGTAATAACTATTACGTTTAATTTACTTTTTTAGTAGATACCTATCCTATCTTCTGAATGTGGGGCTTGTGGCTAAGAATTAACAGCCGCACAGTTCGATCGATCAGGTTAAGCTACGCTTACCTCGGTTGGTCCGTGGATGGGTGACCATCTTTACATACCAAGACCCCTCCGTGCCTCGGAAAGCACGTTAAGCCGTATTCGTAGATCTTTAACAGTCTTTACGGGTCGTCAGAAACCCGAAAAGTCTGACAAGCAGTCTTACCCAGGGGTATCGTATTACCCAATAAGTGAGTTGTGGAGGTCAGATCCCAGCCAACACATAAGCCAGATAGTAGCGAAAATATACCACAATAAGCAGTGTCAAGCTTTATTACTTTTGTATTACAGCTGATGTTATGGCTTTATTTTGAATAAGAGAGTTCTTAAATTAAAATAATGTTGTAAGCTTACTAAATTCTGCATAAAGTTCGCGGTATTTTTTTAAGCTGAATAGTAATCAAGAGTAGAATCTGCTAAACAAGCGATATTCAAATAAAAGTAATTGAAACAGCTATTATCTGCACAGTAGCTAAAGTTTTTGCATTGTCCTGTATAACATATTTAAGCAAAGCAGTTAAACAGCAAAACGCTGAATATTAGACGAAATATTTTCTTTGAGCTGCATAGTGTACGAAATGGTACTAATTTATTCAGATGCTGAATATTTTGGATTTTTTCTTCTTTACACAGCTGACTTCTGCATAATTGAAAATAAACTCCTTGTTTTACCTAACTTATAGCGCTATAAGCGTACAATTGTCTTTATGTTCAGCTTAAAACGATATCAGTTACAAATGTGGGTATCTTAAGCAGCAAATAACTGATTAGTTGAAGATATCGTATGTTTATATCCAGATATTTCACCATTTCATGACAAAACTGATAAATGCTGCATAAACAATATGCCTCCTCAGAAAAATAATAACAAAAGCGTAAATGCTTCATGGAAAAAAGAAAGAGAACGGGAGGAATAAGAAGAAAGTGTTCACGAGAGTATGTAAAGATAAAAAATAGTATCTGTGCAGTAATAGAAAAGGGTTTGACAACTGATACAAAGGCCCGGGTCAAGTGCGACCAATACAGTTGAAGAGGGTTCTGTACACGATGATTGTGCATCACCATGCCATCGAATTAAAATCTTTCAAACTCAAACTCAAAAACTCAAACTCAAAATATTTATTTCAATTAAACCATTACAGGCACTTTTGAATTATCAAGGGGTCGGTCAGTCAGAAAAATGAAGCTAGTTGCCCATTCCAAAGCGTAGGTACCTATGGAGAAGAACGGGCAAGAAACTCCATGGACACGCTTTTAAATCAATATAATATGGTTACAAAGTATTGGGTTACATCATTCATGTTAGAAATTATGCATGTGAGAACGATGCAGAACGTTAAAAGCGTCCGTAATGAAAAGTTTAAAAAAATAAAAATAAGAACAATTCAAATATTAAATTAAATTAAAATAAGCCATGACAGCAAAGAGATGACCAGTCCCTACTGACGGCGCCCGTTCACGAACATGACGCATGGATTAGCACCATTCAGCTCAACCATTTTGAAGGGAGCCAAATGATCCAACACATGCGCCACCATCAGCGAGACATTTGAGTGAGCATGACATACTCTCTGCTGCCAGGGCACCTTCAAGTCAATGAAAGACGTACCCAGTAAATGGTAGCTTTATAGTATGTACATAGTACTCACTCATGTGCTATACAATTATACAATACTAGGAGATTTATTTTGTGAAATACGAGAAGATGTATTAACGCGTGGATCTTGTTGTTGTTCGTAATCCGTAGGTATCAGTTCTATTCAACATTTGAGATAATTCTTCCTCAGCTTCTTCAAAAGTTTTGAAATGATTGCCATTTTTTTTTGGCCAGTATAACTTTCCATTATTCTCTCAAGAAGCGGGCACTGTTGATAATTCAACCCGGCCTTTTTTGCGAGTCGAAACGAATTTTGAACATGTTTCTGAAAAAAATATATAATTTTTATATAACACTTCAAAAATACTACAACACTATTACAAACAACAACAACACTATTATAAATACTAACTTTATTTATTATATAAAGTTAATATAATAAATCTCGATGTTTACGTTTGTATCTTACTTATTGACTACACGAGCGCGACAAGGAAGCTACGATAACGGGGACCTCTCTATTTAAAGTTACAATTTTGAATGAGCAACAACGCAGCGAGCGTGGCCAAGCGCAAACCGATCGTAAGCCGAGTTTAGCCGAGCGCCCATTTGAAGTGTTGTGGTGGGAAAGGAAGCGCGATACTTTTGGTTGCGACTACCTACAAAGTGCTGTGTATCTAAATGTATATTTTAGTTGGTAATATAAACAATTGTCAAATTGTCAAACAACTAAATATTACGCAATGCGTCATTCATAGTAGTACTGTAGATAACTTTAAAAACCTAATAGTGGGTCCTACCTACATTAGTATAGGTCCAATCAACCTCAAATATTCATGGATTTATTTTATATAAAAAAGAACCCTAAAAAGCTGAATAAGAGTATACTGCATTATGTAATTTAAGACCTTTCTCTGAGAAATGTATAATTATTGTACTTTAAACCAAATAATTTCTGGACATGTAGACGTATGTGAACTATTAAGCAGAAATAAGCAAAATAATCACTGAAATAGACACTTTTATTCAAATTGGCCGTCCGCCATTAACTAACGTTCCACATAACCTCTTTTTATAAAAATCCTCAACATTTATCTTATGAAACACTTTGTTTAGTGAGTAGGAAACATTAGCAGTTATACAAAATTTGATTCTCATTATTTTCTGGGACTGAAATTTGATAAAAAGTAAAGATAATTTAATTTAAATATTATTTCACATTTGTTTACCTTTTAAATTGTAGCTTTATCTTAAGGCGCTCAAAAAATGTATAATAATCATATTGATAATTCACAGTAAAGTGCCATGCGTTTATATAATTCACCTTAAACTTACTTAAAATGTATGAAACAATTTACTTACCAAATTTTTGAAGACGTGATCAGCGACCATTACAATTTTTTGAACTAAGTAACACAAAATAATTTCGTCACAATGAAAAATACATTTATACTTTTTTTACTTGCATAATTTCTTTGTAAAACTAGTCCTGAGATCGAAATTTTGAATATCATTTGAATATCTGAACTCACAAATTAACAACTGCATAAAATATGTATAATTTCTGGAGTAAAGAAAAATCAGAATTTATGCAGAAGATATTCAGTGTGTTTTACATTTATTCAGCTGCTATGTGGCTATTAATCAAATGTTATCCAAATTGAAGCAAGATATTTTGTGCCCAAATTGCTTGAATATCATCTGTATAAGCGCTTACACAGAAATTATACAAATACTTTATCCAGCTTAAAGTCAAAAGAATTGCTTTTACGCAAAATTTATTCAGCTAATCTGTGTTGGCTGGGATAGGCAGTCGCTCCATGTAAAATACTGGTATTCAGCTGCAACCGGTTAGAGTAGAAGCCGACCCCAACATAGATGAAAAAAGGCTAGGCAGATGATGACTTACCTATCTTCTGAAAATAACCTTACCTAGAGCTTTCAATTCCTACCAACTTACTGAATGAAAGATAATATTCATACATTTTGTTTTATCAAACTTTTTTTTTTTTTATTAGCCATTAATATCCCACTGCTGGGCAAAGGCCTCCCTATTCTCTTTCCACGGTTCTCTGTCCAGAGCTGCCAAGGACCAATCTTTATTAAAGGAATCCAGCTCATCCCGCCATCTCCGTCTGGGCCTACCGCGATGTCGTTTGCCATTAAGCGGGAAACACTGGGTCGTATGTTTGGCCCATTGATCGTCTGACATGCAGCAGATGTCAGCCCAGCTCCATTAAAGCGTGGCAGCTTTTCGAGTGACATCAGTTATGAAACGGATTGTTGTATTCTTAACCCGATCTATAAGTTTAATAACCAGAATACTCCGTTCCATAGTACACACTACGTACGCACGTAGTATAAACTTAATCATTTAAAAACAAAGTTGTACAAACAGTATGAAACCTACATTATTTTGACGAAGAAATAAACAAGCCTTGTTTTCAGAACTCAAAACAAATCTTCCTTCCCAAGAAAAGTAATAAAAAACAGACCGATTACCTCCAGTCAAAGAAACAAATTAACATAACCACCTACAATAAGATAAGACGCCCCCCCACCCCCCTAGACAACAAAAAAAAACGAGAAAAAGACGGAAATATCACCCCTTTAACGCGAGACAGAGAGAGAAAATCGCCCCGCGAAAAATTAAGATTCAAATAGTAAGAAAATTAAAATTCGCGGAGCGGTCAGCTTTGCGTCTCGCTTGTTCTTTCTACTTTCGTATATTGGCATCTCTTTCTCTCGAAAAAAGATGGGGTTGATCTGAGTTCCATCAAGAAGGGATGAAATGGCCTTATTGGAATGGTAATGACAGTGTTTTGTAGACTCCCTGTTTCTGAATAATTAAAACTGAAAACTATAAGACGTTTGATATTAAAGTCAGGCTTTACATTTTTATAAGTTTGTTTTAGTAAGGGGTAGTTTAAGGAAGTAAAAGATGCATTATAGAAGCCTCGATAATGAGTTACTATAGTTACTATACTTGAGTTCAATACAAATATAGTGAAACGAAGGACACACGCTAAACATCAGTTGATCATGCTAACAAACCGTACTGATTAGCTTTTAATATGTCTGTCGTATAAGCTAAGTAGGTATTATCGTGGCAATACTAGAAAACAAGGAAATAAAAAGTGGTAAACAGCTGAATATTATCACGCTTTCAACTATACCTGGTTTTAAAACTAATAAGATTCGGATAAGACTCATTACCCATTGCAAACTGTAGGTAGACATTTATTTATTTATTTAAATGCCTTAAAACTGTCATTACAGGTCTTACTTAACCTAATGCGATAGCCAAGTCACACACACAAAATTAAAAATAAGTCACGAAGTACATCTCAAGATCATAAAGATACAAATACGATACCTTCGAGCATATACTTATTGACTAACTTAATATTTTTATCGTATGTGTCTTTATGAGCTACGTAGGTATTTTGTTTTGTTTTTTTTTGTCTTTTTTTTTTTAAAAAAACGTCGCCCCACTCTAGGAATTTCTCCTGTGTCGTGGCTGCGTTTACAAACATTTAAACTGACATACACAAACAGCCAGACCGATTAGCGTGGCGATACGATGACACAGGGGAATAAAGAGTTGAAAGCAGCTGACATTGTCGCCGTTTCCCTTGTTCACAAACTAAACTAAATTTAAGTTCAGTGCATCTTTTTCTTTCTATTTCATTAAGAAAAGGACAAAAGATAAATTTTAGATCATAGACAGTTTAGACGTGATTAAAAACATGGCTACTAAAAATACGTCAATTTACGTCTGTCACTGACTAATTTAACAGGACTAAACTAATATTTTATCTTCTGTCCTTTTCTTAATGAAATAGATAGAAAAAGATGCACTGAACTTAAATTTAGTTTTTAAATTTAGTTCAGTTTGTGAACAAGGGAATCGGTGCCATTGTGCAAGTTTTAAAAACGAATAAGATTCTGATTAGACCCATTGCCAATGCATTACAAACTGGAGACATTTTTTTCGATGTTGACGATACATAGTTCGAGCATGAGTGTCATTTATATACGCATTTAAGGTTTCTTTCGCGAGAAACTCTTGTCTATCAACAAAATATAGGAAGGTAGGAATATAGGTAGGTAGAAATATAGGTAGGTAAGATTCGGATACCTACAACCCTGTGACTTTGTAAGGCACGAATGTACGGTACCTGAGAGCCTAGACAAAGTGCCATTCTATCAGCGATAACGATGATGGAAAAATCAAACATGTGTGGGACTAACATGAGCTTACCGAAAAGATTATATTGTCTCAATCCTGTTGAAAGTCGTTGTAGAATATGAAATGCTTTGAAAGCGTCTAAGATCTACTACTTCCCTACACATTGCAAAAAAAAAAAAACTAAATAGATATTAATTAGGGACGACCGTTTCCCAATTAGCTAATAAATTATCTACGTTGTAATTGTCAAACCAATTTTAAAACAAGCTGCGTTTAGCACGAATTTTTTCTCAATTTTCGTTGCCCAAATTGACCTCTGCAATTAATTTAATAATTTACCACCATCTCGAAAAGAAGAGCCTCTACAACCGACTAGCAATGTGTACCTAATTATAGCAACAGCAAGTACAGTAAGGCGCACGTTAGGGATAACAAACCCAGCATAAGCTGGCCTCTTATTCTATTGAATAGGCTATTTTCCTAAAAAAAATCTAACTAGCCCGTCAGTTAGATTATCAAAAAATATTGAACCCGTATTTTTTCTTTTGTCAATTATATAAAAAATGATGAAGATATCGCCCGTTAAAGTTCCGCGTGACGTCACTTGCTTGCGACATTTTTGCAAGCAAGTGACGTCCGACCCCCACTCCCAAATTTTGACGCGCTTTATCTTTGTCATTTGTGTTTGATTGACAAAAGAAAAAATACGTGTCCATTATTTTTCGATGATCTAACTGACGGACTAAATATAATTATTATTTTTTTACCCAGGAAACTACCATATTCTATCCGTAGGTACTACGTTACGCCAGCAAAGACCTGATACCACCGACATTGGTCGACTATACGCGTCCACTTACCGTAAGGTTTAACCAACTAAAACAGCCAAAAGTCAAGTTGTTGAATGAAACCCTATGTAGTAGGTATGTGCTAGTCTTCCAAGTGAACCTAACACGGACACGGTCATGGCCATACCTATTCTTAGCATTGAAACAACACACGACGACATATCAAGCCATACTTTTCCAGTTTTAGCTGACCTAGCATTGTGTAGATTTTTCGTACAATGAGAAGTCAATTTATACTGGCAAAATGCTATAGGCGTAGGTGACACTTATAGCATTCATATATCACGAAACGACGCGCACTTTACTTGTGGTAACCAAGTGTGTGACACGCTCTGAATGTGTGCGTGAAGACTTCGCCATTATCTCGAACAGTACCGAGAGCTCCTACGTTAAGGGCCGACATACACGGACTGCTCAAGCAGTTAGCGATTGATCGACATAGACGGAGCGCTCTTGCAGTCATAGTCAACAGCTTGAAGCTGCCATTAATAACTGCTGGAGCAGTTGATACCCACTACTCGTCATTTAAATCAGGTAACTGCGCGAGAGCAGTCGACAGCTCGAGCAGTCAATGTATGCCTGGCGACTGCTTGACCGCACGACCGCCCGAAGCATTTGCAACTGCTCGAGCGGTTTCGTGTATGTGTGTACGTAGAAGACTGTAGTTCACTATGCAATTGCAGCTTGAAGTAGTTCATCCTAATGACTGCTTCAAGCAGTCCGTGTATGTCGGCCCTTACACACACATTCAGTGTATTTGTCCATATGGTAACTACAAGTAAAGCGCATGTCGCTGCGGGAGATAAAAATAATTGTACCTACAAAGATGAATATTATACTTTTCAGTTACATACATACGAAGTAAAAAAATACTTTTTTTCTCCGCCAAACTCCACTTAAAACTCAAGAAAACCCATTTTATATTAAGCTCAATTTTTCTCAAAATAATTAAAACAACGCTTCGTCAAAATGTTACTTGATCAAAGGGGGTACACAGTAAAAATGTCCCCCCTTCTACCCCCGGGGGGCTTGGGGGTCCGGGGGGCGTTCGTTTCTTTGTCCCGCGTTATCTATACAATTATTTGAAGAAAGTAAAGTCTCGCAAAAAGATAGCAAGGCTGGACGCTCGCCGAGTTGCGACCGTCGCATCTTTTTAGAAATATTATTTAAGTGTTTTTGAAGTAAAACTGCTAAGGCTGCGATTCGATAATTGGACGTGAATTGAGTGTTTCATTCAATGACGCGTCACGTTTAGGCACATTTCGTTACATGAGAGAGAAGAAAGATATAACATTCTCTCTATCTGTCACACTAAATCTCTCTTATTCTTTATTTATTTTTTTTAAGTTTCACTTCTATCACGTGTTTCTACACGTATGGCACAAAAACATATGGCACAAGTTGCTATAAGATCAGGGTTAACATTTTTAACAAAGGTAAATAAAATAACTAATAACGGTAGTAACATTGTGTAAAAAAGCCATTAATCATGAGTGTACACGACGACACATCAAGCTAGACATTTCCAGTTTTATGTTTCGTACTTACGTAGTAACTTGTTTTTCCCATGAGTTTAAAAAGAAAAAACATCATTGCAAGATGTTTTTTACCTACTTAGATTATTTCCCTCTCCAAACAACAATTGACAACAATCCATATAGTTTTTCGCAAAGATCTATCTAACAAAACAATTATTATTATTTTCCAGAGCCACTAAAGAGCACCATCACCATCGCCGGACGCCCTACAAAAACGATCCTCTAAAGGGGAGTCGTGGCAAAAATGACGCTCCGGAATAAAATAAATACTCCACCATCATAACCAGACCTGCCTCCCCCTCCTGAACTAAGAAAACCAGTACACAGAGGGGAATCTCAAGGCTTTTGCAGAGGTCTTGAAGACTGGTCGAGAACTAAGCGGAGAATCTATTGTATATAGGTAGGTAGCGACGAGAGGTAAAAATTTATTGGTGGGTATTTTTTTAATGGAAGATATTTAGTATACAAGGGTAATTAATGGCTCTGTATTTCAAAGTTACGGCAAGTTTAAATGTCAAGTCTAGTTTATCAGGAAATTAATTGGAACAAACTTAGGCCGCCTGTCCTACAAGAAGAAAGGGTGACTTCCCCTGCAGCCTCATTGAGTAACACACTTTCGATCGCTGATTTTGAAGGATATTGCTAATCCATTGCTTCGTGTGTTCGAAAAATTTGTCTGTTAACAACGTAAATAACGCAATGAAGGTTGTTCAACTGTCAAAATGAAAATCATTGCTACTCTTAGCGTGTTACGCAACTACCCCGTTGGGCAATGGTAATCACAGGGAGGTTGTTTTCATTACAGATCCATAGGAAAAGGCTGCATCAGCTCATCTTCTTGGCGAGATCCTTAAATAGTCTTTATTTTAGGCTGTTGAATAAGTTTGATATTCATTTTTATTATTAAACTAGCTGAGCCCCGCGGTTTCACCCGCATAGGTTTTAGTATCCTATTTGTTAATCCTGGTTATAAACTATCTGTGTGTCAAATTTCATCCAAAGCCGTTCAGCAATTTTTGCGTGAAAGAGTAACAAATATCCATCCATCCATCCATACAAACTTTCGCGTTTATTATATTAGTACGTAGGTTTAGTTTGGTTTGTTAACTTATAACAAAACAAACCAAACCTAGATACAACATTTCTCGCCTATACATAACTTATCGGTAACAACACACGTTTAAATGAAATACTATTGTGTTGCATCATAGCTCATGCTTTCGTAGTTTAATTACCCTCCTCGTAAATGTAGTAAAGTCCATAAAAGTTAGTTAGGTAATAGTGTCACGACACTATTACCTAACTATCTTTTATAGACTGATGGATGGATTTAACGACACGTCATTAAATCATTGAAGTTCATTCTTTTAGATGGTAGAGCCATTTATAAACCAGTCGATCTTTTTCTGTCGCCATTTCGAGCTATACCAACTTTGTCTAAACTATTAGCTTGGTACCTATCTAACACACCGTTGTGAGTGCCAAGCTAACCATTTACCCTGGGTATCTGCTTACCTACTTACCTAATAAAATGAAACGGTATTGAAATTGTTTATTCTATAATTACCTATCAACACCCTAATTGCGTAACAAACTTTCAATCACAATTTAAATGATTTTGAAGGTTATTGCTAATCCATTGCTTCATAATATGTTTGAAAAATAGATCTGCTCAACAACGTAAATAACGCAATGAATGTTGTTGAACTGTCAAATGAAAGCCATTCCTACTGTTAGTGTGTTACGGAATTACTCCGCGGAATCACTTTTACACATCATATTAAAAAAAAATATATGTAAGCTAGTTGGAGTCGACATTTCCTATCTGACTTCCTCTGAGAAGAAAATGACGAAAAAAAAACTCAAGGGTAAAGTCTCTTTTAAAGTCCAAAAGAGAGTATATGAAGAATCAAGCAATTCAAATATCAATAACTGTTCTACTTTACTTTAAAAACTTATTAGCAATATTTTAAACAGTCTAAGAAAAGAAAGTTTACAAGATCACAAAAATATGCTGCAAGTAGGCAAGTTGGAACATACCATCCGTATCTACTAAAAAATTTCAGTATATTTTGAAAATTACAAATAAAAATAATAGGCAGGTAAAAAAAAATGGCAAAAAAAAATTGGTAAAGGGCTGATTTTTCCAACGCCATCGCCAGATAATTTTATCGGATAATTTTTAGAGGAATAATTTTAAATTTTTGACAGTTCCTCCATACGAAATCTGTCAGGCGTCAATTTCATTCTACGAATAAAAATTATCTGTCGATTGAAAATCAGCGCTTATTGATTTATTTTTTAACTACTTCAAAATTTCAGTACATTTCTTTCAAAAGCAAACTAAAATGCTATTTGTCCAGATAAATACAATAGTCATTACAATCGGTAATACCCCAGTAGTCATATAAAGGCATCCGGTCACGACTCTGAGACGACTCGAAGGGACTCGCAATTTCCTATCTGACTGACAATTTCCTTGGCTCTCCCGATTTTAATATAAAACGAGTGAAAAAACATCGCATCGCCCCCGACTTCTGTAGACGGTGACAGGTTAGTGTGGATGAGACCTCTTTGAGGACAATATTTGATTAAGTTCTGATTTTTCAATCGACAGATAATATTTATTCGTGAAATAAAATTGACGTCTGACAGATTTTATATGGACGAACTGTCAAAAATTCAAAATTATTCCTCGGATAAAATTATCTGACGTTGGAAAAACCAGTTCTAAATGACGTCATACTTGCCTAATTGTATAAAAGTGTAGCACTTAACTGTAGTCAACTTATGGCTGACTTTCAAAAGTCATACCTTTTATCTGAATAATAATTATAACAGTTTGACATATTTTCTATATAAAAGCTGCCAAACCGCAACATTTATTCCCCCAATAAAATTTATCTCACTGTTTAAAAATCAGCCCTAAGTTTAATAGCATGCTGTGGGGTTAAATGCAAAGAACATATGTTCAATCATCCAAGCTAACCTTAAGCTCCTATGTATAGTCAGGTTTATTAAATGTTAAGCAAATTGACACTCTACGTCAATTTTACCCTACGTTTTAAAGTCATTTTATTCAACTTTCAAAGAATGACAGTTGTGATTTGAATAACGGACAGTTTAAGTTGGTTGTCAATTTCATCATAATCATTTCGACCGAAAGACGTCCACTGCTAACATAGGCCTCCCGTTGTCAATTTGCTTGAATTAATTTCTCTGATTTTAACTAGGTACCTAACAGATGCAAACTCATTACAAATTTAAAAGTTCTAAGTAAAGGTCAATAGATAGGTACTTACGGTCAGCAACAAAGTCGGTTATCGCTTTAGTTGTTTAAATCTTAATTATTGAGCAAAATATTCTTAAAAAACATATAGTAATAGAATATTTAAGAATAATTAACTCTTTGCTATTACATGAAATAGAGAAAACCAATGTATCGCATCATTTTGTATCAATTTAGATGATTTGTAAAAGTAACAGTGTTAATTGACTTTTGTTGCTGACTGTACATCATTAAGCTATTGATTTCTAGTGCTTTGGGCCTTTGAAAAATCAAAATCTTCTGTTCCCATTTCAAAATAGGTACCGGTCACTTGATTATACTGCAAAACTCACTTGAATTTATGTAAACTTTGGAACCCGATCGACATTGACAAGCTATCTCTGATGCCTTCTGCTCAATATGGATAAATTGAAACACCTAACTAGATGGACTAAATTAAAAAAAAAAAAAAAAATATGATTCTTAATTTCCTATCCACGCTATTCCTCCGCTCCTTTCAAAATGGCTTTGGCGAGAGAAAGAAAAGTGGTTCGCGATGGCCGCTCTCCCCCGAGCCGCCCCGCACCCCGCCACCCCCCCGACGCCGTGTTATTTTACAAAAGATGCTGTTTTATTCAAGTCGCCATTGTATTTTTGTATAAAATATCGTTGCTTTAGTTTAAAAATGTTTTGTTAAGAAAATAGAGGGATTAATTTTCGTATATTATTTTATTTATATAGGTGAGGGGCTTGGAGCTAAGAAATAACAGCCGCACGGTTCGATTGATCAGTTTAAGCTACGCTTACCGCGGTTGGTCCGTGGATGGGTAAACATCTTTACATACCAAGACCCCTCCGTGCCTCGGAAAGCACGTTAAGCCATTGGTCCCGGCTGGCATTCGTAGATATTTGACAGTCGTTACGGGTCGTCAGAAGCCCGAAAGTCTGACAACCAGTCTTATCAAGGCCACCAAATATGCCCCTTGGTAAGACTGGTTAGATCTGGGTTATAGAGTTCAGATAGGCAGTCGCTCCATGTAAAATACTAGTATTCAACTGCATGCGGTTAGACTGGAAGCTGACCCCAACATAGTCGGGAAAAGGCTAGGCAGATGTGGATGAGGTAACTATCTCAGTTCATTCGTCCTCTAAACTTGTGGTAAGTGAAAGTTATGGGGAGAGGCTTCTTCCCATAGCAGTGGGATCCCAAATGCTGGCTAGCGATGACAATGGCGTATTGATACATGATAGTAACTTTATGGGATCTTACAAAAAAACAATAATAATCCCCCTGACCGATTTCGGTTACGGTGGCCAATCTCAACGGAGATTAGCCAGGTACGCAGGAGATATTATAGTGCACAAGTGTGTGAGCAAACACAGGTGCACTTTCTATCCAGGACAACAATCAGACACGACCGGGGAGAGACCAGGACCGGACCAACGGCCTTTTGTTACCTTAAATTAGGCCATCAATCCAGGAAAATAAGCCACAATTACCGCGGTCTTCCCTTTTAGAAACCTTTTCTTTCATGCCTCGGAATAAGAATCTTGGTTCTCACACGAATAAAGAAAAAAAAAAAGAAAGAAAATACATTTATTTAGCACAGACTAAAATACAATACATCAATATACATCGAATAACCTACATATGTACGTACACCAAAGAAGATAAGTAACCAGGGTCGTCGGATATGGTTTCTTTCTTTCTTTCTAATTTAATTAATAGAAAACTGAAGGCCAATTCTCGTAATTTAAAACGTTCAAAATCTAGTCGCAGTCTCACCTCGGCGACAAACAAATGTCAAATACTTGTCAAAAGGTAGGGAAATTAGAGGTATTTTTGACAGATTGAGACTGAAATCAGACTGTGAACGTCCTTAAAATTACCCCTCTGTTATGTGGGTACCTACTGATTATGTCATGTAATCATACATAGAAGGGTAGGTTAGTCACTTAGTTTTAAGTTAACGACTGCTGTATCAGTTCAATATACGAGCATGTACGTATCGGTAGTTATTTCTTCATCCACCGTCCCTCGGATATAATAAAAACAAACAGTTCATTTATCAAATTATATACCATTTGAAAACGTACATCAGATTCTTATTTAGCTTCAACTATATCCGACGACCCTGGTTACTTATCTATTTTGGTGCCTGTACGTGGTCCAGAAGGCTGAAAATATGATGGTCTTGTGGGTACACCGACGGTTCGAAAAGTGACTTGAAAATCACGCTAATACAGATCAAGTTCTAGCCGATCTATTCTGTAAAAATCGCACCGTGAAAACTCAACTCGGGTAAAGTGAGTTAATTGTAATGATGGTCTGGAAATTTGAGTACTTTATGCGGCCTACCCAAATATCCTATTTGGTATTGTTCGTCTAATCGTTGAGCTCCTTAAGTTTTGAGATGAGCTGTACGATAATTGACAAACGCGTGCGTTGACTGGACAGGTCTACTCAAACCTATGTGGTTCTTTCCTCAAAATACTATTGCAGACACCAATCTACATGGTCTTCACGTGATCTGACCAAGATTTTATCTGGACTTTAAAAGAGACTGTGAGCTCTGGGTTTGTTTCGGCCTTTCTTCTCAGAGTAGTCAGATAGGAAACGCCGGCCTCATCTAGTTTTAAAATATGAATGACGTATAAAAGTGTTTGTACAAACCTACTTACATAATAAAATCATTTATCATTTAGCACCCAAGTTTTCACGGTGAGATTTTTACAGAATAGCGGCAGGTCAATCTTGTCAATTATCTGTTAAACTTGCTGACTGCGACAAAGTTTTAAGAACAAATTATTCATAATTGCGTTATATCTAATCTGATATTTCCATTCCCGAACGCTTATCCTTTGCTAAACGTAGTAAATAGGTACATGACATACCGAATTTGGTCAAAATCAAATATTTTATTTCACATAAACCTACATGGGCACTTATGAAACGTCAGAGATCTACGTTTTGGAATGGGCAACTAGCTTCAACATTCTGACTAACTGACCGACTATTTAATTTTGACAATTCAAAAGTGCCTGAAATGGTTTAATTGAAATAAATGATTTAAGTTTGAGTTTGAGTTCAGACGCTAGGTGCACGGTTCCAATTGGTCGTTTCCTATGGAAAAGAGCCGGCAAAAAACTCCACGGTTACTCTTTTAAAAAAAATGTGGCTTCTAAAATGTTTTAAAATTATAGTAGGTATGGGAGGACAAAGTGAAAAATTACTTTAATTTCGGACGTCGGTGTCGTTGGTTACGCATTTCCGTATTTTACCTCCTTTTTGGAGCCGCTTAAAATATACCATTCAACCACTTCATAATCTGTTTTTTTACTGTTTCAGGCACACAATAACTGGAGTGTACCGGATGTGTGTAAAGCGGAGGATCGACTGTTGTGAACTTGTAACACGACTAAGAAGAGCTATGTCAAGCTGTTACCATGACGCGGGACATGTAGGTGGCAAGTAATGCCCTAGTGTGGACAAGGTTTTATAGTTATATAAGTTCGGTAAATGTTCACAGTTCAAAACCATTCAGGATCTGAAACATAAAGTGTACAATAACAAATGATTAATTATCCATTTATACTTGTTTTATTTTGAAGTTAACTTCAAAATAAAACAAAGCCGAATTTACATTACAACATTATTTGTATGCACGGTCAAATTAGTTTCACGAAACTATTCGTAGTTTCAATAATAGTGCAACTTGTTTCGTAAAATAATTAGTATCATGAAATCTACAGCGTCATCATCATCATCAGATTTATTTTGCAATGTACAATATTATCGTACAATGTGCTATAGCGACACTAGTTTTACGTCGCATTTGAAGAAGATCGCGCTTGGCACGGAAATATTTTGATTTTATTAAATTAATACATTGAAATTGGAAGTTTACACGTGAAATTGTCAATGAAATTACTGTCATGAAACTAATGTTATGTCACTATTTTCGCAGGTAATATAATTTTGGCTAAGAGAAAGAGTGGAACGTAATTTATTATTTATTTCAGGCATTAAGGCTCATACAAACACATACAATACAATATTAATATAACTTAAAAATACTATAAATACATACAACATTATAATTACACTAAAAACTAACTAACGCACACGAACGAACGATTTAATTGATGTGCCTCCAAATTACAATTGCAATTTACTATCGACACATCTCAATAGAAACTTCTGACCTCTACAGAAAACAGAATTAAATAAAAACCGGCCAAGTGCGAGTCGGACTCGCCCATGAAGGGTTCCGTTATGTTACGATTTATGACGTATTAAAAAAAAAACTACTCACTAGATCTCGTTCAAACCAATTTTCGGTGGAAGTTTATATGGTAATGTACATCATACATCATATATTTTTTTTAGTTTTATCATTCTCTTATTTTAGAAGTTACAGGGGGGGGGGGGGGGGACACACATTTTACCACTTTGGAAGTGTCTCTCGCGCAAACTATTCAGTTTAGAATAAAATGATATTAGAAACCTCAATATCATTTTTGAAGACCTATCCATAGATACCCCACACGTATGGGTTTGATGAAAAAAAAAATTTTGAGTTTCAGTTCTAAGTATGGGGACCCCCAAAATTTATTGTTTTTTTTCTATTTTTGTGTGAAAATCTTAATGCGGTTCACAGAATACATCTACTTACCAAGTTTCAACAGTATAGCTCTTATAGTTTCGGAAAAAAGCGGCTGTGACATACGGACGGACAGACAGACAGACAGACAGACATGACGAATCCATAAGGGTTCCGTTGCCATTTGGCTACGGAACCCTAAAAAACAACATTTTATCTTAATTTATCACATATCGTAACTTGAGTTAAAAACTCGGAAATGAAACTCAGGACTTCACACTCTGCGGGTTGTTCGGAAGAGATACCGTGACCCTTGGCACAGGCAACTGAAGGAACACGGGTGGGTTTTAGTCAGTAAAAGTCTGAGACGCCCTTCCGCTCAGCCCAGAGCGGGAGAGGTCATTTGATGACTTCCCACCCAAAAATAAAAATTTCCTTTGCACTCCGCAACTATCTTCGTGATATCTCGCCAAAGAATAGTAGGTACCTATACTTAAATGCCCCATGATGGTTAAAGAAGGTATAAGAAATTGACAGTTCAAGGCGTCCTTCTGTCTGCAAATAATCAACAAACTGCCATCACCGATCCGTTTGTCAAACGAACGTAACTACATTTTTTTTTTAAATTACATTGACGCCAAGTCGACTAAACCAAGTGGTATAAGTGTCCTTCTTCATGTCGATGGTACGTCAGTATTGCCTTGGCCCAAAACTTCGCCAACTCCACGGTGTTTACGGAGTAATAGGTCATCATCATCCTCACCATCCCCCTGCCTTTATCCCAATTTATTTGTGGTCAGCGCAACATGTTTTTTCTTCCACACTTCTCTATTAGTCGTCATCTCGATAGTCACCCCATTTCTAACCTATCATCATTCACACAGTCCATCCATCGTTTCCTACGGAGTAAAAGGTATTATGAATAAACAACTTAGGTTGTATTATTCACTTAAGATCTTTCTAAAAAAAATCAGTTTATCCATACATTATGTCGAGTTATGCGAACATAAATCTATGGATCATCTGATTTTTTTTTCAGTGTTGGTCCCGTAGTAAAAGTTGTTCATAATGATGAGTACAATGACCCCTTTTAAGGATTAAAACGATCAAAATTTAACGGCGTTTCTTATTTCACTTCAATAAAACTTCAATATTGATTCACCTAAACTTTTAAAAGAGACTTTATCAAAATCAAAACCTTTCCACAATCAAACATTTCAACATACCTACCAATTCCACCAAAACCACTTAACGTGCCGGTTAACCAAACCACCTCATGGTTTAACTTAACGAATCGCTAATCCCGTCTCAACAGCATAGCTAACACAGCAACCTCTAAGTTACACTTAAGTAATATTTAAGTGCTATATTTTAGAAGATCCAAAAGACCTTTTCCTTGGCGATTGATTTGTATTCTCAGAGATAAGTAATTAGGAGCCCACTCCGGGCCAGATCCATAAATCCAAGGGGTGGGGAGGGTCCTCCCTTGAAAAAAGGGGGTGTTCTTCTTATATTTAAATATCGAACCCCTTCCGGGTAGGTGCCACGGTTTTTCCAGTAAAAGGGGTAAGTGACAGAAGCAGAGAATTTGAGTGCGGTGGAGTTGTTACGAGGGATTTTTTAATGTTTTTTTTTTTTGTTTTACGTTTGAAATTCTAGTCATCCAAATGTTTGAACCGCTGTTTGCTGCTGCTGCTGCTGATTGATACTAACTTATTACTAATAATCGGACTGTAATGTCTGAATTAAATTATTTTTTTCTTGTTTTTTTTTTTCTAACCTTTTTATTGACTAATTCTACTACCTATGACTTTATCATAAAAAATAATGAAGGACCCCCGTTAGGACCTGATTATTTTTTCCTATAGAATCATAATGTGGCATCACAGCTGAAGTGGAAAAACTTTTGGAGGGCACTGTATAAGTTAGTCCAGAATTTGGCTACGAGCTTGACGACATCAGCAGCGTCCATCAGCTCCTGTTTTAGTTTTCATTTAATTAATTTATTACAGCTAGCAAACAAAAAATTTTCGTCATTGGTGGTTGTAGTAACGTATATTTCCATAGTGTTTATTGATTTTGGTATATTTAAGATATCTTTTGCTGTTTTCCTATTTCTGTAACATCGAACGCAAATAGAAAAAAAATATCCTTTGTTTCTAGAACTAATAGGCAATTATTGTACATTAACACAAGTAACATAACATGAATAGAATTTATAATTTAAAAGAACAAAATTGTAAAAACTTAAAATTCTATTTGTAGCACTGCTACGCCGTAGGCTGTAGACGTCTACGGCCTCAAGCCTACGCCGTAGCAGTGACGTCTACGCGACCCGTGTCGAGCCTCCCATCTAATCTATTCGTAACCACGTAAAAACATCAACATTTAAAATTAAGCTATAACAAAAAACATAACACCACTTCACAGTTTTCCCTGCCCTGTCTCAAGATGGACTTAAGAAGCAAAAAGGAAAGAGTCTAAGGGGTGGCCCCCCCACCCGCCGAGCCCATTGGAATACAGAATAATAATCGCCAAAAGAAACTGGGAGGAGGAAAAATATAAATATAGCCCTAGCCCGTATCTTCCTCAGATATTAAAATTTGTTCAAGAAAACGGTACGGCCGAACCAGTTTCAATTTTGCTAAAATAAAATTATTTTGAACCGACAAATGTCCGACCTTTCTCCTTTGTTGCTTGAGACGTTTGTGCGATGTATACAGATCTTTTATGCTGAAGCCTAGACGGTTGTGTTTGTTTTTCTTTGTTTATTGTTCATGTTTTCCTCGAAGAGAAAGGAAAATTCCGTTTTTTGCGAGAATTTGTTGTAGGCTTTATTTTGTTCGGCGTAAAAGGCGAACTGTTTAGGAATTTTAGGCTTTCTGGGTAAAAGGCTTAGTGTTTACAGTTGTTTTGATAAGTACCTAAGTAACTAGTTACTGACATTTGTGGGTAGTGTCTGGCACAGCACCCATCGTAAAAGATGACTAACGGATTATTCCCAGAGAATTAACAGCATCATCCTATTTGAAACGACTAATTGGACTAAATGGTTAAATAATAACAGCCGCACAGGTCGATCGGTCAGGTTAAGCTACGCTTGCCGCGGTTGGTCTGTGGATGGGTGACCATCTTTACATACCGAGACCCCTCCGTGCCTCGGAAAGCACGTTAAGCCGTTGGTTCCGGCTGTCATTCGTGGATCTTTGACAGTCGTTACGGGTAGTCAGAAGCCCGAAAGTCTGACAACCAGTCTGACAAAGGGGTATCGTGGCACCCAGTAACTGGGTTGTGAAGGTCAGATAGGCAGGCGCTCTATGTAAAACACTGATATTCAGCTGCATCCGGTTAGACTGGAAGCCGACCCCAACATAGTTGGGAAAAGGCTAGGCAGATGATGAATTGGACCCGTGCACCTAGCTTCTGACGTTTCATAAGTGTCCATGTAGGGTTATGTGAGATAAAATATTTTTATTTTGATAAGTGATAACAACACAGGGGTGACGTTTAACTGTCGATATCTCTTTTATACGATACAAAAAAATTTGCACTTCCATACATTTTGACTGTGGTCAAAATGTATGGAAGAGCAAATTTTTTTTGTACTTTTCTATGAAACTGATTTTTTTTTAAATAATCAACGAAAGAATTCATGTGCTGACTTCATGGTTACAGTTTGCGCATCGGTTATTATGTTTTATTAGATTTGATGAATGTGAGAACGTTGTCGGGCTTGTAGGCTGTAGATTTGTAGACCATTTTATTAAGTGTCTGGTACCTGTTGACAGGCCAACACTGTCCTCACACCTATTAACACAGTAATTTAAAAACATTGTAAAAGCCAATTACTAGCGCTACGACATTTATTTTTTAAATGTCGAAGCATGATGCTGAGATAGGAGCCTTTTGGCCTCGTACAGGACTTTCTATTTCATTTTTCCTTTTGTTACTTTTTTGAAAATAATTTGTTTTATTTTTATTTTTAACTGAGTTTAGTTTATGATCCTGTGCGAGTCGCAATAAATACTTTTTTCTTTCTTTCTAATTATTTCTGAAAGAGTAACTGTGGAGTTTCTTGCCGGCTCTTCGGCATAGGAAACGACCAATTGGAACCAACCAACCAACGACCAATTGGTGCAACTAGCTTCTGACATTTCATTAGTGTAGGTTTGTCAAATAAAATATTTAGATTATGATGTTTACGGACTAAAACGATTAAGATTATGCTAATTATAAATGTTCGACATCATCTCCTTAGTCGTCTTTTATGTACCTATGTATAAGCATAATCAACATTTAATGTTCCCTCTGGTGGGTCACAAACCTCCTCTCGGTAAGAGGGAGTGGGCCGAAATCCACCAACGTGCTGGTTGGTAGATGTCACATGTCTTCGAATTTTTGGTTCTAGGTCATGAGAAGTAGGCACTAAATTAAGTATTTCAGGTTTAAGATATTTATCAATATTGTTAATTTCAAAAAGCAGAATGTGAATTTGACTGTGACTGTGAGAATGACGTGTGATGACTTGTATTAATAAAGTACTCTTTGGTATTAATCAAAGAGGGTTTAAATGTGATGTCAATCTATTAGTGTATAGTCTATGATGTCAATCTTGCTTGTGTCAATAACTTAGATAAAGGTGCGGTTCCCCCCACCATGAAGTTATAGATAAAAAAATTCATGGTCCCCACAAACTTATAATTTGTTCCTAAAGGACATCAGGGCCGTCCGGCTCCGTGAGGCCCAGCCTATGTGTCTTTCTTCACGATGTTTTAAGGAAAACATCGTAAAGAAACCGAAATGCAAATTATTTCATCACCACTGCTCTCAAAACGGTGAAGGGACCGTTTTGAGAGCAGTGGTGATGAAATAATTTACACAAAGTAAAGCGCGTGTGGGCTTTTATGTATGAATTTCCTTTAAATATTTGTCGGCTATTCTATACGTAGAGACAGAAAGCCTACACCACCATTTTAAAAGTAAAAATGCCTCTTACTTGTTTCAATTTACCCGAAACTTTTAAGTCTCAAAAGATCACTAAAAGTGTTAAGATATAAGGAGATTGCACACAAGAATGGCGAAAGTGAGCTAAAAGTGTTGCGCGGCGGCTCGCGGAGTTCTCACTTTTGAACAACTTAAATCGTGCTGAACTTTAGTTTCGGAGTTGTAGGGACAGCAAAAAGGATGTGTGATTTAGTATCATATTAATTTTGGGTTAATTTTATGGCAAAATGAGTAAGTAAGGCTCGTAACAATAATGTAATGTAACTAACAGGAACTGAAAGTAATGTGAGTAATGTAATGTGAATGTAATGTGTGTGACAATGTATATATTATGCATGAAAAATCAAAGTAGGTATATATTATTATTGTAATGTAATGTTGTAAAATCGTAAATTCATGTAATTAGACATGTCTCACTGTTTTAACAGTATGCAAAATCATTGCATACTGTTAAAACAGTGAGACATGTAGCACTATGCAATTATGAACACCCTTATAACATACCATGTTTCTGGCAAATAAATAAATAAATAACAGGAGGCGTTCTGTAGTGTCTGCCTCCCCCATGATAAGATGCGAGTTCATGGAATGGTTAATAATCACGTCCAGAACAGAAAATGTAGGTATTATTTTTATGTTTGTAGCTTTCTTACCTTGTATTCTAACCTTTGTAGCTGAATAACAATGATGGCATTGTTACCGTCGCGTGCAAAACCTGGATGAGGCTGGCACAGGAGCGTGGAGATTAGCATAAGAAAAGACAAGCCTATGCCCAGATGGGGGTGAAGTCAAGCTGTGGATGATTTTAATAAACCACATAATTATCACATTATTATTGATTCGAATGGGAAGTAGGTATCACTTAGGTACCATCAGAATTTTTCCTGTTACCTCCTCTGCTCTATAATTATATCTTTTAGATAAACTTTGTAAGAGATTTCTTCAATTAAAACGCTCTGTAATTCAATCGCTCGTTTAAAAGAAAACGGTAATGAAAGGGTAAGGTTCATCGTCTTTATAAATAACGTTTTGTAAAACGTTGAACTATAATGAGTTATTAGGAGATGGTACCAATGATGTTGAATGGTACCAATGGTGGTGGTGGTGTGATGGTATGGTAGGTGGTGGATGGTACTTGTTAATTTTTTGTGTTTGTGTTCTTTTTATGCGTCATGTTTACCGCAAATAAACTTTTTTTCTTTTCTTTCTTTCTTTTCTTTGTACCTATTGATTGCTTTTAAACTTTAGCCCTTTTCTTGTAATTGAAATTAATTTTCAAAGACAAATATCGTTATTTAGGTTTTTGAAATTTTGGAAATTCTGCAAATTAATATAAAATTAACGTACAGGAATAAAAATTAACCAGTGCGTAAACTGTAACCATAAATTCAGCATATGATTTTAGACCCCCTCGTATCGAAATTTTTTGTCAGTTAAGATAAAAAAAACTAGCTGTTTAATAGAAAACTGCAATACCTACGCGGACAAAATGCATGGAACAACATTTTTTTTTTTTTTACAACCTGAAAATTTCGACACTATGTAGTGTGTGTTCATTATGCTGAATTCATGTTTACAGTTTGCGCACTGGTTAAAAGCTTTTCCTGTAAGTACTTAGAATTTGTAGGAAGATAAATAAGGTAGGCAACTGAACTAAACAGTTGGTTCAAGGAAGAAAGAAACAATATGAAGTAGTAAGCTAGTTATATTTGTACGCCATGAAGGCAAAACATGACTGTGCTATAATTTTATGTAACATCTTGCATGCCATGTGTGTGAATACTTATGTTTTGGACAAATAAATGATGTATTATATAAAAAAAAATAAAAAATGAAGACTTGCTTTTTGCTATCCCTACAAAAATAACATAAGTTAACCACCTGTTGACGCGTGCCCTTATAATAACATATTAAATTGAACAATTAGGGTTAACTAGCTAAAGAGATTGACAATCTTTACACCATTAGATAATAGAGAAGAGGTAGGTTGGTCGCATTTTACATAAATAAGTAGGTACTTACCTTTGTTTTTTTTTTTCAGGATGGGAAATCATCACATGACCCCTCCCGCTCTGGGTGGAGCGGAAAGGAGTGTCAGACTCTTACTGACTAAAACCCACCCGTGTTCCTTCCTTAGCCCTTTATGTTCCAGGGCAGCGGTAACCCTTTCGGACGATCCCGCTACCCTGGCAGGCTTCGGCCCTGTCGGGCCCCGTCAATCTTGCTGACATCTCTTTGAGGCGCGCGTGGAACACATACGCGCCGTCGTAGGTACTTACCTAACCTAGCAAATAGGCTAGTTAAAAAATTAAAAGTTTCAGATACAATTAATTAATCTGCCTAGACTTTTCCCAACTATGTTGGGCTCGGCTCCCAGACTAGCCAAATGCAGCTGAATACCAGTATTTTACATAAAGCGACTATTAGGCAGCCTATCTGAAGACCAATTCCCATAATTAATAACGTTCAAAATCTAGTCGCAATCTCGTCTCAGCAACAATCAATGTCAAAAACTTGTCGAAAATGTATAGAAATTAGAAGTATTTTTGACAGATTGAGACAGATCAGACTGTGAACGTTCTTGAAATTGCCCCCCTCTGATCTCCACAACCCAGTTGCTGGTTAACACCTTTGGTAAGACAGGTTGTCAGACTTTAAAGCTTCTTACTACCCGTAAGGACTGTCAAAGATCTACGAATGACAGCCAGGACCAACGGCTCGACGTGTTTTCCGAGGCACGGAGGGGTCTCGACATGTAATGAATCACCCATCCACGGATGAATGGACAAGCATCCACGAACCGACCGCGGTAAACCTTGCTTAAACTTCGAACGACCCATGCGGTTGTTAGTTCCAAATTAAATTACATTAATTAAACAATAAATGTCACAAAAACAATACATTGCAGTTCGATCTTAAGTTTGATTTTCTGGTAAAGTGTTGGTCATTAGGTGTTGTGTTACCTCGTCTGTCAGTGAGTGGTAGTGGATTATTCACAGGCCGCGATGGATGGAGTTAGAAACGATTAAAGTAAAAAGGTAGGTAGGTAAAGTTAAATGACGTTTCATTGTTGAAATCATTACATTTTTGTCAATTTTTAACAGACGAAAAAAAACGGAGGAGGTTCTCAGTCGACGCGTATATATATATTATATTTTTTTATGTATGACCTCGCATAACTCGATGGATGGAGTTAGACACGATTAAAATAAAAAGGTAGGTAGGTAAAGTTAAATGACGTTTCATTGTTGAAATCTCTACATTTTTGTCAATTTTTAACAGACGAAAAAAGACGGAGGAGGTTCTTAAGTCGATGCGTATATATATATATTTTTTATGTATGACCTCGCATAACTTTTTACAGAGTAGTCCGATTTTGATAATTCTTTTTATTGGAAAGGGTATACTCCATAGTTGGTCCCATATAAATTTGGAAAAAAAGTTCCAAGTCTAAGGGTGGGAAAATAGGGGTGATCTATTGTTCACTCACAGATTTGAATGCTGAGTGGTGTATTATTACTCTACTCATTGCCACATATGCCTGCCCTTTGGCAAACAATTAGTAGATTAAAACCACAAAAAATTATAAAATAAAAACTTTTTAACAAAAAAATTGAACCACCGAAGAAACTGAAAAGCAAAAAATAATAAGCCTTTTTTATTTAACCTTAATAACTAAGTTCTTAAACTAAATAATTTTGAGTCGGCGCCGTTTAAATTTAAGGCAATTTAGTGATCTTTGTTTATTGATAGTTTGGCGCCGACTCAAAATTATTTAGTTTAAGAACTTAATTATTAAGGTTAAATAAAAAAGGCTTAGATATTATTTTTTGCTTTTCAGTTTTATCGGTGGTTCAATTTTTTTGTTAAAAAGTTTTTTTTTTTGTTAAGGCCAAATGGATGTTGGAATCAAGTTACAAAAAAGGTTATCGAATAAACCAGCGGGATAATTTACGTAACAAACTATTAATCATAATGTGAATCATTTTGAAGGATTTAGATAAACCATTGCTTCTTAAATTATGTTAAAAAATTGGTCTGCTCAACAACGTAAATAACGCAATAAATGTTGTTGAACTGTCGAATAAAAGTTACCTGGCGATGGAAATATCAGCCCTTAGTGTGTTAAGCAATTATCCCGCTGTAATAACAGCATTGAAACAAAAATATACCTACTGCCAAAACACTTATGTTTACATCTGCTCCAGACACAAGCATAGTACAAAGAACATCAAAACGCAGATCCGCAAAATGGGCCCTGTTCTTACGACAAAGACTACAATCTTCAACCAATTTACTTCTTTCTAAAACATCTTAAAAACAAGCAATCATCTCGAACGCTACCCTTTAAAAAATGAACCAATGACACGGCCGTGGTGCGAAAGAGAAAGCAACAGGGGGGGTAATTTTTGCCAATACTTAAACGAAGATAGATAGGCAACTCCCCAACGGAGGGTGTTTTAAGAAAATTTTAACTTTTCTTTATTCAAAGTAATACCTCCTTGGTAGGGGGTGGTAGGGGTGCGCCCATTTTTCTTCTAGAATTCTCTTTGGCCAGTCTTAAAGAGAAATAACACTGCTCTCTCCCACTTAAGCATTTATTAAATCCGCTATTCAAAATGAATTTGTGAAGAGTTTTTGTTTTATTTTAGAAACGTTTCTGATTTTGTTTTTTTAATTAAAATTTTAAGGGTTTTATGATGGTGTGTATGTGTATGTGAGGACCATTTTGAGATTGGTATCTTTAGTGTGAATGAGTGGGTAGGCAGGTGGTCTTTCGAGTGCGTGGACATAGGTGTTTCGTAGGACTCGCAAGGCCGTCAACTCAAACGATGCCTGGCTAAAGAATCATAAATTAATGGTTAATGAGACACGACGATCTCGTCGGAATTAAGACGATGCAATGCAGTGAACAAGAGATGCGAAACATAGAGAAACAAACATTCCACAAATCAAAAATCAAGCAGAAAAAAAACTTTATTGCTCAAGAAAATCATTAGGTAAAATATTCAACTAACACTAGCCTCCACATTAGGATTCCCTTTGTCGCGGAGATGCAACGGACCTACCCCTTTGATGAGAACTGCAGTGTGGAATCAGGGTGGTCGCTGCTGATTCAGTACCCACGGCCATATTGCATATACCTACATATACAACAGTTCACGATCTTATTTGCAGGTCACTCAAAAAATGGGCGATTAAGTAAGAGGTACCAATAGGATCTTAAATGATAAATGATCTGATGAATGAGAAATTATGAACGGTGAGACATGTCTCACCGTTCATCATTTCTCATCTCATCATTTTTCATCAGTGCTACATGTGCACTATGCAATTATGAACACCTTTATAACATACCATGTTTCTGGTAAACAAATAAAATAAATGATTTTATTTATGTAAGTAGGTTTGTACAAACACTTTTACGCGTCCATCATATTTTAAAACTAGATGAGGTCGGCGTTTCCTATCTGACTACTTTGAGAAGAAAGGCCAAAACAAACTCACAGGTTAGTCTATTTCTTACTACTGAAGTAGGTAGGTACTGATAGGAAACCTACCAATCTAAGCAATATTTGATTTCTTAGCTTCCATTAGGTAAGTACTTTCCTAACAAGTTCAAACTAATAATGGTCAAAGAACTTTATAAGAAATTACAAAGATTTCACGTAACTTGAGAACATTTTTAAAACTTAAATGTAGATACAGACGCCAGCACATCAAGCTACTACAATCTGTCAAATTTCTTTAATAGATTTTCAACTTTATCGCTAAAGCATTAAGATTCAAGGTTAATTGGGAAAATTTGACAGTTTCGGGTAGGTTGACCTGCTGGCGTCTATACACTGCCGAGCAATGAAAAAGTTCTACCCACAAAATGCCGACAAACACCTTAATGGCGCTGATTCCCTTGTTCACAAACTAAACTAAATTTAAGTTCTGTGCATCTTTTTCTTTCTATTTCATTAAGAAAAGGACAGAAGATAAATATTAGTTAAGTCCTGTCAAATTAAGATAATCTATAGACAGATTAAACATGATTAAAAACATGGCTACTAAAAATACGTCAATTTATGTCAGGCGCTGACTAATTTGACAGGACCAAACTAATATTTATCTTCTGTCCTTTTCTAAATTAAATAGAAAGAAAAAGATGCATTGAACTTAAATTTAGTTTAGTTTGTGAACAAGAGAATCAGCGCCTATCTCCTAAGACATATAATTTAAAATTTGAATACAATATTTACGTTTTTAGTTGATAATATTCTGATGCGCTGTTAAATGTACTTCAATATTGCAGACGGCGTCATTAAGCTAGCCTTTCCCGTTTAGGAGTAATTTGGTACACTGGAACTTTTTCATTGCTCGCGAGTGTATTATAAGAACTTTGACACACAAACCAAGCAGCTATTGCATTTCTTTACAACAAAATCATTTACGCAACAACATTTCACCTCGCACGCAAATAACATTAACGAATACAAAACTAATACTAATATTATAAAGAGAAAAGATTTAACTATTTGTAGGTATGTGTTTGTTACGCTTTCACGCTAAAATGGCAGAACGTATTTAGATGAAATTTGGTACATAGGTGGGCCATGACCTGGATTGGGTCATAGGATACTTTTCATCCCGATATTGACATAGGATCAAGATTTATGCGGGTAAAACATCGGACGGAGCTTGTAACAAATATTTTTATGAATAAAATAAGTGCCGAAAAAATTTCCGAGTTCAACTCTTTACGTAGATTTGAACAAATCGTGCCTACAACAAAATCATATCGACAACAAAACACCTGACTACCACTGTGGCCTACAACGAAGGAACATAGTAGGAACTCTTTAACGAAGACTTCATTTATTTTTGGCTGCCACCTGGCGGTAACGAAACGAACTATATGTTTAATAAGAATAGGGCTTCACTCTCAAAGAACAGGGCTACTCAAGTTGTTGCAGGAACCCTCTGTTATAAGCGAGTACGAGTTGTCATAAATAGAGGGCGTCATTGCTACTTCTAACTTCACAATTTTGCTAATTTTTTTTTTTTGTACTTTCCTGGGGTAAGGACGACACGTCAGCCTAGTCAAATAACCCGCCCCTAACTGTTCCCGGCACAAAGGTGCCCAAAACGCTTGCTGCATTGCCACGTTGGATGGCAATGGCTCTAACCTTTGCACCAAGAACGAGCCGGAGCGGGAGTCACCCGTTTTGTCACGGAGCTTGAGCCCTATCTCACTAATGAGCTTCCTGGCCTCAGTGCCCCAAGCACCCATGGTCTCCACGGCTAAAAATAATTGGATAAGATTTTTAAATATTTAAAAATAATAACGAAGCTACCACTGTCTTTATATATCTGACAAGAAGCAAAAACTATCAAAACTGTCGTTTATTATGTATTATTATACTTATAATAAATCTGTAGAAGTGAAAATTCTGTACATTGAAAATATCAAAAAAATAAATGGCAGGGGGTGTTACTAGACCGACACCGAATCCAAAAATGTAATTAAAAAAATTTTTGTCTGTGTGTCTGTCGGTCTGTCTGTCTGTCTGTCTGTCTGTCTGTTTGTTCAGGCATCACACAAAAACTACCGGTTCGATTACGTTGAAACTTGGTATAATTATTCTTTAATATCCTGGGCACCACACTGGGTACTTTTTATCCCGGAAAAGTATATACAATAAAAAACAAACTTAATTTTGCGGTTCGATCCCTAGACCCGATTACTGCACCAACCGCAAATAATAAGTTTGTCGTAGGTTAAGTCACCCGCAATGGAGTTCATTTTTATTCCTTTTAGTTTTTAGAGTTATTTAGGTTTATTTTTATATAAGTTGTAGGTATAGATTTTAATTTTAAAGTATAGGTAGTATATTTGATAGTGTACGTAGTGACCGTAGGTTATTTTAATACTGTTAGGTAGGATTAGTCATTCGTTAGATACTTATTAGTTTTTAGGGATTTTGCTTATTTATTGAGTTTAGATTAGTTATCATCAGAAATAGGTTTATTTAGGTAGGTAGGTATTTAATTTTCTGTTATTGAGTTTTTTTTTTAATTAGGTAGGTACTTAGGTAAAGATATCATATAGGTACCCTAAAAAAAAAAACAACGTTACTAACGCAATGAATGTTTTTGAACTCTTAATCACCACTAATGAGACACAATTAGTTTTCTATTGTAATTAGCCACAAAGGGCCCGCGAGATAGATGGCATTCTGGGGAAGCACATAGGTAGGTACATTTTATCCTGTTAGCACGTTCCCGTGGGATAATTTCCGACATCCACGCGGGCGAAGCCGCGGGCAGAAGCTAGTTTATAATAAATTACCACCTGCCCTGAGAATGTTACCAATATGTAAAATGTTTGCTTGGCTCATGTGTATTTATTCCATCAGTGAATTTTTAAATCAAACTATTTGATATTGTAATTAAGATCCTAATAATGACATTATTATGAATTCTTCATCATTATCATTTTTATTTTGACATTATATATAAGTAATGCATTTTTGATAAATCTTAACCAGTCGCCGATGTACAGACGCCATCAGGTCAAGCTACCCGAAACTGTCAAATTTTCCCAATCAACCTTGAACCTTAATGCTTTCGTGATAAAGTTGAAAATATATTAAGACAGATTGTAGTAGCTGTGCTGGCGTCTGTACATAGCTTTTAACATGTCTACACCAGCAATGGTAGTATGAAACAATGTTTAAGAAGGATGATCTCAATATACTTACCATACTGAATAAAATACTGAAAAATAAACAAATACATTACAATACGTATTCGGCACCTCCCCGCAGACAATGGTACGTTCCATCCTGCACCGCATGCCCTGACACCTGAAGGCCAATTCTCGTTATTTAAAAAGTTCAAAATCTAGTCGCAGTCTCATCTCGGCGACAAACAAATGTCAAAAACTTGTAAAAATGTAGGGAAATTAGAGGTATTTTTGACAGATTGAGACTGAGATCGGACTGAACGTTCTTAAAACTACGAGAATTGCCCCTCTGTGCACTTGCTGACCGTATGACTGCGTCAGTGAGCGGAGTTCGCGCTGCTGAATTTTGGGCCAAAAATTATTGAACTTTTTGCCATCCATACGCTAGGAAGAATTGGTTACGAAGAATTTGGAAACGAGAACAGTGGTGGCCCAGTAGCAACGGCCCTAACTTACGATTTGTAGGTCCTGGGTTTGACCAGGCAGCACCCTAATTGCGAAACAACTACCTATCAATCTCAATCTGAATCATTTTGAAGGATAATGCTAATCCATTGCTTCATATGTTCTAAAAATGTGTCTGCTTCACAACATAATTCACGTGATGAATGTTGTTGAACTGTCAAAACCCCGCAGGCGCTTTACTTTGTGTACATAATTTCATCACAAATCCTCTCAAAACGGTGAAGGAAAACATCGTGAGGAAACTGGGATGTCCTAGAAACAAAATTTGAAGACATGTGACATCAGTGACATCCACCAACCTACACTGGGTCCGCCAGCCTACTCCCTCTCACAGAGAGGCCTGTGTCCTACCAGTGGGAACATTATAGTCTGATTATGCTAAGCTAAGAAGAAGGAAATAAAAACACACCAACCATTCGTATGTATTTTTTATTGAAATCCGATTTATTTTACATTTTTCACCTTTAAAATTACATTTAATTCAGACCGCGTAATAACTAGAACTCCTCACGTATCCGTTTAACAGTTTATAGTACATTATTTAGTTTACAAACAACCGCACTTGAAACATATCGGGGGTATTCGAGTTCTTTTTCAACCACACTCCACGGAGACACCGTGTCAGTTCACGCTTAATTTTAATGACTAATTCGTCAAAATGCGTAAAATAACATGGCCGCTAGAATTGCACACACAGACACACACATCACGGTCATAGTTGGAGAATCTTTGGTAAACCGAACAGCCAAATGGGTGGACGACCTTCAAAGGATCACGGGTAAGACCTGTACCCTAATTGTGTAACACACTATCATTTTGATGGACATTGCTAATCCATTGCTTCATATGTTGGAAAAATTTGTCTGTTATCAACGTAAATAACGCAATGAATGTTGTTGAACTGTCGAAATGAAAGCCATTACTACTGTTAGTGTTTCGCAATTACCCCGCTGGTTGAGACTCGCACAAACCAGGCAAGCGTGGCACAATACGGATGAGGTTCGTCAGCAGTAGGTGACACAAGACTGCCAATGATACTGTTGATGTGCAAATGTATGGGAGGTTTATATTCATAAGGGATGCAAAAATGATGTCATGTCTGAAATCTTATTAATTGAAACCAAAAGACATTTAAAAAAAATGCTAATCTTTATCTGACAATCATTCAGAAGGACAATTCTCGTAATTTATAACGTTCAAAATATTTTTTTAATTATTTATCATCCTTATCTAGTTGCAGTCTCATCTCGGTGTCTAACAAATGTCAAAAACTTGTCACAAATGTAGATTTGTGACAAGTTTTTGACATTTGTGTTTTTTGACGGAGACTGAGATCAGGCTGTAAACGTTCTTAAAATTACGATAGTTGCCCCTCAGATCTTTTATGTTTTGTTACAATATGCAGTAAATACCTATAACCTCTAAAGCTATAGGTTTGAGTTTGGTTTTAACAATTAAGGAAGAACGTATGTCCGGAGCTATCTTCGGACATTACGTTCTGCCTCAATTGTATTGTGAACTACCTGTGTACGGAGTTACATAAAGTTGAACGCTGGCTTTTTATATTTCATCGAAACAAGTTTACGCAAATAAAATACACACAAGGCTGTAATGACAATAATATATTAATTGCTTTGTAGGGTTGAACAGGAATACTAAATTGAATCAGTCGAGATATAGTGAATACTTGAAGATTAATTATGGAGTAGAGGGAAGAAAAATTAATTTTAACATAGAATCTAAACAGTGCTCGTAAATAAACATTTTTTTTTTCTGACTAGCATCCAAGACTGTCGTCACTTGCAAGGGAAAAAAAACATAACCCTCATTTTGGGCTCTGCTGCATTCGGGTAAAAAATAAAAAGAGGATGCAGGCTTATTAAGTGGGACAACAGTGGCAATAACTATTTAGAAACAGTACAGTGACTAGTGGTAGAGATAATTTTCAAGTTATGGAACAACAAACTGAATGCCTAAGCATTAAGGCATTAAGTCCGCCTTTGTACCTTTTTGTGCGAAAAGTGTAAATAAATAAATGTCATACTTAACAGAGTCCAAATTCAACCAAAACTTATTAGGGCCTTTTTGTTACAAGTGGTCACTCAAAATTCAACTTAGAATAAATTTCATTAAACTAGACAACTGATTAAGGGCGAATTTCACCAAACTTTTATACCTAGAATAAGTCTTATCCTGAGAATAAATTTTGAATTTATTACAGTTTTTCCATACTAGAACTGTTAGACGTCAATTTTATTCCACAGATAAAATATATCTGACTTTGGTCAAATCCGCCCTGAGTGGTGATGGAATGTAAATTATCTGAATTGTGAACACTGCTATAAGTACTAAAATTGTGTACAACTCATTAAAATTAAAGTCCTTTGTTTCGAGTACGTTTGGCATAAAGTTTAGTGCAGTCATGTTTAGTTCTTTTTTACTTAACACCTAAAATAAGTCGACATAATTATTTACTATATACATATTATATGTTCAGCGATTTTACTGTTTTTTTTTTTATAGATATTTCGTCGTAAAAGTCTAGACATAAAATTGGAAACAATCGTTTCTAACGACATCAACATTTTGTTAATGATTTTTTTTAATAAATATTTTTTTCAAATAATACTGACGATCTTTTGAAGACATAATACCAATCTTTGAGTTTTTTGAAGAGGTTTATAAACCTAATATATTAATTATAATATAATAATACTAGAGGTAAAATTATCACAGCAAATAAAATACTGATGTTTACTAAAACTAGTTAAAACTGTTAAAAGGTACCTATATAACAAAAAAGGTTTTTGGCAGTTTTAAGAGTTAGTCTAAAAATTATATAATAAAAAAATCAGTCAAAAAGGAAAACATTTCACAAAAAAAAAAAACTTTTTTGGCTGACAACATTGTAAAATTACAAAATCAAAATTACAATTATTTTGACTAGACATTTCCTTATACATAATATCTCACATTTTCGACTAGATATTTTACAATTTTATTAACTCACTTCATATTCAGTACGATATTATTAATTAATATGTAAGTTTAAAACAGCGGCGTTTTGCCGCGTGCATTAGCTAACTAAAACAGGAATAAATTATGGAAGTATTTTAGTTTTTTAACATGAAATTAACATGGTAAGTTCTTAAATCACACTGGAAGACCGATTGAAGACTGTTTAAAAGAAATATACGGGGTCAAATTAAATTAGTTAGTGAAACTCCGCAGACATATTGGATCTCGATATCTTAGCCAATCACGTCTGGAGAGTTTTACTAGCTAATTTAATTTGACAATGTAGAATATAAGGTTTAATTTTCAATGACTATCTATTATTATATTGGTAATCAGGAAAACAAACCCGACACCCCAATTACATAACACACTTTTTATCACAATCCCAAGTATTTTGAAAGAAATTGCTAATTCACTGCTTCATATTTTTGAAGAATTCGTCTGTTCGACTACGTAAATAACGCAATGAATGCTGTTGAACTGTCAAAATTAAAGACATTGCAATTGTGTGTTACGTAATTACCCTGAAAGAGTAAATAGACACGACTTTCTTTTCTTCACATAAAACTGAATATTTTCATCGCTTTACCTTATTTCATTGTTAATTTTAAGTTTCTTTTCCATCAGATTATAATTTTTTGTTTTAACAATTTATTACATAAATATTCAAGTAGCTTTATCATATTTTTTTACTACAGTGAAATCATAATATTACTGAATAAAACTCTCATATTTCCACTGAGTGAGAAATTCAACATATTTTTAGATTTTATGGACTTAATATTTATGTTCTCATTAAGATTTTTGAAATCATAATACTTTATGTATTTTTCTCCAATTATGTGGAGTCCCTACAAATCTTTGAGATTGGTAACACAATAAAATAAAATCTTTTTTTCTTAAAAGTAATGGAATAAAGAGTGTTCATTATTTGGCATTATACATCAGTTTTACTGTATATTTTTCTTGTCTTTTAAACCATATTTTTAATAAATCAAATGGCTCATAGCGACAATACATAATATAGAATTTCATGGAATATACATATTTTATTATAAATTTGGAATTCGGAATTTCACCATAATATAATACATAATTATAAGGTAATGACAGAAAATCGTTATGGAAAATTCATTTAAATAAAAAATTTGACTAGCACATATAGTTTAAAAATTGTTGCGATTCTTTAGCATCAAATTCGCGTTGTTTCAGGATCATTGTAATAATTTGTGGTCATTTTAATTTGATGCGGCATTATTAGCATTCATGCAAAACATTATCTGCTAATATAAAATCAATGCCTGAACAAGTGTCTTTTCTTGAAAACAAAATACATTAGAATAGTTTCAGCTGTTTTACTTATTTTAATTTTTGGCTTCTGGCTGTACGATTTCTCCAAAACGTAAATTATTGAAGGATGACACCTAATTGTACAAACATTTTCATGATTTGAGAACTACCAAAATAATGTGGTAATAGGTTAGTTTCCTAAAAAAATCTAATTAGTCCGTCAGTTAGATTATCAAAAAATATTGGACCCGTATTTTTTCTTTTGTCAATTATATAAAAAATTATGAAGATATCACCCGTTAAAGTTCCGCGTGACGTCACGCCTTGCTACACTTTCTAGCATGGCGTGATGTCACGACCCCCCACTCCCAAATTTTGACGCGCTTTATCACTGTCATTTATTGTTTGATTGACAAAAGAAAAAAGACGTCCATTATTTTTCGATAATCGGACTAAATATAATAAATTTTTTTTTGCCCAGGAAACTACCCTATTCTGTCAATCAATCTGCCTAGTCTTTTCCCAATTATGTTGGGGTAGGCTTCCAGGCTAACCGGATGCAGCTAATTAGCTGAATATCAGTGTTTTACATAGAGCGCCTGCCTATCTGACCTTCACAATCCAGTTTCTGGGTGACACGATACCCCTTGGTAAGACTGGTCGTCAAACTTTCGAGCATTTGGCTAGCTGTAACGACTGTCAAAGATCTACGAATGACAGCCGGGACCAACGGCTTAACGTGCTTTCCGAGGCACGTGTGAGGGATGTGGGAATTCTGTAAGTGTAACAATTTTGTTCTTCTTCGCTCTGCGGTTAGTTATGATTGTTGGTGGCCATCACTAGACCAATGTTATTTATATTTCTTTTTTTTTGTCACCAACCACAGTATAATTTAATTCCTTCCTGTATTTTGTGGACAAGATAAGACTCACATCGAGGCAAAGTTTGTACTTACACACATTGTGCAATTATCATCTGTATTGTTGGCCAGTTTTGAATCAATAAGCTCGATAATTTTCATTGTATTGTGACTCGCAACAGTGTCTACCCCTAATTCACTCCGAAATGGAAATAAAGTTAATTTTCGCTTGCACTACGTCGGTTTAGCTGCCAATGTACTAGCCGACCAAGTTAACTAGACAACTGGCAGTCATGACGTCATCCACAATTTCGGGAACGGAAACGAACGTGGAAACTAAGGCCAAGATCTATAAACTTTAGTAAAGCTACGGTTTCCAAGAAGAGCGGTGCCCGCAACATGCGGCCGTAATGTCCAAATACAGAGCGTTTTTGGACGCTTTAATGTCAAATACAAAACGATAGTTTTTTTTTAATGGCGTTTTGCAGTTCAGCCTTGGAGGTGGTCATCTGCTTAACCGGGCTTGCCTATGAATGCCTCAATAAATTAAGGCCTCCAGGCAGGGCTTTAAAAACTTAAAAACTAAGCGACTAAGGACACCCGGAGCTAAGGGCACCCCCTGTGGGGTACGGACCTCGGCTTAGGGCGTCGCTGGGAGAGGGCAGCAAGGGACAGGCTGGATCAGAATGAATTAGGGACGAATTTAAAACTACGGGCTCAGCAGTGCGGGCTGGCTCGAGCAAGGGTCGGGACGGACATAGTATGGGGCATCGCGACGGACCGCAAAATGACAGATTTTCATGACGTCCATTATAAACATGACGGAAACTCTTCAAGGAAGCCTTAGTTGGGTATCACATACTTTGGCTAAGCGTTGTTCCTGTCTCTATGGCACAACTGTCAAACTACAAGTGCAAGGTACACAGTCCTTTCAGTAATTTTACCTCTGATTTTGCATCACTATCCAAATCAAAGTGACCTTTATTCTCATTCTTAGAAGGTTGCTGTTGTGTTGCTGCTATTGACAAGTCTGTCAAAATCATTGTGATCTTTATTCTCTTCAAAATAAAGTTGCTGTTAGGCTGTTCCTGTCAGAGGTAAAATAACTTTGAACGGACTGTAGAGACAGAAACATGTTTGAGAAGTTAAGAAATATTTATAGGTCTTGACCAAAGACAAGAAGTGGGAGGGGAGGCCAAGTCCCCCCCCCCCGAGTTGTCTAATCGTCGTGGTCGGCTATGTGGGTATTTTAAGACATTCTCTCTTCTTACAATATTTTTTTTTTAAGATTTTGTAAGACGATATTCTAGGTGGATATTATCATGTAAGGCTCAATTTACATTGCCGCGGAACGGAGTGGAAGCGAGTTTTCGTAACGATATTATACATAGCAAAATGAACTTTATGTCAATTGTATAATATATAATTCTCCAGAAGATGCGCGACCTGTGCGTATGTGTGTATCTAATTTGAGCGTTACACTATTGACATAAAGTTCATTATGCTTTGTACAAAAAAAACCGTCGCCATTCCGTTCCAGCGCAATATAAATTGAGCCTAACTGTCCTGTTTTTTTAATGTCTGGATTTAACTAATGATTTATGAAAGTCGACTGTGAAAAACCTGTCATCAGCCGTGATTAGTTGAGCTTAAATTACGAATATCTAACAATACTGATTAATAAAATTATCACTTACCAAAATTACATGATTGGTCAGATATTACAACATTCATCTCTATTGCAGTCTTGTTTTATTTAACTGACAAGGGAATGTGACTCTAGAATTATTTTCTAGCACTTATGATATAGAGAAAATCTACAACTTCTTTAATACATAAATATGTAGTATACCAATTCTGGGCTTGGAATCCTGTATAGGTACATACTTTTAAGGGTTCCGTACCCAAAGGGTGCCAACGGGACCCTATTACTAAGCCTCCGCTGTCTGTCTTTCTGTCTGTCAGCGGGTTGTATCTCATGAACCGTAACAGGTAGAACAGTTGAAATTTTCACAGTGTGTATTTCTATTGCCGCTATAATAACAAATAATAAAAATAAATTAATTGTACGGTGGTACGGAACCCTTCGAGTGCGATGCCGACTCGCACTTGGCTAGTTTTTTATTCAAGTAATCTGCTCTGGGCCTTCGTGCTGGATTATGGCCCACTCCCTCCCACAGAGAGGCCTGAGTCCCAGCATTATAGGCTAGTTAGTTATGTATGTTTTTCTGTTAATATTCCTACCGACGTAGTGCACAATAAAACGCACAAGCGCTCACCGCACGACAAGCCTTAAAAACACTATAATACAATATCTACAAAGAAGCCAAGCTCATATTATAGAATTATAATAAAAAGTCGCGACCACTATAAACTATGTGTAAAAGCTAAAACGTTCAATCGGATTCTACCGCGAAAATTGTAAAATTACTATTAATTTAATGTTTATTTACTTAATTGGCCCATTTATTTAGTAGACTAACACTAACCTACCTTGGCACAAGTCTTGTTGGCACAACACCACACGTCACTATATGCTGGCCCGGTGGGGCGGTAGCTGGAACGTGAGGGTATCGTTCACGAAGTACTGGTCTTGTTCTTCATCGTCAGGGAGGTAGTAGCCGTAACTACCATCGTTCGACACTTGGTCAGGTCCGTGGGTCCTCGGCATCTCACATGTGTAGTCTTCCCAATTTCTTTCCATAGATTTTCTTCTTTTAGCGAAGAGTATTGAGCCGTCGAACGCGTATTCGTCGTCGAAATGTAACACGGCATCATCATAAAAGTAGTTTTCAACTCTTTTGTTACTGGTATTTCTGGCTATGTTTTTCAACAACTTCTTTCTCGCGTAGCTGGATTTTTCCGAGTCGTAGTCATCAACTAACGGGTCATTGCTTCTATTCTCCGACCTCAAATTCATTGAATACAGCGAGGAACTATGAGGGCTGGTCTCTAACCTGGTACTCAAGCTATGTCTATAGGGATGTAGGTACTGTTCGTTGTTATTACACCTCATGTCATACATCATCATGCCCCTTCGGAGCTGTTCGCGTCTCTTCGTGACCATTTCCCGGAAGTCTTCGGGTTCTAACTGGAAGTCGTTGGCCTTAGCGTTCATATAGAGGTATCCTGAGGCGGAGTTGAGTCGTAAAGACTGCGATCTGTTCTTGGAGGATGATTTGTTCTCTATGTAGCGAGGTATGCTGCCTAGCTCGCGATAGTTCTTTGATTTGATTTGTCTGATGTTGGTTGGTGGCACCGGTGAGAGCGGGTCACGGTAGGGTATAGATCTGAAATAAATTATGAAATATTCGGTATGTAATGTATTTTAAAAAAAATACCTGCACTATAGATGAATTTATAAAAAGCCTACCAAATGTATGTATCTGATAAAAGTGTAAACAAACCCTGTTCAGATTAAATTCTTACGCAATCACTAACTAAAGGGACTTAGTAACACATTAATCTGTATTTAGAAGGTTTCAACTCTATCTCTCTTTATTTTTTCCGACATTTTTTTTTAAGTAAATCTTGCCTCACCGTATGAATTACACCTGTATCGTGGATGCGTTTACAAACATTTAAACTCACATACACAAACAGCCAAACCCGGAACAACTACCTGTAGGCACTACAAATATTTTTTCCGTGCAGGAATCGAACCCGCGACACGCAGCGCAGCAGTCGATCGCTCAGCCACTGCGCCAACCGTGTCGCCAACACAATTATTGCTTGAATAACATTATTAAATTGTAATTGAAAATTAGATGTGTATTCTTCCCATTCTCACATATTATGGTTCTCAAACATGGTCTTTGAAAATTCACCATTGCCAGAGAGCTATGGAACCGGAGTATTCTGGGTATTAAACTTGGACCGGATTAAGAATACAACAATCCGTTCCTATTATATTCGATTATTATTCCAAGTTATCACTAAAATAACTGATGTCATTCGGAAAACTGCCACGCTCAATTGGGATTGGGCTGGATACATCTATCGCATGTCAGATGATCAATGAGCCAAACTTACGACCCAGTGGGTTTCGCTTAATGGCAAACGACATCGCGGCAGGCCCAGACGGAGATGGCGGGATGAGCTGGACTCTTTTAATAAAGATTGGTCCCAATTTGTAAGTGGCACTACAAATTGGCATCCACAAGAACGTTTTCGCATCTATTTGTTTACATTTTCATCGGATACTTTTGGTACAGACTGTAGTTAACGTTTTCATTTCAACAATACTGATCAAAGCGCCAAATTTTGGAAACACAATGTTCCTATGAAAATAACCGAAGGAACGAATAATTTCCTTTGAAAACAGATAGAACTGTCTGAGTCACTGGATTATGGATAAACTGTAAGTTAAAGATACAATCTTCTTCTTTTCGTGTCGATGGTATTCTTCCTCGTTGTTCCGTTAGGGTTCCGTACCTCAAAAGGAAAAAAATGGAACCCTAAGAGGATCACTCGTGTGTCTGTCTGTTCGTCTGTCCAGCCAATTTGAAAATATATGAAAAATTACCATTTCTTATCTCCGAAACTACTGACGCTAAAATTTTCAAAAATATACAGAAATTAGTTCTTACAGGAAAACCTATAAGATGTCTATGGTCAAGATTTACCATATTGAGAGTACAAACTAACAATTGCAGTTATAACGTAATACATTCCAACTGCAATTGTAAGAACGTGTTTTTCAACAACAATGTTAACTTTGTTCTTAGGATAAATTCATCCCATCTACGGAACCCTTCATTGTGCGGACTAGGCCGATTTATTATTTATTTATATAGTTTGAGCCCAGTAGGTGGCCACATTGATTGCGGAAACAGTGGCATTTTTTAGGTCATCCGAGGTGCAAGTGAACGGGCACTTAGGACACTCCAGCAAGTGGGGCATAGTCTGATCAGAAAATAAATAGTTCACTTACTTGTTTGGTCCGAAGCAGTTACAGGAACAGCTGCATACGCTGGGCGCGTATTCTTCATCTATGTACAGTGGCACTAGCGAAGTGTCACCTGGAATTAGTACAATTATTTATTTTAACGACACTCTTAATAACGTCATTATTTGCAGGCACAGTCATTCGAACGTCCGTGGTAACAATTAGACATTGCCAGCGCCTTTATGTCCAGGCAGTAAGAGTGACTATGGTAGGTCAAGTATTACTTTTGATGTGCGGTTGACTCTGGCTGCTATTAAGTTGACAATTTGGTCATCTCTTTGCTTATTCTTTTCATTACGGACGCTTTTAACGTTCTGCATCGTTCTCACATGCATAATTTTTAACATGAATGATGTAACCAATACTTTGTACCCATATTATTTTGATTAAAAAGAGTGTCCGTGGAGTTTCTTGCCCGTTCTTCTCCATATGTACCTACTACGCTTTGGAATGGGAAACTAGCTTCATCTTTCTGACTGACCGACCCCTTGACACTTCAAAAATGCCTGTAATTGGTTTATCCTATTAATATTATAAACGTGAAAGTTTGTAATGATGGATGGATGTTTATCACTCTTTCACGTAAAAACTACTGAACGGATTTGGATGAAATTTGGCACACAGATAGTCTATAGCCAGGATTAACACATAGGATACTTTTTATCCCGATATTCCGACGGGATCGAAACTTATGCGGGAGAAACCGCGGAGCGAAGCTAGTTTAAAATAAATTGTTTGAGTTTGAGATGAAATCGAATGCAGTGTTGATTGCTTACTTTGCACTAAACTGCAAAAGGATAAGACGCGAGCGCAAGGCATGCGTTTTGTCTTTGTTTTCGCAAGTGGTCGCTACAATTCCCTTACAAGCCCTCCCTCCCCAAAAGCTATGGGAGAATTCATCAAACAAAAAGGCCTTGAAGCAATTATTTTCTAACCAAGTTGTAACAGCCTGGAATAGACTCCCGGAAAATGTTGTGACAGCTCCCACACTGAACTGCTTCAAGAATCGACTGGACAGATTAAATATCTCCAAGCTGTACGATACACACGCATCAGCTAATTAGCTGCTAGTGTGTTTAAACAAATAATAATAATACATTTCATTAAAATTTCCTAAGGGGCCCCTGCGAGTTGGTTTCGGCCCCTCGTACGCCTTCCAAAGGACCGGGACCCCATGGTTCCGACATATGTCAAAACATTATAATATTAAGATATAATCCGCTTAAACAGTAGACAATCATATCATACTATATCCTACTAATATTATTAACGTGAAAGTTTGTATGGATGGATGGATGTTTATTACTCTTTCACGCAAAAATTACTGAATGGATTTGGATGGGCACACAGATGGTTTATAACCAGGATTAACATATAGGATACTTTTTATCGCGACATTCCTACGGGATCGAAACTTATGCGGGTGAAACCGCGGGGCGCAGCTAGTTCTTCAATATTTTGGTGTAAGCAGATTAACATTGTCTGGATTTTTGTCAAATGAAATAAAAAAACATACCAGCAGTAATCTGTCTGGGGTCAGCAGGGAGGCGTGTGCCGCGTGACACGCCGCGTAGTACAGCGCCATCTGCTGTGATCACGTCACCTTCAAGACGTACTGCAACTTGTTGTGCCTGGAAGCAAAGAGAAAAAGAACGTGTAGTAGTGCAGTACATTAGTGTGGTGAACATGTTGAACACATTGAGGGGCCCGTGGCTAAATAATAACAGCCGCACAGGTCGATCGGTCAGGTTAAGCTACGCTTGCCGCGGTTGGTCTGTGGATGGGTGATCATCTTTCATACCGAGACCCCTCCGTGCCTCGGAAAGCACGTTAAGCCGTTGGTCCCGGCTGTCATTCGTGGATCTTTGACAGTCGTTACGGGTAGTCAGAAGCCCGAAAGTCTGACAACCAGTCTTACCAATTGGTATCGTATTACCCAGTAACTGGGTTGTGGAGGTCAGATAGCCAGTCGCTCCGGAGGTAAAATACTGGCATTCAGCTACATCCAGTTAGATTGGAAGCCGAGACCCAATAACACTTTGCCCGACCCGGGAATCTAACCTAGGACCTCATGCTCAGCAGTAGTGCTTGCGACCACTAGACCCATGAGGCAGACACAGTTTTCTTCCATACTTCTCTATTAGTCGTCATCTCGGTACTCACCCTCTTTTTAAACATAGTTTTGAACCAATTTACAGAAATAAATATCTATAAGAATTTTAGGTTCTGGATATTAAAACTGGTTTGTGCAGGTCAGATAGGCAGTCGCTCCATGTAAAATATTGGTATTCAGCTGCATCCGGTTAGACTGGAAGCCGACCCCAACATAGTTGGGAAAAGGCGGCAGATGATGAGTGTGGTGAACATGTTTTGCTTTTTTTTATGACGAACTTTATCAACATCGACAACGAAAGAATCCCTGTTAGAAACTACATCATCATAGGAAATACTCGTAGTTGTAAAAAACAAGCCTATCTTTCCCTAAAAAACACTAAATGAGATTGTTGTTACATGGGAAAGAAAAATACATATTTAGGTGTGTCCTGCCGATCGATTCTGTAAAAATCTCCCCGTGAAAAGTTAGGTGAAGTGAGCTGTCAATAATGTCAATCCCTAGTGTTAGTTGGAATGACAGCTCAGTCCACGCTCACTTCACCTAAGTTTTCACGGTGAGATGGTTACAGCATCGCACTGCTGTGCAGGAATACCTTCGTCGAATAATCGGAGTAGGCAGGTTTCCTTACAAAAAAAAAACTATGCAAGGAATTCATTGAAATAAAACAATTGAATAGAGGCTAAAGTTAAGCCGTTGGTCCCAGCTGTTGTTCGTGGGATTTTGGCAGTTGTAACGGGTTGCCAGAAGCCCAGTCTGACAACCAGTAGACAAAGGCTGATCCAGACAAGACGCATCGTATCACCCAGTAACTGGGTTGTGGAGGTCAGATAGGCAGTCGCTTCATGTAAAATATTTGTATTCGGCTGCATCCGGTGAGACTGGAAGACCCCAACATAGTTAGGAAAAGGATAGGCTAATTAATTGAAGTTGTATGGCCAAATGCTCCATCCCAATAGCCCATTATTATGGCAATACATTGATCATACATTTACCTGTTCCGCTTAAACTTAATTTTGCCAAGACCTTCTTTCGAGGGTAGAGATCCGGACTGGATATTAGAAAAAATTGCAATATTAGGAATGTAATCTGGAGTCCAACAAGTACCTGTTCCGCCTGAGCCTGGTCCCTCTTCTCATCCTCGGTGTTCATGGTGACGAACCTCAGTACCAGCAGGTTGAGGCACGCCGCCACGATGGCCAGCCCGAACAGGATGAAGATCAGCGCGAACATCACGTATGACGGCTTGCGGTTGAGGGCGTTGTCTTTCTGAAGAGCTACCATGTCGCCAAAACCTGGAGGCAAGGCATAAGTCAAAATCAAATTAAAATCAAAAGTCATTTATTCAAATTAGGCTGAGAAACAGCACTTTTCGAACGTCAAAATGACAAAAGACAGTCCCCCAAAAACGCCCGCCGTTCACCACTTCCTAGTGCTATCGCTGGGAAGAAGAAGTGGTGCAACAAACTCCCCAGCAGCACAGCTGTCTGTTCAGTTAGAAAATACTTGATACTTGATTGTATACAATACTAGGCGTAAACGAAAATTAAGTCGAATGGAGATCGCGGGAATAAGTGGACCACAACAACCAAATGATGTTTTGTGGATATCATAAAAGGGATCATTTCAGAGCTTTTCATAGGTCTAAAAAACCATATTTCAACAATCACCATTCTTATTCGATTGTTTTCAGTATTTGTTAAAAACATTTCTACTCAGAATTACTAAGTTTAAAAAAAAACAAAATTGTTGTTCCAATCAGTTTATCAAATTACTTCAACTCCAAATACACATATGAACTGGGATGATTGTTACATCTACTTAGTCTGACAATCTCAACATCTCGTCAAATCACTTGGCTCTGCACCTTTCTTAGTCCAGTTCTTTATATATCCTCTTCAATCCATAGTTATATCTTGCTGAAAAGCAGTTCCTATCGAGTATGTTATCTCTAAGACTCACCGATAGTAGTCAAGGTGATGAAACAATAATAGACGCTGTCGAAGTAACTCCATCCCTCGAACTTGGAGAAGGCAGCCGCTCCGCCGGCGATGGTCAGTGATGACAACGTGGTCACCACGCATATGAGGTCCACTTCCGACGCACTCGTCTGTTTGCAGTTCATCGCGCGTTTTATTGACTTTATTATTACGCTGGAACAAAAGGAAAGGCTTTAGAAACGAAAGCTTCGGAATTAAACATTTGCCTCTTTATAATAAACTCGTAGTCAAGTTTTACCGAACTTAAACATCGCAAAAAGTATGGTAAATCTGAAGTTTATACTAGTTGGCACTTTACTCCGCGATTATTAACAAGGGGTTTGGAATATAATAAGTAGTACAGTTGGCTAGAAAAGAAACCATCAAAACTCAAGTACTTAAGTAAGTACTTCAATGGTCAGTAATTTATTGGAAATCATAGCATTGCATATGATAGTTTAGTGAATTTGAAGCGATTTGCAAAATAAAAGTATGTAAAAAAACACAGTTTTAGGTTAAATGGTTATCTGCGGTGCTTTCACCCATGCTCCATGAAAGCGCTGCGTGGGTAGGTTCCCCAAAACCCCAAAAGATGGACCAATAAACTTGTTATGGTCCCGGAAATCTACTGGATACGGTATACACAGGACCAGTTAAAGTGGCGATGCTTGAAGAGGTTTATGTGCAGCAGTGGACGTTTTTCGACTGAATGATAATGATCCCTCACCTACTGAGCCTGTTGACTCTTTCACCGATGCTCTGGAACATGATGAGGCCCAGCGGAATGCCGACTATGGCGTAGAACATGGTGAACAGCTTGCCGCCAATTGTCGCCGGCGTTGAGTGTCCGTAGCCTGTGTAACAGAAATATGTACAGTGGCTTTGTATAGAAAGGAGAGGAGACTACCTTCATATCTAGAATTCCCTTACAAAATTGAACTCAAAATTGATACCGCAATAATGATCGTGTAAGGGAGCCCTCTAGCAACGTTTGTCTCCGCAACTAATTTGTTTCTCACATCAAGTCTATGGGTTTGCATGAAAGTGCACGCATTTGGCGACGCAACAGCTGGGACACATTTTTGTCGGCGGGTTTGGAGACAGGCCGAAGGCGCAAGTGTCGCACGTTTACTAGTTGCAATGCATGTGCACGCACGGCGACAAAATATGTTGATAAATGCATCAAAATTTTACGAAAAGGAAGCGTTTCTGTCGCTCCCGCGTGCGTATTGTCCAAATCTTAGCGAGGAGACAGAGACTTAAGTTGCTGGACAACTGAGTTACTTGTGGGCGCCCTCCCTAACTCGCCTGCAGAAAGTAAGGTAGGAATGAGGCTGATGACAATATAAATGTCTAAAAAGTTGTTAGGCTCAGAGCCAACCTTTTAATATTATCAGCGGTCTGGTTACTAGAATATTATAATTATCTTACTAGCTACTCGGCCCGACTTCGGACAGCTGCAATAGTGGATTTATTAATGAAATAACTTAGGTACATAAAAAATGAACGCACTGAATGCAGTAGTATGTGTACACTTAAATATTCCTCAAGAAAATCTTCAATTGATTAAAGTTCATCAAGTATTTAGTATAGAACCACACCTAGCAACAAAAACTGCTAATCATTTCTGAATTTAATAAATGCCTAAAGGTTTGTAACTTAAAATGCAGCATTTTGAAAATATCTTGACACTTGTTTTCTAATAGTAGTTAGTTAGTTAGTTAATAATAGTTGTTAGTGATCCTAAGATTTCTACTACCTTCTCTGTGTCTACTCGTGAGAACCTGTAATTGGCTCTGTGTCGCTTATACAATTGTTATTAATTTTTTGTTATTAAGTTTAGCTGTTAGTTCTCCTACTTATAAATAAATAAATAATAAATAAATACTTTGCCTTATTCTGTTACTTACCTTGTGTTGCAGTATAACAACAATAAATCGATCCTACTTCAAAACTATCGTCTTTCTCATTCTAACTCTTAACTGAAATCCTTACTTTCTCATAGTGACTGTACTATTAGTAAACACACCTTCCAATACATAAATAAAAGGATAATAAAGGTATCTTCTTCTTAGCGTGTCGATAACAATCTAAATGGACTCTGCCCAGAATTCGGCTACTTGTTTGGCGACATCACCAGCGTCCATCTGCAGTTCCTGTAACGTGCAGCCGACAGAACACGCAGGACTTAAGTGCCCCATCGTTTGTGGAACAGCACCTCATTTACACTCCAAGGCTTAGAACTGCCTTTCCTTTAGTCTTACCAGTAACCTTAACGGTTAGTTTTTTTTTTTTTATAATTTACACAAGACTTAGGACTTACCAATAGTAGTAAGCACAGTGGTGGCATAGTAGAATGCTCCGGTAAACTTCCACTGCTGTCCAGCCTTATGAGGCTCTGACTTCAGCACTACTGTCTCCATAACACGGAAATCCTCCTCAGTTATGTTGTACTTCCTTATGATCATGCCCTCGATAGCTGTGGGGGGTTGAGTAGGGTTAGTTATTTAAATTAGTATAAGCTGGAAACACTAAGGGCAAGATTCACACACTGCACTGGCTTTGGTAAGTAAAGTGTCTCATACAAATTTGAATTTTATTAATTAAACATTAATGTTGATATTCATTTATAACACTTGCTCACTTTCGTTTTTACGAATATGAACATTATAAACATAACAATAAGGTACATATTTCTATGAAACACTTAGTCAAAATGTGCTCTATGAATCTTGCCCACAGACTTGAGTCAAAGACTGTGAGGGAGACCTATATCTGCAGCAGTGGATAAACATTTATATACAAATTGTGGATATATAAATAAATAACAAGCTGTTAAAGTTGTAAGAGACATGGTGACAAAGATCTAGAGTGGGGTTTCTTACCCATTCTTCTCCATACTCAACAATCTTTTGCAAGGGGCAACTAGAATCAATTCTATTTCCTTGTAAATTATCCTATTTGAAATAAATGATTTGCCTTTGAGACATACTTTCAAGTAATTAAACAGAAAGGGGTGGATTATGCGAAATTCTAAAAGTTAAGCAATAATTAACAACTTGGTAACCTACTTTTGACTGTGCACTGAATCCTGCCTAGTCAAGTCTATATTTATGGTGTACCAAAATAAAAATTGCCAATCTTATTATCAGATTTGTGACAACAGATTTTCACAAAGATTTCTGGAATGCCTTACACCGTAATATCACTACTACACACATGGAGTTTCCATGTGTTGCCAGCATTTGTTTATTATCATTGTACGAAACGAAACGGCACGAAACTGTCAAATTTTCCTAATCAACCTTGAACCGTAAAGCTTTAGCGATACAGTTGAAAATCTATTAAAGTTTGACAGATTGTAGTAGCTTGATGTGCTGGCGTTTGCACTTTTAATGATGACACACCCCGGTTGCCTTGGTAACCAGAGGCCAAACATTAACAAAAGTAGATACCATTGTAAGTACTGCAATTAAGTTACAATTATAAATAAGTTCTTGGGCAAGAATAAGAAGATAATGTACAAAAATATTAAAGAGAAATGGACAGAAAAATTCTGGATATAAAACCATCTAAACTAGTTAAATTCTCTAAAATGACAGGACAAGTGCTTGATTTGCAATTGTTTATGCTGTGATAATGCAGGTATGATGTCACAAGGGAATCAGGTACATATTCTTGTATTTTTATATTAGAATATGAATTGAAACCTGCTATGTATAAAATAATGAGTTTTAAATAAAGATGACAGGGAAACTTGACGTATTCCTTGAAAGGCGTTATACTTGAGGTCATTAGCAACAAATTTAGTCCAGTTAACCAGGGTTCAAAACTGGATGGTTACCGAGCTCTCAGTTCTACGATTTTTTTGAAATTTTCTGACTTGTTATAGATTCAGATTTTTAAAAGATTTATAGGAAACTATAGCTGTTCTTTGTGAAAAGGCTAAACATACCACCTCACCATATTGGAAATAAAGGGAATTAAATTTAATCAACCACATGACATTCATTAGCATGTCTTATTTACCAAGTTGCCTTCCAAAGCTGCCTTAGTACCACAGACACATTCACAGTAAGCCAGCATTAATTAACTAAAACTGCTAGTCCATCTAACAGTTTTAGTTAATTAATGCTAACATGAGAAAGTTAACATGCACTATGAATCTTGTTTGAGGACATCAAGAATAAGGCCCTCTTGTACCAGAAATCACTAAACGCATTTAGTGCTAAGACAATTTAAAACATTGTTCTGTGACTGTCAATTGTTTGTAAATGACAAATGATTTTATTTAAAATTTAGAATAAGTACAAAAAGAAGACAAACATAGAATGAGTTTAACACTAAATTCATGTAGTGCCTACACACGAGGGTGAATAATGATAATAATGGTGAGGGATGCAGGGGTGAATTGGGACAAAACTTTAAAAAAGATTTTATCTTTGAAATAATATTGTTTGTAGCCAATAAGAGCACTTAATCGTTAATTAGAATACAGTTAACATTAGAGTACTTTTTGGCAACAAACTATATTATTTAAATATTAAAATCCCTTTAAAATTTCGTTCAGATTCACCTCTGCAACCCTATTCACCTTGTTTGACAGTGATTTGGGGTGCAAGAAGGCCTAAAAGATAGTACACCAACCTTGCAGTACTTCAAATCTGTTCCTCTCAGTTGTTGACTCTAATGCGTCAAACACAGCGGCACCAACCAGTAAATATGTAAATGTGCACACAATCAATGATAGAGTGCGAACATTTTGCTTCTTCATCACTGCCGAGTGTCACCACGGCCTTAGGGCGTTACACCCAATCCCACCCCTATTGCGATTCAGTCAAATAAACACCATATTGTCTTGTTTTTATTAATTTAACATTAAGTAACCATCGTAGGTTGTAATAGGAGAATCTACTGAGATTTGAATTTGGAATCCATTTTTTGGCGGCAATACTTGACAATGGGTATACATACAGCCTGTCAATTTAGCTACAAAGATGATATGCTTGCTAATATTTTTTATTGTTATAATTTCTCTTATCTGCATCAGTTGTGTATTAAATTATGAAATCACAACCTGAATTGTCTTTTCAATATAATAATTTTATTTAATCAAAGAGGAATTGGAATATGTTTATAAATAAAAACTCTATGATTAAATTGATCCCTTCAAAGGAAGTAGTATCTAAATAGTGTTTTCGCTAGCTGTATTTGTGTTCTTTGTTTTGTTTTCCCAGGAGTTACAAAACTTCCATCCATAGTGTTTATTTGAACAACTGTTGGACCTGCAAAAGTATTCAGGCTAGATGTATTGATTGCTACATTCAATATTGTAATTTTTCTTTTGAAAGCACTTTACATGTATTTATGAATTAAAAAATCAATACTGATATCATTAGCAAATTTGTGTACATATATAAAGTTATTTAAAAATATTATTATTCAATTGATTTAGTATGTTACTGACCTAAAAACAAATCTAGTTACATATTTTAATTACAGCTGTTATCATAATAGTTTGACACAATGATTAATTTATTTTAAATCACATTCCAAAGCTATGCAGTGCAACAATTAAAAAATCAGAACATCAATACTCTAAATTCAAAAATTAGGTAAAACAAAGAAAACTCACCAGTATTCAAAGTGTAAAAGGTCACAGGTATGTTCATCTGTTATTTATCCCACAATTGGATATCACCAACGGCATTTATAAATATTTAATTATCTGCAAAGCTGTATCCTAAAAATAACATCGTGCTTTAGTCCGCATTCACATCCATAGGTCAACGCACACGGCACTGTAACTGGGTCAAATGTTATGACGATTATTTTCAAGATAAATCGCAAAGGCAACCCGCATAAACGCCACCCCTATGCGATTAATAGTCATACTGTGTAATTAATTGATCGAATTTTGGCAAAAATAACCATTTTTGAGCTAAAATCTTCTATGCGGTATTCTTCTGTCACACCACCTAGTATTCTTCTGTCCTATAATAACCACTCGCACTGCCTCCAATCATTACGGTGTCCGCGCTACATTATCTCACTCTTATTTCAACTAAATAATAAAGAAACAATACACATAATTGCATTTCTTAAAAAATAACAAAAAAATTGGCGAATAGTTTTTCTGCTGCACTTCCTTGACCTGGTTTGTGTGGCAAGACTAAAAAATTAGGCTGCTGCATTTTGCCATTGCCAGAATAATGTTGCTTGCGAATTTATTAAAATCATAGAGATTTTATTTGGCCAAAATTTTATTTTTTGTAGTAAATTGGTTGGTATCTTTTATTCAATATGCCACAAACTATTATTAGAAATCCTACGCAAATATTTACCAAATAAGGAATTAGCAACATTGCAAAAAGTTCTGCTAGTTATTCTTAGATGGCGTAGTTTTCTATGCGATAAGGTCTGTGTTCTTCTAATACCTCCTTCATTTTATAGATGGCATTGTTTCCAAAGCAGAAAACCTCAAACTGTTTTCCGTAAAGTAGTAAGCAGATCTCTATGGCTGGTATATTTACTTTGGATTGCTTAATTAGCTGCTTGCCATGTGTATCGAGTTGCTACTGGGGCCAGTTTTGTTCCTATGATGAAGAGATTAATATCCACGAACCTGACTGATTATTTTCGAGGCCAACCATGACAAGAAATCCTAAAACGTTAAGTGTGATGAGGACATCAATAAAATTAATTTAGGTACTACTAATTCTCGCCAAAAATCCCTCTCATCATCATTATTCATCACTGCATTCATCAATTTATGAACATAGCATCTACCCATTCATTTTCTAAACAGCACACCAAACAAAACGAGCGTTTACAGTAAAATAACCGCCATCTAATTGCAGTAGGGCCAACATGGCGGCTGATTGTGCCGGCGCGGCGGCGGCGCACGCGGTTGGCGCGTGCAGGGCTACCGGCCCATGAAGCGAAAGCTGGCCCTAGTTTAGCTTTCACATGCAGTGTGAGCTGGGGAACTGTGACAGCGATCGTTTTAGTATGATTTATGAGGAATCAGAAAAAAAATTCAGGCGCTTTGGACAAGAATCTTTCCGATGACTGCTTAGCAAGATCTTGGTCATTCATCGTCAGATTCGGTCAGATTAACAATCCCCTGATGGATATAGCCTCTCCTATTAAAATCCATCTTCGGCTACTGTCATCCAGCTGCAACCAGCAACTTAGCGAAGACCATTGCTCTACTTAAACTGACTCAGGCGTCTGACATTATGATAGGTACACGATCTGACCAAGATATGTCTAGACTTTAAAAGAGACTGTGGCCTCTGAGTTTGTTTCAGCCTATCTTCTCAGAGTAGCCAGATAGGAAACGCCGGACTCATCTAGTTTAAAAAAAAATATGATTGACGTGTAAAATTGTTTTTACTAGCCTATTTACAGAAAATAAATCATTTATGATTTACACCAAATCAAATCAACATTTCTGTAGGTAATCCTGTAGGTAATGGCGCCGATTCCCTTGTTCACAAACTGAACTAAACTTAAGTTCAGTGCATCTTTTTCTTTCTGTTTCATTAAGAAAAGGACAAAAGATAAATTTTAGTCCTGTCAAATTAAGACGCTCCATAGACAGTTTAGACGTGATTAAAAACATGGCTACTAAAAATACGTCAATTTACGTCTGTCGCTGACTAATTTGACAGGACTAAACTAATATTTTATCTTCTGTCCTTTTCTTAATGAAATAGAAAGAAAAAGATGCACTGAACTTTTTAGTTTAGTTTGTGAACAAGGGAATCGGCGCCATTATCCAATAAAACTTAGGTAAGTACCCAGCTTAATGGTTCTACAACTCTATAACCATGCTAGATCTCGGTGCGCAGTGTCATAAAATTGAGATGCAAAATGCTTTGTAGTTGCACTCGAGAGGGGGGAAGGCGGCAGGGTGGGGGGGGAGGTGTACTAGACCTTTCTCCCAAGTTCTGGGTCACGTCTTTATGTAAGAATTGTTTACTTGTGCAACGTTTGTGTTCATAGCTGTGAATGGGCGTTGGTTTGAGTCCGGTTTGCGGTAATTGTTTGTTAAGTGTTTTGTTTTAGAGATTTATCTTTAGAGCTAAGTATTGAAATGTCTATTGGTAATTTGTTAGGCTCTAAGCTGAGATCACTCAGCCTAGTTCAGTCAAGAAATGGTGCCTGAAGACGAAGTGTTCACATGTTTCAGCATTACTCGCCAGGTTTCAGATCCTGCTTACATGTAGTTTTAGTTCAGTTATAAGCTTTGAATGATGAAGTAAATCTACACTCTCTTTTTTTCACTGATCTGCACCCTAATTGTGTAACCCACTATCAGTGTGTTATTACTTATTACCGATATATTAATGGCCACATAAATAACAGCCCAAAGAAAGTACTTAATGACCTCGTCAAGAAGATGAGCCGATGTAAGTGGCGTAACTTTGCCCTTTGGGGCCCGTGGCAAATTCATGAGATAGGGCCCTCCCTAATGTAAAGAAACTCAACCAACGTCATAATTTCTTTTACTGGCTCTTCGTCCGCGTAGATTTTGTAATTTCCCCTACAAAATTAAATACCTAAGTGCTTCGTTGGTGTAGTGGCCGAAAAAAGTTTGGATTTCTATACTTATGTTAGGATCCTCTTGTGCTCATTGCTCTCTGGGGCCGGGGCCCCCTCCGACAGGAGGCCCGTGGCATTTTGCCACTCCTGCCACCCCATTCTTACGCCACTGGCCGATCTAGCCTTTTCCTTAAGATTTGTAATGAAAACAACCTGTCTGGAATTACCATTGCATATGCTCAGGGTAAGTCGCCCTCACTTCTTGTAGGCACACTTTCATACTCAATCTGTAAAAAATTGTGTGCTCAACAACGTAAATAACGCAATGAATGTTGTTGAACTGTCAAAATTAAAGCCATTCCTCCTGTTAGTTGTTACGCAATTACCCCGCTGATTATAATCGTTGATAGGCTCTGACACATGACGTAAAGTTTATCCTAGTTGTAAATGCAACACATCATTCATCATTTCAGTCGAAAAATGTCCACTGCTGGCCTAGGCCTTGCATAGGCCTCCCCCAAGCACCGCCACTCCGACCAGCGGGGTAGTTGCGTAATACACTAGCAATAGCAATTGTTTCCATTTTGACAGTTGTTCAACATTCATTGCGTTATTTTCCTTTTGGAGTAGAAAAAAAAATTGAACTTATGAAGCAATGGATTAGCAATATCCTTCAAAACGATTCAGATTGAGCTAGATAGTGTGCTACGCAATTAGGGTGCAGTTCTGTGCTTCTCGCATCCAGCGGATGCAATGCAACACATACCTAAACATGCTACACAATCATCTCTGAACGACATATTACATAACCGCCTCGTCACACTCACGGCCACCCCTGATCTGAACAACATAGACCTTCAAATCTCCACACAATCTAAACCAAAATCGAAACTTTTCTTCTTGCCCTCAATCACGCCATCGAAGACTCCAGTCCGGACCAAGCCCTTTCACTGAACTAGAAAAGCGTGACCAGACGCCCTTAGATCTGATGCAAGCCCGTGACCAATTGCGTTGTTCTAATTGGATGATAATGACGCCATTTTAATTGCTAATGAGAAAGATTCAGTGTCAACTCTTTGCGTTATTATTAGCTCATGATCTGGTTCGAAATTGATTGGTTTAGCCTTTGATTGTTGTTGCCATGCTGACGGATTAGGCTAGGGACAAATTTAATGGAGCTGATCGTGGCTATGTCACAGACGAGCCTTTTTCTCGCTAAGCGGGGTGCGCTAAGTTAGCCGGCTAAATTCTAATTTGCTTACGCTTTTGCAATTCGCAGGTCAGTATCAGAAGGCCAATTCTCGTAATTTAAAACGTTCAAAATCTAGTCGCAGTCTCATCTCGGCGACAAACAAATGTCAAAAACTTGTCAAAATGTAGGGAAATTAGAGGTATTTTTTGACAGATTGAGACTGAGATCAGACTGTGAACGTTCTTAAAATACCTTTTTTCTTCCAAACTGGGCCTGTCTTGTGCGATCTCTGGCCATGTTACCCCCCCTACAAATGAAATATTTTATTTTCATACTAGCTTCTGCCCGCGGCTTCGCCCGCGTGGATGTCGGAAATTATCCCACCGGAACGTGCTAACAGGATAAAATGTATGTGCTTTCCCAGGATGCCATCCATCTCGCGGGCCCTTTGTGGCTAATTACAATAGAAAACCAATTGTGTCACATTAGTGGTGATTAAGAGGGTACCTATATGATATCTTTACCTAAGTACCTACCTAATTAAAAAAAATAACCTACCTAAATAAACCTATTTCTGATGATAACTAATCTAAACCCAATAAATAAGCAAAATCCCTAAAAACTAATATCTATACGAATGACTAATCCTACCTAACAGTATTATAAAATAACCTACGGTCACTACGTACACTAACAAATATACTACCTATACCTACTATAAAATTAAACCTAAATAACTCTAAAAACTAAAAGGAATAAAAAATTTAAAAAACCCCCGACTACGAAAAATCCTATAAAAAGAAAAAAATAACCTTGAAATTATGACCCTACGTAAGTACGTATGAAATTTTTTGATTAAATGTTGTCCTGTCGGGGGACCGCTCTAATTATTAGCCTAACGTTCTGTTAAAGTTTAAAATAGTAGCGGTCCCCCGACAGGACAATATTTAATCAAAAAATTTCATACGTACTTACGTAGGGTCATAATTTCAAGGTTATTTTTTTCTTTTTATAGGATTTTTCGTAGTCGGGGGTTTTTTAAATTTTTAATTTAATTTTTTATTTCATGCTTTTTGTAGGGACTCCTTATTATTTCTTTTCTTTTATTTTCTTGCGTTTTAAGATTCAGGTAATCTGGTATTTAATCAGGTTTTTTGTAATTCGCCATTTTGTGGTGGTGGCCACCTTGGATTTGAAATTTGTCATAGTGTATATAGTATTCTACTAGTCAAGCCCTTTCATTTGATACCCATATTGAGGGAGTTGTGAAAAATAATGTAATTTGCCATTTTGTGGTGGCGGCCATCTTGGATTTGAAATTTGTCATAGTGTATAGTATTCTACTAGTCAAGCCCTTTCATTTGATACCCATATTGAGGGAGTTGTGAATAAAAAAATGTAATTTGCCATTTTGTGGTGGCGGCCATCTTGGATTTGAAATTTGTCATAGTGTATAGTATTCTACTAGTCAAGCCCTTTCATTTGATACCCATATTAAGGGAGTTGTGAATAAAAAAATGTAATTCGCCATTTTGTGGTGGCGGCCATCTTGGATTTGAAATTTATCATAGTGTATAGTATTTTACTAGTCAAGCCCTTTCATTTGATACCCATATTGAGGGAGTTGTGAAAAAATATGTAATCCGCCATTTTGTAGCGGCGGCCATCTTGGACCGATTTTCATCAAACATAGCTAAGAACACTCCCGACAAATTCACCTTTCAAACAAAAAAAACAAAATTAAAATCGGTTGATCCGTTCGGGAGCTACGATGCCACAGACAGACATACACACACACACACACCCCCACACACACCCCCACACACACACACACACACACACACACACACACAGACACGTCAAACTTATAACACCCCGTCGTTTTTGCGTCGGGGGTTAAAAAAGGTCGCACAGATAATACTGCGGGTGACGTAACCTACAACAAACTTATTATTTGCGGTTGGTACAGTAATCGGTCTAGGGATCGAACCGCAAAATTAAGTTTGTTTTTTATTGTATATACTTTTCCGGAATAAAAAGTACCCAGTGTGGTGCCCAGGATATTAAAGAATAATTATACCAAGTTTCATCGTAATCGAACCGGTAGTTTTTGCGTGATGCCTGAACAAACAGACAGACAGACAGACAGACAAACAAAAATTTTTGTAATCACATTTTTGGGTTCGGTGTCGGTCTAGTAACACCCCCTGCCATTTATTTTTTTGATATTTTCAATGTACAGAATCTTCACTTCTACAGATTTATTATAAGTACTAGCTTCTGCCCGCGGCTTCGCCCGCGTGGATGTCGGAAATTATCCCACGGGAACGTGCTAACAGGATAAAATGTATGTGCACCAGGATGCCATCTATCTCGCGGGCCCTTTGTGGCTAATTACAATAAAAAACCAATTGTGTCTCATTAATGGTGATTAAGAGGGTACCTATATGATATCTTTACCTAAGTACCTACCTAATTAAAAAAATAAATAAACTCAATAACAGAAAATAAAATACCTACCTACCTAAATAAACCTATTTATGACGATAACTAATCTAAACTCAATCATCATCTGCCTAGCCTTTTCCCAACTATGTTCAGGGCCGGCTTCCAGTCTAACCGGATGCAGCTGAATACCAGTATTTTACATGGAGCGACTGCCTATCTGACCTCCACAACCCAGTTATTGGGTAATACGATACCCTTGGTACGACTGGTTGTCAGACTTTCAGGCTTCTGACTACCCGTAACGACTGTCAAAGATCCACGAATGACAGCCGGGACCAACGGCTTAACGTGCTTTCCGAGGCACGGAGGTGTCTCGGTATGTAAAGATGGTCACCCATCCACAGACCGACCGCGGCAAGCGTAGCTTAACCTGACCGATCGACCTGTGCGGCTGTTATTATTTAGCCACGGGCCCCTCAATCTAAACTCAATAAATAAGCAAAATCTCTAAAAACTAATATCTATACGAATGACTATCCTACCTAACAGTATTATAAAATAACCTACGGTCACTACGTACACTATCAAATATACTACCTATACTTTAAAATTAAAATCTATACCTACGACTTATAAAATTAAACCTAAATAACTCTAAACACTAAAAGGAATAAAAAGGTCGCACAGATAATACTGCGGGTGACGTAACCTTCGACAAACTTATTATTTGCGGTTGGTACAGTAATCGGTCTAGGGATCGAACCGCAAAATTAAGTTTGTTTTTTATTGTATATACTTTTCCGGGATAAAAAGTACCCAGTGTGGTGCCCAGGATATTAAAGAATAATTATACCAAGTTTCATCGTAATCGAACCGGTAGTTTTTGCGTGATGCCTGAACAAACAGACAGACAGACAGACAGACAAAAATTTTTGTAATCACATTTTTGGGTTCGGTGTCGGTCTAGTAACACCCCCTGCCATTTATTTTTTTGATATTTTCAATGTACAGAATTTTCACTTCTACGGATTTATTATAAGTATAGATTTAAATAGATGTATTTTTGTGTTGTGCAATAAAATTTAAATATCATCATCATCTGCCTAGACTTTTCCCAACTATGTTGGGGTCGCCTTCCAGTCTAACCGGACGCAACTGAATACCAGTATTTTACATGGAGCGACTGCTTATCTGACCTCCACAACCCAGTTACTGGGTAATACGATACCCCTTGGTAAGACTGGTTATCAGACTTACGGGCTTCTGACTACCCGTAACGACTGTCAAAGATCCACAAATGACAGCCGAGACCAACGGTTTAACGTGCTTTCCGAGGCACGGAGAGGTCTCGGTATGTAAAGATGGTCACCCATCCACAGACCAACCGCGGCAAGGATCGACTTGCGCGGCTGTTATTATTTAGCCACGCGCCCCTCGCAATAAAGTTTTAAAAAGTAAATAATAATATATATTGATATTACTTACGACAAAAACCGCATTTATCGCATTGGGGTAACCTGTAATGGTAGATGTAAGATAAATAAATAAAAAGATGCTGTACTTATAGCTAAGTAAATAACCTAGCTTTCGAAATAGCCACAACCAAGACTAGAAACTTGGTTGCATAACGTAAAGATAACAATTTCAGAGGGGTAATTCTCGTAATTTTAAGATCATTCACAGTCTGATCTCAGTCTCAATCTGTCAAAAATACCTCTAATTTCCCTACATTTTGACAAGTTTTTGACATTTGCTTGTCGCCGAGATGAGACTGCGACTAGATTTTGAACGTTTTGAATTACGAGAATATGCCTTCTGAATTCTGTTCACTGACAATAAGCATTCAACACCTACTACCAGAACATTAACCTTTTTCTACCACGGCCACAAATTAGATAGCTATTCTTGTTTCAAGTTTACATACAATAATAATATTATGTCAGACTGTAAACGGATATTATTGTTCCGCCTTGACTCTTGTTCGAACCCCTTCTGGACTACAATGTTCAAGTTGCTAAATGTTGAATTTGCAACCCGTGCCGCTGAGCCTGTAGCTTAATATCGTTCCTAAATAATCACGATTCAATTTAGCCTGTCCCTTGCAGCCCTATTTTTTCGAAAATCCTCATGGATGTCCGCCAGCGGACAGCAGTCTGTCAGACTCTTACTGACTAAAAACCACCCCGTTGTTCAGTCTCACACCTACGCCGGGGGTGACGGGAACGTACGATCCTTCCGCAACTGGTGGCTTCCGCACCCGGTGCCGGCCCGCCGCAGCGGGCCTCCTCGGATCCCTTGCTGCCCCCCAGGGTGGCGACCCTATCCCGCAGACCTCGGTTTAGGGCGCTAAACCGTGGTCTGCGGGATAATTGCATAACACACTTAAAATAGCAATGACATTCAGCAGAGGAGCTCAGCTCAGGGTGGATTCGTTTTGTGGAGTCGAGACTTTTAGGTACAGTCGGTAGATACATACCTACGTAAAGTTGGTAGGAAGCTGATGTAACTGTAAGCTATGACTCAAAGGTTCATCATCCTCAAGATTCAGAGGGTCTTTATGTGTAATGACTGATCACCCCATTGTTCCACACGTGTGGTTCATTGAGTCACGATCCTTTCAGTCCTCATTAACCTGAACTTTTTGTCCAGGCAGGAATTACTTAATAACTGTTATACTACAGGGAGTAAGACTCTAGGACCATGGTATCTACCAAGAAGTGCGGTTTTGCCACCTTTTTCTGCCCATATTAAAGGCAGTTACATTCTGAACATCAAAAGTAGCACACATTCAAAATGTCAGAACACCGTTAAAATACGGTAATATTGAGTAACAAGCGTCTGAATTAACATTTTATATCATTTATGACATGTTAAGTGCGCAGGAGTGTTAGAGAAATTTATATATCTGCTTGTAGGCGGTAATAAATTGAAGACACTATTTACGATAGGGGTTGAAAGATGTACCTTCGGGGTGATTGCGTAGCATATTAACAGTCGCAATAGGTTTCATTTCGACAGTTCAACAACATACATCGCGTTATTTATGTTGTTGGACAGATAAATTTAAGCATAGGCATTAAGTAATAGAACTTCTTACTGTATCGGTAGATGGATAATAATAATAATAAAACTGAATGTGGCCAACATCAAAAACAATATCAATAAAAAAATGCATGAAAACGTGTAGTTAATCGTTATATTTAATTACTTGTTCCGTTTTAACTGAGCCGTCAAACATTAAGATGGCTGTGCCCATTTCACCTAGCAATACACCTTTCTTTACTCACACATACAAACAAAGAAACACAGAGCAACACTGTGTATCTGTGTGTTATATTTTATAGAGTAAAATGTCTCTGTGTGTATACAAGCAGCGATATAATTCTTTCGTACGCATTTCGCAACTGTGTGCGTGAGAGTAGAGACGAGACAATATACATCGGATGTTCCATGCGTGTGAGTGGGTTACTGTTGTGTTCGAGTTGCGTTCACGCACGCAATGCCAATGCCAGTTACGCGTACGGAAAGTTGCTTTGAAACTTATACGGTAATATTACATGGGCGGAAAAATTCTTTTATAAAATGAAGGAAATTTATCTTTTTTTAGCTTATTTCACGGCCGTAATGCTAGGAAACTATTACGGAACTGTAGTGTAGGTTATATTGTAATTATCTGGAAGCTAATGAATATGTAATCATCTTAATTGGACAGCGATGCGGTTCGTATCGTTCGGTTGTTGCTAATTGGGTGTGGTGCTGCATGATTATTGGGCCTGGTATTTGGAATAGTTATAGCAATGTTTAGGATGATACTATGAGTTAAATCATAAGATTTCAGCTAAAGGAGAAGAGGGGTATTTTCTCTTACATATTTTTTTAAAAAGAATAAAGCACGTTAAGCTGTTGGTTCCGGCTGTCATTCGTGGATCTTTGACAGTCGTTACGTATCGTCAGAAGCCCGAAAGTCTGACGACCAGTCTTATTAAGGGGTATCGTATTACCCAGTAACTGGGTTGTGGAGGTCAGATAGGCAGTCGCTTCATGTAAAATACTAGTACGAGTATTCTGCTGCATCCGGTTAGACTGGATGCCGACCCCAACAAGTTGAGAAAAGGCTAGGCAGATGATGATTGTGTTAAAGATAATTTATATCTAACACCTTATCAAACAGAGATAAAGGAAGTCAATATTGGAAATGTTTAATAAAATGAACTATTACAGTAACTACCAAATCATAGACCACCTTGGTTTATAATTAGTTACTGGTAACTGCCGATAGATGGCGCTGCTTGTCACGTTAACATTGAACTTGGATAGAACAACCTAAAGACTTCAAAAAATTAGTTCTTCTAATGCAAAATGGAGTCTTCATGAGCTAACCAAAGCATCGTTGCTAGGAAGTGTAAGGGTAATTGCATAAGCTCATTAAGTGAGGTAGTAATGCCTGTCTGAGAACAAATTGTAAATTGCGACATTTTCCATTTTTCAATCATGGACATCGCTGACCCTAAGCTGCCCTGAGCCTGCAGTTAGAAAAATGGCCTGAATGATTCAGTTAAAACTATAGAAAATTATCTTTTAGAAGCTGAAGGCACGATGTTGATAGCAAAGAAATATGCTACAGAAAATACATCACACTGAAGTTTTTCAAATCAATTTAATGATAAAGATGAATGGCTGCGCAGACGCAGTAGCTTGCCGCGGCTGCAGTGAAAGCTGCACCGACCTAGCAATCGCTGCACTTGGTGTAAGGGGAAGGTGTGCACTTGATACTTGTTGTTTGAACAACCGCCATCTTTTTTTAGCTCTCAATAAGTAGGTTTTTTTCCCCGCCTCCCGCTCTGGGTGGAGCAGGAGGGAGTGTCAGACTCTTACTGACTAAAACTCACCCGTGTTCCTTCCTTAGCCCTTTATGTTCCAGGGCAGCGGTAACCCTTTCGGACGATCCCGCTACCCTGGGCAATAAGTAGGTTTGTTTAAATTTTGATAAAGGCATGTATGAATTTCAGAATTAGGGAGCACAGTTCTTGTGTGTTATTTCCTAAAAACCGTTAACTTTTTTGAACTGAGAAGTTGATAACTTTTGTTTTCTCTTTCTCTTGACTAGCTTATTAGTTATGTGCGACCAATAATCATAGTCGGTTAATAGGGCAAAGAAAGGTTTTGATTACAAACCGGCTTTACTAATGGAAGTCGTTTTTAATTACTTATAAGAAAACTACATAAAAGAAGAAAATGCAATAATCAGAAGTGTCAGATAATTTATGTCCTCGCTCGCAGTGTTTGTGACGACGGTGACAGATATAATTATTAGGTTTGACATTTCATGGATTTAGGGTATATTTATCAGGGGTATACCTACATGCGTTGACAGAACACACAGACTTCGTCAAGCCGTTGGTCCCGGATGTCATTCTGACAACCAGTCTTACCAAGGGTATTGTATTACCCAGTAACTGGCTTGTAGAGGTCCACTGGTACTTAGCTGCATCCGGTTAGACTGGAAGCCGACCCCAACATTGTTGGGAAAAGGCTAGGCAGATGATGATGCGTCGACAAGAGATAACGTTATCCTGGTAAGTATCTTACACAAGGATCAAGACTTCACCATCGGACTCTATAAGCATAGCTAAGATCTGAAACCAGGGAAAGTTAGCTCAGACTTAGTGGGTGCTTATTGATAGAATACCGTTAAGCCGATGGAACGAGTAATCGAGAATGGTTGGGTAAATAGATACAGAAGAGTTATTTTGTTCGATGCATGAAAATGAACGATGATGGCTCATTGCTTATAGTGACTCCAGCTTCGGTTGGCAAGGTGTAAGAGAGTGAGTAGACCACGATCGGGCATGACGGTAAGAGAGTTGCTGTGGTTGCTATCCTTTAAGACGGAAAATACGTACAGAAAGAAAGAAAGAAAACACATTTATTTGCAGCAAACATGACGCATAAAAAGAACACAAACACAAAAGAAAAAACAAGTTGGGGCAAACATGCGTTCCATCCACGCAAAAGAGCCTTAAGAAAACTGTGCGGTGGTTACATATCCATAGTTTAGAGTGTAGCAGAAAATATATCATGAATGACATCCGTCTGATAGCTAGATGGGCCGACGACCTTAAAAATGCGGCTGATTGGATGCGGAAGGCGGAGGACAAACTTTGACGACACGGCTGGCGCAGTGGCTGAGCGATCAACTGCTGCTGCGTGTCGCGGGTTCGATTCCCGCACGGAACAAATATTTGTATTGCCTACAGATAGTTGTTCCGGGTCTGGCTGTTTGTGTATGTAAGTTTAAATGTTTGTAAACGCACCCGCGGTATAGGAGTAATTCCAAGTGTAGGGCAACGCTTTTTAAAAAACAAAAAAGAAAAGTGATGTGGTGCGCAGCCTGGAATATAGCCTATATCTAGCAGTAGACTGCGATAGTCTGAGTTGGATGATCGGCGCCAATGTCTTTCAAAATGATTCAGATTGACATTTATAGTGTGTTACACTATTGGACTGCTGACCGTTTTACATAATGAGAGAAGCAAATTGTGGGAAAAAAAGTATCCACATGCTGATCTCATCCCTGCCTCTGGGCTGGATTGAGGTCAAGAGTGAGCCCATTGTCAATAAAAAAATCCACCACCTCCTGACTTCGTTAAACCCCAGGAACATTTGCCTCTCGGCCGTGATCTGCAGTGGCGTACATGGAAAGCTCTCAATCGTTTGCGTACCCAAGTAGGGAGCTGCAGACACCACTTGCCGAAATGGTGTATTACTGACCCATCCAATGCCCAGTGCGAGTTCGGTGCCTTTTTTTTTTTTTCAGGATGGGAAATCATCAAATGACTCCTCCTGCTCTGGGTGGAGCAGAAGGGAGTGTCAGACTCTTACTGACTAAAACCCACCCGCGTTACTTCCTTAGCCCTTTATGTTCCAGGGCAGCGGTAACCCTTTCGGACGATCCCGCTACGAGTTCGGTGCCTCTAATCAGACCATGCCCCACTTGCTGGAGTGCCCTAAGTGCCTGTTCACCTGCACCTTGGATGACTTAATGAATGCCACTGATGCCGCAATTAACGTGGCTGCTTACTGGGCTCAAAAAATATAAAATATCGAAGAAGAATACCATCGACACGAAAAGAAGAAGAACAAAGCCGTTTTCTGAACGTACATAGTGTTTATTTTTACTAAAGTTCATTAAAGAAGGTGTTTTTGGTCTGATCAGCCGGTCGATTCTGTAAAAATCTCACCGTGAAAACTCAAGTGAAGTGAGCTTGATGTGAGTTGTCAGTAGTGTCAATCCCTAGCATTATTTAGTATAACAGCTCACTCCACGCTCACTTCACCTGAGTTTTCACGGTGAGATGGGTTACAGAATCGCACATCTGATCATGATGAGAATGGACAACACGCTTGCATATTGCTGTGGTTATTCTGTACCAATGGGAGTCAAACTTCTGTATCAATATTTTGTATTGCGCTATGTTTGAACTATTCGTGTTATGACTAATGTTTTAAGCGTTCGTCTGAATGTAAGTGCTTTTTCATGGAAGGAAAGTATTTTATGGTCATTTGCAAATTGGGCGTTGAAAGGAAAAGTCGACGAAAATGTTAATAGTTAATTAATTGTATTACAAATTGATGAGATTTTGGCAGTAATCTGCCAAAACTTCAAGCGTGTATTTCGAATCAACCGCAGACTTTAATAAGTCTCTGGTTGATTTTTCCCCAATTGTGGGCAAGTGTTTTTGTGAATTAACACATACTTAGGTAAATTGTCTGTATAAATAAGCCCTAAGATAATAACATCATTTAATAGTCCATTGGATTACAATCGTCCCCAAACAACTCTACAGTAGCATCAGTCCCCAGTTAAATCACCCAATAACAATGCATAATAAAGGTACTTTCTATTACAAACTAAATCATGATGCAAATACCTTATCTAAGTACCTAATTAACCCCACGACCTAACGGTAACCCATTCAAAGCGATCGCCACAACTAGACCAGTAAAAAAAAAAACATAAAAGAACAATGGCAACACTGTAGCCTGATAAAAGCAGAAAAAAAAACGCTCTGTTCCAAATTCAAATAATTTCCCACACGTAACGTTACGCGGGCGGGCATTGAGCGCAGTCCGTTATATGTGCGGCAGTGACCCACTTTACAACGTTTCGCCGGGACTAAGATACGACTGTCTTCGTAACCTTATTGGTAGTCTCGTCGCTTTTGTTTTACATTACGCTTTTTGATGTAACTTTCTCTTTGGTCTGTCTTAGTGAAGCGTCAATGTATGCTGTAGGAAGAAATGCATCGTTGATCGTAAAGTGAATTTTGAGTATCATGGTAGAAATACGCAGCCAGTGTAAGTTGTGCGCTTTCTGATTTTGAGACGATCTCGGAGCGGTTTCAAAGTCACGTACCTACTTGTCTGTTACGTACTATGTGGCAATTTATTTATTATGTCTTTTTATTGGTATTTATTGTCTTCATTTGTTGTGGTTTTACTGATTTGGTGGTACAACGACCTGGGTAGTTTTTTTTTCGGCGATTGTCAAACGTTTTGTGCAAGTTTCAGATGTTTCAATATATTTTACTGTCAATGTGCTGTGTTATTTAAATACTTTTTAATCATTTTTAAACAGTTATTAGGGCTGATTTTTCAATCGACAGATAATTTTTTGTGTTCGTGGAATATAAAATTAACGTATGACAGTTCTTGTATTGCATACAAAAACTGTCAGACGTCAATTTTATTCCACGAATAAAAATTATCTGTCGGTTGAAAAATCAGGCTTTAGTTGATTAAAAAAAGGGGTACAGGTGTAAATAACTTAAATGTTGCGTCACTTATGCCATCTTTAGTAGATTAGACTTTTTTCCTGAAAGTCAAGATAATAAGAACAACTACCTACGTCAAATTATTTCTTATCAGACACAAATCGATAACACTGTCCTTAAATGTCAAATACCTATCCTAATAATTTAGAAGCCGCTTGACGTCACGATAGCACAGGAAAACAATTTGTAAAATTCACAATCTACATAAAATTTGGGAATTTGACGTAAATCGTACATATGTCGAAGGATAAGAATTTATTTATTTCCCACCATACTATTATCTTTACAGATTTGTCACCTAATGCGATAATGTAGACAACTTACAAAAACTAATAACTCATATTTACTGCTACTACAAACACCATATGTCTATGTCCTAGTAGGACCATAACTTATTTCAAAGAGAGCTCTCACTGTGAACCCACCCAGAGTGCAACAAAATATATCTATATCCTCCGCTATGTAAGAATTATTTCGTATCCTCATAGGTACTTAAATACCTAAGGTAGAAAGGCAGTCGCTCCATGTAAAATACTGGGGCTGCAGTCTCGACATTCATTGCGATCGCTTTACGACCGAGTTCAGTCGCAAAGTCTAGTCACTCCATACATTACACCTGTCAATTCGGGACTTTGCGACCGTATTCGTTCGTAAAGCGAAAGCTATGAATGTCGAGAATGCAGCCCCTGGAAAGTATTTAGCTATATGCGGTTAGACTGGAAGTCCCCAGGAAGATGATGTGTATATCACGCAATTAGGGTGCTGGTTTTACTTACGCACTAGCTCATCATCTGCCTAGCCTTTTCCCAACTATGTTGGAGTCGGCTTCCAGTCTAACGGGATGCAGCTGAATAGGTACCAGTTTTTTACATGGAGCGACTGCCTATCTGACCTCCACAACCCAGTTACTGGGTAATACAGTAATACTAATATCCCTTGGCACGAGACAAACATGACGTTAGTTTAAGATTAGAAGAGTTTAGGCGTCAGATTGTCAGATTTGGCTGACAAGCTACATGAAAAAGATATAAAATACGTAGAATGATTTCTAGGAATAATTATTGAACATGAACCGTGATTTAATTGATTCCTCCCGGCAGCAATCAACACTAGGTAACCCAATGATGGTGACAAACGAAATAACTATTTTCAAAGTCTCCGAAATAACCCTGCTGATAGAGAGTGATGCTATTTAAAGGATCAATATAAGGTCATAGCTACTGCGGAGGGGCCAGTGGCTAAATAATAACAGCCGCACAGGGCGATCTATCAGGTTAAGCTACGCTTGCTGCGGTTGATCTATGGATGGGTCGCCATCTTTACATACCGAGACCCCTCCGTGCCTCGGAAAGCACATTAAGCGGTTGGTCCCGGCTGTCATTCGTGGATCTTTGACAGTCTTTACGGGTAGTCAGAAGCCCGAAAGTTTGGCAACCAGAAAAAAGAAGAAAAGAAGAAAAAGAAGTTTGGCAGATCTATAGATTGCACCCTAATTGCGTAACTCACTATCAAGGAGCGGTAGGTTAGAACCTACCGCTCCTATTTAAATTAAACACCGCTAAATACTAAAAAAACCTTCCAACGTAAACTAAATTTGTGCTATTCTAAGTAATGGATGACATTAAATTTAAAACTGTAACCAATTTGTAAAAGGCAAAGCTCCCAAAAAAAGTGAAACCTCATTTCGCCAAAAGCAACTGTATTTTATAACCAGTGTTGCCACGCCAGATAACAAAGAGATACGGACAACACAACAGCAGTTACGCGTCAATACATGTAATACAGTTATATATAATGTGAATGAGTCAACATGGTTGAATACTGGCACAAAATTTACAGAGGCACAATATGGTGAAGGTGCAGAAGTTTCGACCATCGATGGCAGAGCTTTTTTTTTTTTGGTGGGAAATCTTCAAATGACTTCTCCCGCTCTGGGCGGAGCGAGAGGGCGTGTCAAACTTCTACTGACTAAAACCCACCCATATTCCTTCAGTTACCTGTGCCAGGGGACACGGTATCTCTTTCAAAAAACCCGAGTCCGTGGCAGATCGATGATAGAGCTGAGAATATACCTTCTCATTTACCCAACCTTTTCACCACTAATGTAGTTCAGCACTCGGAAACGCCAAATACGTAAAAAGAGACCTCCCACTTATACCTTTAACTCTGGCGGTCAACTCTATTGCATTAGTTGTGATCGAGTATTTAAAACTAAATTCGGTCTGGGGGGTCATAATAGGGTACTCGCTTGGTAATAATAATAATTAATCCTTCACGAAAATACGTTGGAGACAACTTCCAATTAAAGAAAGCAGCGCGAATATCAATAATTTATTTTTATTGGTTATAAAAGGGCGACATGCGCGGTAATTGCGTAACAGACGTAGCAATGGCTTTTATTTTGACGGTTCAACAACATTCATTGTGTTGCAGCCAAATTTTTCAAACATGTGAAGCAATGGATATTAGCAATATCCTTCAAAATGATTCAGATTGTGATTTGAAAGTGTGTTCCGCAATTAGGGTGATGGATCCCGGGAAGTTAGCTGAGCTGGTCCGCGATACTAATCTGCTAATGGCTGGCTAGCAATTCAGCCTAATTCACTTAAAAATAAAGAGGCTACTTATTGGTAGCCAATACTCTATCCTAGCCGAATTAGAACGTATTTCTCCTTGAAATTGAAACCTAATTTGAGAGGTTTGATACCAGTTTAATGCAGAAAGTTTTCCACTGAAAACTTTAAAAGCAGCATCATAGACAGTCAGTGCTACTGTCGAAGATGCTACTTTAATCACAGAAAAAAAATGATGTTGGTCGGAGAAATACTAATATAGATAAATATAATTAATAATAATAATTTATCATTTATTCTCTCTACGCAAAGCTGATTTAAAGTTAATGTGTACAAGAATGCCTTATCTGTATTCCACCTTTGTGAGAGACTGCTGCCAGATATAGGTATTTGGGAAAAACCTGTGTTACAGGTCACCAGGCCCCTTTCATGGCTAGAATTTGCTTTAACAGAGATACCGTGCAAGAGTCAAAGTTAAACAAAAGCATGACAAAAATTAAAACTATGTAAGAGTAAACGATATGCTTAATACAAATAAAAGAAGAAGTAATAATAATAAAAAATATAAGCCGAGAAAGATAAACAAATCAAGTATCTTGACTTGGCTCGCGAGGTTGTCGACATGTGGCATGTGGACTCAGCAATCATTGTGCCGAAAGTCGTGACAGCCAATGGCTTAATAGCCAAGAGCCTCGATCAACACCTGAGGAGGCTCTCGTTGGGCAGCTGGATCAAGGGCTTGATTCAGAAAGCGGTACTTCTGGACACGGCTCGCATTGTAAGGAAGTTCGTCTCTCTGGAGCCCTGACCGCCGGGTAGCTTGGACCCTGTTCCCGATATCGGTGGGCTACTATTTTTAATATTTTTAAATGTATTTTTTATCCTTTTGCTTATAAAAATATTTAAAAATGTAATTTGTAAGTATTTAAATGAAATAAAAAATATCTACTTATAATTCTGCAGAAGTTATTGAGTCATGATGTGAGACGATGTGTCGATGTGTGAGTCGATGTGTGATAGAATTACCCACTATCTGCAAAGAATAATATTTTCGTGAAAATGTTTATAGGCAGATACTGTTATCGCACGCCACTAATAAAATTAATAAATCATCATCAGCCACAGTCCAACTTCAACAACTGCTGGGCATACTCCTCTCTTTTCTTGTGCCAATCCCCACGCTCCTGTGCCAGCCTCATCCAGGTTTTGCCCGCGATGTCATCTCGCCGCCGGATGGTCAACACTTCGTCTTCCAGTCCTTAGACGGCACTCTGTCACACCCTTACTCCACCTGTCCTGAACTACTCCATTTGAGTTCTATAATCCACTTTCCGATATCTTCCACCTTCGTACGTAAGGTAATTTTTATTCTTACGACCTTTTTTGTAATGTGCCTTCTGTATCCGTCACTTTATAACCCCGCAGTAAATATTGGGCACATTGTGTTGCGCCTACGCGTCTTCAAGATAGCTATCAAGTTTAGTACTAATGAGGTTGTGTTAGCGATCCTACGCGTCATGTAAGCTTCATTATGTCGAGTTTAGCATAAAATATTATGTTGTTTTTTTTACGGAGTCATTCTTTTACTTATGTAAATTTTGGATTAAGGTTAAAATTATTACCACGATTATTTTGTGCAATACTTAGATATTCGTTAATGGCTGCATGTAAAGTGTACTTAGTTCTAAGTTTGAGCTTTGTTTTTTGAAAAAATAAATTCATTCTTTTAGGGCTGATTTTTCAACAGTCACATAATTTTCATCTGAGGAATAAATATTGTGGTTTGACAGCTTTTGTATAGAAAATATATATCAAACTGTCATATTTATTCTTCAGATATAAGTTATCTGACTATTGAAAAATCGGCGTATGCTTTTCATATTACGAACTTCGTATAGTAAAAAAAAGTTACTGCGAAAAAAAACAACTGACCTATATTACCACATGTTACCGAAAAACTGTTGAGTAACTAAATCTAACCGTATTATGTCAAAACGTTCGCTATAGCAACAAGTAACAACTAGTAATGCACACAAATCATGCGTAAAGGAAAACTTTCTTGAACACCGGCGCGCGCTTGTTAAGGCGAAAATACCAGAGCAGATCGCGAATTTCAAACTTCTTGTGTTTTTTTGCAATTTGCAGATCAGTTCATCAAAATATGTTTCGCGTATTTTCAGCATTATAATCATTAAAATCATCAATACAAATCTAAGTTCAAATTGCCCTGTTGTACGATTAAGGGCGAATTTCACCAATGAAACTGAACGCGATCAGCACCGCATTTGAGAGCTGTCAGTATCATCATTGTTATGAAATATTTAACACTAATAGCTCTTGAAAGCGGCTGATCGCGATTTCATGAAATCGTGACATTTGAGGCCAATTTTAAGTTGGAGACATAAGCATTGATGAGTCTAATGATTATAATTCTGTAAATACATATTTGTTACAACATAAAACCTGTCACAGACCTGCAAATTGCAAAAAAAACAAGGTATATTGGATTTCGCAGGTTACCTTAGGGCATCCCCCTTAACAGCGAAACTTGAAAGTTCATTATAGCGTGCTATAATTAAAGTTATTGGTTATAAAATTGTTGTAGAATTATTGTTATAATTAAAACTACATAACTAGGAAAGCGTGAAAGCAGATCTTGCGGTAGAAAATCTGTGTAAATTGTGAATGCTTGGTTCTGTTTAATAATTATTTTATTGGTCGTGTTTCATGGCCAATGGTCTTTTATCATGTATGGAAATTATAAAATTACAACTGTATGTATAATCATAAGTACGTATTTTTTTTTTTTGGAAATTTAGTTTATTATTTGAAAGTATAGAATCTTTTTCGTAGAATTATAATTTGAATAAGCTTCATGTTTGTTTGTTAAATACAACATTTTTTGTCGATTAATTTGGTATTAACTTTTCGGTAATTCATTTTAACACAGCTTAGTTAGTATTACCGTCAACCACAGATCGCTGGAAGTTAATTTGTTTTTCGGAAGATTTATTATTTTCCAAAAAATATTATAAATAATTGAAGTTTACAAAAAAATCGTTTTTTCCGGAGATAATTGGAAAAGTCATAATTTTCAGTACTTTTTTGAAAGTTCTGATGAATTCTTCGATATTTCCTATTAATACTTTTTTTTTTTTTTTGTGAGGATGGGAAATCATCAAATGACCCCTCTCGCTCTGGGTGGAGCAGAAGGCAGTGTCAGACTCTTACTGACTAAAACCCACCTGTGTTCCTTCCTTAGCCCTTTATGTTCCAGGGCAGCGGTAACCCTTTCGGACGATCCCACTACCCTCCTATTAATACTGACGTCATAATCTGAAGCTTCTCATAATTTTCTCACATTTCAAAGAGTCCTTTAAAAGAATGTCTCTTTTCAGATACCTTGGGCACATTTTGACCAAGAGCCTGTCTGATGACGAGGATATAGAAAGAGAGCGAAGGGCGTTGTCGGTTCGAAGTAATATGCTGGCCCGCAGGTTTGCGAGGTGTACTAAAGACGTGTAAATTACGCTGTTTAAGGCATACTGCCAGACGTTTTACACCTGCAGCCTTTGGGTCAGATATACGCAAAGGGCCTACAACGCCCTCCGTTTCGAGGCTGTCATGGGCAAAAGAACGGCATCCCTAATGCGTAGGATACATGGAGGCTCCAACAGCATCCTGAAGGTTATTGTGGAGAGGCCAGACTGCCCTTTTCTGATGCACTGGTTGGCAGGTAGGCATAGCTGCGAACCCGGTGCTGAGGAAAGATATTTAAACTAGCTAAAAATATAATACTGTTTTTTATATCATATTTATATGTGTTGTCTGTAATAGTTAAGTTTAGGGTAAATTAAATTAGACTAAATGTAAATGTAATGAAATAAATTAGATTATATTAAATTAGATTAAATTGTATTGTTATTTTTAATTTGATTTTTTAATTGATTGATTGTTTTTATCTATTTTATATCTGACATTCATTGGATTATCTTAATGTATTCGAGCATTCTGCAGTTAATAACATAGTTTTTAGGACCTCTGTTACTAACATTATATGGAATTGAAAATTCTGAAATAAATGTATATTATTATTATTATTTCCTCTTCTACGAATTACTTCTGAATCAAACACAAAAACGTTAAGTGAGCTTGAAGAACAGTTTATGGTTCAGAAGATTTGTGAATCATTTTAAATTGCTATAGGAAAAGTATGTGTTTTCACATGTCAGGGAAGTCTTCATGTTCCTGACATTTATTTTGTAGGTTACTTTTACCTGTAGCGACATATTCTTTGCCAACAACTAGCTAGTTCTTCCAGAAGAAAGTATGATTTTCCCACCTTTTTTCAATTTATAATCTCAACCCTGTACCATTCGGGATTGAATGATTCGGGATAGCATTCATTCGGGATAAAGTGATTCGCGATAGCATGCATTCGAGATAAAGTGATTCGGGATTTCGAGTTTCTACCTAACGTATAAGAGTCACCAAATAGCGTTTGCACTTTTACAGTAACGACCCTTGTAGAAAATACCAACATCATCCCGCCATTTTGTAATTAATAACAACGTTGCCTGATAATGTCTAAGCCTATTGTCAAAGTTAGACTGACCAGTAACTTGCTCGTCCATCCATCAATACCTTTACCGTTGGGAAAAAGCTAGGCAGATGATGATCCATTAATTCATAGGACACAGGCTTTCTTTTTTCGAGAGGGAGTGAGCTATAATCTACCACGCGGGCCCAGTGCGGGTTGGTAGATGTCACATGTCTTCGAATTTTTGGTTCTAGGACATGCCGGTTTCTACACGATGTTTTCCTCCACCGTTTTGAGAGCAGTGGTGATGAAATAATTTACACAAAGTAAAACACCTGTCTGGGTTCGAACCTACGACCTACAACTCGTCAGTCGCGGCCGTTACCACTGGGCCACCAGTGCTCTACCATTGATCCATCAATACCTTTACAATAATTGCTTTGCTTCTCAATTCACCAGCGTAGCCGCCATCTTGTCGGATCCGTCGTATCTGGAGCGAGTTTTGGGGCCGTGTTACACTTACAACAGTATGCACGGTTAAAGAAAGTCCGTGTTTTGAAGCCGTGGCGGTGATAGGGTTGTGCGTCAGCGGTCAAGTTCAGGTTACGGTTTTTTGCTTGTTTTTATTGATGATTTGCGTGTGTTGTATGACTTGTATGGGTCAATCGGTTTTGGAGGGAGGTATGAGGAAAAAGTTGTTGCTGATCGTTTTGGAAGTAGTGGTTAGTGATTAATAGTCTCGTACCTACCTATGTAGGTAACTCATAAAGTTGTTTTTTTTTTTTTTAATATCGTAAAATTTTGGCACCTAATAAAAATGCATAAACCATGGGTCAAAGTCCAAAAGCCTTAAGATTTTGTGCGTTTTTTAAAGATTTTCATTAAAAATAGTCCTTCCTATTATTGTTAGTGTTTTATGTAGTTATAGGAAAATTATAGAATAGGTTATAACAGTAACTTAATTTTTACAGTTGAAATAACACCAAAATATAACTATACTGCTCAAAAATGATCTCAGTGCGACATTACCATAACCATTCAGTAAACTTAACTTAAACCTTGCTTATTCTACAAAGCTTTCCTTAGCTCAGAAGTAAATGGTTACAAAATAATTTTATAATATACATTTTAGAAAGTTCTTTAAACAAATCATGATTATAAATAATACGAATGCTCAAATCACTGAAAATCTGACGCATTTTCATCTTATCAAACCTCATTTCGATAGCCTTCTGCAAATCTGTGACAAATATTAATTATCTTTCACTTATAAGGAAAATTGCAAATCTATATCGCCGCAGATATAACCGTCACTCTGCTTTCAATTGACGATTAATTAACAATTAATCAAGGGAGAAAACTATCGACATGGCATCGAACGAACGCAGGGGAAATGCAATTTTCTTATGCAACTAACTCTAATGCGATGCAACCGAGGTATAAAACCAAAGTTTCTAATATTACACACATGCATTTTAGCTTGCTTTCTTCGGCATACTCTCAAGTAAAATGGTGGTCGGCAAAAAATCTAGTGCTTTCTTTTTCAATGTCGAGTAGCAAGGGAGATAGACATACGATTTGTGGAGGTTAGAGGAGGACAGTTATACAATATGTATTGCGCGTAAATGTCACGATTGACGTTTGGATTTCGAACTGCACCAAACGTCAAACTGGCCGCCAAATGATTATGACGGTTGCTAGTTTGAAATAAGGTTGTGTTTTGTTTCAGTTGTTTTGGTTCTAGTGTTGTGACTTTTCGGAGTCGCGTCGACGATTCGCGTGCGCTGATATGTGGGACAATCGAAAGCCTTTCTCCACTCGGCTGTTAGGTATTTTATTCCGTTAGTTTTTTTGTGGCCGCCATTACACCAATATGGCGGGTGGCATCATTTTTTCGCTTTGTCACGTTAGATCATTCTCGTTAGACGTTCGAAAGCTGTGTTCTGGTTCTTGGAATCAGAGTCGCATAACTGTATCCCGCGCGGAGAAATGATGTAATTGACAACCGATGTTTTTTTTATAAATGGCTGTGTTTACGCATTGTATTTATTTAATTAATTTATAACCGAAATGCATGTAATTAGCGATTTAAAAAAATATAGGAAATTGCATGTTATTGGTTTGCTGTTGTTAAAAGCAAATTATGATAATTGTTTAAGTAAAAATATTGCGTGACGCTTGCGCAGAAATGCATTCGCGTGTTATGTAGGTAACGGTTTAATGTAATAGTTACCTACTAAATAAATGTAACTGTGAATTCAATGTTGACAACATAGTTACTTGGACACCTGGTGAATTTAGGATTTTCAGTCTGGGATGTTGAATCGCATAATTTTCCAGTAGGTAGGTATTGTGGCTCATCATTGCTTGATAAGTTAATGAAGATGTGTTTTTACAAAAACCACTTCATCATCACCATCTGACTAGCCTTTTTCCAACTTTGTTGGGGTCGGCTTCCAGTCTCACCCCAGATGCAGCTGAATACCTATTTATTACATGAAGCGAATACCTATCTAGCCTCCACAACCCAGATGTAACACGATACCCCTTGGTAAGACTGGTTATTAAAAACTTAGTTAAAACCACTTTTGTATTTAAGTAATCCAATGGAAACTTTCCAGCCTTGACATTGCCATTTCTTATGTGTTCGATTATAACTTCATCGAAAAGCCACAACTCTTGAAAAAAAACAAAACCACGCAAAGGACATTCACCCATACAGCCTCAACTGTCACTGTCAAAAAATCTATGTCACTAAAATCACGAGTTTTGAATGTTTTTAATCTGTACATCCGTTGCACAGACGATGCGTATACAGGCACCGTGTAATTGCATAATTTGCATAGGCAATGCATCGCGTCCGCCACTTTCTCTCACTAACGGGACTTGGAACTGGGACATCCGTTCATTTGTTCCCACATCAGGTCTTCAAATGTCGTTTTTTGTGTTTGTTCGCTATTTGAAATTTTGAGTGCAGTTTTTTACAGGTGGCCAGTAGTGAAATGTTTTGAAAAGATTTTGATAGACTGTTGATATTCTCATTCGTTAAACAATGTTATTTTAGTTTTTTAAATTCTCATTAATCAAAATCATTCGGGTTTTTTCAGTGCGCAACACTAACAATAGTTTCTTACAACTGTCGGATGATAAGTTTTGTTTACGCTTTTGACCTGCTTAGAATTCTCCAGAAATACATTTGAACTTTCTATGGAGAAAGTTTTTGCTTTTCTGAATTAAAGTCAGTTGTTTATGTTGGAATTATGAATGCGCCTAGTTATGGTGGTTTTGCTGTATCTACTTATCTACTTATTATGTATTTATTACGTTTTTGGGTAAGTATCAGCCTGAAAAAAGAGTAGGTAAATTATAAAATTTATGAATGTTATAAATTTAGGAAATGCACACGTATATTCGACATTTTTAGTAACTTAATCATTATTAAAACTTAACACTTCAGCAGCTATCAAACTTTAAGTGAATTCAGGTTGCAGGCTCTTTTATTTCCACACCTTTCCCCTTCACACAATTAAGTATGATCACAATGACATAGTATTAAAAAGAAGGACCATTAGCAACACTAAAAACTAGCAACTATAGTTTATGGTTAGCTCAATACACCATCCAATAACGGTTTCCCGCCATCCCACATTCAAAATCATAACTTCGAACTCTCTAATAAAATTTCAAATTCAAATCTAAATAAATCAGAGCACTATCTAGCCGACCAATCACAGCCGTCCATCCGTTATCAGTTCATGGTCAAAATATGCACAACAACAAAGAGGTCGTATGTGTGTCAGACGGCCGGTGAAAGTGCGGCGCGAAAGGTGACCGCAACAGGGTCAGTTACTAGCATTACGTGTGCGTACTGTGACACTTTCTTTGACGCCATCTTGGATTTTTTTAACTTTTTTTTAGAACGGTTTGATTAATGACAATTACTGTTGTTGAGTGGTTTTTGTAAGATATTTGTTAATTTTTAAAAGCTTTTTTTGTTGCTTGTCGTCTCGCTAGCACCTTATCGTCGACAGTCATCAGATCAACATAAATGCGAATATATTTTCATAAAAAGCAGTCAAGTGGTGGCTACGCAAAGTCATCACACCACTGATTGCCGCAAGTCTGAATTAAATATTGGCAATGGTGGTTCGAGCTTTATGAATTCAGTTCGAAATAAAAGAAAAGAAAAATAGCAGAAAAAGAAAATCATACTACCCTACTTATTAGAAGAAAATTCCAGCATTTTATATTCCTTACCTAATTCCTCTAATTCAGACTTTCTGGAAAGATTTCAGTAGATAATAAGTATTCCAATCTTAAAGACAAAAGTTCCCTTCATGAGAATGATAAAGATAATTTGGACATTGGTTTACAATAGAAGAAAGAAATAAAATAAGCACATTTTTTTAGCACAGTCTAAGGGCTGATTTCTCCAACGCCAGATAATTTTATCCGAGGAATAATTTTGAATTTTTGACAGTTCTTCCATAGAAAATCTGTCAGACGTCAATTTTATTCCACGAATAAAAATTATATCTCGATTGAAAAATCAGCCCTAAAAGTCACAATAAACCAGATACGAACAAGACATCAACCAATACATCAGATAAAAATAAATAAAAAATCGAAAAAGTGTAAAGGTAAGTAAACGATTAGTTGTATTTATAGAAACTGCTCAAGATAACTTCATATTAATCTAACCTTTGATTCTGAATGCCTTGTCAAATAAAAGCGTGATGACACATACCTACATCATTCAATTTATTACTATTACGTGTCATGGTGTGTAACATATGGATGACACTTTCTTTGACCTATTGCCGCGAAATAACAACGGCCATTTTTTTAAGCTCCATAGACCTTATAGAGCTGTAGTGTCAAAGTCATCGTTGGTTCTATGCGAAGGTTGGCGTTTTAGGTGTGGCGCGGGGTATAGAAAAAAAAAGTATGATGTATGGGTCCCAATACCTCAAACTTTTATTTTTTTGTTTTTAGAAACGAAGTTTTCTGGAAAAGAACCGATATAGCTTGCAGATTAAGCAAGCAAGCTGAAGTGCCAGTGGGCTGGCCATGTTTGTCGACGGACTGATGGCCGGTGGCAGCAGACGAGTTCTGGAGTGGAGACCTCGTACCGGTAAGCGTAGTGTGGGACGCCCGTCAACTAGATGGACCGATGACCTCAAAAAGGTGGCAGGGTGGCTGATGAGGGTTTTATGGCGCAGCATTGGAAAGGCCTATGTCCAGTAGTCGATTGCGATAGGCTGAGTTGATGGATTGATTTGTTGTTATAGCAGCCACAGTAGTACACACTCTGAAAATTTCAACTGTTACGTATTACCGTTCAAAAGATACAGCCCTGTGACGGACGGACGGACAGCGGAGCTAGTAATAGAGACCCGTTTGCACCCTTTGGGGAAACAGTTTTTTGTTTCTCCTGAAAAAAATTGGTTTTTGAACCTTATGCGATTTTTATCAGTAGGTACTTGTTATGTGGTATTAGATCAGATATCTTTTTTATTAGAGTAGATTATAATCTTGATTAATAAGCAAGACATGCTTTTTTTTTTATTTCCCATCTTGAAAAAAAAAAAAGACATGCATTTTCAAAATGGCTATCGTATCGGACAAAAAGTACTGTGCCATACCTATCGAAGAACATGGTTTTTTTTTAATTACCTGAAGCGTTTTTTTTAATATAATGACTAGACTGAAGCCCAGGGTACAAAAACTTTCTTTTCCTGGATGCATCACAGACCAAGATGATCCACATACCAACAGAATCTAATCCAGAGGTTACCGTACCTACATTGTGTTGCTGTAGACCCAAATAAAAAAAAGTTCTTAATATTCCTCTTTCCTTATTTATTTGATCTTTGGTACAGACCCTAAAAAAAAAATTAACACAGCGGAATAAAGCTTGTGGTTTTCCTCTGTAAGAAATATGAACATTTTGTCTTAGAAGTTTTAAGATCACTTTATTCTATAGGTATCCTTCGATTGACGTCTTATGCAAATCTTGTAAGGAAATAACACGTACAAACTGTGTTCTGGTGGTTTTTAATAGATTTTGGCCTGCAGTGATGTAACCAGCTGGTTTGTTCACCATGCGATGATGGATAGATAGATTGACACTACTTAAAGAAAGAAAGAAACCCTTAAAGAGTACAACACCATCATCTGACTACCCTTTTCCCAAATAAGTTGGGGTCGGCTGCCAGTCTAACCGGATGCAGCTGAATACCAGTATTTTATATGGAGCAACTGCCTATCTGACCTCCACAACCCAGTTAGTGTAATACGATAACCCTTGGTGAGACTAATTAGTTGTCAGACCTTCGGGCTTCTGACTACCCGTAACGACTGACAGAAATCCACGAATGTTAGCTGTGACCAAGGGCTTGACGTACTTTCCGAGGCACGGAGAGGTATTGGTATGTAAAGATGGTCACCCATCCACGGGCCAACCTCGGCAAGCGTAGCTTAACCTGATCGGTCGACCCGTGCAGCTGTTATTACTTAGCCACAAGCCCCTCTGGATAGTATGAGTACCTAACGTTTAGTTGGACTCGTTTTTTTAGGGCGGGTGTCTTTGCTGTTGCTAACTAAGGACATTCTGGTGCAATGACTTCTTAAACGACATCATGAACTGGCCATAGGCTACAATAGCATAATCAGTCTATATTGTTCCCAATGCTGGGACACAGAACTCCTCTCTTTGATAGGGAGTGGGCTGTATTCCACCTCGTGGGCCCAGTGCGGATTGGCAGATGTCACATGTCTTCGAATGTTTGGTTCTATGATATGCCAGTTACCCCACGATGTTTTCCTTCACTGTTTTGAGAGCAGTGGTGATGAAATAAACTACACAGTGTAAAGCGCCTGCCTGGGTTTAAACTCTAAAGTCGGAGCCGTTACCACTAAAAGAATGAAAGAAAAAAAAAGTATTTATTGCGACTCCCACAGGACGATCATAAAACTAAACTAAACAGAATCAAAAATAAAAAAAAAACAAATTATATACAAAAAAAAAGTAACAAAATCAAATTATATTTTAAAAAGAAGTAACAAAAAGAAAAATAAAACAGAAAGTCCTGTACGAGGCCAAAAGGCTCGTATCTCAGCATAATGCTACGACATTTAAAAACTGGGCCACCATTGCTTAATAATATTATTACAAAAACATGAATCTACTAATGTAGAATATTTTGTTGACCAACATTGGACTATCTGTGATGTGATTAATGTTCCATGACATTGTGTTGTAGCGGTGAAATGGGGAAGTAGCACAATCACGGTTTATTGACGGACATAAGCTTAAATTTTAACGGAAATTACCAATAGCCTACCATACCATAACAATAGCCAGTCAAAATGACCATATTTATGGTTTTGTAGATAATAATTATGATCTATACAAATAAATAAAATTAAAGTGCTGTTTGTAATGCCAAAATAACAGCCTTTTACTAAATGCATATGATAGAATATACGTTACATTTAAAAAGAATATTATTTAAATTTTGGTCTGTTTGTCTGTCTGTTTGTTTCGGCTTATCTCCGAAACGGCTGGACCGATTTTAACGGGACATTCACTGGCACATACACTTTTATTTTTAAAAAAATAATTGGGGTGCCGCGCAAAAAACTGAAAACCCATTGTCCCAATTTGTTTTCGGACATGCACGCAAATGAAGTCGCATGCTCAGCTAGGTAACCATAACAGCGCCAACTCCATCAACAATGGAGTCATCAAACATAAGCAACAAAATGTCACAAATATTCGCTCAACCGCAAACCGATTACAGAAATTAACTAAACTATTCGTCAAACCGTTAAATAAACTATAAACCCATATAAAATCGGAACAGTAAGTCACGTCACTCGATCGTGATAACTGATCATCATTCAAAGTGGTACCGTTATTTAGAATCCTGCGATTTTGAGCTCTAAGTCTGTGGGATAAGGATGTGAGAATTGTGTGGAATTAATAAAGATTTACTGATGTTAATATGGGTGGGGTTGTGCTGTAGTGTTAGCTATGAGCGATAGTGATGCTTTATGTGTGTGAAAAAGTAACGGTAGTTTTTTGCAACTATAATAAATCAATTTAAACATACACTACACTAACTCAAATGGCCTACTTAGTGCAATTCTAAGTCCGTTGTCTCTATCTGTATGTCTAAGTCTATTGTCTCTGTCTGTTGTTTTAATATTTCCACATATTGCTCATTCTATTAATAATAATGTAGGTACCTATCTACTAGCGGACCCGGCAGACGTCATCCTGCCCGGAAAAGCAGCGCCACCTACTGGGTCCAATTGTGTTTTCCAACCATCCAGGAACCCATTGAAATATACACACAAAATTTCATTCAAATCGGTCCAGCCGTTTAGGAGGAGTTGGTGACAAACACACGTACAGAAGAATTATATATATTAAGATACTTTATACAAATAAATAAAATTGAAATGTCTGTTTTTGTCGAAATGTCAGCTTCTTACTAAATGCATATGAAAATATATACGGTAATTAAAACAAAATAACATTTTTTAAAATTGTTGTCTGTCTGTCTGTTTGCTCCTGCTAATCTCCGAAACGGCTGCACCGATTTTGACAGGACTTTCACTGGCAGATAGCTAATTTTAAAGGTAATTTATTTTAGAAAAAAGACATCCACGCGATCGAAGTCGCGGGCACAGCTAGTTATTATTCAATAAACTTACAATAAGCTAATAATCTAACTATTAATCCATTCTCCTATCTCTACTATGTACACTCACAGAAATCATAGCATCCTACTATCCGACATCTTTCGATGCGCACACGCATACTCGTGAGAATGCAAGCGCGGGAAGTATTCTAACTTTTCACCACTTTTCCTCCGCACCACACTTTCCTCGACACGGCCCAATGCCGACACATTACGACAAACATTTTCATAACTAATATTGTCATTTGTCACTGAACAATACAATGATTATTGTAATATCAGTGATTTATTCAGCCGTTTGTTCAGTTTAATTGTTTATCAATATTCAGCGTTCTGGTCTATGCACACGCGAGGATTAATGTGGATGTGGTAGAGATTATCAGGTTCTATTTTGTGAGTTGTTTTTTCAAAGACAAATTTTTTTGAAGAGACAATGTTCTCCGATTTTTTTCGTCATTTCGTTCTACTAGTTGCACCCCGCAGTTTCACCCGCATAAGTTTCGATCCCGTGGGAATATCGGGATAAAAAGTATCCTATATGTTAATCCTGATTATAAACTATTTGTGTGGCAAATTTCACCCAAATCCGTTCAGTAGTTTTTGCGTGAAAGAGTAACAAACATCCATCCATCCATACAAACTTTCACGTTTATAATATTATTAGGATTAATCTCCGTAAATTTACATTTTATCCTGTTTAATAAAGATTTTTTTGAAATAGAGAATAGATTTACTGGACGTATGTTTTTATTTATGATATTGGTTGAAAAGCAACCAATTTCATAACCCCATGGAATGACAGAACAGACTGCATAGACAGACGGATATGCAACCAATGATGACCAGGCGAAGAAAATTGCGTATGCTATGCAACTATGCATGCTTATACAAGTAAGAATGACACCACCCGGATCTATTTCACTACAAAGCGGATTTACTTAAGTTTAGTTTTTAGACCAAGTATTTTTCAATGATAAGGTTATTAAGGTTTTTCTGCGATCCAAAACGGGTATAATAGACGTGGGCAAGAAGGCTGCCAGGCTCAAGTGGGATTGGGTGGGTCACATCAGCCGCATGCGGGATGACCGCTGGGCAAAAGTTTCCACACAATGGGTGCCTTAAGATGGACGGCGCCGCCGAGGTCGGCCCAGAAAGCGGTAGAGAGATGATCTGGACGCGTACTGCGAGGGCTCGAGGTGGCGTGGAAAAGGAGTTCCTAGAAGGACTTGAGGAACGCTTTTGTCCAGCAGTGGGACAGTACAGGCTAAACAAAAAAAAAGGTTCTTAAGGAGGAGCCTTTGCCCGGCGTAAGAACAGATCATACATCATGATTATCAATTATTTCAGCTGAAAGACGTCCACTGCTGGACATAGACCGGTCGAAGTGGCGGTCCCAAGTCAGGGGTGCCCAAGCACTACCACTTCGACCGGTTCTGTGCTTTTCGCATCCAACGGATTCCTACTGGACATCGGTCCACCTTGTGGGAGACCTTCCAACGCTACGTCATCCGGTACGCGGTCGCCACTCCAGAACCTTTTGGCCTCATCGGCCATCTGTTCTGCGACCAATGTGCTCTGCCCACTGCCCATGGCAATTCTTCGGGCTATTTCAGTTACCTTTGTTTTCCAACGGGTCTGTTCATTAGATTCAGATTATACAGAGCGATGTTATTACCAGTTTAACTCATTGTAATCAGTCAAGTTAACATGAGAGTTTTCGCATAGAAACACCGGGGAAAGGCCGGTTTTTCAATACATTTTACAAATGTTTACCAACAGCAGCCCCTGTCTGCCTTTCTGTGTTAAAACTCTTACTACACTACACGATATTGAGGGCCCGATATTTAGGTGATGTATTCTTTAATAGGTACCCTTCCTTTTCTCTTATCCCACCATCCCGATTTAGGGAAAGGGCATGGGCGTAGCTAGCAACTAGCTGGGGGCAAAAGTGGGCAATGCGTACACTAGAAACTTCCTTGCCCACCCTAGAAAAATCGACAGTATTGAAGAATTACTTACTGTTTAGTCGCTTTTTACTGGAGCCGTACATTTTGACTAAGATATAAGGTTTGTAGAGTTAGGCCTGATAGGATATAATAAATTTCAGCTGGACGTTTGCCCCCCCCCCCCCCCCTCCTCCCCTAAACAAAATCCCTAGCTACGCCAATGGAAAGGGTCCCTGAATATCGCGTAGTGTAATAAGGTTTTAAGTCCTGTCAAATGCGTGAATGAAGAACTACTAATAGTAGATGCTCTGTGAGAGGCGTATAGGTACATAGGTTCCTGGTACATACATGAAACTGTGCCCGATCAGTGACAGCGCAGACAGCTAATAACTGATGACCTCGCGAGGAGAAATGCGCCTGCAATCTAACTATATACGTACCTACATAATATCATACAGCACAATCATAGGGCTGTCACTGACGAGAGCCACCCGGATTTATTTATATTTGCATTGTCGTCATCAGCCGCAAGGCGTACACTGCTGGACATCGCAATTATGACCTGGACCTATGGTATGGTAGGTATGGTATCCAGCGGGTTCCCACGGCCTTTACTGGATCGTCATTTTTATAAACCTTATGTACAATAACGCAATTTATGTTTGTGCTTCTGCCAGCAGCTTCGCTCATCTGGATGTCGGAATCTATCCCACGGAAACGTGCTACTGGCACAAAAAGTAACCTATATCGTCCGTTCAGTGGTTTAAAACGTAACATACAGCCTTCTGTATGTTACGTTTTCACGCCTACATTTGAAAGTAACTCCTCAGTTACTTTCAAATTTATGCAACTAAAATCTTCTCCTAAAAACAGAGGCGTCAACAAACTAAGAGGTCTATTGGTAGTATGTGACGACGTGAACGACATCCTTGAATGCTGAAGGAGGTATTTGTGCATGCCAGGCAGGAAGGAAGGTATGTCATAGCCTGTCAAGCACACTTTGCACTCACACTGTGATGTGATGACACCACCAGGTTTTTTAAAGGAAAGCAGGATCCGGTTTTTGTGACAGGTATTTTCTTTGCTGGTCAATTTTACTTACCGTGTCAAAGTCAATCGTAATGATGTCATCCCAGAACTTTAATGACAAGTAAAAATCCAGTAAACCCTCCATGGCTGCGTTAATCCTGAATTCATCACGATCAAACAAACATTGAAAGGAGTCAAAACCTGACATCTTGAAAGAAAGAAAATACATTTATTTTTGGTAAACATGACGCATAAAAAGAACACAAACACAAAAAAAAAAGTTTGGGCAAGCATCCGTCACATCCACGCAAAACAACCATCGTTCAGCATAATGCAAAGATCCTCTTCTCCTCAGCCAGATCCTCTTCTTAGTCTGTTGATGGCGATCTAAATAGCCCAGAACTTATCCAAAAGTATACATATAGTCCAGTACATCCTGAAATATTACGCCTCTTCCACTCCCGGATCAGAACCCAAGTGCAGAAGCAGCCCTGGCCACCGAAGTGTACCGTTATGCAGCTAGCAACATAGACATGCATTTGAGGTCGCTTTCTCATTTCGCCGGCATCAAATTGCGGTCACCTCGTTTAGAAACGTTTAGTTGGCAGTTATAACTACCGGAGATAGATGGTTTGGTTTCAATGTCAAGTTGAACGAAAATATTTGGTTTTTTTGCATTCATTTATGACGACGGATGTCCTGAGTTTGCCGAGAAGGAAATCTAATTAAAGTTCACTACATAACTACACATACGGGAGTATTTCTGAGACTATTCCAATACTTGGCAGTGTTTATGTTGGAGGAAGCCATTGTAAATTCTGCCTTGCAGGAGTTGGAAGTCGGAATAGTTTGACGGGCGGGCTGAACAGCCCGCAGAATCGAAGTTTTTACCCTTTTATAGTGAACATACTGAATAGGCTATTTCAGTATGTTTATTAATACTTTGTCTTTCCTTCTTTACTATTGATAGGGTAAAAGATTCTATTACAGGATAGTGCATAGATCACCACACTTGCTTTCCGTGTGTGTATTATTCCAAAACATTGAGTCAAGGTTTCCCTACGGAATCTTCCTGGAAAACAAGTCAGAATTGGACCATCACAAGCATTTCAAATTATTATTTTCATACGAATACAAATCTGCATAGCCTTTTCTTCTAGAAGTCTTCCAGTGTAACCGGATGCAGCTGAATACCACTATTTTACATGGAACGACTGCCTATCTCACCTCCACAACCCAGTGGCTGGATAACAGGGGGCCTAAAAAGGCCACTTTGGCAGAATCATAATAGGACAACAATATGAATCATATTAAAAATCGTAAAATGGTCACAAACTGACAATTCTCTTTCTGATCTGTGTACAATTTATATCACAATGAAATTAAATGAATAGCTTTTAGAGGTATTGCTTAATTGCTTAAAGTGGCCCTTTTAGGCCCCCAGGATACCCCTTGGTAAGACTTTTTATCAGGATTTTGGGCTTCTGACTAACGACTGTCAAAGATCTACGAAATATAGCCGGGTTCAACGGCTTAAAGTGCTTTTAAGCCGTTGGACGGCCGGCTGTACTAGGTATCTCGATATGTAATAGATGGTCATCCATCCACGAACCGACCGATCGACCCGTGCGGCTGTTATCATTTAGCCACGAGCCACTATTTTTATACAAACTGTTTTAAACAACAGTTAAATTAAATATCCACCACATACAAAGGTGGATATTGTATTTAAGTTTGAAATTCTTAGAATATCTGATTCTGTAAACCTCCTGTACAAGTATAAAATTATTTAAAAACTTTGATTTCTTTCGCTTCTCATAAGTAAAACTCAGACTTTCCGCTGCATATAAGAAGCTACAAAACAGCTGAGAAAAATTGTATAAAGTACTACTAAAGTCCGCAGGAATCCGCTGGAAGCGAGAAGCTTAGAACCGGCCGAAGTGGCGATGCTTAGGGAGGCCTATGTCCAGCAGTGCACGTCTTTAGGCTGATTTATGACTAAGTACCTACTAAGGTCGTGTTTGGCCCATTATCTCTGATTTTTTAAACGTTCAAACAGCAACCACATCTTTAAAAAAAACTTTAGTATATATACTTACACTAAAAACACGCTGTAACCATCGTGAGGAAACCGGCATGTCCTAGAATCAAAAATTCGAAGACGTGTGACATCTACCAACCGGTACTGGGCCCGTGTGGTGGATTACGGCCCAGTCCCTGCTGAACAGCTATTTTTTTTTTAAATAACTGATCATGTGGTGAATCAGCCCAATGGAATGTCCCAGCCGGGTGGCTGGGACATTGATGCTGTATGATATTTAATAAAAGCTAAAATGGTTGCAAAATTATAAGTACCACCTATTGTCTATGATGAAAACTGTTTAGTTCCTGCCTATTAGCCTACATCTGTACACATATATTATAAATATAATACTTGCCTAACCTTAACCATATAAAAAAACACCTAACTCCTAATCCCACAAATAACACCCAACGCCACCATCAATGAACGGAAAATTAGAAACTAGTAACGTAACCCAGTTCCCCCCTCTCCCCCTTTCAACTTCGCATTGACATTCGGTGCAGGCAGGTCAACGACCCCGCTTTCACTTTCCGGTCACACCCCCCCGCTTTCCTGTTGCGTAACATCTGGAAGTGAATTGACGTTCGCGCGCATATGTGTGCGCCTGCGCAGCGCGCGTGAAAATGTTCGTTTTGTTTGCAGTTATTATGTTATGATGATTGATTTTGTATGTTTTACGTTGTTTGTTTAATAGTTTTTTTTTTATTTTACGGTTATTAATCTTCATTATTAATTACAGTACAAATAATATGGAATCTCAACAAATAAACCGAGATTGCATGCCCAAATTTAAATTGATGCAATTCATATTTTTGGAATGATACTCGTACCATTAATGAAAGGGTTCGGTTTAAAACATCCCAAAATTGATGCAATTCGTATTTTTGTAAGAATACCTCATTGCTCAGTAAAGGACAGCCTCCTAAGATCGTTTTTTAGGGTTCCGTAGCCAAATGGCAACGGAACCCTTATGGATTCGCCATGTCTGTCTGTCTGTCTGTCTGTCTGTCTGTCTGTCTGTCTGTCCGTCCGTATGTCACAGCCGCTTTTTTCCGAAACTATAAGAGCTATACTGTTGAAACTTGGTAAGTAGATGTATTCTGTGAACCGCATTAAAATTTTCACACAAAAATAGAAAAAAAACAATAAATTTTGGGGGTCCCCATACTTAGAACTGAAACTCAAAATTTTTTTTTTCATCAAACCCATACGTGTGGGGTATCTATGGATAGGTCTTCAAAAATGATATTGAGGTTTCTAATATCATTTTTTTCTAAACTGAATAGTTTGCGCGAGAGACACTTCCAAAGTGGTAAAATGTGTGTCCCCCCCCCCCTGTAACTTCTAAAATAAGAGAATGATAAAACTAAAAAAAATATATGATGTACATTACCATATAAACTTCCACCGAAAATTGGTTTGAACGAGATCTAGTGAGTAGTTTTTTTTTAATACGTCATAAATCGTAACGTAACGGAACCCTTCATGGGCGAGTCCGACTCGCACTTGGCCGGTTTTCTGTAGCTACAGCGGTTCATATCCTTGAAAATCTTGTAAATTCTAAGAGTATGTTTTTCTCAAAATTGTCGGGTCAGATGTTGATGCCCTTTTGCACAAGGCTAAAGATGAAGTATCCCTATACAAATATCAAAACCATTTCGCTATTGATCCATATAATACCACTTTCCATAAAAATTCGTCCAGTCTCTGTTAGTAAGAACTTGGGTAAAGTACGTAGTTTTAAATGAGAAAAGCGTTAGTTTTTCTAAAATGACTAATATGTTATGTTTTTTTTTCCAATGATGTCAAACGTATGCCCTTTAATTATTATTATTTCCAGCATTGTAAGTAAACAATAGCCAGGATAAATGTTACGAAATTATATCATAATGCATAAAGTTATCCTGGTTATTGTTCGTGTATAACTGTGTGACGCGCACGAAAAGAAAGGCTTGGCCTCCTACATAATAAACCTCATTTTGACGTCGATATTATTTACCTAATTGAGCTTCCAAAGTACTTCCCCTCTCCTCAATGAAATGAAATTGGGTTATTCTGTAAATAAGATATCGAAATCACTTTTACACTTTTACTAAGCTAGATGAGGTCGGCGTTTCCTATCTGGCTATTTTGAGAAGAAAGGCCGAAACAAACTCAGAGATCGCAGTCTCTTTTAAAGTCAGGACATAGTCTTGGTCAGATCATGTGAAGACCATGTAGATTGATGTCTGAAATGGTTTTTTTGAGGAAAGTACTACAGTATTTTTTTTTTTTTTTTTTGAGGATGGGAAATCATCAAATGACCCCTCCCGCTCTGGGTGGAGCAGAAGGGAGTGTCAGACTCTTACTGACTAAAACCCACCCGTGTTCCTTCCTTAGCCCTTTATGTTCCAGGGCAGCGGTAACCCTTTCGGACAATCCCGCTACCCTGGCAGGCTTCGGCCCTATCGGGCCCCGTCACTCATGCTGACATCTCTTTGAGGCGCGCGTGGAACACATACACGCCGTCCGGCACGGGCCTGGTCCTGATCGGACGGTGAGTTACCCATTACTCACCGCCCGCAGGCCCGCGCCTACGGTGGCCGGGAGTCGTCACGCGGCTCCCGACGCCCGGAGCGTCTCCCGCGGCGGCTGAGGCGTGAGGTGCGTTCCCTCGCCCACCCCGCCACCTCCTTCGCTAGCATGACTGCTTCGCAGAAGGAGGTGACTGCCTCCCACTCCCTCTCGCCCCGGACCATGGCTTGAACCAGGGCCGGACGCGAGAGGTCGCCGCCGCTGCCGATCGCCTCTACGAGGACACGGCGGTGCTCTGCCCAAGCAGGGCAGACCTCCACCGTATGCTCCACCGTGTCCTCTGGGCGATCCTGACAGTGGTGACACCCGGGCGTCTCCTCCCGCCTGATTATGTGCAGGAACCTCCCGAAACATCCGTGTCCGGAGAGGACCTGCGTCAGGCGGTAGGTGAGAACGCCGTGACGTCTCTCTAGCCACTCCTCAAAGAGGGGTCTTACCGCCGCTATCGTGGCGTGCCCTGCGCTGGGTTGCGATAGTCGCTCCTTCCATGCCGCCATGAGATCGCGCCGGAGGTTCGTCCGCTCCGCCGTAGTCTGCCGCGGATGCGGAGTTTCCCCCCGGCGTAGTGCCTCCGCGCGCCAATCATACAGGCGCGCGAGCACTATCGCCTCCAGATCCCAAGGCGGCAGTCCGGCAAGGAGGCTTGCTGCCTCGCCCGAGATCGTGCGGTAGCCCCGGATTAGCCTTATGGCTACCACCTTTTGGGGCGCGTTCAGGTAGTGTGCGGCTCGTAGCCGCAGTGAACGCGCCCATACCGGGGCCCCATATAGGGCCATGGACCGCACGACCCCCGCGTAAAGCCTCCGGCAGGAGGCGTTTGGCCCCCTCAGGTTGGGCAAGAGCCGCTTTAGGGCGGCCCCGGCCCGTTCCAGTTTGGGGGCCAAACGTCGGAAGTGCTCGACGAAGTTCCATCGGCTGTCGAGGACGAGACCCAGGTACCTCATCGTGGTCTCGACGCCGATGTGAACCCCTCCTACCACTAGTTGGGATCCTGGAGGTGGCCCGTACCGAGGCCCATGAAAGGACATGGCCTCGGACTTGTGCAATGCCACCTCGAGACCCAACCGCCGGATCCTTTCCACGACTATCGCAACCCCGCGTGTCATCGCGTCAGCCGCCGCCTGATGCGACCTCCCCTGCGCCAGGACCAGCGTGTCGTCAGCGTAGCAAACTACGCTGACGCCTTCAGGGAGGTCGGCCCGCAGCACCCAGTCGTAACCGATGTCCCACAGAAGCGGCCCCAGAACCGATCCCTGTGGGACACCGCACGACATCTCTCGCCGGTTCCAGTTCCCGTCGCGACCGGGGTAGATGACGGCTCTGTCCGAAGTACTACAGTATGAACTTTAGATTTCTTTAGGGACCGACAACAAGAATAAAGTAGTTTTACCTTGATAAAAAGACTAAGCAATTCATCAAATTGAACCCCTATAATTGATCAAGGGTTTACGTATCAGTACTCATAATAGCGGGGCTCGTGGCTAAGTAATAACAGCCGCACCAGTTGTTCGAAGGTTAAGCTGTGGCTGCCGCGATCAGTATCGTGTGTAGGTGACCATCCTTTAGGTACATATCGAGTCGAGACGCCTACTTGCCTCGGAAAACACGTTAAGCCGTTGGTCCCGGTTTTCATTCGTAGATCTTGGACAGTCGTGAAGGGTAGCCAGGGGCTGCAGTCTCGACATTCATAGCGTTCGCTTTACGACCGCATTCGGTCGCAATGTCCCGGATTGACAGGTGTAATGTATGGAGTGACAGGACTTTGCGACCGAATCGTAAAGCGATCGCTATGAATAATAATAATAATAATATCGCTGGACATTTCACACAGCGCCATCTAGTCCCAAGCTAAGCAACCTAATGCTTGTGTTATGGTAACAAGATGGCTGATAAACTACTTATATACATTTTTTTTTTGTAAATACATACATATTATAGATAGAAAAACACCCAGACTCGGAACAAATGCATGTAGGTCATACAAATATTTGTTCCGTGTGGGAATCCAACCCGCGACACGCAGCGCAGCAGTCAATCGATTAACCACTGCGCCAACCGTGCCGTCATGCCGAATGTCGAGACTGCTGCCCCAGAAGCTCAAAAGTCTGACAACCAACCTTACCAAGGGGTATCGTATTACTCAGTGACTGGGTTGTGGTGGTCCTGTATTTCAATCCGGAGTATCAGAGAGTATCCGAGTCTCGATATGCACCCGCACCCTAATTGCGTAACACACAATCAATCGGAATCGGTTTCATTTTGACAGTTCAACAACATTCATTGCGTTATTTACGTGTTGAGCAGACAAATTTTTCGAACTTATGAAGCAATGGATTAGCAATTTTCTTCAAAATGATTCAGATTACGATTGATTGTGTGTTACGCAATTAGGGTGCTAGTTGACGGCAATAGGCTCGCCCCCTATTACACCACCTCAACACACCTCTGCCCAACTACTAAGGGAAACAAGGCGTGATGTTATGTAATGCTATGTTATTTAAGAAACCTTGAACAAACTTCAACCCCAAGGAAACAATAATAAAGCTACCTATTACTCCACAATTAACTGTTACACGTATTAACTCAGAACATTCTAAGAAAAGGGGATGGACAGTTAAAATATGCTATGGCGTGCGTCTTCGTGATGACGTGACTTGACTGGCCATTACGCAATATTCACCCTAGGTGGCGTCAAAGGTAGCCATAAAAGTCTGACATTATGTTATCCCCCAAAAAAATTGAAAAACGTTACGTATAAGATTTGTAACAATGTTTGCGGATAAACTTTGCAATAGGTAGGTAATTAATTTTGGAGGTTGGGATTGCCCCAAGTACCGCATCGTTTCGGGTAAAAAAAGGTATAGAATTAATCACATCCACTAGTCAATTATTTTAATGAATTCTTGGTAATCTAAACTAGCACACGGGTTGGCCTTTGTTAAAGGAGTCCATCTTACACATTGTTATATCCAAAACAATTGAAAGTTTTTCTAGATATACTGAGGGGCAACTATTGTAATTTTAAGAACGTTCAGTCTGGGGGGCAATTCTCGTAATTTTAAGAACGTTCACAGTCTGGTCTCAGTCTCAATCTGTCAAAAAATACTTCTAATTTCCCTATAATTTGACAAGTTTTTGACATTTGTTTGTCGCCGAGATGAGACTGCGACTAGATTTTGAACGTTTAAAATTACGAGAATTGGCCTTCTGATCTGTCTCAATCTGTAAAAAATACCTCTAATTTCCCTACATTTTTGACATTGATTGTCGCTGAGATGAGATTGCAACAAGATTTTGAACGTTTGTAATTACGGGTTTTAATTATTACCTTCTGATTTAATTAGTAACCCAAATAGCCAACGTGTGCTATAGTTCTATAATCCCATCCTTCCTACCTGCGCAAACGCTACAAAAAACACACCAATTCCTGTTCAATTATATCACAGCGTAGGAAGCGAAGAAAGCGCAACCATTATACGTACATATATAAATTGTTGCAATTACTATTACTCGCGTGATGTAAGGTGAAATGCTCAGGCGCAGTCGTCAGGAAGTTTGCGTAACAGGGGCCTTGAACCTGCGCGGAACTGTGCAAAACGGCGCAAAACTGCGCGAACAGGAAGTGGAAGTGATGGTGGGAAGTGGTTTGGTTTGCTCGGGGAAGTGGCTTTTGGGATTTGGTGGTCAAGGTTTTTGATTTCTTAATTGGGTTCATGTAATATTGGTAGGATTAATATTTAGAGAGAGTGAAGTTTCAAAATGTGAGGGGGCTTGTGGCTGAGCAATAACAGCCGGTCGATCGATCAGGTTAAGCTACGCTTGCTGTGGTTGGTCCGTGGATGGGTGACCGTCTTTATATACCAAGACGTTACAATAAAATACCACCAACTCAATGAAACGAAATTGAAATCTTATATAGAACGCACACTATGCAGGCAAGCATATTATAAGTTGGGGGATTATTACATCGCTGACAAAAATGCTTGACTAAATGCTGGTCCTGCTCCATAGGACGCATAAATAAATTGATTGGCATTTGAAAATACTTCACACACAGGCGTGTGTGAGGTAGGGTAGGCACCCTACCTACATACTGTTGGAGCTGCTGAAGATTTTAAAATACTATTTTTGCATTATATAAATTAAATTTCCTAGTATTGTATAATTGCATAGCACATATGTGAGTACTATGTACATGCTATAAAGCTACCATTTACTGGGTACATCTTTCATTGACTTGAATGTGCCCTGGCGGCTAAGAGTATGTCATGCTCACTCTAATGTCTCGCTGATGGTGGCGTATGTGTTGGATCATTTAGCTTCCATCCAAAATGGTTGAGCTGAATGGTGCTAATCATCGTCATGTTCGTGAACGGGCGCCGCCCGTCAGAAGGGACTGGTCATCTCTTTATGCCATGGCTTATTTTAATATAATTTAATGTTTGAATTGTTTTTTTTACCTTTTCATTACGGACGCTTTAACGTTCTGGCTCGTTCTCACATGCATAATTTTTAACATGAATGTTGTAACCAATACTTTGTAACCATATTATTGTGATTTAAAAGAGTGTCCATGGAGTTTCTTTCCCATTCTTCTCCATACCTATGGATGAAAAGATGATACGGAAAAGATGATACGGACAAGATGAAGCTAGTTGCCCATTCCAAAGCGTAGTAGGTACCTACCTACTACGCTTTGGAATGGGCAACTAGCTTCATCTTTATGACTGACCGACCCTTGACAATTCAAAAGTGCCTGTTATTGGTTTAGTTGAAGTAAGTAGTTTGAGTTTGAGACCCCTCCGGGTTTCGGAAAGCATGTCAATTAGTTTCGTTAATTATTTCTATTTATAAAGTACATAATAATATGTCATTCACTATCTGTCTACCCTTTTCCCAACTATGTTGAGGTCGGCTTGCAGTCTAACCGGATGCAGCTGCATACCAGTATTTTACATGAAGCGACTGCCTATCTGACCTCCACAACCCAGTTGCTGGGTGACACAATCCCCACTTGGTAAGACTAATTGTGTCATTTTTTTTTTGTCTGATTGTCAGATTTTTGAGCTACTGACGACCGTAACGACTGTCAAAGATCCAGGAATGACAGCCGGGACCAACGGCGTAACATGCTTTCCGAGGCACGGAGGAGTTTCGGTATGTAAAGATGGTTACCCATCCACGGACCGACCGCGGCAAGCATAGCTTTACCTGATCGATCGACCCATGCGGCTGTTATTACCTAACCGCAATCTCAATTCATCCTCGAAAATAAATTACATAGTTAGATACTAAGTACATACTTTAATATATTCGGAAGCCTAACAATCAGCTCATCCTCTATTCTTAGAAGCGAGATCCAACACTACCGTTGCAAATGATCTGAGTTCAAGGCCCGAGCAACGTTTTGTTACGTAAAGAATATTATTATTAGACGCACGTAACGCTAGAGAAATGCTGTTACGACTAAGAAATATTTGATATCCGAGTTGTTTTGTTTTTGTTTTTCGTGATGGGTGTCCAGAGGGCAATTCTCGTACTTTTAAGAACGTTCACAGTCTGAGGGGCAATTCTTGTAATTTTAAGAACGTTCACAGTCTGATCTCAGTCTCAATCTGTCAAAAATACCTCTAATTTCCCTACATTTTTGACAAGTTTTTGACATTGATTGTCGCTGAGATGACATTGTGACTAGATTTTGAACGTTTTTAATTACGGGCATTGGTCTTCAGAGTAATTTTTCCCCTCTGTAATCGGCATTATTTTTGTTTTGATTGTTGTTTGTTTGTTGTCGAATGCCAGTGTACACAGATGAATGTGTATTGTCTCTGGTCTTTGGCCCTGACTTCAAGCAATAGGCAAAATTGTCAACCTTTTATTGCTTGAATACGAGGCTTTTTGCTATTATGTGTGTATTTTATGTCTTTTATATTTGTGACGTGCGTTTTGTTTGTGCTGAATATACCATTTTCTTCCTTTCTTGTTTTTCTTTTACAGGTTGGGTTCAGGGACTGCTGAAAGAAAAAAAAAAACTTTATGTACTATATTAATAGTATAGTGTAAATGGTACAGACGCCAGCACATCAAGCTACTACTATCTGTCAAATTTCTTTAATGGATTTTCAACTTTATCGCTAAAGCTAATGCTTTAGCGATAAAGTTGAAACAAACCAACCATGAACCTTAATAGGTTCATGGTTGGTTGGGAAATTTTGACAGTTTCGGTTGGCTTGACCTGCTGGCGTCTGTACTTTCCCAGTCCACTAAGAATACTAAAGTTTCCCCACAAACTTCTGCTTACCCTTGTATCTTCAACTGTACGTAAAGCCAAGCCGGTAGTTCAAGGCTTGTTACGCAAACTTTACGTCAGCGCGGGTCGTCGCCCGCGCAACTCGCGATGTTTAAATGCATATTTTTATCATATATGTATAGTGTTCGCTATGTTTTATTTTTATATCTTGATCTTTGTTTAGGTAATTTTAATTGGTGGATTTGCCTTGACATTTGTTACGTAATTTTTTTGCAGAGCGTTTGGGATTTTCTTTGGATTTTCGGCCATTTTTAGGGTTCCGTACCTCGAAAGGAAAAAACGGAACCCTTATAGGATCACTTTGTTGTCCGTCCGTCTGTCTGTCAAGACCCTTTTTCTCAGGAACGCGTAGAGGTATCAAGCTGGAATTTGGAATATTAAATAGTCAGGTATACTGACCCTTGAAGCTGTAAAAAAATCAAACTTTTAAGCCAACGCAATCAAAAGATACAGCTGTTTATGCCGAAAATTTTCGACACTCGCAGGGAAACAAAACCTACAGGGTACTTCCCGTGATCTCAGAATCTTGAAATTTGGTACGAAGCAACGTCTTATAGCACAGACAAAGGAAATTTGTGAAAAACGTACATTTTTAGTTACATACCTGCAAATTTGTACGGAACCCTCGGGGCGCAAGTCCGACTGCACTTGATCGGTTTTTTTTGGTATGTCCAGGACTGAGTTTATGAAAGCCTGCTTAGCTCCTAAGATGTATGATATAGGAATTAGGTACCAGCGAGGTAATTACATAACACACTATTTACCAGTTGCAATCGCTGTGATTTTGACAGTTCATCAAAATTCATTGCGTTATTTACATAGTTGAGCAGACAATGTTTTCGAACATATAAAATAAAATAAATGTATATTTGCACCTTCAAAACTAACATAAGAAACAAGGTTTACAACAAAATGGGCCAAAAGGTAGTTACATTATTCTACATGTTAGAATTGCTACTAATACCTAAGGTAAGATACCTTAATATCTTAATATCAGCGCCCATCCTAATTTGCATTCACATAATATTAAATATACATTAGAGCCAGAAAGCTTAATATTATAATTATAGTTTAATAATTTAAATTCCCGTTTTACAATTTAACAAGAAAAGGAGCTTCTAGGTACAAAATAAACCAAGTAAGTGAAAAAGCTATTTCATGAAAAATTATTTGAAAGAAAAAAAAAATATAAATACCATGCTAGAGAAAAAAAGAAAACATAATAAGGCAATGGATTAGCAATATCCTTCAAAATCATTTAGATTGTGATAAATAGTATGTTACGTAATTAGGGTCCAGGATGAGTAACGGCATTTCATGTTTTAGTCTGCTAGTAATAGCAAGTTTCGATGACCCATCCACGTGCCAAGTTTGATGACATTTCCACTATTGGGACTCACGCCTTTTTTTTGTGAGTGGAAATGAGCTAATCCACCACGAGTGTCCAGTGTGGGCTGGTCACTGGTGGACGTCACAATGTTTTTATTTTTTTTAGTTCTAGAGACATGGCGGTTTCCTCATGATTTGGATCGATAAATAAAGAAAAGAAAGACAGAAAAAAATACCTACGTTTATTTTCGGCAAACATGACGCAGAGAAACAACACGAAAAAGAACAAGTTGGGGGAAAATAAACGAAAAAAAAGCGATTTTTTTTTATGGGAAAGCTCTTAGCTTCCATCTTGCCCGATGGAATGAAAAGACGTCTTAGATGAAAAGAACACACATTCAGAAGATATCCATCCACGCTTATTTGAAGATACTTGTAATAGTCATAGCTGACAATGATTTTCTTCACTGTTTATAATCCATAGAGCATGAATCATACCAAAAATCGACCCCAAATTGAGTCAGGGGTGCTGATGACTCATATCCAAATCAGAACGGTAATCTCTCCAGTCTGACGTAGTGACGTACCGTTTTCGTAGAAAGTGTGAAAGCATTACAGAATACGTTGGAACTCGGAACGTGCGTCCTTACGTCATCCGGCTGTTGACCCTAGCGGCCATGATAGCCTGTGTTAATGTTAAACAGTGAATTTATTTTCATAATGTCTACTGTTTTTCTCTGTAATGTATTTCGAGTGATGTAATTTATGGTAAACGGAATTTCTTTTTTATGGTGTGTTTTGATTTTTAATATTATGTCTGACTATTTTGCATGTGATTATTTAAATGCATCGGCATGTAACTGCCCTAAAAAAGGGCAGTCTTTCCAAACCAAGAGGTGACAAGCAGAACACACGTGCAATCACAATCATAATCATTTTGAGAGATATTGCTAATTCATTGCTTCATATGTTCCACAAATTAGTCTGCTCAACTACGTAAATAACGCAATGAATGTTGTTGAATTATCAGTTTTTTCATTAGGCGTAGTGCTCATAATTACTATTTTCACCTCGTTCTTGTAGGATAACGTCATATTGTTCAGTGGTTCCCAATCAATGACTATTCTAGCCCATCTATGGATGCCTCATCCTCATCTGCCTAGCCTTTTCCCAAGTATGTTGGGATCGGCTTCCAGTCTAACCGGATGCAGCTCAATACCAGTATTTTACGGATCCAGGCCATCTATGAATGCTTATTACCTTAATAGTTTCTGCTAATACCTTTCATCATATTGTTAGCATTTTTGGTACAATTAAGGACTACTTGTATTTTTGTATTAATATTTATCATACTTTCTTATGTTTACATCATGATTCTATGTCCGTGTTCGCGTGACTTAGATGGTCTATTGACTAATCGGTCATTCATTCGGACACTTCACTCTGTCATTCGTTCGATAGTTCACGAGAGGGGATAAGAAGGGTGACACGCGAACACGGGCATTCTGGCAGGCATTCGGGTTCGATGTCTAGTCGACGAAGGAGGATTAAAAGTATCCTGTGATTAAGTGAATAAACGTGTGTTACTGAAAAAACTGCAATCTCATTTCCTGACCTTTAAAAGGTCAGAAGTGGGATCACACCAGAACGCCTAACGGTTTTGGTGAAACCTAACGCCCATTTTAAAAGGTAATTGAATCTTTTGTCATTTTATTTGTTATTTCAAATTGTAACCGTTATTAAGTAAAAATCATATCTATTGAAATAACGTACAGTTTATTAAACAGCTATATGCTTTCTTTGTCTTTTCCTAAAATAAGTACACTTATGTAAGAGAGTAATAGATATGGTTGTTAGAAAATGCGGTTTGATGTTAGTTAGCCGCTAACACAGCACACTATTTTCATAATTATTGTTAATCCTGTATACTTCAAACTTAATTATTTAAACAGTAAGTAAACGTTTTTATATTTAAAAAAAAAAAAATCTTTTAAGCTATTAAATCCAATTCATTTCGACTCCTTTACTAAATAAAGTAAATTAAAAACTATTACATATGAATGAATTTAAATTTTCATAACCTACCTAGTACATACATACATCTCTTAACGGTTTTGTTTAAAAAAAAAAAAGTTCATAATTATATACCTACCTCCATGTTTTCGGTTACGTTACTTTCTATATTTCTACAATAATAATAACCCTAGCTACTAATTATTATTACTCACTCGTTTAATGAATAGATAAGCCACGTGTACTTGTTTTCATATATTTTTTTTCAGTTTGTTTTTTTTTTTTTTTAAGCGACGTTTACTTGTTTTTTTTGTTTATATATGGTTTCAGTTACGTAAGAAACATGCCAAGTCACCGATCGCGGAAACGCGTTAGAGACTCCAAGTCTACGGACTCCAGTAGTGAGTCAGAGTCGTCCCCAGCGAATCGGCGTGGTCGCAGATCACGGCGCAAGCATTCACGGCGCAAGCGATCGAGGCAGGAAAAGAACAGAAGGCGTTGTTCCGGAACACCTGAATTACCTGAGGACCCCGCAGAACTACGTGCTGGGTCCAGCAATCAGCATAACAATGGTCAACCAAGTGCATCAGCTGGTCCCGGTCACACCGCACCACCACTGACAAGTAACCAATTTACTGTTTTAGATTCTAGTTACGCGGATGTATTTAGAGAGCTAGTTCAATCTATTCGTACTGACGGCAGTTCAGAGCGTTTTCCGAGTATGAACGTTGTGCCCGAATTTGACCCAACTAAGCGAAACCAGAGTATTGATGTTTGGATTACTAAAGTCAATGAATGCGCGAAGATTTATAATTGGACAGAAAGACAAATAATCCACTACGCGTTACCGAAATTGGTTGGACTAGCTCAAAAATGGTACCAAGGCTTACCTAGTCTGTTATTTACGTGGACAGAGTGGCAACAAAAATTGCGCTTAGCATTCCCTTGTGATGACAACTATGGTCGATTGCTGACTGAAATGCTCGCCTGTAAAGCACGTTTTGGAGATAATTTAGAAGAGTATTACTACGAAAAGATGGTTCTAATAAATAGATGTAAAATTTCTGGTAAAGACGCCATTGATTGTTTGTTATTTGGTATTGATGACAGATCGGTTAGAACTAGTGCTGAGGCTGTTCAGTTTAATGAGCCGGATAAATTGTTAGTTTATCTTCGCAATGTAAGAACCACTAAAAGAAATGATAAATCTGACGTGACTTTGCAGCCGAGCCCTTCTGATAGCAAACGATCGAAATCATTTAAATATAATACGTTTAAGGACAATAAGGATAATGTATCAAAATGTTACAATTGCGGGGTAGAAGGTCACCCCTACTATAAATGTAAACACCCAATTAAAAGATGCGAACACTGCCATAAAGTAGGTCACTTGGTAAACGATTGTCCCAATAAAAATGAATCCCAAAATAATAATAAGACAGTCTTAAATATTTCAAAGGAACAAGATAATGATACGAAGTATTTTAAAAATGCAACAATTAACGGACAAATTTTGAAATGTTTCGTTGATTTTGGCAGCCAAATTACAATGCTTAGAGAATCGGATGCGCTAAAATTAAACTTAACGTTATCTTACAGTAATTTACCTGTTTTGAGGGGATTCGGAAATTCTCTAGTTCATTGTATAGGAAAATGCGAAGTCGACATCGAGATAGATTTGGTAAAAGCACGCGTAGAAGTATTGATAGTCCCTGATCATTTTTTAAAAGTTTCATTGTTAGTAGGTCATACATTTACAGAACAAAATTATGTAGTGGTTTACAAGACTAAAGACGAATTAATTATTAAAAGCAAGGCGGTAAATGAACCTGTATGCGTAGAACTTTATGCGTATGAAACGATCACCATAGCAGGCCGTGCTGAAGTGATTGTGTACTCAAATCCAAAATATGACGGCGAAGTTTTGGTTGAGCCTAGCCTACACTCTCAGCCTCGAAAGATGTACGATATTATGCCTTGTATTTTGGCACTAGTTCGTGGTAGGGCAACTCTTCGGTTGGAAGGTTTAATGGAAGCCGACTTCATTTTAAACAAAGGTACCCTCTTGTCACGAGCTCTCCCTTTAACTCAAATTCATTGTCATACCGTTAATAAAATTGAGCGATGTATTGGTAATGACCCTTCGGATACTCGTAGTGTTATTGACAGTAAAATGTTATCCGTTAGTGACCAACTTAATCAGAGTGACCTACTCCAATTAACTTTGCTTTTAAATGAATTCAGTGATTGTTTTGCTTTCTCCACGAAAGAGTTGGGGTGTATTACTAACACTGAGATGGATATAAAGTTGAGCGATACTACACCGGTAGTTTACAGACCGTATCGCATGCCTTTCACGGAACGACAAGTTGTTCGTGAAATGGTACAGGAACTGGAGGACTCTGGCATAGTTAGGCCGTCAACTTCAAACTATGCATCTCCTGTTCTCCTCGTGAAGAAGAAGTCCGGGGAGTACAGATTATGTATTGACTATAGGGCTCTCAATAAGAAAACTATTAAGGAGCATTATCCTATCCCTAGAATTGATGATCAACTAGACAATTTGTCGGGTTATAATTATTATACAACTTTAGACTTTATGTCAGGTTATTACCAGTTGTGTATGTCCGAAGCCTCAAAACATCTGACAGCCTTCATAACACCCGATGGGCATTATGAGTTCAACAGGATGCCTTTTGGACTTGTGAATGCGCCGTCTAATTTTCAAAGAGCAATTAACAACATACTGGGCAATGCACGTTTTAAGGAGGCATTCGCTTATATGGACGATGTCATAATACCGTCCAAAAACATAGAGGAAGGCTTCCATAAACTAAAATCAACCTTAGAATTATTTCGTACCGCTGGCATTACGTTAAAGCTGTCCAAGTGTAATTTCTTAAAGGAATCCATCGACTATCTTGGATTTGAAGTATGTGCCGACGGGATTAAACCGGGTAAAGCTAAAATAAACGCAGTGGAGGCATTTCCTCGCCCTACCGACCAACACAAAGTTAGACAGTTTTTGGGACTTTGTAGCTTCTTCCGCCGGTTTATAAGAGCGTTCTCATCAATAGCTCGACCACTCACTCAACTTTTGAGGAAAGATGCAAAATGGAAGTGGTCGGACTGTGAGGAGAATGCTTTTATAGCTTTAAAAGGTGAATTAGTCAAGCGCCCAATTTTAGCATTCTACAACCCCGCGTCCGAAACTCAACTCCATACAGACGCCTCAAAACTCGGTATTGCTGGTATTTTATTACAAAGGGCTGGTAATGATGTTCCCTTTAATGCCGTAGCTTATTATAGCAGACAAACCTCACCGGAAGAGTCTCGTTTTACTTCATACGATTTGGAAACCTTGGCGGTCGCGAGTTCGTTACAACGATTTAGAACTTATCTAATAGGCATACCGTTTACCATTGTTACGGACTGTAATTCATTAAGGGCCACTTTTGAGAAAAGAGATATCTTACCCAGGGTGGCGAGATGGTGGAACATTATGCAAGAGTATGATTTTAAAATAATTTACAAGTCTGGTTCCACTATGTCCCACGTAGATGCACTTAGTCGAAACCCAATTGAATTAGAGTTTGTCGAGGTACGGTGCATAGAAACTACATGGATAACAACGGTACAACAGAGCGACCCTGAACTTCAACGTATCGTATCTATTTTAAAAGATGAAAACACAAACGGTATTTTAGAAATTAAAAATAATTTTGTGATCAAAAGAGGGTTATTATATAGAAAAACTGAGGCAGGAGATCGCTGGGTTGTACCGAAGGGGGTTAGATGGCAGGTATTAAAGGCTCATCATGATGATATTGGTCACTACTGTTTCGATAAGACATACGATAAAATTAAGAGTAATTTCTGGTTCGCTAAAATGAGACGGTTTGTTAAAAAATATGTCGAGTCCTGTCTGCAATGTGCTCATGCAAAAATACCAGCCGGTAAAAAGGCGGGAGAACTTCATCCGATTCCTAAAGTTGATCGTCCCTTTCATACCCTGCATATAGACCATTTGGGTCCCTTTGTGCGAAGCAAAAAGAAGAACGCATATTTGCTTTTAATTGTTGATGCGTTTACGAAATATATTATATTAGCCCCGGTCAAGAACACAAAATCTGTGAATTCCATATCTGCCCTGAAAAATTATTTCCACACTTTTGGCGTTCCCACACGAATAATTTCGGACAGAGGGAGTTCGTTTACGTCCAAGCGTTTTGAAGAGTATTTAAGTATGTTAGGTATTAAGCACATCCTGAATGCGGTAGCAACACCACGTGCTAATGGGCAAGTGGAACGCTACAATCGCACTGTCCTAGCTGCCCTAACTGCAGTTAATCATAACAGACCAGAGCATTTATGGGATGAACGTGTATCCGAAATACAGTGGGGCTTAAATAATACTCTAAATAAAGGAATCGGAAAAACACCGTCACAAGCATTATTTGGTATCGACTTAGTTGGCACACCTAATTCATTATTAAATCTAAACATTATTGACGATTCTGAGGAAGTAGGAAATAACGTAGAAATAATAAGAGATGAAATATCACGGCATGTCGAAAAAAAACAATTAGAGCAGAAGAAACGATTTGATAAAGGTAGGAAGAAAGTGGCTTTCAAAATCGGTGATTTAGTTCGGATAGAAAGAGAAATCCCATCGACGGGAAAAAGTAGGAAACTAGTCCCTAAGCTTCGTGGTCCTTATCGCATTGTAGAGGTCTTTGATAACGATAGGTATAAAATAGAAGATACCCCACTTTCCCGTAAGGGAAATAGAAGCTTCACTGGTGTGTTTTCTGTTGACAAAATTCATCCGTGGTTAGCCTTTAATAGAAACAATGAAAGTGATAGTGATTCAGTCTCGGAAAATGACGAGAATGAGTGAATTGCTCTTTTAATTGGGTAGTGATGAGAAAAACTAACGATGTTAGGAAATAGTTAAAAAAAAAATGATTATAATATACAATGAAAAAAAAAAAAAAACAAAAATATTAATAATGATAATTATGTAAGATAAAATTAAAGTGTGTAAAATAAATCTAAGAATATATAATATCTTTGTTTATGTTATTTGTGCAGATATAATGTGTTACTGTCTGTTTGTCCCAAATAAATAATTAAATAAATAAATAAGAATAGAAATTATAAACTTGATTCATACAAAAATTAATAAGAAAAGTTCAGTAATTGAGGCAAACTGTAGACATGCAGGGGCTACAGTGAGTCGTTTAGTTGTTGTTATGGATATGAAGAGGCCATAATAACTTAGAAGTATTCAGTAATTTACTTGGTGTGTTGTGGACATGAAGGGGCCACAGTATATCAAAGTAGCGTAAATTATGCTTGCAACTGTGGTATTGTCGCTAGCGTGCTGTGGACATGAAGGGGCCACAGCATGGTTGAGCTGCTGTGGATATGTAGAGGCCACCGTGGTTCCTTCAATGCTGATGGTGCAAGCGTAATTAAGCGAGATAATGATGTTGGATTTTAATAACTAATAACAAGTTGAACAAAAGCTGTTAAAAGTGTTTTGATGAGAATCAATTACATTAAATATTATGTTTCTACTTAGTACATGATAATATAAGTCTATTATTATTTTAGAATCTAAGTATTATAATTGTTACAACCAAAGTAATTTTTTTTTCTATACATCTCTTTAGCTTTAATTATCATTAGTTAATGTAAGTTACATTTGTTAATTTAAAATTATTCTTTCCACGGGACGTGTAAGCGTCAGGAAAGGCCGACTGTTAGCATTTTTGGTACAATTAAGGACTACTTGTATTTTTGTATTAATATTTATCATACTTTCTTATGTTTACATCATGATTCTATGTCCGTGTTCGCGTGACTTAGATGGTCTATTGACTAATCGGTCATTCATTCGGACACTTCACTCTGTCATTCGTTCGATAGTTCACGAGAGGGGATAAGAAGGGTGACACGCGAACACGGGCATTCTGGCAGGCATTCGGGTTCGATGTCTAGTCGACGAAGGAGGATTAAAAGTATCCTGTGATTAAGTGAATAAACGTGTGTTACTGAAAAAACTGCAATCTCATTTCCTGACCTTTAAAAATATTAATGGAGGTTGCCTGGAAGAGATCGCAGAAAGCGATAAGGCCGCCCATTGTGTGCTTTGTATTAATATTAGTATTTTCTGGTGTACAGACGCTAGCAAGTCGAGCTACCCGAAACTGTCAAATTTTTCCAATCAACCTTGAACCTTAATTCTTTAGCGATAAAGTTAAAAAAACAAATTTATTTATTTATTTTATTATTTATTAACAACCAACTTATAATAACAGTTTGCACCACACATACAAGTTATTAGTCAGTATTAGTATTTCACAGATTGTAGTAGCTTGATGTGCTGGAGCCAGTACCATAAAGTATAATATGTATAAATAAATAAATAGTGTAGTCTACGAAAACTCCCGCATGACGCAATAAAAGAGCCTGTTAGTCAAGACATGACATAACAAAAGCACGCACGCGCACGCGCACCTTTTTAAATTTACCTGTAATTATCGAATATAGGCCTTTAAACTTGTTCTCCTCAAGATTTTGAATCACGAAAATACCCACCTTCACTTGCATAAAAATACTTTGATAATACTGGTGTCCAACTGCATCCGGTTAGACTGGAAGCTGACTCCAACATACTTGAGAAAAGGGAAGGCAGATGATGATGATGATGACTTGCACAAAAATACTAACATAGTGAAATATAATAAAAACTTAACGTTAATAAGGAAAAAGTTAAAAATAGGTGAAGATATAAAATAGTAGATTATGCACCGAGGGGCTAAAGTTGTGTCTTATGTCACGGGCGTCATATTGAATCTCGAGCGCAATGAAGGATTCGGGATTTAACTCACGAGCGAAGCGAGGGAGTTAATACAAGAATCCTGAATGCAGCGAGGGATTCAAGCTAGCCCAAGGCAAAGACACCTTTAGCCCAGAGGAGGATACTCTACTTTTTACACCTACTGTGAGAAAATAATAGCCATAGTACAAAAAACAAATAAATTAACTAATGTTACAGCAAATTACTATTACGGTATTACGGCGCGGTACGGTATTTGTTATTATTAATGCCAGTTTTAATGTTATTCCAATCCTTTTAAAAAATGGTTCGTAGTTATCTAATTATTCTTACAATATTATGTCTTCGAAAACATGGCAACGATATGAAGAAGCAGTCGTTATGATTTTGTAGAAAATCGAGAATATCATCCACGCGTAGTAAGGGTATCGAGAATAGTTTTCCTCTTTCTGGCACCAAAGGGTGTTTGTTAGTACTATACTTCCAATTTAGCTGAGCATGTGAGATTCCAAATTCAAATCACATTATTGACCAGCGGGTCATAATGAAATCCAGTACAACATTATTGACCGGCTGTGCCCCGGACCACTAATGACTCACTTTAGGTTAAGGTTGCTTGACATATAATTTGACATTTTCGAGCAGGTGGTGTGAAAAGATATTTTATCATCCAGATTGACGTCAAGGATTCTTTTTCCTGCCTTAAATGCAGTATCTACCTGTAGGTACAGTCTAAAAGATGCGTAGGTATGTAGTAGAACCTTTGAAAAACTTGATTTTCTTTTGTAGTTTCAAGCTCAACTGTTCCTCTTTTAACATGTCATAAGATTAGGTGCTACGTGCTTTAGTAGCAGTGTGTATAAGTAATAAGAAAGAAAAAAAACAAAGTTTATTTTCGGTAAAAATGTCGCATAGAAAGAGTTCGAACACAAAAAAAAATAACAAGTTGCGGGAAAACTTGCGTCACATGCACGCAAAACGGCCATCGCTCAGCATAATGCTAAGACCCTATTCGAGTCTAAGCCCCAGCGTTGGTTTTCAGCGACAGCCAGTAATCTATGACTGAACGTTTGAAGTTTAAGTTCAAATGAGTCTGGCTGGTGGCAGCTGGATAAGAGTGGCCGACGATAGATTTCAATGGCGTGCAATTGGATTGTTACTAGCTCATGATGATTCTTATTGATGAAATTCAACAACTTTCTTTTTTCAACGACTTTTTAATGAACCTTTAGGGAAAAGTGACGGGGACTCATCATCTCCCTAGCCTTTTCCCAACTACATATGTTAGGGTCAGCTTTCAGTCTAACCGGACGCAGCTGAATAACAGTATTTTACATGGAGCGACTGCCTACCTGACCTCCACAACCCAGTTACTGGGTAATACAATACCCCTTGGTAAGACTGGTTGTCAGAATTTCGGGCTTCTGACTACCCGTAACGGCTGTCAAAGATCCACGAATGACAGCCGGGACCAAGCGCTTAACGTGCTGGACATGTGACGGGGACTCTCACATCTTAAACTCACAGGTCGATCAAAGCAGGTTCAGGTTCAATTGAAAACCAGCGTCAGGCACTAGTTGTCTGGCATTTTTGACCTTTTTGGTGCAGCCGTAAGACACATTTTCCTGCTATTTTCTTACATCGGTCTTTATACTTTCTATTATTGTTTTTTATTTGTTGCTATCTGATGTGTGTATCTGGTGTATTGTGTGTCTTTAAGTCTGTGTAGAAATAAATATAATTTTTTTCTTTCTTCCTTTCAAAAGCACGTGGATGTTATGTACGAGCTCCTCAAGTCGCTGAACCCAGACGAGATCTAAAACTTTTCCAGCCAGACTGATGTTATGCAAACTTAAGGCCGGAATCGAACATCGACCCGCCTACCACCGGCCAATCACCTGTATGTGACGCATTGGTGAGTGTACTCGTCGTCACACTACTTTTCCTGTGGTCTGGTGATCAACAGGAAAGATTGATTCTTCCTGGGGTTTCCTGAAGGTCGTTTGTGACGTAATAGTGAAAGGATTTTTCTTATTGATTTAGTAAAACTATGAGGAAGTTAAAGAAAACGTAGCTTTTTCCTTTTGAATATTCTCCAAATCTGGCTAGAATTCTTGCAATATAAGATTTCGTTTGTGGTAAAACGTTTGCGTCTTTTTCTAGCTAAACAAATTATTTTTATTCATTTATCGAAATTAATTTCAAGACATTTTTAATCAATTTCATCTATTACTATACCTACTTTTAATATTTTTGCAATGCACACTTGTAAAAAACTAATGTTGACTTGGTCTTCTAAATTATAGGTACCTATATAGATTCTGGACTCATGTGAATTTGGTTGTAGATCAAATCAAAAGTCATTTATTCAAATTGGGCTGAAAATCAGCACTTTTTGAACGTCAAAATGACACAAGAAAGTCCCCCAAAACGCCCGCCTTTCACCACTTCTTATGATTTAGCTGGGAAGAAGAAAAAGCTCCCCAGAAGCACAGCTGTCCGATAATTACAAACTAAGCACGACGCAAAATGTTTTTCTATTACAAGCGCTTGAAGACTATTGAAAAAAAATTTAGTAAGAAGTAGTAAAAAAAAAACAAACAAAGGTCAATAACCCCAAAAATGATTTCCTCTAAATAGTTCAAAAACAAAATTCCATTCATTCCTACTTCCGCGCGTTTGCGATGCTAGGCGCGTGTCACTTTCGCGCCAATCGTTTGCGCATGCGCGGCGCGCACCCCCTGTTTGGTGAAACCGCACTGTTTGCGCACTTTCTGACCAGTATCCGGATATCGACGGTAACTAAAATTATTTAACTAGACGTTAGATAATGAACTTGTGGAAATCAGGTTGTTGAACTTTTGGGTGAACTTGATTTCTTGGTTGCGTAGTGGTTTTGAGAAAATAAAATTGTTGATGACGTAGTGTCGTCGGTTTTCAAATCTTAATGAATTTTATTTTACACTAGCTTTTTCCTGCGGCTTCGCCCGCGTGGATGTCGGAAAATTTCCCATGGGAACGTACTACCCTTTGTGCTAATCCAGGTTATAAACTATCTATGTGCCAAATTTCATCCCAATCCGTTCAGCCGTTTTGGCGCCAATCCGGAACATATATCCAGACAAATAAAACGTTACTAATTTATTATATACAGTTATCACAGCATCTATACCTATACATATAGGAGATAATATTACTACTTGATTAATAGATAACAGAAAGGATAAGATAACGAATCATTCAAGGTGTTTTTGACTCAGGCACTGCAAAACCACAGAAAGAGAGAAAAATAGGTTTTTTTTTGTCACAGAAACACATGCATATTAAAAGATAATTAACTCGAATAATAAAGAAAATAGGATGGCTGAAAATAGGGACTGCTGATATACATTTTAAAAGTCTCAGGATACCTACAGTATTTCATCTGCACCTATGCCCTTCAAACTGAAATCCAAAAAACACATTACCACTCCTTTGCGTCGCGCAGTCGGGTAATAAGTAGATACTGCTTTGTCGCCATAAACGATGTCTCCTCTCAAAAACTTATCCTTAAGGAGCTCATCTCTACCACTCCAAACTCTACGTTAAGTATTATTTTCTATAAATTCAGAGCCCAAAATCCTCCACATCTTACATCTTCCAAACACACATACCCATCCATTCACTCTCACACACACACACCCCCACTCACCCACCTAACTGTCAGTCAGTACTTGTCAAACTCGGAACTATAAACCAGGAAGAGGTTTTACGTAAGAGTTATTACAGAGCCTTGAACCTCGGAACAGAAGCAAAGCGGCGTCCGCGCACGTCAGCAGCTAATTGATCATGTTAGGAAATGGATTGGAGGCGGAGTAGGCAGACTTAGCGTGGAATTAGATAATGGTGATTGACATGTTATTTTCGTCTTAGCAAAATAACGAGTAAAAAAATAGCATAAATTAATATAGTAATAAGGTTTGGTTTATTAAACTACTACTCCGGTGCTGAGTAATTTTTAATTTTTACAGCATCAATAAAATTACACACACTTTAAATTTCGACTGTCAACCTATTTATGATTCATGAGATGTATCTCATGAACATAACAAAAAAATTATACCACCAAAAAACTGAAAAGCAAAAAATAATAAACCTTTTTTATTTAACCATAATAACTAAGTTCTTAAACTAATGTAAGTACCTGTACCTAAATAATTTTGAGTCGGCGCCGTGTAAATTTAAGGCAATTTAGTGATCTTTGCTTATTGATTGTTTGGCGCCGACTCAAAATTACTTAGGTATACTTGTGTTAGGTGTGTTGTATATATAGTAAATCACCCCTATTTTCCCACCATTAGGGTTAGAATTTTTTCTCCAAATTTATATGGGACCAACTATGGGATGTACCCTTTCCAATAAAAAAAGAATGATCAAGATCCGACTACTCTGTAAAAAGTTATCCGTGGTCATACATAAAAAAAAAATATATTACTCGTCGACTTGAGAACCACCTCCGTTTTTTTTCGTCGGTTAAAAATAGGTAGACAGACTGGGCTGTAGCCCGATGAAAGGACAGCGGATGCTTAGTAATAGTAGTAGTGCCTAGTAACAGTAGTGCTTTGGGTTCCATTCCTCCTAAAAACTTTCAAGAAAAGTTTTGCAAAATATTGAAGCCTTCATTATGTAACATGATTACTTTTTTGAGTTGATGGGTGTTTTTAGATTCGGATTCGGATTTGGCGTTTTAGGCCGCCAAGGGGTATCGTATTAGCCAGTAACTAGGTTGTGGGGGTCAGATAGGCAGTCGCTCCATGTAAAATACTGGTATTCAGCTGCATCCGGTTAGATTTTTTTTTTAAACGTTGCCTCACACTAGGAATTACTCCTGTATCGTGGGTGCGTTTACAAACATTTAAACTCACATACACAAACAGCCAGACCCGGAACAACTACCTGTAGGCAATGCAAATATTTGTTCCGTGCGCAAATCGAACCTGTGACACGCAGCGCAGCAGTCGATCGCTCAGCCACTGCGCCAACCGTGTCGTCAGATTGGAAGCCGACCCCAACATAGTTGGGAAAAGGCTAGGCAGATGATGATGGTGTTTTTAGATTCGTTGGACCCAGAAGGCGCCCACGTTCATAGCAGCATCAATGGAAATGGTTACACATAATCATGAAACTGTTTGTGATTGCCTGAGTAAATTATAATGCGTGTCCGTATGGATTGAGAAGCCATGCCTGTCCAGTCAGGGAAATCAATTGTTAATCAAATGGACAAACTACGTCAATTTGTCGTGTAGGTAATAGCAATTTCAAACAGCTGTCAAATAATGACAGTTGTGATGTGATTTGAATACATGTACGGACAAAATAATTTCCATAACTTTACACAGTGGGTAGAACTTCCTTGGAAAAATCACTTCGACACGAGCCATGTACAAAAAGCCTACAGAAATAAATTAAATTAGGTACCTCTTTAGGTGAATTTATACAAGTTTAGCCTATCAATACCACAATTTCAGTGTCTCCTTTATATTCATAACCACACCAGAAACAAGTGAAGACAATGACAATATTTATAATTTAATACTTTATGACGACAACTTATTACATAAAATATTACAAGCTTTTCCGTTGCGGTTGTTTGTATTAGTCATTATCAACTTCCTAGCCTCTTCCCAACTAGGTTGGTGTCGCCTTCCAGTCTAATCATAACCATAATCAGCCTATAATGTTCCCACTGCTGGGACATAGGCCTCCTTTCTGTGAGAGGGACTGGGCCGTAATCAACCACGCGAGCCTAGTGCGGGTGTTAGATGTCACATGTCTACGAGTTTTTGGTTCTAAGACATGCCAGTTTCCTCACGATGTTTTCCTTCGCCGTTTTGAGAGCTGTGGTGATGAAATAATTTATTCAAAGTAGCCTGTCAGGGTTCAAACCCAAGACTTATAACTCGTAAGTCGCAGCGTTTACCACTGGGACACCACTGCTCTCCAGTCCAGTCTAAACGGATGCAGCTAAATACCAGTATTTCACATGGAGCGATATTGTATCTGACCTCCACAACCGTAAGTGATGTTTAGTATTTAGTCTACATTTGCGTGATGTTTAGTGCCTTTTCTTTTTGTTTGTTATCTAGTACTCGTACTATTTGTTTTAGTTTATAATAAGTAGGTACAGCCTCTTTATTCTCTTGTCATTCTCTTACTGTCTTCTTCTTAACGTGAATATTGTGTCTCCACTGTATCATTAGCCTAGGTAATCTGTCGAAACGTTGTGAATTGTACATTTACCCACTTCCAATGTAATCTTAGATGTAATATATAATGTAGAATTGTTTATTTTCCAATTTATATTATTATTATTATTGTAAGAAGGGTTGTTAGACTTTTGTAGTTTTGACTACGACTGGCAAAGATCGACAAATTACTGCCAGCGGGGTAATTGCGTCACTTACTAACAGTAGTAATGGCTTCCATTTAGACAGTTCAACAACATTCATTGCGTTATTGACGTTGTTGAGCAGACATATTTTTCGAACATATGCAGCAATGGATTAGCAATATCCTTCAAAAACATTCAGTTTGTGATTGAAAGTGTGTTACGCATGTTATCAACATACGGAAGGTCCTCGATAGGAAATGGATGGTCACCCATCCACGGACCGACCTCGGTAAGCGTAACTTTAACTTCGGTCGACCGGCGTGATTGTACTTAACCACGAGCCCCGCTTTTGTATTAGTCACTATAAAGACTTATTTTCCGAGGGTGATTTGAATGTTGAGTCATAGAGGGCGAGAACCCCTGACGTTAGGGAAATGCGATGACGTCATCTCTAACGTCAGATTTCAAGGATGTTGAGCAATGATGAAACAATCGATTTGCATGCGTCATTTGTTTTAAAATTATAAGAAGAAGTATTATACATCTTATCACTGTAATAGTATAATTATGTGTTTAGGTAGAAGACTATTTTTGATCATATGCATGCGCTTTTTAACCGACTTCTAAAAAAGAAGGAGGTTCTCAATTCGGATGTTTGAATTTTTTTTTTTTATGTTTGTTCGCGCATAACTCCGTCGCTTGCCAACCGATTTCAAAAATTATTTTTTTGTTAGAAAGGGTATAGTTTCCAAATGGTCCCATAGAAATTTCATCAAAAACGGTTCTGTGGTTTGGTTTTTAAACCAAAATTACTGGTAAAATTACAACTTATAAGTGAAAAATAAAAACTTTTTTGAAAAAAAAAAAAACAACCGACTGCCAAAACCGACACTATAAAGTGAAAAATAACTTTAATTTCGGATGTCGGTGGCAAAGAACGAAAATGCGAACCCAACGACACCGACTTCCGAAATTAAAGTTATTTTTCACTTTATAGTGTCGGTTTTGGAAGTAGGTTGTTTTTTTTTTCAAAAAAGTTTTTTAGAGAAAGACATTGCAAAAATCTTAGCGAATTGTAGTCATGGAATCGCAAAACTAAACCAATTTTTTTTTTTGACTTACGAGTTTGTAGGTCGTAGGTTCATACCCAGACAGGTGCTTTACTTTGTGTAAATTATTTCATCACCACTGCTCTCAAAACGGTGAAGGAATACATCGTGATGAAACGACATATTCTAGGACCAAAAATTCGAAGACATGATTGTGACATCTATCAACCCGCACTGGGCCCGCGTAGTGGGTCACCTGTGTCCCAGCAGTGGGAACATTATAGGCTGATTATGTAACTAGTTCTTATCATTCTAATAGGGGTAGCTAGCCTATAACTCATCCATATCACGTAAACATAACGTTTCCCTGATGAGTCACATAATGTTATCAACATGGGTAGCGCGGTGACTCATTTTCAGGAATTAATTCAGTAGTAAGTAATACGCAATAGGTGTTATGACAGCAGCAGGCTGCTTGCGTTACTATAATAACATCAAGGTTTATTAGGGATAATATTATTAAATCATTATGCTGTTTACCTCAGAAACTAGGTTCTTATTAGCGATGCCACTTGGAAACGCTGTAAAATGTTATAATGTAGCATAATCAGCAGTGATAGGAATAGGTAGTGCCTATTTGCCTAAATTTCGAAGAACAGAGACAAGAAGCGGAGACTTCCTTAGGACTAAATTTTTTCCGGGACATCTGAAATTCGGGACAACACTTTTAAATACATTAAAAAAATATGTTATTGGGAATAAGTAATTCGTCTATATTTACCTAAAGTTTGCGACTAGACATAAAATTTATAATTTATAACTCCATAATAATAACTTATCCTCTATGGGCCCTAAAGGAAAAATAAAACACATAGAATATTGTTGTAAGTTACAACAATATTCTATGTGTTTTTTTTCGGGACAGGGGTCCCGGAAAAAATTTAGTCCTAAGGAAGTCTCCGTTTCTTGTCTCTGTTCTTCGAAGTTTAGGCAAATAGGCACTACCAATTCCTATCACTGATAATCAGCCATAATGTTCCCACTGCTGGGACATAGCCCTCCTTTCTTAGAAAAGGGATGCGCCGTAAACTACCACGTGGACCCAGTGCGAGTTGGCAGATGTCACACTGTCATTTTTTTGGTTCTAAGAAATGCCAGTTTTCTCACGACGTTTTCTTTCACGGATCGACCCGTGCGGCTGTTACTATTAAATCCTCCTGTATCTATTAAATTTAAAAAATATAATAGTGGCTGAATGTCATAATATGAACATGAGATTTAATTTAGAACGAAATCAATGCAAATTAAGTAATTGTATCCTCATTAGTCCAATTAAATTGATACCGACAGTTTCAAGGAATTGTTTACAATATTATGTCATTTTTATCTTAATTTAATTATTATAAAATTCCATGAAAATTGAAGCTGCATAACAAAGTGATTAATTAATTAATTAAATGTCATGACATAATGATCCTATAATAATTGGTTGTTACATAATAATATAGAAAATTACTCATAATATCGTATTATGTTACGTAATACAAGGATTATACTGTTTATATATTACATAACAGAACATTCCCCTAAGGGGTGGGCAGAGGTTTGTCTCACACCTACATTTTGCCAGTTAAGTATGATGTAACAGGAGGTGAGCATAGTGGCATATAAGGCCATAAGGCCTGAAAACAGGCAGCTACGGCAAGAAACTGTGATTGGAATAAGTTCACTTGCACCCATGACGATCTGAACGCCAATTCCCGTAATTACAATAAATGTCTAAAATTTGTCAAAAATGTACGGAAATTACAGGTATTTTTGACAGATTGAGACTGAGATCAGACTGTGAACGTTCTTAAAATTACGAGAATTGCCCCTCTGACGCAGCAATAAACGCGGCTACCTACTGGACCCAAACAGTATAAGCAATATAGATGCACAGATGCCAGCACATCAAGCTACTACAATCTGTCAAATTTCTTTAATAGATTTTCAACTTTATCGCTAAAGCATTAGGTTCAAGGTTGATTGGGAAAATTTGACAGTTTCGGGTAGCTTGATGTGCTAGCGTCTGTACATCTAAACGAAAAGAAGATGAAGTCAAAAGTCGTTAACTGCAAAATCTTCACAATGACCGGGCTTGCACAGATAGCACAACTTACATGATCATTTCGACGTCATGGTAATATACTACATTACACATAATAAACAAATTACTTGTAATGAGGTTTCTTAACCCTGGTCGAAGTCGTCACATCATGCCCTGTCATACGGACAATGACCGCGTCATGACCGAGCTGACCAACCTTGGATACTCTAGGTCTTTCCTATATGGTTGATGAAATACTTCATAAATGTCGTGTCATGACCAACGTGTGTGTGTGTGTTGTGTGTATAAGGAAGGATACGTACGTGAAGTGTATATGTATAGGGTGAGGTAGTGTGTGTGTGCGAGCGAGAGGTGTGTGATTCTTCTTCCTTATTTGTGCCATGCGTTATTTATTTATTTACAATATTTAGGAAAACTACAATGAGTGGCGTTATTACGTTGGGAGTATTCTTCCAGGATCTTGGATGGAAACGTTTGAGCTAAGGAAAATTTGACTTAAAATTCATAATAATTATGATGATTAAACCATGAACTGTAAACTATAATAGTATCAATCTGTGGATACCTTATTGCAGGACCAAAGTATCTTCTTGAAATTATGAGTTTAAGATTATTTTTATCTTTTTTATTTATCGTCCCTAGATCGATACCCATCTAGTTTATGGAGTTTCGCCAGCTAATTTAATTCGACCTTATTTAGAGACCATTGCATTGATCACCAGTCTAATTAGGCACTAATACCCCCTGTTAGCGATTCTAGAATATAGGTAACTCACAATATTTTTTCTTTAGATATTCTACAGGTAAGTAAGATTATAATAAGTGTCACATTGTTAGGCACTGTCAGGGGAATTAATTGTTAAGTAACTTGATAACTTACGTCAATTTATCGCATTATAGAAACATACACTGTCAAGGAATGTCAGTAAAGTAGTAATTTCTGTTTTTTGGAACGAAGTTCCTTATCGCGCGTTGCGAAAGGGGGGCACGACGGAAAAAATTGACACCAAAAATTGGAACGACACTTTTTGCTATAATTGTAAGCCGTGCGGCGTGCGCGTATTTCTCTGTCTGTCTCTCTCTCTCTCTTATAGAAAGCAAGCCAGTTTTTTTTTTGTCTGGTTTTTTAATTGTTAATAATAAAAAAAATATTATTATAACTTAAAAAAAATAAAATTGTATTATTTTTTATTTTTTTCACTAATTAATCGAAAGGAACTTCGTTCCATCCGAGTGTCCCTTGACACCTCTCAAGTTTTTTTTGCATAATATACTATTCCACTGGTGAGCAAAGTCCTCTCCTAAATCCTTCCAGGAACTCGCTTATCATTTAATTTTTCTTTTTGGCTCACAAATAAAAATAGCATAGAGATAAAATGATGAAGTTAATTATCAATACTCACGACTATATTGACTACGCTTAGCATATTACACTGGATTCAAAGTATTTAAATTGAACAGACAGGTGGAAGATACGCCAGTGCCTTAATAAATACGGAAAATAGGGAAACGCACACCTGGGAATTAATATCATACTATGGTCAACAATTGGATGACCAGGTGTAATCATTACGGCTATAAGTAGCTATGATAGCACGGCGCTGGTATATTACAACGTTGGTTAGTCTAAAATGTGTGTATTTAATGCCTTTTACGTTAATTTTGCAGTAATTCATGCTGTGTAATGGTATCATCAGGAATTTCTCAGCAGCAGTCAGATTAGTGTCCGTTTGCTGGCAATAGTATTGGTCCCTGTTACAAGAAAGATTACTTGAAAATTAACTGGCGAAATTTACGACTTTTGGCAAAAAAATTGTTATAGTACCCATTATTTATTTATTTAAACTTTTCGCACAAAAAGGTACAAAGACGGACTTAATGCCTTAGGCATTCTCTACCAGTCAACCAAGGGCGGTGAAGAGATTAGATGGCAGGTGCATTATCACTTTCGATAACGGTAATTATATTTATTTAGTTCTAAATACCAGCAGTGGAGTAATTGCGTTACACATTATCAGTAACAATGACTCTAATTTTGACAGTTCAACAACATTCATTGCGTTATTTACGTTGTTGAGAAAACAATTTTTTCGAACATATGAAGCAAGGGATTAGCAATATCATTCAAAATGATTCAGATTATGTGTTACGCAATTAGGGTCTGGGTGTAATCATTATGGCTATGAGTAGCTAGGGTAAGGTAGGGTAGGGTAGGGTAGACCAAATTTAGTTCTAAATACCCGGTCACAACTACAGCTAGCCAGTAATCAACTACTATAGTTACTTATAGGAGAGCTTTTCTCTGAAAAGGCAACACAGAGAGCGACATGGACATACTACTTCCTACCATACTACTTCCTACTATTTTACTATACTACTATCCTACCATACTACTTCCTACTATTCTACCATAATACTTCCTACCATTCTACTTCCTACTATTCTACCATACTACTTCCTACTAAGCTACTTACGTCCTACCATACTACTTCCTACTATGCTACTATCCTATTTCCTACCTTACTACTTCCTACTATTTTACTATCCTACCATACTACTTCCTACCATTCTACTTCCTACTATTCTAACATACTACTTCCTACCATATTACTTCCTACCAAGCTACTTACTTCCTACCATACTACTTCCTACTATGCTACTATCCTATTTCCAACCATACTACTTCCTACTATTTTACTATACTACTATCTAAGTAGCTTGGTAGGAAATAGTATGGTAGGAAGTAAGTAGCTTGGTAGGAAGAAGTATGGTTGGATAGTAGGAAGTAGAATGGTAGGATAGTAGGAAGTAGTATGGTAGGAAATAGGATAGAAGGAAGTGGTATAGTAGAATAGTAGGAAATAGTATGGTAGGAATTGGGATAGTAGAAAGTAGTGTAGTAGAATAGTATGGTAGGATAGTAGGAAGTACTATGGTAGAATAGTTGGAAGTAGAATGGTAGGAAGTAGTATGGTAGGATAGTAGTATAGTAAAATAGTAGGAAGTAGTATGGTAGGAAATAGGATAGTAGCATAGCAGGAAGTAGTATGGTAGGAAGTAAGTAGCTTGGTAGGAAGTAGTATGGTAGGAAATAGGATAGTAGGAAGTGGTATAGTTAGAAATAGTATGGTAGGAAGTGGGATAGTAGAAAGTAGGATAGTAGGAATTGGGATTAAAGCAAAGGAAATAGGATAGAAGCATAGTAGGAAGTAGTATGGTAGAATAGTAGGAAGTAGAATGGTAGGATAGTAGGAAGTAGTATGAAAGGAAGTAAGTAGCTTGGTAGGAAGTAGTATGGTAGGAAGTAAGTAGCTTGGTAGGAAGTAGTATGGTAGGAAATAGGATAGTAGGAAGTGGGATAGTAGAAAGTAGTATAGTAGAATAGTAGGAATTGGGATAGTAGGAAGTATTATGGTAGGAAGTAGAATACTACGAAGTAGCTTGGTAGGAAGTAGTATGGTAGGAAATAGGATAGTAGCATAGTAGGAAGTAGTATGGTAGGAAGTAGTATGGTAGAATAGTAGGAAGTAGAATGGTAGGATAGTAGGAAGTAGTATGGAAGGAAGTAAATAGCTTGGTAGGAAGTAGTATGGTAGGAAATAGGACAGTAGCATAGTAGGAAGTAGTATGGTGGTAAGTAGTAAGGTAGAATGGTAGGAAGTAGTATGGTAGGATAGTAGGACGTAGAATGGTAGGATAGTAGGAAGTAGTATGGTAGGAAGTAGAATGGTAGGATAGTAGGAAGTAGTATGGTAGGAAGTAAATAGCTTGGTAGGAATTAGTATGGTAGGAAGTAAGTAGCTTGGTAGGAAGTAGTATGGTAGAATGGTAGGAAGTAGTATGGTAGGATAGTAAGAAGTATAATGGTAGGAAGTAGTATGGTAGGAAATAGGATAGTAGCATAGTAGGAAGTAGTATGGTAGGAAGTAAGTAGCTTGGTAGGAAGTAGTATGGTAGGAAATAGGATAGAAGGAAGTGGTATAGTAGAATAGTAGGGAATAGTATGGTAGGAAGTGGGATAGTAGAAAGTAGTATAGTAGAATAGTATGGTAGGATAGTAGGAAGTAGAATGGTAGGATAGTAGGAAGTAGTATGGTAGGAAATAGGATAGTAGCATAGTAGGAAGTAGTATGGTAGGGAGTAAGTAGCTTGGTAGGAAACAGTATGGTAGGAAATAGGATAGTAGGAAATAAGATAGTAGGAAGTAGTATGGTAGGAAGTAAGTAGCTTGGTAGGAAGTAGTATGGTAGAATGGTGGGAAGTAGTATGGTAGGATAGTAGGAAGTAGAATGGTGGGATAGTAGGAAGGAGTATGGTAGGAAATAGGATAGTAGCATAGTAGGAAGTAGTATGGTAGGAAGTAAGTAGCTTGGTAGGAAATACTATGGTAGGAAATAGGATAGTAGGAAGTATTATGGTAGGAAGTAGAATACTACGAAGTAGCTTGGTAGGAAGTAGTATGGTAGAATAGTAGGAAGTAAAATGGTAGGATAGTAGGAAGTAGTATGGTAGAATAGTAGGAAGAAGAATGGTAGGATAGTAGGAAGTAGTATGGTAGAATGGTAGGAAGTAGTATGGTAGGATAGTAACAAGTATAATGGTAGGATAGTAGGAAATAGTATGGTAGGAAATAGGATAGAAGGAAGTGGTATAGTAGAATAGTAGGAAATAGTATGGTAGGAAGTGGGATAGTAGAAAGTAGTATAGTAGAATAGTATGGTAGGATAGTCGGAAGTAGAATGGTAGGATAGTAGGAAGTAGTATGGTAGAAAACAATAGTAGCATAGTAGGAAGTAGTATGGTAGGAAGTAAGTAGCTTGGTAGGAAATAGTATGGTAGGAAATAGGATAGTAGGAAGTATTATGGTAGGAAGTAGAATACTACGAAGTAGCTTGGTAGGAAGTAGTATGGTAGGAAATAGGATAGTAGCATAGTAGGAAGTAGTATGGTAGAATAGTAGGAAGTAGAATGGTAGGATAGTAGGAAGTAGCTTGGTAGGAAGTAGTATGGTAGAATGGCAGGAAGTAGTATGGTAGAATAGTAGGAAGTAGAATGGTGGGATAGTAGGAAGTAATATGGTAGGAAGTAAGTAGCTTGGTAGGAAGTAGTATGGTAGAATGGTAGGAAGTAGTATGGTAGGATAGTAGGAAGTAGAATGATGGGATAGTAGGAAGTAGTATGGTAGGAAATAGGATAGTAGCATTTAATAGGAAGTAGTATGGTAGAATAGTAGGAAGTAGAATGGTAGGATAGTAGGAAGTAGAATGGTAGAATAGTAGGAAGTGGTATAGTAGAATAGTAGAAAAGAGTATGGTAGGAAGTAAGTAGCTTGGTAGGAAGTAGTATGGTAGAATGATAGGAAGTAATATGGTAGCAAGTAAGTAGCTTGGTAGGAAGTAGTATGGTAGAATGGTAGGAAGTGGTATGGTAGGATAGTAGGAAGTATAATGGTAGGATAGTAGGAAGTAGAATGGTAGGATAGTAGGAAGTAGAATGGTAGGATAGTAGGAAGTAGAATGGTAGGATAGTAGGAAGTAGTATGGTAGGAAGTGAGTAGCTTGGTAGGAAATAGTATCGCAGGAAATTGCATAGTAGGAAGTAGTATGGTAGAATAGTAGGAAGTAGAATGTTAGGATAGTAGGAAGTAGTATGGTAGGAAGTAGAATGGTAGGATAGTAGGAAGTAGTATGGTAGGAAGTAGTATGGTAGAATGGTAGGAAGTGGTATGGTAGGATAGTAGGAAGTATAATGGTAGGATAATAGGAAGTAGTATGGTAGGAAGTTAGTAGCTTAGTAGGAAATAGTATGGTAGGAAATAGCATAGTAGGAAGTAGTATGGTAGAATAGTAGGAAGTAGAATGTTAGGATAGTAGGAAGTAGTATGGTAGGAAGTAGAATGGTAGGATAGTCGGAAGTAGTATGGTAGGAAGTAAGTAGCTTGGTAGGAAGTAGTATGGTAGAATGGTAGGAAGTAGCTTGGTAGGAAGTAGTATGGTAGTGAACAGGCTTAGGGATGCTTTCCCCAGTCCCTTCCCTTTCCTTCCTATTTTAAATTTGCCGCCACGCGTACTCATCCAACGCTGTGCGCGGGCCAAAGACAACCCTTCGCTCCCGCCATCTGGCGGCATAAAGACGAAAAAAAGGAGTTCGAACGAAACGTAAGACCGGCCGGCAGCAAACCGCGCGCGCGGTGAAAAACCACCAAAATATCGTGAAATACGACTGCTAGTGATTCAGTGAGGTGATCTCCTGGCTCCCAGTATCCCGTGAGTACCTGACCTCTTTCAATTTTGTATCCTCTAGCCTGTTTCTGAATAGGAACCTTCAAAAGCGTACTTGGCGATACGCGATACTCAATCATATTTTTGGTCCATTTCGAGCGCGAATACCTGTAGATTACAGTTTTTTCAGGCATTCACAGGTTCAATTTCAATAGAAAACTCTGAGAATTGCTAGATTTACGCATTTTTAAAGTATTATCCTACAAAATTGTGTTGGTCATACTCGCAGTGTAACCGATGCGGATTCAGAGGTCATCTTAATTAAGTCGGGTTATAGCACAATAATTCACGTAATTTACGGAAATTATTGTTTGTAATCTTATTATCTTTATCTATTCACGTTATTTATACATTAACAAACGTTATTAAATAACTATTTCACCTAAAAGTATTGATTTACACCTAATAAATCTCAACTTAGTGTCGTATTTTCATACCTACATTACTTTTTATAAAAATACAAAATGGAAGAGGGTAAACTTAGACTTCTTCAATCTCAACGCGAATATGTTTATCGTGATATTCAAATCCTTTACGACTTATCCAAAACTATGATTCAAGATCGTTCAAAGGTATCGTCGTTCAAGGCGAGATATACTCGAATACATTCAATTCGCGAAGAATTTATTGAGTTATGTAGTAAAATTCAAACTTTGGAGTTAGCCATGAAACCTGATGCACAAGTGTGTCAAAAGTCTTTGCGTTCGTTTGATGATTTGTACTATGCCGTAATCAGTGCAGCGGCTGACTTGCAGATCGCTGATAAGAGCGGAAACATCGACGGGACGTCGCAGGTGCCCGCGCGGGCGGGTGAGTCCGACTCCATGCAAACGGGACGTAACGTGCGGCTACCTAAACTTGAGTTACCTAAATTTGATAGTAAGATAGAAAACTGGCAAACATTTTATGATATTTACAAAACTTTAATTCACGATAATAATTCGATTTCGCAAATAGAAAAATTTCATTATTTAGCGTCTTGTTTACAAGGCCCGGCTTTGTCTATTATCAAAGGGGTTCCGATGACCGCCGATAATTACGAAGTAGTTTTTAATAGCCTGATCGAGCGTTATCAAAACAAGCGTATTATAGCTTTAACATATCTAGACAAATTCTTTAACCAGCCAGTAATAAAATCGGGTAACTTCCAAGATCTACAAACTTTAACAAACGTAATTTATGAGTCATACCATGCACTCCAAGCTTTAAAAATTGAAAATTTAGGTGATTTTATCTTATTTTGTTTAACGTCACGCGCGCTGGACTCGGACACGCGTAATCGTTTCGAATCTCAGAAAAACATTTCACAAATACCTACCTTTTGTGAATTGTTAAAGTTTCTTCAAGATTATGTTAAAATCTTAGAAACTAGTCATATATCTTCTAAATCTAATATCAATAACAATCCTATCCCCCGTAACCTTGAAGGGAAAAAACCTTCGCCCGCGTCTAGTAGGCAAAATAGCAGCGGATCCAAACGCTCATCTTATCTCGCAAAATCTATCCCACCTGCAAATGTGGTTTGTGCTCATTGCAGTGATGCGCACTCGATTTATCGGTGCCCTACCTTTCAATCCTTAGATTCTCGTGCTAGACTCGCGTTAGTACAAGGTAAAAACAATATGTGTACAAATTGTTTACGGACAAATCACGTCATAGAAAACTGTGTATCTAAAATGTCTTGTACGGTGTGTGGATCACGTCATCATACCCTATTGCATGTTGACCCAGCGTCATCCAGCGCCAGCGCAACCACTGGAGTGAACGTTACGGCTCATTCTCACGCCGCTGTTCCCAACCGCGATATGGTTTTACTAGGAACATGTCAGGCGCGCGCGTTCAACACCGCCGCCGGCACTCAATGTACCGTGCGTGCACTCGTAGACAGTGGGGCGCAGGATTGTTTTATAACCGCTGCGTGCGCGCGAACACTCGGGTTAAAACTCCGCCGATGTAATCTTCGCATAGCCGGACTAGGACAAAACTCAGTCACACAAGTAAGGGGGCTGACGGAATGCACTATACGACCTGTACATGGTGATGCTCCACACTTTAATATCAAGCCAGTCGTATTAGATAACATCACTGCTCTAATACCTAGCGTTAAAGTACCATCAGTCGTTCGAGAACGTAGCAACCATCTAGTGTTAGCCGATCGCGACTACGATGTTCCCGCCAAAATCGATTTATTAATTGGGGCGGAGCTATTCCACGAAATCTATGACGGTCGACGTATCAATCTGGGGCCCGGTTTACCTACCGCTCTGCATAGCGTTTTCGGGTGGATTCTGTCAGGGGCAGTAAACTCTAATTCTGCACCTTTAAACACCGCGTGCTCGTTAGTGGCCACCACATTTAAATTAGATGAGCAAATTCAAAAATTTTGGGAAGTGGAGGAACCACCGCGCGCTGTTATCACCGTACCCGAGAATGATACCTGTGAACGCATTTACACTGATTTAACCTATCGCGAACCTGACGGACGATACGTCGTACCTATCCTCTTAAAGGATGGCGATCGTTCTTTGGGTGAATCCTACAATAGTACCTTATCGCGTTTGACTCATCTTGAAAAGAAACTTAATCGTCAGACTGAACTTAAATCCGATTATGTTAATTTTATGCGCGAGTACGAGAATTTAAACCATATGTATCCCGTACCTAATTCTGCGGTACCTACTCTCAATCGTTATCTTATCCCTCACAGTTGCGTCGTTCGCCCAGAGAGCACGACCACTAAATTGAGAGTAGTTTTCGATGCCAGTTCTAAAACTACTAACGGTCTATCTTTAAATAATATTGTATTCACTGGCCCTAAGCTTCAAGTGGATATTGTAGATATCATAACCGGTTTCAGATTACACACAGTAGTTTTAACTTGTGACATCTCAAAGATGTATAGAGGAATCTTGATTAGACCGGAGGATCGGAACTTTCAACACATACTATGGCGAGAATCTCCTAGTGATCCAGTTAAAGAGTACGAACTTGCGACTGTCACCTACGGAGTTAGTAGTTCGCCTTATCTGGCTATCCGCACCCTCCACCAATTAGCAGCCGATCATGGCGCCGCGTATCCACGCGCAGCTGAAGCTCTTCTTCATGAGACATATGTCGATGATATTACGACCGGCGCGCCCTCTGTACGCGAAGCCATAGAACTAAAAGATCAACTTATCAGTTTATTAGGTTGTGCTCAACTTGAGCTCCGAAAATGGAGTAGCAATTCACAATCCTTACTTGGAACTTTGCCTGTAGATCATTGTCAAACACCTAAACTTTTCTCTGAAGAAAGTGATAAGCCAACGTTAAAAATCTTAGGAGTCCAATATGATCCTGTGAGTGACAATTTCAGTTACTCACAGTCCCCAATCGAGGACAATGAATGTACCAAGCGTTCCATCTTATCTAGCATCGCGCGTATTTTCGATCCTCTTGGGTGGCTCACACCTTTTATCTTAAAAGCCAAATTGCTCCTTCAAGATCTGTGGCGTCTGAACCTTTCATGGGACGAACCTGTGCCCAGAGACATAGCTCTAGAATGGCAGGGTTTTATAGCGGATCTTCATAACTTAAAAACAATAGAAATCCCTCGTAGAATTATACCTTCTCACTCTAAGGAATTTCAACTCATCGGATTTTGTGATGGATCCACTAAAGCCTATGGATGTTGTGTTTATCTTCGTGTCGTTACCTCTCACGACGTACAAGTTTATCTTTTAATTGCTAAGTCCAAAGTAGCACCTCTAAAAGTGTTGACTGTCAACCGCTTAGAGCTTTGCAGTGCTGTATTACTGTCCAAAGTAATAAATCGCATTCATTCTTTGCTTAGTTCAAAAATAATTTTGAATAAATCTATCTTGTTCACAGACAGCTCGACTGTATTGTCATGGTTGAACACTGAACCACATAAGCTTAAGACCTTCGTTGCCCACAGAGTGGTCCTCATTAACGACAGTACTGTGCCAACTGAATGGCGACACGTGTCCACCCATGACAACCCAGCCGACATCTGTAGTCGTGGCTTGTCTTGCTTATCTTTATCTTCTTCTCAAATCTGGTGGTCTGGTCCTCAGTGGCTGTCCAATGAACCCTGCAACTGGCCTGTCTCAGCAGTTGAAGGGTCAGATACCGTGCCAGAACTTAAGCCCGCATCACGCGCATGTCTTACTGGTGTGACACGTGAAGCTGACTTGCTTGAGTCCATCATGGAACGCCACTCCTCTCTTTCCCGAGTGGAAAGAGTGGTTGCATGGATCTACCGTTTCATCAACAACGCGAAAGCTAAACGTTCTGAGCGTAACTTATTCCCTTATCTGACAGCCACTGAACTAGTCCAATCTCTAGATCATTTAACAAGATATGTTCAACATCAAAGTTTTAATGATGTCATATCTTTAATATCATCCAAGAAACCTTTACCCAAACATTTATCTAAACTCTCTCCTTTTCTTGACACTCGCGGAATCTTGCGAGTGGGGGGACGTCTCAAGCACGCGTCATTACCAGATCGCGTCAGACATCCATACCTCTTACCTAAGATTTCTCGATTGAGTACTCTTCTTATTGACCACTATCATACAACTTATCTTCATTGTGGGCCTCGCCTACTCCAATCTTTAATCATGCGTCGATTTTGGATACTCGGCGTTAGAAATCTTATCAGATCGCGTTTATCTAAATGCGTGACCTGTTTTAAAGTCAAACCTATTCCACTTCAACCTTCACAAGGTGATCTTCCATCTTCCGGACCAACAACCGGGTCATTGTTTTCAAACAATCGGCATCGACTTTGGAGGTCCTTTTATGATAAAGGAAAGTAGACGTCGTAACGCTAAAACTTACAAAGCGTATCTTTGCCTCATAGTCTGTCACGCGACCAAGGCCGTTCATCTTGAGCTGGTTACTGAGCTCACATCTGAAGCATTCATAGCGGCCTTAGATCGTTTTGTATCGCGGAGAGGACTTTGTCACTCCATAGTCTAGCACTACCACCACCACCACCACCACCACCACTAGTCGAGTACTAACTTCGTGGGTGCCAGAAGTTACTTGTCGGAAGTTAGCGAAATGCTCAACCGCGAAAGCGGTAGTATTTCCAGTCACCTCGCTTCTCGAGGAATCAAGTGGAAGCTCAATCCTCCTTCCGGTCCTCACTTCGGAGGCATTTTTGAGAGCGGTATAAAATCGACAAAATATCATCTCAAACGTATTATCGGTTCCCAGATTCTTACCTTTGAAGAATTTTATACCATCCTAACGAAGGTGGAAGCCATGTTAAACTCTAGACCCTTAGTGGAACTATCTTCCGATCCCGGCGAGGTTGACGCTCTTACAGCTGGTCACTTCCTCATCGGTCGACCTTTAGTATCTCTGCCTGAACCGAGGTATGCTGAAAACGAGACATTACGTACTCGTTGGCAGCTATTACAGCGCCTATCACAGAGCTTTTGGCGCACTTGGCAAAGGGACTATTTGCATACCTTACAACAGCGAATGAAATGGTTTAAACACGGCAACCGTCACCCAAAACTGAACGATCTTGTAACCATTTATGAACCTACCTTACCTGCTAACGAATGGAGGTTGGGACGCGTTGTACAGCTCCATCCGGGTAAAGATGACATTACTCGTGTTGTGACAGTCAAAACATTGAAAGGCTTACTTGTAAGACCTGCTGTCAAAATTTGTCCTCTTCCAATCGAACAAAATAATTAACTTATCTACACATATTTCTATACTTACAATTTAACGCACTTATAACATATCAACATTTTCAAGTATTTAGTATTATATCAAATTATGTATTGCATTTAAACTTATTTTGTTCTTATCAGCTTAACTTTAAACTTAACATCTTATCAGCATGATGACAAATGAATCTGCATAGGCCGTAAGTCTCGAACTTCATCTATCTTATCTTATGAAATCCCTGGGTGATTTCAAATGGGGGGATATGAACAGGCTTAGGGATGCTTTCCCCAGTCCCTTCCCTTTCCTTCCTATTTTAAATTTGCCGCCACGCGTACTCATCCAACGCTGTGCGCGGGCCAAAGACAACCCTTCGCTCCCGCCATCTGGCGGCATAAAGACGAAAAAAAGGAGTTCGAACGAAACGTAAGACCGGCCGGCAGCAAACCGCGCGCGCGGTGAAAAACCACCAAAATATCGTGAAATACGACTGCTAGTGATTCAGTGAGGTGATCTCCTGGCTCCCAGTATCCCGTGAGTACCTGACCTCTTTCAATTTTGTATCCTCTAGCCTGTTTCTGAATAGGAACCTTCAAAAGCGTACTTGGCGATACGCGATACTCAATCAGGTAGAATAGTAGGAAGTGGTATAGTAGAATAGTGGGAAGTAGTTTGGTAGGAAGTAAGTAGCTTGGTAGGAAATAGTATGGTAGGATAGTAGGAAGTAGTATGGTAGGAAGTGGGATAGTAGAAAGTAGTATAGTAGAATAGTATGGTAGGATAGTAGGAAGTAGTATGGTAGGAAGTAGTATGAAAGGAAGTAGTATGAAAGGAAATAGGACAGTAGGAAGTAGGATAGTATGAAGTGGTATAGTAGATAGTAGGAAATAGTACGGTAGGAAGTGGGATAGAAGAAAGTAGTATAGTAGAATAGTAGGTATTGGGATAGTAGGGAGTATTATGGAAGGAAGTAGAATACTAAGAAGTAGTATGGAAGGCAGTGAAATGGTAGAAAGTAGTACAGTAGAATAGTAGGAAGTGGGATAGTAGGAAGTGTTAGGGTAGGAATTAGTATGGTAGGAAGTAGTTTGGGAGGGAGTAGTATGCTAGAATAGTAGGAAGTAGAATGGTAGGACGCAGTATGGTAGGAAGTAGTATGGTAGGAAATAGGATAGTAGCATATCAGGAAGTAGTATGGTAGGAAGTAGTATGGTAGGAAGTAGTATGAAAGGAAGTAGTATGAAAGGAAGTAGTATGAAAGGAAGTAGTATGAAAGGAAATAGGATAGTAGGAAGTGGGATAGTAGGACAGTAGGAAGTAGGATAGTATGAAGTGGTATAGTAGAATAGTAGGAAATAGTACGGTAGGAAGTGGGATAGAAGAAAGTAGTATAGTAGAAAATAGGATAGTAGCATAGCAGGAAGTAGTATGGTAGAATGGTAGGAAGTAGCTTGGTAGGAAGTAGTATGGTAGAATAGTAGGAAGTAGAATGGTAGGATAGTAGGAAGTAGTATGGTAGGAAGTAGGACAGTAGAAAGTAGTATAGTAGAATAGTAGGAATTGGGATAGTAGAATAGTGGGAAGTAGTTTGGTAGGAAGTAAGTAGCTTGGCAGGAAGTAGTATGGTAGAATGGTAGGAAGTAGTATGGTAGAATGGTAGGAAGTACTATGGTAGGATAGTAGGAAGTAGTATGGTAGGATAGTAGGAAGTAGAATGGTAGGATAGTAGGAAGTAGTATGGTAGGAAGTGGGACAGTAGAAAGTAGTATAGTAGAATAGTAGGAATTGGGATAGTAGAATAGTATGGTAGGATAGTAGGAAGTAGAATGGTAGGATAGTAGGAAGTAGTATGGTAGGAAATAGGATAGTAGCATAGTAGGAAGTAGTATGGTAGGAAGTAGTATGAAAGGAAGTAGTATGAAAGGAAATAGGATAGTAGGAAGTGGGACAGTAGGACAGTAGGAAGTAGGATAGTATGAAGTGGTATAGTAGAATAGTAGGAAATAGTACGGTAGGAAGTGGGATAGAAGAAAGTAGTATAGTAGAATAGTAGGAATTGGGATAGTAGGAAGTATTATGGAAGGAAGTAGAATACTAAGAAGTAGTATGGAAGGCAGTGAAATAGTAGAAAGTAGTACAGTAGAATAGTAGGAAGTGGGATAGTAGGAAGTGTTAGGGTAGGAATTAGTATGGTAGGAAGTAGTTTGGGAGGGAGTAGTATGCCAGAATAGTAGGAAGTAGAATGGTAGGATGCAGTATGGTAGGAAGTAGTATGGTAGGAAGTAAGTAGCTTGGTAGGAAGTAGTATGGTAGGAAATAGGATAATAGGAAGTAGTATGGTAGGAAATAGGATAGTAACATAGCAGGAAGTAGTATGGTAGGAAGTAGTATGGTAGGAAGTAAGTTGCTTGGTAGGAAGTAGTATGGTAGGAAGTAGTATGGTAGAATAGCAGGAAGTAGAATGGTAGAATAGCAGGAAGTAGAATGGTAGGATAGTAGGAAGTAGTATGGTAGGAAGTAAGTAGCTTGGTAGGAAGTAGTATGGTAGGAAGTAGTATGGTAGAATGGTAGGAAGTGGGATAGTAGGAAGTGTTAGGGTAGGAATTAGTATGGTAGGAAGTAGTTTGGGAGGGAGTAGTATGCCAGAATAGTAGGAAGTAGAATGGTAGGATGCAGTATGGTAGGAAGTAGTATGGTAGGAAGTAAGTAGCTTGGTAGGAAGTAGTATGGTAGGAAATAGGATAGTAGGAAGTAGTATGGTAGGAAATAGGATAGTAGCATAGCAGGAAGTAGTATGGTAGGAAGTAGTATGGTAGGAACTAGTATGGTAGGAAGTAAGTTGCTTGGTAGGAAGTAGTATGGTAGGAAATAGGATAGTAGCATAGTAGGAAGTAGTATGGTAGGAAATAGGATAGTAGCATAGTAGGAAGTGGTATGGTAGAATAGCAGGAAGTAGAATGGTAGGATAGTAGGAAGTAGTATGGTAGGAAGTAAGTAGCTTGGTAGGAAGTAGTATGGTAGAATAGCAGGAAGTAGAATGGTAGGATAGTAGGAAGTAGTATGGTAGGAAGTAAGTAGCTTGGTAGGAAGTAGTATGGTAGAATGGTAGGAAGTAGAATGGTTGGATAGTAGGAAGTAGTATGGTAGGAAATAGGATAGTAGCATAGTAGGAAGTAGTATGGTAGAATAGTAGGAAGTAGAATGGTAGGATGCAGTATGGTAGGAAGTAGTATGGTAGGAAGTAGTATGGTAGGAAGTAGTATGGTAGGAAATAGGATAGTAGCTTGGTAGGAAGTAGTATGGTAGAAAATAGGATAGTAGCATAGTAGGAAGTAGTATGGTAGGAAGTAAGTTGCTTGGTAGGAAGTAGTATGGTAGGAAATAGGATAGTAGCATAGTAGGAAGTAGTATGGTAGGAAGTAGTATGGTAGAATAGCAGGAAGTAGAATGGTAGGATAGTAGGAAGTAGAATGGTAGGATAGTAGGAAGTAGTATGGTAGGAAGTAAGTAGCTTGGTAGGAAGTAGTATGGTAGGAAGTAAGTTGCTTGGTAGGAAGTAGTATGGTAGGAAATAGGATAGTAGCATAGTAGGAAGTAGTATGGTAGAATAGCAGGAAGTAGAATGGTAGGATAGTAGGAAGTAGAATGGTAGGATAGTAGGAAGTAGTATGGTAGGAAATAGGATAGTAGCATAGTAGGAAGTAGTATGGTAGGAAGTAGTATGGTAGAATAGCAGGAAGTAGAATGGTAGGATAGTAGGAAGTAGTATGGTAGGAAGTAAGTAGCTTGGTAGGAAGTAATATGGTAGGAAGTAGTATGGTAGAATGGTAGGAAGTAGAATGGTTGGTTAATAGGAAGTAGTATGGTAGGAAATAGGATAGTAGCATAGTAGGAAGTAGTATGGTAGGAAGTAGTATGGTAGAATAGTAGGAAGTAGAATGGTAGGATAGTAGGAAGTAGTGTGGTAGGAAATAGGATAGTAGCATAGTAGGAAGTAGGATAGTTGGAGGTAGGATAGTAGGAAGTGGGATAGTAGGAAGTGAGATAAAGTTGGTCAGTTTGATGTTCTGTACCACATTCTTAAATTTGGCTGGTCTTTGAAAAATAACCCAGTATATGTAGTATTGTAATATTTGTCTTTGTGATTATTTTTAGCTTTGGTTATTTCTAAAACATCTGTCCGTAGTCCTATCTTTTCGTAGCCAAAGCATTCCTGTCAATTTTCTCTGTGATGGAGTAACCACACGCGGATTGCAGCGCCTCAAAGCAAGTAATAAATAAGAAAGCCGCGAAAAGTTGATTAAGCGGAATGTTTTCGTATGTACGGGTAAGCCCCTCCTAATAGGCATGTCCCCCTCATAAATTTTGGGGCTGTATTCATCAGAAAGTCAAAGTTCGGATCGACGGACCCCCGATCGTAAATTCGTATGCCATCTACGTGCTAATGGTTCAATCTTTTGTAGTATTACTTTTGAATCGTATGGGTGGCACGGAGTTTGAAGTTTGGGCTACAGGACCATTAATAAAGTAAATAATGACTGGCGAGGTAAAAGTGATTTAAATTGCCTTTTCCTAATCTCGTAGTTTAGTCAGTCAATTCGGAAAAAAACCAGAGTTACCGACATAGCTTGCAGAGTAAACAAACTGAAGTGGCAGTGGGCTGGCCATGTTTGACCGCTAGCCGGTGGAGCAGACGAATCCTGTAGTAGTGGCTAGGACAGACTGGATGCGGAAGGCGGAGGACAGAGTGTCGTGGTGCAGCCTGGGAGGCCTATGTCCAGCAGTGGACTGCGATAGTCAGAGTTGATGAGTTTAGTCAGTGCGACTGCCGCCGCTTGCGTGGAATATGAAACTTCTGGACTTCTGTCAATCCGTTACGACTGACATCGTTGGATATGTCAATCGGGATCAATAGCGGTTTTGTGGGTTCTAAGAATGTGTTACATATGTAAAAGGGGGCTTAAGTAAATAGTATTCTTTTAAATGAACAGAAATGTTTATTAAAATGTTCATTTCTGTAAGTAGATCTTTTAAGACGCTTTTACACGTCAGCATTTTAAAAGTAGATAGTGCCGGCATTTCCTAGATGACTGACTTTTTGACTTTGTCGTGTGGCCCGTGACCAAATAAACTTAGCCGCAAGGGTCGATCGTAGGCGAAGGTGTTTCCGTAGATGGGTGACCATCCATTACATATCTCTCCGTGCCTCGGAAAGCACGTTAAACCGTTGGTCCCAGCTGTCATTTGTAGATGAACAGAACAGTAGTCAGACAGATATTCCGACAGCCACTCTTAAAAGGGGTATTGTATTAGCCCGCAACTGGGAAGCGTAGGTCAGATAGGCAGTCGCTCCATGTAAAAAACTAGATTTCAGCTGCATTCAGTTAGACTGGAAGCTGACCCCAACATAGTAAGGTAAAGGCTAGGCAGTAGTAGAAGTCTCCTATCTATCTGCTTAAAATAATATGATCACTCTTTGCCTAGTTCTCTTTCTGTCATGTGATTCATCAAGTTACTAACACTTAATTAACATTTCTGCAGCATTAGACTCGACCGTCCGAACTTAAGCCGAACAAACCCGCGACACATGTTTACGGCCGATAAAGGGACCCTTTTACTTTTTACTGCACTTTGGCACGCGTGATTACGTTGTAGCTGCTCTGTCACGCTTTTTATTGCTACACAACTTCTGTCATTTAAGTTAACTCTTTCAGAGAATATCCAAATTGCGTAAGTCACTATCAATCACAATCTGAATAATTTTCAAGGATATTGTTAATTCATTGAGACGTAGGTTTGGGTGTAATCATTATGACTATGAGTAGTTAGGGTAGCACGCTAGTCTATTACAACGTTGAATATTCTAAAAATGTGCTTATTTAATTTTTTTTTATTTTTTTATTTACGTTAATTTTGCAGAGAAGTTATTGATGCCTTAATTATACGGCATCAATAATTAACATTAGGTATTTGTCAGCAGAGCCTGCACCCTAATTGCGTAACACACTTTTAATCCCAATCTATATGATTTTGAAGGATATTCCTCCATTGCTTCATAAATATATGTTCGAAAAATTTGCCTACTCAACAATGTAAATAACGCATAAATATTGTTGAACTGTAAAAATCAAAGACATTGCTGCTGACGTAATTACTCCGCTGGTGGTTGGTATTAGGATAGGTAACTATTAAGTACAAGTGACTTGTAAGTATTATTTTTAGCGGAAAGATCTTATTCCCAGATCCACCAGATCTACGAATAAGATCCCTCCGCAAAAAAAAAAATAGTTATAGGTTTTGATAACCATTTAAAAATTAAAATAATATCTTAGCGTGTGCCCTAATATGACTCGCTAGACCGAATTTAGTTCTAAATACCCGGTCACAACTACAGCTAGCCAGTAAGCAACTACTATAGTTACTTATAGGAGAGATTTTCTCTGAAAAGGCAACACAGAGAGCGACATGGAAAGCTTGTTAGCAATCCTATGTCTAGTCTAGCATTTAGATATACCCTTTTTTTTAATGAAAAACCTATTAAAATAATATACGAACCTATAATCCCAGGCATATAATGTTGAATTAAATGATTCATTACGAACAAAGACATCATGGTCACAGTATGTTTACCTAAGACTGCATTTTAGAATCAATAGGTGTTAAAACTAGTCTAGACTGTAGGTGGATCCGTCTGGTCTTAGTCTAGACGCTTTCGTAGCATCTAGGTACACAGTGCGATGTATACAAGTGTATTTAGACGCAGACATTGCTCTTTACTCGATCAACTTAGAAATATTTAGGAAGCTCTCGTTGTTGAGGTTCATTTGTTTTTTAACTGAGTTCAAAAAGAGAGGAGGTTCTCAATTCGTTTGCATTTTTTTTTTAATGTTTGTTATCTCAGAAATCCATCATTTATTAACCGAATTCAAAAAGTATTTGTTTGAAAGGGTATATATATATATAGGGTAGGGTAGGGTATATATAGGGGATGGTCCTACACAGGGTGGCAGGGACATCGACGCGCAAACTGTAACCATGGATTCAGCACATGAGTTTAGACCCCATAGCGTCTAAATTTATCGTCAGTTTTAGTAAAATTAATAGTAATATTAATAGTATGTAGATATTGGCCCTGATTCCCTTGTTCACAAACTAAACTAAATTTAAGTTCTGTGCATCTTTTTTTTCTATTTCATTAAGAAAAGGACAGAAGATAAAATATTAGTTTACTCCTGTCAAATTAAGATACTCCGTAGACAGATTAGACGTGGTTAAAAACATGGCTGCTAAAAATACGTTAATTTACGTCAGGTGCTGACTAGTTTGACAGGAATAAAATAATATTTATCTTCTGTCCTTTTCTAAATGAAATAGAAAGAAAAAGATGCATTGAACTTAAAGGAGATGGCTAAATACAAGTATGGACGACTTTTCAACAATGAATAAACATGGTACCTAGCAACATGTAATTCTGAATAGCTGGATATTAGTATTTCATATAAAAAAAGTTTCAGGAACTTTTAGTATCTTTTTATTCCTGAAAATTAAATCGTGTAACTCCTACGTCAATAGGCATACAAAAACTGCAAATAAAAGATATTGCTATGAACTTTTACCTAGGCGTTTAGATGTATCTGCAATAATATTGATAATTGTATTTTTGCCTAACGACCCACCCCGATTTCGCACGGTGGTACTTGAGTAAATATCTACAAAAGGGTAATTGCACCAAAAACCGTGATACCTACAACGAGCATTCTACAATCCGCGTAAAAATCACTCCCCGCCCGCGTGTATTTAAGTATTAAACTCTTATAAATCCTAAACTACTTATTCAAATGAGTTGAAATAAAGACAGTTTTCACAGACAATATAAGTAGTGGTTGAAATGATGAAAGTATTTAAAAATAAGGATTAATATTAACTGAAAATAAATGGACTCGAGAGGCGGATTCTGGGCGCTGATTGGGGCAACGAGCGCAAGAATAACACTGAGGCGGCAGGATTTTTCTGACTTGAATTACATTGGTCAATACAACCTACACGAATATATACCTAAACCTTCCGGAAGAACCAATCTACCTACTAGTGACAACCCCATTAAAATCTGTTTGTCAATACATCCGTACAGACAGACTGACCAACAAATGCACGTGGGGGACTTAGTTTAATTAGTATGTGGTGATTGTTAAATCCTGGGAGGACATAAAAGATATTGAAATAAAACAACAAAAATACGATTTATTTATTTATTCTGTGAATCTTATAAGAACCTTATCTAAAAAAGTTAGTTTAGGTTATCTGTCCGTTTGATCAAATTATTCAGATTGGATGCTAGCCCATTAACACAACCAGAGAGAGAGAGGTCAGGGACAGTAGTTCTGACGATTTATAGGCCGAGAAACTGAATATCTGAAAAGGAAGATGATCCATAATGCTACCGGATGGGCATGTAAATATAAAAGAACACACTGTATTTAAAAAACAATTTATTTACTTGATGGAAAGCTGGATGTGACGTTGGTAAATTCTGTAACATTGAATCGTTTCTTTGCACTGCATTGTATACTTCTCACAGAACGGCCACAAGTTATGCGCACCATTGTATGGCCAAATAAACGTACATCACTAGTTGCTTCTGAATTCAGCAGTTCATAACAAGGATGACAAATGTTGGCATTCCTTGGAACCTACAACAAACTTAATTACCTTAGTACCCACATGAATTATTTATAATAAATAAAGCAACCAGTCTGCAAGCAACCACGTCTTAGTTTCAGAAAATAAATCGTTTTGATACCTGTTATCAAAAATCGATATAAGTATAGTTTTGATTTGACATTCTAGAAAAGCGACATGACCCGTCACTAGTTTGTAGTACTGTATTATTATTCTCTTTGAACTTGTCATGTCAATCAAAAAAAGCAACTAAGATACTTTTTTATGTCTAACAGTTCACGAAAGTTCTAGGAAATTATTAAACGCTTCATAATTCATGAACGAATATTTAAATATTACGAGTTAATGTGGGGTTACTATTCATGCTTGGGGCAGTCATTTAGCCATGTCCTTTAGTTTAGTTTGTGAAGAAGGGAATCGGCGCCATTGTAAAGTATCGCTATTACCAAATTGGGTGAGTAACATAGCGTTTTTGGCCGGAGAAGTTTCATAGGCGCTTCTAAACAAATACACTTAAATAGTCATAACAATAAGATCATAGGTTAGTCAATGACATTTTTTTACCTAACTCCAGTTCATTGAAACAAGAATCCAATTAATATCTTAATCATAGAAATGTTAGTTAATTGAAATTGTAATTTGTCTGTTATTGAATTACAATCATTTCATTGTAAATTCAAGTTTCAGAAGCTTAAGTTTATGTAAAAATAACGTTGTTTTTAGAAGACAGGAGGGTGCTGCTGGTTCACTTGCGGGGAAATTCTTGCTGGGAACAAAGTGAATCTACATATTTGCAGTAGTACAATTAAGCAGTGAAGTGGGACTGGGCAGGATACACCATCTTCTTTTTAGAGTATCGATGCCAAAAAAATTAAAAAAAAATTGGCCCAAAACACACTATAGGATTCTTCCAGACAGATGGGTCAAAATCGTCACACAGTGGGTGCCTGAAGACGGGCGTCGTCACCGAGGCAGGCCTAAGAAACGCGGTAGCGGGATCGTCCGAAAGGGTTACCGCTGCCCTGGAACATAAAGGACTAAGGAAGGAACACGGGTGGGTTTTAGTAAGTAAGAGTCTGACACTCCCTCCGCTCCACCCAGAGCGGGAGGGGTCAATTGATGATTTCCCATCCTCAAAAAAAAAAAAAAGGCCTAAGAAACGCTGGTGTGACGATTTGGAATCGTTTCTAACCGATTGAACGGAGAGAGTACAGCGCAAAAAACGTGGGAAAATAGAGAGGAAACCTTTGCCCAACAGTGGGACAATACAAGCTGAATGAACAAAAAAATAGTACCTACTAGAAATATTGACTATTTGTCGCCTGACACAATGTCCACATACAAGTTTTATTGCGCAATATGACGTCAACAAATCCGCAATCGACTTGCAATATTAAAAACTAGCTGCGCCCCAAGGTTTCACCCGCATAAGTTTCGATCCCGTGGGAATATCAGGATTAAAAGTATCCTATGTGTTAATACTTGTTATAAACTATCTGTGTGCCAAATTTCATCCGAATCCGTTCAGTAGTTTTGGTGTGAAAGAGTAACAAACATCCATCTATCTATCCATCCAGCCATTCATCCATATAAACTTTCGCCTTTATAATATTAGGAAATCGGATTCAACTTGCTTTCATAAAACTTGCCAATGAAATTCTTGCGTTAAGTGAAACTTTTGGTATATCCTGCACGATTGCACCTAATAGTTAGGTGAACGACATTACATTTATTTGGTAATAGGTTTAATGAATTGGGGTTTTTGAACGTACAGTGCCAAACGGAATGCTTCTTTTAATAGCTGTGACGTCATGTACCGGTCATTTCCCTGGCTACACCTGTCCTACCTCGGCTCAACTTTTCTTCTTATTTGCCAGAATACTGACTCCTGGCAACAACAAATATATAATCTGTGGCGGCATCTACATTGCGACATGCGAACTGCGCATCACACTGACGTCACGCAAAATCCTGCATCGCGATTTAAAAACTGATAGGAGCAAACGGCCTTTATAGATAAAAATAATGAGTTTTGTGCAACCTCAAAGCAAAACATTGTGGTGAATCATATAGAAATACCAAAATTATAATTTACATATCGATAATATACAAAGGTGACTCATGTACCTAATGCATTAATTAAATAATGTTTTAAACTATGAATATTTAAGCTAAGTAATAACAGCCGCACGAGTCGATCGATCAGGTTAAACTACGGTTGGTCGGTGGATGGGTGACCATCTTCACATACCAAGACCCCTCCGTATCTCGGAAAGCATGATAAGTCGTTGGTCCAAGTTGTCATTCGTGGATCTTTGACAGTCGTTATCGTCAGTGGCCCGAAAGCCTGACAACCAGTCTTAGCAAGGGGTATTGTATTATCCAGTAACTGGGTTGTTGAGGTCAGATGGCTCCATTTAAAATACAGTAGAACGCCGATTATCCGAATTAATTGGGACCGGGGTCGATTCGGATAATCAGACATGGATTGGTAATAAAGAAAAACGAACTGTCACACATAGAATAAACTTTATTAAGTTTAACAAACACAGTTCTACAATAACGCTCACTTGAACATCTCGATCAGAGTAAGTTGCAACCCCATCAAGCCTTAACAAAAATACAAAGTATAAAAATTCACAACAATAATAGAGGTACATAATAGCAAAAAACGACGTTTAGGACCGATTCAGATAATTGGCGATTCGGATAATCAGCGTTCTATTGTACCTACTGCCGATCGATTCTGTAAAAATCTCACCGTGAAAAGTTAGGTGAAGTGAGCTTAGAGTGAGCTGTCAATCCCTAGCACCAGTCGGAATGACAGCTCACTCCACGCTCACTTCACCTAACTTTTCACGGTGAGATGGTTACAGAATCGCACTGCTGGTATTCAGCTGCATCCGGTTAGACTGGAAGTCGACTCCAACATAGTTGGGAAAAGGCTAGGCAGATGATGACTATGAATATTTACGAGACCACAATGCACGTAAGTAAGCATAATGTAATTCCCAATAAATTACAATCGATTTTTAGGTATTTTATTATTCATAACGCTAATATTTACTTTTTGGAGGTAAATGTGGTTTACCGCGTAAAATCCCAACAACTGTCCTCCTTTGTCCCATTCACGTCCCATCTCATAGCCAGCCAATAATGTTCCCACTGCTGGGACACAGACATATATCGAGAGAGAGTGGGCTGTAATGTACCACGCGGGCCCAGTGCGGGTTTCTAAATGTTACATGTCATCGAATTGTTGGTACAATTTTTGGTACCGGTTTCCTCACAATGTTTTCCTTCATCGTTCTGAAAGGAGTGGTGATGAAATTAATAACACAATGTAAAGCGCCTGACAGGGTTTGAACCCATCACCTACAAAGTCGTGAGCCGGCGCCGTTACGTCCCGTCTAATCCGAACGCCGCTGATCTTTAGCCTATTCGCAAAGGGAAAAGAGTGCCCATGGAAGTCTGCGAGGCTGAAGTGGGAACGGGTGGGTCACACCTATAGGATGCATCCAGACAGATGGGCCAGGATCGTCACACAGTCGGTATCTTAAGACGGGCTTCGTCACCGAGGCAGGCCTAAGAAACGCTGGCGTGACGATTTGGACTCGTTCCTAACCGATTGGACGTAGAAGGCACAGCATAAAGAAAAGTGGAAAAATATGGAGGAGACCATAGGGGAGACTTAGTCCCACTTCTGGGCAAACGCAAAAGTGGGACTAAGTTGGCTAATTGAAAGAAAACTGGAGTTTCTTGCCCGTTCTTCTCGTTAGGTATAATCTATACTTATAATAAATCTGTAGAAGTGAAAATTCTGTACATTGAAAATATCAAAAAAATAAATGGCAGGGGGTGTTACTAGACCGACACCGAGCCCAAAAATGTGATTAAAAAAATTTTTGTCTGTCTGTCTGTCTGTCTGTCTGTCTGTCTGTCTGTCTGTCTGTCTGTCTGTCTGTTTGTTCAGGCATCACGCAAAAACTACCGGTTCGATTACGATGAAACTTGGTATAATTATTCTTTAATATCCTGGGCACCACACTGGGTACTTTTTATCCCGGAAAAGTATATACAATAAAAAACAAACTTAATTTTGCGGTTCGATCCCTAGATCCGATTACTGTACCAACCGCAAATAATAAGTTTGTCGTAGGTTAGGTCACACGCAGTGGAGTTCATTTTTATTCCTTTTACTTTTTAGAGTTATTTAGGTTTATTTTTATATGTCGTAGGTATAGATTTTAATTTTAAAGTATAGGTAGTATATTTGATAGTGTACGTAGTGACCGTAGGTTATTTTATAATACTGTTAGGTAGGATAGTCATTCGTATAGATATTAGTTTTTAGAGATTTTGCTTATCTAATGAGTTTAGATTGAGGGGCCCGTGGCTAAATAATAACAGCCGCACAGGTCGATCGGTCAGGTTAAGCTACGCTTGCCGCGGTCGGTCTGTGGATAGGTGACCATCTTTACATACCGAGACACCTCCGTGCCTCGGAAAGCACGTTAAGCCGTTGGTCCCGGCTGTCATTCGTGGATGTTTGACAGTCGTTACGGGTAGTCAGAAGCCCGAAAGTCTGACAACCAGTCGTACCAAGGGTATCGTATTACCCAATAACTGGGTTGTGGAGGTCAGATAGGCAGTCGCTCCATGTAAAATACTGGTATTCAGCTGCATCCGGTTAGACTGGAAGCCGGCCCTGAACATAGTTGGGAAAAGGCTAGGCAGATGATGATTGAGTTTAGATTAGTTATCGTCATAAATAGGTTTATTTAGGTAGGTAGGTATTTTATTTTCTGTTATTGAGTTTATTTATTTTTTTAATTAGGTAGGTACTTAGGTAAAGATATCATATAGGTACCCTCTTAATCACCATTAATGAGACATTGGTTTTCTATTGTAATTAGCCACAAAGGGCCCGCGAGATAGATGGCATCCTGGTGCACATACATTTTATCCTGTTAGCACGTTCCCGTGGGATAATTTCCGACATCCACGCGGGCGAAGCCGCGGGCAGAAGCTAGTGGCGAAATGTATGTGTAGGTACCTATAGAGGTTTGCCCACATTTTGGTCGAAAGTATGTATAAAGCCAGGTCATAGTCTATCAGTGTGTGTAACAGACATAAAGACATATTTACTTTCGCATTTATAATATTATAGTATGAATGCTGCCAGAATTAGAAGAAATCCAAATTAGGAGTGCCTATAAGGATAGTGAGAAGAAGCACGTGGGGCTCCTGCCTACTCCTTCCGGGAAAAGGTGTGAGTATTCGAATGCCTTTCTAGTAAAACCGGACAAAACATAACCCCTCACCACAACAAACATTACCACAGACCTTGAGTCAAACGCTAAAAACTTCCAAATGGAATTTTATAATAATATACATAATGTACAGTCAACAGGAAAGAGACTAAAACAATTGTTACTTTACTAGTCATTTTACACATCATCTCTAGGAAATCAGTATTCCGTTGTATTGTAATAATACGGAAAGTTCTATGACCTGAATAAATAATTGTTACGTTTAAGTGTTGTCACTGATAGGCATGGTTAGACATACGTGTGTGTCATGAGTTCATGACCAACAGCTCATGAAGGATAGACACAAAACTTTTTTACAAAAAAAAAAAAAAAACAACCAAATTCAAAAAAAAAAATAACTACATACTGAACAGTAACTTTAATTTCGGTAGTCGGTGTCGTTGGTTACGCATTTTCATTTTTTGACACCGACTTCCGAAATTAATGTTTTTTTTTCAGTTTGTAATGTTTTTTTTGGAAGTCGGTTGTTTTTATTTTTTTGTAAAAAAGTTTTTATTTGTCACTTTTTAGTTATACCTACCTACCTCACATAAATTCATATAGGCACTTGCAAGATTAGAGGTACCCCATTCCCCAATAACAACTTTGACAGTAATGAAGGGGGGACCGTGGTATACTGAACACATCTGCGTACCCCTTTAGAGGGTACAGGTGTGATGTTATGTAGTGTAATTGCGTAAACAATGCATACATATGCGATAGCAGTAATCGCGGTTGATTTACTGGCATTTATCGAAGAGTTCCGTTGTCTGTCTCCGAAACTCAACGTCAGATCTTTACGAAATTTAAATAAGGCCATTTTGGAATAAACCTCTTTCGAACAAAAAAAGAATTTTGCAAATCCGTTCATATATGACGGAGTTATTCCAGAAAATACATTAAAAAAACAAATTGAGAACTTCCTCCTTTTTTTAAAGTCGGTTAAAAAAGATTTTATTAACTACATACACAACATCACGACCTATTTCTCGAACGAGTACGCAGAGGTGAATGCAGGGTCAAATTAAATTTATTTTATTTTATCGTATTTAGATATCAATACCCATCATATCTGGAGAGTTTGGCTAGCTAATTTAATTTGACCCTGAATAGTATTTGAATCAATGTCGAATCATTGCACACCGGTGAGGTGACCCCAATGACTCGGAAGGATATATTCTCTCGGACACCGGTGTCCCCCGTAGGTTAAACATGAAAACAACAAATCATGGTGCTTACCAGTATCACGAATTCTAATGACATACACTAAATTGTTAAGAGTGCGTCGTCATCTTGGTGGTTGTGACTACTAGTGTGACTGCTAGAAAGAGCCATTGGGTTTTCCCATAAATTAAGATTTCTGGCAATAGCAACGTAATCTTGAAGAGTGTGGCTGATGGGATATCTTCTCCGCTTTGAAAATCCTTTGTTAAGTTAGTCATCTAATTATAATTTATGCCCAATGAGCTCCTGCCTTTTTCTTTCATGTTTTATTATATTATATACGTGTATATAATATATATACATATTGGTGTTAGCTGTGTGTGTAATTGTTTTGTCGTTGTGAATAAAGCATAAAAATTGAAAAAAGAAAAAAATATAATTTTAATATCCATTTTAATTTTTAAAATTGTTTTTGTATTATTTAATTATTTACTTATTAAAATATCCCTTACAACTATCGTTACAGGTGTATGTACAAATCTATACAAACTGCCACATGACTGTGACTTGTAATATTGATGAAATGTAATTGTACCAGATGGATCTTGATATCTGTATTAACAAATATATGTTTTTTAATAGGCTCGCCCCCTAAATTGGTCTTACAACATAACTGGCTGAATTTGGGTGTACCTTTGCCTAAAACTTCAGTACAAGCGTGATGTTATGTTAACATTTCTCATTAGCAACTAATAATTTGAATTATAATTATTTTCTTTTTTTTTTAATTCATTTTTTTTTTGAAGTCACGGCCGTTACCACTGGCTACGACTGCTCAAGTCGCGGCCCAGTGGTAACAGCCGTGACTTACGCGTGTAGGTCGTAGTTTCGAACCCAGACAAGCACTTTACTTAGTGTAAATTACTTCATCACCATTCCTCCCAAAACGGTAAAGGAAGACATCGTAAGAAAACCAGCATGTCAAAGAACCAAAAATTCGAAGACATGTGACATCTACCAACCCGCACTGGATCCGCGTGGTAGGTTATAGTCCACTCCCTCTCGAAGCGAGGAGGCCTCTGTGTCCCAACAGTGGGAACATTATGATGCTTATGCTATGAGACGAAGGTGAAATTGGGGTCATATAACCACCTCTGCCCTTCCCTTCGAGAAATACAAGCGTGATGTTTGTTATGTTACTTAGATCAATGTTTCACGGAATACATCTCCTATGTGTCATACATTTCTTTTCTAGGTAAATGGGTAAATTTTAGAATTCTATGCTTACTTTCATTTTCGCTAGAAAAACTTTCTTTTGCAGCTAAGTTTTACTTAAAGGTCATGTACTAGGTCATGTATATTTTAAGTTACTTTCATCAATAACATAGAATAGAGGAAAAATCTAAAGAAATGAGCTGGCTTTAAGAAAAAGTGCTGTAATAAATAAATCAATCGTCATTGTTATAATAAATAAAGCAATAACTATACAAATAAATAAAATTTAAGTATCTGTTTGTAATGTCAAAATAACAGTTTTTTATTAAATGCATATGAAAATATATTCGACACTTATAACAAAAAAACATATTTATTAATTTTTGTCTATCTGTCTGTTTGTTTGTTCCGGCTAATTTCCGAAACGGTTGCACCAATTTTGATGAATTTTTATATGGGGATCTTTGAACTCTGGGGAAAGAGGCTTTTATGGACTTGCCACGATAGAGAAACCGCGGAAGGAAGCTAGTAAAAATAAATAAATTGCAGACCAAATGACCCATAAAAAAAAAATACATGATACACAAACATAAAATCACGTTTTTTCATCTCTTGCACATTAAAATAGAAACATCACCGCGGCTATAAGGTAATAAGGCACTTAATTTATTTATAACCTGTCCGATAGATAAACCGTTTTTAGGTTTCCGTAGCCAAATGGCACGGAACCCTTATGGATTCGTCATGTCTGTCTGTCGGTCCGTCCGTATGTCACAGCCACTTTTTTCCGAAACTATAAGAACTATACTGTTGAAACTTGGTAAGTAGATGTATTCTGGGAACCGCATTAAGATTTTGACACAAAAATAGAAACAAAAACAATAAATTTGGGGGGTTCCCCATACTTAAAACTGAAACTCAAAATTATGTTCCACTATAAATAAATAAATTATTTATGTTCCACTAGCTGCGCCCCGCGGTTTCACCCGCATAAGTTTCGATCCCGTGGGAAAATCGGGATAAAAAGTATCCTATGTGTTAATCCTGGTTATAAACCATCTGTGTGCCAAATTTCATCCAAATCTGTTAAGGTGATTTTGTGTGAAAGAGTAACTAACATCCATCCACCATACAAACTTTCACGTTAATAATATTATTAGGATTTACCCTTAAAAAGCTTTCAACAACTCTATTACCCTCCAAACACAACCCATGACGTCACCCACCAATAGAAAATTGCAATGAGTCCGTCCATTAACCCGTTGCATGCTAACCGGCTGAGTCACGTTGATATTACGCAACAAGTCAAAGACCCGACGACCTTCGTACGAACTCGCGATTCGGAGTTGTGATGACGTAGCGATTAGCGATAATAGGCGTGTGTCTAGCGAGCGTTTTTTGTGAAGGTGTGTTGTTATTTTTGGGTGTAATGAACTGTTGTTTAAGTGCGTAGAGAGTTTGTAAAAGGACAAATAAAGTGACGGAGATGCATAGCATAAGCATAGTCAGCCTATAATGTTCCCAGTGCTGGGACACAGGCCTCCTCTCAGTGAAAGAGACTGGGCCGTAGTCTACCACGCGGGCCCAGTGCGGGTTTGTAGAAGTCACATGTGTTCGAATTTTTGGCTCTAGGATATGCCAGTTTCTTCACAATTTTTTCTTTCGCCGTTTTGAATACAGCCAATCGATTCTGTAAAGGTCTCACCGTGAAAAGATAGGTGAAGTGAGCTTAGAGTGAGCTGTCAATAGTGTCGATCCCTAGCATTAGTTGAAATGACAACTCATTCCACGCTCACTTCACCTAAGCTTTCACGGTGAGATGGTTACAGAATCGCATTGCAGTGGTGATGAAATAATTTACACAAAGTAAAGCGCCCGTCTGGCTCTATGACAATATCTAATCTTTTTTGTAAATACTAGATGCCAAGAGATTTTCTATAAGAATAGTAACAGTTACGTATGTACCCAATAATTGGTTGGTAAAAAACATAGGTGCTCGACCTAGAGAGTCAAAGCCCTCTAATAAACTCGCGTTAGTATATTAACCCTAGTTACTAATATTATGTACTAAGGAAATATTAGCTAGGTATAATAATAGTTGTACAAACGTGTTGGATACACAGTGTATGGTATAGGTTACCACATTAAGGGCTGATTTTTCCAACAACAGATAATTTTATCCGAGGAATAATTTTGAATTATTGACAGTTCTTCCACACAAAACCTGTCAAACGTCAATTTTATTCCACGAATAAAAATTATCTTTCGATTGAAAAATTTGCCCTTAGCGCTAATTTATCTAACGCCAGATAATTTTATCCGATGAATAGTTTTGAAGTTTTGACAGTTCTTCCATACAAATTCTGTCAGACGTTAATTTTATTCCACGAATAAAAATTATCTGTCGATTGAAAAATTTGCCTTAAATAGTACAGCGATAATTACAAGATGTTATCAGTCTGTTAAAACAATGAAATAAACAATTTTACTAAAAATAGAATATTTGTTTTTTCAAACAAAACAAATTGGAACGAAATAAACCACCCGTGATAATAAGGCACTAGATACACGCGAGGCGATGGTATCAACAATTCAACAAAAACTTTAATATTATTACCAAATAATCACAAATTAAGTTTAATGTTGTTAAATACTAAAATGAAAAAAAAAACGACACTACAAAGAAGAAAATAACTTTAATTTCGGAAGTCGGTGTCGTTGGGTTCACGTTTTCATTATTCGCCACCGACTTCCGAAATTAAAGTAATTTTTTTCTTTGTACTGTCGTTTTTGGAAGTCGATTGATTTTTTTTTTTTGCAAAATAGTTTTTATTTTTCACTTTTAAGTTGTAATTTTTACCAGTAATTTTGGTTTAAAACCAAACTACTGAACCGTTTTTGATGAAATTTCTATGGGACCAATTGGGAAGTATACCCTTTCCAACAAAAGAAGAATTTTTTAAATCGGTTGCCAAGCGACGGACAAACATAAAAAAAAATACAAACATCCGAATTGAGAACCTCCTCCTTTTTTAGAAGTCGGTTAAAAAAAGGTCCCACGGCTAGAATGTTAATTGTTATTAACATTACCTACGACTAGTTTTTATTGTATTTGCTGCTACTCGTATCATAGAATTGTAAAAAACATATCCATGGATGGTATATTGGCGTGGCTAGCTGACATAATGGCAACTCATTTAATTTATTGTTCTGTGTCTTGTAATGTTAATTACTTTGCACACCGAATATTGTATACAATCAAGTATTTTCTAACTGAACAGACAGCTGTGCTGCTGGGGATTTTGTTGCGCTACTTCTTCTTCCCAGCGAAAGCACAAGGAAGTGGAGAAGAGCGGGTGTTTTGGAGGACTGTCTTTTGTTATTTTGACGTTCGAAAAGTGCTGATTCTCAGCCTAATTTGAAAACTGACTTTTGATTTTGAAATTTGAATAAATGACTTTTTGACTGCATACGAATTTTTAATAACCGAAAAAAAAAATAAACACGGGGGTATCTAGAATGATGAACAGAATCCATGACATAGATAGTCTAATTTAAAATGACGCGCCCCTCCACTGCTTGTTGCATACACATTAAAATGTTTGTATATAAATTCAAGTGGAGGGCCGCCTCATTTTAAATTAGACGATCTCTAACAGGTTTTGTGTCGATATCCCTGCCACCCTGCATACCTGAGAAGAAAATGTAACCATTCTACTTACTTTAAAAGCGTAAGTTTAGTTTTTCTGAGGCGTTATTACCGTGGGTTGATTACACACCATTTTTTGCATAGCCAGACAGCAACTCAATTTACTGTAGTTTTTCCTCTAAACGATAAAGATGACAAAACAATAATGAAATCATTTTTAATTAAAAGTCTGCGGTTAACCAAGTTCTGTAATAAAGTAACAATTACCTGAATTTGTTAATGCAGAAATATAAGGAAACAACAAACAAAGGGTTAGTAACGTGCAGGTATTAAAAAATATATGTATGTTTTCTTGGAATGTTTAGTCATCGTTAGTGTGCATACCCAGCCGCATCGATCAGGTTAAGCTGCTTGACGCGGTTGGTCAGTAGATGGCTGACCATCTTTACATACCAAGACCCCTCCGTGCCTTGGAAAGCACGTTAAGCCGTTGTTCCCGGCTGTCATTCGTGGATCTTTGACAGTCGTTACAGGTCGACAGATGCCTGAAAATCTGACAACCAGTCTTACCAGAGGTGTGCCAAGGGATATCTTATTACCCAGTAATTGGGTTGTAGAGGTCAGATAGGCAGTTGCTCTATGTAAAATACTGGTGCTCAGCTGCATCCGGTTAGACTGGAAGCCGACCCCAACATAGTTGGGAAAAGGCTAGGCAGATGATGAGTGTGCATGCCCAGGAGCGCCTTTGCGGCTGACCCGTGCCGTTCGTGTGTTGCACACTTACTCATCGGTAGTCAGAAACCTGAAAATCTGGTAATCAGAAATTCAGAATAACTTCTGTATGGGTTTAGTCTAGTGACTGCTTAGTTAAGGTCGAACGCAGTCATAATCAGCGTATAAAGTTCCCACAGCTGGGACACAGACTTCCTCTCAACCAGCCCAGTCCCTCTGGAGTGGTCCGTAATCCACGACGCGGGCCCAGTGCGGGTTGGTAGATGTCACATATTTTCTAATCTTTTTTCTAGGACATGCCGGTTTCCTTCACCGTTTTGAGAGCAGTGGTGATGGAATAATTTACACAAAGTAAAGTGCCTGAATGGGTTCGAACTACAACCTTCAACTCGTAAGTCGGGGCTGTTACTACTAGGCCACAACTGCTCTGCTGCAGTGATTATGTTTACCTAAATAGGGAGGTGTGATATATGTCTGGAAAATTGGAAATCTCTCTAAGTATTTTTTATTTATTTATTATTCAAACTTACACATATTTCACAAACATACAAGTATTACCATGAAGTTCAAACCAACAGAAAGCTTAGACTGATTTAACAGCGGGTCCCAAACTAGGCACAGCCTGTATCTTGGTGACCCAAACACTACACAAAGTTACTAATTGAATCAGTTCAGCTAGCGCAAGATTGGTATTTATAAATTCATTATAATTGACTAAAAATAATTTAATTTTAATTTTGTAATTCATAATTAAACATAAAGTTATTAAAAAAGAAGCTAAACATAGAATAAAAATACAAAAACAGTTGTATAAAGTATAAAATATTGATATTCTCCCTTGGCTAGGCTGGTCGTTTACCTCAGCGCACAAGAGCCAAGGCTATGGTGATAGATTCTAATCTCAATTGTTTACCAAATAGATAAGGGTTTCCCTTCCGGTCAGTATTTGGATGGGTGACCAAAACCACGAAAGGCACCTGTGGAGTGAAAGTAAGCTATTTCCGTTTGATGCCAAATCTAGATGTTGGATTGTCATTGATGTCATATTGGTGTGTTTTTCTTAGTGACGACGATTTCTTGTGGGTTTCTTTAGGAGTTTAGCCCAAAGCTCCTTTAACAGAGATCAATCTAGTATGGACAATGCCTTTAAGCCAACTTCTAGAAAATTGGTGAATAAGTGCGTGTCTTTACGAGCAGCAGAGCTCCATTAGAAACCGCAGTTCCAGAAAGATACAGTTTGCCGCATGTCCGTTGTACAGACGCCAGCACATCAAGCTACTACAATCTGTCAAATTTCTTTAATAGATTTTCAACTTTATCGCTAAAGCATTAAGGTTCAAGGTTGATTGGGAAAATTTGACAGTTTCGGGTAGCTTGACCTGCTGGCGTTTGTACACTTTGACCAAGCACCCTTATTGCGTAGCACACTATCAATCTCAATCTGAATCATTTTGAAGGATATCGCTAATCTATTGCTTCATATGTTCGAAAAATGTGTCTGCACAACAACGTAAATACAGCAATGAATGTTGTTGAACTGTCAAAATGAAACCCATTCCTACTGATAATGTCTTACGCAACTACCCCGCTTATGATGGCCTAGCGTAGTACGAAGTTTCAATAAGTGACCATATACTGAATTTTTGTTATTTCTAACATGCGGTGTGCTGTTCTATAGTTTGACCGAAACTGCTGTACCACGCCTTAGAAATACGTGGCGAGGCGGGAGGAATGCGCGGCGAGGCGGGGGGCGGGACGCCGTGAGCGATGACGAATGAGCGGCTAGCACTGCCCCCCCCCCCCCGTCTCGCCGCGCACATACCGAAGGCGTGGTACAGCGGTTTTGGTCAAACTATACTGATAGAAAGAAAAATAGGTTTATTTATCACAGAAACACGTGCATACAAAAAGATAATTCATTCTCATAATAAGGAAAAATAAAAACAAAACATATCTAAAATCTCGAGCATTATAAAGTAGAAATAGTCGACGGCTGCACGTCTTGACTGTGACAAGAAGGCTTCCACTCAGCATGATGCTGTGTTGTGGGACCCACAGCACAGCGCTGATTTTCAGTGGATACCCGAAAAGGACGTACGAAAAACCGGGTACTGCGGACTACTGGGCAAGGCTGCTAGAAACTATTATTCTGATGGACTGTTAGCATCTGTCTACATGAAGACAATATTCCTATTCAACTGTTTATCATACCATCCTAAGAAGCCCACGTTTAGCACCAAACATTAACCGAAATCACTTTATATCTAATTGACATTGTCATGTCATGCGTGACCAATAATTGTCTGATGTCATATAACCATTGACTTTGACATAGTCAAACGTGTCAATGATGATCAAACATCCGTACTTAGCGTTATTTTGGAGGGCGATTGGCCTTTTGTCCGCTGTGGTTATATTTAGGACGTTATCTAGTTATGTGGGTAATTACTAATATTCAGCCGCATCCGGTTAGACTGGAAGCCGACCCCAACACAGTTGGGAAAAGGCTAGGTAGATGATGATCAACTAGATCATCATGTGGGTGGTCTAAGAGAAGACGAAGGGATTCCTCCCACGTGTTGAGCCATGCGAGCAAAGTTCATGTCGTGGTGAAAAGATGACACAGATAGTAATAATATCGGGTTAGTATCAGTAAACGTAAGGTGGGACGCCCTCAGGCTAGTTGGAGCGACGATCTTCGTAGGATGGCTGGTAGCAGTTGGATGAGACTTGCCGAAAATCGAGTTGAATGGCGTGCAATAGGAGAGGCCTATGTGCAGCAGTGGACTGCTATAGGCTGATGATGATGATGGTATCGGGCCTGACCACTCAATGCTTGCCAGATTTACTTACGAACCGTCACTTGTAGAGGCTCCTAAGATCGTTCATGGATAGTTTCAAGGAGTATTAGTTAAGTTTTTATACCAATAAACGCATTTTCTTTTAATTCTTTTGAATTGCACCTATATTTCATGTACATAATATGTTGAAGGTAACCAGCATACGTTTCAGTTAAGTTTAATCAGTTTGTTTGCAGATCCAAGAAGGTATCGTAAGTTGTTGTTGCGGTCATAAGATTCCTTTGGTTATCTTAGGAAAAGCCAAATTTTGCCAATTAAAATGTGACCCTCAACCAATGGGAATCGATTTATATTCCCGCCTCAACTTCAACTCTTCATGAATGGCTATTGTCGAACCAAGAGATACCGCAGTTTTGCTAATATCACGTAGGTTGGTACTATGATAGACCATCAAACTCTAGAGATTGATACTTAAGGCAATGTTTTCATATTAGGTTGACGCACCTAGCTGCCACTCCTTTATTGAATCGGACATATTTTATTCGTTAAGTTTCAGCTGTACCGATTGAATCTTTGACCGTACGATACACTTGTATCTTAGATGAAAAAGCGTCTCAACGTGAAGATGAAAAACCCATGACCATTGACCTCTTAAGTAAGTACACAGTCATCATCATTTGCCTAGCCTTTTCCCAACTATGTTGGAGTCAGCTTCCAGTTTAACTGGATGCAGCTGAATACCAGTATTTTACATGAAGCGCCTATCTGACCTTCACAACCCAGTTACTGGGTAATACGATACCCCTTGGTAAGACTGGTTGTCAGACTTTCGGTCTTCTGACTACCCGTAACGACTGACAAATAACCACGAACAGCTGGGACCAACTGCTTAACATGCTTTCCGAGGCACGGAGTGGTCTCGGTATGTAAAGATGGTCACCCATACACCAACCGCGGCAAGCGTAGCTTAACCTGATCGACCGACCTGTGCGGCTGTTATTATATAGCCACGGACCCCAAGTAAGCACTCGATCAATACCGAGAAAAAGGAACCAATCAATAAAAATATAATTGAAATAAATAATAAAGCTCAATTTGTACATACAATGGCTTGTCAAATATAGATAGAAACAGTTTCGCTAAGTTCATTGATCTGAGATGAGTTTGGCCGAGGTCAATGGCCATATGACACATATATACTACACACGTACGTTGTCCTCGTGACTTTGTGACGTAATAATTGTAGTTTGGTAATATTGGACTGTGTATTTTTTCGTAATGCTTTCTGAATGCCTCTTAAGCTATTTGGTACATTATCAGCCTATAATGTTCCCACTGCACAGGACTGGGACACAGGTCCCACAGGCCTTCTCACTGTGAGAGGGGAGAGTGTTGTGTAATCTACCACGCGGGCCCAGTGCGGGTTGGTGGATGTCACATGTCTTCGAGTTTTTGGTTCTAGGACAGGGTGCGCCTCATAATATCATATACAGTTATTTGGTATATTTTCATTTCAATAACGTTCACAAGATATAATAAACGTGAGTTATACCAATTGTTGATATAATTTCTTTAGATATAACATTTATATACTCTAAAACTTATTTCGTATAATGTTATTATCGTTTAAAATATATACTTAATATTGATACCATTTTTATGGTTAACACCCCGATTCAAAGTAATCCGACTCGGATGGGTTATATTAGGTTAGAAGATGAAGGCGGGAGCGGAGCGGAGTGCCAGGTCCCCTCTTTGTTGGTGAATCATTTGGGTTAGGTTTGGTTAGAAGGCGAACGAGTGAAGCGTGCGTGCTGCGGGAGCGGCGTGACAGAAACGAATCGCTGCAAAACCGACACCACGTAGTCTTGTCTGCCCTACCCCTGAGTGTAACTTAAAATCGCGTAGGCGCGGAGGGGCGAGGCGGCCTGCGAGCTGAGGAGCAGGTAGTTTTAACACTCCCTGCTGCGGCTGGGGCTGGGTGGCGAGGCCGGCCACCAAGGCGAAGCCGCGGTGATGAGCGTGGAACACATCTTCGACGATATCTCTATCGCTCGCATGGGACCGCCGGAGCCCCGCAGCGCCGGAGCCGTGACAGAAACCATGCCTGCTGCATGTTGCATGTTGCAATTATAGATAGATTCAGTTGTTATATCTTGTAAATATTAGAGGTTTTGTAATTATATCATATATTACTTACCCTATAGGACATGCCGGTTTCCTCACGATGTTTTCCTTCACCGTTGTGAGAACAGTTGTGATGAAATTATTTACAGAACGTAAAACGCTGTGGAAACCAGTGGTGGACTTATGAGTTGTAGTTCATGGGTTCGAACCCAGACAGGCTTTTTTACTTTATGTAAAAATAAATATTAATAAAATAATAAGAATAAACAGCCAACTTTGGATCTGAAATCGTTCTTGCGACCATTGGACCAGAGTGAGGTGATCAGGAGATAACAAAAAATTTCCACGATTACCTAATTTCAAAATGGACACTGTAACATGAGTTGATCACTTCTTGAACTCATGTTATAGACTTGATAATATAGTTAGAAACTGGCAAGGCTACTAGCATTACTTAAACAAACCTACGTTTTTACTGACGTAAGTATGTAGGCATCTCCTACGTAGTGATTAAGAAATTCATGTTTATTTTATGTATTAGATAACAGTTTGACAAAGATAATGATAACACTATGACAAAGGTTTTGCTTTTCGTAGATTGTTTGAGGAAAAAGAGATATGTGTTTATCGGCTATAGTTTGAACGAAACTGCTGTACCGCGCCTTAGGAATGCGCGGTGAGGCGGGAGGAATGCGCGGCGAGGCGGGGGGCGGGACGCCGTGAGCGATGACGAATGAGCAGCCTGCACTGCCCCCCCGTCTCGCCGCGCACAGACCGAAGGCGCGGTACAACGGTTTTGGTCAAACTATAGAAAAGATATTATGAAAGGTTGGGTTAGGTACAAGAAATTACATAATTGGAATTAAGATAATGGAGGAAAAATATCAGTGGTGACACAGGGGTAACGGCAGACTTACGACGAGTGACAGGTAGTGCCACTTCTTTTTCCCAAGTAAAGCACTAAGAAGTAGAACGAAAATAAATATTTACATTTTTCTTCTCTCTCATGTGGTCTCACAAAACGATGAGGAAACCGTCATCGTGAGGAAACAAGCATATACTAGAACCAAAAATTCAATGACATGTGACATCCACCAATCCGTACTACGCAAACGTTGGTGATGATTAGCAAGCATGCAAGTCATATTCTAGTTAGAAGATTAACCATCACAACTTCTGTTCAGATATATGTACAGGCTGGCAGGGACATCGACGCGCAAACTGTAACCATGAATTCAGCACATCATTCTAGACATCATAGAGCAGAAGTTTACCGTTGAAAAAAAAATCAGCTGTTGAAAAGTGCAATACGCGTTCAAAATTTATGGAACAGCTTTTTTTTTTTTTAATAACCGACATAAAATTACACGTGGTGTTCAGAATCATGTACTGAATCTATGGGAACGGGTTGTGCGTCGATGTCCCTGCCACCTGCCACCCACCCTCCCTCCTACTGCTCACTAGTTGTCTGACATTTTTGCTGAACTGGGCCTTTGTGGCACCGCCGTGAGGCACACTTTCCTACTAATTTCTTCCATCGGTCTTTACACTTTTTATTTATTTATTTATTTATTTTATTATTTATGTACACACAGAAAAATACATATTGATATGACATAAACATAATATGAGTACAAAGGTACTGCTTATTTCTTAAGAAATTTCTTCCAGCAGACCTGCGAAAGGAGAAGTAAAGAAAGAAATGTAGACAATAGTGTGTGAGAACAAGAAGAGAAAAATATGAATGTGTGAAGTCTAAAACAAAAATATTAAATATACCTACACATATAACGCAAAAAAATAATAATAATAATAAATACTTGAGTATACTTAAATAAATACATAATACAAAAATATATAAACATATATATATATATATATACAAATATTATACATATTTTTATTTGATTTTTATTTTATTTTTTTATCAGAGGGTCAAGTCTCGTAATTTTAAGACCGTTCACAGTCTGATCTCAGTCTCACACTGTCAAAAATACCTCTAATTTCTCTTCATTTTTGACAAGTTTTTGACATTGATTGTCGCTGAGATGAGATTGCGACTTGATTTTGAACGTTTTAAATTACGGCAATTGGCTTTCTGATGTGGATTTTGAACATTTTAAATTCCGGGAAGTGGCATGCTGATGTACCTATGTATCTGGTGTATTGTGTGCCTTTTTGTCTGTGCTGAATAAATGTGTTTTCTTTTTTTCACCTGTATTTTCAAGTACAGACGCCAGCACATCAAGCTACTACAATCTGTCAAATTTCTTTAACAGATTTTCAACTTTATCGCTAAAGCATTAGGCTCAAGGTCGATTGGGAAAATTTGACAGTTTCGGGTAACTTAACCTGTTGGCGTCTACACATACTATTTGCTAAACTGATGATGCAAGTAGGTATGTCTGTGACGCACTACTTACGTCAGTACTAAATAATTCATACTCATTTTATTTAGCCTGATAACGCTATGACTTAATGATATTATTTTCGTCGTGGATAGGTACGTTTATCTTGTTCTTATCTATTTAGAAAATATGTTAGCGTATATAAATAAGTATTATAGAATACGGTGTGTAAAACTGGTGAGTCTAGTGAAATTCATCATGAGTTTTGGACTTTTTTATGGGAGCAGGGTTTATTTTAGCCATTCATAATATTTCGTTCTCGTTCACAATGCACCTACTCGTATCTATATTCAAATTTTCTTATGTTTCAAATTGACGTTATTTGAAGTTAAACCAGTATCAACTTTAATAATAATAGTAATGAAGTTGATTTCAGAGTGACTAGCACTATTGAAAAAGTTATAAAAATGTTTGAAGTTGTAGCGTTAACTGAACTTTATTGTGTAGGAATTAAAGTTATTTTTCCATAAACTCATATTTGTTTACATTTTTGGTGTATACATATTCGCCAAAAATGTAAACAAATATGAGTGTTTATTTTAAGTGGGACGTTAAATATCATTAAGGTCAACAAAATAACACGTGTAACTAAATTCACAAGAAGATGTTATTATTTTTGTACAGTGTGGCGATTAGTTTATCAAATTAATTGAAACCACGTATTTTAAAGATACACAATAAACTAGTTTCCTAAAAAAATCTAATTAGTCCGGCAGTTAGATTATCAAAAAATATTGAACCCGTATTTTTTCAGTCAATTATATAAAAAATGATGAAGATATCGCCCGTTAAAATTCCGCGTGACATCACGCCTTGCTACACTTTTAGCATGGGGTGACGTCACGACCCCCACTCACAAATTTTTTCATTTTTTGTATGATTGATAAAAGAAAAAATACGTGTCCATTATTTTTCGATAATCTAACTGACGGACTAAATATAATAATTATTTTTTTACCCAGGCAACTACCCTATCAAAATAATTAATAAACAATGAACATTCTAGCCAGCTAGAAGAGCTAGAGGGGCTTGTGGCTAAGTAATAACAGCTGCACGGGTCAATCGATCAGGTTAAGCTACGCTTACCCCGCTTATACGTGGATGGGTTACCTTCTTTACATACCAATACCCCTCCGTGCCTCGGAAAGCACGTTAAGCCGTTGGTCCTGGCTGTCATTCGTTGATCTTGTCGTTATGAGTCATCAGAAGCGCGAAAGTGTGACAACCAGTCTCATCAAGGGGTATCGTAATTTCCAGTAACTGCGTTGTGGAGGTCAGATAGGTAGTCGTTCCATGTAAAATACTGGTATTCAGCTGCATCCGGTCAGACTGGAAGCCGACCTCAATATAGTTGGGAAAAGGCTAGGCAGATTGTTTTTTAAGATTCTAGCTGACATTAAACTTAATTTGTGATTATTTGCTAGTTCAATACCTTACATCGATCTGTTTGCGGACGAATGGACGAAGATTTTGTCGGCATGTCAGAAGTACTGTGAGAGGGATTTATGAAAGTGTGGTTTTACTAGATGATTTTATATCAAAATCGAAATCAAAAGTCATTCATTCAAATTAGGCTGAGAATCAGCACTTTTCGAACGTCAAAATTACAAAAGATAGTCCCCCAAAAACGCCCGCCCTTCACCACTTCCTAGTGCTATCACTGGGAAGAAGAAGTGGCGCAACAAACTCCCCAGCAGCACAGCTGTCTTTGTGTGATATTTTATCTTTGTGTACTTTTATCTTTTATTTTATCTTGTGTTCGTGTATATACAAATTGTATCTTTAATTACTGTAATTGGTTTTAAACCGTTTTAATTACTTAAAGTAATAAATAAAAATAAATACAGCTTGTATTGAGTTTTAGGTACCATCGCCCCACGCGTGTCTAGTGCCTTATTATAAAGGATGGTTTATTTGTTCAATTTTTATTTATGCTGCTATTTATTACAAAAAAAAATGGCTCTTTAGTCAACTGAGGCCGCTTGAACTTATCCCGCGGGATGAGTTGACCTAATGAATGTTTTGAATCGAGCAACTGATCCTATCACTGATACAAATACAGACACGAAACATTGTTAGACATTAGATTTACGAAATCGTTGGTTTGATAGTAATAATCAATAATATAATCACGTGAGGACACTTTCTATATTATCTGAATTTTATCAATTTTTTTGTAAAATTGTTTATTTTATTATTTTAACACACTGATAACAATTTGTAATAACCGTTGTGCTGTTTAGATCTGATTTTTCCATGGCCAGATAACTTTTATTCGAGGAATAAAGTTGATGTTTGACAGTTTTCGTATGGAATAACTGTCAAAATTTCAAAATTATTCCTGGAATAAAGTTATCATCATCATCATCAGCCTATAGCAGTCCATAGCTGGACATAGCATGGCCTCTCCTATTGACGCACCCACGATACAGGAGTAAGTTTTTTTTAATAGTAAAAGTAAATAAAAAAAGAAAGAAAAGAAAGCTCAATAAAGTTGTTGTTAAGTTGTTTGTTGTGTTGTGTGTTGTTAAATTTTCGAGGCCTTCAAACCATATTGTATGAAAGAGACTAATATATATTTCATTAGATAACCCTAATGATAAGGTCGGTTACACGTATGCTAGAACCGTTTTAGGGCTCCAAAAAAAAATAAAAATAACCACGGCTACACATCAAGCTATATTTATAACCAGTATAAGCTGACTTCTGATTTTACGAAAAACCTATTCAATGCGAGGTCAGCTAAAACTGGAAAATTTATAGCTTGATGTATCGCCGTAGGCACATAAGACGTTTATAAAAAAAAAAGTATGAATGAACTCTATTTTTGTCACTGATAATATCTGTATCCGGTTTTAACTGTTGAGGTTATATATCACTTGTTATACCTACAAGAATTACAAGGGTTACACACGATTTTATTTTTTGCAAAAAACGGGTTGTACTCCGGGAGTGCTGGCAGAAGTGAAAACTTAAATATTAAAGTTGTACATTTTTGATATTTTTGAATGCGGTCTACTCTCCCTCCGTCTTACGAATTTTCGATCAGGTCACGTGTCCTGACGCGAGCTCCGTCTTACGAATTTTCGATCAGGTCACGTTTCCTGACGCGAGTTTAACATTTTTTACCCATCACAAAAAAAGTGCACACGCCGCTAAAGAAGTTTTCACTTTTTAAAATTGAATGGGAAATTAAAGGTTTTTGAGCATTTCTATAATGAAAGGGAGCAGTGATGGCCCAGTGGTAATGGCCGCGACTTACGAGTTGTAGATCGTAGGTTTGAATCCAGACATACGCTTTACTTTGTGTAAATTATTTCATCACCAGTGCTCTCAAAACGAAGAAAGAAAACACCGTGAAAAAAGTAGGAAACCAGCATGTCCTAGAAACAAAACATTCGAAGACATGTGTCATCTACCAACCAAGATCCCTCTCATTGAGAGGTGATCTGTGTCCCAGCAGTGGGAATATTATAGGTTGATTATGCTATAGTAAAAGGTGCTTCGAGACTGGAAAATTAGTTTAATTTTCAGATATTTTCTAAAGATGCTATAATATTTATAAATAATGTAAAGAAAGAAAGAAAAATATTTTATTCTGCACAAACAAAACGCACAGTTACAAATAAAAAATAATAATAAAAAACAAACATAAGATACACATAGTTAAAAGACTCGTAAGCAAGCATAAAAAAATGTTGACACTTTTGTCTATTGCTTGATGTCAAGGCCAGAGACCATTAAACTTAATTTAATTAATGTGAAAATTAAACTAATTTTCACAGGTCCATTTAATGAAACTTCGTTATTACTTAAGTCCTAACTCGATAGACCCTATACTACGCAACATTAGAAAGAATTTTCAATTGGAAAATTCCAGTAAATACACTTCTATTGATTCTGACACCTACTCGAGCTCCTCGTAATAATCCATTCTTTTCTTCCAACACACATCTGACCGACCTTGACCCCTGTTGTATGTACTATCAACGTCAAAAACATGTTTACAACGACCGCTCTTCCCCTATCACATGGGATTTAAAAGCTTAAGTGCTCATGCACAGGAGCGGCACGTGTCGTCGACTCCCGTCGACGTCAATAACGTGTCACCCGTGTATTTGAGTTCGATGCGCAAATAAACGACCGGCATGTTGACGACGACAGTCGCCGACACGCGTCGACGGATGCAGTTTTCTCTGTCGTCGAAGCGTGTAGCTCATCTGTATGCACGTTTACTGTCAAAATGTGGATGTACTATAGATATACGCCTGCCTAACCCTCAGTGAAAACAGGCGTGATATAATTTTATAAAAATACCAGCTGCGCCCCGCGGTTTCACCCGCATAAGTTTCGATCCCGTGAGAATATCGGGATAAAAAGTATCCTATATGTTAATCCTGGTTATAAACCAACTGTTTGCCAAATTTCATCCAAATCCGTTCAGTAGTTTTTGCGTGAAAGAGTAACAAACATCCATCCATCCATCCATACAAACTTTCACGTTTATATTACGAGTATTATTAGGATTACAAGCATAATTTCATTTCACTGTCAACGTACGTTTGCATCCAAAATATACCATTTTAAACATTAGGTACCTCCATAATCTTCATCTTCGTGTCGCAGGCACGACTGTGTTTTAAATCGTGTTTTCCCAAACCTTTGCCACTTCCACGGCGTCATCAGTAATAATAATAATATTTTTTTTTCTCACCATGTCAGTGGCAGCGCTGAGGTCACTTTGACTGCATGTTTTGGGACACAGAGGGCAGGATAGGAGGTGGAGCATGGTTTGTGACATAGCTCCACAATGCCCTGCTGCCGTTCCGTCAAAGTAGCCCCACTTTACCAGGTTGGACTTACATCTTCCCACTTGTTACACAATAGGATTGTTGCCTGGGTAAAAAGTTAATAATTATATTTAGTCCGTCAGGTAGATTATCGAAAAATAATGGACACGTATTTTTTCTTTTGTCAATCAAACAAAAAATGACAAAGATCAAGCGCGTCAAAATTTGGGAGTAGGAGGTCGTGACGTCACTTGCTTGCAAAAGTGTCGCAAGCAAGTGACGTCACGCGGAACTTTAACGGGCGATATCTTCATAATTTCTGGTATAATTGACAAAAGAAAAAATACGGGTTCAATATTTTTTGATAATCTAACTGACGGAATAATTAGATTTTTTAGGAAAAAAGCCTATTGTAGCTACAAATTGATACAGTAGTTTTTCAGGCTTACTGTACCTACTAACGAAGTGACATTAACTATAATGTATTTCGACAATGAAATCTTCCCATTATAATACAAAGTACATTATCTTCGTGTTTCATGTATTTTTATGACACAATTAGTCCTTGGGACTCTTTCATTGTTGTCTCATTTATGAACTTTTGGAGTTCATGGCACATTTTATGATTGGAGAGGCCGATGTCAAGCAGTGGAGTGCTAAAGTACTACTGATGTTGAAGCAGAAATGGTATTAGGAAGAGGCTGTAAGAATATCCAAGTTCTGATCGACCTACCTTTGAGGTTAAGCTACACGCCAAGGTCAGTTTATGGATGGGTGGCCATTTTTCTGACACACAGACTTTTTCATACCTTTGAGAGTAAATCGAACATAGTTATAAGATGATAGAAGTAGGTAACTTTTGCCCGCGGCTTCGCCTCCGTTAAGGTCAGAAATTATCCCCCGGGAACGTACCTACTAGGATAGAAAAAACTTCTATGTCCTAACCCAGGTCCAGATATTCTGTGTGCAAAATTTCATCAAAATTCGTTCAGCCAGTAAGGCATGTAAAGGTAACAGACGTACCGACAGACAGACTTACTTTCAAATTTATAATAGTATTTATTTTATTATTTATGTACACACAGTAAAATACATACTGATATGACATAATCATAATATGAGTACAAAGGTACTAATACTAACTAGCTAATATTAGTATACTAAGGGCTAATTTTTCAATCATCTGATAACTATATTCGAGGAATAAATTCTGAAATTTTGACAGTTATTTCATATAAAAAATGTCAAATGTCAAATTTATTCTTTGAATAAAAGTTATCTGGCGATGTTGAAATCAGCGCTAAGAAGTGCGAGTCACTACTTAGTATAGTAATCTTATAAATGTGCAAATTAGCACGGGTGCAATCAACTAATATGGCGACATGACATGTAAATACATAAAGTTTTATGTGCTATATCTAAGTTAAATATTAAAGTTTTATACAAATAAACGATCCAAATACTTTCTTTATGATGGTGAAAACCGCATTGAAATTAATTATGGAGTTAAGTAGAACTTCGAGATTTCGGGTTACCCAGTAACTGGGTTGTGGAGGTCAAATAGGCAGTCGCTCCATGTAAAATACTGGTACTCAGCTGTATCCGGTTAGACTGGAAGCCGACCGCAACATAGTTGGGAAAAGGCTAGGCAGATGAGGATCGGTTAAGAAGAACTAAGCGGTCACACAGACAGACAGACAGACACGAAGAGCGACTTCATTTTATATTGATTATAGAAATATGGATGGATGATTTCCCTAATCTTTGATGATTTCAAAACCAATCATCATTTCGATCATGACACCTAGTTATTAAATAAGCTGTCATGATCGAAATGATAATTATTTACTAATCGTAGATTGCTGTCTAATTTCTTTACAACGGTTCCACACCTGCTTATTGGATTTCTGACCAGTTCATCATGATCAGACATTAATTTCGCCAAATCTTATCAGTTACAAACGTGACTGATAACAACCTGAAGGCCAATTCTCGTAATTTAAAACGTTTTTTTGCCCCTCTGATTAGTCAGAAAGGTGACATAATGTGTTAACTTGCGTATAATCTCTTAAATTAATAATTAGGTCTTTGCCCCTGACAGAAGGATCTATTGGCTGTTCAGGCCTACCAAATCATCTCTAACGGTCGCGACTTACGAGTTGAAAACGAAGGTTCGAACCCAAACAGGCGCTTTGCTTTGTGTAAACTATCTCATCACTATTGCTCACAAAACGGTGACGGAAAACATAGTGAGAACATGCATGCTAGTACCCAGAAACAAAAATTCGAAGACATGTGACATCTACCAACCCGCATTGGGCCGCGTGGTGGATTACGGCCCAGTTCCTCTCACCGATAGGAGGCCTGTGCCCCAGCAGTGGGAACATTATAAGCTGATTATGCAAACAGAAAGACATGTCTGCTGATCACCTTGACAAAATCACCAAAAAAAGAAGGCATCTTGCTGCCTACTGCTCATACTCATTTATAGAGATGGGGTGGTTATATTCTCAGCCAAACAACTACATGGTAAACAATTCATAGAGGAAACACATAAGTACTGATCAAAAGAAACCGCACAAACACCGACATTGAAAACTGTCTAATCACGACTTTATTATCGTAAATTAAAAAGTTTCAGTCATCCTATTTGCCCTCATTAGAATCCACACATACACAGTTATTTTCAGCCTATACATACGCCCCTGCGCTTGTGTGAGTCCGTGTGTGTATAGAGAATAGATGTGTACTGACGTCGAGACGCCTTTCTATGTGTGCGTACTACAGGTCGACGAACTGCGAATTTTCGGCGGTACAACCAAATTGCAGACTTCTACGCGTGTTGTGAAAATTACCAGTGTAAATAGACCTCTGATTTGAAGGTTTTTGTGAGTGATTAGAGGTCGATGAAAGCTGGTTAATATATTTGTTTATGAATGTTAAATATGTACGTATGAGAATCGAGGGTTTCCTAATTTATCGCTAGGTAGCGTTTGTAAAAATTATGGGGTCTAATGACCTTAAATGACCTCTGATGACATTTTCTCATACTTTTTATTAATATAGTACTCATGGTTATAGATATCTATTTTATTGTATTTGTTCAGAAGATATTAACATTATCAGTGAAAGATAATCGCGACAATTGCGCAATAATGCAGTAAAAATATAAAGCAGAAACAACAAAGACAAATATATACAAAACTTCGCAAAAATATGTTATCTCTAAAGAAAAGGGATCATTGGCACTTTCTTTATGGCGAAAAAAGATACTTATCTGTATATTTACAGTGTTTTATTAGCTTTTTGAGAAAACCAGGTCTTCGCAAAATGATGTTATCAATGTATGTGTGAAATAAAGGATAGACCACCCTTTCCACTGCTGGGACACAGGTCTCACAGGTTTCTCTGTGAGAGGGAGTAGGCCATAATCCACCACGCGAACCCAGTGTGGGTCCTCGTGGTGCCTTCTACCAATTTGAAATGAATCACATATAAATCGGCCCAGCATTCATTGAGAAATCAGTGTAAAGATATGTTAATAAAAAAACCCGCCCTTTACTCCACTTCCTTTAATAAATTTAGTTAATAAAATAGAAAATTACAATAATACTTTTAATTGTGGGTTGCAGCTGAAAATCAGCGTCAGGTGGTACACTTGTGTTGTCATCTGACATTATGCTGAGCTGAGGCCCTTTTGGCATTATAATCTTTGTTTATGTTTTTGTAATTTTAAGGTGTCATTTTGTGTAATGCCAATAAATGCATTTTTCTTTCTTTCTTTCTTTCTAATTTTTTTTATTAGTCATTTTTATAATAGAATTTTAAAAAAAATGGTCTATTTATAAAAAAAATCTTTCAATCATTTAAATTAGGTAACATGGAAGTCTTTTAACAGACTCCGGACCCAGGTTGTCGGAAGAAAGGAAAATTACTTCAGGTGGAGATTCATAGACGACTCCGCTTTGGAGTGTGTCCTGCGTGTCCTGTCAGCTGCACGTTACGGGTACAGGAACTTATGGACGCTAGTGAGGGCGCCAAACACGTACAGACACGCTAAGAAGAAGATCATTTAAATATTATGTATGTCCAGCATTTAAATACTATATGTTCAGCATTTAAATACTATCTGTCGAGTATTTAAATACTATCTGTCCAGCATTTAAATACTATCTGTCCAGCATTTAAATACTATCTGTCCAGCATTTAAATACTATATATTATGTTCAGCATTTACATACTATCTGTCGAGCATTTAAATACTATCTGTCCAGCATTTAAATACTATCTGTCCAGCATTTAAATACTATCTGTCCAGCATTTAAATACTATCTCTCCAGCATTTAAATACTATCTGTCCAACATTTAAAAACTATCTTCCCAGCATATAAATACTATCTATCCAGCATTTAAATACTATCTATCCAGCATTTAAATACCATCTGTCCAGCATTTAAATACTATCTGTCCAGAATTTACATACTATCTGACCAGCATTTAAATACTATCTTTCCAGCATTTAAATACTATAATGTCCAGCATTTAAATACTATCTGTCCAGCATTTAAATACCATCTGTCCAGCATTTAAATACTATGTGTCCAGCATTTAAATACTATATGTCCAGCATTTAAATACTATCTGTCTTTATTTACAGCAAAAAATGCCCCCAAATTACAAAAAAAATATCCACAAAGAAATGTCGGCGTAGGTATATTTCATAATCTTGTGTCACATGTCCCAAGAAAGTTGATGTAATCTTACACTAGGGTTCATTAACATCTGTTTTAGCAACAGTACAATATTATTAGTAGGTACCTACCTACATACCAAAGTCTTATCACTATCACGTGATAAGACGCCAGACATTTTAGGTTCGTGTAATCGTTCCACGAACTAGATGATAAAATGTTTAAAGAATGTTATTAAGTAATAAACAAAAATAGGTTGCCTCTTTTTCTTGTATAAAGGTGTTAAAGAAATTAAGAACATAACATTACGCTTTGTTTCCCCGAAGGGTTGGGAAGAGTTGTACCTATAGTACATCTATGTTTCACAAGTTATATATAAGTCATGTAAGAGGGGGCGAGTCTATAATAATAATAATATCCCTGGAAATATAATATATATATATTATATATTGATATCTATATATTCTATTGCCATCAGCCGGACACAAAGTCGGACTCCAGGCTGCCACTGATAGAAAAACCTAATAACACTTTGCCTGACCTGAGAATTGAACCCAAGACTCACTCAGCAACAGCGCTTATGAACACTAGACCAACCTTAACATTCACAGTAGACCACCAACGTTTTTCTTACAAAACATCCACAACACACTACACACAATTTTTCTTACAAATGCTAAGCAACACAATAACTATTAAAGTATATTTCATAACGTTTGTCAAACGTTAACAACCAGTTGCCAAAGGTACTAGAATCAAGGCCTTCTTTAGCAACTACGACTATTTCGCAAAACAGTGCAACTGGTTGCGTTTCACGCTATAGGTAAGTTACCAAGACAGATGTTGCTATGACGAAAACAATTAAAAAAATAACTGTAGTTAAGTAAAATTGTGTAGTAATTCCCATCAGAGTTGACAAAAAGTTGTAATCTTGATTTGACGCCAGATTTCGGGATGTGAAATCAGATTACATGCAAATTGTTGCAGTTTGAAGACGTGTAGCAATTTTTCGTTTGAAACTGTAAAGTAACTGTTTCAAGAGGTTGGAAATCTATTATCAAATGAAATGACAAATTGCAAGACTGTGAAAACGACGATCGAATGGTCAAATCGGTAAACTAAGGGGCAGAACGACTTCAGGCTAGTTGGAGCAGCGACCTTCGCAGGTTGGCTGGTAGCAGCTGAATGAGAGTTGCTGAGACTTAAATGGCGTGTGATAGCTAGAGGGCTGATGGTGAGTAATATCGATGAATTGGTGATTGTAGTTTTTGGTTCTTAGCAGACATTTATGACATTCACAGGCGAAAACAGGCTTTTTCATTGTCAGCCTATAGTGTTCCCACTGTTGGGACACAGGCTTCCTCTCGGTGAGAGAGAGTAAACCGTAATCCACCACAGGCCCAGTGTGGGTAGGTAGATGTCACATATCTTCGAATGTTTGGTTTTTATACATGCCGGGTTTTCTAACGATGTTTTCCTTCACCGTTTTGAGAGCAGTGGTGATGAAATAATTTACACAAAGTATAACGCCTGTCTGGTCAGCGAAATCGACAATTTTTATTTAAATCTGAAATTCAAATTACCTTAAGTAAAATTATGTAAAAGTAAAACAATGTAAATAAACAGTTTTCATTTTCAGTTCAACATAAATTAATCATTATAAAATATTATTGAATATTTATGAGTCCATCTGTTTCTTGACAGCAAGCATGGTTATGCACTTAAAAGATTGGGTACGATTTCCAGAGCGATAAAAAAGAATATTGATGTATCATAACCTGCAGATGTACCTAGATGATTATAACAGACGTACCTATATTGAATGAGAACATAGAACATTGTGTGAGGAAACTGATGATGTGTCTGTGGTATACCTCATTTCTTGTCTTTATTTAAAACAACAGGCAGTAGGTATAATATTATAAACGTGAATTTTTGTAAGGATGGATGGAAGGACGTTTGTTACTCTTTCACACAAAAACTACTGAACGGATTTGGATGAAATTTAGCACACAGATAGTTTATAACCAGGATTAACATATAGGCTACTTTCTATCACGATATTCTCGAGGAATCGAAACTTATGCGTGTGAAACCGCGGGGCGCAGTTAGTTACGTATTTTATAAAATGTTAAAGTTCTCTTTGACTAGAAACCTTTAGAGAAAATATTTTTGTGTTAGTTAATCAATTAGCAAAGTATCTCCATTGATCTGACTCAAAACAATATCTCAATGAATGACCATAAAATTCAATCACCATTGAGATATCAAATTAAAACGCAACAACAACTAATTCCAGAATTTTCTACAAATGCAACATCTATTCCAATAGAATGTGGGCGTTGTTGTACCGAGGAAAAATCATTGCTCCCAACTGACCAGACAACTTGACCGCTCACCTTCCTTCATTACCCCCTTCTTAGCTTCTAAATGTAGGGAGCAAGGGAGGGGTAGAAGTTCTTTCTAGCTGGCTGATTAATTTTCCCGAAAATATACGTAGAATCGTTGAACTATCATGAAGGTCGTGTAGCAAGGTCAGCGGCCCCGCGGCGGTCGATGAACGCTCGGCCAAAACATTAGACGATCGGTGAAAAAAACATGGCTGAATTGTACTAGCGCTTTCGTCATTGATATTTATATTATCGCTAACTGTTTTTATGTCATTTGATGTAATTAATTGGTGTTGAACTTTTCAATTGAGTATGATTAAAATGGATGTGAATTAGAACACTAAATACTTGAATTTTTGAGACAAATATTTGGTTAGGTTGTAAACATGCACACATTTTAGGCAAATATTATGGCCCTAAATGACGGATCAATAACCTACCATATCATTGCAGACAGTCTGTAACCAGTGCTAACAAACTTAAGGTCGATACTGCACAAAAATATCACCAAAACAAAAAGGGCGTATCTCCAAAAATCGATATCCAGCTGACAAAGACCGTCTGATAATTACTTAGGACTTTTTTGCTTCGAAGACATAAGACTATGACCTGATGAGGAGCCTGTGGGTGAACTAACACAGGGGCCGGTGACCGATGGGTTGGTGACGTCATGATATTATATTGTTCTGTTTTTGTGCGCTTATGTAGTGGCAGGTTAGTAGACATTCGCCTACGGACTTATGGACTTTGGACAATATGATTTAAGGGGAGAGTCAATCATCTCGTGGGGTGACGCTTGTGGGTTTTTTCAGACTTTTTTTTTATCTGTCCCTACGTCGATCAATGTTACTGGAATTTTCCGGGCAAAATGTGTGGGTGTTATACACCGTCTAACCCTTCGGAGAACCAAAGCGTCATGTTATGTTGTTTAGATATCGCTTAATGAGATTTTATTGCGAAACTGTTAACTTAAAAGCGCTTTGGGTTGCCCTGTGTTTGAAAGGATTGTTTTTTTCACTAAAAATATTGTATACTAGCTTTTGCCGTGGATGCCGAAAATGATTCCACGGGAACGTGCTGCTGGAACATACAGACAGACGACTTTTTTTAATATTTTTTTTTTAACGTATAATGTACATACATTCATATGAATTTAGTAAAAAGCTGTTATTTTGACATTACAAACAGGCGCTTCAATATATATTTGTTTTGTTTATGGTTAGAAGTTAGAACTAATGTAGTTGTACACACTCTAGACCATTTTTTTCTGAACATACTTTACCATCAATCGCTCTATTTGTCTGTCAGTACTTAATCTATTTGTCCATCAACGACTTCGGTGAATTGAGACCAATAATAATCTTATTTGAATACTCTTTTAAGCTCAGACAGTAACAAAAAAAAAAATATACGTCATGTGTCCTAAATTACTGGATAATTAACTGAACTAATTTAATTAATTAAATTTATTTATTACTGTAATTGCCCGTGGCATCACAGCGGGCCCTATCAGAATACCAGCGCTGCGACATTTTTTTTTAATGTAGTAGCATTATGCTGAGTTAGGAGCGTTTTGGCCTCGTATAGGACTTTCTGTTTCATTTTTCTTTTTGTTACTTTTTTATATTATTTGTTTTTTTTTTTTTGATTGTGTTTAGTTTAGTTTAGTTTTATGATCTACCTGTACGAGTCGCGATAAATACTTAATCGTTCTTTCTTTCTAAATCGACGTTGTTGATTGGTGTGTACGTTAATGTGTCGAAACTCTGACAACCAGTCTTACCAAGGGGTATCGTATTACCCAGTACCTGGGTTGTCGAGGTCCAGATAGGCAGTCGCTCTATATAAAACACTGAAGCCGACCCCATCATAGTTCGGAAAAGGCTAGGCAGATGATGATGTATCCTAAATATTTTGATTTAATTCTGAAAAGTTGACGCAACAATGACAATAATTTAGACGGTTCTTGTCAAATACAAGTAATTTACTCGTAAAATACCAACGAAAATCGTTTTATTTTATTCACTGCGGTATTTTGCCACACTCAGCACTACATATTTCTATTTTAATCGCATTTGTTTGGACTATATATTTAGAAACTAAAATTAAATGTAGACAGTTGACAGATTACTTAAATCTTTTAAATGGTTCACGTGCCACTGGCAGTCGTGGATAAAGGCGTAAGTGTAGGTATTATTTCGATTAAATATAAAATTATGGTTCATTCTAAGTTAATTTATTCAGCTTCTTTAAGTTAATGTAATTATGTAGGTGTAAACATGAATGAAAGTCGTGGAGTAAACTTTTCGGGATCTGTTGCCGAACCCCATAGTCATCAAAATTAATATTAACCTTACTTAAAGACATCTAATGCTTACGGTTCGATGAAGACCAAACAATTCAAATGACTTGGGGTAAAGGGGGCAAAAAACTTGGAGAAAAATCATTGTTGATATTTCTCCATCATTCCTTCTTCACCAAAATCGCTGTGCAAGCATGTAGGTATGAGTACCTACTCTTTCTTTTAGATAATTCAAATAACACTTCATTCTTAGTCAACAATTATTGTGTGTTTACAATCGATTTTTAACCGACTTCTAAAAAAGGAGGAGGTTCTCAATTCAGATGTTTGTATTTTTTTTTTATGTTTTTTCGCGCATAACTCCGTCGCTTGCTGACCGATTTGAAAAAATATTTTTTTGTTGGAAAGGGTATACTTCCCAAATGGTTCCATAGATGGTGGTAATGGTTCCGTAGTTTGGTTTTTAAACCAAAATTACTGGTAAAAATTACAACTTAAAAGTGAAAAATAAAAACTTTTTTGAAAAAAAAAAACAACCGATTTCCAAAAACGACTCTACAAAGTGAAGAATAACTTTAATTTCGGCAGTCGGTGGCAAACAACGAAAATGCGAACCCAACGACACCGACTTCCGAAATTAAAGTTACTTTGTAGTGTCGTTTCTGGAAGTCGGTTGTTTTTATTATAATACTAACTTCTGCCCGCGACTTGGTCTGCGTGAAATTTCTTGTTCTCCCGAGCTACCCCGTTGTATCGCATCGCCTGCCCGCGTATCGTATCGTATTACTTCGTTTTCGCTTAGCATTTGTCTGACTTTTTCTTTTGTGCTCGGTTCTTAATAGTCGTAGCGATGTTAAAATAGCCTAGATAACCTTCCTCAAGAATTTAGCTATCAAATACAAAAAAAAAAAAAATTAAATTCGACTGGTGGTTTCAGAGATTAGCGCGTTGAAACAAATAAACTCTTCAGTTTTATTATTTGTATAGATTTAGAAGATAATAAAATTCGGATTACGCACTTACACCTCTTCCCTCAACGCGTCACATCTTTGAAAGTCTGCCAAAATTTCTGTCTTATTTCAACGACGACTCAAAAGCGTAACAAACTAGTTTAATTTGTTAAAACAATACAATTGTCATTCTTAACCTTTGTTTATGTGGGAATACAGTTTCGTATCGTTGTGGGAACTGATCTGTCTCATCTTAAAAATGTATTAAATAAAGAAATGAAATTATTTATTCTGTAAATAGGATATTGGAATCACTTTTACACGTCATAATATAAAAATAAATAATCTAGATGAAATCATAAAATTAAAAATTTAGAAAACCCCCGACTACGTGAAACCATATAAAAAGAAAAAAATAACCTTGAAATTATGACCCTACGTAAGTACGTATGAAATTTTTTGATTAAATGTTGTCTCGTCGGGGGACCGCTCTAATTATTAGCCTAACGTTCTGTTTAAGTTTAAAATAGTAGCGAAAATATGTAATCCGCCATTTTGTAGCGGCGGCCATCTTGGACCGATTTTCATTAAACATAGCTAAGAACACTCCCGATAAATTCACCTTTCAAACAAAAAAAAAACAAAATTAAAATTGGTTCATCCGTTCGGGAGCTACGATGCCACAGACAGACATACACACACACACAGAGACACGTCAAACTTATAACAACACCCCGTCGTTTTTGCGTCGGGGGTTAAAAATTAGCGTTTAATCGAAAATAAATAATAGCGTTTCCTATCTGGCTGCTCTTTCAGAGCTGTCAGAAAGGCTCAGTAGGAAGGCTGATACAAACTCAGAGGTCACTTTATTATTATTACTGGCCTATGCTGTCCCACTCATGGGCTAGTAATAATAATAAAGTGAGCACTCATGGGCAACTAGCTTCAACTTTCTGACTAACTGACCGACAATTTAATGTTGACAATTCAAAAGTGCCTGAAATGGTTTAATTGAAATAAATGATTTGAGTTTGACTCCTGGGCAAAGGCCTCCCTCCACTCCTCCCATCTTCCACGAGCCCGCGCGTCCTCCTTCCAGTTCTGACGGAACCTATCCAGCTCCTCCCGCCATCTCCTACGTGGTCTGCCGCGACCCAGCCTCACTGTCTCCGGGCACGAGTTCAGTGCTATTTGGACCCACAGTTTATCCGGCATGCGGCAGACATGTCCTGCCCAGTCCCAATTAAGTTGGGCAGTCTTTTGAGCCACGTCAGCTATCTTTGTTTTGGAGCGCAGTATTGAAAGACAGATAGAGGTCACAGTCTCTTTGAAAGTTCCGACATAATCTTGGTCAGATCATCTGAAGACCGTGTAAAGTAATATAGTTACCTTTCTATAGTTGTTTAAAGCCCTTTTAGAACGGGGATGGCTTCCTTTTCAATTTTCTGGGGCCGTCTGCTTGCCTTACCCGTAAGCAGGAAAGCCTCGCTATACCTATCCAATGTTCACCATAGGCCGAAAACCTGACAAACAGATAAAACAGTACACCTCTGGATCCTCATAAGGGAGGGAACCCTATTGATTGATATTTCATGAACTAGTCATCCAATAGGGTTATTTACCCTTAGAGAGGGGTCACAGCATCAACATCCAGTCTGTCCCAGCCACCTTCTTTAGATCGTCTGTCCATCTAGCTGGGGGGCGTCCCACACTATGCTTGCCGATACGCGATCTCCATTCCAGGACTCGTCTGCTCCACCAGCCATCGGGTATTGGTGATTATAATTCTGTAAATACATACTTGTTACCGTCATGAATCATAATTATTTTGTTAAATTTACAACTTGACACTGACCTGCAAATTGCTAAAAACGTCAGAAAATTTGAATGATGCGGACTACCCTGGCGCTTTCTTCAAAGTAAAAGTTTCATTCAAATTGTCATTATCATTTATTTCACCAAGTTAAACATTGGTTGAATGTATTTTCAAAACATTTTCCTACGGCTTTCCTAGAGGTCACTGACTCTGTAAAAATTGGGGTCTTCCTACGTTCTGGGTACATAGACCGCAGGGTGAATGATCTGTTAAGGGTGTGATGAGTTTTCGTAATTGGTTAAGAAATTAAATGCTGTAAGGTCTACGTACTGTAATTGGGAGTATGATGTGAATAAAATGGTTAGTAAGTACCTATTAGTTATTCAAGCAAGAGCTATTTTACTGATAGTTGAAATTGCTGAAATTCTATATAAAATATATATAAAAAATATACAGGATTATTGGTAAAACATTAACAACCTCTCAGGACTGTATTACTAACATCATAAACAACAACTACTTTTTTTTTATGACTTATATTAATTCATTAGAATTTCATACAAATATAAAAATATTTAATTTCGACCGAATGAAATATTCGATTTTCTGTTGCGTACTCTACGTGAAGCAAAAAAAACGCTAGTTAGGTAAACAAACTGCCGTGTCTAGTACAAAATTCAGGGGAGAGGAGCGGGGGGTTAGATAGAGCGTCATTTTGTTATTCTTTCTGTTTTATCATCTGTGACTGCAAGTGACAGCTATGTGACGAACCCAGCAATGCATAAATATGTAAGCTGTCACGCCCTTTATGCCTGGAGGCTTTTATTTAGGTAGTAAGTTTTTATTTTTATTTTAATTAATTATTTTTTAGCTTGAGTACGTATAGTTTTTATTATATTTGTTGGTATATTGGCGTGGCTAGCTGACATATGGCAAATAATTTAAGTTTCTTGTAATGTTAATTACTGAACATGGGTTCTTAGTATTGTATACATGCAACTATATTCTAACTAAACAGACAGCTGTGCTGCTGGGGAGTTTGTTGCGCCACTTCTTCCCAGCGATAAAACTAGGAAGTGGTGAAGGGCGGGCGTTTTTGGGGGACTGTCTTTTGTAATTTTGACGTTCGAAAAGTGCTGATTCTCAGCCTAATTTGAATAAATGACTTTTGATTTTCATTTTGTAAAAATTCATAGAACAAAAGTTGTTGTTTATTATGTTAGTAATCCAGTCCTGCAAGGTGGTGGTGTTTCATCAATAACCCTGTAAATAAACAAGGGTTTACGCCCTTGCAAATTTTTATCGATTAGAAGATTCAGGTTCAATGTCTCGCCTTTCAGCCCTTGTGGTTTAATAACGCCCATCAGCGTTTAAATTATCAGAAGTTCAAGTGGAATTAATCTTTTATTACATTATACTTTCTATTTATTACGGTATACTTAACCCAACCGCGGCAAGCGTAGCTTAATCGGGACGATCGATCAGGTTAAGCTACGCCTGCCGCGGTTGGGCTGTGGATCGGTGACCATCCTCAAATGCCAAGACGCCTCCGTGCCTCGGAAAGCACGTCAAGCCGTTGGTTCCGGCTGTCATTCGTGGATCTTTGACAGTCGTTACGGGTCGTCAGAATCTTGAAAGTCAGACAACCAGTCTTACCAAGGGGTTTCGTATTACTCAGTAACTGGGTTGTGGAGATCAGATAATCATCATTTAAAATACTGGTATTCAGCTGCATCTGGTTAGACTGGAAGCCGACCCTAACATAGTTGGGAAAAGGCTGGGCGATTACAGTATACATAATCAGCCTATAATGTTCCCACTGCTGGGACGCAGGCCTCTCGATGAGGGGGAATAGGCATAATCCACCACGCGGGCCCAATGCGGGTTGGCAGTGGTGGGTTACAGTATACTTACAATTAAATAACTAGTAGAATTGAACAGTGTATCAAAAATATTTTATACATTGATTTTGTACAGAGCATAATAATTATGCTGTGTACAAAAACGAAACAAACAATTGAATTATTCACCAAAAATGTGTTTTACATTTCATTGAATAACCATTGACGATTATGTGTATTGAAACAGCTTTTATCTTTTGTGATTTTTGAATAGCCCCAATACAAGAAATTAATGAGATAGTCAATGTATAAAGTATTTTTGATACACTGTTCAATTCTACTATTTAGTTATTTAATTGTAAGTATACTGTTATCCACCACTGCCAACCCGTACTGGGCCCGCGTGGTGGATTATGGCCTATTCCCCCTGAAAAAAGAACATGAAAACATATAAAAAAAATCTATACTAATAATAAAGCTGAAGACTTTGTATGTTTGTTTGAACGCCCTAATCTCTAGAACTACCAGTCGGTTTTGAAAAAACATTTTTTCCTTTGTTAGCCCAATTCTTGAGGAAGGCTATTAACATCACGGTAAGATCCTTAGGAGTCGAGCAAAAACAAAACAAGTCAGAAATAAGGCTATGTGGAAACGACGAACAAGCGCGAGCGGGTGATGCGATGCAACGGGGTGAGTCTGGGGAACAAGAAGTTTCACACAGATGAAGTCGCAGGCAAAGCTAGTCATCATTATCGTCATCATCTGCCCAGTTACTGGGTAATGCGATACCCCTTCATGAGACTGGTTGTCAGAATTTTGAGCTTCTGACGACCCATAACGACTGTCAAAGATCCACGAATGACAGAATTCATAAAATTACTAATGAATGAAAGTTACTAAGCGACCTAGTTACGACAGTAAAACAACAAATTGCAAACACAACCACGTAATTTTTTCCAAGAAAATCCACATATTCATATAAACAGAATTCCTACGTTTAATACAAGTTTAATACAAACATATAAGATCCAAATCGAATCCTATCTTTCCATAAATCGGTTTAAGAACATCATGTCTAAATCGGGAATCGAATGGGCAATGATCGGTAGCAAAACTTACTGAGTAATGTAACCGTTTTTAGAGGGTATAAAAAAAACTTGGAATTGAATATGTTTAGGTGGACTATTCTTGGATAAAATAGGCCAGTAGTTTTTTTATGAGAAGTGCAGTTTTGAATAAATAAGTAGGTAGCTATACTACAATCGAAAAGAAAACATTCATTCCTGATGGCTAAGCATTTTTTAATGCAGACAGGCACTTTATTTCTATATTTAACTTCATCATCAGTGCTCTCAAAACGGTGAAGGAAAAGATCGTGAGGAAACTCGCATGTCCTAGAACCAAATAATCGATGACATGTGACATCAACTAATTCAGTATGGATAGAATGGGCCTGCGTGGTGGATTACGGCCCACTCCCTCACACAGAGAGAAGGCCTGTGTCCCAGCAGTGGGAACATTATAGGCTGAGTCACTGAGTATGCTATGCTATACTATTAAGTTTGTGTAACTATCTTCCTGAGACAGTCACAATAAATACGTTTTCTTTTGTTCTTTATTGTTTATCACAGATTGTAGTTATGTATGAGCAGATGTCATATACAGAGTGACTGGGAAATCGACGTATTTCTTGAAAGGGATTATACTAGAGGTCATTAGCAACAAATAAGTCCAATCAAATGAACTAGGGGTCAAAACTAGATGGTTAAAAGATAAAAAATTTGCCGTTAAGTAAGACCTTTTATTTCTGAGATTATGTAAGTTTTGCAAGCTTTTTTTTTAAATGATCACTCATTTTTCAACTTTCAGAAAAGTATCAATTCAATGTTTTGAGTGAAGTAGTTTTTTTCTCATAATTAATTGTTTTTGGGACCAAGTCAGAAAATTTAAAAAAAGTCGGAGAACCGACACAGCTCAATAACCATCCAGTTTTGAACACTAGTTAACGGACTAAATTAGTTGCTAATGCCCTCTAGTAAAAACCCTTTCAAGGACTACGTCGAGTTTCCCTGTCACCCTGTATATACTACAGATACCTACTATAATTGATTATAAGGAGATATGATTAACCTTTCCCTTTGCCAGGAAAATGCAGGTGTCAGGCAGTGGCAGAAGTGTACCGTAATAACACTCGCATTTTGCTAGTTTATATGTAAGTTCCATGTAAGGGGAAACGAGCCTAATGGCATCAACTGGGCATGAATCCAGGTCCCTTCTAAAAGTTTTCGAATGGAAAAAACCTAAAAACACTTTCCCCGGCCCGGGGATCGAACATTACACTCAAGAATCACGTTTGTGACCACTAAGGCTATCAATCTCTTTATTATTACCGTATCTATGTCAAACTTTATAACAATGATTAATTAAGAGCCTAAAATAATAACTATTATTAATGTCTCCCGGTCATTCGCACGAATTTTGTAATGAACTGAAACGAGCTTACGCGATTTTCAGGCGAACATTGACCTCCAAAAAGCGTGTTATACGCGGGAATTGAACCCGGAACGTTGGTAACTAGACCTATTAACACTATAATAAGCCTATGTTTATATTAAACCGCGTATGTAGGTCTGTATGCTTAACAAAACTGTTTGAATTTGAATAAATAACGATTTGCCTTTGTCTTTTTTCAAATGATGTGTGTTTGATGACGTTTTGCATTTGTTTTTCTAATTTCCATGGATTTTAATAGTGATTTTTTTGTGTTAGGTTAGGTTAGGTTAGGTTAGGTTAGATCCCCCCCCGGTGGGTTCACGCATTGTCGAGGCGGGGGGGCTCAGTAGCCGTGGCGAGCTGGGCCACGGTGAAGCTAAGAGGAACCCCAGCGGGGGGCCGCTCGTCCGGGCTGTGCGGTTTAGCCCGACGTAGCGGCCCACGGGTAGGTTGCGGTGCCGCGACATCGCGACCTACCTGAGGCGGGCCGCGATGTCCCCCGTGAGGGAGACATTGCGGCTGAGGACAGAGGCCGCGGCGGGAGGGGCTCTCCCTTCCTTCCGCGGCCTTGACGGGGCCGCCACCGTTAGATGGTGGACGCGGTGGGGCCGCAGGGGAAGAGGAGTGTCGGTGTTTCGTTGCCGCTCTCCCTATCCTCTGCGGCCGTAGCTCCCCCAACCTGGGGGGGCATGCGGGGCCCGCCTTTCAGGCGGGCGTGGAGGCCAGCAGGCAACGGGTGCGGGGGCTCCGTTGCCTGTTTTGCACAGGCCTCCACCTTGTGGGACGGGAATGGCCAGGTGTTCTCGGCCATTCCCGTAGCCCCCCAACCTGGGGGGCATGAGGGGCCCGCCATACCATCTTGGCGGGCATGCGCCGGGAGGGCTGTGGATGTAAAGGCTATGCCGGATTCCCATGGCCCTCCCATCACGGCGACGCGGGAACACCGCTGAGTTTTAGTGGGTATACTGTCATTCCGACAGGGAGTCCCACATACCCCGTCTCGTCCCCCGGGAGGCGGGGATGCATAAAGCATTTCTCAGCGACAAAAAAAAAAAAAAAAAAAAAAAAAAAAAAAAAAAAAAAAAAAAAAAAAAAAAAAAAAAAAAAAAAAAGGTTAGGTTAGATGATGTCAGGATGATGGATTATTGTGAGTGAGAAACATTGTTGCTAGAAGGATTTTTAGGTGAGATAAGTATTTTTTTCTGATAAAACGACAGACTGAACAGGAGTAATAATGGATTAAACTTATAATTTGTGCGAGTTTACCTCTTTTTCCCGCAATTTAAGGACGTTTACCTACCCGCCCTGGGCCTTCGTGGTGGATTGCGGCCCACTCCCTCTCACAGAGAGGTCTTTGTCCCAGTAGTGGGAACATTATACGCTAATTAGGTTATAAGGAAAGTAAATTTAATACCTTTCCTTTGCAAAATTAATAATTGTGAGTTTATAAAGCTTTCTGGATATTTCAAAAGTTTTCATATTACAAAATGTAGCCAAAGTCACGAGAAATACTAATATTTCACGGCAGTTAAGATTAAAAATGACGACAGAGGTTAAATGCCTAATTTCGATCGCGTGCGGCTACAATACAGACCTACTTTATTGTATGTCACAGAGTAGGCAGAAAATGGAGTTTCCGGATTTGCACAAACATCTCGAACATGTTGCAACACTGCTATGCCACTCATCTTCTTTGTAATCTCAGCCTAAAGAAGTCCTCTACTAAAGAAATATTATATCCTCAAGAATTTCCTACAAGACTGTTACTCCTTCAGTCCCTTGAGAGGCTTACACACGACACCATGGACTACTTGTAGTATTCCTTGTAGTGGTGGGTATAGTTGTTTTCCCTTATTTTAAGCACAGCCTACTTTCTAAGATAATTAACGATTATGATTATGACAATGATAATCGTTTTTTCTTCTCTCTCAAATTCACCAAAAGATCTGCAACAGGTCAACTGTGCAGTCTGTTAAAGGTGACTTTCAATTTAACAAAGAGTTTAATAGTAATTTGTATGGTGAACAATAAAGACTATACTATCTATCTAACAAGTTATCTGCACCATCTATTACACGATCGTCACACCGATTAGAGAGTAAAGTTCATGGGAAAATTACTGTCCATTGGCACTCTCTGTGCTAAATACTCCGTGTTCTAAATATTACATGTGTGTGCATACAGTTATGTATGTCTATTGTAATGTGCTAACTGTTCGTTTATGTGGTTTGCTGTAATGGTGATGGAAGCACAATTATTATGGGTACTTTGTTGTCTATGTATGTAAAACATTGTTAGGTATGTCAAGAGTAACAGAAAAAGTAACAGCAAACTAGTTTCGGTCAATCCCTATCCTTTTCCCAAATATGTTGGAGTCGGCTTCCAGTCTAATCAGATGCGGCTGAATACCAGTATTTTACATGGGGCGTCTGCATATCTGACCTCCACAACCCAGTTACTGGGTAGCACGGTATCCCTTGGTAAGACTGGTCGTTAGACTTTTAAGCTTTTGACTAACCGTAACGACTGTCAAAAATCTGCGAATGACTGCCGGGAACGGCTTAATGTGCTTTCCGATTAGGTATGTAATGAAATAAGAAAATCTACTTTCAAGAAGACATATCTAATAATCTTGCATTACCAAACAGCCTTCCGTATCCATCATAATAATTGGACGTAGTAAGTAATTTTTGAGTTATCGAGGTTTTAAGTTAAGGTGTGTATTGCTGCAATGATATTGTATACGGAATATTTTGAAATATTGTGACATGAGGGCAAATATACCAATATTTTTATGAGTCCCGTTGTATTACATACACTAACGCAATTAGAGTTATTGGGAAAAATGTGGGTTGAGTCCTTTTTGCTAAACTACGTCCAATTTATTGTTTATAATTATTGTCTTTAGAACTGGGTCGCAAAGTTCCTCAAATGGCGGCCGCGTATCATAGACACAGCATGGATAGACCCCCCATAAGGTGGATCGACGACCTGGTAGGGTTCATGGGAATATACTGAATGCGGACAGCGCTGGATGGTTTTTGTGGCGAACTCTGGGGGAGGCGTAATAACCAGCCGGTCTATTCTGTAAACATTTCACCGTCATAACTTAGGTGAAGTGAGCTGTCATTACCTTTATTGCTAGGGCCGCTCATTTCACCTAAGATGTGGACGTTTTTTCTAGAAATGATGATGATGTCATCCAAAATGCACGTGCGTGGTAAAATTAATTAATGTTAAGGTCGGTTTAAAATAAACGACAAATGCAGAATCCTAAATCAACCAAAACTATTTTTGAGTAAACAAGGATATAGACCTTTAGGGCCTTTGTACAGACGCCAGCAGGTCAAGCTACATGAAACTGACAAATTTTCCCAATCAACCTTGAACCTTAATGCTTTAGCGATAAAGCTGAAAATGTATTAAAGTAATTTGTCAGATTATAGTAGCTTGATGTGCTGTCGTCTGTACAAATACATTTTGCCCTGAATAACTACGGTTTATTAGCTTTGGTGTAGGCACGATCATCAGTGTCGTATAAAGCTAAAGAAGCTAGTTGTGGACACGTTTTTTCTACGGCGCGGTTTTTATGCCGTACCGTAAAGACCGTGCCGTGTACAAAGGGCTCTATGATAGACTACTTCGTTGGTATATCCAAACTAAAAAGTAAAAAATATTAAGAAAACAATGCCCTATTCTAGTTTCTATGTTCTTTTGGTCTAAAATTATTATTTAACTTCTTTCTATCAGACATGACCGACATTCTTTTTAAGTATGCTTAAGATAAAGAATCTCTAGTCATAATACATAATGATTATGCGCATAAGTAGTAAGACTATAGATTAGGAAATGTTACCATAACTATAGATAGGGCAGTAGGTACGAATCATATCTAACCTTAGTTTTTTGTGCTAAATTTTTAGGCAGACGATAAAAAAGACTTGTTGTCTAGCAAGAAAATAGGCCAATTCTTCAAGGGGCTTTAACACTGAGATATTTTAAGAATTCGGTTCTATCCACTTTGTTAGAAAAAGAAGTTTGACTGAGACTGTTAAAAATTAAGTATATCTTTTAATGCCTAACATGTCGTCTGAATGTATTTGTTACTTATTACTTTTTTTAATTTATTTACTTAATTTTATGTGTATTTTTATCGTGCTTGCAACTTAGTTGTCAGTGATCCTAAGATTTCTACTACCTTCTCTGTGTCTAATCGTGAGAACCTGTAATTGGCTCTGTGTCGCTTATACAATTGTTATTAATTTGGTTTAGCTGTTGGTTCTCCTATTTATAAATAAATAAATAAAAAAAGCCATTTTGAGGGTTCTGTTGGCGCAGTGGCAGCTATTGGTCGTGGTTTCCATTCCTGCACGGAACAAACTGACTAAAAATGTTCTACAAATTCAGAGATTGGTTTTAGGGTATAATATAGAAAAAAAAAATGTGTTCAATGCACTCACGAAACAGGAGAAATCCCAGTGTGAGGCTTCCATGCAGGATGTTATGCGTACTTAGGAGTGTTCTTGTAGCGAATGTGAGTACCAATACAAACTATTTTTGGTTGAATGGTTCAAAACAAACATAAACCTGTACTAAGACTATGCATAAATACATTTTAAAAAATTGAACCCGTAATGAGTAGCTGCCACTGCACCAAAAGGACTTTCAAAATTTTTTCGCTTACGATTGACACAGACATATGACAGCATAATATGATGTGATAACATTTTCTAAATATATCAGAATGATGGTGTCTACAGTGGTGTCGCAATGGTGACCCAGTGGTAACTGTTACTTATGAGAAGTAGGTCGTAGGTTCGAACCCAGGCAGATGCTCTACTTTTTGTAATTTTTTTTATCACCACTGCTCTCAAAAAGATGAAGGAAAACATCGTGAGGAAACCGGCATGTCCTAGAACCAAAAATTCGAAGACATGTGACATCTACCAACCCGCCATGAGCCCGCGTAGTGGATTACAGCTCACTCCCTTTTACTGAGAGGAGGCCTGTGTCCCAGTTGATGGTGTCTACACTTCGTCAATTTTGCTGATAATGGCAATAACCCCAAAAAGTCCCCTAGTGTAGACCACACTAAAAATACAAATTACACCTTCATTTATCATCTACCAAGCGTTTTCCCAACTATGGTGTCATGTCATGGTGGTGTCGGTTTCCAGTCTACCCAGATGCAGCTGAATACCAGTATGCAGCACCAGTGTGTACATGGAGCGACTGCCTATCTGACCTCCACAACCCAGTTACCGGGTAACACGATAACCCTTGGTAAGACTGGTAGTCAGACTTTCGGGCTACTGACTATCAAAGATCCACGAATGACAGCTGGAACCAACGGTTTAACGTGCTTTCCGAGGCACGGAGGGGTCTTGGTTTGTGAAGATGGTCACCCATCCACGGACCAACCGCGGCAAGCGTAGCTTAACCTGATCGACCCACCCGTGCGGCTGTTATTATTTAGTCACAAGCTCCCCCCCCAAATTACACCTTCATGATACCCTAAAAATAACCAGAAACTATGACGTAGTAACATTATGACGTCACAATGAGGGTAGCTAACCTGCCCACTTTAGTTACAACGACCTCTGCCCAATTAAGACCATGGTCGTGTTTCATCAATCTGTTAAAACGCCTTGTAGTTACCCGGTAATATTATGCTACCCTGTAACCTTTATGTTGCAAATACGAATAATAATAATTGACGGCACGGTTGGCGCAGTGGTTATGCGATTGTTTGCTGCGCTGCATGTCGCAGGTTCGTTTCCCGCATGGAACAAATATTTGTATGGCCTACAAGTAGTTGCTCCGGGTCTGGCTGTTTGTGTATGTGAGTTTAAATGTTTGTAAACGCACCCACGGTACAGGAGAAATTCCTAGAGTGGGGCAAAGTTTAAAAAAAAAAAAAACTTATTTTCTTTCTTTCTGTATAGTGACGTATTATACAGGGTGGCAGGGTCATCGACGCGCAAACTGTAACCATGGATTCAGCACATGAGTTTAGACCCCATAGCGTCGAAATTTTTAGTCGGTTATTAAAAAAAAAATTGCTGTTCAATGCATTTTGACCGCGTAGGTATTGCACTTTTCTACGAAACAGAAGATTGTTTTTTTGATAACCTACGAAAAATTTAAACGCTATGGGGTTTAGTATCATGTAGTGAATCCATGGTTACAGTTTGAGCGTCGATGTCCCTGCCACCCTGTATATGGGTATGGTTACCACTTCAGTTTTTAATTATCTTAGTTAAATCAAGTCAGCCTATAGCAGTCCACTGCTGGACATAGGCCTCTCCCAGGCTGTGCCACAACACCCTGTCCTCCGCCTTCCGCATCCAGTCTACCCCAGCCGCCTTCTTTAGGTCGTCCAAAATCAAAATCAAAATCAAAAGTCATTTATTCAAATTAGGCTGAGAATCAGCACTTTTCGAACGTCAAAATTACAAAAGACAGTCCCCCAAAAACGCCCGCCCTTCGCCACTTCCTAGTGCTATCGCTGGGAAGAAGAAGTGGCGGAACAAACTCCCCAGCAGCACAGCTGTCTGTTTAGTTAAAATATAGTTGCATGTATACAATACTAGGAACCTATATCCGTCAATCTAGCTGAGCTGATTGAGCTAAATACTTGATTATAATTGAAAGAGAAGGAAAAAAATAATTAACTAAGATTTTTATGAAATGCTGAAATTCGATGCATTAAATTGTTTCAGCAGTGCGATTCTGTAATCATTTCACCGTGAAAACTTAGGTGAAGTGAGCGTGGAGTGAGCTGTCATTCCAACTGATGGTAGGGATTGACACTATTGACAGCTCACTCTACGCTCACTTCACCTAACTTTTCACGGTGAGATTTTTACAGAATCGATCGGCTGAACGGTTAGGGGTTAGGGCTGGTCATAAGTGCTATCGAAGCCAAGTCAAACAGATCCAAACAAACAAACAGATTTTTGAAATTCACTGGTCTCTTTTTTACGATTATTTCATAAATTCAGTACGGAAGAAATAATTCTCTGGAAACGGTGAAGGAAAACATCGTGAGGAAACCGGCATGTCTTAGAACCAAAAGTTCGAAGACATGTGACATTTAGCACACTGGGCCCGCATGGTGGATTACGGCCCACTTCCTTTCACAGAGAGGAAGCCTGTATCCCAGCAGTGGGAAGATTGTAGGCTGATCATGCATAAATTCAGAGTAGTTGATCTACTAGCAGCCTTTCAAAGTAAACAAATGTAAAACAAAAAATAAAACAATAATTTTGCGGTTAATCCTAGCGGTTTTGGCAAAGCAAATGAATCATTATTTCGAACACAATTTCAATGTTTATTCTAATTCTTCACCGCACTAAAACATCTAGTGACGTGACACGCTATGAAATCACACCCAGGGTTGATAACCTACCCAGTAAAGTTCCAATGACCGCTCTACCAAATTTAGACTACAGTCACTAGTTCGCTCATCAATCCATCTGTCGAAACTCGATGATTACAGTCATTACGTGTACTGTACGTCATGACGGACTGTTTGCCTAAATGATTTACTGGTGACAAGTGTGACAGTTGACCGTTAAGTGAAGGTTCGACCACCAAGTTGATCAAACCTATACTTAGTGTCAAGTGCTATGGGAAGAAATTGGTTATAGATTTACTATCTCATTGGTTAGCGGTCGGTTTAGAATTCGATCTCGGTGGCAGGCTGTCTTCTCGGCAACAGTCTCGCTTTCCAATTATGGCTTGTATTATTCTGAGCAGAGGAGTAGTGGCCCAAAGGTTACAGCTCCGACTTAAAAGTTGTAGGTCGTTAGTTCGAACCCAGACAGGTACTTTTTTTTCTTTTTCAGGATGGTTTTTTCTGGGTGGAGCGGAGGGGAGTGTCAGACTCTTACTGACTAATACGTGTTCCTTCCTTAGCCCTTTATGTTCCAGGCCAGCGGTAACCCTTTCGGACGATCCCGCTACCCGTGTCCTCACCCTTACGTACATTTTAAATACAGGCCTAACGTTATGTTTACAGACTTGAAACTGAATACTTTTGCCATCCACAACCTCGATTCACCCACTTAGCAGTTATTTATTTGACAATGTAATAGTAATGTGCACCTTGCTATTAATAACGCCCTGACATCACAGCTTAGGTAGCTAGCCGATCCAGAAAAGTTACGATGACCTCTACTCAGTTTAGGCTACAGTCATGTGTACACTAATACATAAATCTAATAGAAAAAAAGATTTATTTTCCTGGTATTGCAATACAATTTGTTAGTAATGATTCCCCCAGTATCTGCTACTGCCTATAAGGTTCTGAGTTCGAGATTTCATCGGTATCTTACTGATAAGTGAGTAAACTAGTTTAAAACGTATTTGTCTTCTTAAACTAAAATCTAAAATATGTAAGCTGTCACGCCCTTTATGCTTGGATGCTTTTATTGAGGTAGTAAGTTTTTATTTACATTTTTATTTTTATTTTTTGCTTGAGTACGTGTAGTTTTTATTGTATTTGTTGGTATATTGGCGTGGCTAGCTGACATAATATGGCAAATAATTTAATTTAATTATTATATATTAATTTAATGGTCTGTGTCTTGTAATGTTAATTACTTTACATACCTAGTGTTGTATAGAATTAAGTATTTGCTAACTGAACAGGCAGCTGTGCTGCTGGGGAGTTTGTTGCGCCACTTCTTCTTACCAGCGAAAGTACTAGGAAGTGGTGAAGGGCGGGCGTTTTGGGGGACTGTCTTTTGTAATTTTGACGTTCGAAAAGTGTTGATTTTCAGCCTAATTTTAATAAATGATTTTTGGTTTTTAACCGACTTATAAAAAGGAGAAGATTATGTATTCGGCGAGTTTAATGTGGTTTACCATAAAGTGTTTAGTAAATTAATAAACCCCTGCCTACTTTCAAACTTTCACTTATGGTCGATTTACTACCGTATCAACGCTATGACGTCACTAGGGTTGCTAACCTAGCCAGAAAAGTTTCATTGACCTCTTCCCAATTTAGTCCACAGTAAAACGATTCATATTCCATGTTCAATCTAGTTAATTGATCCTCATTTGTTACTGCTAGTTAATCCGTGGATCTATTTGACCTGGTTTAAAATAGATATGCTGTAGTTTTATTTTGACGTCTTTTCAGGAATAATAATATTTTGTATACATATTATTATACCAAAACATCCAATAACCCTGAACAAGTCACATCAACGTTATTGAACACACATTCGCGCGCGGTCAGCGCCCTCGGGAAAGCGGCCGGAAACAGTGGAAAGCGCGGAACTGATGACGTCACCGTTAGATAACTACCCGACGGGGAAGCTAATTAATTTGTTAATATTATTGTTGCTAGGCAGCGGTATATTGTTGGGCTGTCATCCTGTTTAGTGTAAATTGTAAAATGTTTGGAAATATTTTTGTTGTAATAATTTACGTCGACGAACCAAAAAAATAATCTTTACTAGGAACTGTTAAACGTAATCTAGACTAACCACATTATCTGCCTAGTCTTTTCCCAGCTATATTGGGGTCGTCTTCCAGTCTAACCAGGTGTAGCTGAATACCAGTATTTTACAAGAAACGACTGCCTAACTGACCTCCACAACCAGGATACTGGGTTATAATACGATACCCTCGGTAAGACTGATTGTCAGACTCTCGGGCTTCTGACGACCCGTCACACGGAGGGGTCTCGATATGTAATGGATGATCACCCATCCACTAACCGACCACGGCAAGCGTAGCTTAACCTTCCATCAACCATTCATTCCATTAACCGTTTTCATTACAACCACTATTATAAGGAACTAATTATTTTCCTAAATCAAAATATAACCTATAATTCTCAGGCCAAATGTACACACGCTAGCACATCAAGCTACTACAATTTATGTCAAATTTATTTAATAGATTTTCAACTTTACTGCTAAAGCATTAGGTTCAAATTTGATTGGGAAAATTTGACAGGTTCGGGTAGCTTGATGTGCTGGCGTCTGTATATAGGAAATAATTTGTATCTATCACCTATGTGGGACTGGGTCGACCGGCCAATGACATTGTAAATGCGATCATTATTATAAATATAGATCTTACTAACTAATTAGTAAAACTACGCCTTTTGTAAAAAGAGACAGGTTTTTATTCACACGTAAATGCTTTAGAATTGTTTTGTAGCTGTCTGAAATAAGAAATAGTGTCCAATCAATTTAAACTGTTGTTCTGTCGATTTTCGTGTCTGTTTGTGTGACCACTTAGATTTCCGAAACTTCACAAGGGATTTTGTCTGTTTTTACCATCATTTGAATGATTTATAAGTGTTTATTCAGTACGCAATCATCATCTGCCAACTGTGTTGGGGTCGGTTTCCAATCTAACCGTGGATGCAGCTGAATACCAGTATTTTACATGAAGCGACTGCCTATCTGACCTTCACAATCCAGTTACTTGGTAAGACTGGCTGTCACACTTTCGAGCTACTGACGACCACATCCACGGACCCACCGCGGCTAGCGTAGCTTTACCTGATCGATCGACCCGTGCGGCTGTTATTACTTAGCCACAATCCAAGTAAATTGTGAAAAATAAAAAATACTGGTATTCTTCCCAAGTCCAAAAAAAGAGGAATGTTCGATCCAAAACCAAGCTACAATAATTTATTTGTTACAAATTACAGGTAAATCAAACAAGGTAAAAAACCTAAATATTCCTAAATCGGCATATCATTTCAAAACACTTAAGCGTACTTAAATATTACAATATATTTGTAAATTTTTCCTCATTTTTTGAGACATGGATATTCCAAGTCAATTGTTATTGGGTATCAAACCACATCCCGTATTATAAATCCATATAGGTAGGCAGTACCTACTCTTATTGTGAACACCATGAAAATAGCCGACATTTATCATATAGGTATCTACAATTTTATAATAATATAAAACCATTGTCTCAAAAGTATGTTATTGCGAATAAAGTACCTATTCTACCTACGGGAAATCTACAACAAAATTATGTAGAACGTTTTTAAATAGTATTTTTTTTTTATTGTGTAATTCATTCCGACGTTATTTTTGCCTTTCAAAATGGTTCTTGCCGAAGTAGATCAGCGGATACCATCCTTTAAATACCAAAACCCCTCCGTGCTTTGGATTTTTTTTAAAGCATGTTAAACCGAGACTGTCGTAGATCATTGACAGTCGTTAAGGGTAGTCCCCATCACTTACCGAGGCGTATCGTATTACCCAGTGACTGAGTTGTGGAGGTAAGATAGGCAGTCGCTCCATCTGAAATACTAGTATTCAGCTGCCTTCGGTTAAACTGGAAGCTGATCCCCAGCAGACTGACGACTTTAAGATTGCTTGGAACAGACTGAAAAATATATTACTTTTGCACACACTATTCCCTTAAAATGAAATCTAAATAATAGTAAACAACTTAATGATTCCACAAATAAACTAAACGCCCCATCATTAAATATATAATAATATACAATTTATTTTGAAAGGGTGTCACACACTGGTTCGGGTCGGCACATTCAGTTCGACAGAACCTATTCGTTGAACAACAAAGGCACGTGGCGAATATGTGTAGTGTAATTGCTTTGTGTGAGGGGTCCGTGGCTAAATAATAACAGCCGCACAGGTCGATCGGTCAGGTTAAGATACGCTTGCCGCGGTTGGTCTGTGGATGGGTGACCATCTTTACATACCGAGACCCCTCCGTGCCTCGGAAAGCACGTTAAGCCGTTGGTCCCGGCTGTCATTCGTGGATCTTTGACAGTCGTTACGGGTAGTCAGAAGCCCGAAAGTCTGACAACCAGTCTTACCAAGGGGTATCGTATTACCCAGTAACTCGGTTGTGGAGGTCAGTAGGCAGTCGCTCCATGGAAAATACTGGTATTCAGCTGCATCCGGTTAGACTGGAAGCCGACCCCAACATAGTTGGGAAAAGGCAAGGCAGATGATGATGATGATGAATTGCTTTGTGTCAGCAAATACTACACATATTCGGCACGTGTCGCTCAGCAGACTCCGTTCGCAATCTACCATCGCTGAAACACGTTTGGGTCGGCTAGGCACAATTCTCTTATTTATAAACATTTAAAGAAAGAAAAAGTTATTGCGACTCGTACGGGAAGATCACAAACACTAAACGCAGTCAAAAATAAAAAAAAAGGTTTAAACGTCAAAACGTATGGGTGAAGAGACGTTAATCATTAGTTAACTTTAACCAACGTAACATAACATCACACCTGGATTCCCGAAGGGTTGGGCAGAGGTGTACCTGTAGCACACCCACGTTAAGCAATGTTTATAAATAAGGAGAAATATGTCTACATAAACAGACGGATTACGACCCACTCCCTTTCACAGAGAGGAGGCCTGTGTCCCAGCAGTGGGAACATTATATAATGACTAGCAGCGCCCCGTGGTTTCACCTACATAAGTGTCGATCCCGTGGGAATATCGGGATAAAAAGTATCCTATGTTTTATTCTGATATATAAGCTATATTACTGTAAAGTTTCATCAAAATCCGTTCAGTAGTTTTTGCGTGAAAGAGTAACAAACATCCGTCCGTCCATCCATCCTCACACACTTTCGCGTTTATAATATCTACTAGCTGCGCCCCGCGGTTTCACCCGCATAAGTTTCGATCCCGTGGGAATATTGGGATAAAAAGTATCCTATGTATTAATCCTGGTTATAAACCATGTGTGTGCCAAATCTGTTCAGTAATTTTTGCGTGAAAGAGTAACAAACATCCATCCATAGAAACTTTCGCGTTTATAATAATTATTATTAGGATAAGTAAGATAGTAAGAGTATTTTTATGCTGATGTCTAATACATACATTTGATTTTGCCGCCTGGCTGTGCCGATTCATGCCGACCCGAACAAGTGTGTAGCGCGCCGAACGTGTAATATGAAAGGTCAACACACCATTGCTGAAACACTAGAAAACTGTGCTAAATAGTGTCATTGAACTCGTTGCGTATAACCGGAGCGTCGGGGTCAAAATCCGGGCGTTATCACTACCGGTTGCCATGGTAACGGGGTAGGGGTTGAGTCTGTTTTTGTTATCTCTTCTGAAAGTTGAATGAATTCGTGGTAATTGGGAAAGCTGTAAAATTGACTGATTTTGTCGTAGGTAGAAATTATTTATAGAGGGTAGGTAGGTACTTGATGGTGTCTGCGACTGTTTGTGTTATGTCAAATCAAGTCAAATCATTTGTTTTGCAAAGATGGGTAATTTAGTACATAGATGTTTTATTATTAGAGTCCTCCATGCTCTACCGTCACATGGGCATGCAAAACATATTATTATTTAATGAACACAAAAAGATATTATAATTTTAAATAACAATAATAGTAGAATAAAATAATACAAAATACAAATTAATGTCAAATCGTTTGAATTACAGTAAAAATGTCACAGTAATACAATAATGGCAAATGTCAACAGACTAAGGATAGGTACAGATACATTTCATAAAAATAAATCCAAAAAAAAAATGTGGAATTTAAATGTCATACGTTACAATAAAAATAATCCTACTAATATTATAAACGTGAATGTTTGTATGGATGGATGGATGTTTGTTACTCTTTCAGGCAAAAACTACTGAACCGATTTGGATGAAATTTGGCACACAGATGGTTTATAAGCAGGAATAGCATATAGGATACTTTTTATCCCGATATTCCCACGGGATCGAAACTTATGCGGGTGAAACCGCAGGGCGCAACTAGAAAAATAATAAAAATTGTATTTTATCATCTGCATAAATAAAAATGAAATGCTGTACGTTGGTAAGCGCATTACTTGATAACGACTGCACCAAATTGGCTATTTTTTGTTGTAAAAATAAAAAAAATTGAAAATATGTTTCCTGGAAAAAAAAAACAAATTCGGGAAAAACTGATAGTCCTTTTTTTTCTATGGGATTTTAGTATGAACAATTATTTGGACAGAACAACATCTATCGGGTAAGCTAGTTTAAAAAAAAACATCCAGGTTGAAAAGTAACCTATATCCTTCTTCAGGTCCCAGCTACCTGACTTTTACCACGACTGAATTAGTGGTTTAGGCTTGAAAATGTAACAGACAGACTGACAGACAGTTACTAGTTATAACATTATTATGGTTAGTTATAATATTAGTATGGAAATTTGGGTTTATTAGGTTGGGTTTATTAGGTTGGTTATATATGAGGTCATGATAATTACAATACTTGCGCTGAAAAGCATAACATTACGCCTGTATTAACAAAGATCTAGGCAGAGGTGTTATGAGTAGTAACCCCACTGTACTGAGACACAATAATTACACGTAAATTAACATGCTGACATGTTAATTTAAGTCCAGTGCTGTACAGCCGCACGGATTAATCGAAAGTGAAACTATGCTTGCAACGGTCAGTTCGTGGATGGGATCCATTAAATACCAATGCCCCTTAGCTCCGTGTTTCGGAAAGCTCGTAAAGCCGTTGGTCCAGGCTGTCATTCGTAGATCTTTGACAATCGTTACGATTTTGACGGTTGTCAGAAGCCCGTCTTCCCAAGACGTGTTACCCTAGAACTGGGTAGTGGAGGTTAGATAGGCAGTCGGTCCATGTAAAATGCACTAGTATTTTACATGCAGCGACTGCTTATCTGACCATTACTTAGTTGGGAAAAGGCAAGGAAGATTGATTGCTGCACAGTCAGGGAAATGAATTGTTAAGATTAACGTCTTACTTCAATATGGTAGAGGCCTGGGTAAAAAAAAAAAAAAATATATTTAGTCCGTCAGTTAGATTATCGAAAAATAATGGACACGTATTTTTTCTTTTGTCAAGCAAACAATAAATGACCAAGATAAAGCGCGTCAAAATTTGGGAGTCGGTCGTGACGTCACTTGCTTGCAAAAGTGTCGCAAGCAAGTGACGTCACGCGGAACTTTAACGGGCGATATCTTCATCATTTTTCATATAATTGACAAAAGAAAAAATACGGGTCTAATATTTTTTGATAATCTAACTGGCGGACTAGTTAGATTTTTTTAGGAAAATAGCCTAATAGGCTAATTTCAATATAATATCAATTTAAACTGGAGAGCGGTTTGCTAAGCAATTAATTTCCCTGAGTTAGCAATGAAAGCTATAAGAAATGTTCACGAAAGTAGAATTGCTAACTATCAACCAACACTTTCCAGAAAATTCAACTTAGGTTACGCATCTACCTAGCTTTTCCCAACTATGTTGGGGTCAGCTTCCAGTCTAACCGAATGCAGCTGAATACCAGTATTTTACATGGAGAGACTGCCTACTTGACTTCCACAACCCAGTTACTGGATAATATAAAACCCCGTGGTAAGGTAAGACTGGTTGTCGGACTTCCGGCTCCTGACTACCAGCAACGACTGTCAAATATCAAAGATCTACGAATGACAGCCGTGACCAACGGCTTAACGTGTTTTCCGAGGCACGGCCCCTCCATGCCTCGGAAAGCTCGTTAAGCCGTTGGTTTCGCTATGTAAAGATGGTCACCCATCCACAGACCAACCTTATGATTATTAGGTATGTCAAAGAACTGTCATCAAAATATTTTGTTGTATGTAGGGAGTAATCTTCAGAAATAAAGGGCAGAATTGCTAAGTACCAACCAACTCTTTCCAGAAAATCTAACTTTAATGTAGGTTACGCGTATACTTTATAAAAAAAGAAGAACACACACACACAAACACCCCCCCCCCCCCCCCACACACACACACACATTCACACACACTAGAAGTTAAGTAAAATTGTTACTAACCATAAAGACTCCTGTCTGAAATAAAAGTTTTTCTATTCTATTCTATTCTAAAACCTTTGAATTCCGTTACACCATTGAGCATGACCGCACAATAAGTTAAGTATACAGATGACGTACAACACAAGTTTCAAGACAAAATTCTTACACAACCCTTATCTTCATAACATTTTTCCTCGTAAGACCCTAAATTGTAAGACGTCATGAAGTAGGTACCTACACGTGTTATATAAACTGGTTCAAATAAATGTTTAAAAAGATTTCAACACTAATTTGAACCAGTAAATTGTATAAAACTCTTATCCTTGTACAATTTTTCTCTCAACTCTTTTGATTAAATCTATACTAATAATAAAGTTGAAAATTTGTTTGTTTTTTTGCTTGTTTGTTTGTTTGTTTGCACGCGCTTATCTCTGGAACTTATAGTCAGATTTCAAAAAATATTTTAGCATTTGATAGCCCAATTCTTAAGAAAGGCTATAGGCTATTTAGCTTCACACTAGGACCCTGAGGAACCGAGCAAAAAGAAAAAGAGCCAGAAAGTACAATATGCGAAAACGAAGTAATAAGCGGGCAAGCAATGCGATGCGAAGGTAAGGGTCGGAGGAAGGGTAGCGGGATCGTCCGAAAGGATTACCGCTGCCCTGGAACATAAAGGGCTAAGGAAGGAACACGGGTGGGTTTTAGTCAGTAAGAGTCTGACACTCCCTTCCGCTCCACCCAGAGCGGGAGGAGTCATTTGATGAATTCCCATCCTCAAAAAAAAAAAAAGGGTCGGAGGAAAAATAAATGATAGCAGAAGCTAGTCCTACTAATATTATAAACGTGAAAGTTTGTATGGATGAATGGATGGAAGGATGGATGTATAGATCGTAACGTGCTTTCCGTGCCTCGGAAAGCACGTTAAGCCGTTGGTCCCGGCTGTCATTCGTGGATCTTTGACAGTCGTTACGGGTAGTCAGAAGCCCGAAAGTCTGACAACCAGTCCATTGGTGTAATTGCCGTATGGCGTTCCAGTGTGAGAATAAATAAATAAATAAATAAATAGATGGTTGGATGGATGGATGTTTGTTACTCTTTCACGCCAAAACTACTGAACGGAGCACGGAAGCACAATAAGCGTAAACAAAGTAATAGCGCGGGCAGGCGATGCGATTCGATGCATAGGAAGTAAATCGGGGAAACAAGAAAATTTACTCGGACGAAGCGCGAGCAGAAGCTAGTCCTACTAATATTATAAACGTGAAAGTTTGTATGGATGGATGGAAGGATGAATGTTTGCTACCCTTTCACGCAAAAATTTCTGAACGGATTTGAATGAAACTTGGCACACAGATGGTTTATAACCAGGATTAACATATAGGATACTTTTTATCCCGACATTCCCACGGGATCGAAACTTATGCGGGTGAAACCGTGGGGCGCAGCTAGTTAATAATGTAGAAATCACGTAAGAATACATCTTGACGTCACTGAAATATTTCACGTGGCTAACTTTGACAAGCCTTTGAAAAAACTTACACAATCTCGTTTTGCTTCGTAACTTTTTTGACACGCCTTTGTATTTTTACGTAAAAGGACCCCCTATTGTGTAACAAGGGCTGTGATGAAATATTAGTTCATTAATTTGCCGTGAAATTATCCGTAAAAGAACCGAAGTTACCGACATAGCCTGCAGAGTAAGCCAACTGAAGTGGCAGTGGGCTGGCCATCATCATCTGCCTAGCCTTTTCCCAACTATGTTGGGGTCAGCTTCCAGTCTAACCGGATGCAGCTGAATACCAGTATTTTACATGGAGCGACTGCCTATCTGACCTCCACAACCCAGTTACTGGGTAATACGATACTCCTTGGTAAGACTGGTTGTCAGACTTTCGGGCTTCTGACTACCCGTAACGACTGTCAAAGATCCACGAATGACAGCTAGGGGTTTCGGTATGTAAAGATGGTCACCCATCCACAGACCAACCGCGGCAAGCGTAGCCTAACCTGACCGATTGACCTGTGCGGCTGTTATTATTTAGCCACGGGCCCCTCCAGTGCAGTGGGCAGTGGGCTGGCCATGTCTGTTGAAGGACCGATGGCTGCTGGAGCAGACGAGTCCTAGAGTGGAGACCGCGTATCGACAAGCGTAGTGTGGGATGCCCTCCAGCTAGATGGACGGACGACCTAAAGAAGGTGGCTGCGGTAGACTGGATGCGGAAGATGAAGGACAGGCTGTTGTATTTCAGCACCACTGCTCTCAAAACGGCGAAGGAAAATATCTTGAGGAAAATTCTAAGACATCTACCAACCCACAGTGGGCCCGCGCGGTGGATTACGGCCCACTCCCTCTCACTGAGAGGAAGTCTGCGTCCCAGCTGTGGGAACATTATAGGCTGATTATGTAAACAAATAATTCATTTATCAAATTAAATTTCATTCGGAAACCTCCATCGGTGTCTTACTAAACTTCAACTATATCCAACTACCCTGATTACATATCTCCTTCACTGACCATACCCAATTCAAAATCTTTTTCAACATTTATTTGAACCAGCATCCTAATTGCGTTACACACCCCATTGCTTCATACTGTTACTATCTACTGTGTCCAAATAAACTTTTTTTCTTTCTTTCTTTCTTTCTTTCAGCCTGCATCAGCCCACTGCTGGGAAAAGGCCTCTCCTCATGACTTCCAGATCTTTCGATCCAGGGCTAAAGTGAATCACTGGTCGGTGTTTTGTCCAGCTCGTCGTGCCGCGACGCCTTCTAGCTGTATCAGCTCCACGTGATGGTTATTTTGGCCCAAAGCTTATTGGGCTTACGGCAGACGTGACCAGCTCAGTCCCATTTCAGTTTAGTAGCTTTTTAAGCAATGTTAGTAATCTGTGTTTTGGAACGTAGTGTGGTGTTGCGAATATGTTCTGTCAATCTGACGCTTCGAATACTGCGCTCCATTGCACTTTGGCAAACCTTGAGTTTGGATTTTTGAATGTTTGTCAAAGACCAAGTCTTTTTTTTTTTTTGAGGATGGGAAATCATCAAATGACTCCTCCCGCTCTGGGTGGAGCAAGAGGGAGTGTCTGACTCTTACTGACTAAAACCCACCCGTGTTCCTTCCTTAGCCCTTTATGTTCCAGGGCAGCGGTAACCCTTTCGGACAATCCCGCTACAAAAACCAAGTCTGGGATCCATATGTCAGAATGCACATATCCATAATTTTATGTTCGAAAAAATTGTTTGCTCAACAACGTAAATAACGCAATGAATGATGTTGAACTGTCAACAAGAAAGCCATTGCTACTGATAAGCAGCGTGTTACGCAGTTACCCCGTTGTATAATATAAATTGTATAAAAAATTTTATACAATTTTTTCCTCAACTCTTTTGATGAAATTAATCTTAAAGGAATCACTTAAGAATACATGTTGACGTCACTGAAATATTTTCACGAGGCAAACTTAGACAACCCTTTGAAAAAACTTACAGAATCTCGTTTTGTTTCGTAACTTTTTTGACACACCTTAATAGAGGGTGTAATGAAATATTAGTTCACAAAGAAGATTGGTCGGATATAGTTGAAGTTTAGTAAGAAATCTATAGATCTTTGGGAATAAAATTTAATTTAATTAATAGAAAGCCAACAGCTCATTCATCAAATTAAATTTCATTCGAAAACATCCAGCACAATAAGCGTGAACGAAGTAATGGCGCGGGCAGGCGATGCGATGCGATGCAACGAGGTAAGTCGGGGAAACAAGAAATGTTACTCGGACGAAGACGCGAGCAGAAGTTAGTCCTATTAATATTATAAACGTGAAAGTTTGTATGGATGGATGGATGGATGAAAGAAGAAAGAAAGAAAGAAAATGCATTTATTTGCGGCAAACATGACGCATAAAAAAGAACATAAAAACACAAAAAAATAACAAGTTGGGGGTAAACATGCGTCACATTCACGCAAAACGTCCATCGCTCAGCATAATGCTAAAACCCTATACGAGACAGAGCCCCAGCGCTGGTTTGGTTGGATGGATGTTTGTTACTCTTTCACGCAAAAACTACTGAACGGATTTGGATGAAATTTGGCACACAGATGGTTTATAACCAAAATTTACATATAGGATACTTTTTATCCGATATTCCCACGGGATCGAAACTTATGCAGGTGAAACCGTGGGGCGCAGCTAGTTAATAATGTAGAAATCACGTAAGAATACATCTTGACGTCACTGAAATATTTCACGAGGCTAACTTTGACAAGCCTTTGAAAACCCTTACACAATCCTTACCCAAAAAAAATCGTTTTGCGTTGTAACCTTTTTCGACACACCTTTATATTTTTATGTAATAGGGGCTGTAATTGAATCGTGGCAGAATAAAGGAAGCCTGAGCAATCAACATAACATAACACAGTACCACGCCTTGTTTCCCCTAAGGGTTGGGCAGAGGTGTACCACCCCAGTTATGTTTATGACCCACTAACTGTGCTCCTCGGTTTCACCCGCATAAGTTTCGATCCCGTGGGAATATCGGAATAAAAAGTACCCGATGTGTTAATCCTGGTTATAAAGTCTGTGTGCCCAATTTCATTCAGAAAGACACCCGTCCATCCTCAAAAACTTTCGCGTTTATAATATTAACAGGATGTGATAGGGGGCGAGCCTATTGCTGTCAAACGGGCACAAATGCAGACACCAGCCGATCTATTCTATAAAAATCTCACCGTGAAAAGTTAGGTGAAGTGAGCTTAGAGTGAGCTGTCAATAGTGTCAATCCCTAGCATTAGTTGGAACGACATCTCACTCCACGCTCACTTCACTTAAGTTTTCACGGTGAGATGGTTACAGAATCGCACTGCTGAGGGGCAATTCTCGTAATTTTAAGAACGTTCACAGTCTGATCTCAGTCTCAATCTGTCAAAAGAACCTCTAATTTCCCTACATTTTGACAAATTTTTGACATTTGTTTGTCGCTGAGATGAGACTGCGACTAGATTTTGAACGTTTTAAATTACGAGAATTGGCCTTCAGGCTGCTACTGAGAAATTTACGATAGAAAAACCTAATAACCCTTTTCCCGAACTGGTGATCGAACACAGGACCTCATGTTCAATAGTAGTGCTTGCGACCACTGGACCAACGAAGTTTAGCAATCAAGAGGTTGTGATATTGTGAGTTCGAAACCCATTCTACAGAAACAATATTTATGTCATTTATCATCCCGTTACAGAATTGATTTTGATTCAGTCCATTTTATTTAGGTCTTCTTTTTCGTGTCGCTGCCGCTGGCACTGTGGTTCAAATCTTGTCAAACATCACCCACGGTCCACTTCCACGGCGTAATTGAGATTAGTTAGTGAAACTCCGTTGAAGTATCAGTTGAGAAAATCTGTTTTCTTTTGTTTAATCATGGTTACTCAAACTTAAACTCAAATAATTTATTTCAATGAAATCATTTCAGGCACTTTTGAATTGTCAGAATTGTTGGGTTAGTGTTTGTGCAGTTTAAACCAAAAAAACAGGTTTTTCTACTGATATTTCAAGTGACTACACTAACTACGCTCGATGACCCCACTAAAATATCAAATTTTTCTTTTTGTTTTATTATGTATAGATAGATACACCCATCACGTCTGCGGAGTTCCGCTAGCTAATTTGATTGTACCTTGTATAAAGGCTTTCCAACTAGATACCTCGTAATTATAGATCTCGTGTGTGTATCTAAATTAAAGGAAAGCACAGCCAATGTCTAAAATCTAGAATCATCATCTGCCTAGCCTTTTCCCAACTATGTTGGGGTCGGCTTCCAATCTAACCGGATGCAAATGAATACCAGTACTTTACATAGAGAGACTGCCTATCTGACCTCCACAAGCCAGTTACTGGGTAATACGATACCCCTCGGTATGACTGGTTGTCAGATTTTCGTGATTCTGACTACCCGTAACGACTGTCAGAGATCCATGAATGACAGCCGGGACCAACCGCTTAACGTGTTGTGCGAGGCACGGAGAGCTCTCGGTATGTAAAGTTGGTCACCATCCACAGATCAACTGTAGCAAGCGAAGCTTAACCTGATCGATCGACCTGTGCGGCTGTTATTATTTACCCACGGGTCCAAAATTTTTACTTCCTTTTTCTTTTTAAAAAACGTTGCCCCACACTAGGAATTTCTCCTGTATCGTGGGTGCGTTTACAAACATTTAAACTCACATACACAAACATCCAGACCCGGAACAACTACTTGTAAGCCATACAAATATTTGTTCCGTGCGGGAATCGAACCGCGACACGCAGCGCAGCAGTAAATCGCTTAACCACTGCGCCAACCGTGCCGTAAATCTAGAATATCGACATTAAAATTACGGTTATTAATAAGTATTTAACGTAATTTCAATGTCAGTATTCTAGACTTTGTAAGCCAAGTTCTAATTACAACAGATACTCGTATTTACACAAAAGAAATACGCAGTAAATAAGCAGCAGGATCAGTGTTATCATTACTTAGGTACTTTCTGCATTCTCATAACAAAACTGTCTGCAACAATGTTTGATAAGGACTTTCTCCTTATCACTAGTTTGTTTTGACTTAGAATGTATAAAGTACTGTAGAGGATTGTCTGCCGAAGGCTACCTCATATTTTGCAGGCTGGATATAATTTAGCGCGAATGACATACGTAACGGATTCGAACGTTCAAGCTAGTGTCAAAGATTAGTGAGGATTTTGGGTTTAGAATAAGAAGAGATAATTTAGGCAGCAATGTGTTAAGACGTTCTGTAAATATAATATAAAAGGAATCATGTAGTGTTTGATTCCTCCCGTTACCTCAGAGGGCTCGTCTAGTCCTCTATAGTACCTACCTACACCTACCCTACACGTAAGTACCTACTATCTTAACAACGTTGGTTTGCCTTTGAAGATAAATTCTTTGCTTATGGCTTAAAAAGTGCTTAAAAAGTATAGAAGTAACTTGATTTTATTACTCCAAGGGCTAATTTTTCCAACGCCAAATATAACTTTATCGAAGGAATAAAATTGACATCTGACAATTCTAACTAGAATAAGTCTTATCCTGAGAATAAATTATGAATTTTTGACAGTTTTTCTATACCAGAACTGTCAGACGTCAATTTTATTTCACGGATAAAAGATATCTCTGACTTTGGTCAAATCAGCCCCAAGAAAAAAGTAAAATTTTAAAGCGCTTGTTTGTTTGTTTCAGTTAGATTTGGCCGCTTCCTTTTAATTCCAAGTGCCCCTGCAGTCTCGACATTCATAGTGATCGTTTTACGACCGAATGCGGTCGCAGTCCTGTCACTCCATACATTACACCTGTCAATCCAGGACTTTGCGACCGAATTCGGTCGTAAAGCGATCGCTATGAATGTCGAGATTGCAGCCCCTGGACTTGACTTGAACCAAAAAGTGCGCGTCGTCTGTTTTAAGGAAGGTTCTAGAATGTTCTAGAAGCTTCGGCTCGCGTTCATTAGCCGAGCGGGAACGAGAGACGTTTCGGCCAGAAGCGCGCGGTTTGTGGCGGGAGCGGTTGGAAATAGTTACGCGTTTTTAACCGACTTGAAAAAAGGAGGAGATTCTCAATTTGGATGTTTATACATTTTTTTTATTATTAACCGAAAAAACGAAAATGGGGAACCAACGACACCGACTTCCGAAATTAAAGTTATTTTTCACTTTATAGTGTTTTTTTGGAAGTCTGTTGTTTACATTATCAGCCTATAATGTTCCCACTGCTGGGACACAGGCCTCCTCTCTTGTTAGAGAGAGTGGGTCGTAATCTACCACGCGGGCCCAGTGCGGATTGGTGCATGTCACAATGTCTTCGAATGTTTGGTTCTTGGACATGCCGGTTTCCTCACGATGTTTTCCTTCACCGTTTTGAGAGCAGTGGTAATGAAAATGATTTACACACAGTAAAGCGCCTGCCTGGGTTCAAACCCACGACCTACAACTCATAAGTCACGGCCGTTACCACTGGGCCACCACTGAACTGCACTGCGCTGTCAGTTGTTTATTTTTGTAAAAAAGTTTTTATAACTTAATTCTTTTTATCGAAAAGGTAACAGGCAGAGTTACTTTCGCATTAATAAGGTTAGTATGGATGTGGATAGGAGGTATGTATGTATGTATGTATAGACTAGTATTGATACGATTATCCTCGTTAAGACAGCTCCGCTCTACAGGCATAGTGTTATCCATGTCTTTGTTTAGCAATAGCCGTTTATGAGCTCATTGTTATGATAAACTAAGAGATTTACCGTCGAAACGAAAAGAGGAAGTCAAGTTTAAACTTATTCACACTGAAGAATTAGCATTGACATTCAAGGTGGCAATGCTGCCAGTCTTCTAGGCACGTTTTGCTATCACAACGATGCGGATGAGTACTTCGACGCCTAAATTTCCTTTTGTATGTGTTATATTTATTTGTGTAGTTAGTTAGTCGTTTAATTTACTCCCTAAGTTATTACATTTCAGGGAACACAGTGCTACACGGGCCGTGTTGGTGCATGTCCGTGCAGACGGACACGACGCCCGGCCTTGGCGTCCGAATCGTGAGCTGCGTCGCAGATTGCTATTCACTTCTCGTTATTGGACAGAGATGGGGGTGGAGACGACGAGAGTTTAGGGATTGGTTTATTTTTGTCGATGGTCTTTTTTAAGTAATAATAATAATATCCCTGGACATTTCACACAGCGCCATCTAGTCCCAAGCTAAGCAACCTAATGCTTGTGTTACGGTAACAAGATGGCTGATAAACTACTTATATACATTTTTTTTTTTAAGTTTATCGTCATCATCATCATTTCCACCTATTATAAGCCTCCCCTTTCTTCTGCCATACTTCTCTGTTCTGTGCGTCACTCATCCAGGTATTTCTTGCGACTCTAGAGATATCGTCAACCCAACGCGCTTTTGGACGAGGTTTATCGTATCGTTGGAGTTAAAAATAATATAGTGCAACCTCTATATAACAAATCGGAAGGGAACAAGCAAATATTCGTTATATCAAGTAATTCGTTAAACTGAGGTTTGTTATATTGAGGTTAGGTTGGTCTAAACTTTCTTATAAAGAGGTAAAACGTGTCGAAACCTATCGCGACTGAATCACATACTATTGGGAACGTTATATAAAGGTTTTGGGTTGACAAAACTCGATAATTAGAGGTTCACACTTTTTTTTTTGATAGTGAAAAATTCGTTATAAAGAGGTTGTTCGCAAAAAATCTTCGCAATGTTTATTATATTTTACATCGACTCTTATGGACAATTCAAGGGGATTACGAAAAATTCGTCAAATCGAAGAATTCGTTATATTGAGGTACAGACACCACACCGACAAACCGACAAAAATTTTCTACGTTATGGGGTCTAAACTCATGTGCTGAATTCATGGTTACAGTTTGCGCGTCGATGTCCCTGCCACCCTGTATATTATTATTTTCCTGCATTTATCTATAATTTTCTATAAGAAAGTGAGAACAAAGCAAAACCTCACCATCCAAATATTTCCACTCCTCACACGACTCCACCCCACATCAGTGCGTGCCCTTGAGCGCGGGCGCATTGCGGCAGGTCGCGTCTGCGCTGTACAGTTATAGACAATCTTGTATGCGCCCGCATCTTGAACATTTGAACATGGAACGAACGTGCCGAATTTCAAATTTTGACAGCTGGTTTGTGGTTATGGGGGGTACTGTTGAAACGGTATCTGTAGTGAGTTTTTGGTATGAATTGTAATGCGATAAAGCTTTGTTTGGTTTGGGCAAGTTTTGTTGCCCAATATTGTTTTTTCGAGTTGCAGCGGGGTAATTGCGTAACATACTATCAGTAGCAATGGGTTTCATTTTGATAGTCCAGCAATATTGATTGCGTTATTTTTTAACAGACTTCTAAAAAAGAAGGAGGTTCTCAATTCTTTTATGTTTGTTCGCGCATAACTCCGTTGCTTGAAAACCGATTTGAAAAATTATTTTTTTGTTAGAAAGGGTATACTTCCCAATGGTCCCATAGAAATTCCATCAAAAACGGTTCAGTGGTTTGGTTTTTAAACCAAAATTACTGGTAAAAATTGCAACTTAAAAGTAAAAAAATATTAAAAAAAAAAAAAAAAAACAATCTACTTCCAAAAACGACACTACAAAGTGAAAAATAACTTTAATTTCGGAAGTCGGTGGCAAACAACGAAAATGCAAACCCAATGACACCGACTTCCGAAATTAAAGTTATTTTTCACTTTGTAGTGTCGTTTTTGGAAGTCGGTTGTGTTGTTGAGCAGATACATTTTTCGAACATATGAAGCAATGGATCATCAATATCCTTCAAAATGTTTCAGATTGAGGTTGATAGTGTGTGGCGACATTAATTTAACACACAGGTAGGGCTAGTGGCCAGTAATCATAAAAAATATAACAAAATAAAATAATTCGTAAGCTGGCAACTTTTAAAACCCCGTATGCAATGGGACCAGCTTAGATAAGGGGTGCCAAAGCGGATGAGTTTTTTTGGTTATCAACTAAATCATGGCGGGTGCTTCTCCAGTAAGATAGATAGCAAAACCCAATAACACTTTGCGCGACGTGGGAATCGAACTTAGGCACCCATGCCGAGTGCCTAAGCGCTCATAACCACTAGACCAACAAGTATGATAATGTTATTTTGATACTAGCTGTTGCCCGTGACTTCGTCTGCGATCCAGAATTAAAAGTAGCCTAAGTCCTTTCCTAGGTCGTGGTCTATCTGCGTGCCAAATTTCATCCAAATATATTTAGCCATTTTAGCGTGAAAGCATAACAAACAAACTAAACTCACTTTCGCATTTATAATGATTAATTACTAGTGGTGCCTTGCGGTTTTACTCGCATAAGTTTCTATCCCGTGGTAATATCGGGATAAAAAACACAAATGTGTTAATCCTGGATATAAACTATCTGTGTGCCAAATTTCATCCAAATCCGTTTAGGAGTTTTTGCGTGAAAGAGTAACAAACATCCATCTATCCATCCATCCTCACAAACTTGGATTGAAGTTAGGATTTTTTTTCTTTCGAGAAGTTTCCAGTTCTGGCGCAAAAAAGGTGATATTACGCATAGAGGCGATTTGAATAAATTAGATAGAACTTCATAACAAGGAAAAATAAATAAAAAACAATTGAAAACGAGAATCCAATTAATATTAAAACAATCTCGGAGAATGAATAACGATATTTCTCCTCAAAGATGTGACGCAAAGTTGGAAACAAAACCTGAAGTCCAAAGAGAACTTTAGAGGTTTTGTGTTGCAATAGGTTACAAACACGAACAAAGATGAGTTATGTTTAATATTAGTCATTTATTGTAACTAAACTATTTTATATTATGCAATACTATTATTCCGCTTTGTTGCTATATAATGCAGTATTAACGTACCCAATGCGTAATAATTATCCTTGAGTATTTATCGAACAAAGAAGAGGCGGTAAGCTTATTTGTAATCATCGGTAACTAAGCGGTAATAGCTGGTATGTTGTTACTCATGTTTTTCTAGACTAATTTTAGTAATTTACATCGTGTTTCTATATGGCTAGAACATCCTTTAGAAGGGCAATACGTCTGTTAGAAAATAAAACACAATGACCACCGTTTCATACATATGCCAGTTTCATAAATAGCATAATCAACCTATAATGTTCCCACTGCTGGGACACAGGCCTGCTGGAAGGAGGCCTGTGTCCCATCAGTGGGTGAGGGTGTGAATCCACCACGCGGGCTCAGTGCGATTTGGTAGATGTCACATGTCTTCGATGTTTTTGATTCTAGAACACGGTTTCCTCACGATGTTTTCCTTCACCGTTTTGAGAGCAGTGGTGATGAAATTATTTACGCAAAGTAAAGCGCCTGGCTAGGTTCGAATCCATGACCTACAACTTGTAAGTCGGCGCCATTACCACTGGGCCACCACTGCTTCTACATATGCCAGTTGACTGGTGGGTTATTGATGAAGTCGTTGCTAACACCATGGCTAATATTGGCCAATACCAATTTTAAAAACTTGAAAATTAGACACCGTGTCCCCATCATCTGCCTGGCCTTTTCCCAACTGTGTTGGGGTCGGCTTCCAGTCTAACGGGATGCAGCTGAATACCAGTACTTTACATGGAGCGACTTCCTATCTGACCTCCACAACCCAGTTACTGGGTAATACGATACCACATGGTAAGACTGGTTGTCAGACTTTTGGGCTTCTAACGACCCGTACCGACTGTCAAAGATCCACGAATGACAGCTGGGACCAACAGCTTTACGTGCTCTCCGAGGCACGGAGTGGTCTTTGTATGCAAAAATGGTTTGCCATCCACAAGCCAACCGCGGCAAGCGTAGCTTAACCTTATCGATCGACCTGTGCGGCTGTTATTGTTATGCCACAAGCCTCTCCAAAGGAAAACATCACATTGCCATATTTTTCTCAAACGTTCAATCCTGCCAGATGGTGAAAATGCATTAAACAATATCATAAACAATGCCCCACATTCTCAACAAACAGACAAACAGTTTTATCCGAGTAAAGACCTCGAATATTTTCAGTTTATTTTAGGGCAGATTTATCGTATCGTAAAGTAGGTACGGGAATAGAGCGGAAAACCAGATCAATACGGACGAATGATCAATAAAATATTATTGTGTTTGAATGATAAGTTCTAAATAGATTTATGCTTTTTTTGTTCTAGATCAGGAACAATTACTTATCGCATTTTATTCGAATTTCATGTAAGAAGATTCGCACTACAACATATCAAGCTATACATTTCTAGTATAAGCTGACTTCTCATTGTATGAAAAGCCTATACAATGCGAGGTCAGCTAGAACTGGAAATCTATAGCTTGATATGCCGTCGTGTGTATTGTATAGAATAGCTAGACTATAGCCTAATTGGTGCTTAGATGCGACCTCCGCGAGTCAGTTGAAAGTTATTAGCATGAAATACGAGACAAAAATGAACTTAGTTTAAGATTAGAAGAGATTAGGCGTCAGATTTGGCTGACAAGCCAAAGGAAAAAGATGATACGTAGAATGATTTCTAGGAATGATTTATTGAACATACGTGATAAACTGTGTTTTAATTGATTCCTCCCGGTACCCTGACAGCTCGTAGGTACTCAATTTTCGAAATTAGAAATCTGAATATATGTAAATTGATTTAGCTGATGGCGCTTATTTTTAACCGACTTCTAAAAAAGGAGGAGGTTCTCAAATCGAATGTTTGTATATATATATTTTTTTTATGTTTGTTCGCGCATAACTCCGTCGCTTGCCAACCGATTTGAAAAATTCTTTTTTTGTTGGAAATTGTATACTTCCCAAATGGTTCCATAGAAATTTTATTAAAAACGGTTCAGTAGTTTGTTTTTTAAACCAAAATTACTGGTAAAAATTACAACTTAAAAGTGAAAAATAACTTTAATTTCGGAAGTCGGTGTCGTTGGGTTCACATTTTCGTTGTTTGCCACCGACTTCCAAAATTAAAGTTACTTTTCACTTTGTAGTGTCGTTTTTGGAAGTCGGTTGATTTTTTGTTTTGCAAAAAAGTTTTTATTTTATACAAGAAAAGGATGAATTTTCTTAGTTTTATCAGGATTAGTTACCAATTAGTGATAAAGTCTTTTTTCTTAGGTAGGTACCTACGCAGAGACCATGAGCAGCACACTAATTGCGTAACGCACTATTTAGGATATTACTAATCCATTGCTTCATATATTATGTATGTTCGAAAAATTTGTCTGCTCAACGACTTAAATTTAAAGACATGTGACATCTACCAACCCGCACCGGGCCCGCGTGGTGGATTACGGCCCACTCCCTCTCACAGAGGAGGCCTGTGTCCCAGCAGTGGGAATATTATAGGCTGATTATGATCATTTATTGACATAAATAACGCAATGAATGTTGTGAAAGTAATAGTGTGTTACGCTATTACCCCGCTGGCCTGTCGTAGTTCGGGGTCGCAATAGAATAAAAGGCTTATACTAGTTTTGTTACCGTGATGTACGGCCAATAATACCTAGTCATATTTACAAAAGCATAATAAAAATTGACTAAGAAGATATACCCGTACTATTTCTCTCACGGTAAGGTTACTTTAGGCACTTGCTTTGTCCTGTAAGAACAATGAAACTCAGGACAATATGGGGATAACCATGGACTTCATAAATTGCTATCAAGTACCATGCCAAGAGGACAATGCCCTGACTTTTCCTTTGTGGCTAATTATAATACGAAATGTATATGATCTGACAAGGCTATATTTCAGCAGTTATAATAATAACAAGTAAATTATGTAACAAAAAAACCAGACCCCCAAGAAATTAAATAAGTTTTTAATTCGAAAGAGCAATAAACAATCTTATCTGACATTAAATAAAATATGTCCTTACCATTTCTAGACGCCACAATAGCCCGCCAAAAATAAACGTCAAAAAATTCAAGATGGCCGACACGACTTGGCCTCGGTCAATCAGGAAGTGCATGTAATACCAACGAACTCTTCAATGTTACCCAGTTTTCTGCAGTGGATCCTGGTTGTGTAAAAATATTCTCGTTTTATTGTATACATATGCGTAATTGTTGGCCTTTTAAAGCGAGATCTTCGTTAAACAAGAGTGTAGTGACTCCAATGTGCAAGCAGCCATTTTGAATGTCGCTCCGTTCGACCTTGGTCTTGGAATATTAATAAAGTTATGTGTACATGAATTGTTAGCGCATTTTTGTTTATTTTTTAAGGAAAAACATGTCATTATTGTTATTGTAGGTAGGTAATACAAAAAAAAATACTCAGCATATTTACCAACTTTATGTGTGATCTTGATAGGCAGGCTAATAATAGAAAAAGTAATTGTGTCTCATTAGTAACAGTTGAGCTGTAGGTGTGTATCTATGCATGATCTATAGTCATAGGTTATACCTATGAATTTATTTATGTCCATATTTATATGTCATCGTTTTAAATTAAAGCTCGCACATAAAAAAAATATTCTTTTCCGATTTTTGGCGGGAAAATTGCCTTAAAAACTACAATGATCATGTACACACGCCTACACATGAAGCTATACATATCCAGTTTTAGCTGACCTCGCATTGTATAAGTTTTTCGTACAATCAGAAGTAAGCTTATACTGGTTATGTATAGCTTGATGTGTAGCCGTGTGTACAATCGAGTTTATCTTACAGGCACATTGAGTTTTTTGCATACCTATTTATTATTTAAAAAAATATTCAATTGATACATATTATTAGCCATTAATGTCGCACTGCTGAGCAAAGACCTACTCTCAATTCACACCTCCTTGAGCTGCCAAGAACCACACATTTGATTGACAAATAATTCAATTACTTACTTAAATTCAACCTTTCCTTAAGCCAATTCTAAAATTCTGCATAAGACGAACTTGAACTTGAATCCTGCTAACCTCAAACTTAAATCATACATTAACATTACAATTCAACATTAACAAACATCCTAAAGAAGAATTCCTGAACATCCGTTGAACATTTGCATGTCATCCTATTACACGGAGGGAAGCGACTAGAGGCCGTGGCCGCCATGACCGGAACTGACGTCAGCACTGTTTTGTTTATCTTGTCTATTATAATCCAGAGATATTATGCGTTTTGGATGATCTTGGATTAAATCATGGTAATACGGAAATGTTAGAAAGGTCGTGACGAAGATTTTAAGAGTCGGTTTTGACCTAGTCATTTTGTGAGACTAAGTTTTGCCTGTGATTTTGTCTGTCTGAATTTTTGAATTCATCTTGCATCTTAGTTAATTTTTCCATGCAGTTCTCACTCCGTTGTATTCCCTAAGAGTAGGCGCCAAGTGAGTCGGTAATTTTGAAAAATCTAAAATTTTCTAATCCTTAATTTTTTTATCAATTTTGATTCTGTCAGTCTGTTTGGAAGTACTGAAAACACATATTTTATTTTTTGCTTCAAGCTCAAACCGTTTTCGTATTATAATTATAACATAATAATTATATTATAATTGCAACCCATCTAACAAAATCTAAACTGCTCAGAACTGACCTATCTCATATAACTAAGGTCGTGTTCATATTATTTAATGGATGTAAATGTCGGAATATTTAAAAACTGGTTTACAAGTGACTCGTAAGTAAATTATATTTTAAATATTTTGTTATTCTTAGCTGATATTCCTTAAGATCACACTTTTTGTCTGTCTACGCACAAGCAGGAGCTTGTGCATAAGTGTGTGATCAACTGATCATATTTATTTTCTGAACAGGATACATATATTTTCATAGATATTTTTGTATGACCAAAGGTTTTTAGAGCAGATGAGTATAAAGATATGAAATTGTTTATTCTGTAAATAGGAAATCAGAACCACTTAAACGACACATAAAAAAAATAAGCTAGATGAGATCGGCGTTTCCTATCTGACTACTCTGAGAAGAAAGGCCGAAACAAACTCAGAGGTATCATAGTCTCTTTTAAAGTCCAGACTTAATCTTGGTCAGATAATGTGTAGACCATGTTTGAGGAAAGTAGTGAATGAGTAAAACGCTGCGTACTCAGAGAGGCAGACAAACTATAAGTAGGTAGCTAATCTGGGGTAGGTTAGATGCGCAAGAGAAATATTTTAGATATCAGTGCGTGGCAATTCGGCACAGGCCTAAGATAAAGCTTACTAATATATGTATTATTAGCTAGCTTTGACATATCTCGGGACCTTGGGGTCCCGGACCTTTGAAAGGCGTACTAGGGGGTCGAAGCCAACTCGCAGAGGTCCTTTACCCAATTCTAAATGATGAGGATGCACCAACAGACGATTATCCCTGTATGCACCATGCAAGTGCATTCAAAGACAACGCCCGGTTGGTGCAGGACTATTGCAGAACATGGAAACAAAATATACTGTGCTACGGGTTTGGGTGGATATAGTGGATCGGTCACCTTGAACTATGTACTGTGTATACTACTACTACTATGTGTGTGTGTATGTGTATGTACTGTGTGTGGGGGTGTGTATGTGTGTGTGTACTTGACCAATGATTATTATAATATTCACAGATGAAATGGCAGGCGGTGACTTGCACACTCAATAATGGGCCCCCGAAAACGGCGCTTTTTTTTTTTTTTTTGAGGATGGGAAATCATCAAATGACTCCTCCCGCTCTGGGTGGAGCAGGAGGGAGTGTCAGACTCTTACTGACTAAAACCCACCCGTGTTCCTTCCTTAGCCCTTTATGTTCCAGGGCAGCGGTAACCCTTTCGGACAATCCCGCTACCCTGGCAAGCTTCGGCCCTATCGGACCCCGTCACTCATGCTGGCATCTCTTTGAGGCGCGCGTGGAACACATACACGCCGTCCGGCACGGGCCTGGTCCTGATTTGACGGAGAGACGTGTGTGTGTGTATGTACTGTGTGGGGGTGTGTGTATGTGTGTGTGTGTACTTGACCAATGATTATTATAATATTCACCGATGAAATGGCAGGGGGTGACTTGCACACTCAATAATGGGCCCCCGAAAACGGCGCTTATTGTTATCATGTCTGCGGTATGTCAGATGAAAAATGGGCTTAGAGAACCACGATTGGGTCCCACTAACCATACGATGTCATCGCGATAGGCCTAGACGAAGATGGCGGGATAAGGTTGACTACTGCCGAAAGGAATAGCATAAGACAGAATTGTGTGGAGAAGGGAGAGTGAGGTCTTTGCTTTACAGTGGGACAGTACAGGCTAGTTACATTAGAATTATTATGACTAGGTACTACTTATTTCACGAGATGCGTAGAACATAACCAACATTTCTGTAACTGCCCATGACATCACAGCGGGCCCAGCGCTACGATAATATTTTTTTTAAAGTCACGTCACCATTGAGATAGGAGTGTTTTGGCCTCGTATACTTTATTTGATTACATTTTTTTTATTTTTGACTGTGTTTAGTTTAGTTTGTGATCTTCCTGTACGAGTCGCAATAAATATTTTTTCTTTATTTCTTTTCTTTCTTTACATTTCCCTGAAAGTAAAAACAAGATTCTACCTACTCAAAAATCGACAGTTCAAGTAATGAATCTTACACAAGTAATTCAAGAATGAATCACAATTCTTATTACGAAAACTACCGAACCATACTCAATGTCCAATCGACAACTTATCTTGTATAACGACCCAAAATTACAGTTTTATCGGTTATTTAACAGTAATATAAAAAATGGACTTCTTTTTTAATGTAAATCTGATTGTGGAAACCTACCTACATTAAAATATTCCCTACGATAATCAAGACAAGTGACATTTAGTGGCGGTGCATCGAATCTGCTGCAACAAAAACAAGATGGCGTAGGTCTGCGTCCGCGCACGCCCGTGAACCTGCGCGCGTCGCTAAATTTACACACGACGCGTCATCCGGTGCGAGAGAGATTATGTATGTTCAGATAGGGCAGGGACATTCTTGGGAGCTTTTGTCGGTGATAGCCTTTTGTGGAGATCCGGAGATAAAAAGCATGGTAATGAAATGTGAGACATCTCTACTAAAAAACATGATACTTAGTGAAATAAGCACTGTAAAACTGCTATTGGATTTACACATATTGTTAAAAAAGTACAAGAAGCTGATGGGTGAAGAAGAGAGAATAATTATAATATAACTACATACTTAGAAAGCGATGAGAGGAAAAACAAAACGATCTGGCTTTCTCGTGGAAAGGAATTCATTTTTATAACGATGAGGGCTAAATTGACTAAACGAGACAACCTTATGAATGAGACCGATGATGTGTTGAATGAGGGCTAGCTATCTGGATCTTCTACGTAACTAGGGAGAAAGCCAAGGAATAAAAATGCATCGATGAAGAAAAAGTATTCGCTCATGCGCTCAATCGTACCAGAAGACGTAGCATTGGAAGGTCTCCCACAAGGTGGACCTATAACCATATAAAGGCCGCAGGAATTTAATGGATACGAGAAGCACAGAATCGGTCGAACAACGGCGAGTACGGGAGGCCTATGTCCAGCAGTGGACGTCTTTCTGCTGAAATGATGATGATGAAGATTCTATCAAAAGGTACAAAAGAAGAAAAGACAATCAATCAGTCAGTCAGTTTCATTGTTTAGTGGAACAGGATAATTATTTTGAATGGATCGTCCTATCTGCAAGTGAATGCAGAGAGATGGAACTGAACGAAGGTCACGAGGTTGCACATTTACATAAACATCGTTATTGTATACATGTGTTATATTTGTTACAGGGAAGGAAGATGTTATTGTGTTATGTGGCTCGGTTTCAAGGTTCGGTTGTACAGCATTTCCATTGTTAGTACTTGTATCCTGAGTTCGGGAAATCACACTGCCTCAAGATGGTACTAAGAATACATCACAAGCTTAACACAAGAATTGGTGATTCCTTCGATGATGCTTTCCTTTAGAACTTTTCTGTTTATGGCGCCAACGATTGAAAGAGCAGCGGTTTTGTTTTTGCTTAGCATAACCAGCCTATAATGCCTGCGTCCCAACGGTGGGGCCGTTGGGACGCAGGCCTCCAACTCGGTGAGAGGGAGTGGGCTGTAATCCACCACGCGGGCCCAGTGCGGATTGGTAGATGACACATGTCTTCGAATTTTTATTTCTAGGGCATGCTGGTTTCCGCACGATGTTTTCCTTCACCGTTTTGAGAGCAGTGGTGATGAGATAATTTTCGCAAAGTAAAGCTAAGCAAAGCTAAGCTAAGTAAGCTTCGTGTGCATTAGTTAGTTTTTAGTGTAATTATAATGTTGTATGTATTTATAGTATTTTTAAGTTATATTAATATTGTATTATATGGGCCTTGATGCCTGAAATAAATGGATAAATAAATAAATAAAGCGCCTATCTGGGTTCGAATCTACAACCTGGAACTCGTAAGACGCGGCCGTTACCACTAGGCCACCACTGCTCCATAGTTTTTGCTTAAACTACATGATGGAGTCTTTAAATGATGCAACGCTCTTCCTTTTCAGGGTCTCATGTCTTGATTTCAATTCAGATTACCTAATCAACTTGCTGGTGGCATGCAAGCGCCAGTGTCTTCAATAGCACAGTTACAGTACAGTTTCATTCAAATCATCATCTTCGGTACCTATTTGCTTGCCATGTCAGCTTACAAACATTCTAAATCGAGGACTCAAAGAATCCATCAAGTCTTTGGGGAACACGGTATAACATTGTAGAGACGTGCTGTCGTAAATAGTGAGGATGTTGGGGCAAACAATTTTGTCCCCCCGAGACACGCCAATGGCGCAGCACATGACCACAGTGAGATTGCGTAATAGTTTTCGCAAAGGCTAGAAAGTGAAGTATACTATGTATGTCATTGAACTTGCTATAGTTTATCCTCCCAATATTATAAACGTGAAAGTTTGTATGGATGGATGTTTTTACTCTTTCAAGCAAAAGCTACTGAACGGATTGGGATGAAATTTGTTACACAGGTGGTTTATAACCAGGATTAACATTAAGGATCTTTTATCCCGATATTCCCACGGGATCGAAACTTAAGCGGGTGAAACCGTGGGGTGCAGCTAGTATACTATACAAATAGGTAGTAGATATGACTGGCTGGTAGCAGCTGGATGAGAGTTGCCGAAAATCGAGTTGCAATAGGAGAGGCCTGTGTTGACTTGACCAGCAGTTGACTGCTATAGGCTCATGATGATGATGACTTCAGACTGCGTTATGCTCGATTCGTCATTATTTGACAACTTTTTATGATTTGGTCCCACGACCCTCACTGTCGCATCGCATCGTCTGCCACGCTATCACTTCATATCCGCTTAGCGTTCTTTCTAACGCTTTTTCTTTTTGCTCGAAGGCTAAGGTCCTAGGATAATGTTAATATCTTAACGCCTATAGCCTTCCTCAAGAATTAGGCTATCAAATGCAAAAAGATTTTTTCAAATCAGACTGTTAGTTTTAGAGATTAGCGGGTTAATACAAAAAAAAACCGGTCAAGTCCGAGTCGGACTCGCGCATCCAGGGTTGCGTACAAATTTGTAGGCATGTTACTAAAAATTTACGGTTTTCGGATTTTTTCTTTTACATGACATTGCTTTTTGACAAATTCCATGATTCTAGGTCATCGGGAAGTACCTTATAGGTTTTGATTCCCTTGCGAATGTAAAAATATGCGGCATAAACACCCGTATCTTTTGATTGCGTTTACTTAGAAGTTTGATTTTTTTACTGCTTCAAGGGATTGCGACCCTGAGTATTTGATATTAATTTCAATTTGATAACTCCACGCGTTCTTGAGAAAAAGTGTCTTGACATATGGACGGACAGACAGACGGACAAAGAAGTGATCTTATAAGGGTTCCGCTTTTCCTTCTGAAGTACGGAACCCTAAAAACAAACTCTTCAGCTTTTATGTTTCCGGTTCGTCACCATTTGACTTTTTGACCTAGTGATCGCAAGCTTACTTGACTTCTGAGCATGAGGTCTTGAGTTCGATACCCGGGTTCGGCAAAGTGTAATTGGCAAATTCTCAGTAGCAGTTCGATATCTGGATTTCGGTCCGGTAAGTAACAAAAGTTGACGGCACGGTTGACGCAGTGGTTAAGCGATTGACTGCTGCGCTGCGTGTCGCGGGTTCGATTCCCGCACGGAACAAATATTTGTATGGCCTACAAGTAGTTGTTCCGGGTCTGGATGTTTGTGTATGTGAGTTTAAATGTTTGTAAACGCACCCACGATACAGGAGAAATTCCTAGTGAGGAGCAATGTTTTATAAAAAAAAAAAAACTGGCATTATTCTCGGCTCCTTAGATCATCGCATCGGTAGAAATGTTGATGACTATACAATTTCTGCCTACTCCTTTAGGGGACACAGAAGTGGTGTCATGTTAAAATAATATTCTTTTACAGACAAAACATCCTATCGGGGACCAACCAGAGCCCATTTGCAAAATTATTCAAATGATTTCGTAAGAACTAAATAATATTTATGAATATATTTTTTATATATTTACATACACGCGAATGTTTAATGGCGACCGGATATTAGGAGATTCGAATATGCCTCTATATATCCGGTTATTGGTGGATTATGGATTGATTTTTACATATTTTTTATGTAAAGTAGAGGAAGTTATTTGTCTGCTGGTGATTATGGCAGTGTCATGATCGTTTATTGTAACCGTTTATAAATAAGAGGCCAAGTTCAGCCAGTTGGCGCGTTAGTGTGCTAAGAGATAGCATTTTTTGTGAATTGCACGATTGTAGAATGACGGTCTTGAAATATTCGTTTCAGTTTTTATGATTTACTAGCTGACCCGGCAAACGTTGTTTTGCCATATAAATTATTTCTGGCTGCCCGGCGCTACTTCGTTCGCGTGGTGTCCTACCCCACCCCTACTCTACTTCTACCGTACTCCTACACTACTCCTACCCTGCTCCTACCCTACTTCTACCCTACTCTTAACCTACTCCTACCCTACTCCTAACCTACTCCTACACTACTCCTACCCTACTCCTATAAGTAAAACGCTGATTGATTAATAGAACCTAGCGGACCCGGCAGACGTCATCCCATCCGAAAAAGCAGCGCCACCTACCGGGTCCAATTATGTATACAAAACTAGTCCTGAAAAGAACGAACACAAAAAGAAAAGAATTATCTAATTTGGTGCAGTTTGGAAGTTATGCGCGTACATACATTTCGAAGATCTATTTTAATTTATATTATGTAGATATTGTCTTCCTACCAATGGGAATATTTTAGCATTATTATTGATGGTATTTTGAGACTTAAGTAAAGTCTTTGTTAGAAGCAAGAAAAGCATAAGTACCTATTTTCTGTTTTCTTGTACAAACGCCAGCAGGTCAAGCTACACGAAACTGTCAAATTTTCCCAATCAACCTTGAACCTTAATGCTTTAGTGATAAAGTTGAAAATCTATTAAAGAAATTTGACAGATTGTAGTAGCTTGATGTGCTGGCGTCTGTACATTGAAACAAGTCATCATCTGCCTAGCCATGGAGTGACTCCCTATCTGATCTCCACAACCCAGTTACTGGGTAATACGATACGGTAAGACTGGTTATCAGACTTTCATCAGACATCTGACGACCCGTAACGACAGTCAAAGATCCACGAATGACAGCCGGGACCAACAGCTTAACATGCTTTCCGAGGCACAGAAGGGTCTAGGTATGTAAAGATGGTCACCCATCCACGGACCAACCGCGGCAAGCGTAGCTTAACTTGATCGATCGACCCGTGCGGCTGTTATTACTTAGCCACAAGCCCCTTATAAGCTATATATTATAGTATATATTAGTTTTTCAAATAATTAATAAATAAAAGCACTTTCTATTCGTAGACTATTTAATGAAAATTCGCGCAATGCATACCAAATGTTGAACTTAATTGTATTGCCGAAACATTATTCACATTTCATATTATTGTATTAAAATTGTTTTATAATTTAATTTACATAACATTTCAACTATGCTTTACGTTTATTAATACAGCTATTGACTTTTATATACATTTTTATTTGTGCTATGAAAGTGAAATATGTAATTTGGAAATGTTGAGAAAATTAAAAAAGTTGGCGAGACTTCGTTTAAAAGTCATAGTTTTTCAGAATGATTTATGTCACTGTGGTAATTAATGATTTAGATATAAAAGGTTTAATCAACGATCAACGCAGCCTACCGCAGTCCACTGCTGGACATAGGCCTCACCCAGGCTGCGCCACAACACCCGGTCCTCCGCTTTCCGCATCTAGTCTGTTCCAGCCACCTTCTTTAGGTTGTCGTTCCATCTAGCTAGGGGGCGGTCTTACCCTACGCTTGCGATACGCGGTCTCTACTCTAGGACTCGTCTGCCCCATCGGCCATCGGTCCTTTGACAAACATGGCCAGCCCACTGTCACTTCAGTTTGCTTACTCTGCAACCTACGTTGGTAGCTCCGATTCTTTTCCGGATAATTTCATTCCTGATTTTATCCTTCAAAGAGACCGCTTCCTTAACTGCTAAACGATTTAGACTTGAGTACTGTTAAACGATTAAATAAAGTAGATATTTCTCTCTGTACCTACTGTTCAAAATATCACACCAACATCCCGTTTCTTAGAAAGAAGATAGGTTACATTGTCACATAATTTTAAATAGCTGATATACCATAGTACCTAAATTATTAAACTGACTTCAAAGAAAAACCACACCAATTAAAAAAAAAAACACTGCAACACGATACATTAGATAACCGTTTCCTTCCTAAAACTCTCTCCAAGTCGATAATTTAAGACAATATCCATCTTCAACCCAGTCGGATGTCCTAAAATAATAAAAGGACGCGACGAAGCGGCGCGTGCGCCGACGAATTTTATTCCATTTTCGAAAAGGGGGTTCGTATTTAAAATTAGAACGCGCCGGCAACGGAAATCGTTCGAGAATGAATCATGCGCCTCTCAACTGCGTGCTACAGATTACAAATAATTATGTATAAGTTTCGAAAAATATTCTCGTATTTGTCCCATGGGTATTTTATGTATACCTACGTGGTTGGGTTTTTGGGTTTTTGATCTATTTCTGTTCGAAAAACCCGTGCGGACATTAATTATAATAATTATATTGGTATTTCTAGCATATTGTGTCCTTTCCTTAGCAACAAGAAGATTTTATTCATTTTTCAATCATTGTTTTTAACATGATTTGACATTTTAATTTCAGTTAAATTTTCATAATTAGATACAAAATTTGATTTTTGAATTTGATTGGCTTTCATACAGCAAATGTTAGGTATGCTTACTAAGTTCCCTCTCGAAGAGAGGAGGCCTGTCGCAGTAGTAGGAAAATTATAGGTTGAAAATGTATTTATGTATGCTTACTATGTTGGCATGTTGATAGGATACAAGTAGAGCTTAAACTAGAAATCTTTAAAAAAAATTGTTTGACCTGAAAGTAGTTGTTCCGGGTCTGGCTGTTTGTGTATGTGAGTTTAATGTTTGTAAACGCACCCACGATACAGGAGAAATTACTAGTGTGGGGCAACATTTTCTTAAAAAAAAAGTAATAATAATAAGCAGTAATAATAGTGAACTCGACTGTCATTGTGCCGATTGTCGTATCGGCCAATCGCCTGATGGCCGAAAGCCTCAATCAACATCTATCGAGGCTCTCGTTAGGCGGTTGGATCAAGGGCCTGATTCAGAAGGCAGTGCTCCTCGATACGGCTCGCATTGTGAGGAGGTTTCTGTCTCTGGAGCCCGGTAGCTTGGACCCTGCTCCCGACACCGGTGGATCACTATTTTTTTATATTTTTAAATGTTTTTTTTTTATAATGATATTTAAAAATGTAATAAAATAAGAAAATGTAATAAATAAACGACATAATAATAAGTTTTATCACCTTCAATTGTACAAGAAAACACTTATCTCAACACATTAAGCTTTACAACTAGGGAAACAGTGTCTTCTTTCATCATATACATACAAAAACAAAGTCATAGTGGACTCTTCGCGAAGCAAATAACTCTCAATATGTAAAGATAGGTTACCCATTCGTAGCACGTCAAGATTGCCACTTTGTTCACAAGATAGCCAGGAGCCACGAGCATTTGTATTAACTACATGGCTCGTGGTTTAATGGCGATCATTCACAACAAATTTTGTGCAAACTAATCATCACCTTCCTGCCCTTGTCCCATGTACTTGGGGTCGGATTGCGTTTTCTTCTTCCATTCCCCCCTGTCAACCATCACGCTATCATTGTCATTTAGATTAACTTCAAGTATTTTGTGGTGCGGGTTGCGACTCACCGTCCGGGGACTTTCATGAAGGAGGAATTTTGGCCGATGGGTTTCGTGTATCGTCGTTTTCGCGGAAGGCTACATGACATCTCGACTCAGCGCAATACGTGGCCGACCCAACGTAGAATAAGGTTTTTTTTTGTATGTATTAGTTTACTATCGTATTTGAAGATTATTTTGTGTATTTTATCTAGTTGCCTGAAATAAAGTGTTATATTTTTTTCAAATCGTTGCCCCTCCCTAGGAATTTCTCCTGTATCATGGGTGCGTTTACAAACATTTAAACTCACATTCACAAACAGCCAGACCCGGAACAACTACTTGTAGGCCATACAAATGTTTGTTCCGTGCGGGAATCGAACCCGCGACACGCAGCGCAGCAGTCAATCGCTTAACCACTGCGCCAACCGTGCGTCAACGTCGTGATTATAATTATTATTCACTCCCTTCTCTTTCATATCATTTCTAACACAATCCATCCATCTTTTCGGTCTTCCTCTCCCTCTCCATCCATCAATATTTGTTTTGTGCAAACTGACCACATGTTGCTTATTATAAATACTAGCGACTTTATCTGCGTGAAATTTCTTGTTCCCTCATCGCATCGCATCGCCGTACTACTACGTTTTTGCTTAGCATTCTTTCTTACTTTGTGCTTAGCTCCAAAGGGTCCTAAGATGACATTAAGTAGTACTAAATTTAAAAAGATTTTTTTATTCTGACTGGTAGTTTCAAAGATTAGCGCGCTCAAACAAACAAACTCTTAATTATTAGTATAGATGTAGATATATCTGTGTTTAGGTTCGTCCGTAGATTCGGATCGGATAAGGTTCATTGCTCGCGTTCTTGACATTAACAATTTGTTTGGGCTTTAGGTGTGGCGTGTTTTGCATTAAAAAATAATAAGCTGTCATTTTTCTCGTTAGCTATCCAAAACTTACGTGATAATCATAGTTTATATTTTCCTTAAATAATTATTACAATTTTAGATTTATTTTAACTATAAATCTAAAGGCTTGTGGCTAAGTAATAACAGCCGCACGGGTCAATCGATCAGGTTAAGCTACGCTTCCCGCGGTTGGTCCATAGATGAGTGGCCATCTTCTGTTAATGGTCACTCATCTACGGACCAACCGCGGGAAGCACGGAGGGGTCTTGGTATGTGAAGATTCTTTACATACCAAGACCCCTCCGTGCTGTCATTCATGGATCTTTGACAGTCGTTACGGGTCTTCAGAAGCCCGAAAGTCTGACAATCAGTCTTACCAAGCGGTATCGTATTACATAATAACTGGGTTGTGAAGGTCAGATAGACAGTCGCTCCATGTAAAATACTGGTATTCAGCTGCATCTGGTTAGACTGGAAGCCAACCACAACATAGTTGGGAATAGGTTATGCAGATGATATGTTTGCAGTAGTGTAGTGTTTACCCTACCTACATTCCTGTATATCTCTAGAAGCTCTGGAAGTCTGGATATTTACGGATTTTTATAAAAAACGATGAAGATTCTTTGTTCCAAAAGTATACAAATATAGTAGTGTTTACGTCTGTCCCTAGATTTGGATCGAATCGGGGTCGGCGTTCGCAGGTCCTTCACATTGATCGGTTAAGCACGCCGCATATTGCAAACTTTTTCTGCATGCTTGTTATTTTTAGATGGGTAGAATTGCGAATGTATAAACATACAGAAAATTATTAGATATTTTACTTTTTTTTTAATCTTTATTTACTAACGAGGGTTTGATCACATAGTGACCTTTTGTTACATTACTTAACATTTACGCTTAATTCCTAAATTAACTATTTTATATAATATTTTAGGATGCTGGAAAAGCTAAGTATTTTACTTATTATGATAAAAAAATCTCCTGCCCGTTCATGAGGAGTAATTGAGACACGAGAAAATATTTCCAAAAAACTCTCAGCTCCTTTAGGGTTTCTTCGCAGTCGGGTAAAAAGAAGGTGCGTAGTTGGTAAGTACTTATAATAAAAATCTTTGAAACTTCTGGAAGCTTCTTGTGATTAAAAGTCTTCAGAAGGTGCGTAGTTGGTTAGTACAGATGCCAGCACATTAAACTACCCGAAACTGTCAAATTTTCCTAATCAACCTTGAACTTAATGCTTTAGCGATAAAGTTGAAAATCTATTAAAGAAATTTGACAGATTGTAGTAGCTTGATGTGCTGGCGTCTGTACTTACATAAATAATAAAAGTCTTTGAAACTTCTGATTGCTTCTTGTAATTAAGACATCAGTCCTTTGTTCTGCCCTGAATGTTCTGCTTCTAAATAAAAACTATTTTCTTTATAATGCGGTTTTGCAGGTACCTATAATATTGAGGAAAACGGGTACTAAAACTTTGTAGACTCTACCTTTTGAGCATCTGATCTGATTTCAGGTTTATATGAAGCTGCGTCCGGAAATTCCACGCGAGCCACTGGATGCCTCTGGTCAGTTTAAATGCTTTGTTTTTGATTGGAAATGCTTTAAGTCTTCAACAAAGAGTTGTGCAGTTAGATACATTTTTTTTTATATCTACTTGAAGTGGCTTTTTCCTGCCCGTATACTAATATATTTGGGATCGTCACAACATATCTTTTTCTTCCATACTTCTCTATTAGTCGTCATCTCGGTAATCACCCCCTTTTTGGCCATATCATCTTTCACACAATGTTTTTGACAAACGTGCATAACCAGCCTATAAGATTACTACTGTTAGGACACAGTCCTCTTCTCCGTGAGAGGGAGTGGCCTGCGATCCAATATATAAACATATTTAATAATAATATTTAATATCCCTGGACATTTTACACAGCGCCATCTAGTCCCAAGCTAAGCAACCTAATGCTTGTGTTATGGTAACAAGATGGCTGATAAACTACTTATATACATTTTTTTTTTGTAAATACATACATATTATAGATAGAAAAACACACAGACTCGGAACAAATAAATGTAGGTCATACAAATATTTGTTCCGTGCGGGAATCGAACCCGCGACACGCAGCGCAGCAGTCAATCGCTTAACCACTGCGCCAACCGTGCCGTCAATATATAATAAATATGTATATAAAATAAAATCAGAAAATATTTTTATCTATATGAACAGTACCTATTAGTAACTGATTCCTACCTTTAATTTCAAGCTATTGGTGGACTTTTAAACGAAACAGTTTGAACAAAATGAAGCAAAAAATAAATTGCTTCTCATTCATTCAATTCCCCGGAATAACCTTACTTTTAGTTACAACTAACTTACTTTACAACTAACATACTAAACATACCTACTTAATAGTCAATTTCAAACGCGATTACCAATCCCATAAGACACCTAGCACACAGATAAATACACATACATACACAAACACCCTGGTGTGCGTGAGCCCTGCATTATCCTTGAAAGAGACATTGTTCATTGACCTTGCTTCTTGCATCTCAAATGGGATCTTTGCACTCATAAATTTTATCTTCAAATAATAAGACGGGTTTATTGCAATGTTCAAATGAGTTCGTTATTATGAAATTCTTGAAATTTTTCCATTCCCCCATTTTGCGCTTCGAGTGAAATTTTAATTTTGAGTTATAGTTTTTAGTGAATTTAAAAATAATTTTAAGAGGAAAAGCGGGTGGTGTTTATTCTATAGAGACGGTCTCGCCTGTTTTCTTTCTGGTTAATGACCATATGGATATGAATTTTTACAGAATAATAAGTGTTAGTTACTTGTATGTCCCTATGTTTTCCTTTTTGATAATACATTATTTTTATAAGCACTACTCGTAGAACCCTCAAAAAATGCTCCAAATTGCCTATTTAGACCGCTGTTAACAGAGGCCTAGGGTACAAATTTGACAACTATTAATGAAAAAAGGAAACATGGCGACACAGTATATATCCTTCTTATCCAGTTTATGAAATATCTTTTAAATTGGTTCAATATTGATGGAGAAAATAGGCGAGAGCCAAACCTCGAAAATGTGACTTTTTACTTAGGCTATTCAGTCGGATCTGCAGTTGTCCTTATCGCACAAATAGACGAGAGATAGCGAGACAGAGCGACAGCGATAGTTTCTTCAAATACCTAATTTTCAAAAGTCTTTCCACCTGCATTTCCTCTTAAGAACGTTCACAGTCTCAATCTGTCAAACATACCTCTAATTTCCCTACATTTTTGACAAGTTTTTGACATTGATTGTCGCTGAGATGAGATTGCGACTAGATTTTGACCGAGTTTAATTACGGCAATAGGCCTTAGGATCCATGATGGCGGTGCGGACGGAAAAGTTTACCGGTAGGTACTGTAGGTAACTATAACCTAAAATAAAAAGACTGGTAGAAACTATTTGCTTTATTTAGTAGCTGCGCCCCGCGGTTTCACCCGCATAAGTCGATCCCGTGGGAATATCGGCATAAAAAGTATCCTACATATATGTTAATCCTAGGTATCTGTGTGCCAAATTTTAATCAAATCCGTCTGTGGTTTTTGCGTGAAAGAGTAACAAACATCCATCCATACAAACTTTCACGCTTATAATATTTTAGGATTGTTTATTGTAGTCTTTGATTTTATTAAAAATAGAAACATCACAGCGTGGGATGAAAAACCACAAATATTTGATGTAATTAAATTTTTGCAATTATTCTGAAACAACAAATATATAGCACTGAAAAAATAACACAATGTTTAAGTGAGTTACCTATATTAAATATTTTACGCAAATAACTTTTATTTTTCGCATTATAAACGGCCAATAAATATTATCAAATAGTAGCCATTAAATGTAGATTTATTACAAAAACAATGACAGCATCAACAACCGACAATACAATCATTGTTAGCCCACTGTGTCATGTCATGACAAATGACAATTTATTTGTTTTTATAGGTGTCAAGCTTTTGAAAGCCCCTTTGACCCTTTATTTAGGAATTTGTTTATTTTCTGTACTTTAGACTTCAGACATTCATCCATGCTTATACCCTACTATAATTCTAATTAGAATTTTTAATATTTTAATAATATTATAAATGTGAAAGTTTTTATATTTAGATGTTTGTACTTAACTCAATCACACAAAAATGGCTAAACGGATTTGGATTAAATTTGGCACACAGATAGTTTATAACCCGGAGTAACACAGGATGCTTTATATATATATATATATATATTCATATTCATTTATTGCGAAAATGGGTAATATAGGTAGGTAACATACAAAATATATATTAGTCTCTCCATACTCCGCCTGAAGGCATGCAATTTTACAAATTATTATCCTGGTAGTACATTTCTGTGGGATAATTTCCGACCTCCACGCGTGCAAAAGTCAGATTATTTTAATATCACTATGAATACGGAGGATAATCCTTACGTGTCGCAGGCTGAAAGCCACAAACACCTTGAATTCACGCCCACCATTTCATGAAAGGAAATGTTTTGAAAAGTGGCCACTTCTTATCACAAAAAGTTTAATTTGGAATGGCTCAAACTAGGCATTGAGTTTTCTAATAATAATAATTGTAATGGTTTAGCGCGAACAACGCGTATGCGGCACGAGTTGCATGCGATCTCGTGCCGCATACGCGTCGTTCGCGCTAAACCATTACATAATTTTATTTCAATTAACAAGACTCATAGTGTTAGTAACAATATACTTACAAACTATGTTAGTAATACACTTACAAAACAAAACCAAAAACAGAAAAACAGATTGTGACATCACTGCTGCACGGTGACAGGCCCTGCCGCAACCCTGCAGCAGTGGTTCACAAACGCACAATCAAGCCTGCTCGCTATCATAGACAAACAACGCAGTCATCAAACGTTGGAATAGTAATAAGGTTCATGGGCTATTGACGACCCCCAAAATCTTTTGAGGAGTTTTCCCATGGCGGTCTATAGTGAAACCTCCTGTATTTCAGGGCACATAGTCGCCATTACAAATCAATACCAAAATGGACCCTAACATTATAAAATCACCATATAAATAAAATAACATATTTATTTATTAAAACTGTAGACAGCCAGACTATTTTATTAACCTGTCTAGACTGAACCACACAAAGGGGCACAGCACTGATATTACATGAAGGGCATTACTAAATAACAAATAAATAGTTTCGAGGAAGTATTTTGCAATAATAAAATTAATGTAGTAGCTGATAGGAGGTGTTTGTTTATATAGAAAATATTTTATTTATCTTCCGCAAATTATAAACTGCATTAATAAGAAATAATGAGTAACAAATCTTTTTACCTTTTGTATTATGTTGACGGGACATTTAATGCCTCATTATCTGCCTAGCCTTTTCCCAACTATGTTGGGCTGGCTTCCAGCCTAACAAGATGCAGCTGAGTATCAGTATTTTACATAGAACGACTGCCTATCTGACCTCCGCAGCCCAGTTACTAGGTAATACGAAAGCCCTTGGTAAGACTGGTTGTCAGACTTTCGGGCTTCTGACGACCCGTAACGACTGTCAAAGATCTGCGGATCCCACCGGATCGTTACGGGTCGCCAGAAGCCCGAAAGTCTGATAATCAGTCTTACCAAGGTGTTTTGTATTACCCAGTAACTAGCAACATAGTTGGAAAAAGACCATGCAGATGATGACCTATGTGGATCATGAGTGGCAATCTTGCACCAACTTCAACGACATTTAAAAATAAAATTACAACAATGATCACCTCACAAGTTAATTACATGAAGAACAAAGAGTGAAATCGGTCAGACAATGTTTGCTGTATTTCGGCGCATCCTTAACACACTTACCCACTGAGATAACGCGCACTGAGGGCACTTGATAACTCTGTGTGTAATGGAACCTTGAGAATGACACAATAGTTTGGGTATCTCTTGGTGGCTCGTGCTTCTCATAATTAAAGTTTTAAGACGTAGTAAACAAAACTCAAGTATACTATCAGAAATAGGGTTTAATTTACCTGATAGGTACGTGGAGCGGCGGCGCAAGCCGCAGCTGCTGGTGGTGTCAAGTGCACGCACTAACCTACTGGGGCGCGCACCGCTGACTCGTGGGCTGCGCACTCTCAACACGGTGGCGGATACCATAGACATATTCACCTGTACACTGGATGAGTTCACAAGGGCCACGTACTGTGTAGCATGTAAGGTATAGTTGAGTATATTTTAAGTTACTTTGTCGCATTAGATTTACCATCTTTAACCTTTCATATACGTAATCCAATCCAATAATAACGTAGATCCACACGAGACACAGTGGCTTTTTAATTGTATCTGTAATTACAGCATTCAACGGGTTAATGGCAAAGGAAACATGTGATAAATAAATAAATAATAAGGTTTCAGGCAATAAACCACCAGGTGCACCAGACTTGCACTTTAGTCTCCAGGAAACCACTCCTGACTTAACTACTAACTACTATTAGACTAAAGTGCAAGCCTGGTACATCCTAGAAAGTCCGGTAAGTACCCTACTGGCGTATTTTTACTACAACATGTGGGTACAAATTAAATAAAATATAAATAACAGAGAATATCCTCTCAGTTTTCGTCATTTGTTCTAAAAGGACAGCGATTAATTCAAGAGGATGGACAGTATTTTTAAAGAGCGCTGAATAATTAAGTGTTATCACCAATTTATAGGTCAAGAGTCACCACTCTTGACCTATAAATTGGTGATAACACTTAATTATTCAGGTATAGCTAGGTTTCTAGCAATTTTAAGCAACATAAATTGGTACTGTGTGGAATTGAAAGAAAAAGAAAAAAATAATGATGTTTTTAATCATTACCTACTGGCTGAGTTGTCCTTTCACCTTCCTTTTTTCTCTTATTTTGGCAGTTCGATGTAACATGCTGGTTCGTAGGTTTGCACGTTGTACTAGGGAGGGGAACATTAAACTCTTTAGAGCGTGTTGCCAATCCATGTACACGTGTGCCTTATGGGTCAGCTATACAAAAAGCTCGTACAATGCTCTGCGAGTCCAATACAATAACGCCTTCAGAGTTATGTTGGGGCTGCCGCGCTTTTGCAGTGCATCGGGGATGTTCGCGGAAAATGACGTGCCAGATTTTTACGTACTGATGCGGACACGGATAGCATCCCTGATGCGGCGAGTGCGCGTCAGCTCCAACAGCTTGGTGGCTATAGTATCCGACAGGATAGACAGTCCAATGATGTGGCAATGGATGACCACTCATCGTGCGCCATTCCAATATTTAAAATAAGTTGTTTTGGTGTATTGTGTAGGTTTGTGTTTTCACGATTTAAGTGTTTTTTGTGTTTTTTTTTTTTTTTAGTATAAAATTGTAATGTGTGTTGTTTATGGACCTGGTCTGAAATAAATTGATTATTATTATTTTTAAAGTAAAATACTTAAACGATGACGCCATTAAAGACCAACGGCCATTGACGGTGTCTGCACCTACATACCTACGCACACCTAGTACTTACAAAGTGCAAAGTTATAAGACAGACACGCTCATAAACATTATTTATTTTTCCACAACAAGATTACCGGTTGACGGTCTGCATCACACATAGATATTATGTCAAACACCCCTTATTGTTTTGCATAAAAATCCTTTGTCTGATAATTTTATACAAACACTAGTCTTAGGTCAGTTATTTGCCCTAGACAAACATAGTAATTATCATTGTTACTTTGAAAAAAATACCTGTTTTTTATTAGTTTTTTCAAACCAATATGTGCCATTTGATAAGCGTCAAGGTATTTACTTAGAAATAAGGAATTGCATACACAAGGACAGTCTTAAGACTTATAATAGATTTGTGTGTCATCTGTCTGTAAGTCCAAATGTTGCAGAAAGTGTGTAAATTGGAGAAAATAAGAAGTTTAAGAAACTATGGTCGCGCTGCCAAATATTATATTTCTGGTTGCGCAACCCATTGGACGCCTGGTGAGATACCGACCATAAAACTGTGTATATTTTGCTGGCAGTGCGACCATGGTTGCGCCACCATGGTGTCCTAGTGAGATATAAGCCTAAAGGCCCTGTCTCACTAGGACACCAATGCCAGCGCAACCATGGTCGCACTACCAAAAATATATGGCTGGTTGCGCAACCGATTGGAATTCTGGTGAGATACCAACCATAAAGCTGTGTATATTTTGCTGGCAGTGCGACCATGGTTGCGCCACCATGGTGTCCTAGTGAGATATAAGCCTTAGATTCAATTTGGATGCCAGTATGACGACTGTACCTTTTCACATGTAAAATGGCGTGTGGATAAACGAAACCAGGTGTTTTTCTATATCTGGTGCTAAAGACCTATATATTTGTGTAATTCCACCTAAATCCTTATCGGCTGGACAATAACCTAATACTCAGGCCAAAGCCTTTATTTTTATCACCTCAAAAAGGTGCTGAAAGACAATGATAAAGTTATTAGGTCAAATACTTTGGAAAGGAAAATGACGTGACGTGTAGTCTGGGGTTTACAATAGGGTGAAGTTTTGTAGTTACTCGTATGCCTTTGTTTAAGGACAATATGAGATAGTGTGCCTGTCAATTCAGATGTAACTGATCAATTAAATCATGCAGCTGCTGGATACCAGTATTTTACATGGAGCGACTGCCTATCTGACCTCCACAATCCAGTTATGGAGTACGATACCCCTTGGTAAGGACGGTTGTCAAACTTTTGGGCTTCTGACTACCCATAACGACTATCAAAGATCAACAAAAACAAAAGCACATTAAGCCGTTGGATTTAGCGTAATTTTAGTCTTTTTTTAATGTTTTACGATTTCAGCTATATTCGTAAGAGTTGTTTGTAATATAATAGGTAGGTATAGTCTGTGAATTCCAGTATGGTAAAGGTCAGTTAAGATGATTGAGAGATTGCCAAGATGTCGTCATCTGCCTAGCCTTTTCCCAACTATGTTGGGGTCGGCTTCCAGTCTAACCGGATGCAGCTGAATACCAGTATTTTACATGGAGCGACTGCCTCTCTGACCTCCACAACCCAGTTACTGGGTAATACAATACCTCTTGGTAAGACTGGTTGTCAGACTTTCGGGCTTCTACCCGTAACGACTGTCAAAGATTGACACGCCACGAATGACAGACGGGACCAACGGCTTAACGTGCTTTCCGAGGCACGGAGGGGTCTCGGTATGTAAAGATGGTCACCCATCCACAGACCAACCGCGGCAAGCGTAGCTTAACCTGACCGATCGACCTGTGCGGCTGTTATTATTTAGCCACAGGCCCCTCAATTGTCAAGACGGAGAGATTGCCAAGACATAGACAAATTAGGACATTCACTCACTCAAAATAATCACAAATCTGTTTACTAGACAAGGTGATAAAAGGAATGTCGTCATAGTCTGCCTCGTTGGTTTAGTGGTAGCATGCGACTGTTGAGCATGGGGTTTGATCCCCAAGTCGGGAGTGTTATTGCATTTTTTCATTAGGAATTTCTCAATATCAGTCATGTATGAGAATTGCGTGAGTAGGGGATCGTGGCTCTATAATAATAACCGCACGAGTCGATCTTCAAGGTTAAGCAACGATTGTTAAGATCGATCCTTGGATGACCACAGCTACGGAGGGGTCTTGGCTCTCCGTGCCTCGGAAAGCAAGCCGTTGGTCGCGGTTGTCATTCGTAGATCCTTGACAGTTGTTACGGGTAGTCAGAAGCCCGAAAGTCTGACAACCAGACTTACCAAGGGGTTTTGTATTATCCAGTAACTGGGTTATGAAGGTAGGATAGGCACTCGCTTCATGGAAAATACTGCTATTCAGCTGCATCCGGTTAGACTGGAAGCCGACCCCAACATAGAAAAAGACTAGGCAGCTGATGAGTCTGGAATTGGGAATACTTTTTACCTGTTTGACCCTTTGCGTAATACAGGCTTAATGTTCTATTTAATTTTTTAATTATGGCAAGCAAAGTCAACGTCGATAATTCTGCCAATGTGTGCAATGTTGTAAATTAAAAAAATAAATAAATAGGACGATATTCGATGATACAAGTGGTCTTGTGGTTAGTACTGGACTGAAACAGGGCGTAATGTTATTTTGTGATGTTAGTTGTGTTGTCTTGTCCTCTAAGGTAGACTTGAATGCACTATCATTCAAGTCTACCTTCTATGGAGGAGGAAGAATTTTAATTATTTATTAACGCGACTGATTTCGTAGACTTAGTAACTTCCCGTCTATTAAAGCATTTATCAGTAGTTTTACTGTGTCGACATACGAGTAGGTATATGTATAATATAATGATAATGACAAATCAAAAATTCCAGATACCTTATCTTGAAACGAAATGTGCATCACCCTTTTATCAAAACGGAAATTACAGAAAAAACAACGGCTCTTGTTTGCAATAATATAAATAAAGCCATAACAATAAATAACGTTATCAGAGCCGTCTGGTTGCATCATTGTCGATAGTGTTGTATTATTGGAAGTATACAGGGTCGTGTGTGCAAGGTCAGTGTGTAGTACGCCTTAGGAACAGTACAGATAGAGCGGCTTTTCGACGAGCATCATCATCATCTTCCTGCCCTTATCCCATGTTATTTGGGGTCGGCGCAACACGTTTTCTTCTTCCATTCTCAGTCAACCGTCACGCTATCATTCACTCCCTTCTCTTTCATATCATTCCTCACACAATCCATCCATCTTTTCTTCGGCCTTCCTCTCCCTCTCCATCCATCAACATGTATATTCATCACTCTTTTAGTCACATGCGTTTCGTCCCTTCTCATCACATGCCCATACCAAACCAAACGATTTCCTTTCAACTTTTCTGTCACTGGCGCCACTTTCAAACTTCCTCTTATATACTCATTTCTTACTTTATGAGCATAATCGAGCAAATTCTGCCGGTGGACCCAACGTATGCTCGAACATCGGGGCTATTGTGAAATGACATAATTAAAATAAATACTTAATAATAAGGAAAACCAAAAAAGCGCTCTTCCTCTCTTCTACTTATTTAAAACTAGCTTCTGCCCGCGGCTTCGCCCGCGTGGATGTCGGAAATTATCCCACGGGAACGTGCTAACAGGATAAAATGTATGTGCCCCAGGATGCTATCTATCTCGCGGGCCCTTTGTGGCTAATTACAATAGAAAACCAATTGTGTCTCATTAATGGTGATTAAGAGGGTACCTATATGATATCTTTACCTAAGTACCTACCTAATTAAAAAAATAAATAAACTCAATAACAGAAAATAAAATACCTACCTACCTAAATAAACCTATTTATGATGATAACTAATCTAAACTCAATCATCATCTGCCTAGCCTTTTCCCAGCTATGTTGGGGTCGGCTTCCAGTCTAACCGGATGCAGCTGAATACCAGTATTTTACATGGAGCGACTGCCTATCTGACCTCCACAACCCAGTTACTGGGTAATACGATACCCTTGGTACGACTGGTTGTCAGACTTTTGGGCTTCTGACTACCCGTAACGACTGTCAAAGATCCACGAATGACAGCCGGGACCAACGGCTTACCGTGCTTTCCGAGGCACGGAGGTGTCTCGGTATGTAAAGATGGTCACCCATCCACAGACCGACCGCGGCAAGCGTAGCTTAACCTGACCGATCGACCTGTGCGGCTGTTATTATTTAGCCACGGGCCCCTCAATCTAAACTCAATAAATAAGCAAAATCTCTAAAAACTAATATCTATACGAATGACTAATCCTATCTAACAGTATTATAAAATAACCTACGGTCACTACGTACACTATCAAATATACCACCTATACTTTAAAATTGAAATCTATACCTACGACTTATATAAAAATAAACCTAAATAACTCTAAAAAGTAAAAGGAATAAAAATGAACTCCACTGCGGGTGACCTAACCTACGACAAACTTATTATTTGCGGTTGATACAGTAATCGGGTCTAGGGATCGAACCGCAAAATTAAGTTTGTTTTTTATTGTATATACTTTTCCGGGATAAAAAGTACCCAGTGTGGTGCCCAGGATATTAAAGAATAATTATACCAAGTTTCATCGTAATCGAACCGGTAGTTTTTGCGTGATGCCTGAACAAACAGACAGACAGACAGACAGACAGACCGACAGACAGACAGACAGACAGACAAAAATTTTTTTAATCACATTTTTGGGTTCGGTGTCGGTCTAGTAACACCCCCTGCCATTTATTTTTTTGATATTTTCAATGTACAGAATTTTCACTTCTACAGATTTATTATAAGTATAGAATAGATATAGATGTTGCTGTGCCCGACAGGGTGTATAATTGATTCTATTGATTTATACTTACCCCCTGTATGTGGACATCATGCAATATAGATTAATTGAATTAAATTGAACTGTCAATAGTGTGTCGTGTGTGTGTAGTATCCTTAGCATCAGGATGAATGATAGCTCACTTCAAGCTTACTTCACCTAAGTTTTCACGACAAGATTTTTACAGATTAAATAGGCTGCTGTCGCGGATGCCCGCGTCTTCGCATACGCTATCGTCAATATAGAATAATAACATATATAATACTCAATTTTAAAATCCCTCTTAGAAGCTTTGTCTCTATATAATCCACTATTTGTTCATGTGCAGCGGCAGCGACTGTTCGCAGGCGTCGGTCGACACGCAGTCTCGATCATGCTGCGCTCTAATTCACTATGACCACTTATTGATTCCTTACTTCGAAACCATGTCAACTCCTTTGCTAATCACGACATCTGCTAATAACTTATTCTCTATGACACAAATAACGAAACCGCGCGAAATGAACGCGAAGTTGGCGTGGTTTGAACTGACAAAATACCACGCTTGACAACCGTACCTGGTTTGCGCGTGGTAAAATTACGCAGGGAATAAAGAAAGAAAGAAAATACATTTATTTAGCACAGACTAAAAGACACACAATACACCAGTTCTCGTAATTTTAGGAACGTTCACAGTCTGATCTCAGTCTCAATCTGTCAAAAATACCCCTAATTTCCGTACAGTTTTGACAAGTTTTTGACATTTGTTTGTCGCCGAGATGAGACCGCGACTAGATTTTGACCTTTTAAATTACGAGAGTTGGCCTTCTGATACATACATCAGATAAAAATAAAATAAAAAGTGTAAAGTCCGATGTAAGAAAATAATAATTACCATACAGAATTGGGGCCCTGGATATACTCGAGCGTGCTCGCGTGGCTGCGGGGAACAAACGCGAGTGCATGCGGTGCGGAAATAAATATAATAATAATAATAACATTTTATTTCAGGTAATAACCCATAGCAATTACAATTAATAAAATCAACACAAAAAATCTTCAAACAAAATTAAAATCAGAATTAAAATTAAAATCAGAATTTAAATCAAAATTAAAACCAAAATGGACATCAAAATTAAAATTAAATCATAACATAAAAACACAATTAAAACAAAAATTGAAATTATAAAATATAAAATAAACAATGTCAAAAATGAAAAAAATATCAAAAATAAAAAAAATACAGAATATAAGATACAGTATTCCCAACTCAATTTCAGTCGCGTTTAAGATCATCATCAATTAGCCAATAAAAACTGCTCAAGTCGAGCGTTTTGCCGCTCGGTCTGTGTTGACCCTTATATCGTAAATGTCGTAAATCATTTATGCTTTATATCAATGTTTAAAGTACGTTCACTGGCGTATCTTTATTGAGTGTGGTCTATGGTCTGCTCAATAGGTTTTGTGTTATGATTGTGGAAGAAAATAATGGTTGATGAACTGTCAACAGATTGCTTTATATAATGTACATAATATTCCTTTATTTCATTTAAATAAATTACATTACATATTAATAATATTTTTAAATATTTTTATTTAAAAAAAATTGGCCCGTCGGCATCAGGAACATGGTCCAAGCTGCCGGTGGTCAGGGCTCTAGAGAGAGGAACCTTCTCACTATGCGTGCCGTGTCCAGGAGTACTGCTTTCTGCAGCCGCGCAATGAGAGCCTCCTAAGTTGATGGTCGAGGTTATCCGATATTAGGCCATTCACAGTAACGATTATTGGTACAATGAACTCGTATGCTAAACAAAATACTTGATATTTTTAGTAATAATAAATTATTATTATTATTCAATAACGTGTTTAAAGTACCATAAGAAATTTGTTTTTTTCTGTTTTTCTAAACTGTCAAAAAAGTTTTCCGGCATAGTCAGAAGACTGTGCTGGAAAACTTTGATTGACCTTTTTGCTATATAGGTTTGACTGAGTAAGCAAAGACTGAATAAATCTAAGTAGTGTGTATGTGTGTAGCAGAGTACCAAAAGAATACATAATAGTTGTTATTATATTACATAATTAATTAATCCTAAGTGTGATTTCCTTGGCGTATGTCAGTTTTATCGTGACGACTAAAAAAATGGCGCCTGATGCTGTAAACGAGGGAAATAATAGAACGGCAGAGACATCGACGCGCCAACCAACGCTGTCTATCTAGAAATAAATAAACAACGATGCTTACAAACACTAGAATACAGCTGAAACATCATTTCAACAAAGTTTAACTTCCCAGACGTTTTCCCATATGGCCCAGAATGACAGCATTACAGCAACACTTTGTCTCCTTGCTCCACTTTTTCTTTCGTAACAAAAGATTACAAGGATTGTGGGCAGATGGGCTTGCAAACATAACATTATCTTTGTTTGTTTCTTTTTAACCAACACACATTAATAGGTACCTACTTAAAAGAATACGTACCTACTTAAGTCGCGGTAAAAAGAAAAGTTTTAGGTAATTACCAATAGAGCATCACGGCAACAGAGGGGCTTGTGACTGCGTAATATCAGCCGCACTCGTCGATCGATCAGGTTAAGCTACGCTTGCCGCGGTTGATCCGTGGATGGGTGACCATCTTTACATACTAATACCCCTCCGTGCCTCGGAAAGCACGTTAAGCCGGTGGTTCCAGCTGTCATTCGTGGATCTTTGACAGTCGTTACGGGTTGTCAGAAGCCCGAAAGTCTAATAACCAAGGGGTTTCGTATTACCCAGTAACTGGGTTGTGGAGATCAGATAGGTCGCTCCATGTAAAATACTGGTACTCAGTTGCACCCAGTTAGACTGGAAGCCGGCTCCAACATAGTTGGGAAAAGGCTAGGCAGATGACGACATCTTGTTGTCGCGATGCATCATCATCTGCCTAGATGATGATGCATCGCGACAACAAATAAGGTTCAAAACAGTTTAATGACCACCAAAATATGCAGCTAGTTAAGCTGCGCACGCAGTTTCACCCGCATAAGTTTCGATCCCGTGGGAATATTGCGATTTAAAAGTATTGTATGTGTTAATCCTTGTTATAAACTATCTGTATGCCAAATTTCATCCCAATCCGTTCTGTAGTTTTGGCGTAAAAGAGTAACAAACATCCATCCATCCTTACAAACTTTCGAGTTTATAATATTGGTAGGATATTAGTAGGATTTTGCAGTTTCAATTAAATTCCACTGAGCCGTGCTTTTATTTTAAAGCATGGTTCAGTGGAATAATTATGTGTCTCTTTAGGTACCTAACTGAATTCCCTTTATTATCTATCATTACACAAAATATGATAGTTTACGCTCAACATTATGAGAATTATGCGACGAAAAATATTAAATAATAGATGTCACACGGCTCTAGGCATGCCAGTTTCCTCACGATGTTTTCCTTCACCGCTTTGAGAGCAGTGGTGATGAGATAATTTACACAAAGGGTTCGAATCTACGACGATAACTCTTAAGTTGCGGCCGTTACCATTTTGCTATAGCTGCTCTCACTATAGGTACAGTTCTGCCTAACCCTTTGGAGAGTGCAGGTGTGATTATGTGTTTAAAGGAACTTTGTATCTATAAATCTTGTATTATCCACAAAGACAACACTACTAACAAAAAGCCTTCATTCTTTGTCCTATTTTTAGCCCAAAGAATCAGCATTGCCATCCAACGTGGTAATGCTGCCAGCCTTTTGGGCACTTATCCCATTGACAGCGATGCGGACGAATTTTTTGATGCCCAATGAGCTCCTGCTTTTTTCTTTAATTGTTTATTAAAATTATTGTATGTAATATATATACAGGGTTATTTTTCAAAGACCCGCCAAATTTAAGGATGTGGTACAGACCATCAAAATGAACAACTTTCTCTGTGCGACAAATAGCGAAATCGCGAAAATTTTATCAACTGTCCCATAGAAAACTTAAATACCTACTTGACCTAAATGTATGGGACGGTTGAATTTTTATTCGCGATTACGATTTTGGTCCCATGGAGAAAGTTGTACAGTTTGATGGTCTGTACCACACCCTTAAATTTGGCTGGTCTTTGAAAAATAACCCTGTATATAAGTGTTAGCTTCTAAATTGTAACTATAATTATGTATGTTACTGTGTAAATAAATACCGCGAAAAATATACGGAATATTTTTCTGTTACCTACTCATAATGCAATGTTTATTTCCATACATTTAATGAGTTTGTTAGCTTACAGCTGTAGTGCGAAGTACACTCGTGATTATGAAGACAAATATTTATTTCAATGTCCTGAAAAATATTTGCACAATTAATTAAGGATGTAGTTTAGTAGGTAACTCTTTGTTATTGAGATAATGACATGTATCTCTTCGAGTATTGACACTAGGAAAACCTGTTTTACATGGAGCGACTGACTATTTGACTTCCACAACCCTGTTACTGGGGAATACGATACCCCTTGGTAAGACTGGTTGTCAGACTTTCGGGCTTTCGGGTTTCCGTAACGACTGTCAAAGATCCGCGGTAACAGCCGTGACCAACGGCTTAAAACGTGCTTTCCAAGGCAAGAAGGGGTCTTGGTATGTAAAGATGGCCACCCATCTACGGACCAGCCGCGGCAAGCGTAGCCTGACCTGATCGATAATTGACGACGATGATAATTGACAATGTTAATTATATATATTTGTACGCCTCTGGGCAAAACATAGAGAATCTATATATTTTTAACACCTCACACTCCGTTGTAATCTGACCTATGTTTACAAATAAATTATTCTGATTCTGATTCTGATCGATCGACCCGTGCGGCTGTATTTATTTACAAGCACGTCCTATTCAAAAAAATTGGTTACCGATCTTTTAGATCTGTAACCATTTTTTTTTTTTTTAAATCCACGTCATCATTACCAATATCTCCAAAAATACTGCAACCGCACATGCCCTTGCAAGGTCGTAGCCGTACATTAAAACACTTTTTAATTGGCACGTGTCATATTTTTACAGCAATACATGTGCCCGCGCGGCCATCACCCGGACCGTGAACTTATATTTTGACCAATCACAGCACGTTTCCGACTTTCAGAGAAATTGCGCATTTATTTTTCCACGAAGTGATGTAGAGATTTGAAAACATTCTGTAGATATAAATATAAATGAATTTTACGCATTATCTTTGCGTTCATTTAAAATTGAGTAAGTAGGTAGGCGGTGAGAGAGAATATTAGGTATTTTAAGAGAAAATGAAATGGCTTCTGGCATTCTGGCATAATGTGAAAAGCATTTCCTCACTATTTTCTTTCTTTGATTCCGACACGTGCAGCCTGTGGGTCAACTTCACTCAGCGAGCATACAGCGACCTACGCGTCCAATACATATAATGCACTGAGAGTACCGCTGTGGCTGCCGTGGCATTTGCGGATAATAATAATAATGGTTTGCCACCATTATTTGGAATAAATATGCATCCATGATAAGGCGTGTTCGCGCCAGCACCAACAGTATTCTCAGTGTGTTCGTAGATCGGTGGGATTGCCCGATGTTGCGGAGGTGGATGCAGCTCCACGCTAAATTTTACACGGTTGACGCAGTGGCTGAGCGATCGACTGCTGCGCTGCGTGTTGCGGGTTCGATTCCCGCACGGAACAGATATTTGTATTGCCTACAGGTAGTTGTTCCGGGTCTGGCTGTTTGTGTATGTAAGTTTAAAATGTTTGTAAACGCACCCACGATACAGGAATAATTCCTAGTGTGGGGCACCGTTTTATAAAAAACAAACAACAAACATATATCTGTGTCTGTAACCTACTAACACTAGAAGTTAAGTAAAATTGTTCAAACTCAAACTCAAATAATTTATTTCAATTAAACCATTTACAGGTACTTTTGAATTGTCAAAATTAAATAGTCGGTGAGTTAGTCAGAAAGTTGAACCTAGTTGGCCATTTCAAAACGTAGATCTCTATGGAGAAGAGCGGGCAAGAAACTCCAAGGATACTCTTTTAAATCAAAATATTATTACAAAATCCTGGGTACATTATTCTTATTGTTTCTATATGTGAGAACAATGTAAAAAAGAAACAATTTAAAATATAAAATTAAAAATAAGCCCTGGCAGCTAAGAGATGACCAGTCTCAACCGACGGCGCCCGTTCACGAACATGACGCGTGGATCAGCACCACCCAGCTCAACCATTTGTGTTACTAACCCTAGGGATTATACAGGGTGGCAGGGACATTGACGCGCAAACTGTAACCATGGATTCAGCACAAGATACTAGACTTCATAGAGACGAAATTTTTCGTCGGTTATCAAAAAAAAATCTTCTGTTTCATAGAAAAGTGCAATACCTACGCGGTCAAAATGTATGAACAGCAATATTTTTTTTTAATAACCGACGAAATATTTCGACGCTATGGGGTCTAAACTCATGTCCCTACCACCCTGTATATGACTGTAAAAAAAGTTTTCTATTCTATTGATGCGATCATTGGGTGGTCTACGCTCAGCAGAGGACTTACAATAACTGATAGCAGAGCGGTGTTGGCTCAGTGTTATCGGCTCCGACTTATGAGTTGTAGGTCCTGGGTCCAAACCCAGACAGGCGCTTTACTTTGTGTAAATAATTCCATCACCATCACTGCTCTTAAAACGGTGAAAATTGGCATAGTCCTAGAAACAAAAATTCGGAGACATGCGACATCTACTAACCCGTACCCGTAGATTTCAGCCCGGTCCCTCTCGAAGAGAAGAGGCTTGTGTCCCAACAGTGGGACACCATTATAGGCTTATGCTACATGGCTTGCAGAATAGATACTATAGGCAATGGGGAAGTTCTTGGTAATGACCAACGACTTCTTGATGTTCGCGGAAATCTGCTGAATGTAGGCAACGTAGGATCAGTTGTTGTAGCGACTGATGTAATTCTTGCTATGAACGTGGATGCAAGCAGCCCAGGACAGTTCGTTCTGGTGAAGCTCGGGTGTGGCTTCTGTCCAGCTGTGGATGTCTTTCGGCTGATATGATGATGAACTCCGTATGTAAGAAGGAAAATGTAATATAAACCATATGTTTTGAAGGAAAATGCTTGTTACCCAATTAAGAATTGAAATAAAATATAATACAATAATTTTAGGTCATATACCTAACTACCTTTTATACTTTAATCGGAACGCTAAACCATTTTGTGGAATTAAATAGGATATAGTAAATAATGTATTATGGGAAAACCCAATTGCTGGGGTCGTTGTACGCACGGCTGCACATCAAGGTATACGTAACCAGTGTAAGCTGACTTCTGATTGTAGGAAAAAACCTAAACAATGCGAGATCAGCTAAAACTGGAAATGCATAGCTTGATGTGTCGCCGCGTGTACATGGGACGAAATTTCATCCAAATCCGTTCAGTATTTTTTGCGTGAAAGAGTAACAAACATCCGTCCATCCATTATCAACTTTCATATTAAAATATTAGTAGGATAATACATATCTCGCATAGCTCTTCCTTTTTTTTTTTTTGTTGTTTTGAATATTTAATGTTTTACAGTTAAGTATTGCATTGTCGTATTTAATTCCTAATCAACATTACTGCGGCGATGCCAATTCTTTGGCCAAGAAATAGGCCAGCCCTCTGGTCTCGCGAAGAGTTGACTAACCGCTCGGACTCCATGACCCTAGTGTGTCAATCCCAAACGGCTCCAGCGTGTAACTCCCAATCAGGTTGGAATATTTTCGCCGTTTGAGGTTTTCTGCGCATGCAGCAGTCGTCCCAGCACAGCCCACCGTGTTAGGAAGATGGAAGATGGGATGGTGCAAGGGTAGACACATGTTGCATCCCACACCAAAGGGGTTCCTATCTTTCAGTATTTGGATAATTTTAATCTTTGTTAGTTAGTTTTAATTTTCTTTTTTTGTTTGTATTTTCTGTGCGTATCCCAAATATATATATTTTCTTTTCTTTTTATATTTCTGATGATTTATTTACACACAAAATAATATCAGCACGCCTATTTTCCCCGAAGGATTATGCAGAGGTGTATTTATAGCACACCAACACTTTGCCATTAATGTAAATTAAGAAAACCTCTGTAAAGTTCTCTTAATGGAATGTACAAAGGCTCTATTAATCGAAATATTTTTTTTACTAACTATTGAGACGACGATATTCCCTAAAGTTATTGGTAATTAACATATTTGAAAAAATTTCCGTGTCTTTCAATTTTAATGTATTTTCTATGAAAAATCATTGAGTTTCAAAAATTCGCAATGAATGTGCGCAATATGGAAGGAGTGATGGGGCTATGGAGAAATGCTGCACATGCACGCTGCGTGAGCGTGCATGATCCATCGCCACTCGTTCGATGTCCACGCGCACAGGATGGATGGTGAATAAGTGGTTGATGGTATTAACAGGTTTGAAAAGTACAGTTTATGGGCTAAACAGCGCATGTCCCATGTAATAAGGGGCCAGCAGAGCTGCGACTGATAAATTAATCATGGAAAAACCAATAACACCACCCGATCTGGGAATCGTACCCAGGACCTCCTGCCCAGCTAAAGCGCTAGGAAGTAGTGAAGGGCGAGCATTTTGGGAGACGATCTTATGAATTTTTTTACGTTCAAAAGGTGCTGATCCTTAGCCTAATTTGGTTGAATGACTTTTGATTTGATCTACAATCCAAAAACAGAGAGATTTGCAAGAAAAGCGGTTTCATAAATAGGGTCTTGTTCCGCTTGACAATTTATCCTGTTGGCTGACACGTATTAATTAATCTCATATTATACTCTAGCCCCTGAACAATGGCGGTCTCTCAATCATGTAATAACGAGTCGTTACCACATACCCTCATTATTGTTAATAAAATCAGTAAAAATATATGGTTTGTTGAGGTCCGTATTTATGTACTTACTAGCAGCGTCCCGCGGTTTCACCCGCATAAGTCTCGATCGCGTGGGAATAACGGGATACAAAATATTCTATATGATAATCCTGGTTATAAACCATCTGTGTGCCAAATTTTATCTAAATCCGTTCAGTAGTTTTTGCGTGAAAGAGTAACAATCATCCATCCATCCATACAAACTTTCACGTTTATAATATTATTATTAGTAGGTTTAGCAACAACCAAGTATCTGTCAAAATTCGTGGAATAATGGTAAGTATTTGATATTAGCTGCGCCCTGCGGTTTCACCCGTATAAGTCTCGGATCGAGACTTACGTTAGAATATCGATACAAAAACTATCCTATGTCCTAACCCAGATCATGGTCTAACCATGTGTCAAATTTCATCCATATCCGTTCAGCCGTTTTAGCGTGAAAGCGTAACAAACAAGCATACAAAAAATTAAATCTTCTGTCTTTAAAATATTAGTTAAGACTAGCTTCATTCATCATCTTCCTGCCCTTATCCCATGTTACTTGGGGTCAGCGCAACACGTTTTTTTCTTCCATTCTCCTCTGTCAACCGTCACACTATCATTCACTCCCTTCTCTTTCATATCATTCCTCACACAATCCATCCATCTTTTCTTCGGCCTTCCTCTCCCTCTCCAGCCATCAACATGTATATTCATCACTCTTTTAGTCACATGCGTTTCGTCCCTTCTCATCACATGCCCATACCAAGCCAAACGATTTCCTTTCAACTTTTCTGTCACTGGCGCCACTTTCAAACTTCCTCTTATATACTCATTTCTTACTTTATCCATTCTCGTCACTCCACACATCCATCTCAACATTCTCATCTCCGCTGCATGCAATCTTTTTTCATCCGTCTTCTTCACAGCCCAGCATTCAGACCCATAAAGTACGACAGGCCTTATCACGGACTTATAAATTTTCCCCTTTAACTTGAGGGGCATCCGTGGGTCGCAAGTTGTTCCTGTTACCTGTCGCCATTTCATCCATCCTGAGTTGATCCGGTGCGTTACGTCTCGGTCTACTTCGCCATCTCCTTGGACAAGCGACCCGAGGTACCGAAAGTCGGAGCAGATCGATAAGGGCGTTCCGGCGAGAGATATGGGCATAGGCCTGGAGAGACCGCCAAAATCACAAAACAGATACTCAGTTTTGGTCTGACTTACTCTCAGGCCAACGGTCTCGAGTCTTTTCCACCACCCCTCTAATCTGCTCTGGACCTCTAAGCCGTTCTCGGCAACCAGCACAATGTCATCGGCGAACAGCATACACCAAGGAGCCTCCTCTTGGATATCTGATGTAAGAGAATCCATTATCAGCACGAAGAGGTACGGGCTGAGTGCTGAACCCTGGTGCAAGCCGACAGCCACATCGAAGCTGCCAGTAGTGCCCACTGTAGACCGGACTTGGGTACTACATCGACTGTACATCGCTTTGATCAACCTCACATACTTCCCTGACACGCCTTTCTCCTTCAGCGCCCACCACAAAACTTCACGAGGCACTCTGTCGTATGCCTTTTCGAGGTCAACACTAAGACTAGCTTCATTGAAATTTCTTATTTAAACATAAAATATATGCTGTGACACTCGGCAATACTCTAGCTTCCCATCAGTGAAAGAATTTTCGGAATCGGATCAGAAGTGCCGAAGAACACACACAAACTCACAAATATATTTTTTTTTTTTTCTGTGAACATTACTCCACACTAGGAATTACTCCCAAGTGTGGGTCTAAATTCGCTATTACGGTAATCACCTACATAAAATAACACTAAGGGCCGGTTTTTTGATCCACGGTTGGTTATAACTACGGATAAATTTAACCAAAATACGGCTAAATTTATGCAAAATGAGTTTTTTGATCAATTTTTAGTTTATCTAATGGTCACTAATGGTTATTTTTTTAACCTATAGTTAATTATTTGACAATTATCAATTATATTATATTATTAAATAAACTAAAATTTGATTAAAAAAACACATTTTGCAATAATTTAACCACTAATTACTATTTTTAACAATTGGTAGAGTTTAACTACGTTAGTTGGTTGGTTTAGTTTAACTACGGATCAAAAAACCGGCCCTAAAACAATGGCGGACCATAAGAAGGAAGTTTCATTAAATAATCATCAATTTTATTCTACATACAACCATATATTCACTCAAAAATCAAAAACTCTCATACTTAACCCTGGTGCGTTATATTAACACCTTATCCGCTGTAACAGACCGGCGCGGTCCTACCTCAACTTGCGTGTACGCAGCGCGCCAGTGTGCACCCGCCCGGTATTTTGAGACTAGGGTACTGGCAGCAAAGAAATCTTGTTTTAATCTTGGATTTTTTTAGGAGAACAATATTTAAAGTGTTGGATTATCTAAACTAATACGAATTATAAAGAGAAATGATTAGATTTTTTGTATTTTTGTTACGTTTTTACGTTTAACACGTTGCGAGACGCACTGCATTAGCAGTAGATTTTTCGGTGTTGAAAATGACAGTACGGGCACCGTCGTACAATTTTAACCTCTGAACTGAGGTACGGGCATTACAGCGAAATTTTGTATAGAGGAACAAGGAAACACGTTTTTACTGTCATGCCACATCAATCCGGCTATGAAAGTACTGTCATCGTATATTATTCTTTAGTATTGCTGTAGGGCGGTACGGATAAAACAGTGGTCGGAACTTGCATGGACAATTTTACTGTCATATCGCATAATTTGAAAAAGTCAGTACCGTCCCGCAACGTGTTACACGGCGGAAAAAATTTGGATGAAATTTGACACATGGGTAGACCATGACATTTATCCCGACATTCCCATGGGATCAAAACTTATGCGGATTAAACCGCGGGGCGCAGCTAGTGAATTTTTTAGAAGAAAGAATCTTCAGATGAAAAGTGAAGCTAATTCTTTGGAGTCAGCTCCGGTTTGATAAGGGATATCAGGTGTTTTTTCATGTACAGACGCGGGCACATCGAGCTACTATAATCTGTCAAATTTCTTTAATAGATTTTGAATTTTATCACTAAAGGATTGTCACTTAAACTTTCAAATTTTCCCAATGGACCTCCCATTGGGAAAATTTGACAGTTTCGGGTGGCTTGATCTGTTGGCGTCTGTACCTATTAAAAGTATCTAACGTGAAGGACTTCCATTCCATATATTGTCATTTGGAAGATGAGGTAGCATGGTATGGAATACCATGCTAAGTTTTCTTTTCACGGCATAATGCTGCCTTGAAATAGGTGGGCTATTTTGCCACAAACATCATCTGCCTACTATACTGGGGTCGGCTTCCAGTGTAATCGAAGGCAGTTGAATACCAGTATTTTACATGTAGCAACTGCCTATCTGACCTCCACAACCCAGTTACTGGGTAACACGACACCCCTTGGTAAGACTGGTTGTCAGACTTTCAGGCTTCTGACGACCCGTAACGACTGTCAAAGATCCAAGAATGATAGCCGGGACCCCTCCGTGCCTCACGGAGGAGTCTTGGTATATAAAGATGGTTACTCATCCACAGACCAACCGCGGTAAGCGTAGCTTAACCTGATCGATTGACCCGTGCGGCTGTTAATACTTAGTTACGCGTCCCTCGCCATTTTGCCACAAACATTGTTATCAAATCAACCTTAATTTGAAATGTAAATTAACAAAAACGTTATGAATTTCCTTCGCAACTGCAAAAGCCTAATGCAACAGTGTTACACAATGGACCACATCCGTCATATTTCCCTAATCCAAAAATCGAAAACTGAACTCGGGTTTTACTCGAAAAATCCCATAGTTCTAAGGTCAGTACCCATTTAGATAACGCTTTCTGGAGCTTGTGGCGAATGTTATTTAATTAAGGCAGACAATTATAACATAATTCATGTAGCTTGCGGTTTCAAAACCAATGTTTTTAAAACCTAGTAACGTTATTAAAACAACAATCAAATGTAGTATGTACACTCGAACTTTATGTACTTGAGAGATATCCTCGACAGGTGTTGTCACGGAATAAGGAAAGTATTATTTTTTGATCAAACAGTATTTTAAAAGAGGTATCTACGTAAATCCCATATTTATTATGAGAACAATATTCATATGGCTTACGTTAAAATAAAGTAGTTTTCAGTGCACATTTACTGTTTACTACTAAAAATAAAGCTCACGAGTTTGTTTGAATGTGCTAATCTCTGGAATTGCCGGTCGGATTTAAAAAATCCTTTTGCATTTCATAGCCCTTTCCTTGGGAAGGGTTGAAGCTTTTAGCTTAACATCACACTAGGGTCTAGGACCGTTAGGAGGGGAAAAAAAAATGTCAGAAAGAGCGCTAAACGCAAAAATACTAGCGCGGTCAAGCGATGTGATGCGATGCGGAAATAAAAATTTCATGCAGACAAAGTCGTAGGCAGAAGCTGGTTTAGGTTTGTTCATCTGTTTTATTTTTTTATTTTTTAAGATCCATAGCACAATATTTAATAATTTCGCTGTTTTGTTTCGGAGGTTACATGAAAGGAGTCTCCCCAAGCGACGTACTCTCCGACCATTTCGTACGTCTGGCGTACCCTGGGCAATCGACTTCTGTTGATTGGGTAATCCTTTCACCACGATGGCAAGCATAAGTTCCAATGGGCCCTTCATCATTTCGTTGAACGTCGCGTCAGAAGAAACTTTAGTATGAACTAAAAAGACGTAGATCTTTTCAATTTTTTAAGCCCTTTCTTGGCAGGTAATGGCTGGATACCACTTTCAATAAACCAAGAAAAGCATCGTGAAGAAACTTGGTCTGATATCGTCCACCCCTTAAAACCTAAGCGTTGTTATTAATATCAGTCTTTACCCTACACTGGGACAGTTAAGATATTGTTATTAATAATACAAATTAGTACGACAACAATAATAATAAAGGCTAGTCCGTCTTCACATATCTGCTGTCGGTACAAACAAAGCATCCGCGCCATTGACTTGCTGGTGCCATTAACCGAATAACCCATTGCACAAAGAACTGGCGCTTTTCAAGGTGAACACACACATTCACACACCCTACATGCATACACTGCATAACCACTATATGATTCAAAATAAATTCACCAAGATACACTTGCACTTTCCAAAACAAACGACGTTTCAATTTGAGTCTTAAAGCTGAAAAGTTAAGGTGGGTGTGTAAGTGTATGGAACGCAAATATAAAACTGTCGAGACGAGAAGGGTGCACTCACACACGCCAACAAAGACGCCCAGTGCGTTCAACTGCAGTCTGCACTCACACCAACACATCTTTGTATAGATTTCTACTTTCATTACAGTATTAAAAGCTTTTGAAATTGTTTGCATATTTCTATCTATACTTTAATCTGGTTGTAAACAAACTTTACACAGTTGATTTTATACGTTTACAGCGTACAAACGAACGCACACATGTATAGATTTCAGGGAAAAATGTACACTGATCTATGTTAATCATTCGCACACATTGACACACATATCCTGTGTCCTGTACAGTGTATAAGGTGTGTATAAAGGGTGTATGTATGTGTGTGTGTTTTATGAAGTGTGTTTTGTAACTGTGGATTGCGCATATATTAATAAATACTTTGTTAGTACATATATGTATAAATAATACAATGGACATGTAATTTTATTTACACTTTTATTTATTTTTAATGAGTTTGATTGGCGATTTTATTTTGTTCAGGTAAATTTTATGTTTACGTAAAAAATACTCAGTCGTTGAGTTGTTTGCATTACATCAATTCCTAGTAATTTTACTAATTAGTACTTTATGATAATATAATATCCTTCTAATGTATACAATGGTATCCTCTATGGGATCGGGAATAAACCCTTATTGGTCAATTCCAGTAATTTTCGTCAGAGGAAACTTTAGGTACCTATAATTATTATAATTATTGATAATAGGAGGAAGGATGCTGGTTCAGTAATGTACCTATTCCTTCATTAATTTAATTGGTAAATTCCATTAACCTATAACCTGCGATTTTAATGAATTAGGCATAATTTAACACGAATATCCATTGAAATTTTTGCCAAAGATGATTCTCAATGCGGAAAACTGTTTAAAACAACAGATCACACTAGCTGAATAAAAGTGACATAATTCCATGGAACGGCTCCCAAAACGGTTAAGAGGAAATGCGGGTGGTGTTTTTTCTATAGAGACGCTCTCGCCTGTTTTCTTTCTGGTTATGACCATATGACTATGATTTTTTACAGAATAATAAATGTTAGTTACTTGTATGTCCCTATGTTTTCTTTTTTGATAGGTAATAAATTATTTTTATAAGCACTAGAACCCTCAAAAAATGCTCAAAATTGCCTATTTAGACCGCTGTTAACAGAGGCCTAGGGTACAAATTTGACAACTATTAATGAAAAAAGGAAAACATGGCGACACAGTATATATCCTTCTTATCCAGTTTATGAAATATCTTTTAAATTGGTTCAATATTGGTGGAGAAAATAGGCGAGAGCCAAACCTCGAAAATGTGACTTTTTACTTAGGCTATTCAGTCGGATCTGCAGTTGTCCTTATCGCACGAATAGACGAGAGATAGCGAGACAGAGCGACAGCGATAGTTTCTTCAAATACCTAAATTTCAAGTCTTTCCGCCCACATTTCCTGCATGTCCTAGAACCAAAAATTCGAAGACAATTGATCCCTACCAACCAGCACTGAGCCCGCATGGTGGATTACGGCCGACTCCCTCTCACAGAGAGGAGGCCACTGTCCTGGCAGTGAGAATATTATAAGATGATTATGCTTATGCTAAATTCCATAGATAGGTATAAAATTATCGTAGTACCTCCTTCGACATAGATGTTTCTCCGTCTCTCGTTTTATATACAACATGTCCCGGAATTAACGCACACCGCCAGACACCCCAATTAGAATATTATGTTATAATCATAATATATACACTGAATTTTCATTATTATGTATAAAACACTGTTTTTTTTTATAAATTAGTTGTACAGATTGTAGGAGAAAATTATAGTCACATTACAAATCTACGCATGCATACAGTCGCACTTGTATAAGGGTCTAGCGTAGTAGGTATTTCATCCATTTTGGTTTGTTTTGACTGTACAGCGGAAGTGTGACAGCAGTTTACGTAGTTTTAATTATTTTTGAGATAAAATATTACCTATATTAAAAATTGCAAAAATCGATTCAGTAAACGATTCTGAACAAACTATTTTCATAATGTGCATTAATTCAGTTACACATTGTATAACGTCAATATTTTTATAAAGAAAACATTTTTTTATAGAAGAACTGAGTCCAGCAGTAGGCATTTACCCTGCAATATCAAGAAAAACACATTCAATTATCCTCCCAATTTTTAGTAAATCGTCCATTAAACACATCATTTATAACGTTTTTTTTTTTTTTTCAAAATTAACATACAAACAAGTTCGATGGCACGATTTTCTGTCAAATAAACGTTTTATTTCAATCGTAATAGGCGATAATTTATTTTTGTTTTCTTACAAAATAGCTAGCTGGTTATTGACTGACAAAGGTCGGCCGTTCAAATGCTATTGTATATTGAACTCATTCGTAACACGAATTTATTTATACCGACGAGGAGGTATATGACACATAGGTTGTATAAGAATGCTGGAAACATAATGAATGTAATATAATATCGGTGCCTACTATAAAAAATATATATATAAAAATGAGCCTACTGTGATGTAGTAGATAAGTATATTATGTTCTACCAGTGTAATTACATTATAAGCAGTGATAGGAATAGGTAGTGCCTATTTGCCTAAACTTCGAAGAACAGAGACAAGAAACGGAGACTTCCTTAGGACTAAATTTTTTCCGGGACATCCGTCCCGAAATTCGGGACAACACTTTCAAATACATTAAAAAAATATGTTATTTGGTAATAATTCGTAAAAAAAAGTAATTCGTCTATATTTACATTTATAATTTATAACTCCATAATAATAATGTTATTATTATATAGTTATAATTATAAATGTTATGTCTAGTCGCACACTTTAGGTAAATATAGACGAATTAAAAAAACAACATACAGAATTTTTCATTAAACACAAAGATGTAACCAAACGAAATGTAGCTCCTAGAAATAAAAATAAATTTAACCATGAGCTCTGTTTACCGCAATGCAGGCTCGAATTGTATAAGAGGAACTCGTACGTAAATTCTGTAAAGGTATATAACAAATAACCGGACGCTTTTAAAGATTTACCTTTGACCATGTTTAAAAAAAAGGTAATGCAATGGTTAAAGGAAAAATGCTTTTATAACCTTAATGAATACATGTCAGATCGCGGACAAGAAAACAGAAATGAATAATATTGGGACCTTGTAATAATTGATTGATGTTGGAATTTCACTATATCACAACTTTGAATTTTTAATAGTTATGACATTACCAATTACAATTTACAATTATTTATGTTTCTTAATCTGACATTTTATTAAACTTCTTTATTAATCTCTTGAACTGACATATGTATAACTTTGACATCAATTAATTAATTTGTTTATATAAATCCGTAAGCATGATATCTTATTGTTCTTGCCATCTATTTTGATTTTATTTTTATGAATTATATTAACAAGATTGTACAGGTTAAAATTAAATATTTGCACACCATATGTAATGGTAGAATGTAAATGGGCCATTATAGTTTTAAGATACATTGTAAACCTACATTCTGGCAAATAAATGGATTTGGATTTGGATTTTGGATTTGGATTACTTATTCCAAATAACATATTTTTTTAATGTATTTAAAAGTGTTGTACCGAATTTCGGGACAGATGTCCCGGAAAAAAATTAGTCCTAAGGAAGTCTCCGTTTCTTGTCTCTGTTCTTCGAAGTTTAGGCAAATAGGCACTACCTATTCCTATCACTGATTATAAGACCTATTAACACACCAAATATAATCAGTATTTACTCGGCATCTGAGATGTTTCATTCTCCTTAAAGTCCCGTCCTTATATAGCGACCCTGCTACTTGAGCGAACATTTATCAATCATGTGCGCATGTGCGCTAAATCGTTCTCTGAGCGAGTGTCATCGAGTTGGAAGCTCATTGAAAGGAAGTCATCATGTGTCAGTCAAAAGTGCAGAATAAAGAGGTTTTCGTAAACCAGAACAGTGCCTTTGGAAGCCACAACTCAGCCACCATAGAGGAGTTCAAATTTCATTTATCCACAATAAGCATTGTGGTTATGATCATATGTTGTTCTGTTAGTTCTTGGAGTTGCCTTTATGTTGTATAGACTATATAAAAAGGTGCCATCATTCTTGGATGAGGGAGCAATTAACAAGATACATTTTGCGGCGATCATCTAATCGAACCAGGAATTACCGTGATCCAAAGGTTGCATGTGAGGGGTGCAACTATCGGTCTGGCATTATCCACAGCTGAGCAAAGGCCTTCCCCAAATCCATCCAGACATCGTTTTCTATTGCTATTCCATTGCTACATATGTTCGAAAAATTTGTCTGATCAACAACGTAAATAACGCAATGATTGTTGTTGAACTGTCAAAATGTAAGCCATTGCTACTGTTACGCAATGGTGTGTACAGTCACGAGTAAAAGTATGTATACACTCGGTTTTACTCAAAAGCGATTTACTCCTTTAGTTTTGAATTAAATTTTATGTTGTTACGAACATAGCATTTTCGAACCCATAGGTTTATCTAATGTATCATATTTTAACGATGCATTTGATAGTTCATGAAAAAACCGGCCAAGTGCGAGTCGGACTCGCCCATGAAGGGTTCCGTTACGTTACGATTTATGACGTATTAAAAAAAACTACTCACTAGATCTCGTTCAAACCAATTTTCGGTGGAAGTTTATATGGTAATGTACATCATATATTTTTTTTAGTTTTATCATTCTCTTATTTTAGAAGTTACAGGGGGGGGGACACACATTTTACCACTTTGGAAGTGTCTCTCGCGCAAACTATTCAGTTTAGAAAAAAATTATATTAGAAACCTCAATATCATTTTTGAAGACCTATCCATAGATACCCCACACGTATGGGTTTGATGAAAAAAAAAATTTTGAGTTTCAGTTCTAAGTATGGGGACCCCCAAAATTTATTGTTTTTTTTCTATTTTTGTGTGAAAATCTTAATGCGGTTCACAGAATACATCTACTTACCAAGTTTCAACAGTATAGCTCTTATAGTTTCGGAAAAAAGCGGCTGTGACATACGGACGGACAGACAGACAGACAGACAGACAGACAGACAGACAGACAGACAGACAGACATGACGAATCCATAAGGGTTCCGTTGCCATTTGGCTACGGAACCCTAAAAAACGCATTTGAAAGTTGCCATGTGTTGACATATTGGTGCTCATGACTGTACAGTGTGTTACGCAATTACACTGCCGATCAGTTACAAATGAGTTTTTTTTCTAGCTCATTGACCCTAAAATCAAACCTAGATTACAAAATCTAAGGCACCTAGGTCCGTGACTATCTACAAAATCCTAAATGAAAATGCTAACAACATTACTTAAGCATTACACAACAAAGATTGCCTTCAAAAACAGACTAAAATAATACTATTTCTAAATTATCTGCGTAAAAACGACGGCTCGTAACTTCAGAGGGCTTTGCTCTAGGGTTAATAAACTTACCCCAAACCCTTGAGCACCTATAAGTCAGTGGCTTTTCGCGAAAATATAGAAAAATGGGCGACACCCACAAATATGCTTTTATAAGCACCGATAACTTATTGAAGAGATTTTTCTCTGATTTTTATTGGAATTCTTGAAGGTTTTGTAAGTTAATTTGACGAATGGTTTATGGATAGGACGCCATTTTTCTTTCATGACGTCACAGTGTCGTTGTGGGAGCACTTTGGCTTGTGGCTAAATAATAACGGGCGCACGGGTCGATCGATCAGCTTAAACTACGCTTGCCACGGTTGGTCCGAGGATGGGTGAACATCTTTACATACCGAGACACCACCTCGAAAAGCACGTTGAGCTGTGGGTCCCATCAAGCTGCTACCAGCCACCTTGTGAAGATCGTCGCTCCACCTATCCTGAGGGCGTCTTACTTTTGCCGATTCACGGTATCCACTCAAGAACACGTCTATCCAGCGGTCATCAGTTCAACGGGTGGCTGGCCAAATCCCACTTCAGCTTGCTTGTTCACCTGACCTCACCACCACTTTGGCTCTCAGAGAGATTCCAAGCATAGCCCGTTCCATAACTCACTGAGTAAATGTACATACACCTGAGCGGCACGCGTCAATAGCAGAAGTAACTGCTGCCGCTTACGCGTCTTCATTTACAGTTGTCTCTGCCGTAGACGCGTCGATTGTGTGCATGAGCACTGGTTAACAGTCTCAATAATATAAAAACTCGAAGTACTGAGTTTTGACAGCCTACACAAGACGTCTCGATACTTATCTATGAACTAGCTGCGCCCCGCGGTTTCACCCGCATAAGTTTCGATTGCATGGGAATATCGGGATAAAAAGTATCCTATATGTTAATCCTGGTTATAAACCATCTGTGTGCTAAATTTCATCCAAATACGTTCAGTAGTTTGTGCGTGAAAGGGTAACAAACATCTATCCATCCATACAAACTTTCACGTTTATAATATTAGTGGGATTTTCAGCACACCATGGGTCGTCAACCTCGCTGAAAGCTTCGATAAAAGGCATATCTTTCACCTAATGTAAAAAATAAAGAGAGAAGATGAATTAGTGATCATAGAAAGGTATAAGTCAGGCATAGTGTTGAACTTTAAAGAATAGAGTTTAAAACTATGCCCGCTGACTTAATAAGTGTGTAAGATAATACCCACTTAAAGAAAAACAAAATTTATTTTTATAAAAAACAATAACAAAACTAAAGAACGTTGACTGTCTAGTAATTATTTATTTATTGAACTTTAATATATTAGTTGTATGATTCTTATCGTTTTCAATTTGTTTTGTTTTTAATGCTTGCAACTTTGTATTGCAGTTCATTGCGGCCTGATCGATTTAGGGCTGATTTTTCAATTTAGGGTTAATTTTTCAATTTAGGGCTGATTTTTCTATTTAGGGTTAATTTTCAATTTAGGGCTGATTTTTCAATCGACAGATAATTTTTATTCGTGGAATAAATTGACGTCTGACAGATTTTGTATACAAGAACTGTCAAAAATTAAAAATTATTCCTCGGATAAAATTATCTGGCGTTGGAAAAATCAGCCCTTAGTCAGATAACTTTCATTTGAAGAATAATTAGGTATTTCATTTTGACATAATTTCTATACAAAATCTGTCAAACCGTAATATTCATTCCTCAGATAAAAGTTATCTGACTATTGAAATCATCATCATTTCAGCTGAAAGACGTCCACTACTGGACATAGGCCTCCCCCAAGCACCTCCACTTCGACCGGTTCTGTGCTTCTCGCATCCAACGGGTTCCTGCGGCTTTAACAAGGTCGTCGGTCCACCTTGTGGGAGGCCTTCCAACGCTACGTCTTCCGGTACGCGGTCGCCACTCCAGAACCTTTCGGCCCCATCGGCCATCTGTTCTGCGAGCAATGTGCCCTGCCCACTGCCACTTAAGCTATTGAAATATCAGTCCTTAATCAATTAGTACTGCTTTGTTGGTCTAGTGGTCGCAGGCGCTACTGCTGAGCAGGAGGTCCTGAGGTCGATTCCCAGGTTGGGCAAAGTGTTATTAGGTTTTTACCGTCAGAGATTTCTCAGTAGCTGCCTGGAGTTTAGATTTGTGATTTGTTGATGGCAATACGAATATATGCTCGCTCCGTATGACATGGGACTTAGACCTAGTATTATAAAGATTGTATACCATTTTATAACAGCATGAATACGCTTCACATAACGTGTGCTGCGCAAAATGTAGCTATAATGTTCAAAAGAATTACGCAGTATTTGCTTGCATCAGTAATGAGATAAAAATCAATGTTCTGACGAATGCAGATAAAGGAGAATTGGTGGGGGTTTCCATTGTTATATAGCAGAAATATGGCACTGGGATTATCCCATGTATTTCGACGGGAAACGATACTTCAATAGTAAAAAATATAGGTATGGCTTTTTGGCGCGTTTTTTGGGCAGTCGATTTAGCTGCCAAACTTGACGGTTGTGTAATCCATTAACATGAGAAATTTATTAACACTAGAAAAGATCTAAACTATAGGTTCTCAATCTTATTTTTCACACTTTGAGTTTTTTTTTTTCTAAAGCGTCTATTATTTTTTACTCACCGTCTGTTGCGTATCTGAAACAGCTATTTCCACGATTATATTTTAAAGATAGGATATACAAGGTGTAACAGAATAAACGCAAGTCTTGAAAGTAGTTTTTTCATAATTGTCTACTGAATCGACATCAGTAACTTTTAAACAAGGTTTTGTTTTTTTAAAATTATGTATTTTGCCATACTGACCGCCGATTGAGCCAAAGAAAATTAAATCTTATTTCAAGGCGATAAGACTCAATTTTAAATGCATAAAGTATTGCTAGGGCAGCACAATTTTCTTAATAATAATTACCTTAAAAAAAAACAGTTTTGGTCATCGTATTATGCTTTTAACTTAATGGGGTGTATAAAGTCTTGCGTTAATTATGTTACACATTGTATAATTTTTTTGGGTCTTCTACTGCCCCCCTGGAAGTCTCAAACGCCCCCGACCGTTATGGCCCACGTTGAGAACCCATGATTTAAATAATATTACAAAGAACTCATGTAAGAATTTCGTCATTACTGTTCACTAAAGCAGTAATTTTGGAGACCCACATACATCGTAATTTTGGCAGATCATAAACAAAAAATCTTGGACCTATGGTCTCAATATTTTTCAAATCAAATCAAATCAAAAGTCATTTATTCAAATTAGGCTGAGAATCAGCACTTTTCGAACGTCAAAATTACAAAAGACAGTCCCCCAAAAACGCCCGCCCTTCGCCACTTCCTAGTGCTATCGCTGGGAAGAAGAAGTGGCGGAACAAACTCCCCAGCAGCACAGCTGTCTGTTCAGTTAGAATATAGTTAGTTGCATGTATACAATACTAGGAACCTATGTTCAGTAATGAACATTACAAGAAGCTTAAATTATTTGCCATATTATGTCAGCTAGCCACGCCAATATACCAACAAATATAATAAAAACTATACGTACTCAAGCTAAAAAATAATTAATTAAAATAAAGATAAAAACTCACTACCTAAATAAAAGCCTCCAGGCATAAAGGGCGTGACAGCTTACACATTTATGCATTGCTGGGTTCGTCACCTAGCTGTCACTTGCAGTCACAGATGATGAACTAGGACCATCGATGTGAAATAAATAAGTGAGTTAATACTAATAACAGTAACCTGTCAGTACCTAAGCTAATTCTGGAGAAAGAACATGAACATTGTCTTGAGTTAATTAGGGCGACCAACTATTCTTATCGTGTAAGTAGTCGTTGATGGAATAGTAAGCCTTTGAACAAAGGTTGGATTTTACTTGAGCTTTAAACGCATTAAAAGGCAAGTCTAGCAAAGAAGAGGGTATCTTGTTATAAAAGGTTATACCAAGCCCAACAAATGAGTTATGAACCTTATGAAGCCGTTTGAATACTTAAGTTACAACTAAAGTCTGACCAACCGGCACTGGGCCCACGTGGTGGATTACGGCCCCCTCCCACTCATAGAGAGGAGGCCTGTTTCCCAGCAGTGGGAACATTATAGGCTGATTGTGTAAACGTCTTGCTAAACCATGAATACCAGAGCTACGAAATCTATTTTAAAGGTCGCTGTTTTTTTTTTATTTGTTTTAGTCATACTTTTATTATGTTTTTATTATTTTTTCCCTTTGAGACTACATAAATACTTTTCATTTCTTTCTTTATTCTAAGGAGGTCTGAGGCTGTCCCAAGATCTATATAAAACTAGCTTTTGCCCGCGACTTCGTCCGCGTGAAGCAACTTTCTTAATTTTTTTTCCGTAGTAGTATTAGAAAACTTAAAAAAAAAGATGGATGAAATCGGTTAAGTAGTTCTCAAGTTATGTCGTGACAACGGACAACGGGTTTCATTTTTATATATATATAATATTGTTACGTGCTTCGGGTTCGTGACAATAAAAATGCCGATAAAAATCACCCAAAAGTTACACTTTAATCAATCAACACTAACAACAATTCAAAACACACTAATTATAAAACACAATCACTCTTAAGTCGCACTTGAAGATCGCTTTCGATGTATTCGCTTGTGTCGCAAAACCAAGTCTGATTGCTCGCGGCTATTCCCGGCCTTATATAGTGCCGCAGATAGTTCCAGAACCTTCTATTGTAGAACCGTCTAGAATGTTCGAGTACATACCGGCCCCGACTGACTACATGTCGATAGTTCTAGTAAGTTCTACCATCGTCATATCTACTCGTCAATAGATGGCGCTGACGGATGGCGTGACTATTAGTTCTACTATTCCATAATAGATGGCGCCAGTTAGTTCTGCCAATCCACAATAGATGTCGCCAGTGGTAACTAATGTCACCGTGTATCAGGCATTAATTGTGGCGCGTAACACTGCCCCCTCCTAAGACATGCTCGTCCCGAGCATTATCGGCTCCATAATAACGCGCCAATCGATCCACATGGACGATCTTAGGAGTACCTCTTGCACCTTTCCGTATCCGGTAGGTTACGTCATTGATCTTTGTCACAATCCGGTACGGTCCATCCCATTTAGCTTGAAGCTTAGGAGATTTCCCTTTGCTGCGCACTGGATTGTGCAACCACACTAGTGAACCTTCGTCAAACCCTTTACTGTTCATTTTGCGGTCATAACGGGTTTTCATCTTTTCAGACATTTGCTGGCCCGATTGTCTGACGTGCTCACAAATGTCATTCATTTTATTCCGCAAGTTATTCGCATAATCCGTTATACTGCATGGGGCATCAGGTGGTATTCCGGTGATCAGGTCTGCAGGCAGCCGTAATTCTCTTCCAAAGTTTGCGAAGGCTGGTGTCACCGATGTACTTTCGTGAACAGCGCTTCGATATGACAACAAAAACGGTTGTATGTGCTTGTCCCAATCTCGTTGTCGATTTTCCACAACTTTTGCTAGGTACCTCTCCAGTGTCTGATTAAATCGTTCCACCATTCCATCCGATTGTGGGTGGTAAGAAGTTGTTCTTGTTTTATGAGTACCCATAACTCGACAAGTTTCCTGGAATATTTGGGACTCAAAATTCCTTCCTTGATCACTGTGAATCTCTAGTGGAACTCCAAAACGACAGAAGACTTCATAAACTAATTTATCTGCAACTGTCGAAGCTTCTTGGTTTGGAATGGCGAAGACTTCCGGCCACTTAGTGAAGTAATCCATCACAACCATGAAATACTTGTTGCCACTTTCACTTTCCGGAAACGGCCCCGCAACGTCGAGGGCTATCCTCTCCCATGGTGCGCCAACATTGTACAATTTCAATGCACCTCTACTACGAGTCTGAGGTCCCTTTACAGCTGCACAACTTGTACATTTGCGACACCAGTCCTCAACATCGTCCCGACAGTGGACCCAGTAAAACCGTTCTCGTATCTTCAGTAGAGTCCGTTTTACTCCCAGATGACCTCCTGAACATCCATTATGGTACAGCTGTAGAACATTCGGTACTTGAGCTTTAGGGACAACCATTTGCAAATGACAGCTATCTCCCCGAGCATTTTCCCATTTTCGGCACAGGACTCCATCCTGAATCACCAAGCTGTCCCATTGGGCCCAATAGCTTTTCGTGATCGAACTCATCGCTGAGACGTCGCTCCACTTGGGCTTAGGAGCTCTGGCCTTCATCCACTCCAGAATCGGCTTGATGTCTGAATCTTCCTGCTGTGCAAGTTGTAGGCTGTCCTTCCACTCGATGCTGAGGTCTGTCTTGAGCATCCTCACAGGTACGACTTCTTTACTCTCTTGCCTAGTACAATGCTTGCAGTCTTCAGGACAAGGTCTTCTTGACAATGCATCTGCGTTGCCATGAGATTTTCCGCTGCGATGTTCGACCACGAAGTCGTATTCCTGCAGAAGTTCAATCCATCTCGCAACTTGTCCTTCTGGATTTTTGAACTGCAATAGCCATTTCAGTGCAGCATGGTCGGTTCGTAACTGGAATTTCCGACCCAGAAGATATTTGCTAAAGTGCTGCAATGACTTTACCACAGCAAGCAGTTCTCGTCTCGTAACACAATAGTTCCTTTCAGGTTTCGACAATGACTTGCTGAAGTACGCTATCACAAATTCTTGATCGCCATTCCGCTGGGACAACACACCGCCAAGTCCTATGTCGCTTGCGTCTGTGTCAACTATAAATTCCTTGCCCGCATCAGGGTACCCCAAAATAGGTGTTTTGCACAGACGGTCCTTTAGCTCCTGGAATGCGATGTCGCAACTTCCATCCCAGCTGAAATGTCGCTTTTCCTCGGTTAGCTTATGCAGGGGTTTGGCTATATCTGCAAAGTTCTTGACAAATCGCCGATAGTAGGAGCACAAACCCAGAAATGCTCTGACCTGCGTCTTGTCTTTTGGAATTGGCCAATCCTTGACAGCGGCGATTTTCTCCGGATCCGTGCGGATACCTTCTTCAGACACTACATATCCCAAAAAGCTAACTTGTCGTTTGAATAGTGAACACTTCTTTGGACTTAACTTGAGGTTGGCACTCTGGATCTTCATGAGCACGCGTTCCAGGTTTTGAAGATGTTCTTCAAACGTACGGCCTACGATGATGATGTCATCCAAGTAGACCAGACAGGCATCGCCAATTAGCCCGGTAAGTACAAGTTCCATCAACCTTTCAAACGTTGCCGGAGCATTGCACAATCCAAACGGCATAACTTTAAATTGCCACAGACCCTTTCCTGTCGAGAATGCAGTTTTCTCCTTGTCCTTAGGATCAATTTCAACTTGCCAGTAGCCACTTTTCAGGTCCAGCGTGCTAAACCACTTTACGCCAGTAAGCATGTCCAGCGTGTCATCGATTCTTGGCAAAGGATAGCTGTCCTTCTTGGTGACGTCGTTCAAACGACGATAGTCAACACAAAACCTCATGCTGCCGTCCTTCTTTCTTACCAGCACTACAGGTGAACACCATGGGCTAGATGAAGGTTCAATAACACCATCCTTCACCATCCCCTCAATCATGGTTTCCACTTCCTTTTCACGTGCAACCGGCAATCTCCTTGGCCGCTGACGGATAGGCAATTCATCTCCTGTGTTTATTTTGTGTTGAACTAAGCCAGTCCTGCCGATGTCAGCATCGTTTGACGAGAAAACATCGGCATACTTGAGTAACATTTTCTTCGCCTTGACCATTTCATTTTGGGACAGAGCGCTGCGGCAGTCTTCTAAAAGTGTGGTCACTCTTGTTTGTGCATCCTTGCTGAGAGTCCCAGTCGATAGATGTTGGCATCGACGCAACCAATCCACTTCCTCGCAAGTACCAACTAGTGTGCCTTTTTCTATAATCTGTTCCTGATCACAAAGGTTCAGCACACGTACCCCTGAGATGTCGGTGGCTCTGACCAAAGTTCGTGCCACTTTCCATGGAAGGTCATCGTCTACCCTTTCCACGAGTACACAACGTTGAGTTTTCCCAGGATTCCGAGGAAGACTAACCGGCACAATCGTTTCCGATCTCGGCGGAAGAACAATCTTCTTAAGGCTGTGCACGTTCCCTGGTAACGCCCCTTCCACGAAAAGTTCCTCTTGTCCACATTTCAAAACACCTTGCTTGACGTCAATTTCGCAACAATTCTTCCTCATAAAGTCAAGGCCCAGGATGCAATCGTCCATTATATCAGCCACGATGACATTATGCAGGTAGATTCTGTTGCCTAGCTTCAACCCTATCTTCTTCTCTCCATGGACGGGTATGCGCTGACCGGTGGCTGTTACCAAATTAATGTGTTCTCGGTTGTATGCGGAGTCCCCAAGGGACCGTCTTATCAGTTGGGAACTGACGACCGTGCGAGAGGCTCCAGTATCTATGGTCAGCTTACACGGCGTTCCGTTGACCTCGCCCTTGATGATTAGGCTGTTCCCGTCTTGGGTTTGTGTGATCGAAACCCTTGGGGCTCTTTGAACATCAGCCAGCACCCGCCCCGCAGTCCTGGCTATTACTCGTTTCCCTGCTGTTGGTTCTGGGCGGTGCTATTAGCTGCACTGCCCTCTGGAGATCGGCCGTCTTCTCTTTCTGCAGTTCGCTTGGGGCAACTGGATCGAAGGTGGCCCCTTTCCCCACAGCCGTAGCACCTAGGGCTGTACCCTTTACTGCGGTCGCGAACTGTAGCCGCTGCAACCTCCCTGACCCGATGGGAACGATGATCCTGTCGCACGGCTTCCACCTCCAGTGCATGGGCCAAGGCGTCCTTAAGCGTCCCGTGGTGCCCGAGCCTCACAGCAGCTCTAACTTCAAGGTCGCGGATGCCGTCGATGAATGCCTGCACCAGGTTCCCATCAATAAGCGCAGGTACGGACTGGTAAGCTTTACGCACCAGCTTCTCCACTTCAAGGGCCCACTGCTGCAGGTTCTCATTACTGTGTTGCACGCGATCCTTGAGCTGCGCACGAAACACGTGTTCCAGGTGAGCATCGCCATACCGAGCCTCCAATGCCTCAAGGAGCTGCTCGTAAGTCACTTCCTTACCGAGAGCTTCCAGAACAGTTAAGGCCTGGTCGCGCAGGCCTAGGGTGAGGGCAGTCATAGCCTGACTATTATTCCAACCATTCGCCTTTATGACAGCCTCAAACTGGATTTTGTAGGCCGACCAGGAAGAAGTTCCGTCGAACGGTGGCACTTTGAATCCACGTAGCGAAGGTGTTGTAGCTACGGGAGCTGCGATTCCATCCCCAAGTTTAAGGTAATCCAGCGTTTTCTTTACGTCAGCCATCACGGTTTTCTTCACGTCAGCCACCACGTTGTCAACCCGATCATTCACTTGGTCGATCCGGATTTCAGCTTCCGTCAGGCGGTTGTCACATTGAGCAACCTTATCCTTCATCTCCTTCATGTCTTTCCCGAAGGTAGCGTGAAGATCCTTCATAAGGAGCATCTGCTCTTCCTGGCGGCGCGCTTGCTCCTCCTGGCGGCGTGCTTGCTCCTCCTTATCATGTTGGAGCTGTTCTTCCAACCGACGAGCCTGTTCCTCCTGTCGGCGAGCCTGTTCCTCCTGTCGGCGGGCCTGTTCCTCCTTGTCCCGCTGGAGCTGTTCTTCCAACCGACGAGCCTGTTCCTCCTGTCGGCGGGCCTGTTCCTCCTTGTCCCGCTGGAGCTGTTCTTCCAACCGACGAGCCTGTTCCTCCTGTCGGCGGGAGTGCTCCTGCAGCATCATCATCAGAGCAGCAAAGTCTGGTGCTGATGATGCTGGACCTGCTGCGGACGGGTCGGCCTCCGTGGTTGGTAGCTGGCCCTCCGACCTCTGCGGCGCAGCTCCACCAAAACGCCTCTGGTCCGTCTCCTGTTGGCGTTGACTCCGGGTACGGATACCCTCCGTGTCGTCTTTAGGTAAAATCGGCATGATTTTAATCCCACTTCTGACACCAATTGTTACGTGCTTCGGGTTCGTGACAATAAAAATGCCGATAAAAATCACCCAAAAGTTACACTTTAATCAATCAACACTAACAACAATTCAAAACACACTAATTATAAAACACAATCACTCTTAAGTCGCACTTGAAGATCGCTTTCGATGTATTCGCTTGTGTCGCAAAACCAAGTCTGATTGCTCGCGGCTATTCCCGGCCTTATATAGTGCCGCAGATAGTTCCAGAACCTTCTATTGTAGAACCGTCTAGAATGTTCGAGTACATACCGGCCCCGACTGACTACATGTCGATAGTTCTAGTAAGTTCTACCATCGTCATATCTACTCGTCAATAGATGGCGCTGACGGATGGCGTGACTATTAGTTCTACTATTCCATAATAGATGGCGCCAGTTAGTTCTGCCAATCCACAATAGATGTCGCCAGTGGTAACTAATGTCACCGTGTATCAGGCATTAATTGTGGCGCGTAACAATATATAGATGGCTAAAGACTTAGCTCGACACTGCGATGTGAAATAAAATTTCTACAGCTTGGATCATGGGATCTGTTTTTTATTTCCTGCTCCTTTAAGGTATTTTTCCTACAGTTTTGACGATAATTTGAGCAATGAAACCGATACGTCACGGCATGCGTGTAACGTGCACAGGCCCTGTGCATTGTGGCTTTACATAAGAGCGGTGGAGGCAAGGGCGCGCGGCCGTTGATCTAACTGCAGTAGACTTATTGTTGTGCTAGATATGGCATGCCAGGCATTTGATGTACATTGTTTGGACGATTGTGTAATTCTATTAAGTTTTATTGTTTTCTTTGTTTATTTTATTGTTAAAGATTGAAGACTTGTTACTTAGCATGTTTTTTTAATTATAGGTATAGGCCTGAGACAGCAGTCTCGACATTCATAGCGTTCGATTTACGACCGAATTCGGTCGCAAAGTCCCGGATTGACAGGTGTAATGTATGGAGTGACAGTACTTTACGACCGAATTCGGTCGTAAAGCGATCGCTATGAATGTCGGGACTGCTGGGGCTGGCCTAGGCCATCATGTACACTACATTACACCTATGTGTACAAATAAATTTGAATTTGAATTTTATTCTTACAATAAGTAGTTCTTAACTGAATTAATACAAGTAAGGAATCTTCTGCTTACCGTATCGATGGCAAAAAGAACAAATATGGCCGAAAATTTAGTTACGCGAACGCCTCTCACTGACGTAGTCATATTATAATTTAGTCCATATTAAGAAGGCATCCATCTATACAGGGTTAAATTAAATTAGCTAGCGAAACTTTGCAGATGTACAGTCAGCAACAAAAGTCAATTAACTCTGTTACTTTTACAAATCATCTAAATTGATACAAAATGATGCGATACATTGGTTTTCAGCATTTCATGTAATAGCAAAGAGTTAATTATTCTTAAATATTCTATTACTCCATGTTTTTTAAGAATATTTTGCTCAATAATTAAGATTTAAACAACTGAAGTTTTAACCGACTTTTGTTGCTGACCGTACCATGGGGTTAACGACTGCTAGTAGTGTTGTTACTTGAAGTATGAATCCAGAAAAACAGTTTTCTTTTGTTTTATCATTTTTTATATTAGATTAGATTTCTTTATTTGATTAAACATTGTATACATACAAAAGCATGCAAGATATTACGTCGTTTGAGTCCAGTCACGTTTAGCCGTAAGTATCGGCGTACAAATATTTCCATATCACTGAAAATTTATTAATAAGAAAAAACAAATAACTAGAATAAGCAGTTACACAATTTATAATTATTAAACTTTAGAAAACCATGCTAACTGTTTAGATATCGATGCCCATATGTCTGCAGAGTTCCACTAGCTAATGTTATTTGAACCTGTATATAATTTATCTTCACACAGTCCATCTATCGTTTCTTTGGTCTTCTCATACTCTTATAGCCATCCAATTCATACTCGAAAACTTTCTTTACGATATTTTCCTCACTCTTTCCCATTATGTAGCCCGTAGACTAGTAGTTTTAGATCGGGGGTTCGAAACCAAGCAGGCGCTTTACTTCGTGTAAATTATTTCATGACCATTAAAAAATAAAATTAAAATAAAATCATTTAATTCGAGTATCACTGACTCACAATAGAAAAAAATAGACTCATATAGTCACATTTCATACACAAAACCACCAATTTAATTCAATTACCATAAGTCATATACAATAATAAAAAGTAATCATATTTAAATTAACAAATAACAAGCTTGTTAGTCGCATCAGCCTGCCACATGTCGCTCACAACAGTGGGAGATGATGGAGCAATCCAGTCTTACCGCAAGCAAACATTCGAAGACATGTGACATCTACCAACCCGCACTGAGCCCGCGCGGTGGATTACGGCCCACTCCCTCTCACCGAGAGGAGGCCTGTGTCCCAGCAGTGGGAACATTATAGGCTGATTAAGCTTATGCTACATAGCCCATACGATGAAAACCGATTCAAATGAAAAGAATTTCCTCAAAACTGATTCAATAGTTAGTCGTCAAAAGTGACTGCCAACTCTGATATCTTCATTAGTCTACGCCACGCCTTATATTTGCACCGCTTCGGCTATAAAAACAAAATGATTTGGTTTCACGCGACCGGGAGGCGACAATCACGGATAATTCTTTGTTGGCTGTGTGGAACGATGTAACATGTGTTGCTGACGACTATCACTATATTTATAATTTCGTAAAACTGCCTTTATTATAAAAAACGGATAAACTAAGGTACAGTCAGGGGAATTAATTGTTATTACCAACCTAAATTGCCCGTACATTCGAATCACAACTGTAATTTTTTGACAGTGGTATGAAATGGCTTTATCGAGGCAAATCGATATTGCCAATTTATCGGATAGATAGATAGATAAACCAATTATTCAGTGCACACAAAAGACATAACACAACATACAAAAGCACAATTAAAAGATAACAAGTTACATGAATATATAAAAACAAGACAAAAAATATATTTTTTAATTCATTGTATATAAAAAGTGACAGTATAATTTGCTAAAGAATTCATTTCTCTGACTGTAATTCATATTCTGGTGCCAAAGTATGACCTATGCTTTATCTATTTATAGACTTTGAATACTTTGTCATTTAAAAAAAGTTTTTTTGTCTTTGGCATCAAAAATAATCCTAGGCTAATTCTGTTGTAGTTCATGGTTATTAGCTAAATATTTTTTTTTTTTGTAAATAAACTTTCGATAAGATCTCTTTGAAAATACCTATTAGTTTCTATCCGGGTCTAGTTAAATCAAATCAACTTCATATCTGAAACTGATCTAGTGATTTAACGAAGAATATTCATTTGCGTTTTCCTGTTAGCATCCTATTCCAGGAATTGCACGCCGCAAGCCTTTGTAATTCCATTCTCTCTTTATGACACCGAACTCCTTAGATCCTAAAAGATGAAGATGGCGATGATTAGTATCTACTTTAGATGATTGTCATTATAAAACCATAAAGAGTGATTTACTCTTCTCTTTATGGTTAAATATTGTCAATTCAAGATTAGAAAAGCAACATGTTAAGACATTCACGATTAATTTTTATAATGTTTTGAACTTTTGTATTTTTTAATTTATGTCCTTCTTTATGTCTTATATTGTTTTTATGTAATATTATAGATTTTATATTATCTGCAATAAATAAATTGAATTGAAAACAAATGAATTGAATATTTTGAGCTTTCGTTCAGTAAGCAACATGTCTGTGGTAAAAAAAAAAACTAGTATAAGCAGACCTCTTATCCTATTCACACTCCATACTACGCTAGGCCAGCTTAGAGAGCCTACTTTGTAAGTCCGATAATTAAGAATGAACCCTTCTCCCGATTAATTAAACTTTTCGGATGGGCAAAAACACATCGGGTGTAAGGACAACTGTCATATCGTATTGTTATTCATTCCATGATTAATTCTTATTTCTAGAATCGAAGTAAACTTATATCTGTAGGTGATACGGGTAGGAAACGCCCGTAACTTTGACTGGAACTATGGATTTCGTGCTTAGAGAATAAACCCCCAGAACTGTACTATTAACACCGACGTGTGGCGGCAAGACTCACCATTAAAACGCTGCCTGAAAAAAAAAATACACTACAAAACAATTTTCATTATTGCTGTTTCTTCTAAAAACAAAATCTGATAACACTTTAAAAATAACAACAATCTACTTAAGTTAATGTATGTACTAAAACTATTGACTTGTTTTCACGGTCAGAACAATAAAGTGCAAGTAACGCCCCAAGTTCAGGGACCTTGTATATAAACACTACATAAGATATATATATTATTGCTTAGGACAGACAGTTCAGGGGTCAACGACCGATCGATTAGGATGCTGTTTGGGCCTTGGGTGGTGCGCGGATTTGGGGGATTTCGTAGATTATAAATATGTGGTTTACTGGTAACATAAACTTTTGAGTTTTTAATAAATGATAAATGATTTTACATATTTTTAAGTAGGTTTGTACAAACACTTTAACACGTCAAACATATTTTAAAAACAAGATGAGGTAATATCCTTTCTGACTACACTGCAGTTTCTATTAAGTCCAGATAATATTATAATTATATCAAACTGTAACTTCTTCTGTCATAGATCTGCCTATGGCGTATTATGTTACAGAAACAACCTACTTTCCTCGACTCTTTGAGGGTACAGTTCCAAAATATTCCTTCATAGCCTACCTTTACACCGTGAAACATAATATTTCAATTTTGATGTTTGTATTTTCAGTGGGTAACCAACGTATTTAACTGTCTCTCAGTCAAATACGTAGGTTACCTCGAAGAGAGACGCTAGCAAGCTACCCGAAAGTGTCAAATTTTCCCAATCAACCTTGAACCGTAATGCTTTAGCGAGAAAGTTGAAAATTTATAAAAGAAATTTGACAGATTGTAGTAGCTTGATGTGCTAGCGTCTGTACGTTCCACGCTATTGTTGTTTGCTGGGCAATTTGAAATAACAAAGCGTTTAGCGGTTACTTCAACTATTTTTTAGACTGTGAATTGTAACATTAATTTCATTGGCTGTGGTCACGGAGTCATCTTATGACGTAGGTAACTCCTTTGTTACCTTACAACACCCTGTGAGGCCAGACTGATTAGCCTATTTTTGTAGGTAACCGAACAAACAATAAACTAATAGAATATGAATTAAAATACCAAATTGGAAACATTCAGATATCTGAATATTGACCTTCATTTATTAAAAAAATATTAAGTATTTCATGTTTGGCCAAAATCTCACCTGATGGTGGTTGACGATGATGCTCGCTTGGCTAAGCAACCTATTTCTACCAGGGCCACACACTGCCACTGGGCCATTCACTGTGGCCACTTAATGATTGACCCGTTGGAAGCGAGAAGCACAGAACCGGTCGAAGTGGAGGTGCTCGGGGAGGCCTATGTCCAGCAGTGGACGTCTTTCGGCTGAAATGATTAGCTAATCCCTCCAATCTCGCGTTCATTTCGGTTTCTTTCATTGTGTCATAAAGAATCAGGCCCCAGCAGGGTAATTGCGTGACACACGCAATGAATATGGTACATTACATACACTAACAGTAGGAATGGGTTTCATTTTGACAGTTCAACAACATTCATTGCGTTATTAACGTTGTTGAGCAGACACATTTTAGCACATATGAAGCAATATGGATTAGCAATATCCTTTTTTTTTTTTTTTGAAGATGGGAAATCATCAAATGACTCCTCCCACTCCATGTTATGTTCCAGGGCAGCGGTAACCCTTTCGGACGATCCCGCGACATTAGCAATATCCTTCAATATGATTCAGATTATGATTGATGTTACGCAATAATTATTAGGGTCCAGCTCCTCAAGGTTGATTGAATTGAGGCCATGAGAGCCACAGGGGCCTTACTGTCATTTTTTCAATACGGACTTTATTTGAAAAAACTGCTCTAAACTGTAAAAGTCATAGCGCCACAGTGGCCTAAAAATTAGTTCAATTTTTTTCAGTTAGGCCACTGTGGCTCTCATGGCCTCAATTATCAACAGCCAATTAGATTGCATGCCATGCGTCTAATAAGGACACTTCGTTGATTCTCGTTCTTGAAAACAAAAGGCCCATTCCCGTAATAAACATTCAAAATCTAGTCGCAATCTCACTTTACAGATAATCAATGTCAAAAACTTTTAAAAATTGTAACTACATTCAAATTTTATTTATGTTTCACATTGGCGTTATTTCAAGTTAAACAAATATCAACTTTAATTTAGTGGTGATTAAGTTGATTTCAGAGTGACTAACACTATTGAAAAAGTTACAAAAATGTTTGAAGTTGTAGCGTAAACTGAACTTTATTGTGTAGGAAATAAAGTTTTTTCCATAAACTCACATTTGTTTACATTCTTGGCGAATATGTCGCGATTCAAATTTACACTCGATGTTTTTTGACAGATTCAGAAAGTGCAAACGTTCTTAAAAATATCTACAGGGCTACAGCATTCATAGAATTGCCCGAAAGGTAGGTAAGTAGGTGCCGTAAACTTTTATCAAATACTCGTAACACCCTTATTTCCTTCGAAATCCGTCCCTGTACCTAAAAAGGGAAAGTTCAGTTACTTCACCAGCCTGTCTGAAATAAAATTCAGCTTTCAGAGGCAAGTCGTTGCCCCCGGCGGGACGCAACCAAATAGGTTTTATTGCCCTTTCGCGGAGTGCGAACTTTACTTGTCATATAGTAAAAGTTTCATTTATTTCAATTAATTGTGTACTGTTTTTCTGATGGGTTGATGAATTATCTTTGCTAGAATAAAAGTCGCAGAATTGGCGACTGCCTTTTGACTCTCTGACCTGAAGGTTACGGGTTCGATTCCCGCTTCAGAATAGGTGTATTGCCTGTACTAAAAGACGAAAGTCGTAGCAGATGGTTGGGTATACTTTACAATACGTTTCCAAAGAAAAACCAAAGATCTGAGAAGTAATTGCCAGACAGATGCCATATTTTCTGTTTGATCATGCACCATCTACCAACCCGCACTGGGCCCGCGTGGTGGATTATAATATGTGGCGTGGTGGATTATAAGGCCCACTCTCACCGAGATGAGGCCTGTGTCCCAGGCGTGGGAACATTATAGGCTGATCATGTTGATCGCTTAATTTTCTCTTAAAATCAAATGTCATTCATTCAAATTAGGCTGAGAATCAGCACTTTTTGAACGTCAAAATTACATAAGACAGTCCCCCAAAACGCCCGCCCTTCACCACTTCTTAGTACTTTTGCTGGGAAGAAGAAGTACCGCAACAAACTCTCCAGCAGCACAGCTATCCGTTCAGTAAGAAAAACTTGCATCTTTACAATAGTAGGTATGCAAACTAGTTAATATTACGAGACACAGAACAGTAAATTAAACTATTGGCCATATGTCAGCTAGCCACGCCAATATATGTACAGTCACGAGCAAAAGTATGTATACACTCGGCTTTATTCAAAAGCGATTTACTCCTTTATTTTTTAATGAAAATGTATGTTGTTACGAACATAGCATTTTCGAACCCATAGGTTTATTTAATGTGTCGTGTTTCAACGTTGCATTCGTTATTTCACAAAAAAATTGCAATTGAAAGTTGCTAGGTGTTGACATATTGGTGCTCGTGACTGTACCAACACATACTTAGAATTTAAGCTATACACATACACACACACATTACAGGCACCTACCGAACTTAATAAAGATAATTTTAGTAGTTGTAGTAATTAGTATTACTCACATATAAGTACAATAAACCTGAACAATGAATGCTACGGTTACGTAAAACATACATATTCGTAGCACGCCTACGCGACCGTTGACCCCCAAATCCGTAGCGGCGTAGCATGATAACAGTCCCTAGGCGATAAGGGTCGTTGAACTCACATAATTTCGCCTTTTATACGAAATGTCTTCCTGTTGTGGTTTTATCTTTGAGATATTTTTTGTTGCTGTAGGATTTCTGGGAGTGATATTGTTAATAGATAGGATTTTGTGTAGGAGTTCATATGGGGAAGTAATCCCATCTGACTTCTTTGTTAATACATTTTGAAGGGTAATGTGTGTAGGATTTTTGTTATCTATATAAGACTGCTTTTCCATTACAGATGTGCTATGCTACGTTGTTATGGATATGATTGATTTCCACCAATCATATTCATTGGCCCACACAGCATTGCACTGGTGGAAACGCGTTCAACTAAGCTATGTTTTTATACGGAAGGATGCGTGCTATGGATGGGAGCTATGGATGAGCGAGTGGTGTAGTTATGTACGTGCAGAGCAGAGTACTCCCCGTGCCTTGGGATACTATCGATGCATCGCATAGCTCGAGCTGCGTAACTATCTCGCACAGCTACCCCACGGCGGCGCATCTTCATAGCACATCTTACACGCTCCGTACTTAACATCCTCACAGTATAGCTGCATAGCACATCTCTGGTGGAAAAGCAGGCAAAGAAGAATCTCTATTCCGCTCTGTCTCTAAGTCAACTGGTATCTGTAATAGAGGGCAGTTATTTTCAATCCTGACAAAAATTTCTCTGGCCTGCCATGCTTCCTATACAGCCGGTCGATTCTGTAAAAATCTCATCGTGAAAACTCAAGTGATGTGAGCTTGATGTGAATTGTCAGTAGTGTCAATTCCTAGCATTATTTGGAATGACAGCTCACTCCACGCTCACTTCATCTAAGTTTTCACGGTGAGATGGTTACAGAATCGCACTGCTGGTCGGCAGGGACATGCAACCTGTTACCATGGATTCAGTACATGATTCTGAACCGCTGCGTTGTTCGTCGGTTATGTAAACAAGAAATTTGCTGTTCCATAAATTTTGACCGCGCAGGTCACTTTTCTGAGAAACAGTTTTTTTTGATAAGCGGCCAACAATTTCTATGCTAGGGTGTTTAGAATCATGTGCTAAATTCATGGTTCCTTACAGTTTATGCGTCGATGTTCCTGCCACTATGAAATTTTACTACACACGGGAAACACCCATCTGCCCATCTCCAATTTTATATTCTGTTGAAAAAATAGTTCAGCCTTCCAACACTGCTATCGTAACCGAAAAAGGGCGCATCTATGAGTACCTCACTCTCCACCATGAAATCATTTATCATTTATTCACTCTTCACAAAGCTGACTTAAAGTGAATGTGTACAAAAAATGTATCAGCTGTATTCCACCTTTATGAGAGACTGGTGCCTGATATAGGTTTTTGGGAAAAACCTGGTCAAAAAGTATAAAACACATAAAATGGCAGATCACTTGAAAATTATGGCGATATATTACTTTTAACCGCAAAATATGTAGTATTGACAACGTCACAGGAACGCCAGTGATGGCGCCAAACACGTATCCGAATTCTGGGGCGAGTCCATTTAGATTGCCATCGACACGCTAAGATGATGAATGTAAAGATCGTAGCAGGTGACGTTACGTAGTTGCTGCTTAGCTCCATGGGAAGAAAGCGTTAGAGTCTACTCACACCGAAAGAGCGGCGAAGGGCAGCGAAGCGCAGCGACCCGCTCAGTAGAGAAGGCGCGCGGATTCCCGCGACTGCTCGAGAAGTCGCTGGAATGCTCGAGAAGTCGCTGGAATGCTCGAGAAGTCGCTGGAATGCTCGAGAAGTCGCGGGACTCAGCGCGCCTTCTCGAGCCCGCCCGCGATGAATTCACGGGTCGCTCTCCTATGCGCAGTTCACTTTCAACAAAACTCAAAGAAACTTGTGTTGACCGGCAGTGAAAATGGGTACGCGAGGGGCGGGATATTGCCAGCGGCCGCTCGCGACTGCTCGAGCATTCTCGGGAATTCCCGCGACTTCTCGCGCAGTCGCACGGCTCCGTTTATGGGATTCGCCGGAATTCCCGCGGCGCCGCGGGCATCCGCGCGACTCGTTCGAGTTTTTCATGCGATAATAAGTATTATAGTAATGAAAATAAAGTTAAAATTCATATGACACTGAAACTGCGCTCCGCTTCACTGCGCTTCGACGCTCTTTTGGTGTGAGTTGAGCCTTAGTATGTATGTAGTCTTGAAAAATGCTTTTTTGCTTTTAGATTTCGATATCGCACTGCTAGGCAAAGGCTTCCCTACGCTCTTTCCACATTCGTCCTGAGCTGCCAAGGACGAAAGGAGTCCAGCTCATTCTGCCATCTCCGTCTGAGCCTGTAAATGCAAATGCCAAATAAAATTTCAAAATTCATCTTACTGGACAATCAACACAATACAATCTACCACTATACATAACACCACAAGTGTGTATATGTACCATACCCACAATTTAAATTCGGTGATAACCCGCAGTCTGGCGAATGATTTATACGGCAAATCTTAACCATAATATACATAAAAATGTATACATATATAGTTAAAATTCTGTGATAATCCGCCGTCTGCCGAGTAATCTAAACAATACAACCTAACCACCATAATATACACCAAAATATATACCTACATATAGTTAAAAATCGGTGATAACCCGCCGTCTGGCGAGTGATTTAACCCTCTTTGTTGTCTGGCCTGTAAACGGAGCACTTATTATATACACACGTTTTCATGAAACTGTAATGCTCGTAATGTTTTTTTGTTATTTTTTGTTTTGTGTGTCAGTTTATGGTTGACATTTTAATTGGGTATATGATTTAAGAAGCTTTTACTTTAACACACTGACTTATCACTTGTAATTTTTTTTTAAGAAAATCTTCTACTTTTGCAAAGTTAGTACATGTTATGTGAGCACCATGCATCTACGACATAATTAATTTATCTGTCATGGTTTCATTTTTAATTCTTTTACCTATTGTGGTATAGTACCTAATGTTATTTTAGGTGCATTGTCTTCACATAATTATAATTAATGTATGCAAAATATAGTAAAACATTTTATAAGAGTAACAACGGTGGAGTTTCTTGCCCATTCTACTCCATTCGAAAACTACCTTTTGGAAGGGTGACTAAAATCAATTCTAGTTTCTTGACATTCAAAAGTGCCTTTTAAGTGCCTATGTGAAATAAATGCTTTGACTTTGACTTTATTTTTAATTGACACTAGTTGGTATTAGCGCAGGAGCCAGAGAATTCTTTAATATTGTATACAAAATAAAATTGTGTAGCTCGAGTCAATAAACAAAAATTTTTTTTTTTTGTTTTAGTAAGACGTCATCCGGGCTGCATCCGGTTAGACTGGAAGCCGACCCCAATATAGTTGGTAAAAGGCAGGCAGATGATGATGGAGGTGGTTTAATTAGACAAAGGTTATATATTATATACCTTTTATAATTTTTACGAAAAACTGAGGGGCAATTCTCTCAATTTTAAGAACGTTTACAATCTAATTCTCAATCTATCAATAAAAACTTTTTTGCAAAAAGAAACAACCGACTTCCAAAAACGACACTACAAAGTGAAAAATAACTTTAATTTCGGAAGTCGGTGTCGTTGGGTTCGCATTTTCATTGTTTGCCACCGACTTCCGAAATTAAAGTTATTTTTCACTTTGTAGTGTCGTTTTTGGAAGTCGGTTGTTTTTTTTTTGCAAAAAAGTTTTTATTTTTAATTTTTTAGTTGTAATTTTTACCAGTAATTTTGGTTTAAAAACCAAACTACTGAACCGTTTTTGATGAAATTTCTATGGGACTATTTGGGAAGTATATACCCTTTCCAACAAAAAAAGAATTTTTAAAATCGGTTGGCAAGCGACGGAGTTATGCGCGAACAAACATAAAAAAAAAAAATACAAACATCCGAATTGAGAACCTCCTCCTTTTTTAGAAGTCGGTTAAAAATACGTCTAATTTCCCTACATTTTTGTCAAATTTTTGACATTGATTGTCGCTGAGATGAGATTGCAACTAGATTTTGAACGTTTCTAATTATGAGAATTGGCCTACAGTTGTGCCACATGTTAAGGCTGACATTATCATCACGATCTTTTCAGCCGAAGGAAGTCCACCTCCTCTCATCTTGTCGGATCTCCCCCAAGCGTCGCTATATCGTCTGGTCCTGTCGTTCTCACCTCAAGCGGATCCAGATTAATCCAAATAAAACCGATAGACCCATTCATTCCCACATGTACACTCAATATTACCCAACACAAATAAGGTCAGTTTTGTTACGCAAATGTCCCCATAACTAGGCTATCGACGGGTCAACGGACGATAACAAGGATTCAATTTACACAATTTTTTTATAGCATTATTTGTGTACTGATAACATTCGCGTATGATGTCATTTGGTATCGTATTGGCTTCAAAGTAGTTAATGTAACAGAGATCAGAGGGGCAATTCTCGTTATTTTATGAACGTTCACAGTCTGATCTCAGTTGCAATCTGTCAAAAATACCTCTAATTTCCCTACATTTTTGACAAGTTCTTGGCATTGATTGTCGTTGAGTTGAGATTATATTTTGAACGTTTTTAATAACGAGAGTTGGCCTTCTGACCTTTACAGGTATACCTACTTCATACTGGGAACACTTGTGCACTATAATATCTCTCGCGCCCATGGCTAGTCTCTGCCGAGATTCGCTACATATTATTACTATTACTATTAATAGACAAAACTATGGTGTAATACAAGGCAGCAGGGACATAGAACGCACAACATTCTAACAATTTTTGTCGGTTGTTAAAAAAAACAGCTTTCCTACAAAAGTACAATACCTACCCAGTCAAAATGCATGGAACAGCTATTTTATTTTTTAAACCCCTTGATACTCGTAAGACTGGTTGTCAAACTTTCGAGTTTCTGACTCCCCGTAAGCAAGTAGACACACCTATCGGTAAGTTATTAGATAGTAATTATGCATATACACAATAATGTGTTAAGCAAACTGTGCCTACTTATCATAAGCTGTTCATTAAGTTAGATAAGGCACCGTAACTGAAACCGTTATGTGTTTATGCCCTCGATACACGATACAACATTCACATAATTTAAATAATTACATTATTATAATCTAACATATGAAGCTGTTAGTACACCTTGTGAGTTTTTATGTCGGTTCGTGTACTGTTAAAAGATTTTTGATATTGTGAAATGTCAAAAAACTTTTAATAAAAGTTATTGTTCGAGTGGTTATTTTACCAACAGCTAAATAATTTAATAAGTACTAAAATTACAAAACCTAATATTAAGAAAATGTTACCTCTTTTTTTAATCGTCTCCTACGTACTTTGTATTAGTAAATAATAAAAATAATTATGAATACAAGCCTATTATTGTTTTACTATGGTCTCATTGCAGGGCAAAAGACTCTTCTTATTCACAGAAGACACGAGCATTGATCACCACGCCTGCCCAAGGTGCATTGTCATTGTCATAGTAAATAATATATGAATTAAGTACTAAACGCAACTGTCTAAATTACATCTAGTTTACCGAATGACAACAAAGTAGACTAATCTACGTGTACCTTACCAAATCATGTCAATTTGGTTCGTGAACGCACGCACTAACACCAACTATTAAACTATATGAGCAATGCGTCGTCTAGCCTAAATTCGACACGTGCAGAACACCCACGCCTCGACTAATCAGACGCAATATAATCAGTTGGTGACAACTGTTGTGAAACCGTCTGCGTGGGCCCTTATGTTTGATATAAGCTTTGGTGACTGTAAAATACATACGTTAGCCATTTAAACAAAGTAACATCGTACACTCACATAACCCTTTATTCGGGAAAGACCAGAATCCTGCGTGCGTTACTGGGTAATACAATACCCTTAGGTAAGACTGCTTGTTAAACATTCGGGCTTCTGACTTCGCGTAGCTTAACCTGATCGATCGACCTGTGCGGCTGTTATTATTTAGCCACGGGCCCCTCAATTAGATTGCAAAAGTGTTCAATAAAAAACTCTTTGTCACCCCTCTCTCCAAAGTAGGCATAACACATCGTGCGTCACCAACTTCCACAAATAATTTCGTAACACAATTTTCTTTACCCCTTTTACTAAAAAAACCATGTAACAATATCTTTTCAACAAACTTACAGCACAGCTTTAAACAATATCACGTGCGTACTCATTACCGCATAAGCCGTCCTATGACGTCACTAATCTCCAACATCAACCCCACCTAACTGTGGAAACAATTACATCAAAAACAAAAGACTCTCGATGACGTTAGAAAAAGAAAATGGTGGAGGAAGAATTATGAATTCGGAACAGGTAACGTTTTTTACGTAAGTGAGGTGTGTCATTTTGTGAAAAGTTTTATGAAGTTCATGACGCGTGTTTTAAAACGTGATGGGATAAGCACGGGCGTCTTTACTTTGTGAAAGACACACTGGATTATAGGACGGAAAGCTTCAGGAAAATAGAATACAATATTGTTAATTTTCAGCATTTTTCTAGCTTCACAGGACTTTTTTTTTCTTAATTTTTTTTTCGTAAGTATATTGTCCAGTCCTTTGCCTTCCTCCTCCAGTCTGTCCCAGCCACTTTCTTAAGATCGTCAGTTCCTTTAGCTGGGAGGCATCCCACGCTACGCTTGCCTATACGCGGTATCCACTCGGCCATCGGTCTTTAGACAAACATGGCCAGCTCACTGTGTCGTGTAGCGACAAGGAAAGCTAAGCTAGGGGTAAAATGAAAGGGAGGTTGAAAACAATTAGAGATATATTTACAAGTAAAGATGGAGATGGACGGAAGAGTGGTGTGTAGTATGTGGAGGTGGGGTGTAGGATGACGATGCGTGATAGAGGCTGAGGTGAAGATACAGTTGGAGGTCCAGGAACAGGAGCAGAAACAGGAGGAGCAGGAACAGGTGAGGACAGGAGCTGGTGCGTAGCGACACGGAGGGCACCCGTAGGAGGGTCCACGCAGCAGGCCAGGACGCAGCACAGCAGCAGGAGAGAGGCACGGCGGAGACGCTGTCAGCCCGTCAGGTGAGGACAGGAGGGCTCACGCAACCGGCCAGGTCGCAGCACAGCAGCAGGAGAGAGAGGCACGGCGGAGACGCTGTCAGCCCGTCAGGTGAGGCGGCGTTCAGGTGAGGCGGCCCTCAGGTGAGGCGGCCTTCAGGTGAGGCGGCCCTCGGGTGAGGCGCGGCCCAATAGATGTAGTAGCCCTTCACGGAGGGCGGAGGACGGAGGCAGGGTCCGTCAGGTACCGTAGCGGAGAGGTACGCTGGGTATTTCCGGGATAAGTGGCCCTGGAGTATCAGGATAGGTGGCCCTGGAGTATCAGGCTCCTTATACTGTTCGCCTTAGAAGCGAAACTCGAACTGATCCTTGCTTTGGGCGAATCTTTAAAGAAACCTCGTAGAACAGCATCGTGTAGAAAATATGAATTTGAGATAAGAATTCGGCCAGTGGTTTCTTTACATAGTACATACATAAGTTTGCATATAAAAAGATACAGGCCGGTAAGAATTAGAAAGGTACGTTGCCATGGCGACGTATTAAACGTCGTTGTCAAAGCTGTCATAATAAAATATATTATTACTAAAATACAATAAAATATATAGTTATTTTGTGTTAGAAGTATAGTGTTTATAGGAAAAATGATATCCATCAATGTGGGCGAAATTACCAACCCTTGGATGTCACTAAATCGTCGTAGACTCATGTTAAAGTTGGAGCTGTGTCTGTGTACTGATTATGGATAAAACGTGTCGTGAGAAATAATCAGAACAGCGCCTAATGGTAACAGAATGCTTGTTCTGACCTGGAGAAATGAATGTAGATAACTGTGAGTATGTACATTATGTTACAACTGCTACTGCCAGGCTGTTGTGGCGCATCCAAGGAGAGGCCAGCATTGGACTGCGATAGGCTGAGTTGGTTGAAGTACAGACGCCAGCACATCAAGCTACTACAATCTGTCAAATTTCTTTAATAGATTTTCAACTTTATCGCTATAGCATTAAGGTTCAAAGTTGATTGGGAAAATTTGTCAGTTTCAGGTAGCTTGACCTGCAGCTGCTGGCGTCTGTACGTCGTAGTGATCGGTTTTTTAACCATCAGGCTGTAAGTAAAACCTGGCAACTACGAGTACCAAGAGATAATCCAGTCTGCTAAGGAGATCCATTCTTTTAAAAGACACAGTCCTATCACACAATCCAAAAATATTCCAATAACAAAGCATTTTCTACCAACTTTCAGTCAACATCCACAAATTTCCACTTTCCACACCAGTATGTCATAATACTGCAGGAATTCTCCCATTAAATCAAAATCAAATGTCATTTATTCAAATTAGGCTGAGAATCAGCACTTTTCGAACGTCAAAATTACAAAAGACAGTCCCCCAAAAACGCCCGCCTTTCACCTCATTAAGATCCTGGAGGTCTACTCCGAAGTAGTATCGGCTGAATGTTCGGCCGTTTCCTACTATGAAGTTACTATTTGGTTCGGTCGGTTCCAATCCTACACTCCTACACTCTTTCGAATATTGACTATGGTGTCGACCCCACTGAGCCGATCCGAGTTTTTTTCGGCCGGTCCGACCTTTTTTCGCATTTTTCAATAATATTCAGTTCGGCCATGTGTCGGTCCGATCCGAACATTCGCACTTTGCACTTCGGAGTAGGCCCCCTGTATTCATGACCTAGGTAATTGCACGAAATGACCGGGCGGTGTAGAATTGTAGACTACAAGTATGTTCGCCATGTGACGCATAATGGGTTTATTTTGTCTACGGTTCACGTGTCTATACACGTGTTGGTAAGAAAGAGGGGTTATGTTTATGATGGGTGTTGTGTCTTATTTAAAGTCAGTTGAAGTTTGAAGGGAAAGAAGGGGATTAGGACAAAAGGTTAGGCAGCAATGTCAACGACTAAAAGACACAGCATTAAGATTTTAGAAGATTTTTTATGATATTCTGTTTTATTTTTTGCTGGGGTAAAGCTCCCACTGAGCTCTTACTTTTTTCACAGAATCATAGGAAATAGGCATGATTTTTTCTTGAATGTATCTACCGAGAAAGAATCTTTCAATATTTAATTAAACTATGAGTGGACCTGACGGGAGCTTGTGAACGATGGCCAGCAACAGCTTTTAAAGATAAAATCACCAACAGAGTATTTGAAAGATTATACTAATAAAAGTTTACTTTACCGGATCAGGTCTCGGGTGAGGAGCCAGACCAAGAGAGATACAGAAACCTGTAGGGCAGTATGTGGCGAGCTGTTGGGCAGTAGCGACCTCACGGACCCTATCTCCCGAGAGAAGTCTTTTTCCTCACCTCTGGCTTGCCTTTATTGGCCGGCTGGAGTGAACACTGACGAGGAACAGAGCTCCCACCTCATTCTTGCCTTTATTAGCTGGCTTGAGTGGAGATTCGCAAGAGCAAACGTGCTCGGAGGAAGGAAGTATTTCAGTAAGAAGCTGGTAGGGATCTTGACCGTACTTCCGGGATTGTCCTGATAGCCGTGGAATACCTCTCCACTCCTCGTAAGCACCTCTCGACACGTTGCTCCCTTGTCGCTACGACACTATGTGCTAGCGACCGTTTTCGGGGGCCCATTATTGAGTGTGCAAGTCATCCCCTGCCATTTCATCTGTGAATATTATAATTATCATTGGTCAGGCAGGGGACATAGACCTTCCATAGTTCAAGGTAATCGATCCACTATAGCCAACCAAACCGATAGCCCAGTATACTTTGTTTCCATGTTGTGCAATAGTCCTGTTGTCCTTGGGTGCACTTGCATGGTGCATACATGGATAATCGACGGTTGGTGGCTCCTCATCATCTAGAATTGTGTAAGCGGCCTCTGCTAGTTGGCTTTGGCCTCTAGTACGCCTTTCAAAGGTCCGGGATCGGATTCGAAGGTCCGGGTGTCTTTGAAATGAAGACAACATGAAGACAACTAAAGCTAAAGAGTTTGTTTTGTTTGAACGCCCTGATCTCTGGAACTTCCAGTAGGATTTAAATAATTCTTATTGCATTTTATAGCCCAATTCTTGAGCAAGGCTATAGGCTTTTTAACATCACGCTACGACCGTTAGGAATCGAGCAAAAAGAAAAAAGCCTGAAAGAAAGCTCAGTGAGAAAACGAAATAGAAGCACGGTGGCGGCGATCTCTCGCGTCCCTGATCCAGGCCATGGCACGGAGCGAGAGTGCATGGGAAGCCGTCACCTCCTTTCGCGAAGCAGTTATGCTCGCAAAGGAGGAGGCAGAGAGTGTGAGGGAGAGGCAATCTCTGCGCTCTCACGCCCCTAGTCGCCGCAGGAGACGCCCTGGACTTCGGGAGTCACCAGCCGACTCCCGGCCTCCGCAGGCGCGGGGTTGCGGGCAGCGAGCAATGGACAGCTCGCCGCTCGGCTAGGACCAGGCCAGGGTCGAGGGCGCGTTGTGTTGCACGCGCGCCTCAAAGAGATGTCAGCACGAACTGATGGGGTCCGCTAGGGCCGATGCCTGCCAGGGCCGCGGGTTGTTCGAAAGAGATACCGTGGCCCCTGGCATAGGCAACTGAAGGAACACGTGGATTTAGTCAGTAAAAGTCTGACACGCCCTCCCGCTAGAGCGGGAGAAGTCATATGATGATTTCCCACCAAAAAAAAAAGCACGGGCGACCGATGGGGTGCGACGCGATGGGTTACTACTGGGAGACGAAACTGCACGCGGACGAAGTCGCGGGCAAAGGCTTGTTTATTATAAACTAACCTCTCCAAATCATTGAATCTGAGCATCATGATGTTTATAAAAATAATGAAAAAGAAATTCTACCGCCCCACACTCAACAAATTGATTCAAATAAACTGTAAAATGGATTTATAAAGGAATAAATGCATGGTGAACAGCCACCACGTGCTGCGGTGTATCTTGTCCAATTACGAGCGAATTGTGAGGCACTTCCACTTTACATAGATGTTGATGTTTTTGATGAAATTTCTATGGAACCAATCTGAAAATATAAGCTTACAAATTAAAAAGAATTTCGCAAATCGGCTTGTAAATAACGAAGTTCTGAGGTAACAAACATAAAAAAAATACAGTCGAATTGAGAACCGCCTCCTTTTTTGAAGGCTGTTAAAAATATTTTCGGTCTCTAGCGTGGAAACCCAATCAATTAGTTTGGTGAATCAGAGACTTAGGAAGTTAGGTGTACCTGTATTGTACTTACGTGTAGTTAGCATAGGCAAAGTATGGACTGGAAAATTACGAACCGCTGACACAACTCAAAGCATTTATTTCAAACTAGCTGCGCCCCGCGGTTTCACCCGCATAAGTTTCGATCCCGTAGGAATATCAGGATAAAAAGTATCCTATATGTTAATCCTTGTTATAAACCATCTGTGTGCCAAATTTCATCCAAATCCGTCAAGTAGTTTTTGCGTGAAAGAATAACAAACATCCATCCATCCATCCATACAAACTTTCACGTTTATATTATTATTATATTATTAGTAGGATAAACCAATTAAAGGCACTTTTGAATTGTCAAGGGGTCGGTCAGTCAGGAAGAAAGATGAAGCTAGTTTCCCATTCCAAAGCGTAGTAGGTACCTATGGAGAAGATCGGGCAAGAAACTCCACGGACACGCTTTTAAATCATAACATTGTTACAAAATATTGGTCAAAATAGTGATATAATTTCAACATGATCATTCATGTTGAAATTATACAAGTGAGAACGATGTAGAAAGACGTGCACGTTAAAAGCGTCCCTACTAAAAAAGATAAAAACAAAACAAAAAACAATTCAGAAATTAAAATAAGCCGTGGCGGCTAAGAGATAACCAATCCCTACTGACGGCGCCCGTTCACGAACATGACGCATACGTCATGTTCGTCCTGATCCATAGATCAGCACCATTCAGCTCAACCAAAAATATAAAACCATAAATATATATAAAAAGCCGTTTTCAGCCTATATATTCCCATAGCATACTTTATCTTTAGCTTGCCATCCACCCAGATCCTGTAGTAGTCACATCCACGTAATAATCAGCCCATCTTAAACCAGAAAGTAGAAGTAATATGACTGTAGAAGCAAGAAATAAAATAAAAACCTCATAAATAAAATCCTTAACCAAGCCAATCACTATAAAACAATAACGAACCCAAGTTTATTCTATTCTACAACTACCTACATATCATACCGCTAAACGAGTTCGGATCTAGCTCACAAGATGCTCATGATTCGCTCTATGGGGCCACCTGGACTGGTACCGTTACCCTGTATTCCTAGTGACATAAAAATTGCCACCTGGCGTTTCGTAATTGTTGGCTGGAACTATTTTATAATGGCGTTGTTTTTTGTAGTATGTAATGGTTTATGTAAGTTGAATATTGTCTGTGTATCTATGGTTAATTACTTTACTAGATTATCTTGTAAATGGAAATAATTTGTTTGATTATATTCAAGTAGAAATAAAACCTGAAATTAAATTATAAAAAAACACCCTTGAAAGCTTGGCAAGGAGTTGTAACGTAAGTACCTACTTTAACTATTTGAATAAAATTGGGAAAATAACTCCAAAGAAATTATTTCTGTAATCTTTCAGATCTTCCCACGAGTTAAATAAAACAATAATTCGGAAACGAAATATCCGAATCGGGGAAAAATTTGCCTGAAAAATATTCCTTCCATTCTAATCTTGGATCAGAATTTATGTAAACTAAGAAATAAGGAAACACATGTATCTTTACTTAAATGACTTTATCTTACTACTGCAAGCTTGAATTCCTTTCATGGATTCAGATTTTGTCTGTACCATCTTCTATAACCTCAGTCACGATTTAAGCATTCCATGGAAAGGTCAATTTCTCTTATCTACGTATAGTCATCATTTTTCCAAAACCATAACAAAATAAGGTCTAAAAAAAGGTCTAGACCCCTTAATTAACAACCAACCAAACAAAACCTAACAGGCTTTTAAATAATTGTACCAACATACTACCAAGAACTAGACCCTCTTCCATCGATTTCTAGGTCTCTAGGGCCTAAAGAACCTAAGTACTAGACTGGATAATTGCTGACTATTTAACAGGGCCACAAAAAGTGGTCTGTACTGCACAATACAGAGCAGGTGGGCAAGTACCTAGCATAACAATCTGGATGACGTTTAGAGGGTACGGGACGGGTGCGATACGATGTGCGTTGGACTATTACTGAGGCTGTGATCCAGTGCTAAAAGCAAGACTTCCTGTTCTGATTTTATAATATTCATAACATAATATATATCTGAATATGAATGTGAAATTAATTCAATTCGTGTAACATAAGAAGGTAGAAATACTGCACTTGTTGCAAACAAGTGACCTCACTTGATCAAATTCCACTAGTTGTATTCTGTAAATTATTAATTGACAAACTATCGCGAGGACACCACCCGGTGTATTCTGTAAAAATCTAACCGCGAAAACTTAAGTGAAGTTGGCTGTCAATCGCTTGATTCCCTAGCCTCGGGCAGGCCGACAATTCAACTAAATTTTGACGGTGAGATTTTTACAGAATAGACCGGGTGGTGTCCACGCGATAATTTGTCAATTAATTTTGAATGAAAAAATGTCACTTAACAATGAGTAAAAACCTGTTGCATCTAAATCACCAGTTTTCAACCAAAAGTTTAATTCAACCAATGGATATTTGACCTAGATCTGATAAGGTCAATTCCCGTAATTAAAAACGTTCAAAATCTAGTCGCAGTCTCATCTCGGCGACAAATAAATGTCAAAAATTTGTCAAAATGTAGGGAAATTAGAGGAATTTATGACAGATTGAGACTGGGATCAGACTAAACGTTCTTAAAATTACGAGAATTGCCCCTCTGATCTCAACGACAATCAATGTCAAAAACTTGTCAAAAATGTAGGGAAATTAGAGGTATTTTTAAGAGATTAAGACTGAGATCAGACTGTGAACTTTCGTAAAATTACGAGAATTGTCCCTCAGATTAAGCTTTTCTGTCGGCATTTCTTAAAGTTTGTAAACATAGTAGTTTTTACATTTCTACACAAACATCGTTAATTGGCATGTCAAATCCCTGATTGTCATGACAGCGTGTCGTCACGACCACATACTGATTGATTGACAGCTGTTTACTATGATACAACTTACTTCACCGCGTGATTGAATGATTGATGTTAGAATACAACCCCAAGGTTTTTATTTAATGGTAATTACTAAATAGTTATATATATATAGTTATGTTTTATATATAGTTATATTTTCTTATAGTACTATATTGTTGCCACATTATTTATAGTATTATTAATTGAAAGAAACTGGAAGGAGGGAGAGTGCCCAGGAGAGGGACAGCGTAGTATACTAAAAAAAAAGTCCCTAACACACCTAAAATCTACTACATAGTATTAACTGTTATACGATCCAGGATGAAAATAGCCTATGTCCTTCTCCAGATCATGGTCTACCCATGTATCAAATTTCATCTAAATCCGTTCAGCCGTTTTAGCGTGAAAGCGTAACAAGCAATCATACAAAACATCAAATATTTAAAAGGTGATTGAGACTTTTTTGAGTCTTACAGTTTTGTTAAATATCATATAATGGTTGGTTTTGACTGATATATCCTGCATTCGATTTAAGATCCAGCTAATTTTCGGTACCTAGTAAATTCTCAGTAGCAGAATAGAGTCTAAATTTTCCGGTTCTGGAGCCAATTCTCGTAATTTAAAACGTTCAAAATCTAGTGGCATTCTCATCTCAGCGACAAACAAATGTCAAAAACTTGTCAAAAATTTAGGGAAATTAGAGGTATTTTTGACAGATTGAGACTGAGAGCAGACTGTGAACGTTCTTAAAATTACGAGAATGACCCCTCAGATGGTGGCAATATTCTCCTCAAACCCTAACTAAAACTTTACTGACTAAATATGACTTAATTAACATCACAGCCTTGTCACAGAACACAAGCATGATATTATATTATCTTTTCACTATGTGAAAAAATCGTGTCTTATAAGTGGTAGTACCACAGATTATGCGATGTAACGGTACCCAGCCAGTGGCCAGGTGCTACCAACAATTAAAAATAAAGGATAATGTGCCTAGCGATGAGTTTTACTTGAACTATGTAATAGCTTGTTCCCACAGCTGGTTTTTAGGGTTCCGTACCCAAAAGGTGCCAGTGGGACTCGCTGTCCGTCCGTCCGTCTGTCACAGGGTCTGTATCTTTGAACCGTAATAGGTAAACACTTGAAATTTTCACATAGTGTGTGCTACTATGACGGCTAAAACAACAATAAAGTAAAAAAATAAAAATTAAAGGGGATCAAGAAAACATACGAGAAACGTATATTTTTACACGTGTATTAAATATTGTACTGTGGTACGGAACCCTTCGTGTGCCGCTTTTGAGAAGTATTTTATTGATTTTCATTAGTTGCATAAATGGGATTTTTACTATCTGTATTGCATACTAATATACAGATAGAAAATAGTAATACTTTTCTTCATATAATATATTTATATCTCCTTTATTTCATTTAAATACATATAATTTACATTTTTTAATATTTTTGTAAACAAAAAGATTAAAAAAAAACCATTTAAAAATATTTATATTATTATCATGCATAATATACAGTCAAGGAATAAAAATATTAAGCCCGTTAAGGCTATTCTTTTACTTCACTGTACTATTTTTACAATTACATCATTGCCAACATTTTGAATGAAAATGACGGTTCGATAAAGTGACATGAGGTGACATGCATGGGCTATGTGGAAAAGCTTACCTGCTTTCAAAACGGTGAAGGAAAACATCGTGAGAAAACCGGCATGTCCTTAGAATCAAAATATCGACGAAGATAAATGTGAAATCTACCAACCCGCACTGAGCCCGCGTGGTAGATCGAATGCCTGTTTCCCAGCAGTGGGAACATTAAGTTTGATTATGCTTACGTTGACCACATATCCCTACCTACCTACTCTTTCATCGATCCTGAAATGACCTTTTATGTTTTCAATGTTACATTAACCACATCATACAGGTAACTTTGTAACATAAATATTGGTGATATATAGGTAAATAAAATGTATAAAAACCAGTAAACCGCGGTAATTCAACAAACATTACAAATAAAGCAAAATAATTGGTAACTAATGGTATTGATGAAGTAATATCTACTTTGTTACATAAATAGGTATCACGTGACTCCAATGTCTTTATATAATATTAATATTGTTCAATTTTTATCCTTAATGTAAAATAACTAAAACATCACTTAACCGTCTAAAAATATTTACCTACTATTAATAATTCAAAACTGTATTATTGTGCACTATAATAATTTAGCCATAGATACAGCATGTATCAGAAAGGTGACTACACCTCAGTAAGACTCTTAAAGACTACTTTAAGAGTCTTACTGAGGTGAGACTGTCAATCTGAACTACTTTCTCCATGGGACCAACATTGTAATCGAGAAAAAATAATAATCAGCTCATCATCTGCCTAGCCTTTTCCCAACTATGTTAGGGTCAGCTTCCAGTCTAACCGGATGCAGCTAAATAGACATGGAGCAACTGCCTATCTGACCTCCACAACCCAGTTACTGGGTAATACGATACTCCTTGGTAAAACTGGTTGTCAGATTTCCGGGCTTCTGACGACCCGTAACGACTATCAAAGATCCAAGAATGACAGCCGGGACCATACATATCCGTGGCCGGGACGAACGGCTTAACGTGCTATCCGAGGCACGGAGGGGCCTTGATATGTGAAGATGGTCACCCATCCACGGACTAACCGCGGCCAGCGTAGCTTAACCTGATCGATGGACCCATCATCTGACATGATGGGTTGATCGATCGACCCGAGCGGCTGTTATTACTTAGCCACAAGCCCCTCAAAATAATCAACTGTCCCATACAAAATTTCAGTAGTTACCTACTCGACATAAATGTACGGACGGCAGATTAATTAATTATTTATTTTGATACACCAGTAAAAATATTTTTTTTTTATTTCTTTGGCTCTAAAATACTTCAATGATTTTATCAAAGATTCCTTTTTAGAATCAGAATTGAAATAATTATTCTGACGTCTTTCATGTAATAGAAAAACGTTGACTCGAAGCATACTTATTGTACCTAGAAATAGCAAAGCCTGGGTCTAAGTAATTAATTATTGTGTAAAACAATAATTAACACACTCACTCTTCTCACTAAGATGGCGGTGGTACCAAATAGAATGATCATCATCATCATCTGCCCAGCCTTTTTCAAACTATGTTGGGGTGGGGACCCAATAGAATATTTCATAAAAAAACGGGTTGCACTCCGGGAGTGCCGGCAGAAGTGAAGAAAACTTGAATAGTAACGTTGTGCATTTTTGATATTTTGGAATGCGGTCTACTCTCCCTCCGTCTTACGAATTTTCGATCAGGTCATGTGTCCTGACGCAAGCTCCGTCTTACGAATTTTCGATCCGGTCACGTGTCCTGACGCGAGCTTAACACTTTTTACCCATCACAAAGTGCACAACGCCGCCAAAGAAGTTTTCACTTCAAAAATTTCGCAGTATTTTGTTTGTAATCAACTCCCAAAGTTACAAAATAAAACCTAGCTTAAAACTAAATTGATTTTTATTTATTTTTTAAGGAAAAGTTTTTAATTATTTAACACATTCATAACATAACAGCCTGTATTTCCCAAAGGGTAAGGCAGAGGTGTATGTACCTATAGTACTGACATGCACATATCGCGAGTTATGTATAAGTCCCATGTAATAGGGGGCGAGCCTATTAGAAAGAAAGAAAGAAAAAAAGTTTATTTGGACACAGTTCGTGAAACACAAAGTACAAAATTAATAAAAATAAATAATGTTTCAGACAACAATAGTGTGTGCCTCACGGCTGCGCCAAAAAGGTTCATTTCAGCATTAATGCCAGACAGATGCTGTTGTATTACCATCAACCGGGGACAAATCCAGATGAAAATATTTAATACTAGCTGCGCGCCGCGGTTTCACCCGCATAAGTTTCAATCCAGTAGGAATATCGGGATAAAAAGTATCCTATATGTTAATCCTGGTTATAAACCATCTGTGTGCCAAATTTCATCCAAATCCGTTCAGTAGTTTGTGCGTGAAAAAGTAACAAACATCCATCCATGCATACAAACTTTTACGTTTATAATATTAGTATGATAGATTAAATTAAAATAAAAATCACAAATTAAAAACTACATAAAAACGTAGCTTTTTGTTTTGTTCGAATCACAACAGAAACTTGAACTGTTGACGGCAACTGTATACCCGGAGCATTTAACCCGTCTGCCTTCAAAGCAAGAGTGAACAGGCATCTGGGCACGCTCGTTTCATCACAGACCTCATCCAACGCTTTCCATCAGGGGTAATCAAGGTCAAGAGCAGGCCTATTTAGCAATATACAAGCTATTGTTTTGCATCCTCGTCAAATTTCAGGAGGCTGTTGTAGTTAGACATAAATAATCAAATAAAATTACGATCCCTGGTAAATAATGAATACGTACTTGTTGTTTTAGTTTTTAAGTTTGACAGTATTTCAGAATACACCTCTTTCAAAGAACAGAATCGCGTTATGGTATCGTTTAAGCGGCCGGGTTTTTATGTGTGTGTAAAAGGGCAGTTACAATGCGGTCTCACACCGGCCGCGTTTTAAAATGCGTGTCCCACACATGCCGATTTCCGAAAATTAAAAAAAAAACCTACTTAACGACACCTTTTATAAATAAAATAAATAAACAATCTTCATCAAAAATTGCAATAAAGACGCATATTCACTTACGCCTAACAATCCAAACCAGCCTAACGGTGTAAGAATGGTGCGTTACATAAACATCGCACTGCATCGCCCTTGGCGGCTGGGCAGCGACCCCGGTCGCTCAAGGTCGAGCGTGCACACTCGCGAGTGCGTTCGTGTGCGAACGTTAGGGTCGCGATTGTTTTGTGCGGCTGGGAAGTTGAATGCACTTTTTGTTTGGATCGGCTGGAATATTTTTGTGTGGTTTTTTTGTAGTTCTTTAACGTGGCTTGCGGTAGGAGTAAACTGGTGGAAATCATCACATAATGAAAAAGAAACAACCGACTTCCAAAAAAGACACTACAAAGTGAAAAATAACTTTAATTTCGGAAGTCGGTGTCGATGGGTTCGCATTTTCGTTGTTTGCCTCCGACTTCCAAAATTAAAGTTATTTTTTACTTTGTAGTGTCTTATTTGGAAGTCGGTTCTTTTTTTTGCATAAAGTTTTTATTTTTCACTTTTAAGTTGTAATTTTTAACAATAATTTTGGTTTAAAAACCAAACTACTGAACCGTTTTTGATGAAATTTCTATGGGACCAATCTGAAAGTTTATTCTTACAAAGACACACTTACAAATTCTTACAGAATTTTGCAAATCGGCTTATAAATAACGGAGTTCTGAGGTAACAAACATAAAAAAAATACAGTCGAATTGAGAAACTCCTCCTTTTTTGAAGCCGGTTAAAAATGATTTTCCCTCTGTGTGTCTCTTTCTATTATGTATATACGATTGTGTGTGCGTGTGAGTAACACATAAGGAATGTCATTCCTGCCGTGTCCTGACAGCCCAAGTTTCCTAGAGATTTAAAAAAAAATAGTATAAATGGTTTTTTATAAATGTTTCACTGATATCTATTACTATAGTGTTGTATTCTGTAGAAAAGTTTTTTTTATTAAAGAACGGTTTACTATTTTTTGTTTCTGAACAGCATACATATTTCTGTTTTTATGTTTTTTCCGAATATGTTGTGAATCTTTTAATTTGTGCTAAATAAATGTATTTTTTTTTACAGGATAACCACAAATATATTTTTTGGAGTTATTTCAGAAGTATTTATGGATTTAGTTTAATTAAACAATCCATATAAGGACATAGGAATGTGGGATTACTGAATGATGACAATTTTATTTGAGTTTAGGGAAAATATTGCCATAATAATACCTATATTTAATTAAGCTCTGTGATAATTTTATGAAACCATATTTGGTAACGGATGGTGGATAGTGGATAGTGCTAAACTTAGATATAGTGATGTACAATACCTTACTTTAAAAGTGACTTCAAAAGTATTCATGATTTAACTGCGTGGCCGCGATTTATTTTATTTTATTTATTTAGGTAACTAACAGCGACACATAAAAATATTTTACAAAATATGCGTGTTACAGTTATTATGGCCAATTATAGGTTTCCCTGTATAACTGGGATATATGTATAATACATGCGAACTTTTTGTATGCGAATTTAGGTTTTTTTTTTTGAGAGAAAATGAGTAATTCCTGCCGGTCTATTTTGTTAAAAAGGAGGAAACCGGCACGTCCTAGAACCAAAAGTTCGAAGACGTGTGACATCTTGGTAGATGCGTGGTGGATTACGCCCTACTTCCTCTCATCGAGAGGAAGCCTGTGTCCCAGTTGTGGGAACATTTTAAACTGATTATGAACTGTCAATTATATAACATAAATAATAAACAAGCAATGCTGTAATTATTACCCAGATATTGTTCAAAACATATTGTTAACAAAATAATAAAAACCAAGCAGCCAGTAAGCTTTCCTCTAAAAAAAATTAAACCTGTTGGAAACATCATGGTTCCGATACTGACTTGCTACCTGAGAAAGCAACTTGAAAAAACCTTCTTAAGTTAAGTATCTAAACCTTATTAAGCAAGCAATTAATTCTCTAAGCAAGCTACATTTAAAAAAATATACTCATAAATATGCGCAACTTTAATATTAAATTCGCTAGTTAACCGAACATTGCAAAACAAAAACGCAGACACAAAAACGCGTAAATCAACCACACCCTTAAAGCCCTACACATCAAATACTGCAACCTAAACCGTCCACCATTTAACCAAGACCTCTGCAGTTCCATTGAATTTGTTTCCACCCCTCAAATTTCCAATACACAAGAGGTAGGGGGTCTCAGGATAAACTGGTCGACACACGCACACATGAGAATCGTGCATAATGTCTGCAAATGTATAGTAAGTAATCTTATGACTATTTTTGTAATAAACTGAGAAGTTAATCATCAGAGGGGTGATTCTCGTAATTTTAAGAACGTTCACAGTCTGATCTCAGTCTCAATCTGTCAAAAATACCTCTAATTTCCCTACATTTTGTCAATTTTTTGACATTTGTTTGTCGCCGAGATGAGACTGCAACTAGATTTGAACGTTTACATTTCGAGAATTGGCCTTCAGATGTTCTAACAAAGGGGTTTGGCCAACGAAACAGCATTGACACACAACGTGGCAATGCTACCAGCCTTTTGGACACTTTTCCTGTTGACAACGATGCGGAATTTTTGTTTAATGTTTTGGATTTTGGAAGGGCCCGTGGCTAAATAATAACAGCCGCACTGGGCGATGGAGCTGGTTAAGCTATCTAGCCGTGGTTAGTCTGTGGAAGGGTGACCATCTTTACATACTGAGACCCCTCCGTACGCACGTTAAGCCGTTGCGTTGGTCCCGGCTGTCATTCATGGATCTTTGACAGTCGTTACAGGTCTACCGCCCGCCCGAAAGTCTGACTACCAGTCTTATCAAGGGGTATCGTATTACCCAGTAACTGGGTTATAGAGGTCAGATAGGCAGTCACTCCACCTAAAATACTGGTATTCAACTGCAACCGAGTTTTGATTTTTATTTACTTGTGGTGCATGACAGGATGTTATCTGTTTGGTAAATGGTGTACCGGATACCTCTTAGATAACAGAATTATTGGGAATTTTAATGAATAATACTTTGTACAGTGATTCGTGGAAGAACTAATCCGGGAATGAACTACTACCATTCTCATTTCTGCCTCCAAGCTGTGTTTCTAGTTCGATAGATAGTGGCGATGAGACAGACAGACATGAGATTTCAATTTTATTTTGGTAACCATATTCTACTAAGTTTAGCTGTCACTTTGGAGTACCTGTCACTTGAGGCTTTAAAAACTCTGCCAGGGCCGCGGGTTGTTCGAAAGAGATACCGTGGCCCCTGTGGCCCCTGTGGCCCCTGGCATAGGCAAATGAAGGAACACGGGTGGGTTTTAGTCAGTAAAAGTCTGACACGCCGTTCCGCTCAGCCCAGAGCGGGAGAAGTCATTTGAGGATTTCCCACCCAAAAAAAAGGCTATAAAAACTCAACTACAAACACCCATCTACTAGAAAAAAAAAGGTGATAATGACATTTTTATATTAATTTGTTTAAAATTCTTTGTACAAAAATATATTGGACAGTGACCACCAAACTAGGCATTTGCCTGTACCTTGGGGGCCAGTTAATAAGTCAGTCTAACGATACCCACGTAAAGAAAAACGCTGGTCATTCAACACCGGAAACAGCACGTTTATAACCCGTTTTACAACAATACACCATGATCGCATCTCGTGTTCACAACACGCGTTGTAAGTCTTCCGACCTATGTACTAAAACTGTGCTATGTAAACATAATCATCCGTGCAACCATTTTTAATCAACAATTTTGCAACCGACCACTACAAAATGGCCGCCGAGAAACGTCGAAATCATTTGAAAATTCGAACGTCATTTTTTTTTTTGAGTGGCATTTTACGCTGGTTTTTCTGAAATAAAAGGAATGCTATATTGTCGGTATCGATAAGGATTGAAAAGCACGGTTTTATTCTTGCGTTTTTCATGAATTTCGTATTGAAAAATGAAGGAATTTCAGCGTAACAAAGCCATTGTAATTTACGACATGGTGTTTAATGGGATTTTATCTTTTTTGTAATACTAAGCATAATATTACTAGAGGTAATACAAAACACGGATGTTTACTCTTTAGTGGTCTTTGTACTACTGTTTAGTGGAGTTTTGGTAAAAGAAAAGTTTTTGTGAATGAATGATTTGATTGCCGAATGGAAATTTTCGACTGGTTTGATACGTTTTGGTAATTTATGTTGAACTTTTTCATGTTTGGTTTCAGTTCGTTATTCTTCTATGGTACCCAGCAAAAATGTTTACGTTTGTTGTAATTTTGACTGACTGACTTTTATTTTGACTTTTGAACCCGTGGACGATTATTGAAAAAATAAGACTCACTTATACACTACTACTTGCAAGCTGACCTGGGCAGAAGTGAGCTTGAAGTGAGCGGTCAATCCCCATCATCAGCGGTGCTATTCTGTAAAAAGATCATGGTGATAACTTAGGTGAACTGAGCTCAGAGTAACCAGCAGTGTAATTCTGTAACCATCTCACTGTAAAAACTTAGGTGAAGTCAGCTGTCATTCCAACTTATGCTAAGGGATTGACACTATTGACAGCTCACTGTGAACTCACTTCACCTAACTTTTCACGGGGAGATTTTTACATAATCGATTTGCTGTTATTCCACCTGGTACTAGGGATTGACACTATTGACAGCTCACTTCAGCTAAGTTTTCACGGCGATATTTTAACAAAATAGACCATCTGGAATTATTAGTCATCTCTCAAAAATATTTGCCTACCTACTGTCCAGGGTGCACCGGACGTACCTACATTTGCTTAAATGCTATTTATATGCACCTAAGGAATGCCGGAATTAATACATTACACCCACATACTCATTCAGTACACAACAGATTACAATGTTCTTCTGAGTAACAAGGATCATTGAACAAGCAAGGTTGGCGGTTCACTCCCGGTTAGCGAATTTAACTCGTAGCGTCATCCAATGTAAAATGAAAGGTAATAAATATTAAACTGTGAGTAATGTACGCTGGTGACGCCATCTTTAGCATTGAGAATGTATTACCAGAACAATTATTAAGACAGAGCTTTTATTTAAGACTAGCAGCGCCCCGCGGTTTCACCCGCATAAGTATCGATCCCGCAGGAATATCGAGATAAAAAGCATCCTATGTGTTATTCTTAAGTGTAAGCTATATTAGTGTAAAGTTTCATGAAAATCTGTGTAGTAGTTTTGGCGTGAAAGAGTAACATCCATCCTCACAAACTTTCGCGTTTATAATATTAGTAGGATTTGTGGAGAAAATTCTGAGAATGGAAAAAAATCTCAAGCGTCATTCTATCATAATAGTCTAGCCTAGGCTTTCCCAACTGTGTTTGGGTCGACTTCCAGTCTAACCGGATGCAGCTGAATACCAGTATTTTACATAAAACGACTGCCTAACTGACATTCACAACTCATTTAGTGGGTAAATACGACCCCTTGGTAAGTCAAAACGTCATTCTATATTGGACGCAATTCATCCCACAGTTTGGGTTTCCCGGATTGACATCCAGTTAAATTATCAGGCAGATAATATCATGCAAATTCTTTAGCAATTTTTTTATCCAGTTCGGTTTAAAGACATTTATTTTCTCAAAGAACATACAGTTCACTTATAGAGAAACTTAACTAAATTAACAATATGTTGTAGATTACATTACGACGTCGAGCCATACAATAAACAGCTCCATATTAATATTTTCTTTTGTAAAAAATAAAAATGAAATGATAATAAAATCAAGCCACTAAATAAGTTTTTATTTAATATTTTCAGAATGAGATTGTGTTTGGAGCTAAGGAAGGAATTGCCAAACTATTGTATGGAAAGTTACATGTGCCGATAATTTCACACATTTCAAACCAGCACCCCAATTGCGTAACACACGATCAATTGGAATCAGATTCATTTTGAAGCAAATTGCTAATCCATTGCTTCATAAGTTCGAAAAATTTGTCTGCTCAACACGTAAATAACGTAATGAATGTTGTTGAACTGTCAAAATGAAACCGATTCCGATTGATCGTGTGTTACGCAATTAGGGTGTCGGACACAGCAATTCTGATGGATTGCAGAAACAAAAGATAAGCAGTGCTTCACCTTCTTCAGCAGTGGTGGCCCAGTTGTGACCCAGTGGTAACGGCCGGTGACTAGTAGGTGACAGTATGTCCTAGAACCAAACATTCGAAGACATGTGACATCCACCAACACGTACTGGGCCCGCGTGGTGGGTTATGGCCCCACTTCCTCTCATCGAGAGGTGGCCTATACCCCAGCAGTAGGTACATTATAGGCTGATTATGGTTAAGAGTGCTTCACCAGACTAGACGAGAAACTCTAGGTAATATCTACGGTAAAAAACGTTGCTAGACTGTTTTGAACAGGCCAGGAGCAAAGGTCCTTTGTCCAATAAACATATTGCACATTACAAAGACGTAAAATATTGTATCAGACCATCAGACAAATAAAATCACATGCGTAATTTTGTACTCAGCTGTGATTGGTCCACTTTTTATATCAGCAGTAGGGCTGGCACTAAGTATCGATGATCAATATCTAAATTATTAAAGAACATCTTTTTCCATTTCCTGAACCATTTGTGTCCCGTCATGAACCGTCGTTTTGAAAATTTGTTTGTGTCAGGAAGACCAATCTTGTTGCGCAAGGATCGTACGTTTCCGGGGCCCCCGGCGTAGCTGTGAGACGGAACACTGGGGTGGTTTTTAGTCAGTAAGAGTCTGAAAGACAAAAAAAAGTAAGACCGATCTTTGGGTTGTGCTGATTATAGTTTTCTAAGAAGAAAATAAAAAGAAGTTCGTAATCGCATGCTTGGAAGTCAATCGCAGCAAGTATCGGAAGGCATGACCCTCCGATACTTTCCGCGATTAACTTTAAACAGGTTACGGTGGTGCTGAAAATAAAAATAAATAATGATGTTGACTTTCTTAATAAGTTGGCAGGTGATGCTTATCAAAGGAGAAGAATTGAACATATTGAGAATATGGAGCCTGGCATACCCATTGTCGCGGCCACGCTTGAAACCTAGGGTCTACTCCGAAGTAGTATCGGCCGAATATTCGGCCGTTTCCTGCTACGAAGTTACTATTCGACCCAACTGAGCCGATCCGAACTTTTTTCGCATTTTTCAATAATATTCGGTTCGGCCATGTTTCGGTCCGATCCGAACATTCGCACATTTTCCTGTGCAATTTTTATGATATTATGCCCGAAATGAGAAAGCTATTATAGGAGACTTTTTCGTATGCTATCTTTTATAGTTCCATGAACAGAAAGTGCTTCTGTTTATTGAGAACTATTATTTATAATATTAGGTAAAATGCAAGACATTTTAATATTATTATAATTACAAAATCCACAGTACAGCCCTAACCTTTGAATCACAGCATGCATTTCTGCGCAGTGATGCAATAGCTTACGTAAGCGGTCGTTTGCCCGAAGGTGACCCTGGCTGCGATGGACCCTTCCAAGGTCATCAAATGGACACCAGCAGGGTTGGTTCACTTAAAACATGATTTAAAATAAAAAACTATCCTTAATTTATTGAATGAAGAATATTTTTTTAAGAAAATTAATTACCGATTTTAGATGTCTAAAATGAAAGTAAGAATTAAAAACATTTATACATAGAACAAGATTTCTATGAAAAAAATGTACAATTATAATTGTCAGAATGCTAAATCACAGGTATAAACCCAGTTCAGGCACCTACCTACTTCTGTTGGTCGTAAATGTTATGTCTGTAACAACAAAGTTGTCACTATTTTTTTTAAATAAAAAAAAATATTATTGATAAAAAAAGGCAAGCAATGTTTTACGATGTTTTCATTTACAAATTATAGAAATTGTAAATGTCACAATAATCTTCTAGTTTAAGAAAAATAGGAACAATTATGATATTCAACATGGTACTAGGTAGAAGAGCTCTCTGGGGTAACGGGAGGAATCAAACGACTATATGACTCCTTTAAGATTATATTGTAAGAACGGCTTTACATATTTCTGACTAAATTACCATTCACTATTCTAAACCAAAATCCTAACGAAAAAATATGACACTAGCTTGAACGTTCGAATGTCACCTGCGCTAAGTTATAGCCGGCCTGCACCAAATAAATTTGCCATCGGCAGACAAACCTCTACGATGTTAATCGAAAATGTCAATTTTGTTCTATAGGTAAAGAGGGTGGCAAGGACAGCTATGTACAAACTGTAACCATGAATTCAGGACATAGTTCTAGATAACTTTCTCATCGTTTATCAAAAATAAAATCAGCTGTTTCGAAGAAACTGCGCGCGCTACGCGGTCAAAATGTATGGAACAGCAAATTGTTTGGTTTTAGGATCATGTACTGAATTCATTGGAACAGGTTACGCATCGATATACCTGCCACCCTTGTCTTAGATAGAAATATGTATGAACAAATTCGAAAAAAACAGAGGGGCAATTCTCGTGATTTTAAGAACGTTCACAGTCTAATCTCAGTCTCAATCTGTCAAAAATACGTCTAATTTCCCTACATTTTTTACAAGTTTATGACATTGATTGTCGCTGAGATGAGATTGCGACTAGATTTTGAACATTTATAATTACGGAATTGGCCTTCTGCAAAAAGTGATTTTGCCCATCCCTAGCCACCAGCCATGTTTGTTCAAACCATAAATAGTTATTTATTATCACTGTATTACAATCGTCTTCTTTTCATGTAAAAGCATGTTTTATGTTGGTACGATGACACTTAACTAATCAAGAAAAAAATATCAGTTGTCCCATTTGAATCGAGTTATTGAAGTTTTCTATAGAACAGTTGATATTTTTTTCTCGGCAGTAAACAATATACTTATGTATCAGTAACTCCTGTACTCTTGCGCATACCAACAAACGATAAGCCAGTCAGGAAGCTTGGTAGCGGGACTGCCCAACATATGGTCATACTCTGTCGTAGAGAATAAATGAGATATACCTACCATAAAAGGCATGCATGGCGGCGCCAATGACGACCAGACAGTTTCCTGTTAAAACCACAAAATTCCAGAAACAATTATTAAAGGTTCGTCTCGTTCGATTTTAACTCCGCAAATAACATTAATAATAATTGTTATGTATTCTGTTATTATTCACTTTTGTTACTTTGGTAATACATTATTATATGTAACAATAAGTTAGTAATTATTTTTCATTATATAAGTATATACAAGTCGTAACTTGTGCATCATTGAGACACAAATTACAACTTGTAAATACAATTTTCCTAGTTCGGGACTCCAAAAATAAAATATATAATTTTTTTATGGAATATATGAATTACCTTTAAGCAAGACCTTGCACAAAGGAGCAGAATACCACAATTCTATAAATATACATAAAAATAAGGTGAGTTAATCAAGGATTTTTAGCTAGCCAAATTAAAGGTAGGTATGTGCTGCGGGAGGAAAATGGGATCATCTTATGAAGATAGCAACATTTTCCAACTACTAATACTTAGCACCATTACTGCTAACACCACAAATCTACGGGTCATCTTCTCTGACTCTTTAGACAAGAGTTTAACAAGAATACCATTCTGCACCCTAATTACGTAGCACTCTTTCAATCACAATCTAAGTCATTCTTCTTCTTTTCTTCTTTTTTTTTAATACGTTGCCCCACACTAGGAATTTCTCCTGTATCGTGGGTGCGGTTACAAACATTTGAAGGATACTGGTAATTCATTGCTTCATATGTTCGAAAAAGTCCACTCAGTAACGTAAATCATGCAATGAATGTTGTTGATTTGTCAAAATGAAAGCCATTGCTACTTTTAGTATATTACACAATTACATAATAACTCAGCAATCGGTCAAATGTCGGCACGGTTGGCGCAGTGGTTAAGCGATTGACTGCTGCGCTGCGTGTCGCGGGTTCGATTCCCGCACGGAACAAATATTTTTATGACCTACAAGTAGTTGTTCCCGGTCTGGCTGTTTGTGTATGTGAGTTTAAATGTTTGTAAACGCACCCACGATACAGGAGAAATTCCTAGTGTGGGGCAAAGTTTAAAAAAAAAAAAAACATAGTCTCCACTGCTTCAAATAGGCATCCTACAAATACTACTGCTTTCCATATTCCGTCCCTGTAGTGATGAAGATTTACAAGTGACGCTGTTGTGGTAGGTTGGATGATGCATACTTGCAACATTTCTGAATGATTTATTTCGGAACAAAAACAAGCTAGACAAAAATAATAAAGAAACAAACTACCCATACCTACCTATTTACCACGCTCGTTATTTAATACATAAACTTCTTAAATACCACTTAAGAACAAAAACATCCTTGAAAATCACAAGATGATTCAATAAAGCGGCGCAGTTCCCGAGATTGGGTCGAAATACGGACAAAAAAACATTATGCAAGCGTGCAACGACCGACAAGGTGACCTGCCATTGTCTGGCCCTTCATGCCAGCCACATAGTGTGGCAGAAACTACAGAAGTATAAGTCTTCTTTTCTCTGAAAAAAAAAATAAAAATATTTTTAATGTCAGATAACAATGATCCATAATGATTAGTAACAATTGGAACTTATAAACTATGTTAGTAGGGTTATAAAAATACAATTATTAAATATAATCATTACATACAATGATTAAACACATTTACATATTACATATTATTAACAGCATATATACATTTATTTTACTATCCCTACTACAATGCTCACCCAGAGCGAGTATATTGGACACTGATATTTATCAGAAATGATCCTCAGAATGCCGTTGCTGCTGCCGCGTACTCTGCCAGATCATCGATGACAATATGCCCTAGATTTTTAATTTTTTTCACTCTAGTGAGAGGAGAACCGTTCAAGAAAATGGGTGGAGTTTCATGAGGGGTTTTATCACCCAGGCCGAAAAACATACACTCGCTCTTGGTCGCATTGTACACCAGGCCATGTCTCTCAGCATATCGCTCACAAACCTTCAGAAGATTGCGAAGGGCCCCTATTGATGGGCTCAGCAGCACCATGTCGTCGGCGTAGCTTATATTATTGACAGCGACCCCATCAATATAACACCCTGCATGCATGCTGCTGAGCTCGCCAATCAGGCTGATCAAGTTCTGTGCAAGTTCCTCGCCCACTCTTTTTAATATATATCATAAAAAAGAGTGGGCGAGGAACTTCCCCCTTGCCTCACGCCGCACTCCAGCCTGTACTCTTCTGACAAGCCATCCGCCCATTTCACGACATTTAATTGATTGTCATACCAAAATTTAAAATTTGAAGACATGTGACATCTCACTTCCACCAACCCGCATTGGGCCCGCGTGGTGGATTACGGCCCACTGCCTCTCACAGAGAGGAGGCCTGTGTCCCAACAGTGGGAATATTATAGGGTGATTATATTAGGTACAAGTATCGATTGCCAATGACTCACAAACCTAACCTTCTGCAACCCCTCTACCCAACAGCACATGTCTGTCAGTTTGTCCTTGCATGCCGTAAACGTAAACTATGCACCCTCAAATTAAAAGTTATGCCAAGCTAATGTTATGCTATAAATTATAGCTTATAACCCGTTGGGCACCACTTATTGTGCCGATAAAGTTTATTAGCAAACGGTATTATTGTACCTGCGCTTGCGATGAAGACTTTTGTGACGTAGGAATATAAAAAGAGGTGCAAGAAAAATGATGTTATGTTTCAATTGGGGCTGTTTTTATTTTTTGTTGTTTATGGAAGTTTTGGAACATTGGCTTCCATGAATTACGCTTGCTTTTTCGAGTGAATTATTTATTTATTTATCACATGTTTCCTTTGACATTACAGATATTTAATCAATAAAAATAGTTTCCTGGGTAAAAAAATAATTATTATATATAATCCGTCAGTTAGATTATCGAAAAATAATGGACATGTATTTTTTCTTTTGTCAATCAAACAAAAAATGACAAAGATAAAGCGCGACAAAATTGGGGAGTGGGGGATCGTGACGTCACGTCATGCTAAGAAGTGTAGCAAGGCGTGACGTCACGCGGAACTTTAACGGGCGATATCTTCATCCTTTTTTATATAATTGACAAAAGAAAAAATACGGGTCCAATAGTTTTTGATAATCTAACTGACGGACTAATTAGAATTTTTTAGGAAACTAGCCTATTGAACCCAGGACCATATGTTCAGCAGTAGCGCTTGCGACTACTACACCAACTACTAACTAGGCAGTCAGTAAAAAAAAGCGGACAAGTGCGAGTCGGACTCGCCCATGAAGGGTTCCGTTGAGTTCATTGAATGAAAGGTAAATTGCGGTTTACGATTTATGACGTATTAAAAAAAAAACTACTTACTAGATCTTGTTCAAACCAATTTTTGTGGAAGTTTACATGGTAATGTACATCATGTATTTGTTTTAGTTTAATCATTCTCTTATTTTAGAAGTTACAGGGGGGCGACACACATTTTACCACTTTGGAAGTGTCTCTCGCGCAAACTATTCAGCTTAGAAAAAAATGATATTAGAAACCTCAATATCATCTTTGGAGACCTATCCATAGACCCCACCCGTATAGTATGATGAAAAAAAATTTTGAGTGTCAGTTCTAAGTATGGGGAACCCCCAAAATTTATGGTTCTTTTCTATTTTTGTGTGAAAATCTTAGTGCGGTTCACAGAATACATCTACTTACCAAGTTCCAACAGTATAGTTCTTATAGTTTCGGAAAAAAGTGGCTGTGACATACGGACGGACAGACAGACATGACGATTCCATAATGGTTCCGTTTTTTGCCATTTGGCTACGGAACCCTAAAAATGGTTATGTAAACAAATTAAAACAATCGCCCTAGCCTTGTGACTTTGTTAAATTCGGCTTCCAGTTCAACCAGATGTAGCTTCAGCTACATCTGGTTAAACTGGAAGCCGAATTTCAGTGTCAGTTTCAGTGTCAGTAGGCAGTCGGTCCATGTAAAATATCGGTATTCATACCAATATTTTACATGGAACGACTACCTACTGACTGATAACCCAGTTACTGGGTAACACGATACCCTTAGGACTGGCTGTCAGACTTTTGGGCTTCAGACTACACGGTACGACTGTCAAAGATCTACGAATGAAAACCGGGACCAAGGGCTTAACGTGCTTTCCAAGACACGGAAATGAAAAAAACAATATCGTAACTATAAGTCAGTATCATCCAAAACATATTTATCTGCGACCCGATTTAATAACATGAACACTGTTGATGACGTCAATTTGAACAAGTTCATTGTTCTGCGATTGGTAGAATGACATGCATGATTTGATCATTTTCGTGATAGTCAGTTCGTGTGCACTAATCTCTATTATTAGGAACTTAATAATGAGGACATCTAAACAGTGACTAGAGAGCAGTAGTGGCCCAGTGGCAAGAACCATGACTTACGAGTTATAAGGTCGTGGGTTCGAACTCAGGCAGGCCCTTTACTTTGTGCAAATAATTTCATCACCACTGCTCTCAAAACGGTGAAGGAAAACACCGTGACGAAACCGGCATGTCCTAGAACTAAAAATTCAAAGACATGTGACATCTATCAACTCGCATCGGGCCCGCGTGGTAGATTATAGCCCAAATTCATTGATACCCTCCGTCTGGGAAGAACGGAGGGTTATGTCGGACTCCTACCGAATAAAACCCCACTGTTCCTTCTAGTACCAAGAGTCGGGGGCCTGGGATATACTTGCACATTTACCGCACCCCCGACTGGTATCAGCCCGCCATACCTAGCGGGCCCCATCACCAAGTGCGGCCGATCCCACGACCGCACGTCCTACTGCGATTCATCACCGACCTACCACGTAAACTTAAAACTACGTGACAGATATCACAATTCTCAACCTTCAAAGTTCGTCACAATAGTTTAAACAGTAATGCTGGTTAAACCCGTTATAAAAACATAAAAGAGGAAGCGCAATTCTGTGCACTTCATATTTATTTATATGACTTAAGGGTGTGTACTGACTTGGCGTTTTTCAGGCGCGTTTACATAAACAATTTATTTATTCAATCTTCAGAAAGCTTACAGTCTCAGTATCTACATAATTATATGGGTTTTTTTTTATTAATTAGGTAACATACCTACGTTTTAAAAATGAAACACAGTAAAAGGTGCCCGTCTCCTTTTTAGGAAACTCGCCGGCTGAGTGATACTTCACATGACCAGAGGACTGGGTCGTTCTTTGGCCAAAGAATTAGTAATGCCATTCAACGTGGCAATGCTGCCAGTCTTCTGGACACGTTTCCGGATGACAGCGATGCGGACGAATACATCGACGCCTAAATATCCTTTTGTTCTTATTTATATACATAGTTAGTCTTTTAATTTAGTTAGTACCTTGTGTGAATAGTTAGTTCAGAGATTATGAAAAGATACTTGTAAGAAACTTGGATATTTTCAGGAATTGGTGAAAAGGAAAAGCTGAATTAACTTGCTTTTAGGAATTTCTCAGTAGCAGCCAGGAATTTGGAAGTTGGTCGTGTGATACCCTCGGTGCCTCTCCCCGGTCGTGTCGAATTCCCGTCCCATCGGACTATGAGAGTAAAGGAACAGAGAGTGCAGCTGTATTTGCGCACACAATTGCGCACTATATCTCCTGCGAACCTGGCTAATCTCCATTGAGATTGGGCACCGTGACCTGTCAGCGGGATTATTATTTATTAGTGAATCAGTTGTAGGTATTTCAGTCGTACAAGATACGCTTTTTATAACACATCCGTAACGGGGCGTTGCACAGAACGTGTGAAACACGCCTATCTGGTAACTGCCCTAAAAGGTCACTCATAGTTACTCACGAGCCTACCACTAAGTATAATACTATTACAATACAAGTCATTGACAATGAACAATACTATGATGTAAGTCTCATCGCTATTGAAAAAGCCCTTTTTGTATTTATTGCACCAAAATAGTATGAATAATTTTCTTTAATCATGATTTTTAAATTATCATCATCTGTCTAGCCTTTTCCCAACTACGTTTGGGGTCAGCTTCCAGTCTTACCGGATGCAGCTGAATACAAGTATTTTACATGGAGCGACTGCCTGTCTGACCTCCACAACCCAGTTATTGGGTAAGACTGTTGGTCAGACTTTCAGGCTTCTGACTACCCATAATGACTGTCAAAGATCCACTAATGACAGCCGGGACTAAACGCTTAACGTGCTTTCCGAGGCACGGAGGGGTCTCGGTATGCGGTATGGTTTATAATAAAATACCTCATGGTGTTAAGCATTATTCCGTAAACATTTTCAAATCTAAGTTAAGTAACTGCACTACTTTAGACAACTGTGGGATGCTTACATGACTGAGGTGTGTTTTTACACTCAAACAGTTTGTCTTGCCATAGAGAATACAAATCCGCAATAAACGGTATTTCGGAAAAAGTGGTCTGAGGTGGGTTTTTACAATCATGCATTCAAATGTTATTACTCAGTAAAAGACTTTCTGAATGATATAAATTTATCCTGATTATGATTGTTATAATTAATTGCAAATTTAACCATATAAGACTTATGTATGTACCTGACTATAATATTATTAATTGACTTCACTGTAATTTTTGTTTTGTTTTGTTGACATTATTTTTGTTTCTATTAATATTTTAATGTAATAATTTGCACGCCCGCCGCAAGGTAGATTGTAGCCAATCTCATTAATTTATGTAAGTACTTATAACATCCTTTACCTGTACCTACATTCGAAGCAAATAAAATTCTGATTCTGATTCTGATATATAGAGATGGTCATCCATCCACAGACCATCCGCGGCAAGCATAGCTTAACCTGATCGACCTGTACGGCTGTTATTATTTAACAACGGGCTCCTCCATGATTTTAAATAGTAGTGCTAAATTATAATTGATTAGGCAAGAAAGAAAAAACATTTTCTTATCACACGTGCATATTAAAAGATAATTTAATTAGTGTTTTTCTTCACAAAAAACTTTAAAACCGATGGTATCAGAAATACCAAGAAATAGCTTTTGAACTTGACCTTGTTTGCTTCAACTAAGTGTCCTTAAAATCAAAATCAAAAGTAATTTATTCAAATTAGGCTGACAATCAATACATTTCTAACTCAAAATTACAAATGACAGTCCTCCAAAACGCCAGCCCTTCACCACTTCCTAGTGCTTTCGCTGGGAAGAAGAAGTGGCGCAACAAACTCCCCGGCAGAAAAGGATTTCAAACTTCAAAACTAATCATTAAAAACCTACCTCATCAAACAAAACATATTCCTAAACCATTCCAATACAAAAAAAAACATTCCTTCTAAAAATCTAAAGCCATTTACAAAAAAAAAAAAAACATAACCCCTTTTAATCCAGACACAGAACCATCCAGGCGCGCAAACAACTGTTAAAATTTCTTTCCTATTACGTCGTCGGTCATCGAAGGTCCCCAGTTCATTGCTCGAAAGGTGACTCCAAAGACCCCATGACCTACCCCAACGTCTGGCATGTTCCTAGAACTTATAATAGATTGGACTGGAGCATCATCCGGTTTCTTAACAAAAACGTTGAAAAGATGTTATGTAAGTTCGTTTTCTATAGTTAGTATAACTGTCTGTCTGGCTACGGCTTTAGGATTGCGCACGAGTTCGAAAGGGGAACTTGTTTTTTGAATTTTGATTTTGGAACCCTTTGTTGCTTTTTTCTTCTGTTGTAAGGTCAACTCTTTTAATTTTTTTTATTAGACCAGTTTTAGGGATGTGGATAAAACTTTTGAAAATAAAAAATGATTTCCATAATGTAGGTAAGTAGTAGTGTGAAAGTTGATTTATGGTTAGAAAGGGAGTGACTACCGAGATGACGACTAATAGAAGTATGGAAGAAAAGGGCGTGTTGCGCCAACCCTATATTAATTGGGATAAGGGCACGAGAATAAATTAATGTAGGTAATTTAGGTAATTCCCTACAGAGAAGAATTGACAGAAGTAAATGATTGGTAGATGTACCAAAATGTTCATAATAACAATTTTATAATCGTTGTTGCAACAGAACAATAAATCAAACTCATTATTTTTCTTTGAATTTCTTTTTAGCGTGACGATGGCAAGACTATAGTTTTTTTTTTTTTTTTTTTTAATTTTTTGACCTTTCTATGAACTGTGGAAACTATAGGTACACGTCTGCTCAACCCTTCACGAAAACAAGGTGAGTTGTTATGTTGTTGTTATGAACTGTGTGGACGTGTTTCTTGGCACGTGCCTAAAAGCTGTCAGATCATCAAAGGACGTAGGTACAAGAATCGTAACAACATAGGTACATAACATGTGTCATGTTTTTCTTTAAACTTGTCATAGTCTGAGAAACAGATTTGAAAACAACTTTGTAGGTATAAGAAAAACTTTTTTACAAAAAAAAAAACAACCGAGTACGCGATATCTCCGTCAATTATTATGAATTGATTTAAAAAAAAAAAAATGGATTGTAGGGGGTAGTCCCGTATAAATTTTATTAACTTTACTTGGGTAGTTTTTGAGTTAGCTTCAATAATTTTTATTTTTTAACCGACTTCTACAAAAGGAGGAGGTTCTCAATTCGGATGTTTGTATTTTTTTTTATGTTTATTCGCGCATAACTCCGTCGCTTGCCAACCGATTTGAAAAATTCTTTTTTTGATCGAAAGGGTATACTTCTCAAATGCTCCCATAGAAATTTCATCAAAAACGGTTCAGTAGTTTGGTTCTTAAACCAAAATTACTGGTAAAAATTATAACATAATGTGAAAAATAAAAACTTTTTTGCAAGAAAAAACAACCGACTTCCAAAAACGACACTACAAAGTGAAAAATAACTTTAATTTTGGAAGTCGGTGGCAAACAACGAAAATGCAAACCCAACGATACCGACTTCCGAAATTAAAGTTATTTTTCACTTTGTAGTGTCGTTTTTGGAAGCCGGTTGCTTTTTTTTTTTTGCAAAAAAAAAAAAGCAACCGGCCAAAAGTTATTGCCTCTTAGTTTTTATTGATGATGTTACAATAACTGCCTATCACTGATATTTACATAGCAAGTAATGTTATATGAATTTGTGTGGGATAAGTACAAATTCAAAAAGAAAAATAAAAACTTTCTTTCAAAAAAAAAAAACAACCGAATTGAGAACCTCCTCCTTTTTTTAAGTCGGTTAAAAGAAAACGGTTAAAACCCTAAATAATCGGCCAATCTTCATATGGCTTTGGTTTCCAACCAATATTTTGTAACAATTTTACAATTGAGAAGAGTGTCTGGAGTTTCTTGCCCGTTCTTCTCCATAGGAACCTACTATGCTTTGGCATGGGCATTACCTTACCTTTCTGACTGACCGACCCTTTGATAAGTCAAAAGTGCCTGTAATTGGTTTATTTGAAATAAATGCTTTGAGTTTCAGTTTGACAGAGCGTTTTTCGACACCTTAATGTCAAATACAATAAATACTAAAAAACCAATAAAACTAAAACAATCATAAAAATACTTAATAATAATATTTTTTTTTTTACTTTTATCATTCTCTTATTTTAGAAGTTACAAACATTTTACCACTTTGGAAGTGTCTCTCGCGCCAACTATTCAGTTTAGAAAAAAATGATATTAGAAACCTCACTATCATTTTTGAAGACCTATCCATAGATACCCCACAGGTATGGGTTTGATGAAAAAAAATTTTTGAGTTTCAGTTCTAAGTACCCCCAAAATTTATTGTTTTTTTTTTTCTATTTTTGTGCGAAAATCTTAATGCGGTTCACAGAATACATCTATTTACCAAGTTTCAACAGTATAGTTCTTATAGTTTCGGAAAAAAGTGGCTGTGACATACGGACGGACAGACAGACAGACAGACATGACGAATCCATAAGGGTGTTTTGCCATTTGGCTACGGAACCCTAAAAACCATCCATCGTCTGGCATCCAGCCATAACTAATGCACTAACATTATGATATCAAATTACAACAACACATTTCTGCATGTCATTCTAAGCTTACGTAACAATGCATTCGCTTACAAATGCACTGATAACTAATAATTAAATATAAATAATAACGGTAAGGAAAACCCGTAGAACTTTATAAAAACAAGCTTTTGTTAAAATTCTGCAAGTCATTATGATTTTAAGTTTTCCTTTCCAGAAAGGACAAATTTCGTTTTCAGTTCAGCTGAAAGACGTCCACTGCTGGACAAAGGTCTCCTCTCAGTGAGAGGGAGTGGGCCCTAATCCACCACGCGGGCTCTGTGCGTGTTGGGAGATGTCACATGCCTACGAATTTTTGGTGCTAGAACATCCCGGTTTCCTCACGGTGTTTTCTTTCACCGTTTTGAGAGTAGTGATGAAATAGTTAACAAAAATTAAAGCACCTGTCTGGATTCAAACCTACGACTTACAACTCGCGGCCGATAACACTGGACCACTGCTCAAAACGACATAGAACAAGTTATTAAAAAAAACATACTTAACTATAGCTACCCATAAAATTGCATCGGCATTTAGACCAGTTTTTATAATCCACAAAGCCCCTTTGTGATCCAAGGTCCGACCCGAATAAAAGCGGCATGGGAACAGACCTCTTAGTTTTGAAGCAAAACAGACTATTATAATACTGTCTGGGACGTTGAGACTGCACGTGGTGATGCAATTTTTAAGATACCTATCAAAAATCGTCAACCTATATGGAATGGGGTTGATAACTTTGTAAAAACCTGTACTGTCCCACTGTGTCGCCCTACCATTTGTCGCGTATTTGTTTGTCGCTACTTTGATACGGAGTCCACTGTAAGGCAGTCTCCGTATTCTATTACCTCGTGTACGTAGGGAATCGACGCGCAAACTGAAACCATGAATTCAGCATATGCGACTACAACCCCTAAGCTTAGAAACTTTTCGTTCTCTATCAAAAAAAAAAATCTACTGTTTCATAGAAAAGCGCAACAGGTACAGACGCCAGCACATCAAGCTACTACAATCTGTCAAATTTCTTTAATAGATTTTCAACTTTATCGCTAAAGCTTTAAGTTCAAGGTTGATTGGGAAAATTTGACAGTTTCGGGTAGCTTGACCTGCTGGCGTCTGTACCTACGCGGTCAAAATGTATGGAACAACGATCAGAAAAAATCTGAATCATATCCTGAATCCATGGTGACAGGTTGTCGATGTCCCTGCCACCCTGTATTAGTTTCTAAAATATTGATCTATTTCATCTCGACACAAATTTCTCAGTTAAATATTTTATTGTCCTGGTAAGCAGGTTCACAGGTTAACACCAAGGAGACGACACGAGTAGCTTTAAATATTACCACCAACTAAGTTACAATATCGAGTTGAATGGCGTGCAATAGGAGAGGCCTATGTCCAGCAGCGGACTGCTGTAGGCTGATGATGATGAAGTTACAATAAATTATTTACCAATGAGCCCCAAACTCAAACTCAAATCATTTATTTCAATTAAACCATTTCAGGCACTTTTGAATTGTCAAAATTAAATTGTCGGTCAGTTAGTCAGAAAGTTGAAGCTAGTTGCCCATTCCAAAACGTAGATCTCTGTGGAGAAGAACGGGCAAGAAACTCCACGGACACTCTTTTAAATCAAGATATTATTACAAAATCCTGGGTACACCATTCTTATTGCTTCTATATGTTATAACAGCCGCACAGGTCGATCGGTCAGGTTAAGCTACGCTTGCCGCGGTTGGTCTGTGGATGGGTGACCATCTTTACATACCGAGACCCCTCCGTGCCTCGGAAAGCACGTTAAGCCGTTGGTCCCGGCTGTCATTCGTGGATCTTTGACAGTCGTTACGGGTAGTCAGAAGCCCGAAAGTCTGACAACCAGTCTTACCAAGGGGTATCGTATTACCCAGTAACTGGGTTGTGGAGGTCAGATAGGCAGTCGCTCCATGTAAAATACTGGTATTCAGCTGCATCCGGTTAGACTGGTAGCCGACCCCAACATAGTTGGGAAAAGGCTAGGCAGATAATGTGAGAACAATGTAAAAAAAATAACTTAAAATATAAAATCAAAAATTCAAAATAAGCCCTGGCAGTTAAGAGATGACCAGTCTCAACCGACGGCGCCCGTTCACGAACATGACGCGTGGATCAGCACCACCCAGCTCAACCATTTTGTAGGGAACCGAATGATCCAAATCCAAACTAGACAGTTACCCCTTTATTCATAAACGTTGCTTAAAGTTAAGTAGTGATAAGCGACTGTTTAACCATACATTTTAGACGTTTATATGTCACTTGATTTTAATCATCAACTATGAATAAACCCCAAAAAAGTCTGATTCTTGGGGCTCGACAGTGACAGCAAAGAAAGCAGAACATACAATGACTAATTGACATAAGTTATATGAAATTTCCTTACGTTTTTTCCACCGTCAACTTTTAGCATTATTACCTTTTATTATTAACTCTAAAAACAATGATTCACTAACATTAAAACAACGCAAATGCCCTTGTTAGATCTTAAAACAGGCCACACAGTGAGTGTGTATCTTTTCTAGTTCTTCTATGACGTCATTGAAACCACATCAGGTGGTATGCGGTTCTACTTTGAAAACCAGTCATGGGTATGGGAAGAAGGGCACAACAATAGATAAGCTTTGAAGTTGTTGTTCATTGTTGTATGTACAAACTGCTAAGGAGTGAAACTTCTTGTGGGTGTCTGGGTTTCCCGAGCGCTGAGTGTTTAAGTTGAGAGTGAGTATGTTAATTCTGGGTAAGCGTGTATCATTGCCAACCCGCACTGAGCCCGCATGGTGGCTTGCGGCCCACCCCCTCTCACCGAGAGGTGGCAGTGGATGGTGGTGGTGAAAAAAAAAATAGTTTTCACTTTTTAGCTATCGTACACTACTCCACACCACACGAATTCGTATACCACATGCTACGTAAAAAACAGAAACAGGAAGTTTTATAACATCGTCAACATATACGAAGTGGATTAAATACGTATTTATTGAAGCTAACTCAAAAACTACCAAAGCAAACTTAAGAGCGCGCCTAAAGCCAGTAAAATTTTAGAATAAAAAAATACATAGTATGCGCCAAAACTGTTATATCATAATAAATCCAAAACTAAAAGGAATTACATAAAATGCCTAAACACAGCCTTTACTCTTGTATAAATATAATTAATTATCAAATTTTTGTCGCAATAGGCATTACCGTATTGAGTACAAAACGGAAAAATATGAGAATTAGAGGTTACTTCGTGATTTTTTTCTATAGAGGAAATGTTATTATTTCATGTTTTTGATCAAAGTGAACCCTCGGAAATATCATGTAGTTATTCATACATTTTTACTTTAAGATTTGGTCCGGAATTTTTCATGTAAAATCAAATATAAGATTGGTAATTTTGCTTTATACGCGCTCTTAATCAAATTCATATGGGACCTGCGCAAGCTTCCCCTACCAAATGAAAAAAAAATTTTAAAATCGCTCCAGAATTGTTGAAAATATCAAAATTGGTTGCAGTTTTACCTCCTCCTTCGAGAACTTTAATTGATGCGATCACTTCGAAATGAGCAATAGTGCTATTCTGTTAAGTTCACTTCAAACCTCACTAAAGTGGCCGTACACAATTCGAAAGCGAATTCAATTTTTTTGGAACGAAGTTCCTTATCGCGCGTTGCGAAAGGGGGCTAGACGGAAAAAATTAAGACCAAATGTTGGAACGACACTCTTTGCTATAGTTGTAAGCCGTGCGGCGTGCGCGTGTTTCTCTGTCTGTCTCTCTCTCTCTCTTTGAGCTTCGTTCCATCCGGGTGTCCCGTGACACCTCTCAAGTTTTTAAGCAGTAAATTATCCATTTATCTTTGATAAAGATTGGTCCTTGGCAGCTCTGGACAGAAAGGTGGAAAGAGAATAGTGAGGGTTTTGCCCAGCCGTGGGCCATTAACAGCTAAAAATAAAATAAATAATAAATTATCTCGGATTCACATCTCTATCCGTTCCAACTGCATACTTATAAAGTTTATTCTTTCTTTCGCATGCTCAAAGAATAAAATTAGAAGAAGTGGATGTTTTTGAGCCGATAGTACAAAGTCGATAGTAATGATGACGTATTCAGGGCATAAAAAATTCAAAAACAATACGTCGCAGGTAGCTTTTATCTCAGTTGGCACGTATGCGGTTACGTGAATAGGTAAATAAGGATATTCACGACCAATTAACAGTTGTATTACATGGAACTGTTGCTAATTATTGTATATGCACATATGTGACGTACATACCGTTTAAAATACAGCTGAAAGGTCAATGTTCATTGATGATAAGGAATGGGCAATGTTACTCAAAGTTCTACAGTAAAGTGAATATCGTGAAAAAATCATAGTCCCAAGTCACCTGATTGGCAAGTCTCGTAATTTTGAGAACGTTCACAGTCTGATCTCAGTCGCAATCTGTCAAAAATAACTCGAATTTCCCTATATTTTTGACAAGTTTTTGACATTTTTTTGTCGTCGAGATGAGACTGCGACTATATAGATTTTGAACGTTTTAAATTACGAGAATTGGCCTTGAGCTGTAAGCAGCCGGTATATTCTGTAAAAATCTCACCGTAAAAACTTAGGTGCGAGTTGGAGGCCGCGGCGGGAGAGGAGTGCCGCTCTTCCTACCTTCCGCGCCCTTGACGGGGTCGCCACCCTCTGATGGCGGACGCGGTGGGGCCGCAGGGGAGGAGGAGTGTTGGTATGACGTTGGCCGCTCTCCCTATCCTCTGCTGCCGAAAATTGGCAGGCGGCGGGGCCAATGACCTGACCCGTCGCAGGGGGACCAAGGGTGCCCAGACACGGGGTCGTCTGGTGCCCATGTGCTGATTTGGTCCCTGGGGTGGTCACGGCGTGCTATGTGTTCTGCGCTGGTGATGGGGAGTACTCCCCAGAGGAGGGTCCGGTGACGGACAGCCGCGGCGGGTTCACGGATAAGTGCTAACGCGTACTCGTGTTCCCACCGTAAGCGTCAGAGGAGGACACCGTGGAGTTTTAGTGGGTTAGAGTCCCACATAACTGCACCATCTCCCCGTGGTAGTGCAGAATGCATGAGCATTTCTCCACGATAAAAAAAAAGGTTAGAACTGACTGACCAACCATACGCGAGTCAAGCGAGCGGCCGGTGACCGCTACTTCCAAAGGCTAGGCTGTTAACAGAAAGGTTCATTAATGCAGAGTCATCTTCCTGGCTTATTACAGTCATCACAGTTTGACAACCACGAGCACTCAGGTTTTTCCCTAAATCCCGCAATATATGGGGTAAACAAGACTTTGAATTTATTTTTAAAATAAAATCCTAATTAAATTCCATTAATACCGGCCGTTATCGAATTCTCAGAGGACCTGATGTAATTCCTGCTAACATTGTTATTGTATGCTGTGTGTATGTGCCTCTAGTCACGCTGTCTGTTCAATCACAGGTTATGTATACGTACCTACATAGGTATTATCAAATTGAAGAGTCACTGAGCCTGCTTTACGTAAACGAAGGTTACTCAGACGATCATCAAAAAGCCGACATTATTATTACGTACACTTTCAACAATATAGGTAACATACAAATCAGCATACTTATTGCGTAACAAACTATCAATTACAATCTGAATCATTTTGAAGAATATTGCTAATCCATTGCTTCATATAATTCGAAAAATGTGTCTGCTCAACAACGTAAATAATGGAATTAATTTCGTTGAACTGTTTGCCGTTTCTCTTTGACATTGAGATTTCAAGTTGAGTTTTTGGCACATGGAGAGAATTTTCAAGCCCTCCACCCTGGAGTCCCGCAACGAGCATGCTGACTGGATAATATTCTTAACTACGACTTCCAGAGTGTTAATCAGTCTACCAAGTCTATTCCCAACTATGTTGTGGTCAGCTTCCAGTCTAAATGGATGCACCAATATTTTATATGGAGCGACTGCCTATCTGACCTCCACAACCTTGTGGCTGGGTAATACGATACACCTTGGTAAGCCTGGTTGTCACACTTTCGAGTTTCTGACGACCCGTAACAACTGTCAAAGATCCAGGAATGACAGCCAAGACCAACGGATTAACGTGCTTTCCGAGGCACGGAGGTCTCGGTATGTAAAAACGGTCACCCATCTACGGACCAACCGCGGCAAGCGTAGCTTAACCTGATCAATTAGAGTTATTACTCAGCCACGAGCTCCTTACTTTCTCAATGAGATATTTAAATAATTGAGCTAATAATTTTAATAGTGCATGAAATACGTCATGATAAAAAATGATGTGCCAACGACTACGCATCTCTACAAAACTTATGTTGAAACTATCTCCAAGTTAGTATATGTATTAGCTATCTCTTGATACATAACACAATAGCATCGTTAGTCGTACATAGTTCGTAATCTGACTATAATATTATAAACGTGAAAGTTTGTGTGGATGGATGGATGTTTGTTACTCTTTCACGCAAAAACTGAAATGATGAAATTCTGCAAACAGATGGTTTATAACCAGGATTAACATATAGGATACTTTTTATCCCGATATTCCCACGAGATCGAAACTTATGCGGGTGAAACCGCGGGTCGCAGCTAGCACACACATAAGTTCCACACATAAGATCGTAAAAACAAATTGGTATTATGACGCAACTGTCCGCTATTAATTGTGAATCATTTGGTCTCCGTTCGACTTTGTCGTGCCCTTCCCGGAATACAGTCTAGACTAGCAAGAGCTAAGGACACGGAGCGAGCGGAGCGGTGATTCTAAAGCGGACTGGTGGACAATTTAAGAAATCATGTGTAAGCAGTTGGTCCCAGCTGTCATACGTGGACAGTTGTTACGGGTCGTCAAAAACCCGAAAGACTGACAACCAGTTTTACCAAGTTTTACCCAGTAACTGGGTTGTGAAGGTCAGATAGACAGTCGCTCTATGTAAAAAACTGGTATTCATCTGCATCCGGTTAGACTGGAAGCCGACCCCAACATAGTTGGGAAAAGTCTAGGCAGATGATGAACAGACAGATAGTCAATGGGGAATTGCGCGGTGCGCGCTGTTGGTTTTTCAACTTTCGGCGCTGAACCGAGCGTTGAAAATCCAACTTTATTAGTGAAGCGAAAACGGGCATAACTCATAGTCATTCCTCTCCACTTCCTAATGACTAGGAAGTGTGTTTGTAGGGACTATATTTTGTAAATATTGAAATTTTCGACAGGATATGTTTTCCTGTAACTTTCAAACTGAAGTCACTTTCAGGGAATATTTAAAGCTGAAATCATCACTAATTACCGATTTTATAAATCGATTAAGTACCTAGTTTCATACTCAATATAAATTGGCCTATTATAGGGATGTCCCGCGGCGAATTCGCAAACCGGATTGAATTATTTAAAATATGTAGGATTATTCATCACATGAACTCGACCTTTACTTCTACTTCTTTGTTTTATCGTCCCTTACCTGGAAAAAAGTCTAGACACAAACAAGCTTAGGACACAGTATGCGTAAAGCGGAAAGATTAAAGCTGAGCGGTGAGCTAAATGCAAAATAAAAGTTACATAGGCTCAAGTAACAGTTATCTACTTAGATCAATCGTGTTTTATTTTTTATGGGAATTTATTTATATATTTTTTTTTTACCTATGATATATTTACATAATTTAATTATATTTTTTTACTTGTATAAATTATATACTAAATATGTACAATTATATAAAAAAGAGGGAAAAAAAAATACAGCAGTCCACTACTGGACATACGCCTCTCTTATTGCATGCCATTCAACTCAATCTTCGGCAACTCTCATCCAGCTAGATAGCAGCAGAGTTATTAGATTAATTATTATTGCAAATTAAGATAGACTTTGGTTTGCACCGTTCACTTTATAGACTGCAGCTCTGTGTCCTCACCCTTACGTACATTTTAAGGTCACCTGCATCCACGACAAATAATTATGCAACTTCCTTATTGTTTAATAAAGTAACAAAACGTAACACTCAATGTTTTAAGTGGATATTGTCGTAATGAAATGATTTAATTGTTTGAAGGTGAACGAGGTTGAAAGGTATGATTGTCTGATGTTGTTGAAAGGTATGATTGTCTGATATTGTTGCTTATAAAGCTTTTGGTATAAAATGGTCGCTAGTGCTTCAAGCTTCTCTACCTGCCTAACATAACATGTAGTCCCCGAAGGGTTAGGCAGAATTGTACCAGTCCCATGTACAGACACAAGCATATCAAGCTACTACAATCAGTAAAATGTCTTTAATAGATTTTCAACTTTATCGCCAAAGCATTAGGTTCAAGGTTGATTGGGATTTGACAGTTTCGGGTAGCTTGATGTGCTCGCGTCTGTACATTGCACATAATGACAGGGAGCGAGCCTACTGCCATCAACCGGGCACAAATCCAGACTTAGAGTTGCTGCTGAGAAACTCCAGATGGAAAAACCCAGTAACACTTGGTCCGACCCAGGAATCTAACCCAGGGCCTCATACATAGCTGTAGCCCTTGCGACCACTCGCGATCAACGTGGCAGTAAATTTCTAATAAGGTATAAGTTGTTATTAAAGAACGTACATTTCAATTTAATTCTGAATAAACCACCTTACCCTGAAACAATCTGTGAAAATAGCAGTTTTCCCTGAAAGTACTTTTGCACAAAATTTACAATCATACTGTTACAAGACGCACAGGTCGATCGGCCAGGTTAAGCTACGCTTGCCGCGGTTGGACAGTGGATGGGTGACCATCCTTACCGAGATCCCTCCGTGCTTCGGAAAGCACGTTAAGCCGTTGGTCCCGGCTGTCATTCGTGGATCTTTGACAGTCGTTACGGGTAGTCAGAAGCCCGAAAGTCTGACAACCAGTCTTACCAAGGGGTATCGTATTACCCAGTAACTGGGTTGTGGAGGTCTGATAGGCAGTCGCTCCATGTAAAATACTGGTATTCAGCTGAATCCGATTAGAATGGAAGCCGACCCCAACATAGTTGGGAAAAGGCTAGGCAGATGATGACTGGTACAAGACGCCAAAGTAAGTTCTCTGGGAGTGAACCCCATACATAACATACATAATCATCCTATAAAATTCCCCCTGCTGGGACACAGACTTCCTCTCTGTGATAGAGAATGGGCCATAATCCACCATGCGGGCCCAGTGCCGCTTGCTAGATGTCACATGTCTTTGAATTTTTGGTTCTAGGGCATAGCGGTGTCCTTACGATGTTTCTCTTCACCGTTTTGAGATAGTGGTGATGAAATAATTTATACAAAGTAAAGTGCCTGCTTGGGTTCGTACTGCAGAGATTATGATCTGATTGAAAGCAGTGATGATAAAATCGTTTACACAACGTAAAGCGCCTGTCTGGGTTTGAACCCATGCCCTACAACTCTGGGTACCACTGCTCTACTGGGCCGCCACTGTTCAACATCCCTAAATTTTTTTTTTCTTTCTTTTTTTTTTTTTCAGGATGGGAAATCATCAAATGACCCCTCCCGCTCTGGGCGGAGCGGAGGGAGTGTCAGACTCTTACTGACTAAAACCCACCCGTGTTCCTTCCTTAGCCCTTTATGTTCCAGGGCAGCGGTAACCCTTTCGGACGATCCCGCTACGCCAAGTACCACCCTTAGGTGCTTACAATAGGAAAACAACTTTTAATTACCACGAAACATTCCGTGTAAATAGCAGTTTTCCCAGAAGGTCCCGACGCTTTAACAACCATCATATTTTTGCACAGACAATTATACTTTGACAAGACGCCAAAGTAACTTTTCCCTGGGAGTGACGCGTTAAAATAGTGTTGACTCATACAGGGGTGTTATGAAAATTAGGGAACTTAGTATGACTTATACGTACGTCACTAAGTCCGTACGACGTAAGGTCGTATGGGATTTCCGTATTGTTTTATATTATTTATTACTTGCCGAGTTGGTGCTGACTAAAACATTGCTGTTGTCAGTAATACCTACCCTTTTAAATGTACCCCTGTATAGATATAGAAGTAGTACTTAAACATTTACAGGGACATCGACGCGCAAACTGAAATTAGGAATTCAGCGCATGGTTCTAGACTAGGAGTAAAATCTGCTGTTTCATAGAAAAGTATAATACCTAAGTACGCCTACGAAAAATTTTAACGCTGGACCGAATTAAGACTGAATCTGAATTAAAACTGAATAGTTTTCGTATATTTGTATACCTAATATTTATTTTTATTTTTTTATTTTAAACGTTGTCCTACACTAGGAAAAAACAACAACAACACACACAAACAACAGAAATATACAGAAACAAAAAAAAAAACAAAAATAAACACAGAAAACTAAAATAAACATACTTAAACAAAAATAATAACAGAAACAGAAACATTCAACTAGGATATAAAAAAATTCTCGATATTTCTTCAAGTCGTAAAACTGTGCGAAGCAAGGGTGGGCCACTAGTCTAATAATGTAAAGGCAGATAGAACCAAACAAACTACTAATAGTTATATTTTATTTATTTGAGCAAATAAAATAAAATATAAAAGAATTATAAAATTCTATCAATTCGTTTTCTAAAAAAATTCAACCATTTATGCAAAGGTGGGTCCGCTAATTGCACATCCAGAACAGAATGCTCCATAACTCCATGACGTATTTACAGTACAAAATCTGAGTAATCGACACCGAACCGAGTTTAAAAATTCTACAGTCGGGGAGTTTTTGAAACTTTGTACCAGGAAAGTTTTTGCATATTTACGAAAAATTCCATAATTTCGATCTCATTTGTTAGTAAAACCACAATATTAATATTTAGTGTATGTTATGTACATTTCCATAAATTGTGGCCAAATGTTTCATGTGTGTGTGTGTGTGTTTTGTGTTCATTAAAAGACTCTCTGGTCTCTACGAGTGATCGTATGTTATGATGTTGTTAGGATGGTGTGGAGTGTATTAGGGGATTATATTATAATCCGCTAATATTTGCAAATCTTAACCAAGATTCCTCTTGAAAATATTACTTACTTTTCCAACGCTACGTCTTCCGGTACACGGTCGCCACTCCAGAAGCTTTCGGCTCCATCGGCCATCTGTTCTGCGAGCAATGTGCACTACCACTAAAGTTTGGCAATTCTTCGGGCTATATCGGTTACCTCGGTTCTCCTACGTATCTCTCCATTTCTGATTCGATCGCGTAGGGAAGGGACTCTAAGCATAAAATCAAAATATTATATTTCTCATAAACCTACATGCCCGGCACTTATAAAACGTCAGAAGCTAGGTGCATGGTTCCAATTGGTCGTTTCTTATGGGGAAGAGCCGGCAAGTAAATCCACGGTTACTCTTTTAAAAATAATTGGCTTTTACAATGTTTTCAAATCACAGTGTTAATAAGTATGGAAGGACAGTGTAGGTCTGTCAACAAGTACCAGGTACTTATTAAAATATTAAATGGTCTACAAATCTAGTCTACAAATCTAGTCTACAAGAACTACAACGTTCATGCCCATAGTCATGATATGCCCTAGTAAGTAATAATCGTAAAGCTAATAAACAAACCAAATTATTACCATATTGGTGCCGATTCCCTTGTTTAAATTTAAGTTCAGTGTTTTTTTTTTTTCTATTTCATTAAGAAAAGGACAGAAGATAAATATTAGTTTAGTCCTGTCAAATTAGTCAGCGCCTGACGTAAATTGACGTCGTATTTTTAGTAGCCAATTTTTTCATCACGTCTCAATTTTTCTATGAAGTACCTTAATTACACAGGACTAAACCAATATTTATCTTTTGTCCTTTAATAAAATAGAAAGAAAAATATTATTTTTTTATCGTTTATTAAAAAGAACCAGGTTCTTAATAATTAATTACAAGAAGAAAGAAAAAGATGCACTGAACTTAAATGGAGGTTAGTCTGTGAACAAGGGAATCGGCGCCATTGACGCACGTGCTAAAGTTCTAACCTTTGTACCCAACGAATTCATTGAAATCGCTCATAATTATTACACAAAACAATACGTTTTCCTCTTCCACTAAACTACTGCATGTGTTTGTTCAGAATTATACATTATGGATCTGTTAATTAGGGCCAAAAGCTGAGTCATAGAAGTATCAATCATCACAATGAATCTGTAGTATTTTGTAAGGTTTAAATCGTTTGAACCTGCGATAATTGCGTACCTAACACACTAATAGTAGCAATGGCTATGATTTTGATAGTTCAACAACATTCATTGCGTTATTTACGTCGTAGAGCAGACAAATTTTTCGAACTTATGAAGCAATGGGTTAGCAATATCCTTCAAAATGATTCAGATTGTGAAGTGTGCAATTAGGGTGCTGATTGTGCAACACTTATCAAGGGTTTAAAAAAAAACCCTTTCCATAATGGGTAACCGAAATGGTCCCAGCAGCCATAGTGTTATCATTCACTCGCCGCCGCCGTTTCATTGAATATAATAATAATTTAAAAAAAATATTTCTGAGCATATGGTACAGACGCCAGCACATCAAGCTACTACAATCTGTCAGATTTCTTTAATACACTTTCAACTTTATCGCTAAAGCATTGATTGGGAAAATTTGACAATTTCGGGTAGCTTGACCTGCTGGCGTCTGTACATTAAGGTTTTTATATTAAACAGTTTCACATACACTACCGTTGCCGGTGTAGAAATATTAAAATTAACTTACAATGTCAAAGTGGCCAAGTATTGATAAAATGTAATGTCAAAATTTATGTTTAAAAAAAAGAAAAATATATATAAAAAAAAAACAATACAAGTCGATAGGTACACTCAAAGTATTGATAAAAATGTAATTCATGCGTACCATTTTCATTTCACCTAGGTGAGTAAATAAACCTTTTTCTTTTACGGTAGTTTTATAATCTTTCTTAGAATATGTATCAATTTACTTCATAAAGTCTTTTTATTTGAAGGTAAATATTTCCAAAGTGAGAAGGGAAAGCGTAAATTCTCACTTATCATCGTCTTCCTGTCCTTTTTTTTGAGGATGGGAAATCATCAAATGACCCCTCCCGCTCTGGGTGGAGCGAAAGGGAGTGTCAGACTCTTACTGACTAAAACCCACCCGTGTTCCTTCCTTAGCCCTTTATGTTCCAGGGCAGCGGTAACCCTTTCGGACGATCCCGCTACCCTGGCAGGCTTCGGCCCTATCGGGCCCCGTCACTCGTGCTGACATTTCTTTGAGGCGCGCGTGGAACACATACGCGCCGGTGTCCCATGTTACTGTTCTGACCTCCACTACCCAGTAACTGGGTAATACGAAACCCCGTGGTAAGATTGATTATCAGACTTTCGGGCTTCTGACGACCCCTAACGACAGCTGGGACCAACGGCGTAACGTGCTTTCACGAAGGGGTCTCGGTATGTAAAGATGGTCACCCATCCACGGACCAATCGCGGCAAGCGTAGCTTAACTTGATCGGTGGAACCATGCGGCTGTACTTAGCTACAAGTTACTAATCATCCTATCTAATGAGCCATCAAAAACTAAGGGCTGATTTTTCAATCATCGGATAACTTTATTCGAGGAATAATTTTACAGTGTTTAAGATTCCGCTGCTACATTGTATCAAAATGAAAAACCTTCTTTCTTAGCTAGTTTTTATCGTAGTTCTATAACTTTAATTTTATTTATTTATTTAAGGGCTGATTTTTCCAACGCCAGGTAACTTTATCTGAGGAATAAAATAATTTTGAATTTTTGACAGTTCTTCCATACAAAATCTGTCACACGTCAATTTTATTCTACGAATAAAAATTATTTGTCGATTAAAAAATTTGCCCTAGGGCTTTTTTTTGGGTGGGAAATCATCAAATGACCCCTCCCGCTCTAGGCGGAGCGGAAGGGAGTGTCAGACTTTTAATGACTAAAACCCACCCGTTTTCCTTCAGTTGCCTGTGCCAAGGGCCACGGTATCTCTTTCGAACAACCCGCAGCCCAACAACTCGCAGCCCTGCCCCTAGGGCTGATGTTTCAATTTCAAAATTTCAATTCTATTCAAGAAATAATTTTGAAGACGGTTATTTCATACAAAAACTGTCAAACGTCCATTTTATTCCTCGAATAAAATTTATCTGGTTATGGAAAAATCCACCCTAAGAACAATAACTTCAGAAAGTGATTCAAATAATGACGCATGACCTTCTTAATGCTTTGTTTGTCCGTCTGTCTGTCTGTAGTACAGTAATGTGCTAAAAAGGTATCATTAAATATATTTGCAGAGCAGCTGGAAGAAAGGACACTTTTATTTTTCTTTTAGGGTGTCAGTGCGCATAATAATTTCTGGGACTAAGGAGACAAGACAGGGTTGAAGACATTTATTTCGAATGTGTACTTAATGTGGAGTTGTAAACGACATTATGGTTGCAGAAATACCTCACGAGGAAAGCTGTGTCGGAGACTCAGAGTAAATACCAAGGGCATGGCGACGAGGGTTGGCAAACCAGGTATTAGATGAGTTGGGAAAGTCCTGGGTCCGATTGACGTAGATCAGTAAAAGAGAGGAAGTTTACTCAGCAAGGAGACGATTCAGGTTTATTTTGAGGTATATTTCCCGTATTGAAGGCTGATCTTATTTAGACCAGTTGATGTCGTCACGTCAACGCCGGCTGTCACCTACATTCCTACCTACCCATACCTACAGTCACTGCACACCCGTACCCTAATTGAGTAACATACTTTGAACCACAATCTGAATCATTTTGAAGGTAATTGCTAATCCATTGCTTCTTATGTCCGAAAAATGTATCTGCTCAACAACGTAAATAACGCAATGAATGTTGTTGAGCTGTCAAAATGAAAGCCATTGCTACTGGTTAGTGTGTTACGCAATTACCCAGCAGATCTTTTCAAAGGACATCACTATTCATACTTGTAAGTATAATGTTATAACGTTATCTCAAACAAAACAACTAATCAAACAAAATTCTTTCTCCAAGCTACAGATTAGCAAGTCAAACGTTACGTTCCTGGAACGCTGACTCACGCGACGACGGTTACCCCCCCTCCGTCCCTCCTTCAGCCGCCGCCGTCTGGCGCCCCCCTTGACAATGACACTGTGAGTCACAACTCACAACTTATGCAATGCATGTGCAGTATTTTAGGGCTTGAACGAGCAGAAAAAGGGTTAAAAAAATTTGAGTTAAAGACTGAGCTTTTAGGGGAGTTTTAGATCGGTGATTAGTAGTACATTATCGTTTCAGAACCAAGTTGGAAATAGTCTGGTTATACATATATTAGACACGCGAGCTTAGAGGTCTTGAGTTTGATACCAAAAGTACGTGAACATACTCCTATCAATAGCATACTTACATACCTTGGTATATAGAAAGCGATGCATCGCTCTAGTTTTAATACATGCATACCAGCTTTTCGGTTAATCCCCTCAGTTTTCCGAAAAACTAGTAAGTATGTGGTATCTATATTTAATTATCTACCAACCCGCACTAAGCCCGCGTGGTAGATTATTTCCCACTCCCTTTCACAGAGAGAGCCCTGTCTCCCAGCGGTGGAAACATTATAGGCTTGTTATGAACTTAAACGGACTGCAATACTGCAACATACCTAACAAAGTTTTCGTAGACACTGACCGTGGCAACGACCAAACTGAGTCACCAACTTATACAATATATGCATTCGTTGTTATGTCTGGAGTTCTGATAGATTTATATGCAGTTGCATACGAAATAAATGCCTACTACGTCTGGGTATAAAACCACAAACTATGTATAAGGTTAAACATTCCAGGCGAGTCTGGAGTCTTCTTCTTTAATTTAACATAACATCTCGCGTGTTTTCCCTGAAGGATTAGACTGAAGCTAGCTAGCTGGCTGGGTAAGCTGGGTTAAGGCTAGCCTATAATGTTCCTATTGCTGGTACACAACTTGTGTCTCACATTATAGGCTAACCGGTTATGGTTGCAACTCTTTTTCAGTTAAAAATAGTAGTTTTAAAATAATTACCCAAAAAATAATAGTAGATAGCAAAAAAATAACAAAAAATATAGTAGGTTTTAAAATACTTTATTTCCTAAAAGAATATTTTATAGCTATTAGTGATATTACTGCTTAGTGGGTTTTATGACTATTAATAAAGTAGTTTCGCCTACTATATACTTTTTTCAGAAATATAGTAGTCGGGCCTCTAATACAGTAGGATACTATATTATATAGTAGGGTTGGCAACCCCAGACACAAGCCTCCTCTTTCTATGAGAGGAAGTGGGCCACGCGTCCCCAGTGCGGGTTGGTAAACATCACATGTCGTCGAATTTTTGGTTCTAGGACCTGCCGGTTTCCCGACGATGTTTTCCTTCACCGTTTTGAGAGCAGTGGTGATGAAATAAATTACACAAAGTAAAGCGCCTGCCTGGGATCGCCTGCCTGAATCCGTCAGTGAATAAAATCGCAAAAGCTTACAAAAAAACTAAAAATAAGCATAAGAAGTTATTCCTAATCGCTTGCAAAATCCTACCTAAAAACCTGTATTTTAAATGGAAGATACCCAGTACTTTGTAAATAAAACTGCGTTTGCGGTATGCACTTTTTTTACATAAGATAAACATAACTCAACACATACACGCACAATGGTCCATCTGAAGGACTAAGTGCGGAAACCAAACCCATAACATAGAACATAGACTCAACATAACATCACGCCTTATTTCCCCAAAGGGTTGGGCAGAGGTGTACCTAAGAGTATAGTACACCCACATTTCGCCAAATAATGCGAATTGAATTCAGGACTTCTGCTCAGCAGTGGCTCATTCGACCAACAAGGCAATCAATATACAATAACATAGGTATAATATATCACACCATTTTTATTCGTGCAAACAAGTTTCTTTTGAAACTAAGAAGGTAGAATGGAAAATGGAGCAGGATAGAATTGGGATTATACAAATCAAAATCACTGTCGGAAACAAAATCTCTTTATTTATCAAAACAATTTTCCATAGTTAGCTAATTGACTGGCCGCATCATCTGCCTGCCTTTTCCCAACTATGTTGGGGTCGGCTTCCAGTCTAAATATGACGCAGCTGAATATATATTTGACAAGGAGCGATTAACTATCTGACCTCCACTCCACAACCCAGTTACTGGGCAATACAATACCCCTAGGTAAGGTCTTAAAGTCTTGAAAGACTGCGGTAGTCAAATAAATCCCAGGAAAGGCACAATAAATGCATATAAAATACCGTATTGCAGAATAAAAATGTTTTCTTTATTTCTATTAAGTTTAAGTCGCAAAAAAATTTAAAAAAAAAAACTAGTTAGTGAATTGTAAATCCTTTTTAGAACCAGCAGTGCGATTCTGTAACCATATCACCGTGAAAACTTAGGTGGAGTGAGCGTGGAGTGAGCTGTCATTCCAACTAATGCTAGGGATTGACACTATTGACAGCTCACTCTAAGCTCACTTCACCTAACTTTTCACGGTGAGATTTTTACAGAATCGATCGGCTGGTGTTCAAAATGACGCCCTCACAAAATGTTCGAGAAACTTCTTCCCCATTCTAGAAGGACTTTATCCGTTGTTCAATGAACCAGTTAAACAAATAAGCACGTTGCTTTTATTGCATTGCCGTTGAATGATCTCCAGCAGATCTGATGTTCCCATATATTTTTAGAAATACCTACACCAGTGCTGCAAGTATGCTGGGTCATACAGAAGTTTCACTTGAAACAGGGTCTTGTCTGGGGCTTTTTTTTATCGTGGAGAAATGCTCATGCATTCTGCTTTATCACGGGGAGATAGTGGAGTTATGTGGGACTCTAACCCACTAAAACTCTACGGTGTCCTCCTTTGCCGCTACGGCAGGAACACGGGCACGTGTTACTCATCCGTGAACTCGCCGCGGCTGTCCGTCACCGGACCCTCCTCTGGGAGTACTCCCCATCACCGGCGCAGAACACATAGCACGCCGTGATCACCCCAGGAACCAAACCAGCACATGGGCGCCAGACGACCCCGTGTTTGAGCTCCCTTGGTCCCCCTGCGACGGGTCAGGTCATTGGCCCCGCCGCCTACCAATTTTCAGCCGCAGAGGATAGGGAGAGTGGCCAACGACATACCAACACTCCTCTTCCCCTGCTCAGCTTTCATACTCAGCTTTTCTGTCAAACATATTCTGTTCATTGCTTATAGGAGAGAAGAAATTCTGTAGTGGTTATTTTTTCGTGTGCAGACAATTCCCTAAACAAAGTTATTCCTTACGGCTGACCTTCATTTTCTGGGTACTAAAACAATAACTGCGATCAACAGTAATTTTTCCAAACGCGTTGCTAGACTTTTGTCCAGTAGTCCAAATTTCTGGGGTAGTGATACATTAGGTCTTCTGAATTTGTCTGTTGCTTGACTGAGCATTGAACCCACCGCCCTTGAGTCTCCCTTTACTTGGCGTTGCGCCGGCGCAGCTTTTTGCGACACGCCCACTTTTTGCTTTTTTCTCATTCGCACAGACAAATGAATTTTCGTGACTGACAGCTGGACAGTTCTGCTTAGTTCAGAAATAATAAATAAGAGTATAATTCTGATGCACATTAATATATACTTTACTGTAAGCCCCATCATGTAGTTGATGCATGATTTAACGATGAAAATAACTATCTTTTTTGCCGGTTCTTTGTTCTTCTGAGACAAGACATGAGCCGCAGCGTCCCCTGTCTGCTAAGTATAATAAAAAAATATCGAATGAATGGAAATCCTAAAAAGTATATCTGGCATACCCTAGCAGTCAGCCTGGTTCCCTTCTGACTGGTTTAAATATTTTGACGTGACCGTGGAGCTACTTTTAACGATACGAGACAAGAATTTATATGTGTCTTAAGATTACGCTTGACTGGTTATATGGTAGTTATCATTTAAGGGCTATTTTTTAACCGACTTCATAAAAGGAGGAGGTTCTCAATTCAGATGTTTGTATATATTTTTTAATGTATTTTCGGGTATGACTTCGACAATAGTCATCAATGAACGACCCGGTTATTGACCTGAAACACAATCCTAACTAATATTGTAAATGCGAAAGTGAGTTTTTTTGTTTGTTAGTTAATCAATCAATCACGCAAAAAACGTCTGGACGGATTTGGATTTATTTGGCACACAGACAGACCATGGTAACGCCATAACCTATTTTTCATCCTGGACAAATTATGACCTGCGTAAAGACATGAGCTATTTTTTCATTCTGAATCGCAGATGAAGTCACTGGCAACAGCTAGTATTAAATAGCTTATAAACCGTTTCATTTAAAGCCATCACTGGGAGGGTCATCATCAGCATTATCATCTTTCATCAAATAGCTTTCTACAAAAGCAAGTCATTTTATTCGACCCTCGACCACTCCATGACGACCTTGTTTTACGAGCATATTCAAAAAAATAAGGAAAGTGCCTTAAGATGACTCCTCTCCACACCTGGGCGCCTAGTCATCACTGACCGACGTGGTTATTGACTTCAAACAAAATATTAAATAACTACTCATACATAAACTATCGCTTTTCCAGTAACTCGTGGGTGATAACCTAGTTACGTATACTTTAGACTTTACTTACCATGGATGAAAAACCGCGAACAGAATATTATGACCCAATAAACAATACATGATTCATATGCGGAGACGCGTCGTAATCAAAATCTCGAAGGCGCTGAGTGCGATGAATCAATTGCTTAGTCAGCAGTGTTATGTCAAATGTATAGACGAGTAGAGAGCTAACATTATACATACATAGATAAATAATTTGTTAGTCACAGATGTGTGTAAATACAAACGTATGCGGGTTTCACACAGGGGACTATAGCCGCATGATTTTCAATGTCTATTCAGCTAGGCCGCAGGTGACTAAAATCGCAACTTACAAAAAAGAGTAGATTTCGACTTTTGTCGTGCGGCGACAAGTCGCATGCGGCGGCGCGACCGTGAAAATGCTCAGTCGCAGGCGACCGCCTGCTGCATGAAGGTCGACATTTTGACGCAAAATGTCACCAGTCAATGCCTGTACCCTAATTGCGTAACACAGTATGAATCTGAATCAATTTGAAGGGTATTGCTAATCCATTGCTTCAAATGTTTGAAAAATGTGTCTGCTCAACAACGTAAATAACGCAATGAATGTCGTTGAACTGTTAAAATTATAAAATGAATAATTATATTCTAGGAATAATTTTGAATTTTTGACAGTTATTTCATACAGAAACTGTCAAACGTCAATTTTATTCCTTGAATAAAAGTTGTGGCGATGGAAAAATCAACCCTTTGACGATTATGATGATGTAAGGGCTGATTTTTCAATCGACATACATTTTTTATTCGTGGAATAAAATTGACATCTGACAGTTTTTGTATGGAAGAGCTGTCAAAAATTCAAAATTATTCCTCGGATATGTGCGAATAGTCGCGGCCAAACAGTCCACCTCTTTGAAGGACACTGAACGAGACACAATAGAAGTTTTATTGTTAGTACGTTTAGCGGGGTAGTTGCGTAACATACTATCAGTAGCAATAGCTTTAATTTTAACAGTTCAACAACATTCATTGCGTTATTTACGTTGTTGAGCAGACACATTTTTCAAACATTTGAAGCAATAGATTAGCAATGGTGCCGATTCCCTTGTTCACAAACTAAACTAAATTTAAGTTCAGTGCATCTTTTTCTTTCTATTTCATTAAGAAAAGGACAGAAGATAAATATTAGTTTAGTCCTGTCAAATTAGTCAGCGCCTGACGTGAATTGACGTATTTTTAGTGGTCATGTTTTTAATCACGTCTAAACTGTCTATGGAGTATCGTAATTTGACAGGACTAAACTAATATTTATCTTCTGTCCTTTTCTTAATGAAAAAGAAAGAAAAAGATGCACTGAACTTAAATTTTGTTTAGTTTGTGAACAAGGGAATCGGCACCATTGCTAATCTATTGCTTCAAATGTTTGAAAAATGTGTCTGCTCAACAACGTAAATAGCGCAATGAATGTTTTTGAACTGTTAAAATTAAAGCTCTTGCTACTGATAGTATATTACCCCGCTGGACGTACTAACAATAAAACTTATATTGTGTCTCGTTCAGTGTCCTTCAAAGAGGTCAGCACCCTAATTGCGTAACACACGATCAATCGGAATCGGTTTCCTTTTGACAGTTCAACAACATTCATTGCGTTATTTACGTGTTGAGCAGACAAATTTTTCGAACTTATGAAGCAAAGGATTAGCAATTTGCTTCAAAATGATTCAGATTCCGATTGATTGTATGTTACGCAATTAGGATGCAGGACTGTTTGGCCGCGACTATTCGCACATATCTGAGAAATAATTTTGAATTTTTGACAGCTCTTCTAAAACTGTCAGAAGTCAATTTTATTCCACGAATAAAAAATGTATGTCGATTGAAAAATCAGCCCTTACATCATCATAATCGTCTAAGGGTTGATTTTTCCATCGCCACAACTTTTATTCAAGGAATAAAATTGACATTTGACAGTTTTTGTATGAAATAACTGTCAAAAATTCAAAATTATTCCTAGAATAAAGTTATCACAGATGATTAAAAAATCAGCCCTAAATTAATTGTTTTTTTTTTACCGTTTTCACACCAAAAGGCCAATACCCTTAATTAAAAACGTTCAAAATCTAGTCGCAATCTCATCACAGCAACAATCAATTTCAAAAACTTGTCAAAAAAGTAGGGATATTCAGGTATTTTTGACAGATTGAGACTAAAATTAAAACAGTCTGTGAACGTTGTTAAAATTCCGAGAATTGCCCCTCTGTTTACAGAAAACAATGAATTATATAGGTAGGAACTTATTAAAAAACAAAAACTAGCTACGATAGATAAGTACCTATAAGGTATTACATTTAAAAATAACTAAAACAGTCATTGCTTATGACTGTACGAACTATGTAAAATATACACATTATGTAAAATACTTGAATAGTGATATTGTGGTATTTTAGTAAATTGCATTGTGTATTAGTCATTTATGTTGATGATATGTTGACTCCGTTTACTGACGCGTGTTAATAGTATTTGAGTCAACAAATGTTTCTGTATGATACTCGTAGATGCTAGTAATATGCGTAGTAATATCAGCCGCACGAGTCGATCGATCAGGTTATGCTACGCTTGCCGCGGTTGGTCCGTGGGCGGGTGACCATCTTCACATACCAAGACCCCTCCGTGGCTCGGAAAGTACGGTAAGCCATTGGTCCTGGCTGTCATTCGTGGATCTTTGACAGTCGTTACGGGTCGTCAGAAGCCCGAAAGGCTGACAGCCAGTCTTACCAAGGGGTATCGTATTACCCAATAACTGGGTCCACAACCCAGTTATAAGGTTAAATAAAAAAGGTTTATTATGTTTTGCTTTTTAGTTTTTTCGGCGGTTTAATTTTTCTGTTCAAAAGTTTATATTTTATAATTTTTTGTGGCTGTAATCCACTAGTTGTTTGCCAAAGGGCAGGCATATGTGGCACTGAGTAGAGTAATAAAACACAACTCAGCATTCAAATCTGTGAGTGAACAATAAATCACCTGTATTTTCCCACCCTTAGGGTTGAATTTTTTTTTCCAAATTTACATGGGACCAACTTTGAGGTATACCCTTTCCGTTAAAAAAGAATTATCAAAATCGGACAACTTTGTAAAAAGTTATGCGTGGTCATACGTAAAAAAAAATATATATATACGCGTCGACTTGAGAACCTCCTCCGTTTTTTTTTCGTCGTTTTTTAAAAATAACTTACAAGTAAACACCTATGACATTGCAATAATCCCTTTGAATCATTCCAGGTTTTGACCCAGAAACCTAGAAGCAGGTTCACGAAATCATTGAGTCATTATACTCTAGAATTGAACTACTCCAATAACATAACCTTGCAAAAAAAAAAAAAGAACTCCAGTACATTTCGGGCACTATTCGTCCACATAAAGGTTGCCCCACATCGCAGCGTAACACTTATGACATAATTGCGCACAACGACACAGTTACGCTCATGTGTAACGCAGAGTTTTTTTGCAAGCACGTAACTTGTTGCTATGCCCATCTGTTTTGTAATTTGCTGTAATAGCCGTTTTTGTTCGGTTTAGTTTTCTAAATTACACACTATTAGGCTCTTTCATGGACTATTGAGCGGCCATTTAAGTAACCGACGTCAAATGTTCGCTGTGTATGATTTTACGGAACTGTTTTTGACCTTAATGTCTAGGGTAAATTAAACCTTGACTGCGTGACATTATGACTTATTCTGGTATGATCTCATCATATTTTAGGTACTAGTTTCAATATTGTAGGGTTCCTTGTGACGTAGTTCGTTCAGGAAAGGACTACTGAACCAATATCTCTCGCCAAATAACATTGTTCCATACTGAGTATCAGGACGAAGGGGCCCTCTTCCAATTCAAATAATTTACATGGAGCGACTGCCTATCTGACCTCCACAAATCCGCAACCCAATTACTTAGTAACACGATACCCCTTGGTAAGACTGGTTATCTGAATTTTGGGTAAATGACATGATCTGATCAAGATTATGTCTGGACTTAAGAGACTGTGACCTCAGATTTTTTTTAGGCATTTCTTCTCAGAGTAGTCGGGTAGGAAACGCCGACCTCAACCAGTTTTTAAAATATGATGGACGTGTTAAAGAGTTTGCACAAACTTACAGTAATAAAATCATTTATGTGAAGAAAGCCCATCATTCTTTGTACCAACACCCTAATTGGATAACACACTATCCATTACAATCTGAATCATTTTGAAGGATATTGCTAATCCATTGCTTCATATGTTCGAAAAATTTGTCTGTTCGATAACGTAAATAACGCAATGAATGTTATTGAACTGTCAAATGAAACCCATTGGTGCCGATGGTGTATGATGCAACTACCCTGCTGGTCGTATTTTTGTCCTATCATCTTTTCAATTGTTGTACCTAATCTTTTAATTCAACAGCAACTAAAAAACAAAAGTAAACTTTAATTACTTAAGATCACGAGTCCTCTTTGTTAATTCCCACCTCTGAAAAAATGACAATTAACAATTTGCCAACACTTATACACAACACTGCAACTAAGAATAGTAATTAACTACTATTACAACAGATTTACAAAACAATAAAATGAAATAACACAAAACGAATTCAACAAATTCAATACGTATTACTTTGTACACCTAATTCTATATTTCGTAACGCATTGTATGGACTGATAATGACACGAATTATTTGTCCTATATACATGAGATTAACAATTCGACGTAGGTACGCCGCACTTTCAATAGGTTATTTTCCTAAAAAAATCTAATTAGTCCGTCAGTTAGATTATCAAAAAATATTGAACCCGTATTTTTTCTTTTCTCAATTATATAAAAAATGACGAAGATATCGCCCGTTAAAGTTCCGCGTGACGTCACTTACGACACTTTTGCAAGCAAGTGACGTCACGACCCCCCACTCCCAAATTTTGACGCGCTTTTTCTTTGTCATTTTTTGTTTGATTGACAAAAGAAAAAATACGTGTCCATTATTTTTCGATAATCTAACTGACGGACTAAATATAATTATTATTTTTTTACTCAGGCAATTACCCTATTAGTCATAAAAAACCGGTCAAGTACGAGTCGGATTCGCGCACGAAGGGTTCCGTACCATTATCTATAAAAATCCATCATGAGTTGATTAATGAAAGGTATGTGTGATGTATTAAAAAAAAAACTACTTACTAGATCTCGTTTAAATCAATTTTCGATGGAAGTTTACATGGTAATGTACTCATCATAATTTTTTTTTAGTTTTATCATTCTCTTATTTTAGAAATTACGGGGGGGACACATTTTACCACTTTGGAAGTGTCTCTCGCGCAAACTATTCAGTTTAGAAAAAAAATATATTAGAAACCTCAATATCATTTTTGAAGACCTATCCATAGATATCCCACACGTATGGGTTTGATGAAAAAAAAATTTTTAGTTTCAGTTCTAAGCATGGGGAACCCCCAAAATTTATTGTTTTTTTTTTTTCGATTTTTGTGTGAAAATCTAATGCGGTTCACAGAATACATCTACTTACCAAATTTCAACAGTACAGTTCTTATAGTTTCGGAAAAAAGTGGCTGTGGCATATGGACGGACAGACAGACAGACAGACATGACGAATCCATAAGGGTTCCGTTTTTTGCTATTTGGCTACGGAACCCTAAAAGAAGCTGAGATATTCTCGTGAGGAAGTGAGATTCGGCGTAGGTGACTAGGTGCGTTACGATAAATGTTGTAAATGATTAATTATTAGAGATCCGCTCCAGCTGTGTAGTTGCGTAACACACTAACAGTAGGAATGGGTTTCATTTTGACAGTTCAACAACATTCATTCCGTTATTGACGTTGTTGAGCAGACAAATTTATCGAACATATGAAGCAATGGATTAGCAATATCCTTCAAAATGATTCAGATTGAGATTGATAGTATGTTACGGTGCAATTAGCGTGCTGCTTACCACGGTTTTTACGACTTGACAAAACATTGAGATTTTTTTGTATTTGTTAGTTTAACATTACTGTTTATAATTTCCTGTCCGTCTAGTATCTACATCAGCACATCACTACGATCATTTCATACAGTGGTATCGTTTAAGTTTAAAACACCCTCCGTACCACCAGAGGTACAGCCAGGTGTACGGTGGGTCTACAGTATTATAATATATGGTGAAATGATAGATAAAACAGCATCAAAATCCGTTGCGTAGCTTAGAAGAACAACTTGACCGCACAGACAGACATGAAAAGCGACTTTATATATATGATATACTTTATATAGATGATTCAATTCTATTCTTTATGATATTGTGCTTGCTATAACCATTTCAGTCTGTCATTATCAGTGATCGGAGTAGGTAGATTGATTTTTGGTACTTGTATCATAGATGTTCACAGAAAGAATAACATGGATAAGTAATTTTCCCGGAAAGTAATTCCGGTGTTTCCGGATCCAGTTAAATATTGTTAATGTTGGTAGTGATATTATTACTACTTACTCAATTCATTTAAAGGAACGAGTGAGCTACCTGGTATCGTCGCCGGGCGTACGCATTGTTTTGATAACCGGTTAGTGCACCACCCATGATCCTTTGCTCTGATTAGTCGTTGGGTTGTGTCAAATCGTGACTATATAACGTTTAAAAAAATTATGAACAATATAATATTGCTCATTTTAATACAATTCCTACCTAAGTTCCGTTTTTTTTTTTAATAATCAAACAATTCCGAAAATCCGGAGGAATGTCCATATTAATATATACGTTTCGGATCAATGACCCCAATTCAATCTACCTACTCCGATCTCTGGTCATTATACATATCTTGCTTCTGAATTAATTAACATAGACATCACAACAACCATTCATTACATTACCCTCCGTGCCTCGGAAAGCACGTTAAGCCTTAGGTCCCGGCTGTCATTCGCGGATGTTTGACAGTCGTTACGGGTATTCACAAGCCCGAATGTCTGACGTCTTACCAAGGGGTATGGTATTACCCAGTAACTATTGAAACGTCAACATTTACAAGTTGCCTAAAAAAAGAAGTGACCGATTGACCCAGGGGCTGCAGTCTCGACTCTCGACTTTCATAGCGATCGCTTTACGACCGAATTCGGACGGAAAGTCCCAGATTGACAGGTGCAATGGTGACAGGACTTTGCGACCGAATTCGGTCGTAAAGCGATCGCTATGAATGTCGAGACTGCAGCCCCAGAGCTAGTTACTGTATCGTAAGTAACTATTTTCAGATTACAGAAACAACTGCTTTAAAGAATAATAAATGACGTATTATAACGATGAAATACTTATTCATCTGCGATAGACATTCTTGCAGACACACACTAAAACACGAGGCAATTTCGCGTTAGAATCAATTGTTCAATACCTACTCAATCAACTATTTTATTATTGTATTTAAATCACCTGCGGGGTAATTGCGTAAGACGCGAACTGTACCAACGCTTTTCATTTTCACAATTCAACAACATTCAAAGTTTTCAAACACATGAAGCAATAGATTAGCAATATCCTTCATGTTCGAAAAGTTTGTCTGCTCAACAACGTAAATAACGCAATGAATGTTGTTGAACTGTCAAAATGAAAGCCATTGCAACTGTCAGTGTGCTACGCAACCACCCTGCCGGTCTTGATGTCAACCTTTTACGTTACAAATATATATGGGACAGAATAATGTAATTAGTTATTTCAGGGTATATACCCTGAAATAACTAATTACATTATTCTGTATTAAATAATAAAAAAAAAAGTTTTGTTATTAAATAATATCACTGTAAATATTTACAGTGATAATCTTTATTTATTTTATTATTTATGTACACACAGTAAAGTACATATTGATATGACATAATCATAATATGAGTACAAAGGTACTGCTTATTTCTTAAGAAATTTCTTCCAGCAGACCTGCGAAAGGAGAAGTAAAAAAGAAATGTAGACAATAGTGTGTGAGAACAAGAAGAGAAAAATATGAATGTGTGAAGTCTAAAACTAAAATATTAAATATACACATATAACGCAAAAATAATAAATAAGTATACTTAAATAAATACATAATACAAAAATATATAAACATATATATATTAGGTACCACCAGGGGTCTAATACTAAAATAATATGCTATTGCATGGTGGTTATTTATTAAAGAAAATAAAAATATACACACTGGATGAACTTCTTATACTAAATTAACTAACAACCTCATCATCTGCCTAGCCTTTTCCCAACTATGAAGGGGTCGGCTTCCAGTCTAACCTTATGCAGCTGAATACCAGGATTCTCTGACCTCCACATCCCAGTGTTGGGTAATACGATACCCCTTGGTAAGACTGATTGTCAGACTTTTGGGCTTCTGACGACCCGTAACGACTGCCAAAAATCCAGGATTGACAGTCGGGACTAACGGCTTAACGTGCATTCCGAGGCACGGAGGGTCTTTATATGTAAAGATGGTCGCCCATCCACTGACCAACCGCGGCAAGCATAGCTTAACCTGATCGAGTGACCCGCGCGGCTGTTATTACTTAGCCACAAGCCCCTTCAAATTATTTTAAAAATTAACTAACAAAATTAAAATATAATAATGATTGCATGGTTAATCATTAAATTATGACCTAACTATGTTTGTATTTTATTTTAATTTATCACTGTCAGCAGAGCATGCTTTTAATCAATTTTAATATGAGTATGTGTCAAAATTTAATTTGCTTAAATTGAATTTCGATATTTTTTAACTGCTGCCGGCAATAAACTTCATTAGTTTTTTGCTCTAGCCTGGTTAATTTTCCTTTTCCTATACAGTTTACTTTCTTGATACATTTTTTCCCAATAACTGCAGTAATAATAATTGTTATCTCTCAAATGAAGTATCTTGACTTGGCTCGCGAGGTTGTTAACATGTGGCATGTGGACTCAGCAATCATGCCGATAGTCGTGACAGCTAATGGCTTAATAGCCAAGAGCCTTGACCAACACCTGAGGAGGCTCTCGTTGGGCAGTTGGATCAAGGGCTTGATTCAGAAAGCGGTACTTCTGGACACGGCTCGCATTGTCAGGAGGTTCCTCTCTCTGGAGCCCTGACCGCCGGTAGCTTGGACCCTGTTCCCGGTACCGGTGGGCTACTAATTTTAATATTTTTAAATGTTTTTTTTAATCTTTTTGTTTATAAAAATATTGAAACGTAATTTATAAGTACTTAGATGAAATCATCATCTGCCTAGCCTTTTCCCAACTATGTTGGGGTCGGCTTCCAGTCTAACCGGATGCAGCTGAATACCAGTATTTTACATGGAGCGACTGCCTATCTGACCTCCACAACCCAGTTACTGGGTAATACCATACCCCTTCCTTGGTAAGACTGGTTGTCAGACTTTCGGGCTTCTGACTACCCGTAACGACTGTCATATTAGTACTTAGATGAAATAAAGGAGAATAATTGTTATTGGGTAGCTCACCGTCCGATCAGGACAAGGCCCGTGCCGGACGGCTGCGTATGTGTTCCACGCGCGCCTCAAAGAGATGTCAGCACGAGTGACGGGGCCCGATAGGGCCGAAGCCTGCCAGGATAGCGGGATCGTCCGAAAGGGTACCGCTGCCCTGGAACATAAAGGGCTAAGGAAGGAACACGGGTGGGTTTTAGTCAGTAAGAGTCTGACACTCCCTTCCGCTCCACCCAGAGCGGGAGGGGTCATTTGATGATTTCCCATCATCAAAAAAAAAAAAAGAATAATTGTTATCTTAATCAAAGGAGGACGTTCTTCAAGAACGTTCACTATCAGAGTTTAAAACAATATATTTTTTACCTACAAATGAATATACCTAATTGAATTACAATGCATTTTCTTTTCTTTATCAAATTGGGTCACGGTACATGTAATTGTTTTCAAATAACTGTAATATATTACGCAATTGTATAAAATACCTAGGTATATATGAGAATGTATATGTAATTTTATATTTGTAAATAGTTCAACTGCGCTATATTCTTTTGTATGCTAATGTCCATAGAAAATAATCCAGTAATCCATTACATATCAAGACACCTCTGTACCTCGGAAAGCACGTTAAGCCGTTGGTCCCGGCTGTCAATCGTCAATTTTTGACAGTCGTTACGGGCAGTCAGAAGCCCAAAAATCTGACAACCAGTCTTACCAAGGGGTATCGTGTTACCCAGTAACTGGGTTGTGGAGGTCAGATAGGCAGTCGCTCCATGACAATTGGTTATGCAAGGCGGCTATGACAAGTTGCTGCACCATGATAGCATCACATATGAAGCAATGGATTAGCAATATCCTTCAAAATGATTGAGATTGTGATTGATTGTGTGTTACGCAATTACAGCTTGTCATACAAGCCGTTGATGATACCAGACGTTGACGTTCAAAAGTGTCTTTTATGTGCCTATTTGAAATAAATGCTTTGACTTTTCCACAACCAACTGCCCAATAGCAATTGGTTGTGGAAGGCAGCTATGTCAAACTCAATACACATTCCTTCATTGAATTCTTTCGTCACTTTTCATAAATGACCCATGCAACGATCATGTAATAACCAATTTTGTAAAAAACACTAAAATATAAAAAATAAAAAGTCATTTATTTTAACCAGGCCGAGACTCAGTACTTTTTGAACGTCAATATTACCTACACAAGACAGTCCTCCTAAGCACCCGCCCTTCACCACTTCATCGTGCTTTCGAAGTGGCGCAACAAACTCCCCAGCAGCAGCTGTCTGTTCAGTTAGAATATCTTGATTGTATACAACACCAAGTATAAAAAATCAAATCAAAATTCAAGCGTAAATCGGTAGCACTTTTTACGAAATCAAAATCAAAAGTCATTTATTCAAATTAGGCTGAGAATCAGCACTTTTCGAACGTCAAACTACAAAAGACAGTCCCCCAAAAACGCCCGCCCTTCACCACTTCCTAGTGCTGGGAAGAAGAAGTGGCGCAACAAACTCCCCAGCAATCAATCATTCTACACTCTTATCAAACGCATTTTATTACATCATTGTTTATAATATGAATAAAAACATTACAATCTCATGTGACCGTGTTTTACAAAATAATAGTAACTTGTCCCAATTTCTGTATCTGACAATCAATACTTTTTACTATCTTCTGTTTATATTACTCCTGTGTCACATTGCGTATTATTATTGTATTGTGTCATAATATTCATATGTGTAATAATATTAAATATAAATATTCCTTATTTATGTCCTTAAAATTCGTCGTTTATAAGCGGTACGCGTTAGGGTTCGTAAGGTTTGGTGTAAAAATAAGTTTTTTTATTGTTATTTTGCTAGAAATTAACAATAATTAAATTTACTTTTGAAATATCTGTCAGCATTATTATGAGATAAACTAAAGTTACTTAATATTTTCAAATCATTGTATATCTGCATTATTTCTACAGAAATTATCATAAATAATTTAACTAATATAATATTCATTACACACAAAATAGCTGCATAAATCTGATATTTCGTGTGAAATGCTAAGCCAATGCAAAGACCATGTAGAAATCTAGTATTTACTACATTAATTAACATTTATTAGGCATTTCTGTCGATACCACTATCGCTGAATATTTTCATTAAAACAAACACTACAAGAACAAAGCGTATTTTTTTTTTTACTAGGAACTGGTGTCCAGCCTATCGATTCTGTAAAAATCTCACCGTGAAAAGTTAGGTGAAGTGAGCTTAGAGTGAGCTGTCAATAGTGTCAATCCCTTAGCATTATTTGGAATGACAGCTCACTCCACGCTCACTTCACGTAAGTTTTCACGGTGAGATGGTTACAGAATCGCACTGCAGATTATATTCTTCCGATACAATGAAGATCCTTATGCCAAAATGGTTTTCATGAAAAAACAGCTAAAGGTTCTCAAGACAATTTCTTGGGAAATCCGAATCCATAAGAGATACGCTCTTATGGATTCGGATTTCCCCATACTATCCAAGTTTAAATAAACACTGTGTCTATAACGGACTACATAGATTATAATCTCTTGCTTAAACTACGTAGAAATGAAATAAATAATATTAAAATGGAACTGCACTTTTGTCATCCATTGAATCTTTAACACTATGCTAGCCAACGCCAATTAATTTTAAAAAGATGTTTGCTAGTTTTTCTAGACACTCATAAATCAATACCTAGTGCAAAATTATGAATACCACAATCAATTAGCAAATACAACAAAAACGTAGCAATGCTAAGTATTTCTGCTTGACCCTGTGTAATTAAGAGTTACATTAATCATTGTTTATAAATGATGGTTACTCCAAAGGTTAGGCAAAAAACCTAAGCATACATGTTAAGGAAATTAGGAAGCCTCAATGCGGAAGAAGATGGTCAAGGAAGAGAAGCAGCAGAAAAAATAAAAAGAGGTGTACTTACTCCCATCTAGCCATAGATTTCTTCATCTCATTTTGTTTATTGAAGCTGCGATTCATCCATAAAACCAATTCAGACAAGTAGTGTGAATTTGATGCATTTTTCAACCCTGATGGGGCAAATGAAATAAAAAATACCTCTAATTTCCCTACATTTTTGACATTGATTGTCACTGACATGAGATTGCGACTAGATTTTGAACGATTTTTATAACGAGAATTGGTCTTATGAGAATATCTTTGCATCAATATAGATTCGCAGATTACGACCGAATCATTACTTGTTTTATTGAGCATTATTTGAGTAAATACTACGCTTCTAAAACCGACTAACTACTTATTCTTCGAAACAAAACATTCTTGGTCCTCAATATATCACCGAACGAACATTCGCCCCGAACAGTCCACCCAGTTCGCCGTACACAGGCCGCACTTGCCCCACTTGTAGATCTAAACCGGCTTACGCCACCAATAGTTCCCTTGCATAACATCGTGAACTATTTCGATAGAGTATTGTCGGCGTTTGGGCAATTGTGAACTATGTGTACCCCATTGTAGACTACGATTGACTTGTACATTGATGTGTTTTGATATTTCTAGTATTTTACATGAAAGACGTGAAAATGTTGTAAGGAATGGTTGTAGGAGAATAGATGGCGAAATTTTACAGGGTCTTGTTGATGAAAGCTTTTGAGTTGAACTCCTAAAACCTTAGTACATTGGTACGACTTTATCTTATTCTTGATCTTATTTAGGCAGGTAGCCTAAGTAACATTGAAACGAAGTTACAGCTAGCAGTTTTGCAAAACGTCACAAGCCTTCTTTCGACTTAATTTACTCGCCCAATACGAGCGAATCGTCACTTTTAATTTTTTTTTTGCACCCTGCGATTTCACCCGCATAAGCTTCTAATTCCTTGGGAATATCAGGATAAAAAGTATCCTATATGTTAATCCTGGTTATAAACCAACATTGTGCCATATGTCATCCAAATCCGTTCAGTAGTTTTTGCGTGAAAGAGTAACAAACATCCATCCATCCGTGCAAACTTTCACGTTTACAATACTAGCTGCGCCCCGCGGTTTCACCCGCATAAGTTTCGATCCCATGGGAGCATCGAGATAAAAAGTATCCTTTGTGTTAATCCTAGTTATAAACTATGTATTTGTGTGCCAAATTTCATCCACATCCGTGTAGTAGTTTTTGCGTGAAAGAGAAACAAACATCCATCCATCCATCCAGACAAACTTTCGCGTTTATAATACCTATTAGTAGGATAGGATAATAACCGACTCGCACGAAGTTAATTTATTTGTTTTCGTCTCGCTCACAAATAAATTAACTTTGTGCGAGTCGCCTTTAGAAAAAATAATATTATTTAAAAGTGACGATTCGCACTTTTCGGGCGAGTAAATTCGTGCAAATCAATAAATAATCCATCCTTTCACACTCATAAAGAAACTTGCGAACGAAGTCGCAACCTGCGATTTCGTTTAGACTTCTGTTAGCCCACTTAGAGAAAAAAATCAGACTTATGTGTTATCCATAGCGGTTCCAATGGTACGAAATCTGTCAGTAAATTAGTCACGGAACTACTTTATATGTAAAAAAACCCAGGATTACTATCAGCTTCAGACAAACATTTCCTACCACTACAAGTCACGAAAATGTAAACCTATTTTTATCCCAGGGCCATTCAACTGCCTCCTAAGTATATAATATAATCCTTCTTCCTTTTACAAAACCTTCTCATACACATGACTAAGTCATGCTTTGTTTACACTCAATTACATCACTAGCACGCAAGGGTACAACGTGCTTCTACTTCCGATTAGCTCACGGCATTTCCGGCTGACCTTACAGCGGTCATGCGGCCGTGTGCTTAGTCGACGTGTACAAGTGATTTAAGCTAGGATGGTAGGCAAGTGTTGTTGTGGTTTTAAATACTCCTGCTAATCTTTTTCTGGTTATTTTGTTGTTGATTCCAAAATTATTAAAGCATGGCGTTGGGGAGATTCATTTCGGCATTCTTTTGGTTGATCACCAAGTAACTGGAGAATAGACTGGGTGTAGACTGGCTTGTCCCAATAATAGTATGTGGTGCTCGAAGCTGACCAAATAATACAGGACACGGGGCTCCTATCTGTGAGATGGAGTGGGCCATAATCCGCAATGCGGACCCAGTGCGGCTTGGCGGATGTGACATGTCTTCCAATTTTTGGATCTAGGACACACTGGTTCTCCGATGTTTTCTTTCACCGCTTTGAGAGCAGTGGTGATGAAATAATTTACAAAGTAAAGTGCCTGCTTGGATTCGAATCTACGACCTACAACTCGTAAATCGCGGCCATTGGCACTAGACTTCCACTGCTCGACAAAATAAAACAACAAAAAGTTGTCAATCAATCAACTCAGCCCATAGAGAATATAACTCAGTCTATCGCAGTCCACTGCTGGACATAGGCCTCTCCCAGGCTGCGCCACAACACCCTGTCCTCCGGCTTTCGCATCCAGTCCGTCACAGCGACCTTCTTAAGGTTGTCGGTCAATAATACGTTGATAACCAATTATTTCTGAAAGTGTGACGATTATGGAAAATACAGTTTTTGGTGTTCCGTGAGAAGGTAAGTTGCCATGAACATTTTAGGAATGGTTTCGTTTTTAATATGATTAATGATGATCCAGAATTGGTAACCTTCCGGCTGTACGATGATGAATGACCCTAAAAATAATAATAATTGATGAAAGAACGTCGTGTATTACTTGGCATTATGCCTACCCATTAAGGGGAAAAGCGTGACGATTCATACAAGGGAACTCAAGATAAATGAACATTTCCAAACACATACCTACATACAACTGTAACGTTACGAATAGAACAATCCTATCCTATCCTATCCTACTATAAGTAATAATATTATAAACGTGAAAGTTTGTATGGATGGATGGATGTTTGTTACTCTTTCGCGCAAAAACTACAAAACGGATTTGGATGAAATTTGGCATACATATAGTTTATAACCAGGATTAACATATAAGATACTTTTTATCCCGATATTCCAACGGGATCGATACATATGCGGGTGAAACTGCGGGGCGCAGCTAGTATGTAGTATAAAAAAGACACACTTTTATCACAAACTAAAAATTATAAAATAATTTAATTTAAAAAGCGTGGAGCGCTTTTTTATTAATTATAAGGGCGTTCCACGCTTATCAATTCAATTTATTTAAGTTCCACTATCCACCTCCAGGCTCCACCACCAGATCAGCTCCAAGATATCAAATTATAGTTTTGTCTTCCGAACTACATACAATACATATGTACTACGTTTTATTTCAATACAACAAATTAGAAGTAGATTATTATTTTTTATTTTTTTATTTAATAATAATAAATTTATTAGACATAAAAAAGGTACACAGATACAGGGTGACACTTAATTTAAGCGTGCGAATAACCTGGTACAATTGACTTCTGGGATTTTATTACATTATACAAATATGAGTAGTACTTGTAACTAAGTTACAAGTGAAACTAATAAAAGCGTGTTAATAAAACACAGGATATCAACCTCATAGTTACTGGTTTGTAAAGTACCATATATATATATGGTATGGCATATAATATTCCTGGAGGGGAGGCTAAGTATAATAACCGCCACACGGCTCAATCTGGATCTATCTACTGATATATCTACCCTGCAGGGTGAGTTCTCGTGATTCACTTGGAAGTTCCTGAACCGTCTCCGGACACAAGTGGGAAGATGCAACTCCAATTTGGTAAAGTGGGGCTACCTCGATGGAACGGTAGCGGGGTGTGAATGTGGTGCTATGTCGCAAACTATGGTCCTCCTCCTTTCCTGCCCTCTGTGTCCCAAAACTTGCAATCAAAGTGACCTCACCGACGACGCCGTGGAAGTGGTAAAGTTTTGGGCCAGCAAAATTGAGAACAGTCGTGCCAGGGACACGAAGAAAAAGACCAACTACTTCAACTATCTTTAGTAACATTGTAAAGTGTGCAGTGGGTCTTAACCGCATCTATTTATGCATCATTACGCACACGCTTACTCATGAAGCAGCATGCTATCAGATAATTACATAAATAACATTTGCACTATGAGGAAATTCTTAACAAGGCGTTATCAATGACACCAGAGTTTAATAATATACTGCGGAGAAGTGTATAAGTATGTGCAAGAATAGCAATGCTTTTGATACACCATGCATCAGAAAAGTGTGGTCATATGTCAGGGAACACACCATGTACTGTTTATTTCTAAAAGAGTAACCGTGGAGTTTCTTGCCAGCTCTTCTCCATAGGATACCACCAATTGGAACCGTGCACATAGCTTCTGACGTTTTATAAGTGCCCATTTAGGTTTATATGAAATAAAATATTTTGATCTTGACTGACCACCAAACTGAACAACTTTCTCCACGCGGCCAACATCGTAATCGCGAATAAAATATTAACTGTCCCATACAAAACTTCAATACGTACTCGATCCAAAAGTATGGAACGGCTGATAATTTTTTTCGCGATGTTCGTCCCATGGAGAAAGTTATTCATTTTAATGGTCTGTACCACAGCTGCCAATTTGATCACTCCTTGTCTGATACATGATACTGTGTGGCATGAAATTACAATTCCTAATCTATCACCTTTTTCATTTCCACGCCAAATGTACATACATATATTGCATAAAGTTAAAGGAAACAAAAGATAAAAACTATGGCTGTGGGTTTCTAACAACTCTTTTGGCTAATTTTTTCACCTACCCTAATGGTATTCACTCCTTTTTTTTGGGTGGGAAATCATCAAATGACCTCTTCTCTGGGCTGAGCGGAAGGGCGTGTCAGACTTTTACTGACTAAAACCCACCCGTGTTCCCTCAGTTGCCTGTGCCAGGGGCCACGGTATCTCTTTCGAACAACCCGCAGCCCTGGCGGCATCGGCCCTAGCGGACCCCGTCAGTTCGTGCTGACATCTCTTTGAGGCGCGCGTAGAACACAACGCGCCGTCGACCCGGGCCTGGTCCTTACCCCGCCCTCGTCCTTAGCCCGCAAGCCCGCGCCTACGGTGGCCGGGAGTCGGCTGTTGACTCCCGTCCAGGGCGTCTCCTGCGGCGGCTAGGGGCGTGAGAGATTGCCTCTCCATCACGCGCTCCACCTCCTCCTTCGCGAGCATTACTGCTTCATGGTATTCACTCTTATGTTGCCCAAGCTCAAGCTGAAATATTTCAGTTATTTCAATGACATTAACACTATATAATCGTAGATTACTGTGTCGTTAAGATAAGCTGATCGTCATAAAAGGTCTTCCCTAAAGGCGATGGGAGTTCATGACTTCTATGAGCTAGAACTGATAAAAATTAACACAAAAATAAAACAATAGCAAACGAACTGCAAAAAAAAGGGAAAAAATTAAATGAATAAAAAGGAAATAGCATGACTCCTTAAGTAAACATGAAACCATAAAAATTGCTATAAATAAACAATTTTTCTTTCTTACATTCCTACAACTATCCTCCATATACATACAGATTATCACATACTGAACCAGTCAATAAATCAATTGAAACATTTCCCCCAACTCCTAACACACAGTGTTCAAACTTCAATACACAGATAGAACAATATGCGTACGCGCACATTACGTATGTATGCGCACACACAGACGCACAGATTGATTTTGATTGTAACATTGCGTAACATGTGATGTAACAACGGTAGAGCTATTTACAGCAAGGTTACTTGCGTGCGCGCAGTTAATAGTTAATACTAGTTTAACTGATCTTTTAATGTTATTGTTTGTGTGGGAAAGAATGTTAGTAAATATGTCGTGAAATTGTAACTATAGTTAAGTTATGGTATGGTTATGGTATGTCTTACGAAGAAACAGAGAATTTACTAACTGTGTTAAAGTAAATATAGGTATACAAATATTTATCAAATTTAGAAACTAGGAGTTATGTTATGTTAATCAACATATATTTGTCGTGTAGCGACAAGGAAACTAAGCTTTTAGGTAAAAGAAATTAAAGAAAGGGAGGTTGACAACAATTAGAGATATATTTACAAGTAAAGATGGAGATGGTCTGAAGAGTGGTGTGTAGTATGTGGAGGTGGGGTGTAGGATGACGATGCGTGATAGAGGCTGAGGTGAAGATACAGTTGGAGGTCCAGAAACAGGAGCAGAAACAGGAGGAGCAGGAACAGGTGAGGACTGGTGCTGGTGCGTAGCGACACGGAGGACACCCGTAGGAGGGTCCACGCAGCAGGCCAGGACGCAGCACAGCAGCAGGAGAGAGAGGCTCGGCGGAGACGCTGTCAGCCCTTCAGGTGAGGACAGGAGGGCTCACGCAACCGGCCAGGTCGCAGCACAGCAGCAGGAGAGAGAGGCACGGCGGAGACGCTGTCAGCCCGTCAGGTGAGGCGGCGTTCAGGTGAGGCGGCCCTCAGGTGACGCGGCCTTCAGGTGAGGCGGCCCTCGGGTGAGGCGCGGCCCAATAGATGTAGTAGCCCTTCACGGAGGGCGGAGGACGGAGGCAGGGTCCGTCAGGTACCGTAGCGGAGAGGTACGCTGGGTATTTCCGGGATAAGTGGCCCTGGAGTATCAGGATAGGTGGCCCTGGAGTATCAGGCTCCTTATACTGTTCGCCTTAGAAGCGAAACTCGAACTGATCCTTGCTTCGCGTAGATCTTTAAAGAAACCTCGTAGAACAGCATCATGTAGAAAATATGAATTCGAGATAAGAATTCGGCCAGTGCTTACTTTACATGGTACATACATAAGTTTGCATATAAAAAGATACAGGCCGGTAAGAATTAGAAAGGTACGTTGCCATGGCGACGTATTAAACGTCGTTGTCAAAGCTGTCATAATAGAATATATTATTACTAAAATACAATAAAATATATAGTTATTTTGTATTAGAAGTATAGTGTTTATAGGAAAAATGATATCCATCAATGTGGGTAGACTCATGTTAAAGTTGGAGCTGTGTCTGTGTACTGATTATGGATAAAACGTGTCGTGAGGAATAATCAGAACAGCGCCTAATGGTAACAGAATGCTTGTTCTGACCTGGAGGAATGAATGTAGATAACTGTGAGTATGTACATTATGTTACATATTATATATAATTATTTTTCTATTGTCAACTTTTGATTATTTATTCATTTTTAAAGACTATTTTAGCTCTTTTCGCCTGAAACACAGGATTACCTAGTTCAGGCACATAAGTCTTAGGAATATAATTTACATTTAAGCAAAACTGTACTAATTTTCGTGCCTTATAATTTTTTTAATAAATATATTATTATTATATTGTCCTTCAAGGTAATTGCGTAACACACTAATAGTAGGAATGACTTTCATTTTGACAGTTCAACAACATTAATTGCGTTATTTACGTTGTTGAGCCGACAAATTTTTCGAACATATGAAGCAATGGTTTAGCAATATCCTTCAAAATGGTTCAGATTGTGGTTGATAGTGTGGTACACAATTAGGGTGCTGTTAGGGATTATCGACCACTGTTCTCAAACGGATAGAGAATATGGATATTCTCAAAACGGCGAAGGAAAACATCGAGGGAATTGGCATGGCATGGAACCAAAAATTCAAAGATATGTGACATCTACCAACCCGCAACGGGCCCGCGTGGGGGATTACGGCCAACTCCCTCTCACAGAGAGGATCCGAGGCTTGTGTCCCAGCATAGGAAACGTTATTGAAACGTTGTTAAAATACAAAAAGAATTTAGCCACCGCAAAATAACTAAGTATATTATAACTATGTTACTTCTCTCTGAAATGTGAATTAATAATTATTATTATTATTTATCATTAAACTAAACAATTGTAATTGTAATATTAATGCTCAATCTTGACATGTTAATTTTTAATAATTATTATTTTCCTCAAATTTATTCTATGTTTTTTCTCAATGTTTATTTTTATCCTGCCTACACCATTTGTAATATTAATGCTTAATCTTGATAATTATGTTAATTTTATTTTTTTCCATCTAATTTTATAATTTGTATTCATAAATTAATTTCTCTATTTTTATTTTTATCGTGTTTACACCTAGTTATATGTGCATGCTGTGGTCTTCTGTAATTGAAGGAGCACACGTAAAAGAACCTTTTTTATTATTGTAATTTTCCATTGTATATGTGTATCCTTTGTTGGAGATCCTCAATAAATAAATTAAATTAAATTATAGACTGAGTACGGACTGTAGATCGATGGTTTTGGATATGATGATGCTTGTGTAACCTAAAGAAGGTGGCTGGGAGAGACTGGGTGCGGAAGGCAGAAGACAGGGTGTTGTGGCGTAGCCTGGAAGAGGCCTATGTCCAGCAGTGGACTGCAATAGGCTGCGTTGATGACGTGTCCAACAGTGGACGTCTTTCGGCTGTAATGATGCTGATGATGCTACGAATGGAAGACGTTCAATTTTCTCTTGACCATTGATTTTATCTTTTAAGTGATTTGGGGAACGTTCTAATCTGATTATGCTAAGGATCATTTAACTGATCATCAAAATTGAAATGAGCGAATCTATTTAGAGAAGACTTCTGCTAAAGACAGTCGATTCTAATGAAGGATGAGTCATGACATCACCTGATTGATTGCGACTATTATGATTAGCTAGCTAAGTACCTACGTGAATCATTTATTTAAGTACCTGATTAGTTCCTTAATTACTACCTAAAGCAGTTTGCTGACCTCTTTGTTACAAGAATCATTATGTGCTTCCTGTTGCGACCCAGTTAGGTCAAGAGGTTTTTGAAGAAATGTTAATAGGAAGTACACTTACATGGACATTTTGGTTTCTTTCAGGTTTGATTCCCGCATAAAACATTCATTTTTATAGTTAGCATGTAAGTTCAAATTCAAATTCATTTATTTGTCCGAATATGGTCTTAAATTAATAAATGGTCTCATCACATTCTGCCACGTGGGGCGCGCAAATATCAGGTATACAAATAAAATTATTACAGTACAAAAGTAGAAATATTAGGTTAATATTGAATTGAATAAATTAAGAATTAATGTTACAAAATGAGGCATGTCAGTTAAAAATATTATCTAGGTTAATGTCAAAGTATTATTCAATGGCCCTGATTCCCTTGTTCACAAACTAAACCAAATCTAAGTTCTGTGCATCTTCCTCTTTCCATTTCATCAAGAAAAGGACAGAAGACAAAATATTACGTAAGTAGGTGCACTAGCCTCAAAGAGATGTCAGCAGAAGTGACGGGGCCCTATAGGGCCGAAGCCTGCCAGGGTAGCGGGATTGTCCGAAAGGGGAAAAATTTCATCAAAACTCCCTTTAAGGAACACTATTCTAAATTTTTCTTCAAAATTCCAGACTATTCCCAGTTTTTAGTAATTTAAATAGATACTTACCCACCTTACCTGGACTCCCGTGCGCGTTCCGCGAACTCGAGTCCCGTTTTGGTGGTGTTATTCGAGTTTTTCACTTAAATTTTGGCCGTAAAACAGGTTTTTCCAGCAAAATTCCCGATTTTTGTTCGGGAATAATTCCAGAAATAGCATAGTTGGTTAGCCCGCGCGGAGACGCGTCTTTTGACACCTCGCCCGTGCGCCTAGCCCACATATAACATCAAAAATTCCAGAAATTTTTGCATTTCTATAGTACTACATACTGACCAAAATCTACCTAAGGGATACTTGTTTTTGTACAAATCTATATAACTTTGCATCCCGGTGACGCAATTTCAAGCTGTTTTCAGCAAATTAATTCTATCCCGAGCTCCCTGAAACGTTCCCACTAGGGATAATTGACAATTTCGCGAAAAACACTTTTTCGTTTTTGACTTGCAAAAATTTCATCAACAAAATTCCAGACTATTCCCAGTTTTTAGTAATTTAAATAGATACTTACCCGCCTTACCTGGACTCCCGTGCGCGTTCCGCGAACTCGAGTCCCGTTTTGGTGGTGTTATTCGAGTTTTTCACTTAAATTTTGGCCGTAAAACAGGTTTTTCCAGCAAAATTCCCGATTTTTGTTCGGGAATAATTCCAGAAATAGCATAGTTGGTTAGCCCGCGCGGAGACGCGTCTTTTGACACCTCGCCCGTGCGCCTAGCCCACATATAACATCAAAAATTCCAGAAATTTTTGCATTTCTATAGTACTACATACTGACCAAAATCTACCTAAGGGATACTTGTTTTTGTACAAATCTATATAACTTTGCATCCCGGTGACGCAATTTCAAGCTGTTTTCAGCAAATTAATTCTATCCCGAGCTCCCTGAAACGTTCCCACTAGGAAAAACTGACAAATTCGCGAAAAATTACCGCTGCCCTGGAACATAAAGGGCTAAGGAAGGAACACGGGTGGGTTTTAGTCAGTAAGTCACCCAGAGCGGGAGGAGTCATTTGATGATTTTCGATCCTGAAAAAAAAAAAAAAAAAAGTAGGTGCACTAGCTTTTTGGTAACAGCCCGGAGTTTGGAAGTTGCTAGTCCCCCCGTGCGCTGGAAAGCGGGTTAAGCCGTTGGTCCTGCGCCTGCTCTCTCTCCGGTCCTGGCAGATTGCCGTCCCATCGGACTATGAGAGTGAGGAAAGAGAGAGTACACCTGTATCTGCACACACATTTGTATACTAGGCGAGTCGCCGTCGAGATTGGTCGCCATGGCCGATTATATGGTCTGGAGGACAAACCATAATTTAAATTCAGCATCAAATCTAGTTACTTAAACCATTACCTACCCAAGAGTCATAGATTACGCTGTAAATGGGGAGCACTTTTATTCCTTGAATATTTAAAATACCATTTCATACTATGTTTTCTATTCTTATTTTACTATTATAATAATATTATGATTTATAATATTTATTTATTACTAATACTAGCTTCTGCCCGCGGCTTCGCCCGCGTGGATGTCGGAAATTATCCCACGGGAACATGCTAGCAGGATAAAATGTATGTGCTTCCCCAGGATGCCATCTATCTCGCGGGCCCTTTGTGGCTAATTACAATAGAAAACCAATTGTGTCTCATTAGTGGTGATTAAGAGGATACCTATATGATATCCTTACCTAAGTAACTACCTAATTAAAAAAAAACTCATTAACAGAAAATAAAATACCTACCTACCTAAATAAACCTATTTCTGACGATAACTAAACTAAACTCAATAAATAAGCAAAATCCCTAAAAACTAATGTCTATACGAATGACTAATCCTACCTAACAGTATTATAAAATAACCTACGGTCACTATCAAATATACTACCTATACTTTAAAATTAAAATCTATACCTACGACTTATAAAAATAAACCTAAATAACTCTAAAAACTAAAAGGAATAAAAAGGTCGCACTGAAAAGCACGGTTTATAATTGCAAGTAGCAGTTAAAATAAGAACGAACGCTCGCCACTCGACACGTCCGTTCAAATCAAAGTTCAAAAAATGTAATGCGCGCGCTCAGACTTCGTCCTTATATACGGTAGCGATCCGTGGCGGTCGCGCGCCACGCGTGTGCTGCGAACGGCGCAAGCCAAATTCAACCTTCAGCACTACATTTAGAGCATAACCGTCGTGAACTCCTCTGCGGGTGACGTAACCTACGACAAACTTATTATTTGCGGTTGGTACAGTAATCAGGTCTAGGGATCGAACCGCAAAATTAAGTTTGTTTTTTATTGTATATACTTTTCCGGGATAAAAAGTACCCAGTGTGGTGCCCAGGATATTAAAGAATAATTATACCAAGTTTCATCGTAATCGAACCGGTAGTTTTTGCGTGATGCCTGAACAAACAGACAGACAGACAGACAGACAAAAATTTTTTTAATCACATTTTTGGGCTCGGTGTCGGTCTAGTAGCACCCCCTGCCATTTATTTTTTTGATATTTTCAATGTACAGAATTTTCACTTCTACAGATTTATTATAAGTACTAGCTTCTGCCCGCGGCTTCGCCCGCGTGGATGTCGGAAATTATCCCACGGGAACGTGCCAACAAGATAAAATGTACCCATGTGCTTCCCCAGAATGCCATCCATCTCGCGGGCCCTTTGTGGCTAATTACAATAGAAAACCAATTGTGTCTCATTAGTGGTGATTAAGAGGGTACCTATATGATACCTTTACCTAAGTACCAACCTAATTAAAAAAAAAAAACTCAATAACAGAAAATTAAATACCTACCTACCTAAATAAACCTATTTCTGATGATAACTAATCTAAACTCAATAAATAAGCAAAATCCCTAAAAACTAATATCTATACGAATGACTAATCCTACCTAACAGTATTATAAAATAACCTACGGTCACTACGTACACTATCAAATATACTACCTATACTTTAAAATTAAAATCTATACCTACTACTTATATAAAAATAAACCTAAATAACTCTAAAAACTAAAAGGAATAAAAATGAACTCCATTGCGGGTGACTTAACCTACGACAAACTTATTATTTGCGGTTGGTGCAGTAATCGGGTATAGGGCTCGAACCGCAAAGTTAAGTTTGTTTTTTATTGTATATACTTTTCCGGGATAAAAAGTACCCAGTATGGTGGCCAGGATATTAAAGAATAATTATACCAAGTTTCAGCGTAATCGAACCGGTAGTTTTTGCGTGATGCCTGAACAAACAGACAGACAGACAGACAGACAGACAGACAGACAGACCGACAGACAGACAGACAAAAATTTTTTTAATCACATTTTTGGGTTCGGTGTCGGTCTAGTAACACCCCCTGCCATTTATTTTTTTGATATTTTCAATGTACAGAATTTTCACTTCTACAGATTTATTATAAGTATAGATAGATTATAAACGCGAAAGCTTGTGAGGATTGATGGATGTTTGTTACTCTTTCACGCAAAAACTACTAAACAGATTTTGTTGAAACCTTACAGTAATAAAGCTTATACATCAGACTAACACATATAATATTTTTTATCCCGATATTGAAACGGGATCGACACTTATGCGGGTGAAACCGCGGGGCACCATCTCTCATAGTCTGTCTGTAGTCTTTTATAATCTCATAAACCCTGTTTTTTTCCAGGAACAAGACCACACTACCGTATAATGGCTCATCCTTCATACGCTTGTCGCTCTAACAGGTCTACACTTGTTGCGAGTCCTTCCCACCATTCCCTTGCGTTACGCAACAAGTCGACACTGTTATGAAATGTAGGATGTCCCGCCATATATGCGGAGGGACGATATTGAAACGAGATTGGTTGCGTCATAATTGACGAAGATTTTTTAGATGATGGTTGAAAGGCGTGGATTTTATTTGAGGATCTGATGGATAGCCTCATATTTTAGAAGTACCTAGTGTTTTTTTTTTTTTTTGAGAAAGTTCCCAAGAATTGGTTTTTTTTATTGTGTTTTTATTTCTACTTAAAATGGATTTTAATGTAAACGATTATATAGTTAACTAGGGAAATAAATAGTTGCTTAAGAAATAGGTAGGTAAGGTTTGTAAATGTCCTGGCTACAGTTACGCTTCTAGTCATTGCAAAACCTGCCGTTGGTTAGCTATGAACTAAAGCCTCAAAAATCAAAATCAAAAGTCATTTATTCAAATTAGACTAAGAATCAGCACTTTTCAAACGTCAAAATTAGTAAAGATAGTCCCCCAAACTCAGTTCCAGTGTAAGGCATTGTGATGGTGGGTTTAATAAACACATTATTAAACTTTAGAATATTATTGATTATCAGAGCACATTGACATTGAGTTGTACCTGCCTAGCCAACTATATTTTTTCCATCTTTATAACTTAGTGAATAGCGTTGTTGAAACTTAGTAATATGGTGAGCAGTGGTGAGCCAGCGGTAACAGCCCCGAATTACGATTTGTAGGTCGTAGGTTCCAACCCAGACAGGCGCTTTACTTTGTGTAAATAATTTCATCACCACTGCTCTCAAAACGGTGAAGGAAAACATCGTGAGGAAACCGGCATGTCCTAAAACTAAAAATTCGAAGACATGTGACATCTACCAATCCGCACTGGGCCCGCGTGGTAGATTACAATCCACTCCCTCTCGGCCTGTGTCCCAGCAGTGGGAATATATAGCCAGATTGTGCATGTTATGCAAGGTAAGTTAATTCACTTAGCAATGTGACCTCTACAAAGTGTAGATGTCAGATTACTACATTTATAATTCTATAATAGAAACAGAATCACACTATTTATCTCCAGGAAGTAACAGCATCCTTCTAAATCATCTCGCTACTCAACATAGCCACGCTGCATCAAGGGCACTGCACAACGCATGCGCCGGTCTCCCAACTATGATTTATTGATCTTTGATCTTACATCACTAGCCACTAGCCACTCAAGTGGGGCTCGTTCCGACACAATTGTGTGATATTTATGTCTTGTGGAACCGTTAGCTCTTGTAAATCATTGTTGAATGGTTCTTTATAGAGGTCTGTTAGATCCAAGATGTTTATTGCTAGGTCTTTTCTTCATAAACTGCAGCTGATGCGTGTGACCTCGAAACTGGGAAATGGGACTTTATCTAAGACTCGCCTCTCATGCACGAGGATTATTTATTTATTAAAACTTTTCGCACAAAAAGATACAAAGGCGGACTTAATGCTTTAGGCATTCTCTACCAGTCAACCAAAGGTGGTGAAGAGATTAGATGGCAAGTGCTTTGGTTGAGAGGGAGGGGTTCAAATCCAGTTAAGTACCGATGTAACTTTTTCAATTCATATGGTACTTTGAACCGCCCATTGTGTCACCCTTAGTAAAATTTATATATTTATGACTGTAATTTATATATTCATTGTCATATATATATATTCATTCAGATATATAAATATGGTGTATATCATAAAGAGTATTCCATTTTACTTTCTGAGTTTATCTTGGATATCACTGACGTTGGTGAAGAAAAACATCGTGAGGAAACCTAAGCTTACTAATAGGTGAAATTGCCAATCCATGAGTAAGCATGGTGATCTATGCTCATGCTTTCTATGTATAAGAAGATGCCTTTGCCCGCCAATGGGACAGTAACAGGCTGGTAATATGAAAATTTGGGATTGACTATTGGATTTTCGACGATCGAATTGGAGATCGCTATTTCACGCGCTTTTCCAGCTTATTTCACAGTCAGGATGCTTATGTAAAATAATAAATAAAAATATTTTACTGTCAGGCATCATCGCCCATAGGGTGTTAGTATTACATCTTACTTAAAAACTATATTAGTAACATGTAGGAACACAAAAAAGAAAAAAAAAGACAATCAAAATCACAGGAGGGCTTTACAAGCTTTGTTGCCAACATATAGCTTGGTAAACCTCCCCATTGTAGGCCCATCCAGCCTTTCATATATTTGGTTTTCTTTGGATAATCTCTTTATCTTTTATGACATTTGATGATGATGATTGGTTGATTTCGAGGATTGTGAATTTCTACCTTTTTTGCAGATATACACGACTGATTTTACATTGTTATAAGACAATGCCATTCCACTCTTGGGCAAAACTTTCTATTTGTACCCGGCTCCTTACAATCCTAAGCTATAACTTCCAATATTTCGAGGAAAACAACCATTTTCACCCGTCCTACTCTGCCAGAACACTACTTTTACTCTGCGAAAACACTAGTTCAATATTATGATTAAAGTGTACCTTACATAAATATACACTAGGTACAACTAATACTACAATCTAACAAACAAAGGAACTATTACGCAATATTAACTAAGATAACGTATTCAATTTATCTATGAGGAAGTAACAAACACCTTATTTAGACGGCTATTATGACACTGCGCATGTTATCCTGCCTTGTTTATTACCTTTAACGTGCGAAGAAAAATGTAGTTAAAAGATTATTAACTTATATTAACTTTAATTGGAGAATATGGAAGAATAAATCTGAATATGGACCTGGTTTTCGTGGTCATAATGATAAATATAGAGGGGTGTGAAATATGATATGGTTAGTAAGGGGGTGAGTACGGAGATGACGAGACAGAGAAGAATGGAAGAAAAGACATTGCGTAGAGCCCAAAGGAATAAGGGCAGGATAAAATGGCAATGGACGTTTTTCGGCAAAAATGATGAAAGACAAGAAAAATATACTTAATAAAGTATATTAGAAGTCCTTCGTCGAATTGATGAGAGGGTACTGCAGGTGTCAATTTCAGGGGACTTCCCCCAGCTTCCACAAAAAAAAAACAATTCTGTAGTAATCGTACTAAACAAACAGATAAACTCCTTTTATATTTATACAGGGATAATCTCAGTATATAAATAGCCGTACGATTGTTACATCGACAAAGGATGTAAGGACGAACTCTCAAGGGTACTTCCTGAAGTCGAGATGTGTCGTGAGCTTGTTATAAAAGTAGTTATGTTTGCAACATTACGTCAGAATCTTCCTAGAATGGAGGTCAAAAATATATCTAGATGAGGTTAAATAATTCAGAACTAAGTATAAAAAACAATATCGTTAGAAGATGAGTAACGATCTACAATTGGATTATTGGTAGGGTGCGGCGCTAATTATGCTCCACCTCCTATCCTGCCCGCTGTGTCCCAAAACATGCAGTCAAAACGACCTCTGCGCTGCCACCGACGACGCCGTGGAGTTGGCGAAGAATTTTAGGCCAAGATCTAACATACTCGTACGTTCCTGCAAAAGATACGAAGAAGAAAAATTGAAATATTTCGTTTTTTACCATAACACCATTTAATTAAAGGGTTTAGAACCCAAAGCAAATCCCTAGACTATCCAAGTTAATCTTCAAGAAAATCATGATGTTTCAGCCAGTTGATTAGAAGAAATACATCGGAACAGAAATCAAGGAACAGCATTGAAAGAAACTATGATTTTCATTTCCGAATCATCATTATTGACAATGTCAGCGCTAAAAATAACAAACATTAAGAATAACAATTTAACGAGAATGATGTAAAATATTATAATTCGGATGTAAATATTCACAATTCATACAATACTGGTGAAATACCTAATTCATAGATTATTTTAATTAGAGTACCGAATGTCAATCACAACACTGGCGAAATGTGGTTATGCTATATAGGTACACATTTGCCTTATCCTTTTGGGATTACTGTCGTGATGTTATGTTACGTTACTACTGAATCCAAAAATACTACTACTTACATTGGTGACACGGAAGTTACCCTGCCTCTCCAGGGGTTTCCAGAATTTAGGTTAAGACCACGACTGCAAATGGTCTTCCTATTTTAACATTTCACATCATCTATCCGATAATAACGAAAAAACCATTGATTCGGAGGACCAGAAGAGTTTTCAAATCCTGTCCTGACTGTTATCAAAATTGAATCTTCTCAGACAGCTGTTCTAAAGAGTCTTCAAGTCAGACCTACCATTTACTTTATTTTACAAACAAAACATTTTGCGTCATCTCTCCGATTAAAACAAAACTAACACAGAATCGGCGGTTCTAAAGAGTTTTTTCTTCCCATTCCTGTATTTTTTTCTTCTCATAATTATTACCCCTCACATATTCCAGCCTGGCATTTCGGCTAGATCCCATTGCCCAACAAATGGAAAGGCGTTCTGTTTCCACTCAGAGGCGCCTTGACACGGCACCACTCCTTTCCTAACTCGACATTTGACTTGCGCAACGAAACGCCACGCTTGCCTGCACTATCCTTGAATATCTTGCGTCAGACTTACCTCATGTAGCTTGTGGATGTTGACACTAGTTCTGTACTAGATGGCGTTAGTGCCAGGGAGCGGGTTCGGGAGATTTTGAATGTGGAACGGAAGAAAACAACATGGCCGTTCAAAAATTGACAGAAGAACTTTTTATGTGTAACCTCTTTGTTGATTTTATACTGATTTGTTTTTTCTTGCAAAAGGTTAATGACCTACATGCCGCATTAAAATGGTTGTCGTAATCTAAAAATTGCTTGAATTTTTATCCTTCGTTTCATAATTTCCATGGTAGATAAAAGTGGTTTATATAACAATGATGTTTGTTAGTGTTGTTCTTGGAATACCAGCCCTAATCTGTTTGGCCCATTTTCCGAATATTATGTTCTGTATCCTTAAATCCTCCTTTTCCGAGAAAATATGAAATAAATTGCAGCCTTACCTACTATATTTCTTAGCTTACAAAACTGTGTGCCAATCATAGTTCTATTATGGAAGATAACTCTGTCATTATCTGCTCTATCCTTGAATGTCTTGTGTAAGAGTTACCTCATGTCGGTTATGAGTGTATTAGATAGGTTTATTCTAGATGTCGTTCTTGAGTGGAAGTACTAAATACTTAGGTATATTGATTTTATTATGAAATCGAGAATACTTCTACACATTAAGGGGTTTATTTATAAACGTTGCTTAACCCCCGACCCCGACTTACGAGTCGGTCGTGGGTTCGAACCCAGGGAGGCGCTTTAGGTACTTTGTGTAATTTATTTAATCACCAATGCTCTCAAAACAGTGAAGGAAAACATCGTGAGGAAACCAGCATCTCCTAGAACCAAAAAATTCGAAGACATGCGACCTCTTCCAACCCGCACTGGGCCCGCGTGGTGGATTATGGCCCACTCCCTTTCACAGAGAGGAGGCCCGTGTCCCAGAAGTGGGTACGTTATAGGCTGATTATGCTTAAAGTTAAGTAATGATTACCGACTGTTTAACCATACATTTCTGACGTTTAAACATCACGTTTATAAATAAAGGTGTATTAAGTTAGAAAGATGTTCGACTTTGGAAAAATTGAAGATGAAAAATGAATGACATGAAAGCTAGTTCGTCAATTTGACATCCAAGTTAGGAAGGTTTGAAGGTACAAAATGACAAGATGCGAAAGGTGCACTCACTCCTCCCCCACTCACATAGTCCGATGCGATGACGACGGGAGAGAGATCAGGCGCAGGACCAACGGCTTAAAGTGCCATCCGAGACACGAGGGTATCACACCACAGCCAACTTCCAAACTCCGGGCTGTTACAATAATGTTATGATCACAAATGACTATTTTGTTGTTGTCTATTAAAATTATCTTCACTCGTATGATTTTAATCCTACTAATATTATAAACGTGAAAGTTTGTATGGATGGATGGATGGATGGATGTTTGTTACTCTCTCACGCAAAAAGTACTGAACGGATTTGGATAAAAGGCACACAGATCGTTTATAACCAGGATTAACATACAGACACAACCCATATGCGGGTGAAACCGCGGGGCGCAGCTAGTCTGTAATGCGACGGCACGGTTGACGCAGTGGTTAAACGATTGACTGCTGCGCTGCGTGTCGCGGGTTCGATACCCGCACGGAACAAATATTTGTATGGCCTACAAGTAGTTGTTCCGGGTTTGGCTGATTGTGTATGTGAGTTTAAATGTTTGTAAACGCACCCACGATACAGGAGTAATTCCTAGTGTGGGGCAACGTTTATTAAAAAAATAATAATAATAATATGATCTAATAGATAAATACCAAAATGTAACAAATGTTTTTAATTAATTTCGAGCTATTCAAAGATAAAATAATTTCCGCATTAACTTTTATCTTTGTAAACATACGATATTCTCCGTATTCAAACAATAACCCTTATCTTGATAGAGTAGGCTGTACAATAAGGATAAATATCCATATAAAGATAATAAAGGTAGGTATGTTTGTGGAAAAATCCTAAGAGACATTGTTGTCAATAATGCGCGATTTGGCCAACAACGATTATAATCAACCAATCAACTCAGCCTATCGCAGTCCACTGCTGGACATAGGCCTCTCCCAGGCTGCGCCACAACACCCTGTCCTCCGGCTTCCGCATCCAGTCTGTCCCAGCAACCTTCTTTAGGTCGTCCGTCCATCTAGCTGGGGGGCGTCCCACACTACACTTGCCGATACGCGGTCTCCACTCCAGGACTCGGAACATCACTCGCACCAACGGCCATCAGTCCTTCGACAGACATTGCCAGCCCACTGCCTTAACTCTGCAAGCTATGTCGGTAACTCTGTTTCTTTTCCGGATAATTTAATTCCTGTTTTTTTTTATGGTGATTATAATACTAGCATATTAATTTCTCAAAGCAAGGCAAAGGCCTCTTCTTATACAGAGAAGGCATGAGTATTGGTCACCACGCTTGCTCAAGGCGATTTGGCGATTTAAGACTTAGGTACCTAAACTTCCAGGGTAGCGGGATCGTCCGAAAGGGTTACCGCTGCCCTGGAACATAAAGGGCTAAGGAAGGAATACGGGTGGGTTTTAGTCAGTAAGAGTCTGACACTCCCTCCTGCTCCACCCAGAGCGGGAGGAGTCATTTGATGATTTCCCATCCTAAAAAAAAAAAAAAAAGTACCTAAACTTAATATGACAATGAGAAAAGATTTGATTTTTTTGTATGTTTGTTACGCTTTCACGCTAAAATGGCTGAACGGATTTGGATTAAATTTGGCACATGGGTAGATCATGACCTGGATTAGGACAAAGGATACTTTTTATCCTAATATTCTTTCAGGATCGAGAATTATGCCGGTGAGACAGTGCAAAGACCCTATTCAGGAACAAGGTTCTCGATGGTGCCTTGATGACATTGACAGGGGGGCGTTGATGGTAAACAATTTGTGAAATTGTCACAAAAATTGTGTAGAAAGACATAAAGATAACAAACTATACATGTAGCCTGATAATATGATAGCATAAGTATATTCAGCCTATATTGTCCCCACTGCTGGGACATACCTAGGACTCCTCTCGGTTAGAGGGAGTGGGTCGTAATCCACCACGCGAGCCCAGTGTGGGTTGGTAGATGTCGCATGTGTCCAAATTTTTGGTTCTAGGACATGCCGGTTTATATGTTAGCAACATGTTAAACTGTTAGCCAATCAAATCAAGTCCTCAATAAATCAATTTAATAATCATAAATAAAGCAATAACCAGAAATAACGTGTCAAATGCAAATAAAAAAAAAGAAATTACGAAAGAAAATAATATTTGCCAAAAATATATCTACATACGAGTAAATCAATAAATTTTTTGCAAAAAATCAATTTCAATAAAACTGTTATAAAAGTGACGAAAAATATTTTATTTATAATATGCAGCTGTAAATTGCTTGATTAACAAAAACGCAGCCATATTGGTTCCAAGATGGCGCAATGACACAGAGTAAGAAACTGCAGAAGTTCCACTTGACGCATATACATACACAAAAATTTTGTGCCTACAGCTTGTTAGCGACTGCAGTTACTCGAGCCTTTTCTAAGTTACCTACATCATATATTTTAAGTCCACTGCACTGTTGTTAGGAGTTAACTTTCTGTATTTTCATACTCTATGGTGCCATGGCGCAAACAGTTAGGTTTTGCAAATGATTTCGCACAGACCGACTCAGGCGCAGCCATGGCAATTTATACGTGTTTCGAAATGTATGCATTTTGTATTGCACGATAATAAATTATTATCTATGAATATATTTCAGTGTTGTGCCGGAGAGACGAAAATTGGGTGCATGGGCTTGGAATATATTTTATGAATTATTTATTACTTGCTATCACGATTTTAATTTCCTTGTTTAAGTTATAGTTATATTGTCCACTGCTGGGCATGCATTTTGCAATCATGTTTGATGCTCTGTGTTTCGCACCTTGACAACTCCAAAGGCATTTCTTAGAACATCAAATAACGTGAAATTATCTATACTTAATTATTATAAAGAGGTCAAATTTGTTTGTTTGTATGTAGGGGGTACACTCCGGAACTACCAGTCGGATTTGAATATTTTTTTTGCATTTGGTAGCCCAATTCTTGAGAAAGCTTATAGGCTATTTAACATGACACTATAACGCTAAGGAGCCGAGCAAAATGAAAAAAGTCAGAAAGCTAATCGAAAACGAAATAGTAGCACGATACGAGCGATGAGATGCTACACGATATCGGGGGCCGAAATTTCACGCGAACTAAGTCGTGGGCAGAAGTTACATCCTACTTTTCCTACTAATATTATAAATGGGAAAGTTTGTATGGATGGATGGATGGATGTATGGATGGATGGATGTTTGTTACAATTTTACGAAAAATTACTAAACGGATTTGGATGAAATTTGGCACATAGATTGTTTATAACCAGGATTAACAATAGGATACTTTTTATCCCGATATTCCCACGGGATCGAAACGTATGCGGGTGAAACCGCTGGAGGCAGCTAGTATTAAAATAATCTCGTATATGCTCAGGATAATCCCGGAATTTAATAGAAATGACGATATAAAAATATAGGTAGGTTTCAAAAGTTTATTCAGTTCAAAATTATGTGTAAACATAAAATAAATAAAAACAAAAGGCAGTGCATAGTAAAGTTATTCTTTTGATTAACATAAATGTTGCCCAAAAGATGGTTTATTCATAATGATCACAAGAAGGCACTATTATTAACAACATCCTGAATTTTTACCCTGAGAATTTGGGCAACATTGGTAACCCTGATTTCCAACACAATTATTGGAATACCCATTGCTTCCACAATTACTGTTACAAACGCAATAAACCAGGGACTTGGCATCAGCAACCGGGCAGCAACCAGAACCTACATTGGTTGCTACAGGACCACTATACACATACGGTGCATAACTATGCTTGGATACGCAAGTGCATTCGGTATCACAGCAACCATTTTGTTTGTATTGGTTACCATAGTTACAACACTGTTGGTTGCCATGGTTACGTTGGTTGTCGCAGTTTGCTGTATGCAAGATGATTGGGCCATCGTAGTTTTGAATGTGAACGTTTAATGGATCGGGACATGCTTGCAAAGATGCAACCTGTAAATTAAAAAAGTTAATTAATAAATAAATTTGTTTTTGAACAGCATTTTAAACGGTTTTAAAAGCAAGCTGTTAGTTTTTATGGCACAAAACAAGACATATGAACTGGTACCACCTGTCTCGCTATGTGGTGCAACACTCAAAAAAGAGAGACACTCACTCACTCACTCTCTCTGTTGAGAGTCACTGAGTTACAGAGAATGGCACTGACAACTGTCATAATTATGGAGTAAAAACGCAGGCCGTACGCTGCAATATTCTGGCCCGCAGATTTGATAAGTGCGACATCATCATCATCTGCCTAGCCTTTTCCCAACTATGCTGGGGTCGGCTTCCAGTCTAACCGGATGCAGCTGAATACCAGTATTTTTCATGGAGCGACTGCCTATCTGACCTCCACAACCCAGTTACTGGGTAATACGATACCCCTTGGTAAGACTGGTTGTCAGACTTTCGGGCTTCTGACTACCCGTAACGACTCAAAGATCCACGAATGACAGCCGGGACCAACGGCTTTACGTGCTTTCCAAGGCACGGAGGGGCTTCGGTATGTAAAGATGGTCACCCATCCACAGACCAACCGCGGCAAGCGTAGCTTAACCTGACCGATCGACCTTTTTTTTTTTTGAGAATTGGAATTATCAAATGAAGGGGTCATTTGATGATTTCCAATCCTCAAAAAAAAAGTGATGGAGCGTGATTTGTCATGTAGGTATATTTTATTTATATATGTATTTTTTTTTTTTTTTGAGGATGGGAAATCATCAAATGACCCCTCCCGCTCTGGGTGGAGCGGAAGGGAGTGTCAGACTCTTACTGACTAAAACCCACCCGTGTTCCTTCCTTAGCCCTTTATGTTTTAGGGCAGCGGTAACCCTTTCAGACGATCCCGCTACCCTGGCAGGCTTCGGCCCTATGGGGCCCCGTCACTTATGCTGACGTCTCTTTGAGGCGCGCGTGGAACACATACGCGCCGTCCGGCACGGGCCTGGTCCTGATCGGACGGTGAGCTACACATTACTCTCCGCCCGCAGGCCCGCGCCTACGGTGGCCGGGCCAGGTTTTTCTCCCGGACAAACAAACAAAGACAGACAAAGACAACCAAAGTCAGACAAAGACAATCAAAGACAGGCAAAGTCTTCAAATAGTCAATTAGTCACAATACATTCTACTATAATAAGTAGTAGGCTTATTACAGGAAGCCACTTAAAATTTCAAACATAAATGAATAGAAAAGTATGGGTACTTACGCAAGCCAAGAATATAGTCAGAAAAAGACACACCATTTTGTTAAGCACAAAATTAAATGAAAGGTTTAAAACAAGAATGATGTTCCACCAGCCAAAATCAATATTTTATACAAAATAATAATCAGTTTTGAGAAAATTGCACACAAATATTACCGAAAATTTTACAAATATCTCGTAACAAAATCACGTACTAACAGAATTTGGTTAAACTTAATTTTGTAATTATTACTGAAATATTGCTACATAGTTAGTCAAATTACGATAACATTATGTTAATATGATAATTACGAATTCGCTTATTATGTAGTTTTTTATTTTAGTGTTGTCATAACAATGATTAAATTAAGTTACAGCAGATCTTTTCAGATTAGTTAAAATAAAACTTGAGTACATACTTAATTGTATTTTTCCGTTTTCGTCATTATTCCAAAAGGACATACAAGATCAACAATCCGCCTGTGATAATTTAGTATTGATTGTTCAATGAAAATCAAGACCAGGGGGCTTACCACCAGTTCTCATAGCAGGGCAGAAGTTGAACTGCACTGCTTTTTGTTCTATGACTAAGTACAAAAAAGCAGTGCAGTTCAACTTTTGCCCTGCTTTAAGAGCTGGTGGTAAGCCCCCAGGCCGATCTATTTTCTAAAAATCACAACGAAAAAACTTAGGTGCAGTGAGCTGTCAATAGTGTCAATCCCTAGCATTAGGTGGAATGACAGCTCTTTTCAAGCTCACTTCACCAAAGCTTTCACGGTAAGATTTTTACGGAATAGACAGACTGAGTTCTACGAGTATCGATGTGATTAGGTTATCGTAAAGGATATACTTACTACATGGTACGATTGCCTGTCTTACCGTCACAACCCAGTATCTGAGTAACACAATACCCCTTGTTAAGACAAGTTGTCAGACAAGATCTTCGAGTGACAGGCAGGACCATAATTGCGAAGCACGGAGGGGCACGGTGGGGTGGAATATTTTGCCAAAAAAACTGCATTAGGTACTAATTACAAATTATTATTTTTTTTAAACCATTGCAGGCTAATTCAGATTCCTTCTCCAATGTCAAGCTCGAGACGAATCAATACATTACTTTGTAACATAGCTTGTACAAAAAGGTGTTATCGTCAGTTTATCAATGGCTGCATGTGGTTCAGTGTGCCAGCACGCGACATGGTATGTTCTGCCGGGTGTCGGAGTAGTGTGGATACGACTTGAGGTGAGATGGTTTTAAAACGTTAATCTTAAACGATGTTTGTGAGCAGTTTTTTACAAAACAAAAACAACATTTTTTCAGTTAAATTCATCGATTTGACTTTGAATAAGAGGAAGGATTCAAAAACTGTTTTACAAAAAAAAAAAAAAAACAACCAACTTCCAAAAAAGACACTACAAAGTGAAAAATAACTTTAATTTCGGAAGTCGGTGTCGTTGGGTTCGCATTGTCGTTGTTTGCCACCGACTTCCGAAATTAAAATTATGTTTCACTTTGTAGTGTCTTTTTTGGCTCAAATCGGCTTATAAATAACGGAGTTCCGAGGTAAAAAACATAAAAAACAACCGAATTGAAAACCTCCTCCTTTTATTGAAGTCGGTTAAAAAGAGAGCTGTTAGTATCAATATTTTAGTAATTCTATAGTTTCCCTACAGCAAATAAGACTAAGTATTAATCATAATAACTATGTACTTACTATTACTTTGTATAACATTGCGTTTTCTTATTGCCTAATAAACAAAACATCGTTTAAGCCAAAAAAAAATCTTTACAGGCAAAAAATCTTGACTTTATTTCTTCTTTAGCTAGTGACAAATCCCAACGCAATATTTAATCACCTTTCGTAAAAAGAATAGCACACGATTTTTTTTGCCGATGCAAATGGACAAACATCTTCGATGTGAATAACTTGAAAATGGTGTTATTTCTCATGTAAGAATATAGCTAAATAATAGATAAAGGCTCATAACTCGGAAACGGTGCGTCGTAGGACCATGCTCCTTAGATAAATCGTTTCTATGGACAAGGCCACCCCGATTCTGTGCTAAAATTGGAAAATTTGCGAAAAAAAAAGTCCTCGCTCCACAGAGCCCTAAGGCGACATTCCAACCAAGTAGTTTCATTATCATCATTTCAGCCGAAAGACGTCCACTGCTGGACATAGGCCTCCCCCAAGCACCTCCACTTCGACCGGTTTTTTTACCAAGTAGTTTATTAAAGTTTTACCAAGTTAAGGCACATGAGACATTTCAACATTGTCTCACAACACGACACGTAGGGCACCACCTGACTCCTTTAAAATAGACATATCTTACCGCTAATCATTTGGTATTTTAGCAATCTACTGTGTTAATTATTTATTAACTAACGTAACATACGTATTTGATGTTTATCGAAGCATTCAATTGAGGGTAGCGGGATCGTCCGAAAGGGTTACCGCTGCCCTGGAACATAATGGGCTAAGGAAGGAACACGGGTGGGTTTTAGTCAGTAAGAGTCTGACACTCCCTTCTGCTCCACCCAGAGCGATGGTTGAGGAGATGATTTCCCATACTGAAAAAAAAAAAAAACATTCAATTGAAGTTCTACAACATAATTAATAAAATTTTAAATCTTATAACAAAACACATAAAAAAAAAACGTAGATACTGGATGGATGGTTGCATCTTATGTTTTGCTATGCAAAAAATAAGATGCAGCCATCCATGTTTTTGCATCAAAATTTTGATAATCGTTTCCCCTGCTGGATAGAGGTCTCCCCAACACTTCTGTCATCTTCGTCTGCTGCCTTATCCAGTCAATCAGTTAAAAACGAGTCTAGGTCGTCACACCAGCGATTTTAGACCTGTCTCGGGTACGACACCCGTCTTCAGGCACCCATTGCGTGACGACCCTGGTTCATCTGTCCTGATGCACTAACAAAACCTTCTCATTTGCTAAACCGTACATATACACACACATAACCAGCCTATAATGTTCCCACTGCTGGGACACAGGCCTCCTCTCGGTGCGAGGAAGTGGGCTGTAATCCACCACGCGGGCTCAGTGCGGGTTGGTAAATATGACATGTTTTCGAATTTTTTGTTTTAGGACATGTGGGTTTCCTCACGATGTTTTTCCTTTACCGTTTTGAAAGCAATGGTGATGAAATAAAGCGCCTATCTGGGTTCGAACTCACGACCTCACACATAAGTCGTGGCCGTTACCACTGAGCCACCTCTGCTTAACGAAACGTTTTCAAATATACAAACGGCCGGTTCCTATATTAAAATAAAATAAAATAAAAATTATTTAATTCAGACATTTACAGTCCATACATTGTTAGTAATAATAAGTTAGTAACAATTTGTCTTATTTGCTATGTTAGTAATGTTAGTAAGTAACTCTGATTTTATCATATTAAACCTAATGCCACCTCCACCAGGTGCCTCTGGATGAGACAGTCTGGTCTCGCAACAATCATTTTCAGGATGCCATTCCGACTGTTACGTAAACGTTGTAGTAAGGATGCTGCTTTCTTCCGCATAATGGCATGAAAGCCATCCGTATGTGCTTCCGCAAACATGCCTGACGCACTACAACGCCACGACAGCCGCAATAGCATCCTGAAGGCGTTGTTATATTGCACTAAACACGTTTCGTTATTGTTACTACTGTTTTCAATTTAACATATTACTGTTGCAGGTCCACAGTTATCTCGCGTAGCTGTCCCGTTACGTTAGCAGTAGGTTAGCATCCGCAGCGCACATCCCTGCGATGCTGTGCGCGAGGGCTGTCACGCAAGAAATTATTGATCAATTACACATTCATAATTTGTATGTAATTAATTTATCTAGCACTAATTGGTGTAGGATGGGATACTGATTAAGTTTGACGGGATATAAGATATTATGGATCCTACTAATAATATTATAAATGAGATAGTTTGTATGTTTGTTACTCAATCACGCAAAAACGGCTGAACGGATTTGGATGAAATTTGGCACACAGATAGTTTATTACCTGGACCACCACATAGGATACTTTTTATTTATTTTATTTTATTGTATTTTACTGGCTTACCGCTATCAAATACAGAAGTAGTAGTGAGGTTTTTATCCCGATAGTTCTTTCCCGTGGAATATTTTCCGAAATCCATGCGGACGAAGCCGCTGGAAAAACCTAATGTATCATAAAACTTTATATTACTCTAAGTTTTGCTGTGAGTCAAGATCACTTTGTTTTTTCAACAACAGTATGCAATAAAGAAATAAAAATAATTTGTAAAAAGTTAATTAAACGCTCTAACTGGTCTAAGAAAAAAAAAATGTAATTGCTGTACCAAAAGAAAAAATAAATGACCAAGTTACACCTACTGGTTAACAGATTAGCTAAGTTTAATTTGGTTAACAGCGCGGAAGTCTTTAATAGTTAACTGGTTTTTGCAAAACATTGTTACAAGGACTGAATTTTTAAGAAATCAATTTAATACAGTCTGCATTTTACGAGCAGTTAGTTTATGAGTTTTTTTTTTCAAATCGATTTGATTTCGTGTGTCCAAACGCGTGGTTAACAATCAGGTAAAAATGTAACTTCGTGCAATATATCTATACAGGGTTATTTGTAAAACACTAGAAACCTATTAAGAGGTCATTGTACTCATCATTATGAACAACTTTTACTATAGGACCAAACCTGAAATAGCGAAAAAAAAAATCAGCTGCTCCCTACATTTTGACGAGTTATGCGAACATAAATGTAGGGAACAGCTGATTTTTTTTTCGTAATAATAAAGCTGAAGAGTTTGTTTGTATGAACACGCTAATCTCTAGAACTACGAGTCGGATTTCAAAATTTCCTTTCTATTTGATAGCCCAATTCTTGAAGAAGGCTGTAGGCTATTTAACATCACAAGAAAAAAAAGTAAAAAAGAACATTAAAAAATAGTAACCCCCACCGGTATCGGGAACAGGGTCCAAGCTACCGGCGGTCAGGGCTACAGAGAGAGGAACCTCCTGACAATGCGAGCCGTGTCCAGGAATACCGCCTTCTGAATCAAGCCCTTGAGCCTCCACCTACTGTTTATAATAATTAGTCTCAAATGCTGAAACCTCATGTAGGTATATTTCAGACGTGGCAACCCTACCCTGTATCCGGCTGTTAGTGGGTAAGCGGATTATGTCACGGTACAAGTGCGGGTAACGTTCGTAACAAGCGTCTAACTATGGGAACTGCGCGCGCGCATACGTGTGTATGTGTGGGTAGGGTGGCCATGCGTTAGAGTTTAAGGTGATAAGGGTGGTTTTTAAAATGGTGGTAATGGAGTTGGTATGGTAAGCAGCTAGTTAACAAATCGATGATGGGGTTAAACTTTCAACGGTTTGAGTTCACTCAGAGAGCTTTAGGAAAATATCCGTTAGGTTAGTGGAACGTGTGAGAACTGTATTTCGATAATATCGAGGTTTGCAGTAAAATAATTTGCTCGTAAAAAACGTCAATGGAAAATTCACTGTTATTGCAAACGTCAAAGAGCAAAGTGGTTTTTGATAACCAAATAATACTACGATTATATTATTTAAATTACACAATTATTGATTTATAAAACTTGTAAAATTAATCACAAAAGTTCAAAGCATAATATAATACTTCCTACTTCTTTTTCGAAAAATATTTTTACATCATATATTTTAAATTACATCAGAATCTGTTGAACAAGTTATTACTGAGTGATAACTTATTTAATAAATGCCATTTATGTAACTTGGTGTCAATTGAATAGGAGAAATTATAATCTAGATTTTGTTTTCAATTTCAAATAGGTCATTTATTGAATGTTATTGATTTAAGATGACTTAAGAAAAGCACATCAAGCTACAACAATCTATAAAATTTATTTAATAGATTTTGAACTTTATCACTCGCTTTATTACCCAATAACTGGGTTGTGGAGATCAGATAGGCAGTCGCTCCATATAACATACTGGTATTCAGCTGCATCCGGTTAGATTGGAAGCCGACCCCAACGTAGTTGGGAAAAGGCTAGGCAGATGATGATGAACTTTATCGCTACAGCATTAGGTTCAAGGTTGATTGGGAAAATTTGACAGTTTCGGGTAGCTTAATGTGCTGGCGTCTGTACATAACTAGAAACAAGTAAGAATTAAACACAGAGCAAAGCAAAGCAAATGATTAGATAGGAAAAGAAAAAATCGCGAATACTTTCAATCTGACATCAGCAGAATTCATTCATTGTATTGGCAAGCTTATCATAGAATAAACCTATTAAAATCCCGACTCCATTAACACTTATATCTTTACTAGCTGCGCCCCACGGATTCACCCGCATAAGTTTCGATCCCGTGGGAATATCGGGATAAAAAGTATCCTATATGTTAATCCTGGTTATAAACCATCTGTGTGCCAAATTTCATCCAAAGCCGTTCAGTTTTTGCGTGAAAGAGTAACAAACATCCATCCATCCATACAAACTTTCACGTTTATAATATTAATAGGATAATCATGAAATATGATACATTATGGGCTTGAAAACAAATGGTTCCACATATTTTGCTTTCTTTATGCAAACTTAAAATAAAATAAAATTATAATATTGTTATTATAATTTTATTTTATTTTAAGTTTGTATTACAATTTATCGGTGAGTTAGGCTAGTGACTAATAAAATATGATATTCCACAACACTGTACAAAAAAATTCTATTTATTTTATCATTTATGTACACACAGTAAATATAGTATATCATATTATTTCTTACCTAAAAAGATCCTCCTTCAATCAAGTAAGTTGCCCAAGTATGTTGGGGTCAGCTTCCAGTCGAACCGGATGTAGCTGGATACCAGTATTTTTCATGGAGCGACTGCCTATCTGACCTCCACAACCCAGTTACTAGGTAATACGATACCCCTTGGTAAGACTGGTTGTCAGACTTTCGGGCTACTGACGGCCTGTAACGACTGCCAAAGATCCACAAATGATAACCGGGACCAACGGTTTAAGGTGTTTTCCGAGGCACGGAGGGGTCTTGGTATGTGAAGATGGTCACCCATCCACGGACCAACCGCCATCAAAAATACAATCTATTCTTCTAATCTTTATTAAAACGTGGTCACACTACAACAAGTGGTTTGCAACGACACGGATGACACTGAGAATTAGTTCAGTAAACTATGGCGCCTGATTGTATGGATAGCAGTTCTACTGACTGACTGAGATGCTTGATAACCTGCTGATAAGAGTTCGAAAGACTCGGGTCATGTACTCAAGTCAACGTTAAAGTATGGAGGCACATCTCCTTTCGCGTACCTGTACAATTCGCATGTTGATGACTTGAATGATTATAATTCTATAAATACATATTTGTTACGGCCGCGAATCATATTTTAATCAACGTACAACTTAGTACTGACCAGCAAATTGCAAAAAACGTAAGAAAATTTTAATTTCTCGGGCTACCTTGGAGCATCCACCTTAACACAACGATGCCAATATATCAAGATGGGCAACGTTTCGACAAAACTCCATACATTAGAGGCATATAAATCATGAACCTGTAATTTCAACGGTACATCCACGGGTACCTTCGAACTTTAACACATCAATACAACTTGGCCTCAGAAATAGGCGAAGGCTCGTACGATGGCGAAAAGTTCAACGATCGATACATCAGCTTAACTCAAAGGCACCTGTTGCAACAATTTATTAAGGTTAAAGATTCTCCCCCACAGGCGCGTTGTTATCGGTCGATAATATCGGATGCGTTATTGCGATATCTGTTTTCAGTACATTTATATCAATCTATCTATACTATTAATAAAGCTGAACAGTTTATTTGTTTGGATGTTTGTTTGAACACGCTAATCTCTGAAACTACTGGTCGGATTTAAAACAATCCTTTTGCCTTTGATAGCCCAATTCTTGGGAAAGGCTATAGTTTATTTAATATCACGCCAGGACTGTTGGGAGTCGATAAAAAAGAAAAAAAGTAAGAAAGAACGTGAAAACAAATTTCGAAGTTCCTCCATCCAACGATATACCGATATGAGTTCTTAGAACGTTTTGTATTAGGACGTATACGATATTACACACACATGCGTTAGGAACGCAGTAACGTGTAGTGCCGGCTTGGGGCGTCTGTAGTGATGGTTATACGCACACGTTAGAAATATCGGACGATAAAAACGCAGCTGTGTGGCGAAGAATCGGGACGCATTATCGCAATAACGCATCCGATATTATTGACCCATAAAACACGCCGGTGGGGGAGAGCCTTTAAGGTTCATATGCATAGCTAGCAGTTAAGTTAACCTGTGAACACAGGAGTAATAACAGATTACCCTCAATTTACTCTTAGGGCTTGTGCAGACGATCAATCAACGACACAACTGACATTTATTGGCCAAACAACGGTGAAGATATCGTGTGCGACATATTGAGGGTTAGCCAATATCCTGTTCGTTACTGTCACCAATTTGTTTCACAAAGTAAGGTTATTATGGAAATGTTGAAATATTTTTATGTAGAAATGTTATTAGCCGTAGGTTTAGGGGACAGCTAGATGGACCGACAACCTAAGGAAGGTAGCTGGGACAAACTGGATGCAGAAGGCGGAAGACAGGGTGTTGTGGCGCAGCCTGGCAGAGGCCTATGTCCAACAGTGGACTGCGATAGACTGAGTTGATGACTTTTAGGGGATTCATTTATTTACTTATTTTATGGCTCTTTTAACACTTTACTCATAAAAGATATGACCAGTTAAGATTCATTCGAGCTGTGTTTGGCGTCAGAAAAGGGCGAATTTTTTTACAAGGAGCTCTCCTAAAGCCTTTTTTCTCTGCGTTGTAGCGTTTTCTTCAAAGTAACTACAACCGATTATCATGAGAACTAGACCCGATATCCTAACACCACCATTTCAAAACCAGCATTCTAAAATTAGCTAACACAAATCAAGTATCTACCCACATAACTTGATCTCCCACTCTCCCCTTGGTTCATTAAAAGATCGAACAAATTCTGGTCCTACGAACATTGCAAGAGGTCTTGTTAAACTGGTCTAGCTCGTTGAGGAGTTATGCAACAGCTGTGACCTTAAAATCTTACGTAACATTCAACCAAAACTTGGTTTATCTCCAATCGAGAATGAATTCTGTAGTTTGAAAGGTAAGGTTGGTTTTAAAGTGATAAAATTCACAGTTACAGCGAATTGGGTTACTCAAATGTGCCATTTGCAACGGTGGTATTACAGAGTTATGTATGTAGATTACAAATACATAGAAGATAATACTTCATATTTTTTTATTGAATAAAGGCATAATGGCGTCGTTTTCAAGGTTTTGTTTTGTTGGTTACGAGAACGGGAAGCGTTGAGCGTGTAAACTGCCTAATTTGACGATAAATTGTCAAAAGACAATTTACATTTTTGCGTAGATGTTTTTGTTGTATAAGTACCAAGATAATGTCTTTAAAACGACATAATCTCATAGCCCAGTTTTGTAATCTTTGCTCTATTTTAACTAATGGGGCATTAGCCCAGTGGCTAGGGCATCAGGCTGCTCATTGACAGGTCGTGGGTTTTTGAAGTAACCTAATAAATAAGTAAGTCTGATCTGATGTGTTAGTCTAACTACCTAGGAGAAAACCTATTCAATTTGCAAAATAACGGTACCGTATGTCGTGATGGTCACCCATCATTTTCCATACCTCCACACTTGTTGCTTCACCTCAGTACAAAAACACAAAAATCAATTATTCTTCTTCTACATTACTTACCTATAAGTACCTACATACATAATTATTATGAATCATAACATACCTATACTGAAATGTGGGTCAATCTTCGGATCGATCCGTGGAGTCGTGATGCAAACGGTTGCATCACAAATGGCCCAGTTTTTAATGCACGAGACCAAGGTCTCGAGATTAGGTCATAACTAAGTAATTACATGTATTGTAAGCGATTTATGTGTTTGTACATATTTGTTTGTACATTATGGTTCTGGTAATATAAATTCGACAAGTTTTTTTATTGAAAATTTGAGTCAAACGATAAACTCCTTAGACTCACAATCATCTGCCTAGCCTTTTCCCAACTATGTTGGGGTCGGCTTCCAGTCTAACCGGATGCAGCTGGATACCAGAGGGCCTAAAAAGGTCACTTCGGCAGAATCATAATAGAATAACAATATGAATCATATTAAAAATCGTAAAATGGTCACAAACAGACAATTCATAATATAATCTGTGTGCAATTCATATCACAATGGCATAACATTTAAACTGTACAAATAAAAAATAAAAAACCAATTTGATTAATAAAAACTGTAATGAAAAATTTACCGATAAAATTACGGTTCTTATTTTTTTCATGCGGCAATGTTTACCCCAAATATGAAATGAAATTTTACGAAAATAAGAGGAATTGCTAATGATGATCTGCTGGGAATTCAGGAAATGAATAGCTTATAGAGGTATTGCTTAAAGTGGCCTTTTTAGGCACCCAGTATTTATTTTACATGGAACGACTGCCTATCTGACCTCCACAACTAAGCTACTGGGTAATACGATACCACTTAGTAAAACTAGGGGGGACTCTTCGGGCTTCTGACGACCCGTAAAGACTGTCAAAGGTCCACGAATGACAGCCAGGATCGTCGGCTACAGAACGTCGTAAGATCAAACCCCCTGTTCTGTAAAAACCACACCGTGAAAACTTAGGTGAAGTTGGCTGTCAATAGTGTCAATCCCTAGTATCAAGTAGAATGTAAAAGTTAGGTGAAGTGAGCTTAGAGTGAGCTGTCAATAGTATCAATCCCTAGCATTAGTTGTAATGACAGCTCACTCCACGCTCACTTCACCTAAGTTTTCACGGTGAGATGGTTACAGAATCGCACTGCAGCTCACTTTAAGCTCCCCTCACCTAAGTTCTCACGGTGACATTTTTTCAGAATAGCGCCGCTGTTCTTCTATTGTATTACACAAAGGTACTGCTACTGCTCCTAGCAGAAACATTTTCAGTTGTATAAAGGAATACTTATTTATTTTCTTTGTAATCCCTAAGACGCTCTTTGTGACACCTAAGTCTTGTACCTAAGTGGAAATATGGAGCCTTTCATGGCACACGTATATCATTCAAAACGCTTTGTGTAAAACATGTATATTTAGCGAATCTGGTCGTACTTACCTACTGGAAACAGAACTTAACCTCAAACTAGGGGAAAGGCTTGGTTGAAGTTGATTACTCAAGAAATGGTCTACTCCTTCCTTAATGATCATCATTATCACTCTCTAACTCTACCAGGCCTAACTCTACAAACCTTAATCTTGGTCAAATTATAGGGCTCTAATAAAAACCCTAATAAAAAGCGACTAAACGATAAGTAATTCTTCAATACTGTCGATTTTTTTAGGGTGGGTAAGGAAGTTTCTAGGGACAGACACCGCCCACCCTTGCCTAGCTACCCCCATGGCTGTAGGCTTTAGAAATAAACAAATGATTTCAATAACATAACTAAAAGCCACGCTATGTTTGTTTGTAACACAGGAAATGTAATGAAAGTTACGTAAAGATATTTCACACCGGGAGCCGCGTGACGACTCCCGGCCACCGTAGGCGCGGGCCTGCGGGCGGTGAGTAATGGGTAACTCACCGTCCGATCAGGACCAGGCCCGTGCCGGACGGCGTGTACGTGTTCCACGCGCGCCTCAAAGAGATGTCAGCAAAAGCGACGGGGCCCCATAGGGCCGAAGCCTGCCAAGGTAGCGGGATCGTCCGAAAGGGTTACCGCTGCCCTGGAACATAAAGGGCTAAGGAAGGAACACGGGTGGGTTTTAGTCAGTAAGAGTCTGACACTCCCTTCTGCTCCACCCAGAGCGGGAGGGGTCATTTGATGATTTCCGATCCTCAAAAAAAAAAAAAAGTTATTTCACACCTGTTGAAACATTAATTTTGTTTGTCGTAACAAAACCTATATTATGAGCAGTCATTGAGCACAATTATATGCAATTACTTCTGCCTGAAAAAACGGTGACAGAAAACATCGTGAGAAAACTGGCATGTCCTAGAACCGAAAATTCGAAGTCATGAGTGACATCCACCAACCCGCACTGGGCCCGCGAGCTGGATTACGACCCACTCCCTCGCACAGAGAGGAGGCCTGTGTCCCAGCAGTGGGAACATTATAGGCTGGTTATGCTATGTTTATACTTCTTCTACCTATTAATGATATTTTTAATTTGCAACACCTTGGAACAAAAGGTACATAGGTACGCACGGTTACACATCAAGCTAATACATAAACAGTATAAGCTGACTTCTGATTATACGAAAAACCTATACAATGCGAGGTCTGCTAAAACTGGAAATGTATAGCTTGATGTGTAGCCGTGTGTACTTACTGAAAGTCTGCTGCCCCATCCATTATGACCACGTCGGTATTGTACTTTTTTTAAATATAAATGCTTCGCTTGGGGACTCCCAAGCGAAGCATTGATATTAAAAAAAGAGAATAGAATAGATTGATGATTGATGAATTTAAAAAAAAGAGAATAGAATAGATTGATGAATGATGAATTTAAAAAAAAGAGAATAGAATAGATTGAAGATTGATGAATTAAAAAAAAGAGAATAGAATAGATTGATGATTGATGAATTTAAAAAAAAGAGAAGAGAATAGAATCATGTGCCGAATTCATAGTTTCAGTTTGCGCGTCAATGTCCCTGCCACCCTGTATATGGGCTTTTATATTTATTTTATTAGTAAAATATTCCTAGTAACCGCATACCATTACATGCTATCAATCGTCGAAGCCTTAAAGCAGTTCTGTTGCGAAAAAGAGATGGTATTAGTTCAATATAACTCCATCTCACTCTCTCACAGAAACAATGATAAGACACATACAACTAATAACATTTATTAATCTTTCTTTAATAAAAAATTGGGTCATCAAAAATCATTTAACGGACAAACATCATCTTATCTCAGTTTCCTAACGAACCCAAACAATGAAGCAACCTTGACACACAACTAACTGTTAGTAAAGCTATTACATCATGTAGTTACTATCTGGCAGATAAAAGCTACGATTACAGTGATGTAAGATAGATGGTATTGTGACATGTTTGGACAAGAGTAGATAGGAAATGGAGTTCGAGGTTCTTACCGAACACAGTGATATATAGTACACCGCATTACCACATTTCGCCAGTTATGTTTATTACCATGTTTTGCCACTAAATAGGTGCAAATCTAGAAAAAAAAAAACAATGTAATGGAAACCCCGTCTTAGAAACACTGGCGTGACGATTTTGACTCGTTCCTGCCTGATTGGCTGGAGAAATATAAAAAACAAATATAGAAAACTCGTGAATTGTGAGAGGGACCTTTGCCCAGCTGTAGACAAAGGGATAATACAGCTTTAATTAAAAATACATGGATACCCCAATAACGCGACTCTGATTCGAATCCAGAATTCCATGCTATAAAGTTTTGCTTGCGGCCAATAGTACAACAAAACCATGAAGAATAATTTGTTCATTATAATATTCTGATCGCTTAATACACGAACGCATTGCCTACATGCCATTCAAACTCATAATGTGCCATAATATACGCAGTAGTAGATGCATAATGAATGTCACTACGTCCTTAAATGAAGTTTCGTCTCTGTTACATTACCTACTCTTTGTAACATACTCTGGAAGGGGGATCAAGTTCAAGAAAGAGGGGATGACTATGCAATGCAAATGGCGCTTTTTCAAGTTTTTTTTTTATTTCACGTTACGTTCACTGATAATATCTCCGTATCAAGAGCAAAGCTGTTTCATATTACTTTTCAGCAAGGTGTTCATTTTCATTTTTTAACGGACTGCTAAAAAAGGAGGAGGTTCTCAATTCGGATGTTTGTATTTTTTTTTATGTTTGTTCGCGCATAACTCCGTCGCTTGCCAACCGATTTGAAGTCAAACCGATAGGAAGTCGGTGGCAAGCAACGAAAATGCGAACCCAACGACACCGACTTCCGGAATTAATGTTATTTTTCACTTTGTAGTGTCGTTTTTGGAAGACGGTTGTTTTTTTTTTTTCAAAAAAGTTTTTATTTTTTACTTTTTAAGTTGTAATTTTTACCAGTAATTTTATCATAATTATCTTGGCCTTATTCCAATTTATTTAACCCTTTATTCATAATCGTTGCTTCAAGTTAACTAGTGATAGCAACTGTTTAACCATACATTTTTGACGTTTGAACGTCACTTAACTTTATTCATCATCATCTGCCTAGCCTTTTCCCAACTTTGTTGGGGTTGGCTTACAGTCTAACCGGATGCAGCTGAATACCACTTAACATCATCATCGTTTATAAATAAACCCTTTAGGGTCAACATGTCTACTTCCATACTTCTCTATTAGTCATCATCTCAGTAGTCACCCCCTTTCTAACCATATCATCTTTCACACATTCCATTCATCGTTTTTCTGTTCTTTCCCTGCTCTTAAAGCCATTTTTGATAAAAGTTTAACCCATTTCCTGTCCCATGAACCACATATTATGGTGACGGCTCCCACACTGAACAGCTTCAAGAATCGCCTGGACAGATTAAATATCTCCAAGCTATTTGATACACACGCATCAGCTTATTAGCTGCTAGTGTGTCAAACCAAAACATTATGGTTAAGGTTGATTATTTAACTATTGTGTCTACTTTGTGGACAGTGAAAGTGTTAAGGTGGTAAAAGGTTACATTGCCTAAATAAAATTGGTTTTATTATCAAACAGAAGGTGCTCAACCCATCCTCCAAAAGTAACTTACAAAACCATTTCAATTTACAAAAGCCTAAATCAATTTAGTAACACCTAAATGTCAATCATTCAATAACTTAAGTGGACTGTTACATTGCAGTAATTACATAACACTCAAGTAGGTCAGATGTCAGGAGACAAGTTTAATATCAAGTTACCTAATAGTTATCGGAATTAAGATTTATATCGGTACTAGCTGTTGTCCGCGATTTCGTCTGCGATCCAAGATGAAAAGTAGCCTATGTCCTTCTCCATGTAATGGTCTACTCCAGTGCCAAATTTCATCCAAATCCGTTCAGCCATTCTAGCGTGAAAGCGTAACAAACAAACTTACTTTTGCATTTATAATATTACTAGTTAGGATATAAACGCCCATTGATGGATGTGTACTTTATTTATAGACTAGACTATATGCTGTGCCCGCGACTTCGTCCGCGTGGATGTCGAAAAATAATCATTCTTTTTCTAGCTCTATTAATCGAAGTCTAGGCCTAAGTTACTGCTAATAACATCAGCTATCTGCCAGTGAAGTAAGTTCCGTCAAAATCGGTCCAGCCGTTTCGAAGATAAGCCGGAACCAAGAAACAGACAGACAGACAATAATTTTTTAAACGACTTCTAAAAAAGGAGGAGGTTCTCAATTTGGATGTTTGTATTTTTTTTTTTTATGTTTGCTCGCGCATAATTCCGTCGCTTGCCAACCGATTTGAAGTCGAACCGATATGAAGTCGGTGGCAAACAACGAAAATGCGAACCCAACGACACCGACTTCCGAAATTAAAGTTATTTTTCACTTTGTAGTGTCGTTTTTGGAAGTCGGTTGTTTTTTTTTTTTTTTTTTTGAAAAAAAGTTTTTTTCATGTTCCTTATATTGTTTTACATTATGCATTTAGTAAAAAGCTCAACACACACGACACCTCAATTTAAGAGATAAAAGATAAAGTTGCATTTATTTGTATAAACATGTGTAACATGATACTCATATGGATGGAAACGAGTTTAATATTGCTGGTTCAACATGTTTTGCCACATTCGGCGTACAAAATAGTGTATAATATTTAATTGGGATTATAAATTAGGAAATAATTAAATTATAGTCACAATTCAGTCAATTCAAATACCTAATTACAGTCAATACAAAAATACAGTCAACAAGTAATAATAATTAAAACAATAGAATGAATAAAATTAATTAAATTATTTAAGTTAAAATTTGTCATTCAAAAACTCCGTAACATTATCCCTTACTACCTTTATTTATTTGTATATGTATCTATGTATGGCCGTTTCGTAGATTAGCCGGAACAAAGAAACAGACAGACAGACAATATTTTTTTTTTTTCAAGATACTTATATAGTTTTATAATTAGGCATTTTGAAAAAGCTCACAAACGACACTTGAATTTTATTTATTTGTTTGTATGAATGTTTAGATTTACATATGTATCACCATGCTTAATAATACCAGTATATTACTGTCTCACTACAGGGCAATCCTTAACCAAGGGCTTGACCTTATCTATTTATATAACAATTGCTTGCTACACTTACAGTAGACACCAAAGCGCGTGGCAAGCTAACAAGCAGTGGCGTGCATTGCATAAAGGCATATAAGCAGTGCCTACCTCGATAAATCACCATAAGCCTGTCAATTATATTTTAGTGTGTGTGCCACACAATTAAGAAACTCACTGAATTATCATACCTAACAAAAAACAAAATCTTAATACAAACACGCGCGGCAGTAGGCAGTCGCCAGACAGCTTACTCGGCTCTCGTACTATTCCCACATTGTCATTGGTCTTTACTCGTTCAATTTAATACGACGAAATTAAATTCCTACCTACCTATTCTGAAAACCAATGCACGCCACTGCCAACAACAAAACATTTAATTAAAAAACTTCATATACTTAAACATTAAACATAGATTTACTACAATACATAAATATGTCAAGTTCCAGCTCCTGAGTAATCTTATATACTTTTCGCGCTAAAAAGTCCCACACTGAATGACCACGTGCTCAGCAACAGCGCCACAACTCAACGCCACTTTCATTCACACAATACCGTCTCGATAACAGCATTGAAAGAAATGCACAAAGAACCATTTCTCCGTTTGCATATCAACGGAACGCAAACGGGTTCCAGTATTGCCACACGCGTTCTTTACTGGCCAGACACCCTTCAAAATGGCTGACCTTGGTCCTCCTTAGAGCCGTTACATCATTTGGTCTGGTTAGATAAGTCGTGATGTAAGGAAGTTGGATATTATGACCGCATTGTGGGTAGCAACTTTATAGTAACTGTGATAGATGTGATTGATTACATCAAATAATTTACTTATTCAAAATGTCTTTTTTTATTTATATTTTTTTTTTTTAAGTGCAGATTTGAAGCAGATTGTCTTATTAAGGCAAGTTACGATATGCGTAATCATAATCATTTATTCATTGTAAAACATAGGTACATTATAAGTTGTTATTTGTTTATACGTTGAGGGCACTATGCTTTGCCTCTAGGGCGTACAAAAGTAGTAAAGCAGTAACATGCAATATAATTAAAACAATAAATTAATATAAATATTACATGAACCACCAAATATCGCGTATCGACTGGAAACACCGTAATTTGTTACCAGCGTTAAAAAATAAGGTTTTTATGTTATTTATGACTAAAGTCTGATTAGGCTTCAATATCACCGATACACGTCCTGTTTCAAAATAGAGTTGTACAAGATAAGTCTCTTGGGAGAGAGCTATGCTCAGTAGTGAACGTATTTCAACTGAAATGATGGTGAATAGATGACCTAGATGTACACTAGATGTGCACTGGTTCTTTATTGGACCTGGCACCCTTCAAAATGGCTGACCTTGGTCCTCATAACAGCCGTTACATCAGCAGGTCTGGTTACCAGTTAGATAAGTCATGATGCAAGGAAGTTATGAAGCTTGTTGGCTAATATTTGTATATTGTGGGTGAGTAAGTACCGTTGCGACTTTTAGTTAAAATCGAATGTATCAATAACCGTTTGAAAACCAGTTTTTTTTTTTACATATTTGGCACACTGTCCGTGGCCGGTCAGATGGTAAAAATCCGCCTATTACAGACCAAGTTGAAATGTCTTTTGTGTATTATCTTACCTTTGTCTTCAGTCTTCAAGATGAAGGCTTCTTCCTGTGACGAACTACAAAAAAATAATAGTTTTTTTTTCATTTCGTGCTCAAAGGGTGTCAACGAAAGTCGATTACATAGTCTACAATATCTGTCCCTCTACAAACGGGCTTTTGAATCGAAGACACCACACTATCCTTCAGCATTCTGTTTTTTTTTTTTCGGCAATGACAATAGGCATCACCCATAGATTAGATAAAGTCTTTAACTACATTAAAACGAGATGGTACACAGGTGCACCACGAACGGTGCAAATTTGTACCAGCTCGTCCCTGAGAGGACAACGTAATCTGGACCATGAATTAAGTAAATATTACATATGCGAAAAGAGTATTTTAAATTATGAAATCGTTCTAATTTGCGTCAAGTTTACGACACGCGTTTATGCTGGTCCCACAGTTAATAGCAGATTTCGTAAAAGCAGCGCAAATTAGCAGAAATATAAAATAATCAAAAAACTCAAATTAAATCAATTGTCAAATGTACATTGTATACAGATCTAATCTAAAAGGCTATCCTGAGAAGAAGAAAAAAAAAGAAGATCGCTTTTAGCGATAAGACCGCCCATTGTGTCCACCCCTAGTACAGACGCCAGCATATCAAGCTACTACAACCTGTCAAATTTCTTTAATAGATTTTCAACTTTATCTCTAAAGTATTAAGGTTTGAGGTTGATTGGGTAAATTTGACAGTTTCGGGTAGCTTGACCTGCTGCCGTCTGTACAATTTCTACATTTATATCTGTAATATTTATGGTATAAATATAATAAAGAGTTCCGTCTACTGTATCTTCGCGTACCGAGTCATCATCTACTCGTACCTAGCCTTTTCCCAACTATGTTAAGGTTGGCTTCCACTATAACCGGATACAACTGAAAATCTGTATTTTACATGAAGCGACTGCCTATCTGACCTCCGCAACACAGTTACTAAATAAACTCGCGTACCGAGTATCGTAGAAAAAGTTAAATTGCAACGAGTCTCATGTTTACAAATGGACGAGGTTTACAGTTTGATATACACACATACATATTATGTAAATATACCCACAAATGCACCAAAAATGTCCACACAAAAACTCGTTCCCATAGTATTACAAAACGCTATCACACGCCTGCCACAATTTCTTCACGCCAAGTCTCGGACCTTGACACATTACGTAACCAAGGTGAAGAGCGGTATCTGTAACGTTGTAACGTTATATCGTTATGTTATGTAACCGCTATTGAGTAACCGGTCTCTGTTCAATAGTGTTGCGCAACGCTGCAATTGGGAGGGTTATTTTTGATTCGTCTTTTTTTTTGTAGGTGTAGTGGGGATCAAAAGTGGCGACAGATCTACGTGGTTGAGACTTCGGTGGATAACATTACGGAAGTAGTTTTGTAACGTAAATGTTAACGTAAATTCGAGCAATTTTTGAATCGAAAATACTACTATCCTAGAGCATTTTGGATTAAATTTTTCAAGAAAAGCCTTATTATAAACACGCATAGATATGAATAAAGCCTTAAAACTATGTTTATTAACTTAGTTCAATTATTTTAAAATATTTACATAATTTAAAAGGTAACAGTCTTAAAATAATAATATGTACAAGCATATAAAAATAGAATATATATATAATCTATTTATATAAAAATCAATTGCTGTTCGTTTGAGTCGCTAAAGCTCGAGAACTGCTGGGCCGATTTAGCTGATTTTAGTTTTGAAATGTTTGTCGTAGTCCAGGGAAGGTTTAAACGGTGATATAATATGGAAAAATTGCGAGGAAGGTAGTAAAAACAACAATTTAATTTTCCCATATAAACTGTTCTACCTACTTTCCTGTCAAACATTTGACGATCGTCCCTTCGGTACGGTAGACTCGGGTCCACTCGAATTGAAGCACGTATTAAATTAAGGGTTTTGAATAGTGTGGGAGTAAGTTAGGGAAGGAGTAAGTTAGGAGTAGAGAAGAATTAGGGTAGGAGTAGAGTAGGAGTAGTGTAGGAGTAGGTTAGGAGTAGGGTAGGAGTAGGGTAGGAGTAGGTTAGGAGTACGGTACAAGTAGGGTAGGAGTAGGGTAGAAGTAGGGTAGGAGTACTGTAGGAGTAGGGTAGGAGAAGGGTTGAAGTAGGGTAGGAGTAGTGTAGGAGTAGGGTAGGGGGTAGGACACCACGCGAACGTGTAGCGCCGGGCAGCTAGAAATAATTTATATGGCAAAACAACGTTAGCCGGGTCAGCTAGTAATATATACAATAGGATAGAATCATAAGGCATCAAAAAATTCGTCCGCATTGCTGTCAACAGGAAGAGTGCCCAAAAGGCTGGCAACATTGCCACATTGCATGGCAATGCTGACTCTTTGGTCAAAAAATAGACCAGCCCTGTGGTAACGTGAAGAGTCCGACTAACCGCTTGGTAATATCTCGAAAAACTCAATATTATGTGCAAGAAAATCGTTGGAACATACTTTACGATTATTCCGTGCATTTGTGCTAGGCCCACAGGTAACGGGTTCAAAAAAAGATATGAATACATAAATAATAACATAATTTAATAATAATGAAAACACTTTTAAGAATTACATAATAATTATCTGCATATTATTACGCAATACATAAAATAACTAATATACTATACTTATATACACAAAACTAAATATATATATACATATATACTTACATAATTATATACCCAATTAAGCACATTTAATAATATTTAATTGTTTGAATTGCCACTTAGCTATCTTCCTCTCTCCTAAATTTTGCTGTGCCCGACAGGGTCCATATTGATCTTTTACCTTGTATAAACCATCTATGTGGCACATATGGAATGCAATAAAGATTTAAGTATTGAGTATAACCTGCTACTCATGTGACTTTATGACAACCTTAGACAAACAAATCAACGATGACGAAAAACATCGTGAGTAAATCGCATATGTCTGAAATGGCCAACATTGCCAGAAATGAGTACCTAAGTTATATGTCGATTCCTGCTCTTATCTAGTATCAATGAAACTATGTACCTTATTTAGCAATAACACTACGCTTTTACAATAACTTATACTGTACAAAGAAAACAATAATGCGGCACAAAAATGCAGGCTTTTGACTCAAAGTAAAATAAAGTTAGAACTATTTTTTTATCTAGCAAAAACTCACCAAGTTACTATTTAGCAATAGCATAACACTCTTACAATAATTTGTAGTGGATAAAAAATTATCATTAGAAGCAAAAAAATGCAACAGGTTTTTTTACTAAAGTAAACAGTGATATCTACCAACCTACACTGGGCCCGCGTGTTGTCTTATGTCTCGCTCCCTCTCACCGAGAAATGCCTGTGTCCCAGCAGTGGGAAAATTATAGGCTAATTATACTCGTACTAAGGTAAAATTAACCTTTTTACCTAGTAAAAAACACTCAAAATTGCAATTCCTCGTCCAACCAAATGTCTGTTCATAATCCTGTGAAATCTTCAACAAAAACAGCCATTTACCTAACATTACATTCACAAACCTGCAAGTGTGTACATAAGGCAATATATAAGAGGTACATAAGGCAATATGTGGCAACTTGTCACCCGGGATAGTTTGCGACATCTGACGTTAGGCCATGACCACACTAGCTGATCAAATACGACTGATTTTTGAATAGGAGAATGTCAAAGTGTAAAAAGTTGTTTTTTTTATACAGGCTGATACAAATAGGAATTAAACTCTGAAATAACGCCCTGGGGTTGCTTTTTTAATGAAAAGATTTTTTTATTGGTAAATAAACTGTTTTTTATTCTTTATAACGCGGTAATCTTCTTTTTACTGATACACTCTACTGGATTTCAGGTTTTTCTATCATCACTATCATCTATTAAGATCTCTTAATATGTAGCTGCTCTTAATATGTGCTTGCTTGACTAAACCATTTTAACAGATAGATCACCACAACCATCATCCCTTCGTCACATCATCACCACCACTACCTATCATCATCATCATTGCCTTCCCATCCCATCAATACCTTTTACCAACTATGTTGGGGTCAGCTTCCAGTCTAACGGCATGCAGCTGAATACCAGTATTTTACATAAAACGACTGCCTACCTGACCTCCACAACTCAGTTACTGGGTAATTCTATCCCCGTTGCTAAGACTGTCACCACCACACTCACCATCATTTGAAAGCGAATACCAAAATGCGCTGTCTTTTTTCATACACTCACAACCACAAATTACTTTGAAAAGAACATCCTGTATTCATGAAACATTCCGCAATAACCATCTATTGGTTCAAGACAAAAGTCAGTGGGCGTCAATGTCACTCAATTTAGCACTTTCGGATGATAACACGCTATCTCTCGATGTAGTGAAAATGGACGAGTATGGGCCAAGGGCAAGCATACATAAGTGAAGCGAAACTGCTGCTTTGCTCTGCTTTCAAAATGTAACACCAGCCCCCGACTTTCTGCGAAGCAGTCATGCTAGCGTAGGAGGTGGCGGGGTGGATGAGAGAAAGGACCTCACGCCTCAGCCGCCGCGGGAGACGCTCCGGGCGTCGGGAGCCGCGTGACGACTCCCGGCCACCGTAGGCGCGGGACTGCGGGCGGAGAGTAATGGGTAGCTCTCCGTCCGATCAGGACCAGGCCCGTGCCGGACGGCGCATATGTGTTCCACGCGCGTCTCAAAGAGATGTCAGCACGAGTGACGGGACCCGATAGGGCTGAAGCCTGCCAGGATAGCGGGATCGTCCGAAAGGGTTACCGCTGCCCTGGAACATAAAGGACTAAGGAAGGAACACGGGGGGTTTTAGTCAGTAAGAGTCTGACACTCCCTTCCGCTCCACCCAGAGCGGGAGGGGTCATTTGATAATTTCCCATCCACAAAAAGAAAAAAAGCCCCCTGACTTTCAATATAGGTGAATCAACTAATCTAATCTAACTAGTCTGTACGAGTATTGTCCCAATGCAGGGCAAAAGCCTTCCTCTCCCTTTTCCACACAATTCTGTCTTTTACGAGTGCCGGCCAGTCGTGCGTTTAGTGGGACCCAATCAGTGGTTCTCTTAGCCCAATTCAATCAGCTAGTCAATGAAAATAACTGCTGCAAAGAGTGGGTGTAAAACGGAAAGCATTAATCTTCACAAATAGTGAAAGAAGAAACGGGTTGCACTCCGGGAGTGCCGGCAGAAGTGAAAACTTGAATATTAACGTTGTGCATTTTTGATATTTTGGAATGCGGTCTACTCTCCCGCCGTCTTACGAATTTTCGATCAGGTCACGTGTCCTGACGCAAGCTCCGTCTTACGAATTTTCGATCAGGTCACAACAGTGCCCAAAAGACTGGCAGCATTGCCACGTTGTGTGGCGATGCTAATTCTTTGGCCAAGAAACGGGCCAGCCCTCTGATCACGTGAACAGTCGACTAACCGTTTGGCGCTTTCTCGAAAAACCAAGTGAATAGAATTATTATGTCTTTAAGTAATAATGTCTAAATTATTTTTAAATAAAAGAGGTAAGGCTAAAGTTTTCAAAATTGCCATGCCTAATTTTGAACGATTCTATCAGTAGACTTGTCGCCGTGAGCCGTAGTTTGTGGTCCTCAGTGTGTCCTAGGACTTACACTAATGCAATAACATGCCATTGATTAAACCTAGTCCCTAGCATTTGGGCTGAGGTCAATAAGTTATGTCCACATCGACTAATGAGGATGCGGAGGATGCAACTTAGGACATCATGCTAATACGTACCAAATTATTATGGGTGGTATTCACTTGCTCACTGAACATGGCTAGAAAAAGGGTGACTACTGAGATGTCGACTAATAAAGCCCTCCAGACCGAATTTTGGTCATGGCGACCAATGTCAGCGGAGACCAGCCTTCGGGGCGGGAGATATTATAGTGCACTAGTGTGTGCGCAGACACAGGTACATTCTCTCCTTCCTCACTCTCATAGTCCGATGGGACGGCAATCCGACACGATCGGAGAGAGATCAGGCGCAGGATGAACGGCTTAACTAATAGCCAATCGAAACACCAGAGTTTTCAGAAACTGAGGGCAGAGTCAGCCAACCACCAACAACAACCAAAAAAAGCAAGAAAGAATTTCAAAAACCATCCAAAAACACATAAGCAACTTCAAAAAAGGAAGGATAGATAAAAAGAAAAAGTATTTAAAAACTCCATATCTGTTCCCAACAAAACAAACCATAGTCCACGGCCACAAGCGCTTAGATTTAGATATTGCGCGAGAGCATAGAATAGAACAGGTTCCATTGGCTCAGTAACCCATATTCGCAGCCGGTTTCTACGACTGGTGCGGGAATAGATACGACGTTAGAACCTTCATAACTTGTATTGCATGCAGGGCTAAAGGAAATGTTGCAGTATATGTTAAAGTTGCAGATAAAAAAATGGCTGAAAGAATTTTTCTTGGGTTTTAGCGTCTTTTGTGTATTTTATTGGATTTATTGCTAAACACAAGTTTTCTTTTTCTTTTGTGAAGAAATCAGAAGTGTTTTTTTTTTGTTTTTCTGTTGACCTATATTGTCCCACTGCTGGGCAAAGATCTCCCCCATATTTTTCCTCTTTTCTTTGTCGTGTGCCTTCTCCGTCCAATCGGTTAGGAACGAGCCCATATTATGACATAATAGAATAAAATAAATTTTCACAATACTGCAACAGAATAGAATAAAATGTAATTAAAATAAATATTTCATGAGGAGGTACCTACAATTTTTTTTTGCTCTGAAATTATAAAGTAGCTATTATCAAACCAATAAAGGCATTTTTCAGTTGCATAAATTAACAACATAATTTCTTCAAGCTTTCAAGGTTATTCCCAAACTGCATAATTTCTCCATTTCATATCTTCCATGTTTCATGAAACAAATGCCTATATATCAATAACAAAACTCTAAAATCAACAAACCGTGGTAATTAACACGAAATATTTCACACAAAACATTATTAGATTATAGAACATGTCGAAACTGAGTCCCGACCGGCGTCGGCAGCCATTTCTTGCGCGCGATGGAAATGCAACAGGTCAACTAACTTCGTGATGAAATAGCGCCGGAAGGTCTCGAGCTCGTTCACGACATTAACGTGCGAGTTTTAAACTCGAAAGTACGTTGGTTTTTCCTTTCAAAGAGACCACTATCATAGATAAGCAGACTTTTATAACTACAGTACGGCCAACGAGAGAATGCATCTTGACACCTGTCAGTTTTATACAAACAAATACGTGTTTTGCGAATTTGATCTTTATTCGCTACTATAATTGTCGCACTGACCGGTGTCAGGAACGCATTCTGTCGACGGCCGGACTGTAGTCTGGTTTAAAAAAAAAAAACAAAATAGATCTGTAATCACAAGTACAAAATAGAAAGCCAGGTTTAACGATTGGTACTTCAAGTAACATAAAAACTTTTTAACAAAAAAATTAAACCGCCGAAAAAATAAAAAAGCAAGAAATAATAAACCTTTTTTATTTAACCTTAATAACCAAGTTCTTAAACTAATGTAAGTATAACTAAGTAATTTTGAGTCGGCGCCAAACAATCAATAAACAAAGATCACTAAATTGCCTTAAATCTAAACGGCGCCGACTCAAAATTATTTAGGTATACTTACATTAGTTTAAGAAGAAAAAATCCAACCCGGAGGGTGGGAAAATAGGGGTGATTTATTGTTCACTCACGGAGGTGAGTGAACAATAAATCACCCCTATTTTCCCACCCTTAGGGTTGGATTTTTTCCAAATTTATATGGGACCACCTTGGGGGTTTACCCTTTCCAATAAAAAAAGAATGATCAAAATCGGACTACTCTGTAAAAAGTTATGCGTGGTCGACTTGAGAACCTCCTCCGTTTTTTTCATCGGTTAAAAATTAAATAAAACATACATTACCTAGAAAAAGCAACTATTTATCCAACCAATTATATGATTAAGGGCCGATTTTTCAAACGACGGATACTTTTTATTTGTGGAATAAAATTGAGGTCTGACAGTTTTTGTATGGTAGAACTGTCAAAAATTCAAAATTATTCCTCGAATAAAAGTTATCTGGCGATGGAAACATCAGCCCTAAATATTATAAAATAACATAAAAAATGGATCACACTGTAAAAGTCCATCTTGTGCGTAGGTAACCCATTAAGACGTCATCATCAGCCAAGGATATTAACACTGGTTACTATTGTAATATTAACAATGCTGTGTGGTTTTCTAATAAGGAGATATAGGTAGGTAATATGCATAGGTAGGTACTATTTTTACTCTTGAAAATGAGTAATTTTTAATGAGTGTGGAAGGCTTTGTTAGAAATCGATGGTGTGGTTGGATTATCCCTTTGGCGAAAGGGAAATCATGAACAAGGTAACAAAGAATATTGGACGTTTTTGACATGCAATATTTTGTAGCAGTTTTATTTAATACTAGCTGCCTGTGTCGGTAAACAAATTTGATTCATGGGTTATATTTTGGAAACTCATTATTTTTTAAAATAAAGTAACTCCTTATAACATCAGCTATCTGCCGGTTAAATTCCCGTCAAAATCGATCTAACCGTGTCGGAGATTATCCGGAGCACACAGACAGATAACATTTTGTAAAATTGTTTTTGTTTGTATAGGTACCGTACATTACAAATAGACACTACAATTTAATTTATTCGTATACAAGCTGTTGTTTTGCATCCTCGTCAAATTTCAGGAGGCTGTTATGAAAGACGTAAACAATCAAATAAAATTACGATCCCTGGTAAATAATGAATACATACTTGTTTTTTTTTTTTTAGTCATTTAAGTTTGACAGTATTTCATAATACACCACTTTCAAAGAATAGAATCGCGTTATGGTATCGTATAAGCGGCCGCGATTTTACGTAGGTATGTGTGAAAGGGCAGTTACAGTACGGTCTCACACAGGCCGTGTTTTAAAATGCGTGTCCCACACATGTCGATTTCCGAAAATTAGAATATAAATGAAAAATACCTACCTACTTATTTTATTATTGATTCGTGTCGAGAATCAGTAGCATAGTTACCTCCTTGAATTTGACGAGGATGCAAAACGACACCTTGTAGATTTCCTGCACGCTCAAAATCTACATTTGATTAAATTAAACCTATAAATCGAAATATTTTTGATGAAATTGATTCAACCTATCGTAGATTACATGTAATTATCATAGTATTGCAAAAACAGTCATCTATTACATCAACCCTAACCAAATCAAGTTAGCAGAAACAGCATTACAATACAATACCTTATCACTAGAATTTTTAACAAAAACTACGTTAGTTAACTACTTACGTTATTAGTCTATTACTGTATGTTGTTACTACATACCTACTTCATGTATTAAAAACTTGTAAGCCATCATTTACACGGCGGAATGTGTCTTTGTACTACAATTTTATATTATATATCATATTTTGTACCTACCACATTTTATGCAAATAAACGATTTTTATTTGATTTGAAAAACCGCACCTTCATTGGTCGAATAAATTACACCACTTATATGTATATTTAGCTTACATTAAGTAATAGTATATGTATGTATGTTTGTGTTGACATATCTACGGAACTATGGTTACGACAGTGTTGCTATTAGCGAAATATTTCGCTAATTTTACACTTGGCAATCACATCAAGTGTGGCAATGTATGGCGGAATATTATATTGTGTTGATTACGTTCTATCAAAATGTGTTTTTGTAATTTGTAATGTAATTTTGTATTAAATAATTGGCTGGTGATAATTATTTGTGTTTAAAAGTCTTTAAAGGTTAAAGACTTATTTTAGGAGATAACTTTTTAGGTTTAGTAATTTTTTTTGACCTTGGCTTAGTCCATGTTTTTCTGTGTTTCCTTGCCTAACCGGTGGGATAATTGCGTAACACACTAACAGTAGTATTAAACATTTTGACAGTTCGACAACATTCATTGCGTTATTTACATTGTTGAGCAGACTCATTTTTCAGAACATATAAAGCAATGGATTAGAAATATAATTCAAAATTATTCAGATGGTGATTGAAAGTGTGTTACGGTACGCAATTATGGGATGGGTAGCAGCATTCTTCTCGTCGTGTACGTCTGCTAAGTAATACAAACATTAGTAGACCTGTGGTTAATTCTGTGGACGTTTAGAAGTAGTCCAGAAGATGCCTATATCCAACCGAAGAGAGATAAGATAAGATAATTAACACACACACACACATTTATTTTTTATAAGATGATTAACATTACTATTTACTATATACACGGCTATTAAGATGTTTCATGATTTTGGCATATCGTTTTGAACCATAGGTGTCTTAAGCCACCGGGAACTGCATTAAGGATACCTATATTGGAAGAGGATAACCATCCTCTTCCAATATGGTGTCATCAATAAGGTTAATTGATGACACCATATTGGAAGAGGATGGTTTGCCAAAATGTCAAACGAAAGCTCTTCTTTCAACTGGTATCATTACACAAACCCCCGTGCCTCGGAAAGCACGTTAAGCCGTTGGTCCTCCGCATGATCTCTCTCCGGTCGTGTCGGATTGCCGCCCCATCGGACTATGAGAGTAGAAATCAAACCTGCTGCAAAAATCCCTGGGAAAAATGATACCTTTTTTATAATTGGCATCTCGCAGGTCAACCTAGAAGGTTCTTGCCTGCTTAACTGAGCTTGCCTGTAGGTGCCACAATAAATTAAGGACTCCAGCCAGGGTTTAAAAACTAAGCGATTACTAAGGGCACCCCTGTGGGGTACGGAACTCAGCTTAGGGCGTCGCTGGGGGAAGGCGTTTTTTTTTTTTTTAAATTTATTATTTAAAACATATTATATATAAGTAAATGACAAAGGAATATACCACACAAACCATCGCGGGTTTAACCGTGATATATTAGACACATCATCTCGGCGCATTCAGTACATAGATGTACAGTCACGGACACCAATATGTCAACACTTGGTAATTTACAATTGCGGTTTTTTCGCTTTTCTTTTCGATTTTTGATGAAATACGACACATTACATAAACCTATGGGTTCGAAAATGCTATGTTCGTAACAACATAAAATTTAATAAACAAAATAAAGGAGTAAATCGCTTTTGAATAAAGCCGAGCGCATACATACTTTTGCTCGTGACTGTACCCACACGTTTACTTCTTAAAATTGATTTAAAAATCAAGGAAAGGAGATGTATAGCAATGGCCTAAGAATCGTCACGTATTTCAATTTTACAATAATTTATATTTTATTTTTTTAATTTCTTTACATTTATTAGAATAACACGGACACTCTTTGATTTCAAAAACATTTTAAATAGTAATTCAATATATGTTCCTATGTTTTTTCTGTTTCACTTTGGGTTTTGATTATGCAAAGGTATTAAGCTCATACAGCCACATCTACAGAGTAGTTTAAATAAACACTTTGTGAAATTGATCCAATAACAGTGTGTATCGTAATTATACAAAGCAATTAATTATAATTACCCTCAGCGTTTCATCTATAAAATAAGGTTATTATTTTTACAAACATATTATTGACTACGATTTTATGTTTATCGAGCAGTATTGACACCATAGACTAAAGTCTATGACTGACAGTTGATGAATTGACGGATGACATTTAGTTGACACTACGTACGTTGATATCTACCCTCGCGCGCATCCTGTGTTCGCATACGGATTGTTGGTTGTGTTTTCGTTTGTGTTATTTTTGTATTCTGATTTAATCTAACAACTTGGCGTGAACAAAGGACTGTGATTTCGTACGGACCTACTAAGAACGACTACTCGGCATTTACTCAACGGACTTTTATTGTAACATGGAATTGGAAAACGATAATGTATTTTGTGTTAACTGCGGGTCAGCCTCTGGTTCCATGGTATTGGAAGATGAGCAAATTCTTCATTGTATACAACAATGGACTGCTCCTCGTTTGGTAAGTAAAACCACAACAACTTCCCTTTTTACAAGCTTTTATATAAGTTAGAGTAAGCCGTGCCGTGCCGTGCCGTGTTTATTTGTGTTGGCCCGTTATAACCTCAAAATCAGAAAGAATTTTAGATTTTTCACATTTCGCTGAAGTGTCCGTGACTTAAATTAAGTTTCAATCGAAAATATGCATTATTTAGAACACAAAAAATAATTTCACGGCATCAACGGTTCTTAGGCAAATAATGTATGGAAGCCGAGCAATGTCCTTTAATCATCAGCTTCATCAGCTTACAGCAGTCTACTGCAGGACATAGGCATCTTCTATTGCACGCCATTTAACCCGATTTTCGACAACTCTGATCCAGCTGCTACCAGTCAACTTGCAAAGAGCCTCGCTCTACCTAGTCTGAGAGCGTCCTATCTTACGTCTGCCGACTCGCACGCGGTCTTATCCGCGGGCATTAATAAAATGACAGAATCTTTTCAACATCATTTGAATAACCTTGTAACGACAATGTAATCCAATGTTTTAGTCAACAATAGCTCGAATTACTCAATCCTTAACACGCCAATCGACCCGAGTAGGTATTACAAAATCGATTGTCGATTTTCGAGACGATCAACTCGATATTTCGTATAGATTACGTTATCAATCGATTTCGTTAGTTTTACACCGGAAAGTGTATTCAAGGACAAAGTGTTTATTTTTGTTTGAATTTGAATTAATTCTTGGTGCAATACTTGACGGTTGACGTAGCCCTTTTATATGGGGACACGATTTCTATGTTGGTTTGGCCAATAATTAGAAAAGGCGTATTTTGAGCTTCAAAAAAAGTATATTTTCCTACTATAATCCTACTTAATATTATAAACGTGAAAGTTTCTATAGATGGATGGATGGATGTTTGTTACTCTTTCACGAAAAAACTACCTACTGAACGGATTTGGATGACATTTGGCACACAAGTAGTTTATAACCAGGATTAATAGCACATAGGATACTTTTTATCCTGATATTCCCACGGGATCGAAACTTAGGCGGGCGTAACCGCGAGGCGCAGCTAGTATATAGCTTTTTTTATTGTTTGCCTTGTTGGTCTAGTAGTTGCAAGTGCTACTACTGCTAATCATGAGGTCCTGGGTTCGATTCCCGGGTCGGGCAAAGTGTTATTTTGTTACTTTTTATAGGCTAGAGTACGCTTTTGTCTACTTATGTGTCTTTTAGTCTGTGCTAAATAAATGTTTTTTTCTTTCTTTCTTTCTTACTTTGTATGTGTATATTTTAAGTTTTTTTTTTGTAATTTGCCTTTTGTTTGTGCGCAATAAACAATTTTTCTTTATTTTATTCTTCTTCTTCTCATTGGTCAGCTATGATTAACTCCCTTGTTGTGTGTGTGATGGATAAAATAGAGGGAAAACTGATAGTAGACGGTTGGTCACTCTTTCTCATTCATTATTATTTTACTTAAGGAGCTTTTGGTCACAATAAGACCATGCCAGCCCCATCGTAACCTTAATACAAGCACCTAAATCTATAAAAGACAATAAAAAAAAATTTAGACTTTTTTTTAAATATACTTAAAAGAAAAAAAATTTTATACAAATTTGTTTATTTTTTAAACTTTCAATCGTCGACTACTACCCAGTTGGTTCAGTTACCTGTTTTTTTTTTTGTGTTGAGAGTAATAAAAAAACTAAACTACTACACAAAAATAGCAAAAACATTATAAATTAGAGGCACAAAATACGAAAAAAGGACAATTTTATACAAAAAATCTTCATTTTATTTAAAAAATAATCAAAATCCAATATCTCAATATGGGTTAGTTTTGGGGTGGGGTGTTTCATAGCAAATCAGCTAGGAATGATGAAAACTATAAAACCTCTTAAAGGATCTAGGTCGACTTAAAGGTAACCCTGTATACCGGGGAAATGATGTAGGTGTTACTATTTTTTTTATTTTTTTTATATAATAAATAGTAATTTGTTTTGAACCAAATACGTGTATACATTTCATAAACATGCCAAACTACGAGACAGTTTATCGGCAGGATTAGCGCTCGTCTTAAAACATTTGGTATAATACACAATCTGATCAAACATCTAAGTAGGTTGATACAGAATTACAGATTCATTTAATGGACCTTAAAAAGATTATAATTACAGCAGCGCAACTAATTATAAATTATTGTCGCATGTTGCGACAATTTCATTAAGAAGTTCAGTTTTTAATTTAATCTTTAGTGTTCGCTTACTTATTCCACGATTATCTTTTCTTAGCCAGTCGATATTATTCAAAATTATTGTATTATTAAACACATCTGTCCAACTATTCGGGACATACAGACATTATGTTATGTATATGTAGCTGGGACCAACGGCTTAGGCTCAATTTACATTGCCGCGGAACGGCATGGAAGCGATTTCGTAACGATATTGTAAATAACAAAATTAACTTTATCTCAATTGTCTAACGTACAAACTAGATAGACGAGCTTGTTACTGCGGGAATTCCCGAGAATGCGCGATAATTCTCCAGAAGAGGCGCGACCTGTGCGTATGTGTGTATCAAATTTGTGTGTTACACTATAGACATAAAGTTCATTATGCTTTGTTAAAAAAAAATCGCTTCCATCCACGGCAATATAAATTAAGCCTTAACGTGCTTTCCAAGGCACGAAGGAGTCTTGGTATGTAAAGATGGTCACACAATCACGGGCCAACCGCGGCCAGTGCGGCTGATATTAAATACTTAGCCACAAGCCCCTCTTTTCTTTAATATGTATTTCCAATACATGCTTGTTTATTTCTGAACATGATTACGGGTTTACTCTAAACAGCTTATGTTAAATATATTTCCGTATACACCTTTAAAAGTAATACCTTTCGGTGATACCGTAGCGTAGGTACACCTGTTGAACATTGAATCTAAATCTAGATTCTAGATATAGACCAAACTTTCGATATCTAACAAACAGGTTAAATTTAAGTAATACTATAACTATCAAATTGAACATAAATATATCTTTTCTGTAATCTGTCTCTGTAATCAAACGGGCTAGTTATTAACATTGCTAACTAAAACTATACAAAACTACTAACTTCTCCGCAAAACCAAAAGGGTAAACAATTTTGAACCTTATTATTTGAGAATTAAGGTTTGTTTTAAAGTTTCAGAAATATAAACGTTACTTTGTAGTAACCTAAAGGAGTATTCACACTAGGTACTATAAAATCTCCTTTGTAAGAAATTAAGTACCTACTGCAAATAAAAAAGGGTAAGTATTGTATATCCGTTTTCAACATATTATTACAAAGGTATCGAATTTCAGTCGATTTTAGGGAACCTTTTATTTAAACGAAGGGCGGGCGTTTTTGGGGGACTATCTTTTGTAATTTTGACGTTCGAAAAGTGCTGATTCTCAGCCTAATTTGAATAAATGACTTTTGATTGATTTTGATTTAGAAACACAAAAAAAAAACAAAACGAATTCAGTTCTAAACAAATTTTGTATGCAATATTGATAACTTTGATAGAAGATATTATGGATAGTTTAACTCTGTTAGCTTGTCATTTAATTTTTAACAAAATGTTTAATATTAAATTGTAATTTCATTGATATTTGTACGCCGTTAACGGCAAAACATAGAGATCTATGTACCTGTTCTATTTCAAACACCTACTTTTACACCTATATTTACAAAATAAAAAACTTTGACTTTGAACAATAAACCAAAGTGAGTCATTATCTTAAAGTATTTTAATTTCATGTCAACGGGTGACCATCCATTCAAAATCAAAATATTTTATTTCACATAAACCTACATGGGCACTTATGAACGGTCAGAAGCTAGGTGCACGGTTCCAATTGGTCATTACATATTGAAACCCCTACGTACCTAGGAAAGCACGTTAAGCCGTTAGTCATCTCTGACAGCCGTCAAAGTTAGTCACAATTCCAAAAGTATGACAGCCAAGGGATATCGTGTTACCCAGTAACTTTTTTTTTTTTCAAGCGGTGCCCCATACTAGGAATTTCTCCTGTATCGTGGGTGCGTTTACAAACATTTAAACTCACATACACAAACAGCCAGACCCGGAACAACTGCTTGTAGGTCATACAAATATTTGTTCCGTGCGGGAATCGAACCCGCGACACGCAGCGCAGCAGTCAATCGCTTAACCACTGCGCCAACCGTGCCGTCAAACTGGGTTGAAGGACTGAAGATAGCTGACACGAACGTCTAAAATAATAATAATAATAATATCCCTGGACATTTCACATTAAAATAATATTAAATCCGTCAAAAATCTTCTCTAAACGTAAACCAAACTAATTTCATACATACAGATACACACATACATAAACTCACACCTTCCTCCCATGAGGGTAGGCAGAAGCTTATATTAGCAGATCCTTACATTCGTACGCACCAGTTTCCTAAACTAATTCATCATTATTTTCCCCCCCTCATCCCAATTTATTTGGAGTCGGCGCAACATGTCTTTTTCTTCCATACTTCTCCATTAGTCACCATCTCGGTAGTCACCCCCTTTCTAACCATATCATCATTCACACAGTTCATCCATCGTTTCTTTGGTCTTCTCCTACTCTTTTACAAAATATGCTCCCAAACTAATTCGCTTTTACAAAAAACAGTCGCAGCGACAATCCAGCGCATATGCAAGGTCCCCACGATGCATTCACGAGGGATGTCGCAAGTGAACAACCTTGCGTGGTTGCGACAGACGTTGCGTTACCGCTGCGTTCATTACAGCCAGTAAGTGGAGCTTATGTACTGTGCTGGAAAAACTTAGGTTATATTATGTAGGTAATGTCTCACTGGTGGTGGCGCGTGTGTTGGATCATTCGGTTCCCTACGAAATGGTTGAGCTGGATGGTGCTGATCCACGCGTCATGTTCGTGAACGGGCGCCTTCGGTTGAGACTGATCATCTCTTAACTGCCAGGGCTTATTTTTTATTTCAAATTGATTTGATTGTTCTCACATAAATATAGAAGCAATAAGAATAATGTACCCAGGATTTTGTAATAATATCTTGATTTAAAAGAGTGTCCTTGGAGTTTCTTTCCCGTTCTTCTCCATAGAGATAGATCTACGTTTTGGAATGGGCAACTAGCTTCAACTTTCTGACTAACTGACCGACTATTTAATTTTGACGATTCAAAAGTGCCTGTAAATGGTTTAATTGAAATAAATTATTTGAGTTTGAGTTAGGTAGGCTGGGGTTTTGGAAGGATTCATGAGAAAAAATCGGGTGAAATGAAGAGAATCCGGATAAAACCAACATCTAGTTTTTAAAAGATAACTTTTAAAAAACACGAAGCAACAAAATTCGATCTAAAGAAAAGCGGCCACATTCCTATATGTCGTATTTAGTTGCTTCGTGTCTCAATATGAAACTTAATTAAAGGTATTAGAAAATTCTAGACACACTTACCGAGGTCGCTGATTGAGCAGATTTTCATAATTCCTTCTCAGTCACGTGATAATATTTTTTTAAAGGAGTGGCGCTAATGGACCGTTGTACACGCTCTTAATTGATAGTATCCTCCTACCCTCTTTCTGTTTCCTGTTTACTTTTTTATAATTATTATTAGCCACTAATGTCCCACTGCTGGGCAAACTCCCTACTCACTTTCCACCTCTCTCTGTCTCCAGAGCTACCAAGGACCAATCTTACCTTATCTGGTTTGTCCTTTAGAGCTACAAAAAATATCAAAAAACAAAAAAACATGAAAACAAACAGTAAAATCCTTATTGAACGTTTTGTGTAGGAATTATTCCGAGAACAAGTATAGTGGAAGTTTACGCGTCCATTGTGATTCATCATCATCTGCCTGCCTTCTCCCAAATATGTTGGGGTCAGCTTCCAGTCTAACCGGATGCAGCTGAGTACCAGTATTTGACTTGGAGCGACTGTCTATCTTACCTTCACAACCCAGTTATTGGGTGATACGAAATTTATTGTGATTATGTTTTGGTAATTTTCCGCCATTTACAAAAACTGGCCACCTACCACCAGCCACCAGCTGGTTTAGACGTAACATGCCCTTTCCAAAGAGAATAAAAGCCATATCGCTACCATCATAACCTTACAAAGGATAAAAGGGCACAGCATGAAATTGAAACAATCAATCGTTTACCCAACCCTTCCTTACACAACCAGTTTTCGCATAATTTTCGAAAAAACCGCCAAACTTTCTATTGTCTGTAGAGAAAACGAGTTTCTTTCAAATCGCGCGATTGACTAAAACAAAGGCTAAATTCAACAAAAGTTAAGTTAATATAAAAGGAACCACTGCTGTTCATTAAAGTTTTGAAAATACGTGCCTTCACTTAACTCTCGACTTGCCAAGAACTTCTTTTGCGCATCTAACTTGTATGGTTTCTTTAATATGAAAGATTTTTGGAATTATTCTAAGCTTTGATTACCCAAGGCACGTCGTCTACCATGCAACTCAAAGGTAACGAGGAGATCTAGTCCCTAAGCATGAAGTTACGGTCAAAGAGGTTTATTTATAAACGATGATTAAAGTTAAGTGTTGGTAAAAGTCAAAAATTTATGGTTAAACAGTCGCTAATCACTATGGTTAGGGCCATGGGCTTAGCTAGGGGGGGGGTTTGTAGAAATAGGCCTTGTAGAGTTAGGGGCTTTTTTTTTAAAAAAAAAAAGAGTTAGGGGCTTGGCTCTACATTAGATGTGATAACTTTTTAACAGTGAAAGTGTTATTTAAGTCTTGTTAAATGAAATGTTTTCTCGGGATTATTTATTACTAGAGGTTATTTTTTATTTATCCATTTATTTCAGGCATTAAGGCCCAAATAAACATATACCATACAATATTCATAAACTTAAAACTACTATAAATATAACTACTAATACTACAACTAAATATAAAATATATAACATTATAATTACACTAAAAAACTAACTAACGCACAGGAAGTGTCTGCGTCGTGTTTCGCTGACTGGTGTCATGTAGCCGGCCAAGAAACCGGCGGTACACAACACCCTTCGGCCAGAACTCTTCCTTGAGGAACTTCTCGAGATGATGTGTCGGAACACGCACGCATGCGTGCCTATAAATTGGCACAGGATACAGGGTTTGTGAGGTCGGTTTTACGATGATGAAACCTTTCACGATGAAAGAAAGAGCGACGGGCCAGAAGACGGGCGGCGCGGGGCGGTGATGAGCACGAGTAAACGGTAGGTTACTGATACTACTGTCACCAATTCATTAGCTTAAAGCCCGGCCCTTGCCAAAGATAACACATCTCTGTATAACTAATTCAGTAATCATTACTCAATAAAGTTCAACAATGGTTTTCCTAATACAGAAATGTATTGAAGATTCAGAGCAGTATTATTTATAAAAAAAGGGATAAAACAAACCGGCACATTTTTCATTCATTTAGCGGTGCCGAAAAGCCGTGACGCGCGAAACTCGTGCGGTGTTAGCCCCGACTGGCGCACTGAGAAACGTGTCGAGATTTTGTTTAAGTGTGCGTGCGGCGGTCATAGATACTTTGGCGCACACATACAAGCCGCGCGCGGTGCGTTTGTATGAAGATAACCTACTTCCCTCTTTATAAATACTATGGTATTTGTCTCTCCTTCCCCTTTTTAATCCATCCAAAGGTTGCCTTAAAAAGATCGCTCTTAGCGATAAGACCGCCCTTTGTGAAATGTCTATTTTTTTGTCTGTAATTTATATGGTGTACATAATAAAGAGTATTCTGTTCTATTGGGGAGTTTGTTGCGCCACTTCTTCTTCCCAGCGATAGCACTAGGAAGTGGTGAAGGGCGGGCGTTTTTGGGGGACTGTCTTTTGTAATTCTGACGTTCGAAAACTGCTCATTCTCAGCCTAATTTTAATAAATGACTTTTGATTTTATTAAACCTCAACTCCGTTCAGCTTAGGTCCGTAATCCTTCGCTTCATCACTTCATCTACACACCCACATATTATTATTATCACATAATTATATTTCGTAACATTACTAGGCGCTTTTGTAAACACTTGTTTAAATATTTTCACGTGTATATGCAAATGGCCAAGTGCTGGGTATTTTAATTATTACTTTTTGTTTCATTATTATATGGTTAAATTGTTTTTTAATTAAAACTTAGCCACTTTAGTTAAGAATAGAATACTATTTATTATGTACACCATATAAATTATAAACATAAATATACAAATTTTACAAATGGGGACACAATGAGCGGTCTCATCTCTAAGCGCTATTTTTTAAGACAACCTTTGGATGGATCAAAAAGGGGAAGGAGAGACAAATACTGTAGGTAGTCTAGCTGTGTGGTATTTATTGTTATATGTAAATACACCACAGTGTACTTCCATATTACAATAAATACATACATAACGTATATTATACTCTTAATTTTTTATATATATCTTATGTATATACAGAGTTGATATGACAGAGGGGCATTAAATTACACTACGTATACTATACGTGTTTAGTATTAATTCGATACGGCATAAAAATAAAAAGCGCCAAAAATGAGAAAATATTTTTTTCAAACAAACTAAAAATGGCTTACAAATCAGAATAAAACGCACCCACCCTTTGTAAATAAATTTGACTGACCTTAGATACCTAGGTAACGAAGTGGCAACGTCTTTATCGTTGTTAGGTGCATGACCTATGCTTTTTTTTTTTTTTGAGGATGGGAAATCATCAAATGACTCCTCCCGCTCTGGGTGGAGCAGGAGGGAGTGTCAGACTCTTACTGACTAAAACCCACCCGTGTTCCTTCCTTAGCCCTTTATATTCCAGGGCAGCGGTAACCCTTTCGGACAATCCCGCTACCCTGGCAGGCTACGGCCCTATGGGGCCCCGTCTCTCATGCTGACATCTCTTTGAGGCGCGCGTGGAACACAACACGCCGTCCGGCACGGGCCTGGTCCTGATCGGACGGTGAGTTACCCATTACTCACCGCCCGCAGGCCCGCGCCTACGGTGGCCGGGAGTCGTCACGCGGCTCCCGACGCCCGGAGCGTCTCCCGCGGCGGCTGAGGCGTGAGGTGCGTTCCCTCGCCCACCCCGCCACCTCCTTCGCTAGCATGACTGCTTCGCAGAAGGAGGTGACTGCCTCCCACGCATGACCTATGCTTAGACATAATCAGCTGTTAGGAAAGATACATCGTGTTCAAACGGTGCAAAAACTTAAAAAATCATTTGCGACTAAACTACTGCTCCTATTTAATTGATTTTTGGTACAGAGCTTAAAAATGGTACCTAGAATAGGCAGTTTAAAGGAAAGCCCCTCTATCGTATCTTGTATATATTTTCTTTCTATTTTCAGTCTTTATTTATCTTCTTTTTTTGTCATTTAACTTTTAATTAAGTATTTTGCCACACGTACTGCTATTAATGTTCCTAGCGATTAGCTCTTTTTTTTTTCTTAAACTTCTATGCCTACTTGTGGACAGCGTTGTGGGTTACTTTATAACCAAATTGCTATTTTGTTAAACTAGTTGTAAGTCCCTATAATATAACTGTTTGCTGTTCCTCTCAATAAAAAATAATAATAATAATAAACGTGAAACAGGTGCAAAGAAAAGTTTTTTTTTTTTTTCTTTAAACACTAGTCTCAGGTTAATGTTTGTTTTGTACCATTAAACCAGAGATGGTTTGTATTGGTACTCAAATTCGCTAAAACATCACTATGACTTACTAAGTAAGAGTGGGTATTTTTTTTTAAATGTGGGTGATTATTTACTAATTATACATAACATCATGGCTATTATATTCCATCCCCATTCCCGAACCGATTCTAAATAGAACATAAAATACCTTTAGCTTGACAAGAAAATATATGACAAATGGTGGCGCCTCTTAGTAATTAAGCGTACACACACAATAATATCTATTGTAAATGTAAGATTGACAAAAATATTGATCAATATAATGGTCCCGTACACTACGTCATATTACATACCGAAATACAGTCAATCATCATCATCATCTGCCTAGCCTTTTCCCACCTATGTTGGGGTCGGCTTCCAGTCTAACCGGATGCAGCTGAATACCAGTATTTTACATGGAGCGACTGCCTATCTGACCCCGACAACCCAGTTACTGGGTAATACGATACCCCTTGGTAAGACTGGTTATCAGACTTTCGGGCTTCTGACACACACACACACACAATATCATTGACAATATGTATTTTATTGACAATATTATTGTGTGTGTATGGCTAGCCTAAGACTTAAAGGGTACAAACAGTAAATCCAATTCCATCGCAAAGAATTTAACTAACCCGTTTAATCTCGCCAGTAAACGGTAGTTAGGTGTTTAACCGTCAACTGACCAGGTTACTAACCGACGATACGCCGGTTGATTTAACCCCGATAACAGTTAACTGGTCGATTTTCAAGGAAATGTAAGGTTAAAGATGTAAAGTAGGTACTTGCTTTTGATGTCGGAGCCAATCAATGATTACTAGTTTCCTACCCAACATTTGATGTTCAAAAACGGCACAATTTCACACTATCAGATAAAACGATGAAGGAGGACGGCATGTCGTAATTATCGGGAGCAAAAAAAAAGATAAAACGACAAAACTTGGCTAATTAGCCAAGTTTTACGTGTCACTTGCGGAGAGCGTATTACCTATCTGCCTGTTTTTAATTATAAAATCACTGGGGCCAATAATTATAAATATGAAAATGAATTTATATAGTATCGTCACTTATCGTCGCTTAAGTTCTAACACCACGTAAGTCAAAAATATCAACTTTACAGGAGAGTGACAAAATGGCATAATTTTACATAGATCTAATATATACAACACAGGGTTATTTGTAAAACACCAACAACCTCTTAAGAGGTCATTGTGCTCATCATTATGAACAACTTTTACTATAGGACCAAACCTGAAATCGCGAGAAAAAAATCAGCTGCTCCCTATATTTTGACGAGTTATGCGAACACAAATGTAGGAACAGCTGATTTTTGTTTTTGCGATTTCAGTTTTGGTCCCATAGTAAAAGTTGTTCATAATGATGAGTACAATGACCTCTTAAGAGGTTGCTGGTGTTTTACAAATAACCCTGTATACCTACTAAAAAATAAAGTTACATATTTAATAAATCCAATTTGAAGTGTACACAAATTATAAAATAGTATTGTCATGGTATCTTATGTAGGTAAAATTATGCATTTTTTTCACTCTCCTGTAAAGTTGTTATTTTTTACTTCTTTTGATGAAACTTATATAAATAAATAATGATGCTAGCCTTGTCCCATTACGGGACAAAGGCATCTTCTCATACAAAGAAGGCATGACCATTGATCACCACACTTGCTCAAGACTGTTAAGTAAAGGTAGGTCCAGGTTTCCCCGCTTTCCTTCGCCGATATTCAAGATGGCGGAGTAGTTTGGCCCCGAATTTACGAATTTTAGGTGGTGGGTTCAAAACCTAACAGTCGCTTTATTTTAAATGAGTTCACCACCACTGCTCCCGAGACGGTGAAGGAAAATCGTGAGGAAGCCGGCATGTCCTAGAACCGAAAATTCGAAAACATGAGACATCTACCAACGCACTGGGCCCGAGTGGTAGATTAAGGCCAACTCCCTCTCGAAGGGAGCAGGCCTGTGTCACAGCGGTGGGAATATTGTAGAATTATTATGATATCCAAGATCACCTCACAACCGGGATTGTCCGAAAGGGTTACCGCTGCCCTGGAACATAAAGGGCTAAGGAAGGAACACGGGTGGGTTTTAGTCAGTAAGAGTCTGACACTCCCTCCTGCTCCACCCAGAGCGGGAGGAGTCATTTGATGATTTCCCATCCTCAAAAAAAAAAAGATCACCTCACAAAGTACATATAAATTGAAAAAGTCGCATTGGTACTTGCCTGCATTAGACGGGAGGTCTTAAAACCAAGATATACAAAAAACTACAGGAAATTCATCAATATATTTAGGTAGTCTAAATCCAATCCAACATACTTTTTCTGCGAAATATTTAATGGTTGGTCCATTCCACCATAGATTGGTTTGTGGTCATTACCATGACGTATCTCTGATACAATCATTTTTATCGCGAAACTGCAAATGGTACAAAACTGACGTCAAATGGAATAGAATTAATTGGTTTATAAAAAATAGAAGAGCTAATAATCATAACCGGATGCAGCTGAATACCTACTAGTATTTTACATGGAGCGACTGAGTATCTGACCTCCACAACCCAGTAACTGGGTAACACGATACCCTTGATAAGACTGGGTGTCAGACTTTTGGGCTCCTGACTACTCAAACTGTCAAAGATCTATGACAGCCAGAATCAGCGGCTCGCTTTCCGAGGCACGGATGTATTGGATGGTCACCCATCCACGAACCGACCGCGGCAAGCGTGGCTTAACCTTAGATCGACAATCATAAGGCCCTCCCAATTCTATGAGCAATAATAATTATTATTACATATCCGCGTAAAGGTTAATAGTACCTACAATATACGATTAATAGGAATTATATGCATAATTACATATTTATAATGTTAGGTATGTGTTTAGCATGTTTTATACCTATTTCGTCATATAAGTGAGAAATGTTACAACATGTCATGTTTGTGACGTGGTCAGGTCATGTATGACTATATTATATAGTTTGACTAAACTTAATGACATCATTTATGGCCCCATTCTAATGAGGTCACATCAGGCCTTATTTTTCTTGTATCAACCAATGATGCGGTGAATTTGTACCTATCTACAAATTTAATTTATAAATAACAATGACGTTATTTGTTTTGCAATGTCACCGTAATAAATAATGTTGAAGTAGTATTATACCTACTAAAACAGTATTAATTAAAATGTATCAAGGAATTTTAGTTATATTTTTAAAGAATGGGCGGAAAATCAATACAATTATCCGTGTTATTTTAGACAAAGGCATGTTGTGCCGCGTCGATCCCGAATAAATTGGGATATGGGGAGGAGAATGCTGATGATTATATCCACTATTAACAACTTCCGCTCGCGACTTCATCCGCGTGAAATTTCTTGCTCCTCCGACCCACCCCGTCGCATCGCGTCGCCTGGGCGCTATCCGTCCTGGCGACGATCACCAACAGACTGGATTGCCCTTTTATCCGGCAATGCTGCAGCAGACATATTGCTACCTTGTCAGTGTTCGTTTTTATCTGTGCTTGTTATCCTGTCTGTATCCTTTTATGTATCTTGTTTGTATATGAGTCTTGCTCACTTGTGTTATTTTATTTTTATTAGGTACTTCGTTTTCGGTTAGAGTTCTTTTTGACTTTGTTGCTCGGCTCCTAAGAGCCTTAGTGTGATGTTAAATATTCTAAAGCCTTCCTCAAGAATTGGTCTAACAAATGCAAAAAGTTTTATTTTAATCGGACTGGTAGTTCCAAAGATTAGCGTGTTCAAACAAACAAACTCTTCAGCTTTATTATTAGTATAGATTCAGGTAAAACAACGTTATCTTCGTAAATAAAAATTGTACAAGGTGTCATCCACATTTTTTTGTTCACTTAGGGTTAATTTCTCTTTAGTCAGATAACTTTATCTGATGAATAAATATTGCGGTTTGACAGCTTTTGTATAGAAAATACATATGTCAAACTGTCAGATTCATTTCTTAAATAAAAGTTATCTGACTATTGAAAAATCAGCCTTTGGTATACGAATAACCACATTGGTTTTCTGATCAAAACATCCACTTTTCATCACTTTTAACTCCTAGTTTGATAGACAATTTTGTGTAATCCGTTAATACAGAAAATGAGTTAGTTACGCAACCAAAAAACAAACAATAACTAACTAAAATCATGACGTCAAACATACGTCATAAGAAAACACACCCACCATAGTCATCTAAAGTCACCTGATTACAATTAGAATCGAAAATTACATCATAACAATTTCATTACACGTTTATTACCAAACAAGGTAAACCCCTGTTTCTATCACATCATTCCTACAATTGCGTAGAATATTATGGATGACGTAATACTATTTAAGTTACTCGACAAAGTTCCATCACTGTTTTTTTTTCCTTCTAGCATATTCTTGGCCTTGAAAAACTCAAAGTGCTGATTGAGTCTGGAATTGTAGTCAGTGGCGCCGATTCCCTTGTCCACATACTAAACTAAATTTAATTTCAGTGCATCTTTTTCTTTATATTTCATTAAGAAAAGGACAGAAGACAAATGTTAGTTTAGTCCTGTCAAATTAAAATACTCCATAAGACGTGATTAAAAACATGCTACTAAAAATACGTCAATTTACGTCAGGCGCTGACTAATTTGACAGGACTAAACTAATATTTATCTTCTGTCCTTTTCTTAATGAGATAGAAAGAAAAAGATGCACTGAACTTCAATTTAGTTTAGTTTGTGGACAAGGGTATCGGCGCCACTGCCTCGTTGGTAAAGTTATCGCAAGAGCTGAGCATGAGGTTCCTGGGGTTCGAATCCCGTGTCGGGAATAATGCTATTACATTTTTTTATCAGGAATTTCTAAGTAGCAGGATTTGTGCTCGGTTGACGGCAATAGGCTCGCCCCGTATTAGAGTTATATATGACTGGCGAAATATACTCGTAAGTGAACTGGAGGTACACCTCTGCCCAACCCTTCTGGGAAAACAGGTGTGATGCTATGTACAGTTAGTACATAACACCACACCTGTTTTCCCAGAAAGGTTACTCACTCATAAAGATTCTGAATACAGTTCAAACTCTTGTTAGTGTATTTTAAAGAAAAAATGTTTTTATTAAGTACGTAAGTTGGTAATGGAACCAGGGGGATAGGATAAAAGCATAATCAGCCTATAATGTTCCCACTGCTGGGACACAGGCCTCATCGCAGTAAACGGAAGTGGGCCATAATCCACGACGCAGGCCCAGTGCGGGTTGGCGGATGTCACATGCCTTCGAATGTTTGGTTCTAGGACCTGCTAGTTTCCTCACGATGTTTTCTTTCACCGTTTTGAGAGCAGTGGTGATGAAATAAGATACGCAAAGTTGCCCTGCTTGGGTTCGTACCCACGATCTACAAGTTACAACTCAAAAGTCATGGCCATTACCACTGAGCCACCACTGCTCACATGCAGGGTAATGAACAGGGGTGGGTAGAATAACTGCCAAAACGCGCCAGTCATTCGAGTTTTCGGTTATCTTATCATACTCATACATACAGGTGGCTTTTGGTGCACCCAAATTTATGCGAACCATAGTATCTTAGTCACACAGTCTAGTAGTGGTGACATGTTTTTGATTTATAATTAATATATTCATTTTTTGTTTTTGATGTGGAGCCCGTGGCTAAATAATAACAGCCGCACAGGTCGATCGGTCAGGTTAAGCTATGCTTGCCGCGGTTGGTCTGTGGATGGGTGACCATCTTTACATACCGAGACCCCTCCGTGCCTCGGAAAGCACGTTAAGCCGTTGGACCCGGCTGTCATTCGTGGATCTTTGACAGTCGTTACGGGTAGTCGGAAACCCGAAAGTCTGACAACCAGTCTTACCAAGGGGTATCGTATTACCCAGTAACTGGGTTGTGGAGGTCAGATAGGCAATCGCTCCATGTAAATACCGATACTCAGCTGCATCCAAATGTTTTGAACTTTCTAACATCTTCTTGCATAGATGTTTGATTATTTTAAACTTTCAGTGATTATTTCAAACATCTAAGCTTCTTCTTTAGATGTACAGACGCCAGCATCAAGCTACCACAATCTGTCCAATTTCTTTAATAGATTTTCAACTTTATGGCTAAAACATTAAGGTTCAAGGTTGATTGGGAAAGTTTGACAGTTTCTCGGAAACTTGACACGTTACGGAGTTTGGTCTCATAATGTTTCCTGTTTGAATTGATGTCAGCTATCGATTTATATGAGTTTCAATCGTAGCCACCATTTCGAAAAAAAATCAACATGGCGCGAGAGTAAGTTTCCTAGGCTTCATAAAAAATATTCAACCCCCTTTGCTTACCCTTGCTATGGAGAGAATAAATATGTCTTTGTCTTCATAAAAACGCGAGTCTACGGGTCGCCCCGTGCTCGGGCAGAAGAGATGTCGAGTTGGATAGGGAGAACTTTATCTATTCTTGGTTCTGAGATAGTGGTCATGCTTCGCGAGCTTTTAGCAAAAATAATGGCGAAAACTTTAACTTATAAAATCATGTGACTTTAGAAGTTCACGAAGCTCGTTGTTAGTTCTTGAACATCGGCTGCTTCTAGTTCAAGAACCTTTAAAATCTATAAATAACTTCACAGCCTCTTAACAATTAAATCAAATACTTAAATCATCATCTGCCTTGCCTTTTCGCAACTATGTTGGGGTCGGCTGCTAGTCTAACCGGATGCAGCTGAGTACCAGTATTTTACATGGAATGACTGCCTATCTGACATCCCCAACCCAGTTACTAGGTAATACGATACCCTTGGTAAGTCTGGTTATCAGACTTTTGGGCTTCTGACGACGATGACGACGTAACGACTGTCAAAAATCCACGAATGACAGCCGGGACCAACAGCTTAACATGCTTTCCGAGGCACAGAGGAGTCTTGGTACATAAAGATGGTCACCTATCCACGGACCAATCGCGGCAAGCGTAGCTTAACCTGATTGATCGACCTGTGTGGCTGTTATTACTTAGCCACAAGTCTCTCAAATCAATTAATTACATAAACCCATCAAACTAAGATTTCAGCCACTAACTCCTTAACTCCTTAGCTCAAGAACAATGATTCTCGTGTTAATGGTAGTCGCACCATAACGCTGAGCCAGGCTACACGTGATCACGTGTCTCCTTACACAACGACCCTAATATAAATACAAGTTCATTATTCCGTACCGTAACTTGATCACCAAGAATAGCTGTTCCCTTTTAAACTACACAAAAAAAAGTTGCTCCGTGTGAAAATCTTGATCTTTTTCTGGTTTGGCCTTTATATAGGACGTTACGTTCGTGGACGGTAAAAGTACTTTTATGTACTGTGTATTTTGGGGCTAAATATAGAACATCCTGTGGGTGTCGTAAAAGGAAACTCAGGGGAAAGATGGGTACACCACCTAAACTGTTTATATTTAAACTTTTAACAACCATTTGTGGTACTCTTACCCTTTTGCCGTTTGTTGATACGTTGACGAAATGTGGTACTTCGAGCGCTTCTGCCTAACCCTTCGGGAAATAGAGGTGTGATGTTATTTCATTATCTGCCTAGCCAAACTATTTTGGGCTTCCAGTCGTAAATAAATGCAGCTGAATGGCGCTTTAATTTGTGTAAATTATTTCATGACCACTGCTCTGAAAACGGTGAAGGAAAACATCATGAGGTAACCGGCATGTCCTAGAACCAAAACTTTGAAGACATGTGACATCTACCAACCCGCACTAGGCCGCTGCTCTATATCAAATACGCATCATCATCTGCCTAGCCCAATTATGCTGGGGTCGGCTTCCAGTCTAACAGGATGCTGCTGAATACCAGTATTTTACAAGAAGCGACTACCTATCTGACCTCTACAACCCAGTTACTAGGTAATACGATACCCCTTGGTAAGACTGGTTGTCGGACTTTCGGGCTTCTGACGATCCGTAACTGTCAAAGATCAAACTAAAATTTGGAATCATCATTCTGAACACACTGACATAATTTCCATAAAAACCATACAATGAAAACTAGAATACGTTACCAATTAAAATTATTTAAGAACACAATACAAAAAAACTAAATGGCTTGCTATAAAGTCTGACCTTGGTAATTCAACCCTCGGACGCTTATGTAAAAGCAAACGTGATTTCGACAACAAAGTGATTTACGTAACACATAACTACATAAACCCGCGAGCATATTGTTACACGAATAATTATCTAATTTTTTTTCCTATAATTTTATTTAGAAACACTGGAAAGATAATGTTGAGTGCTTGGCAGGGCAATGGTTGACCTAGATAGGCATTACGAATATTTCCCTGTTTTTTTTTTTTCAGGTATTAATTTATCTGTCAGGGTGTGGGCTTATGGCTAAGTAATAACAGCCGCGGTAATACGCTTGCCGCGATTGGTCTGTGGATGGATTGAAGCCTCGGAAAGTACATTAAGCCGTTGGTCCCGGCTGTCTTTCGTGGATCTTTGACAGTCATTACGGGTCGTCAAATGTCCGAAAGTCTGACAACCAGTCTTACCAAAGGATATCGTATTACCCAATAACTGGGTTGTGGAGGTCAGATAGGCATTCGCTCCGTGTAAAATACTGGTATTCAGCTGCATCTGGTTAAACTGGAAGCTGACCCTAACATAGTTGGGAAAAGGCTAGGCAGATGATGATGAGGTCATCTGTCGGGTACTTCTAGGTGTCGCAAAAATCATCACCCTATGGAAAGATGCTATAATTTTTGCAAATGACGGCAAAAGTCACTTCCTACTTCGATATTTTTGAAGTAAACAGATACAAAATACACTTCAATAAGACATGAACTTGCTATACTCTTAAAGAACGCGGAATACTTGTTTCGAGTCGCCTAATCTCTCATTTTGGCGATTTGCACTGGCTTTTGCACTGCAATTTGCACTGGATCGCCTGTTTTAAACGTTCCAGACTTCTTTTTGTGGGGTTTTTTGAAGTCACGAGTATATGTCACCAAGCCTTAGACTCTTGAAGCCCTCAAAGAGAATATCCGTCAAGAATGCGAGGAGCTATCGCCGGAAGTTCTGGCAAGATTGACGGAAAATGCCAAAATGGGGCACGAATGGTCATCAATTCTGGCGGCGGCCACATAGCCGATATCATTGTCAGAGAAGGCGCGCCAATTGCCTACGTGTACTCTCAGCCCACATTTCATAACACAGCCAAGATATCAGCTTTCATCCACACAACATTCATGATTCATCAACATATCATAATATAAACAGGGAAATATTTATATCTATAATTCTAAATGAGTACTCAATGGTTGCAGTATTAATTTATTATTACATATGGTGCAACAATAATTGTTAATTGTGTCTTAATAGTCGTCACGTGTTAAGTCATGTGTCTGACTTGACACATATGACTTACATACAAGATACAGGTTACATACACACATGATTGTCACGTTAGCGGGTGGAGGGTTGAAATGTGTGTTGGACTACTGTATATTAGAGCCAGGAATTTGAGGTAATTTTCAAGTTTTGGAACAACAAACTGCATGTCATACTTAACAAAGTTCAAATTCCATTGCATCCAAAACTTCTTAGGACCTTTTTGTTAGAAAGGTCACTCAAAAATCAACTTAAAATATGTTACACTAAAGCAGTTAACTGAACTCAAACTCAAAACTCAAACTCAAATCATTTATTTTTTGACGGCACGGCTGGCGCAGTGTTTAAGCGATTAACTGCTGCGCTGCGTGTCGCGGGTTCGATTCCCGCACGGAACAAATATTTGTATGACCTACATGTATTTGTTCCGAGTCTGGGTGTTTTTCTATCTATAATATGTATGTATTTACAAAAAAAAAAATGTATATAAGTAGTTTATCAGCCATCTTGTTACCATAACACAAGCATTAGGTTGCTTAGCTTGGGACTAGATGGCGCTGTGTGAAATGTCCAGGGATATTATTATTATTATTATATTATTTCAATAAAACCATTTACAGGCACTTTTGAATTGTCAAAATTAAATAGTCGGTCAGTTAGTCAGAAAGTTGAAGCTAGTGGCCCATTCCAAAACGTAGATCTCTATGGAGAAGAACGGGCAAGAAACTCCAAGGACACTTTTTTAAATCAAGATATTATTACAAAATCCTGGGTGCATTATTCTTATTGCTTCTATATGTGAGAACAATAAAAAAAAGAAACAATTTAAAATATAAAATTAAAAATACCTGAGCCCTGGCAGTTAAGAGATGACCAGTCTCAACCGACGGCGCCCGTTCACGAACATGGCGCGTGGATCAGCACCACCCAGCTCAACCATTTTGTAGGGAACCGAATGCAGGCGCTCCATGTAAAATACTGGTATTCAGCTGCATCCGATTAGACTGGAAGCCGACCCCAACATAGTTGGGAAAAGGATTTGACCGAAATCCCTGTTACTTTTTCTCTTACCCTCGACATACCTAACAATGTTTTACATACATAGACAACAAAGTACCCATAATAATTGTGCTTCCATCACCATTACAGCAAACCACATAAACGAACAGTTAGCACATTACAATAGATATACATAACTGTAAACTGAAAAAAAAACTTTTTTTTTCAGTTAAACGTTTCACGTGGCTGTCGGCAGATACAACTTGTTGTTATATCACGTGTATACAGAAACGTATGTTCCTGAAAGCTGTCAAATTCAGCTGCGTAACGTAACATTTTCTTCCCTTGGGCTTCTCATCAGTGAGGTAAAATTGTTATCAACCGTTCATAAAGGTCTGGTAAGGTCTCGTGTGCCTTTCCACAGGAAAATGTTACATAGTTAGGAGATAAACCCACGGATTGGCTCAAGTAGATAGTTAAAATTTTTTCTTGGCAGGAAGGTAGGCTATTCCATGTTCATATGCATAATCACCCAATAATGTTCCCACTGTCGGGACACTGGCCTCCTTTCTGCTAGAGAGACTGGAGCGTAATTCACCACACGGCCCCACTGCTGGTTGCTAGATGTCACATGTCTTCGAATTTTCGTTGTAGGTACGTTCGTTTCGTTCCGTCACGATGTTTTCCTTCGCCGTTTTGAGAGCAGTGGTGATGAAATAATTTACGCAAAGTAAGGCTTAAAGTATTAATACATGTCTACATGTAAAATTGGTTAAGTAAATAACTAAACAACATCTGTCACAGTTGATCAAATAATGTAATGAAAAACACGGAAAGTAGGTACCTACATAATTAGATCATCAGAAATGAAGGCATTGTATGTTTGTATGCTAATTACATCACTTTGACTTTTAAATATTAATCATATATAATTTCACTGTGGCAGTTGGTTATACATTGATTGCAGGCACGTGTAAGCTGTCAGTTCTGGTTATTAGTAACATTATAAGTATACTAAAAAAAAGTGGTGGATGGGGTATTAAATACTGGTCATGTTTACATACCGAGACCCCTCCGTGTCTCGGAAAGCACGTTAAGCCGTTGGTCCCGGCTATCACTCTTCTGGATCTTTGACAGTCGTTACGGTTCGTCAAAAGCCCGAGGTCAGAGGTCAGTTAGGCCACTGTGTGCATCGCCAGGAGGACGCGGTGGAGCATACGGTGGAGTTCTGCCCGGCTTGGGCGGAGCACCGCCGCGTCCTTGTGGCGGCGATCGACGGCGGCGATCTCTCGCGTCCGGCTCTGGTCCCGGCCATGGTACGGAGCGAGAGTGCATGGGAGGCCTTCACCTCCTTCTGCGAAGCAGTAATGCTCGCAAAGGAGGAGGCAGAGCGCGTGAGGGAGAGGCAATCACTGCGCCCTCACGCCCCTAGTCGCCGCAGGAGACGCCATACTCCACACGCGCCTCATAGAGATGTCAGCACGAATTGACGGGGTCCGCTAGGGCCGAAGCCTGCCAGGGCCGCGGGTTGTTCGAAAGAGATACCGTGGCTCTGGCACAGGCAACTGAAGGAACACGGGTGGGTTTTAGTCAGTAAAAGTCTGACACCACCTTCCGCTCAGCCCAGAGCGGGAGAGGGCATTTGATGATTTCCCACCCAAAAAAAAAGAGGTCAGATAGGCTGTCGCTCCATGTAAAATAGTGGTATTCAGCTGCATCCGGTTAAACTGGAAGCCGACCCCAACATAGTTGGGAAAAGGAAGGCAGATGATGATGAGGCATGTGGTGCTAGTATTTCTGACAGTCACTTTATGTTTACTTTTATTCAGCAGAATCTGAACACTGGAAGGTTCCAAAAAAGTTGCAAAAAGAATACGCAAACGTTATCACGCGATAAAAAAAGTTATTAAAAGAATCTTACGACACGTTTTGGTCATAATTATGACGAAGGTCCTTCAGATCACGTCATATTAGGGGGCAGTCGAAGGGTTAGATAACTCACAAATTTGCCTGTTAACTAACAAAAGTTGTTAAAAGTTCTGTATCAAAATAGAAATACGTCACGACTTCAAAAGGGGATGAAGCAATGGCGTAGGTCTTGCGAAGAAAGTGAAGAAGTGTTACATGATGGAAAAATCGTGACTAATAAAAAAAGTACCTGTACCTACCTACCTACCTGTGTACCTATAATAATAATAAAGTCATTTAATTCGAGTATCACTGACTCATAATAGAAAAAAATACACTCATACAGTCACATTTCGTACACAAAACCACCAATTGAATTCAATTACCATAAGTCATACACAATAATAAAAAACTTGAGAGGTGTCAAGGGACTTTCTTTCTTACTTTCGATTAATTAGTGAAGGAATTGTAATATTTTTTTTTTAAGTTATAATAATATGTACAGACGCCAGCAGGTCAAGCTACCCGAAACTGTCAAATTTTCCCAATCAACCTTGAACCTTAATACTTTAGCGATAAAGTTGAAAATCTATTAAAGAAATTTGACAGATTGTAGTAGCTTGATGAGCTGGCGTCTGTACAAAAAAAAATATAACAAAAAATATAAAAAAAATAACTGGCTTGCTTTCTATAAGAGAGAGAGAGAGAAACAGGCGCACGCCGCACGGCTTACAACTATAGCAAAAAGTGTCGTTACAACTTTTGGTTTAAATTTTTTCCGTCTAGCCCCCTTTCGCAACGCGCGATAAGGAACTTCGTTCCAAAAATAATCATATTTAAATTAACAAATAACAAGCTTGTTAGTCGCATCAGCCTGCGACATGTCGCTCACAACAGTGGGAGATGATGGAGGAATCCAGTCTTACCGCGAGCGCGGCCAGCATGCTGTTACCCCGCACTCGCCGCACCAGCGACGTACCTCTCTTGCGCATAGTGGCGTGGAAGCAATCCACGAATCCTATGTTTCTGTTTTTTCTTGTGTGTTTATAAATGTGTGTACAAAACTGGTAAATAAAAGTCTACTGACTACAACTAACTGAAAAAAAAAACTACAATTTATTAAAATAAAATACAATATCCTATACTAACTAAAATTATTTTAAAAAAGAACTAATATATTGCGTCGAAATATTCCTCCGCATCGCTGTCGACTGGTAATGTACCCAAGAGACTGGCGGGATTGCCAGTATAGAAGAGTTATAGAAGTCGTTTTAGTTTATTTAGTATTAGAAGTTTGTAAATATTATCTTTAGTTCCATTTTAAAATGTTATGTAAATCGTTTTTGAAATCTGAAAGTAGACTCCTGATCACGGAGCTCCTATCTGACACTCTTCAAATATTTTTAGTGTTGTACTCAGCAATCAACTTTTCGTCCTGCATATGCTTGCAACGAAAAACATAAGGTTCTTTGTGAAATCGTTCGCAGAAGTAATTAAGTTGTACGTGTTGAAGTTTTTGAGCTTAAGGTACGAAAATCTTCGTTAAGGATTTAACTGAATGTCACGAAATACAGGATTTACATAAACTGTATCGTTTACTCTTACATAAATATCATTATTTTCAGTACCTCAACACGGCAAAGTTTAGCTATCTCCATCGCAGAAACCTTACAAATTTTCCTTATTTGCCGAGAAACCTTACATTTTTTTTTAATTATTCGCACTAAGGCAACTTTAAAGGATTATTTTGGTATCTAAAACACAAAAACAATGGCTACTTCCCCTGCGTTACGTCCGTTGAAACGTGACTGTTATGCGAGCGGACCTCTAACCACAACGAATCACGTGCAACCATACAAATGTCAAACTCACGTGACCAAACTATATTGAAAATGTAACACAACGGAACGACCTCAGTGGCTAAACGACCTAAATGACACGGGCCGTAACACAATTTTCGTCAAATCATTTGGACGGTTGTACCTTAGAGTCGGTATTTGAGGGTTGTATGTTGGAGTTACGACTTTTGACGTCAGATAGGAATAATTTTAACAATGAATAAATGAGTTGTTATGTAAAATAATAGTATCTTATTGTAGTGGAATTAACAATGCTAATCTGTTTGTTTTTGCGTTATTAGTTGCCAACGAATATTAAAGCCATTTAATAAAAAAAAAATTGCCAGGATTATCTCAAATTTTCTTAAAAGCTTGGTTGTCCTAACAGTTTCTTTTGTTTTTGGAAACATTTGGCTTCCTTCCTGTTCGCCTTGCTTGGGAGTGAGGGATGGGGTGGTCATCTTTGTTAAATGTTTTTTGAATACGTCAGTAAGTAGGTAGGTACGCATTTTCTCGACATGAGATATTGGAATAAAATATAAACCTACTTAGTTGAACTGGGGATGCTAAGAGTGAAGTGTGTTAAACGAATGGATAGAATACCAAATAAGTAAGCATCACCTCTGTACCTATTTTTTCTGTTCTGTTTTTCAATGTCTGTTCATATATGTGTGTTCATAAATGGTTAAATAAATAAATAAATAAGTAATAAATACTTTTTCTTTCTTTCTTAAGATGAGGAAGTCTGAAAGTGGCACCGGGAACTGAAAAGTCGTGTGGAAATCGGAAATTGTCATGTGTTACGGAGACATGAGGAAAATGTCGTGAGGAAAGTTTTGAGTATGAATGTCGATGGCTATAAGAGTTGGGGAAGATCAAAGAAATGATGGATGGACTGTGTGAATGATGATATGGTTAGAAAGGGGGTGACTATCGATATGACGACTAATAGAAAAGTATGGAAGAAAAAGAAATGTTGTGCCGACCACTAATAAATTGGGATAAAGAGAATGATGATGATGAGATGGACTGGTGCTGACTCTGACTCTTTCTTTTATCTATAAAGGGTGGCAGAGTCATCGTCACATAACCACCCGACCGATTCTGTAAAAATCTCGCCATGAAAAGTTAGGTGAAGTGAGCTTAGAGTGAGCTGTCAATGGTGTCAATCCCTAGCATTGGTTGGAATGACAGCTCACTCCACGCTCACTTCACCTAATTTTCACGGTGAGATGATTACAGAATCGAACTACTGTAACCATAGATTCAGTACTTGATTCTTACCGGGGGGTGAGCTGAAATGTTTCCTCCGTTATTATAAAAAAAAATGCCGTTTCATACATTTTGACCGCATAGGTATATTGCACTTTTCTATAAGACAGTTCTTTTTTTTTCGTAAAAGACATGCCTAAAATCATATTTTTTATAACAGGTATTTTAAGCGCACCTTACATTAAAAAAATTACAGATTTTAATTGAATATACTCGTAACATCCCGAACATATTCAATCTCAAATAGCAGCCGAGAGGTTCATAGTAGACTTGCAATATAATAGAAAAAAATGCTCAAAATGTTATTCCTCATAAGAAAATTGTACTTTTTGTTTTCTTATGTGAAAATAGTATTTTGGTACTTTGGTTATAAAATATTCGACACTTAAATGACGTCCTTTACCCGATCTACTTTTGTGATATAACAGCTTTGTAATGTTTTTAATGAAGAAAGCAATTCTTCATTACAACCTAGTTTCAAGGCTCATGTCAAATAGGTTCTGAAATCCAACCACAAAGGTTAGATGCAAGCTGATTAACCACAGCTGTAAAAATTCTAGGTTTTTCCGATAATTCCTAGGTTAAACCTATAAACCCAAGGCTACACTATTATATATTCTAGTCGATATTACGGAAGTGCTTAGTTAATGACTATATGTAACTGACTTACCTTATTAAAGCCTTGTGAAAGAGGAAAAGTGTCACTATTTATATATAGGTTGTGGTAATGACAGTTTGTATATCGTATCGGTACGGTGGCCGTGAAATGTAAATAATTAAATGAAAATTATAATTTTTATTTACGAGTTGTTGGTTCAAACCCAGCTCAGAGGGGCTCGTGGTTAAGAAATAACAGCCGCAGGGGTCGATCGATTAGGTTAAGCTACACTTGCCGCGGCCGGTCCGTGGATGGGTGACCATATTTACATGCCAAGAATTCCGTGCCTCGGAAATCACGTTAAGACAGAAAGGTGAAGAAAAACATCATGAGGAAACCGGCATATCCTAGAATCAAAAATTCGAAGACATGTGACATCTACCAAACCCAACCACTGTTTTTTTTAGTTATTTTCCGGATTCTTTTAGCTGATTGCTGAGAACGAATTTGGTGGCCTAGTGGTAACGGCTCCAATCTACTTTCGTAGGTGGTGGTTTGGACCCAGCCAGGCACCTTCATTTCCGTAATTTATTTGATCACCGCTACTCTCAAAATGTTGTAGTAAAACAACATCAGGAAACCGACATGTCCTAGTAATAAAAAAAAGTCGTGTCTTTCTAATTTTTGAGTGAGACATCCACCAACCCGCACTGATCCAGCGTGGTGAATTACGGCCCAGCCTGATAGAGAGGAGCCGGTGTCCCACCAGTGGGAACATTATAGGCTGATTATGCTTATGCAAGGGTGACAGCAGAGATCATAGACTTACTACGTTTAAATGTTACCAGGGTCAGTATTCTCCAAACTATTGAACTAACTATCAACAAAAACCATTACATAACAGTCATTACCGATTCTCATCAGCCACTCTTCGACGACCTGACACAGGGTCAGAGTAAGGTCTTCAGCCCGCATGCGACTCACACGTGCGGAAGCAAGGAGGATGTATGTCAACGATGATATCGTCAGACCTTCGATTTGACATTGAGTGGTGTGACAGGTTTTTTGATAATCAGGTAGAGTACTTATCTGGTAAAATGAGGGTGTAAATAATTACTACTCTGTTGCAGTGTTGTGAATTTTGATTTTATTTTATGTAATGGTTTTGCCTGAAACAAATAGCTTTTCTTTTTTAATTTTATAGTTACATCCATAGGTACTACTAACTACTAGGTATTACTAATTCTACGTACCTTAACTCAAAGACTTATTCATTATTTTTTAAATCTTCAACACTTGAATTTAGATTTTGACCCCATAATCTTTGTCAGCGCCCTCGAAGACCATAAAAATGACACCCGTGTTTGAAAAGATTATAATTATGTCTTACAATCGGATTGTTCAAGTCATGCAAGGATTAGTCAGTTAGCGGGATCGTCCGAAAGGGTTACCGCTGCCCTGGAACATAAAGGGCTAAGGAAGGAACACGGGTGGGTTTTAGTCAGTAAGAGTCTGACACTCCCTCCTGATCCACCCAGAGTCGGGAGGAGTCATTTGATGATTTCCCATCCTCAAAAAAAAAAAAAAAGGATTAGTTAGTAAAATTGGTAACGAGGTTAAGCACCCTGACTGGTGACTGCCCAGGGTGAAAGAAGCTTATGAGAATACTAAAGTAAAGTCTTTAGACACAGCAGTAGCTGAATTTGAATATAGCAGAACAATCAAAACCTTAGTCAGATGAGTGGGTAAGAAAGTACGGACGCCAGCACATCAAGATACTACAATCTGTCAAATTTCTGTAATAGATTTTCAACTTTATCTGTAAAGAATTAAGGTTCAAAGTTGATTGGAAAAATTTGACAGTTTCGGGTAGCTTGACCTGCTGGCGTCTGTACATACGTATCACATACATAACCAGCCTATATATAATGTTCCCACTGCTGGGACACAGGCCTCCTCTCTGTGAGAGGGTGTGGGCCGTAATTCACCACGCGGGCCCAGTGATGTTGGTAGATAACGATAGATAGATCACACGTACCTAACGTGATTAGTCGCCAACCAAAAAAATCACAAGAAGAAAAAACATTCAGAAAACAAATACTTCACACAAATATTTTTAAACACCTCCATACATTAGAATTATAAAAAGTTCAATGTCTTCCGATAGAACAATACAGGAAGTTAGAGAAACTTGCATATTATTATGCAAGATACAACTTTGCCAGTCTGACCTTCTGTAAGGTCACTGGCGAGGCTGTTGATAAGGATGACATGTTATCCTAACAGGTTTAATTATGTTATGTGTGAGTCGGGGTCAGAGGAGATACAATGTAGTTGGAGTTACAAATTATAAATGGTTTTATAGAGCAGTTCTCTATTGTATATGAGGTTAAGCAGTGCAGGGGATTGTGGCTAAGTAATAACAGCCACACGGGTCAATCGATTAGGTTAAGCTACACTTGCCGCGGTTGTTTCGTGGATGGGTGACCATCTTTACATACCAAGACTCCTCCGTGCCTCGGAAAGCACGTTAAGCCATATATTTGGCAGTCGTTACGGGTCGTCAGAAGCCCAAAAATATGACAACCAGTCTCACCAAGGTGTATCGTTTTACCCAGTAACTAGGTTGTGGAGGTCAGATGGGCAGTAGCTCCATGTAAAATACTGGTATTCAGCTGCATCCAGTTAGACTGGAACCAACCCCAACAGAGTTGGGAAAAGGCTAGGCAGATGATGATGTTAAGCAGCGCAATCGCAGCACAAGGGCATACTTTGGATGGGTGTCCTTTACTTTCACGTGAATATTAACGTGAAACCGTCGGTTCTAATTTTTAAAACAACAATATAGTTTGTGATAAAAGACGTTCATTCGTCTGCTGGACATACAAAACCCTACTGCACGATTCGCTAAAACACAAATTATTAATTTAAATCAAATGTTAAATAGCGTACGAAAGTTTGTGAAGATGGATGGATGGATGGATGTTTGTTACTCTTTCACGCAAAAACTACTAAACGAATTTGTACGAAATTTGGCACACAGATGGTTTATAACCAGGGTTAATACATAGGATACTTTTTATCCCGATATTCCCACGGGCTTGAAACTTATGCGGGTGAAACCGCGGGGCGCTGGTAGTATAACTTTATAAAAATGTTGAGTTTGTTATCACGACTGACTGTATGTAATCATCAGCATCAACAGGTTGGATTTGAAACCTCGACCTCTTCTCATCAGTCCACCACGACTTCACGCGTTACCCTTCGGACTTACCACGATTTCATGTTATTCAATTGCATTTGCATTGCATACCATAAGTGAGACAATGTTCGACTCTTGGCAATCACAACCAAAACACGATTAGCACATACGTACTTACATAAGTAATTTAATTCCCAAATTATATCACGTAGCTAGAGAAAATACTCTCCCCTCCCTCCTCAAACACGGGGAATTTGAAAGAAGGGGGGGAGGGTATTCTCTCTTAACTCATCTTCACACGGTCGATAAAAAAATCGCGGTAGATTTTATCGCCCATTGGATTTTCAGCCCTCGGCGGTAAACAGAGCGTTAAAAATCCAGTGCGCAAAAAAAATCGCCGCGGGAAAAACGTGCCCGTGCGTAACCCCCCCCCCCCCTCCCCCCAATAATCATGCCCCTTCGGGAGGGGGGGCTTGACCGCATGCATAGAGTCATGATGATAAACAAAACGTGACTATAGTCATGCCAAGTAATCGGATTACACAATGATACTGACCTTGACTATGAATAACGCACTCTCTTCTCGTGGATGGGTAACGTAAGAGGAATTTTAACAGAATCTGCATCGGTAACTGCATTGCCATTTATGGTATAACGAAATGGAAAGGAGACAAGAAGGGGCGTCCAAGGACTGGAAGATGAAATATCGGTCGTCCCGCGGCGAATTGGGCGGACGACATTGTTACCATCGCGGGTAGAACCTGGATGAGGATGGCACAGGGGCGTGGGGAACGGCACTTGAAATCAGAGGCCTATGCCCCGCAGGTGGGTAAAGTCGAGCTGTGGATGAAGATGTTGAAAGGAAAGGAGTCAATTTGAATTCGATCTGGAGGTTGGCGCTGTGGTTAAGCGATTGACTGCTGCGCTGCGTGTCGCGGCTTCGATTCCCGCACGGAACAAATATTTGCATGGCCTACAAGTAGTTGTTCCGGGTCTGGCTGTTTGTGTATGTGAGTTTAAATGATTGTAAATGCACCCACGATACAGGATTTCTCGCGGCAGCGGAGTTACGCCCCGGCGTTTTGCCTCCTCCTAGCAGGGGTCAACTCCCAATTTTTACAAAATAATGTCGTTCAGAGAAACTTTGACATTCAACTACGCTAAATCAAATATTTTTTTAAGAAAAGTAGCTCTTAATCATTTTCTCTTTCAGTTACAGGCAAGTACATGATCGTCATCGGCGTCATTGACATAATGTCATAGAACACCTCTGATGGCCGATGGGGCCGAAAGGTTCTGGAGCGGCGACCGCGTACCGGAAGTCGTAGCGTTGGAAGGCCTCCCACAAGATGGACCGACGACCTTGTGAAGGCCGTAGGAACCTGTTGGATGCAAGAAGTACAGAACTGGTCGAAGTGGAGGTGCTTGGGGGAGGCCTGTGTCCAGCAGTGGACGTCTTTCGGCTGAAGTGATGATAATGATAGAACAGTTCAAACTAAATGATAGCGTGACGGGACAGGGGAGAATGGAAGAAGAAAATGTGTTGCGACGACGCCAAGTTACTTGGAACGAGGGCTGGGAGATGATGATAAAACACCACTAAGATTCAGCGTGTTATTTAAAATCTCCGGTGGAATACACTAGTACATGCTGTACAGCGCATAAAGTAAACACGTCTTGGGACATGACTTAGTCTCTCCGACTCTTTTTAATTGCTGCATGCTCTTGACTTCGATCACGCCTGATTGAAAGCGATACATGAAGTCTATAGTGGAACGAGCGTGCCCAGAAGATACCTGTTCACTCTTGCTTTGAAAGCTGACGGGTTAAAGACGCTGGCAGAGGGATTCATATATACGCCGGTTTTGAGATTCATATATTTGGAATAGTTTCTATCATTTTACGGAGTTATACAGCCCCAGAACTGGTCATATAATTTACTGGATTTTTCCGTGGGTGTACTCCACCCACGGAAAAATCTTCCGTCGATAACTACACGAATCACCAATAAGAAACTCCCTTCCACCATTACCTCAGAGTCACAGATCAATAAACCTACGCAGTAGCTACTTACTAACAACAGATACACGTGCTATTCTAACTACCCCACACGTGGTCTTGATTGTCCACGAAACGTGACCAGCTCTTTAGCCAAGTACTGTATTGTACTTATGTTAGTACATTACACAACTACTTTGTTTTGTTTAGCTATATATAGAACAATATCTTCGCCATGTGAGGAGTTATGGGTTATATTTATACATCAGTCATTAACAGTAATTAATATTGATTGATGCTCATCTATTTACCATTGAAGCTATACTGTTAGGATTCATCACTGACGACCGTGTCTCCACACGGCGAATAAACCGTAGATTTTCACGGCTAGAAAAACTTGTGGTTTTAGGCATCCTGCATACTCGTTCGGGCCGAAATGATTCAGCACAGACGGGCGGCAAAATTGAATTAGATGTAGTAGATATATTCGAGAAGAAGCCGTTTGTCGTATCTTGAATTGTGCCGAGCCGACCCGAACGCGATTCAGTGTACCCTCGCGGAATCATGTTCGGGTCGGCTCGCCGGATTCTGTCTATGGCACGAGCTGAATAAAAGTCGAATCATCATCTGCCTCGCCTTTGCCCAACTATGTTGGGGTCGGCTTCCAGTCTAACTGGATGCAGCTGAATACCAGAATTTTTCATGGAGCGACCGCCTATTGAACCTCCACAACCCATTTACTGGGTAGCAATGTGTACTAATTACTTGGAGCCGGTTTTGTTGTTCAAGAAATACTATCGAATCGAATGTGCCGAGCCGAACAAGTGTCTAGCAACCCTTACTTTTGTTAGATCACCGAAGGTTGTTGATCACTGAGAGTAAGATATGATAGCGAAATGTCATAGATTTCAAAATCGAGACATTACTGTACCTCAAAGAACAGTTCAAGTCAGATTTGAGTTTTTAAACCAGTCTGTAGTCTGAACCACTGCGAATCTCGAGAAATTCGACGCATAGGAAAGGTAGCCCTCAATACAAGAGCGAAAAGTAAAATTCACATGACTATGAATATTTAAAAAATAAACTAGTTCTTATCCGGGTTTAAATAAAGAGCATTTCACTATCATGGCTTGTCGTACGGATAAATAAAAAATCATTGGAACTTCAGACAATAAGCAGAATCGAAACTGTCAGGTTTTTACATTACTGAAACTAAGCTCAAACGCCCGCACAGTCACATTTTTAGGGTTCCGTACCCAAAGGGTGCCAACGGGACCCATTACTAAGCCTCCGCAGTCCGTCCGTCTGTCTGTCAGCGGGCTGTATCTCATGAACCGTAATAGGTAAACAGTTGCATTTTTCAGAGCGTGTATTTCTATATCCCCTATAACAACAAATAATAAGAATAAAAAAAGTTAAAAATTAAAGAAGTCTCTATACAAGAAACGTGTTATTTTGGCGTTTTTTTTTTTTGCTTTGCGTTACGTAACCCTTTGTAAGCGAGTCCGACTCGCACTTAGCCAGTTTCCAATATATCACGCCTTTACAAATGAACCCTACTCTCTGTTCACCCTCACACGTGCTGATGATAGTACATAACAAACGTGAGCTGCGCACCACACATCAGCCAATTAGCGGTATTATGCAACTCTCGTGTTTAGCCAGGCTATGAATAGATCGCACTCCTACCGCGGCGTGGGTAGACAAAGAATTATATCTGTTGGATAGTACATAACTAGCACTCGATTGGGTTTCAGGGCTGTGACGAAAAATGTAAAAAAAGTCTTCTTTTCGTCCTGTTTGTGTATTTGTCAGATTTCAAACTTTATCTGGAAATGCAGCCAAAAACTTATATCTATCTGTCAGATCCTCTATATAGGATCATAAGGATCGTGATTAGACGTAGTTTCCGATATACCTACGTCTCAATCTGTCAAAAATACCTCAAATTTCCCTAGATTTTTGACATGTTTTTGACATTGATTGTCGCTGAGACAAGATTTTGAACGCTTTCTACTACGGGAATTGACCTTCAGTTTCAGACAATGTTTCAAACATTTTATAAATAAACGATTATTATTATTATTACAATGGACTAGCTAATGCCCGATGCGTTGCAATAATAATAAATTCTTTATTGAGAGTAACCATGAGGCTCATATAGCGTTAGTAACAATAAAATAAACTTACAATTATTTTAGTGATACAAAAACACACAATAAAACAACCTCAGCTTCCGCATTCCAGCTGAGATATGGAGCTACGACTTACAATACAGCAGTCCAGCCTAACCGCAATAACTCCCAGGAGGAAATGGAGAAACCTTCTCCGGCGCGCACACAACGGCTTACCAAAATTACATCACAATCAAACTGAGAAAAACTTTGGTCACATATCAATCCATAGCGAAAACAAAAACTCCTACATGTCGCAACTCACGCACACAAAACGAACTTAATCTAATAACTAGATAACAACTCGATATACACATAACAATATACATAACGTATACATAGGACAGTTATTACACATAACAAATAATAGGAAGTGCAAGTTACGTAGGGCCACTTGATAATATCAGGAGTGGATTGCGTAATGTAAACACATGCAGTTGGCTCTGGTCACGTTTTGTAGATCATTGGGACAGTGCAGGGTAGGCAGAAGTACCAGCAAAATAGTTTATACAGTGAAATTTTGAATTTTGTTCAACATTTAAGACTAATAGTTGGTGACTTTATGGGTTTACTATAAGTACACCTCTGCCGAGTCCTTCTGGGAAACAAGGCGTGAAGTTATGTTATGTTATTTAAGCGTAGTAGGTAATCGGGTTTTGGAGGTCATATAGGTAATCGCTCTATGTTAAATATTACGGGTATTCAGCTCTTCAGCTGCATCCGGTTAGACTGGACAGCTACCCCATAATGTTTGAGAAAGCCTAGGCAAAAGGCCACACTTTTTGAAAAACAATAACTCCTAGCAGAACGTTATACCAAAGAAAAACTATGATTCTTATTTCTCCCCCATAAAAAGATATTGCCCTGCTTCTAAGCAGTCGCATAAAATTGTGTTGACAAAGTTTCATAAACAAAAAAATAATAATAAACGCACGGACTTTACACTTTTTATTTGTTTGCTTTTTTTTTGTTACTTCTAGTATAATACTTGGTGTTGTATGCCAAATAAATGTATGTATTTTCTTTCGTAGTAATTAAAACTTTTATAAAGCGTGACCACATAGTACATACCTACTGAAGTACATAAACAAATCAAAACAAACTCTTGGCAAGCGCTCACAAATCAGCTCTTACTGCATAGAAGGCGCCGGGAACGCTGTAATATCAGTGATTCATTAACTCGGGCATTTGATCACGTGTTGCACCGTTAGATCAATTGAATGATTGACATCGTCACGTGATGAGGTGTGTTACATTTTCTTACCCTTTTCTAGGCATGAACAACGATGTAAGGTTCCTATACTGAGCGCACTTTATCCATTCTGTTCTTTTAAATCCTTGCCTTTTGTCGTACAATTTAGAACGAGGAAACAATCTAAGTCATCTATCAACCCGCTTCTGGGTCCGCGTGGTGGATTACGGGCCACTTCCTCTCACAGAGGAGGCCTGTGTCCCAGCAGTGGGAATATTATAGGCTGACTGTACTAAAAAATCTGAGTGCAAACCAATTTTTTATTATTATTATTAAAAGCCTGTGATGTCCCACTGTGGCCTCCTTACACTTATTCCACATCTACCAACCAACCAATCAGCCAATAATAATAATAATATCCTTGGACATTTCACACAGCGCCATCTAGTCCCAAGCTAAGCAACCTAATGCTTGTGTTATGGTAACTAGATGGCTGATAAACTACTTATATACATTTTTTTTTTTTTTGTAGATACATACATATTATAGATAGAAAAACACCCAGACTCGGAACAAATACATGTAGGTCATACAAATATTTGTTCCGAGTCTGGGTGTTTTTCTATCCAATCCAACCAACCAATTTTTATTTTGTTTAATTTAGGAATTTAATTCAACTACTTTGTAATGGTTAATGTTTACTTATTAATTGGGTCCTTTTCAATTGACGAACTGCAAATATTGGTTGCAACACACACTAGCTGCTACTTTTAAAAATGTTAAAAATATCATTCTTTAAAAAGGGTTAGAAAAACTCTTAAAAGCAATAGGTATAGAGTTTACTAACCCGTCTATTATACAACCCTAAGCCAATCCTAGGGTTGACGAACCGTTGGCAGCCGTAGTATACAATAATGTCGAACAAAAAGTTCAAAACCAAAAAAAATAATTCCTACAGAAAGAAATAAAAGTACAAGAAAACAACGACTATCCATTGTCCTATCGCAGGTACGCTAGAAGAGATTTCTTATGAAAAAAGCATCGCATTTGTACCTATTTTTCTATTCTGTTTTTTTTTCTGGTCTTGCACATAAATAATAAAATAAATTTAAAAAAATACGATTTCTGAGTCAGCATCCTAATTGCGTAACACACGATCAATCGGAATCTGAATCATTTTGAAGCAAATTGCTAATCCATTGCTGCTTGCTTAAAAAATGAACGAATCCGATCGATCGTGTGTTACGCAATTAGGGTGCTGGTTACCACAGCCTACCCAATAGTGAAAGTTTCATGTTTTAATTCAGATAAGCACTTTTTGCTTTTCACATGAATAATAGACAAACATGTTTTTCATTTCAATGTCATTCGATACACGTGTAAATGTAACGGTTGTGTAACAATAGTTTTACAAAAATCAGACGATTAGAATAATACATAAGTATTGTTCAGTTTCATTCATTGTTTGTAAAAAAGTGCTGAAAATGTTAATGTGGACTCGAGTTTTATAACCCCATTTTCTTTGAAGAAAATATTATCTTAAGTAATATATATTATAAAGAGAAAAAATTTGATTCCTTGTTTGTTTGTCACGCTTTCACGCTAAAATGGCTACACAGATTTGGATAAAATTTGGCATAGGTAGACTATGACTTGAAGAAGGATGTAGGCGATTTTTCATCCTAGATCGCAGAGGAAATCGCAGGCAACCGCTAGTAATTACAAAAATAACAAAAAATACTTCTCACTTCATCAAAAATTTTGAGATCTTTACCAACCCGTATTGTATGACCGCTGGGTAAAGGCTTCCCTAGGCAACCCCAAGGGTCTTAATTAAAATTGAATTAAAAAGAAATAAAACATTCGTGATTAACTTTTTACTAAATGTTAACACTTGAGTAGGCAGCCCTAGAAACTGTATTGATTTCCCTACAGCCATATTTTGCAACACTACTTTCCATTACATACACGACTTTAATCTCATAAAAAAAAAAACATAAATCCTTCCAATACAACTCCATTCATACAATTTCTACACACATTCACAAATACCAGTCAATCGAACGCTTATCGGGAAACGTTCATAAACTATTCAAACCATTGTAGTAACAACCCTAACTGCGATTTCACAAAATCATGACAAAAAAAATCACGTTTACTATATGACACCTAAATTATTAGATTCTAGTTCTACATCCCTAAAAACTATGATTTTAAAGTGACAACAAAAATGGGGTTCCCATTTTCATCCCAAAAGCCATTCAGTGACACCCCTAGCCTATCACATCGTCGCAAGCGCACGATCTCGCACACGTGAAGAGCAACGTGCTTTGCCCACGTGCCTGCGCATGCGCTCATACATACATCATATATGGTGTAAATAATAACACCCATACATATTAAAGAGCCCAATTTTCTAGAAAATAAGAAATTATAATTTCCAAAAAATAAAGTGTTGCTTATGTATTTATGGATATTTTCAGTTTTCTCTGATTGTATTGAATGAATTTCAGAGATTTTCAGTGAATTTACATGTGTTTAAAATAATGTTTTTGGGGACAGGATGCTATGTCATCTATTTGGTTTTGGTTTCTATTGTAGACTTGTATTTATGGCATTTTATAGAGGCATTAAGACTTACATGGCACTTCCCCACAGACAATGGCCCACCTTCCATCCTGCGCCGCATGCCCTGTGACCCGTGCACTTGAAAATCTTATGACTGCGTCAGTGAACGGAGATCGCGCAGTTGAATTTTGGGGCAAAAATGTTTAAACTTTTGTCGTCGATACACTAAGAAGAAAATGTAAGCATTTTTTGGTTTTTGAAGTCAGGTAGTTTCAGTCGATTAACAAAAATGTTTCATTCATTAATGAATCAGGACTCCTTTCTACGAATCTTGAGAGGCAATGCCACCAGCTATAAATTTACCATCTCTGATCTCATCTCATCTTTATTAAGATTGCGATAGACGATGATGCTTACCTAAATCCAAATGCAAAATTCCCTCCTAGTTTGTATTTTTCAGACCCCAATAAGTAGTTCTCGTCCTTGATGTTTTATAAATTTCCACAGCGTTTTTTAATCTGCCAGTAATATCCTACTACAGGACGAAAGGAAATTCTCGTAAAAAGAAACAACGACCATTCTTCTTCGTCATCCCAGAATTTAGCTACGAGCTTAGCACCTTCAGTGGTATCCATCAACTCTTGTAGCGTGCAGACAACAGGACATGCTGGACACGATATTAAGCGCCCCATTCTTTGTAGGACAGAACCACATTTACACTCCAGGGGGAGTCATCTGTGAATCTCAACCTAAACAGGTTTTCTTTGCTTCGGCTTACCTGAGTCTGAAGTCTATTTAAATACTACAATGAGCATTGAATTGATAACACTTGATCTGCGAGCAATCTGCCCTGCCCACTGCCACTTACGTTTGGCAATTCTTCGGGCTATGTCGGATACCTTGGTTCTCCTGCGCTTCTCTTCATTTCTGATTCGATCACACATGGAAACTCACCCTCAAAATTGGAAGGCCTCCCACAAGATGAACCGACGACCTTGTAAAGGCCGCAGGAACCCGTTGGATGCGAGAAGCACAGAACTGGTCGAGGTGCTTACGGGGCTTATGTCCAGCAGTGGACGTCTTTCGATTGAAAAGATGATGATGATGACCCTTGACCACTGCATCTCACTAATATAAGTCCAGGTTTCCTTAACTATTGCTCTTCGTCGTCAGCAAGTATTTTGAACCCATAAAACCCGTTAAAAATCGTACGTCCTTAACCCCTCATACAAACACAATGCTTTAAATATCTACAATTCTACATTCACGTTCAATGTTAAGGTAAAGAAACGAAACTATTACATAATGCTAGAACGTGCGGCGGTCGTTAATTCAACGGTTATGCCTCACGTGGACGGACTTATACTCTATACGTGCTCTGCTCATGTGTTTCTAGGAATAGGCACGAGTTTTCGAAGAGTTTGGCCACTGCTAGGCCAAACTCTTCGAAAACTCGTGTTCATTCTTGGGAGGAATGGTCATGGTCAACAGAACAATATACTTTAGAGATTCCGGAAACGGGGTCGCAAAATTCATGCGAAGCATTTCTCTGGTCATTTGTTTAATGCAAGGTGCCCGGACGGGTGCTTTTGAGGGTTCCGTACCTCAAAAGAAAAAACGGAACCCTTAGCCGGAACTCCCTCTGTCTGTCCATCTGTCAAGACCCTTTTTCTCAGGAACGTGTGAAGTTATCAAGTTGAAATTAACGTCAAATACTCTCAAGCTGCAATCCCGTGAAACAGTGAAAAAAACCAACTTCTAAGTCAACGCAATCAAAACATACGGGCGTTTATATTTCGTTTATGCCGCATATTTTGACATTCGCAAGGGAATCAAAACCTATAGGGTCCGATTGACCCAGAATCATGAAATTTGGCAAGAAGTAATGTCATCTAACAACCAGTCTTACTAAGCGGTATCGTATTACCCAGTCACTGGGTTGTGGAGGTCAGATAGGCAGTCGCTCCATGTAAAATTCTGGTGTTCAGCTGCATTCGGTTAGACTGGAAGCCGACTCCAACATAGTAAGGAAAAGGCTAGGCAAATGATGATGTCAGGAGGACTGACGTATTCCCATGGGGTCATGACTTACGTGGGTGAAACCACAGGGCGCAAATAGTATATATATAATTAGGACAGAGCTAGGCAAATATTTGTCAGCAATTATACTTTTAAAGTAATAAATGCCCCAACATTTACCATTACCAGAAGATTTAAAGAAGTGTAATAATATAAACATATTTAAAGCAAGGCTTAAAAAACACCACTTACCCTGAAACGTTGCCAACACCCTAGAGGCAAATATATATATTTTTAGATGTAAGCACTATTTGTATCTCATTTTATAAGTGAACTGTTATTTAAGTTCTTATGAGAATAAAATTCTTTAAACCTAAACCTAACATGTAATACTCGTAAAAGTAGGTACACATGTAATAAAGTTAGGCAAATATAAGTAGGTGTGTACTTTTTTTTTTTGCGGATGGGAAATCATCAAATGACCCCTCCCGCTCTGGGTGGAGCGGAAGGGAGTGTCAGACTCTTACTGACTAAAACCCACCCGTGTTCCTTCCTTAGCCCTTTATGTTCCAGGGCAGCGGTAACCCTTTCGGACGATCCCGCTACCCACGATCCCGCTACCCAGTAGGTGTGTACTGGAGTGTTGAGTTGGTGCATTATATGTATTGATAGATTGAAGCAATCGCTCTATAAAGTACTTAGTTTAGCTACACGTGATACTGCACAAGCGCATGTGCATCAAAATAGCAACTAATATGATGTAGCTAGTGGTTGTGGAATTGCGCAACATCTGTGCAAACACTTGAAGTTTATTATATGTTCATTACATTACGTATATTATATTATTGTTGATTTTATTATGTGTTATGTTTCTGCTGTATTTTCGTAGTCATAATAATAATAATACAGGGTGACAGGGACATCGACGCGCAAACTGTAACCATGGATTCAGCACATGAGTTTAGATCCCATAGCGTCGAAATTTTTCGTCGGTTATCAAAAAAAAATCTTCTGTTTCATAGAAAAGTGCAATACCTACGCGGTCAAAATGTATGGAACAGCAATATTTTTTTTTTTATAACCGACGAAAAATGACCGAGGAAAAATTTCGACGCTATGGGGTAGACCCCATAGCGTCGAAATTTTTGTACTGTAACCACTGTACCACTGTAACCATGGATTCAGCATGAGCATGGATTCATGGATTTATGCGTCGATGTCCCTGCCACCCTGTATAGACTACAAGTGAGCTGGACTCCTTTGATAAAGATTGGTCCTTGGCAGCTCTGGACAGAGAGAGGTGGAATGAGAGTCGGGAGGCCTTTGCCCAGCAGTGGGACATTAACGGCTAAAAATAATAAACAAGTATATAAAAAAGAGGGAAAATAATCAAAAGGTATAAAAAAATTCGTCCGCATTGCTGTTGTAGCGGTATCTACAACGCCACATGCGAACAACGCGTCACACTGACGTCACGCAAATCCTGCATCTCGCAAGCAGAGTTTACCGCGCAATTAGCATACATACAAACTTCCCAACATCAATCATTGGGCAATTGCCCGCCAGACACAACACCCGTCTGGTCGGAGGATCCTCCCTTTTCTATGGAGGACGAGTGAACTTTACACCCTGTTCCTCGTACCTCTTTACTGTCAATAGGAAACGTGCTCAAAAGGCGGGCAGCATTGCCACGTTGTATGGCAATGCTTATTCTTTGGCCAAAAAAAGGGCCATCCTCTGGTCACGTGAAGAGTCGACGAAGCGATGTTTCGAAATACTAAGTGGGCACTCAGACCCCATGGCCCTAGTATTTCAACCCCAAATGGTCCGAACATATAAGTTACAAAGAGATTGGAGTATTGGCACCGTTTGAGTTTTGAAGTTTTTCGTAATTGAGTTCTGTTCGGCGGCGTATGAAAAGATGTTATATGTATTTGTCTTTTACAGTTTCTAACTGTACAGGATGCACCAGGACAGATATGCCAAGGTCATCACGCAGTGGGTTCCTGAAGACATCGTAACCGAGGCAGACAGGCCTAAGAAACTTTGGCCGACAAACTAGACTCTTTCTTGACTCATTGGCCGGAAAAGGTAGCAGACAAAAATGAATGGCGAAGTATGGGGCAAACCTTTGCCCAGCGGTCAGTCATCATCATAATTTCAGCCGAAGGACGTCCACTGCTGGACATAGGCCTCCCCCAAGCACCTTCACTTCGACCGGTTTTGTGCTTCTCACATCCAACGGGTTCCTGCGGCCTTCACAAGATCGTCGGTCCACCTTGTGGGAAGCATTTCAACGCTTTGTGGGTGGGACAGTATCGGTTAATAATAAATAAAAAAGTTTCTAGCTGGTTCAGAGGCTAAAAGCGCGTCTGCGAAAACATCCGATACTAGGTTCGGTCCTCGGTTGGGCGATTTGGTTTTTCATTAAGAAAACTTCAGTAGCACTTTGGAGTTTAGATTTGTGGCCATTTAATGGTAACAGGCTCGCTCCTTATCACATGGGAATCAGACTAATTAAAAACGCTCACAGTCTGATCTCAGTCTCAATCTGTCAAAAATACCTATAATTTCCCTATGTTTTGACAAGTTTTTGACATTTGTTTGTCGCTGAGATGAGACTGCGACTAGATTTTGAACGTTTTAAATTACGAGAATTGGCCTTCAGAACTATTCTGATGTAGTTTTTGCCAATCCAAAAGAAAAACAATAAGCCTCTGCAAGCCCCGTTGGGAAAAACACACAATGACACACACACACGTGTCCAGTTTTATTTATCCTACTAATATTACTCGTATAAACGCGAAAGTTTGTATGGATAGATGGATGTTTGTTACTCTTTCACGCCAAAACTCCTAAATGAATTTGGATGAAATTTGGCACACAGATAGTTTATAACCAGGATTAATATAATGAGATACTTTTTATCCCGATATTCCCACGGGATCGAAACTTATGCGGGAAAAACCGCGGGGCGCAGCTAGTTCTTTAACTAAACGCCTCATCCCTGCCTCGTTGGTCCAGTGGTCGCAAGCGCTACTGCTGAGCATGAGATCCTGGGTACGATTCCAGAGTCAGGCAAAGTCTTATTGGGTTTTTCCATCAGGAATTCCTCAGTTAGGAGTCTGAATTTGTGCCTATTGGATAGGCTCGTCCCCTATTACATAGGAATTCAACATAACTGGCGGAATGTGGGTTTACTATAGGAACATCTGTGTCTAACCCTTCAGGGATTGCGGGCGTGATGTTATATTGCGTGTCGCGGGTTCGATTCCCGCACAGAACAAATATTTGTAAGTCCTACATGTATTTGTTCCGAGTCTGGGTGTTTTTCTTTCTATAATATGTACGTATTTACAAAAAAAAAAATGTATATAAGTAGTTTATCAGCCATCTTGTTACTATAACACAAGCATTAGGTTGCTTAGCTTGGGACTAGATGGCGCTGTGTGAAATGTCCAGGGACATTTATTTATTTATTATTATTTATTATTTATATGTGTCATCATCATAATAACTTCAACCGAAAGACGACTGCTGGACATAGGCCTCCCCAAGCACCTCCACCTTGGACCGACTCTGTGCTACTCGCATCCAACGGGTTCCCGCGGCTTATATGTGTGTATTTAACTAATGTTCTCACCGTAAAATAACAAATAATCAAGGTAAGTCGAAACGCCGGGAGGACCCGCCCTAGGAGGACATAATATGTCCTAGTGACCTTATTGGTGATGTTCTTAAGAAAGGTCAGGAAACGAGGCAAAAGGAGTATGTAAGGGTCGTAGCAGTTGAAGTTCTTTAGTTTCTGCTTACCCCCATTGGAAGAAGGCGTATTATTGTACGTTTTTGTATGTATTCAAGGTACTCAGAAGATTCATTGTGGTGTGTTCTTCAAAACGATTCGTCATACTATCGGTTAAGTAGAAGCCTTGTTACCACTCGTTATGTAACAATCGATCCTTGATACCAACATACTCTAAGAATAGTATACTTTAGTGATGTGCCTGTCTGATTATGCAATCATTGAATATGTCAATTTATATTATTTTATTATTTACGCACAGTAAAATACATAGGAGATATGACATAATTATAATTTGAGTACAAAGGTACAAACGCCAGCAGGTCAAGCTACCCGAAAGTATCAAATTTTCCCAATAAACTTTGAACTTTAATGCTTTAGCGACAAAGTTGAAAGTCTATTAAATAAATTTGACAGATTTTAGTAGCTTGATGTGCTGGCGTCTGTACCTACTGCCAGGAGATCCAGATCTGCGAGAGGAGAAGCGAAAAGAATGTAAAGAAAACTCTTTCTTTTTTTATTAGAATAAAATACATACAAACTTATAATACTAAATAAACTAACAAACTATTAAAATATGATATCCTAAAACTATTAAGAAAATAAAATATGGCGTCGAAATATTCCTCGTCCGCATCATTGTCGACCTAAGAGACTGGCGGCATTGCCACGTTGTATGGCAATACTTATCCTCTGACCGAGGTAAGAGCCAGCCTAGCCCTGTAAATTGTTAATGTCGTTGTTGTAAATGTCGATCACTTCACCACACTACGTAATGACGTCACACAAACACGTTGTTAGTGTTTGTTGTGGAAACAAGAGATCAGTATCTTTAGTTATGTACCCGCTTTACGTAATATTAACGTCATTGAATAAGAATACTTTTGAAGGAAACGGACACTGGAATAAAGGTTTTGTTTAAAAAAGTTTTTCTTTGAAAACTTTCATGTTTTAATTATCAAGTTGAACGGATAATGGGAGACCATGTAATATACCTATGCCAACAACAAACATCAATGAGTGTTCATGCGGGGGGCGCAAAAGCCTGCTGCATGCTTAAATTAAATTACCTTTATCAGATATTAATAAACTGTATTAACACTAGGCTAAGTTTATTGTTACTAACACCTATATATTTAAACATTATTATTTATTTTTATTAATTTTGTATTTTGTGTTTCACGAACTGTGTCCAAATATTTTTTTTTTTCTTTCTTTCTTTCTATTTTTTGAATCCGAAATAAATATATTTGATTTGATTTGAATGTTTTGAAATGACTATGGAAGGTTATTGGATCTGCTTTTTAAGAACCAGAGCCTGGAGTTTCATCATCATCATCAGCCTATAGCAGTCCACTGCTGGACATAGGCCTCTCCTATTGCACGCCATTCAACTCGATTTTCGGCAACTCTCATCCAGCTGCTACCAGCCATCCTGCGAAGATCGTCGCTCTACCTAAACTGAGCCTCAAATGAACTGCAACCTTCATGCGCAGGGTAATTGTGGCGTTTCTTAGGGGAGGCCTGTGTCCAGGTGTATATGCCTTTCAACTGAGATATTGATGCTTAATAAGAACTTTTTCTAAGTTCACTTTCAGGCATGTCTAAGTTACATTCCCGAGCTGATGGACAAAGGCCTCCTCTCTGTAAGAGGGATAAAAGTACTGCGGAAATTCATTCAAATCCGTTTAACCGTTTTAGCGTGAAAGCGTAAGAAACAAACATACAAACAATATATTTTTTCTAAATAATATTTTTATTTGTATAGTTAAGATAAGTATGCTTACTTGCTGAGATGATAATAATTCATCAATAGGTACTTGCATCAAAACTTTTGAACCTTATAAGGAAAACCTGGACTTACTGTTTGGAATCCTTTTTATATGAGAAGCATACATTTGCATTAAAGTATAACAAATAAAAATAAAATTACAAAACCTATAATAATTTCCAAAACTATGCAAATCTTTGATCATATTTTTACGACCGTATGCAAAAAGTTGTTATTTAACTATTTGTTGTGTAATAAATGCTTAAAAGAATAAAGGAGAAACGTGATCCGAGCACGTTTTGTTATTCAATATTGTCGGTGATAATTGAATTAGTATTTTGTGCGTCATTGATATAACTACGAAGGCTGTACGGCGTAGGATAGGGTCTAGAAATATCTAGAACACGCATTTCTTCAAAACGATTACTTGATAAAACACAAACTACATTATTACTTATGGGTCATGGGACAAATCTACCCAGAAAATGTACGGTGACATCAAGGCAGACCCAGGACAAGATGACGAGACGGGGTTGACGTGTACAGACAGGATTGGGCCACACTAGCTCAAGACAGAGGGGGGGGAAAGGAGAAAGGGATTCCTTTGCCCAGTAGTGGGATAATACAGGCTAAAAATAAAATAATAAAAAATAAAATCAATATTATTAATTCTGTGGCGTATGATTTTGGCTATTACACTTTTGATCGTTGCTTTTGGGAATCCCATTTTCAGCAGCTGATGTAGCCCGCCGTGCCTAAACCTAATGGTTTTTTAAAAGATGAATATTACATACAGGGTGGCAGGGACATCGACGCGCAAACTGTAACCATGGATTCAGCACATGAGTTTAGACCCCATAGCGTAGAAATTTTTCGTCGGTTATCAAAAAAAAAAAAATCTTCTGTTTCATAGAAAAGTGTAATACCTACGCGGTCAAAAGTATGGAACAGCAATATTTTCTTTTAATAACCGACGAAAATTTCAATTATGTTTCGTAAAAATACAGCCTATGGTGGAGGCTTTTGCCGACTAGTAAACAGACATACAAAATATAAACAAATGCCAGATCCAAGACTTGAGACAACACGTTTTGTTAGTCCGACCAAAAGGCTAAAAGATTTAAAAAATACAGCTATAAAGCTAGCTTAAAAGCTGGCTAGAAAATACAAAATGAAGCCACGATTTCGGCAATGGATTTTAACTGGTTATGAAAATTACCAATGACATAATATATCCGCTACGTTATTATAGGTATTTAAAAATCGACTTTTTATTTGTCCCTAAAACCGGGAATTACGTATCTACTAACCTTTATAATAACAGTTTCAGGCTTTCAGACAAAACAACTACATACATACATACATCGATCATAAACCAGTAGAAGTACCAAAATCCTTTGAACATAACTCTGAAACGGCCTTCTTAAAACAATTAATACAACGGAAAGTTTAATTGAGGATAACAATTAGCTATTTTCCTAAGCAAATTGAAGAAAACATGTTATGTACGACTAATTTTATCACAATGAGAGCAAACTATTGAAACAAATCAAATTGGCCGGCGACATGGTTACCGTAAGTTATTAGTTTTCAAGGCTATCCTTGAAAATTTTGTGGATAACTTATCCTGCGGGTATGCCTGTAACTTAGGCTGTCAATCAACCAATCAACTCAGGCTACTGCAGTCCACTGCTGGACATAGGCCTCTCCCAGGCTGCGCCACAGCGCCCTGTCGTCCGCCTTGCGCATCCAGTCTGTCCCAGACACCTTCTTTAGGTCTTATTGGCTGTGTTCAAAGGATTTGGAATGAATGATGTGGACTACTATATTAAATTATGTTTTAAATGGCGGGTCCAGTGCCATTTAAAACATAATTTAATATAGTATTCCGTGGAAGATTGCCCACTCCCTCTCGAAGAGAGAAGGCTTTGTGCAGCAGTGGGAACATTATGGACACGTGCGACAAGGATGATTTCATCAAGGTGGAGAAGCAGAAGAAGAAGAAGCCGCCTTGTCAGAACCAGTGCGGCACCGCGCTGGCAGGACCCAACATACTGCTGCGTCCAGCAATCCCGACGACTCAGCTGTACGTGTCCAGATTGCACCACTCCACGAAGGTTGAGGAGATCGTGGAGTACATGCGTGTGAAGACCAACTGGACTTTGAGGGTCGAGAAGTTGGAATCGCGTTACAACACGAACTTCAAGTCGTTCGTGGTGCTTGTTCCGACACATCATCTCGAGAATTTCCTCAAGGAAGAGTTCTGGCCGAAGGGTGTTGTGTACCGCCGGTTTCGTGGCCGGCTACATGACACCAGTCAGCGAAACATGACGCAGACACTTCGTGTGCGTTAGTTAGTTTTTAGTGTAATGTTGTATGTATTTATAGTATTTTTAAGTTACACTAATATTATATTGTATGTGTTTATATGGGCCTTGATGCCTGAAATAAATAAATTAATTATAGGCTGATAATAAAAGATAGGGGACCGTTTTGTTGCATGTCAAAGCAAATTTATAATGTGAAGCATTTACTGATTGCAGATCTATCAGTCGATAGCAGGTGCATAAGGTACATTTCAGGTACAACCTTCACAATTTTGTATTTCAGGTCGCCAACACATTTGCAATTCCATCGGTATTACAAGTGTCTGTAGGTGGGGTCACTATTAATCAGACGCAGAATTAAACTTTATTAAGTTTTAGGAAAGTGCCTACGACTTCTTTTTTTACTTTTACTTACGTTTTTTACCCTGAGGTTTTTTATTCGTGTGTTTCTTAATTTCTTTGACTAATAAACTAATACACAGACCAATTAGAAACTACATCACATATACATTACGAATCTAGAACATTCCTCACGTGATTAAAACTACGTCACACTACAAATGAGGTTTCTCTGAACTATGGCCATTATACAACACAACAAGTACTCGACATACAGACGTCAGCACATCCAGCTGCCCGAAACTGTAAAATTTTCCCAATCAACCTTGAACTTAATGCTTTATCGATAAAGTTGAAAATCTATTAAAGAAATTTGACAGATTGTAGTAGCTTGACGTGCTAGCGACTGTACTTAGTTAAATACACGAGTACTTAGGTATAACTAAGTTGGTTACACGTGTTATGTGTTGAACTATAAATTGGTTGGTTTTCATCTAATTCCTAAGAAAATGGGTTAGCTGTTGGTACTTTGAAATTGGGATATTTCCTTGGAAGTGTTTGTAAGACGTAAGGTATTTTTGGTACCGAGTTCAAAATTAATTTTAATCGCGTTTAAGAATCATTGTTTATTTAGATAATTTTAGAATACTCTTTATTATGTAATTATTACGATCTTGAGATGTAGTTTGTGATTTATTTTTAAGACTTGTAATGATAGTTTTAAGGCATTTAAATAAATAAATGTAGCATAGCATAGCACAGCCAGCCTATAATGTTCCCACAGCTGGGACAAATCAAATCAATCAAATCAAAATATTTATTTGCTAGAATATGGTACAGACGCCAGCACATCAAGCTACTACAATCTGTCAAATTTCTTTAATAGATTTTCAACTTTATCGCTAAAGCATTAAGGTGCAAGGTTCACTGGGAAAATTTGACAGTTTCGGGTAGGTTGACCTGCTGGCGTCTGTACATAAGGTGTTACAGTAAATTTGTTTCAGCATATCCTGCCATAACATGGCATGCAAATGAATTCAATTCACACTCAGCGACACAGGCCTCCTCTCGTCGAGAGGGGCTGTAATCTACCACGCGGCGGGCCCAGTGCGGAATGATAGATGTCATATGTCTTCGATTTTTTGGTTCTAGGACATTCTGGTTTCCTCACGATGTTTTCCTTCACCGTTTTGACAGTAGTGGTGTTGAAATTATTTACACAAAATAAAGTGATTGTCTGGGCTCGAACCCGCGGCCTAACACTCGTAAGTTGGGGCTGTTACCACTGGGCCACCACTTCTCCATTTTATTACGTACACCATAAAAATTACAGAAAAAAAAAGTAGAAATTTTACAAAGACAATATAACACAAATAACACGTAAATAAAAACTAATAGACAACAAAATTACAAATATTATATTTATTATTTTTATTTATCCATTTTTTTTAGCCGACCCCAACATAGTTGGGAAAAGGTGATGATGATAATGATGATTTATCCATTTATTTCAGGCATCAAGGCCCATATAAACACATACAATACAATATTAATATAACTTAAAAATACTATAAATACATACAACATTATAATTACACTAAAAACTAACTAGCGCACACGAAGTGTCTGCATCGTGTTTCGCTGACTGGTGTCATGTAGCCGGCCACGAAACCGGCGGTACACAGCACCCTTCAGCCAGAACTCTTCCTTGAGAAACTTCTCGAGATGATGTGTCGGAACACGCACCACGAACGACTTGGAGCTTTAAATGGAGCTAACCTGTTTACGCAAAACTAACCAGTATTGTTACGCACATACTCTTAATTAAAACAAAACACGTCAAATCCACAGGTTTCCGGCATTTATTGACAAAAACTAAAGGAGGCTGTACAACTTACAATAGTACCTAATTTTAATTTGTAATATTTTATGTGTAATCAAGATTGGTCCTTTGCAGCTCTGGACAGAGATGGGTAGAAGAGTAGGGAAACCTTTACCCAGCAGTGGGATAGTAACGGCTAGTAAAAAAAGGTGTAATCACAATCGCACAGCTGCTGGAGTAAAGTGGAAATTTCTGTACTGTAAAATTCTCGCCGTGAAAACCTAGGTGAGGTGACTTTGAAGTGAGCTGTTAGTCCACTCGATGCTACGGATTGACATCATTGGTAGTTCACGCTCACTTTATCTAAGTTGTCAGCACGGTTGGCGCAGTGGATAAGCGATTGACTGCTGCGCTGCGTGTCGCGGGTCGATTCTCGCACGGAACAAACATTTGTATAACCTACAAGTAGTTGTTCCGGGTCTGGCTGTTTGTGTATGTGAGTTTAAATGTTTGTAAACGCACCCACGATACAGGAGAAATTACTAGTGTGGGGAAAAGCTTAAAAAAAAAATTCACGGTGAGATTTTTACAGAATAGAAAGGCTAGGCTGGCCACTTCTGTCGCATGTCGGAGCAGCAATAAGCAAAATCCACCACTCAGTGGATCCCACGATAGCAGGAAACAACTTCGCGGCAGGCCCAGAAAGAGATGGCGGGATGAGCTGGCCACCTTTTTAAAGAATTGACCCACAATCGCAGTAGACCGGAAATATTGGAAAAAGGGAAGGCATGCATTTTCACAGAGTGTGTCTTTCAGTGTAATAACAGCCACACGGGTCCACCGATCAGACTAAGCTACGCTTGCTGCGGTTGGTCCGTAGATTGGCGACCATCTTTACATACCAAGACCCCTCCGTGCCTCGGAAAGCACGTTAAGCCGTTGGTCCTGGCTGTCATTTGTGGATCTTTGACAGTCGTTACTGGTCGTCAGAAATCCAAAAGTCTGACAACCAGTCTTACCAATGGGTATCGCATTACCGAGTAACTGGGTTGTGGAGTTTAGATAGGTAGTCGCTCCATGTAAAATACTGGTACTCAGATGCATCCGGTTAGACTGGAAGCCGACCCCACCATAGTTGGGAAAAGTTTAGGCAGGTGATGACGCTTCCTGTGCGAGTCCCACTCTTATACAGGGTTATTTGTAAAACACCAGCACCCTGTTAAGAGGTCATTGTACTCATCATTATGAACAACTTTTACTATGGGACCAAAACTGAAATCGCAAAAAAAAAAACAGCACCCTGTTGTTCCCTACATTTGTGTTCGCATAACTCGTCAAAATATAGGGAGCAGCTGATTTTTTTTTTCGCGATTTCAGGTTTGGTCCTATAGTAAAAGTTGTTCATAATGATGAGTACAATGACCTCTTAAGAGGTTGTTGGTGTTTTACAAATAACCCTGTATACTTAGCCAGTTTCTTATACAGCAACGAGATAAGAATTCACAACATCTTGATAGCTAGTTCAACGTCATAACTCTTGGGAAATGACCCCTCACTTTCCCTACCTATGAACGATATCAGTAACAAAACATTACAAACACACCAGTGTGTTAGCACCGTTACAATACATGTGATAACCAGTACAAAGCCTGAAACGTGACTGAATGTTACGCAAAGACATGTACCTGCTGTTGTATATTGAACTCTATTGACAATGAAACTCACCATATTGCGTTGCACGAAGCTTTCAGATTACAATACTAGACAAATATTTGATAGTACTGAAAATTACAGAATTTAGTAATGTTGTCGAGTTTTGTTTACAAAATATGATAGAAAGCTGCGGGGTAACTGCGTAAGAATCTATCAGTAGCAACGGGTTTAATTTTGACAGTTCAACAACATTCATTGCGTTATTTATGTTGTTGAGCAGACACATTTTTCGAACATAATGAAGCAATGGATTAGCAATATCATATAAAATGCTTCACATTGAGTTTGATAGCAACGCAATTGTGGTCCTGGCATTCCCCGAAGGGTTACATAGAGTAGAGTACGCCCACATACTGTCTGCTATGTTGAGGTTTCACGTAATAGGGGTAAGCCTTTATCTGTTTGTATGTCAGCGTGAGACAGCTTTATATTGCCTCGGTGCTTCTCCGCTTTCATAAACTTGCAAAGAACACAGCGCGAAGCACTCACAGAACTCTTAAATGGGACAGACCGATGGCTCGTACTACTTTTGCTCGTCAAACTTTCACTTTTATGGGGCCCTATCTATGTATATAGTAAATTCTATAAAACAAACAATGCAATAATAAAAATTACTTCATCGCCTTAAAATCACCATCCAGAAATGGCTTTATACCCAAAGACTATTCCGATACTGAGAACATCTTATGTAAACATTGTTACATAATTAATATCACGCACCCAAACACACCATATCATTCTCAACGCACGCTTTTCGCGCATCATGCATCTTTTTTGTTTTCGTTTAGTATTTTATCTTGTTTTTTATTTGTATACTTCTCTTTTAAGTTTGTTACACATAAAATAATGATAGCATAAAATTATACACAAATGCTTTCCATATGTTAAATTTATTTTTTGAACTTACGGAAGGGACTGGACCCCACGACACAGGGAATTCTAGTGTGGGGGCCAGAGATAAATTGTATTTTTCTTTTCTCTTGTGAAGCTAAATTCCATGTAACATGTATGGTCTATAAGAGAATTTTTGACCTCTGAGTGCGTCTGAGTAGAAACACCGAAGTGTTTCTTCTCACAGTAGTCGGCTATAAAACACCGACCAACATAGCTATTCACAACAACTCCATACGCTTCCATACCGTATCGTACATCAATCAATGTTATTGTAGGAGTCCTGTAAACACTGTTCACAAGTCCAAAACCCAAAAATATAGTCAGTTTACATCAAATAGATGACCAGTGCTCTTCTGACAGCTGTTTGCTGTCGGGGGTAAGGAAAATCAGGTTATAGAAATGTGTCATTTTCGATACGATAGCGTGTCGGTTGGTTGTGAATAGCTATGCTCATCCAGTTTTGATTAAAATATTGTGTGTGAAAGTGTTATTTTCAACCAAGTCAAAATAAAAATCATTTATCTTTATTTATTCGGGCCAAATAGGGTTTTTGGACTGCTTCAAAGGATTACCTGGTGGACAACATTCGCCCAACCTAATAATCGAACCCAGAACACTACAGTCACGACCACTAAACCAACGAGAGAGCCACAGAAAAAGCATTTTTTAAGACCTAAACCACTACTGCTCTCAAAACGGTGAAGAAAAACATCGTGAGGAAACCGGCATGTCCTAGAACCAAAAATTCGAAGACATGTGACATCTACCAACCCGCACTGGGCCCGCGTGGTTGATTACAGCCCACTCCGTCTCGAAGAGAGGAGGCCTGTGTCCCAGGCTGAATATGTGAGACCTAAACTTGCTCATATTCAAAATCAACAATATCACAGGTTACCCAATCATTAGACATAATAACACCGTAGTAATCTATTTCATTACCGAACAATGTATGTATGTTTGTGTGCACGTGAGCTCAGAAACGTGATCGAGTCTCGTGCCCACTGTAGAGCTGTAGATAGTACACGTAGTGAAATTCTAGCAAATCCTATTAGTCTATGGCGTTGGAAACTTTTGTGATTATTTTGCAAGGATTTGTTTTTTTTGTGAGATGTCTTAGTTATATCTTTGCCTTTTTGATGTCCACTTTTGGGCTTAGAATGTTAAATATTTTTTAGGTAACAGTCAATATCAAGAAAGAAATATTTTGAGGCTGACTGACTACTTCTTCTTTTTAGCGTATCGGTAAAAAAACGTTCAAACATCTCTGGCCCAAACATTCAGCTGCGCGAACTCCGCTCAATGACGTAGTCATAAGATCATCTAGTGCACAGATGACAGGGGATGCCGTGCAGGATGGAAGGTGGGCCATCGCTTTTGGGGGGCGACGGAAGCTGTATAAACCCCCTGAAAATGTAATGGAACCATCTGCGAGCCTTGCGTCTGGGCACGCGTTACCGTTGCCGACTTGGATATCTCTAAATAGACTTCGAACCCACGTCGGGCAGAGCAAAGACCAGCTCCACAGATGAGGGTTCACGGATGGCTCAGATACAACTTACTTAAACTTTATACTGGGATAGTAAATACGCTTCAGAAAAGAGAGAGCGCCCTATTTATTCTTTGCCGGGATGGGAACCACCACCTTTCGAATGCCAACCTACTACTCACGACAAACATTTCTACGAGTTGAAAGTTCGTGAGTTCGAACCCTGCCAGTCACTTTACATTGCGTATTAAATTCAGCACCACAGCTCTCAAAACGGTGAAGGAAAACATCGTTAGGAAACCGGCAGGTCCTAGAACCAATATATTCGAAGACATGTGACATCACACTACACTACACTGTTAAAGGTTTTTTTAATAAAAGCACATGTCGATTTGGTGTCCACTAAGAGACTAGTTATTCCTCTTATTTCCTGTGACTTTGTCTTTAATAATAATTGAAATCACTGTAATTCTAATAATTGTTATTTAAATGATTGTAATAATTGTAATTCAAATTTTCTTATAAATTGTAATAATTCAAATAGTATAATTGTAATTTTAAAAATGATTTTTATAAATTATATAATTTTGCGTGCCCGTAATGAGGGTGGAAATATGCCCTGTACTATAATTTAATTTAACATCTTGTGTACCCACCATATTTCAGGCAAATAAATGATTTATTTATTTACTATCCACCAACCCGCACTGGACCCGCGTGGTAGCCAGCCCCTCTCACAGAGAGGAGGCCTGTGTCCCAGCAGTGGGAATATTATAGGCTGCTTAAGCTTAGGCTAGGCTAGGTTCTCAACAACAACAATCCCCTATGTATTACTATTATGTTATACATAACGTTAATTCCCAATAATTTCTAAAGGCATCACGAAATTAAGGAAAGCCCTAAAATTCCTTTAACTACCAAACTTTCCACCCATTGTAACTCCATAATAACCTCATTGTTATAACGTATTGTTTTAATATACATTATTGTGTTGTTTCATACAGGTTTTGTACTCTGTTTTCGGATAGGAAACGCCTTTGACAAACAAACTACAATAGGATTTTGTATGATTTTGTTTTGGAGGCAGGAAAACAAAGTCATTATTTTGGGATTTGGTTATGTTACATGAGTTTTGTATTGATAGCTATATTTTATGATGTAATCAGCGATAAAGTAATATCATAACCTATTTGCTCCACATCTTCAATACCTCGTACTTTCGCTGCACTGAATAAAAAACTGTGCATACACACCAGCTACACGGGTCGTCGACAGCGGCAACTGCAACCGTCGACACGTGTCTGCGACAGCTGTCAACGTGTGTCGGCGATAGCAGTCGACGCGTCAGCAGCTGCCGTCGACAACATGCGGCTCGTATATTTGAGCACCTTACTCAATTACACGAGCGACTTGTCGGCGGCAATCGCCGTAGCGTCGACGGTTGCAGTTGCCTCTGTCGTCGACGCATGTCGCTCGTGTGTATGTACAAAGTCAAAACTGTCTTCAGTCTGTCTATTACCTTATAAACAGTGTCAAATGCAGAGAGAGAGAGATTTTTTTCAAATTCGACCGATAGTTCCGAGATTAGCGCGTTCACACAAATAAACAAACTTTTCAGTTTTATTATTAGCATAGGTTAATCTATGAAGAAAATGAAATGATCTTAAGATCATTCATCATAGATTTAAATCATTTTTTGACGGCACGGTTGGCGCAGTGGTTAAGCGATTGACTGCTGCGCTGCGTGTCGCGGGTTCGATTCCCGCACGGAACAAATATTTGTATGACCTACATGTATTTGTTCCGAGTCTGGGTGTTTTTCTATCTATAATATGTATGTATTTACAAAAAAAAAATGTATATAAGTAGTTTATCAGCCATCTTGTTACCATAACACAAGCATTAGGTTGCTTAGCTTGGGACTAGATGGCGCTGTGTGAAATGTCCAGGGATATTATTATTATTATATTTTCCTCATTCATGAAAGTGCCAGGAGTACCTAATATCATAAACTAAAGTTATCTTCAACTTAAACAATAAAATACCGACGATATAATAAATGCAGACACAGCGCATGCGTCTGCGCATTCCAATTATATAAGACGTGATACATTATGAATTTATGATATAGTTAAACAAATTATGTCACGATTTAGATAACGTTTTATCTTAATTATTTAACAGATAGTGATAAATTCCATTGGATCTGATTAATTGTGGAATTTTCTTAAGCTTAATGTCAGTTATTTTATGTTTTTGATGCCTAATGAGCTCATGCCTTTTTCTTTAATTTTTTTTTTTAAATATATACTATACATGATAATTTTATTGTTAGCTTGTAAATTGTAATTGTTGTGTCTTTGTGAATAAAATAGGTATTTTATGTAACTTATGTAGTTTCATTTATTCATAAATCAGTTAAAAAAATCAAAAGTAATTTTATTTGCATTTATTGATAGCCTATTTCGTGAGGAAGGCTATTTAACATCACGCTGGAGCCCTTAGAGCCGAGCAAAAAGAAAAAAGTCAGAAAAAACGCTAAGCCAAAACGAAGTAATAGCGCGGGCAGACGATGCGATGCGATGGACTGGGTCGAGGGAGAAAGAGTTCACGCGGACGAAGTCGCGGTAAGAGACTAGTAATTAATCATCATCTGCCTAACCTTTTCCCAACTAGGTTGGGGTCGGCTTCCAGTCTAACCCGAATACCCGATGCCGCTGAATACCAGTATTTTTCATGGAGCGACTGCCTACCTGACCTCCACAACCCAGTTACTGGGTAATACGATACCCCTTAGTGAGACTGGTTGTCAGACTTTGGGGCTACTGACGACCCGTAACGACTGTCAAAGATCCACAAATGACCGGGACCTACAGCTTTCTGGGGGGTCTTCGTATGTGAAGATGATCACCCATCCACGGACCAACCGCGGCAAGCATAGCTTAACCTGATCAATCGACCCGTGCGGCTGCTATTACTTAGCAACAAGCCCCTCCGACTAGTAATTAATATAAGTCTGAAATCGGCAATCCACCTTAAGCAAGCATGGTGATCATTTGATCAGTGCTCGTCCCTATGTGACAAGAGGCAGAGTGGGACAACAATTAAATAGGCTGTTTTTTTGTTATAATAGTTTGAGAGAAGAGAGAAGTGGAAGGGGAGTAAGAGCGGTTTCACACTACGTCCGATCCGAATCCGAATGCAACATCCGAGTTCAATCCGAATTTGGAATGTTCTAAATTCGGACGGACTAAGTTCGGATGTACTGCGCAACCCCTAATACAAATAGTACTATGGCTTCTTCGGACCGTCATTTCTCGGATTCGGATCGGATGGAGTGCAGGGGGCCTTTTTTTTTTTTTTTTTTTGAGGCAGCGGTAACCCTTTCGGACGATCCCGCTACCCTGGCAGGCTTCGGCCCTATCAGGCCCCGTCAATCTTGCTGACATCTCTTTGAGGCGCGCGTGGAACACATACGCGCCGTCTTACCCTGCAATGGTTCACGACAACCTAGTAACAGTTTTAAAGATTACAGCTCCGATATAAAATTGCTTACGCAATCCACAAATAAACGCTATCACTGACCGTACTTAACTCTAATCTTACTCAAACATTTACCGATTATTACCGATAATCGCTATCTGTTATGTAATACCAATAGGTTGGCACCAAAATTAGAGCAAACATGTGTATATGTGAACTCGATATATATGGACACGGTAAATTTTGATGCAGTGAGAATTTTTGGATTTCACTAAAATTCGTCATATTTCGATGCAGGCAATGGTATTCGTGAACGTTGGTATGTACATGAATTTAATATAATAACGTGCCAAATGACGTAAAAGATTGTAACAACATTAACTCATTCAAAATTAAACTAAAACATCATATTCTTAAAATGTAATCATACCGCATACCTATCAATTAATGTTAGCAACTTCTTACCTACCTAATATTTATTTGTATAACTTCACCAACACACACACGAGGCAAAATGTATTTCATTTAGATTTAAGCAATTACTTTGTATCTCATTGTAAGTGAACCTATACATTGTTCTTATGAAAATAAATTCTTTAAACCTAATTTCATTGTTTTATCTATTTATCTCTGTATTAAAAAGAGGTAGCAAGCTGTTATGCGCAAGCGCAGTAATTATTTTGAATAAGTGAGCGACGCGTGTGGGTAAACTTAAAAAAATAAATAAAAGTGTTATTTGCTTATTTTCATTGAGTTTTTTGTAGGTAAGTTTGTTTTAAATTTATTATTTTTATCGATCAAATAACCGTTTTATACTATTTATTGAATATTAAACATTACAATAGGTACGTTCAATTTTAATTGTTTTAGATTCAAGACAATGCACGTTTATGTAAAAATTCACCAAACAATTTTTGTTATATTTGTGGTGATTTTGTAGTAGCCTTACATCGCAGAAAATTTACACCTATAAAAATGTTGAGAGAAAACTAAAAATTATTTTAAAACACCTATTCAACGATACCCCACTTGACATAGTTTGTTGAGTTTCATTTTTTTCATTTTCACAATATGGCCTCCAGTAGTCGCCATATTGAATTTTCACTAACGTCATGTCTTTAGTGACACTCGCCGAACTAAGCGTAATCGATTGACGTGTGAATCATAAAAATCGGCCCAGGCGTTTGGTCTGTATAGTGCTTCAAAGTAACATACACACATACATAGGCTGAAAAACACTCCTTTGCGTCGCGCAGTCGGGTAAAAAGGCTTACCTATGTTATTTTGGTTTGGAAATAGATGAAAAAGACAAAAGCTGGTTGCCAAAGATATGTTGCAAAACAATTCCGGTATTTTATTTCAATGATAGTATCTCGAAAGCTAGACGTGGTAGCATAAATCTGTATCCAGATTTGGACTCAGCAAACCAAAGCCGATAAGAATCACAGATTTTTGGCCGACCAGTGAATCTGTTTATTTTATCAAGCATTACCTTATAGTATGTAAACTCAATCGATCTTGAACGAAAAACGAGATTATCATCAGGTATAACGTGCTGATAATCTCGCGTCACCCGTCCTGACTCCCTAAAGAAAAAGAACGAAAGAATCAAGTTTATTGGAACACAGTTCGTGAAACACAAAATAAAAAACTAACAAAATAAAAATAATGTTTCAAACAACAATAGTGTGTGCCTCACGGCTGCGTCAGAATGGTTCGTTTTAGCATTCATGCCAGACAGACGCTGTCGACGCTGGTTTTCTAATGAACTCATATATTTTGGCTGCTGGGACCAAATCTAGAAGCGTAGTATACAAGAAAGTTTTAGCATATCGTGGTGTCCTACGACTTCCACGCGAACGAAAGCTAGTTCGTACTCAATAATCTTCGTGCTTACAAAAATTAATGGGTCCAGTATAATTGACATGAAACTACTTAATGACACCACGTGAAAGGAACTGCAATCAGTATGAAACGTGACCGGCATAAACAAACAAACATTATTATTAGTTTTGTTAGTCACTGCATAATTAATTTGTTATTACATAACATTATATGTAGGTATTTGCTCAATGAGTCTAGTAGATTCTCGTCTTTTCATGCTCATCATCTGCCTGGCCTTTTCCCGACTAGGGGTCAGTATCCAGTCTAACCGGATGCATCTGAATATCAGTATTTTACATGGAGCGACTGCCTAACTGACCTCCACAACCCAGCTACTGGGCAATACGATACTCCTTGGTAATACTGGTTGTTAGACTTCCGGTCTTCTGACGATCAATAATAACTGTCAAAGATCTGCAAATGACAGCCTGGACCAGCCGCTTAACCTGCTTTCTGAGGCACGCAGGGGTCTCGGTATTTAAAGATGGTCACCCATCCACAGACTTACTGTGGCAAGTGTTATTATTTGACCAGAGGCCCCTCATAATGCGATTACAGCTTCCCTTTTGAATCTTTGTTACCTAAGTACATACTTATTACGGCATTTTCGTCTCAGCTCATTCATTAAATCTGTGATGGACAGAGTGGTGAGTGGTGTGGTGTGGTTACAGAAAATCTTGGAGATGATGTAGACATGGAGAGGGAGCGCAGGGCATTGTCAGTCCGGGCGAACATGCTGGCCCGCAGGTTCGCTCGCTGTACAGACGCGGTGAAAGTAACTTTATTCAAAGCGTACTGCACATCTCTGTACTCAGCGAGCCTGTGGTTCAGATATACCCAAAGGGCTTACAATTCTCTGCGCATCCAGTTTAACAATGCCTTCAGGGCGCTGTTGCGTTTGCCACGCTTCTGCAGTGCGTCAACAATGTTCGCTGGGTCGCGTACAGACAGCTTTGATGCCACCTGGCGCAAAAAGACAGCCTCACTGCTAAGCAGACTGCGTGGGAGCAGTAACAGCATCCTGAATGTAATAAGCAGTAAGCTAGACAGCCCAATGGTGTAAAGCCTCACCCAAAAGCCTACATAAGTCTCTCTTAGTTATTAGATACTAACATAGTTTTTAGGTTCATGCTAACAACTTAAATGCAATGAAATGGATCAATGGTTGTCTGAATAAATTTATTATTATTATAATACGAGTACATACTGGCAAGCCCGAAAGTCTGACAACCAGTCTTACCAAGGGGTATCGTATTACCCACTCTTTCTTCTTCTTCTTTCTAACTGGGTTGTGGAGGTCAGATGGGCAGTCGCTCCATGTAAAATACTGGTATTCAGCTGCATCCGGTTAGACTGGAAGCCGACCCCAACATAGTTGGGAAAAGGCAGGCAGATGATGACTGGCTAGCCGTCTACTAACTTACTATTTACACATGTATTTGTCACCTATACACCGTGTTCCGGACGATGTAGGTACATAAACTTCGACCAGATGTTCAGACCATGGAAGTAAGCATTTTTCATTATGGACACATTAATGAATTCTTATTTTTTATTTTTTGTCAATTTTCAGACATCCTAACTTGACGTAAATCACCCGATATGCATGCCTCTTTATCCGAAATGGCAACTCAATAGCAAACGCATAATACATTTGATAGATTTATAATTTTTTCTGACTACATAGCTTGATTAAAGGAAATTACAAATATCTTTGTAACGAAGCTTTTTTAAGTACTACTTCCTCTGTTAGATTTGATTTATAAAAGCTATAGAAGCGTTTGCCAAAGTTTATCGATAACGTAAAGAACAGTACGGTGTATAGTAAACTTGCTCAACACTTGTAAAGAAAACTTTAACTTTAAATGAACTCTAGGGGTAATTATAACAATTACCGATTGTAATATAGGTAGTCACGTGTGTAGCAATGCATATTATATCACATGCTCAACTTACATACGGTAAATAGCTATTAATTAAGGATTTATCCGTTAATTACCAATTAAAGTTGGTCTTCTCATTGAGAATTACGAAATTTTTCAATTTTCGTAATCATGGTTCGCGATTCATAAGACCTATGCATATGATTCGCGGCCGTAATAAATATTTATTTATAGAATTATGATCATAAAAATCATCAAAACCACTCTCAAGTTCATTTTACCTTATTGAATGACTATTTTATGAAATCATGACATTTGAGGCCAATTCTAACTGAAGGAGTTGTATTGCTGATTCTAATGATTGAAATTTTGTAAAGCCATATTTGTTACGGCCGCGAATCATGTTTTAATCAACATACAACCTGACAATAACCTGCAAATTGCAAAAAACATAAGTATTTTTTTATTTCGCGTTCTACCTTTGCGCATCCCCCTTAAGAAATGTATACAGGGTTATTTTTCAAAGACCGGCCAAATTTAAGGATGTGGTACAGACCATCAAACTGAACAACTTTCTCCATGGGACAAATAGCGTAATCGCGAAAACTTTATCAACTGTCCCATAAAAAACTTCAATACCTACTCGACCTAAATGTATGGGACGGCTGAATTTTTATTCGCGATTACGATGTTGGTCCCACGGAGAGAGTTGTTCAGTTTGATAGTCTGTACCACATCCTTGAATTTGGCTGGTCTTTGAAAAATAACCCTGTATGTAATTTATATTTGTGCGTTTTATTTGTGCAAAATCAACAAGTTTTTGTCGCACATATTGAACCATATCAACGTTGACTCTAGTTAATTAATTTGTATTACATAACGTACATAATTACAGTTTAAATACTTAGTTGTATACAGTTAACTAATTACATCTGTAGTGGTCTTCCTTCTAATTATGTTGTTTGTCTGTTTTATATCGGAATACTTATTAGTCCGCCGTATAATAGTAGGTACAGACGCCAGCACATCAAGCTACTACAATCTGTCAAATTTATTTAATACATTTTCAACTTTATCGCTGAAGCATTAAGGTTCAAGGTTGACTGGGAAAACTTTACAGTTTCGGGTGACTTGATATGCTGGAGTCTTTGCCACGGAACAGTTAATAGAGACTTCTTTTATCTGTTCTGTGGTGCCATGGGAACACTTCCACCACCAATACTCTTGACTTCATACACATAGCAAAAGGAGCGTATAATATTCCCACTGCTGGGACACAGGCCTCCTCCCTTCCAGATGGAGTGGGCTATAATCTACCACGCAGGCCCAGTGCGGGTTTGGTAGCGTACCGCACTGGGTCCGCGTGGTGGATTACAGCTCACTCCCTCTCGAATGTTATGTATGTATGGAAAAACGTGCCGTTTAATACATGCTTTATCTACTTATTCTGAATGAAGCGTGAGACTTGCCCAAACATGTCTGTTTTTGTATATTTTTCAATATATTATTTCATGATTTCATGTAGCTACACGTGTTCCAGTTCAGTGCAGGTAACGACCCCGACTTCCTTGAATGGGATCTCGTGGGGGGTGGGGTCTTAGGTCGTGGGTTCGAACCCTATACTTACTTTACTCTTTGGTTCGAACTCAGGCAAGTACTGTAGGTATTTTGTGTTATTTATTTCATCACCGCTGCTCTCAAAACGGTGAAGGAAAACATAGTGGGGAAACCGGCATGTCTTAGAACCAATAAATTTAAAGACGTGAAATCATCTTCTACCAACCCGCACTGCGCCCGCGTGGTAGATTACTTCCTCTCACAGAGACGTGGCTTGGGGTCAGCAGTGGGAACATTATACCTACGCTAATAATGCTTATGCTTACACGTGTTCCTATGTGTAAAGTTTCATAACAAAATAAACCGGAAATTGATGAAAATTTATAGCCAGTAATAATAAAAAATGGGTAAGAGTTACCTCCTTTTTCCTATGAGGTAGAAACACACAACGCCACGTGCTTCGAGTGTTACATCATATAAACAAGTTACCTATGCCATAAACCACTGCCAACACAACAAAAAAAAATATAACCTTCAAAAAAAGAATGCAGCCAACAACACATAACACTGTTATCAATAATTCCAGTTTCAAACAAAAACGTGTCAATTCATTGCACGCCAGTGTAACATAGTTGCAGGAGTCAGGACAGAGTTATGCGAGAACGTGATACACTGGCGGCCAAGGTCACCACACCACCGCTTCACGTGACTAGTGTAATCCACTTAAGTGTAATACGTTGAATAGTTATTACGTTACACTTGATTTTAATACGGTTGGTAATTTGAGATGGTATGCTGTAATCTGCCTTGTTGTTCTAGTGGGTGCAAGCGCTACTGCTGGGCATCCTAGGTTCAATTCCCTGGTCGGGCAAAGTGTTACTGGGATTTTCTATCAAGAACTTCTCTGAAGTGGGACTGGACTGGCCACGTCTGCCGTATGCCCAATAGGCTGGGCCAAAATAACCACCACGTGGAGCACACTAGAAGGCGTCGCGGCAGACCCCGTAGAAGTTGGCAGGACGCGAGCTGGACAAAACAAACGACCAGTGGTCCACTTTAGCCCTGGATCGAAAGAGGTGGAAGTCATGGGAAGAGGCCTTTGCCCAACAGTGGGATGATGCAGGCTAACAGTAACAGTAATTTCTCTGTAGCAGCCTGAAGTCTGGATTTGTGCCTAGTTGGATGAAAATAGGCTCAGCCCCTATTACATGGAACTTAACATCACTGGCGAAATGTAGGTTCACATCTGCCTCACCCTTCTGGGATTACAGGCGTGCTGTTATCATCATCTGCCTAGCCTTTTCCCAACTATGTTGGGGTCGGCTTCCAGTCTAACCGGATGCAGCTGAATACCAGTATTTTACATGGAGCGACTGCCTATCTGACCTCCACAACCCAGTTACTGGGTAATACGATACCCCTTGGTAAGACTGGTTGTCAGACTTTCGGGCTTCTGACTACCCGTAACGACTGTCAAACATCCACGAATGACAGCCGGGACCAACGGCTTAACGTGCTTTCCGAGGCACTTAGGGGTATCGGTATGTAAAGATGGTCACCCATACACAGACCAACCGCGGCAAGCGTAGCTTAACCTGACCGATCGACCTGTGCGGCTGTTATTATTTAGCCACGGGCCCCTCACAGGCGTGCTGTTATATTATGTTTAATTTTATGGGGGTTTGGTTAATTTGCAACGCAGTGTAAAAGAATTTGAGATTGTGTTACATGTCTTTGTATCACTTACGTACATAGTTTTAGGGATACTCGATACTTTTTTTTTTTAATATTGCCCCACTCTTGGAATTACTCCTGTATCGTGAGTGCGTTTACAAACATTTAAACTCTCATACACAAACAGCCAAACCCGGACCATCTGCCAGTTACTCAATAACTGGGTTGTGGAGGACAGATAGGCAGTCGCTCCATGTAAAATACTGCTAAACTGGTAGACGACCCCAACACAGTTAAGAAAAGACTAGGTAGATGATGATGGTGAGTTCAGAACAGCACCCTTATTTCGTAGGTAACACACTATCAATAATAATCTAAAGGATATTGCTAATCCATTGCTTCATATGTGCAAAAAATTGGTCTGCTCAACAACGTAAATAGCGCCATGAATGTCGTTGAACTGTCAAAATAAAAGGCCTCCCACTGGGTGGACCGACGACCTTGTGAAGGACGCAGGAATCCTCTGTATGCGAGAAGCACAGAACCAGTCGTAGTGGTGATGCTTGGAGGAGCAGGACCTTTGTCCAGCAGTGGACATCTTTCGACTGAAATAATTATGATGTGATTTTGCATACCCCATTTTATGTTATACATGATTTTGCTCACGGCTATTACCGGCGCATTGATTCCGTGGTGTGTAACTATTAATATCTCACCTTCTACAATCATCACGTGTAAAAACAATTACAATATCTTTTTCGTCACACTTTTTCCTTCTATTGCACCGATTGTTTACGAGTTTCTCTATACTATACCATAGACACGTGACTATGAATAATGTACGTCTGACTAAAAAAACTTTAACCTTGTGTGATTATTATAATTTTATGTGTTTATGTAATAGAATCAGGTTTTGGCGAAAACTTGACGGAACAATTTGTTGAATAGTAATATATTTTTATGTGAGGTTATAGGTACATACTTAGTTTGATTTTCATTTCTTGTTAGGCATTAGAAATACATAATCAGCCTATAATGTTCCCACTGGTGGGACACAGACTTCTCCTCTGTGAAATAGGGTTGGGTGTAATTTACCACGCGGACACAATGCGGGTTGGTAGATGTCACATGTCTTCAAATTTATTGGTTTTAAGACATGCCGACGGTATCCTTACAATGTTTTCCTTCAACTTTTTGAGAGCAGCGGTGATGAAATAAATTACATAGTACCTGCCTGGTTTCGAACCCACGACCTACGACACGTAAGTAGGGGCAGTTACCAGTGAACCAGAACACGTGTACTTAACTACATAAAATCACACAATCTCCATACAATTTTGTAAAAATACTAATTTACTGCCTATTCATTTGACATTTAAGTCTAGGTACTTTACATTTAAAGAAGTTATTTACCCAAACCCACGGTTTTGGACAGCTTTGATGATCAAAGCATTTAATTAGATTTACATCATTTATAATTATGTTAATTAACCCTGTATATTTTAATTTATTTGAATATCATTCATGAATATTATCGACCTGAGGCCGTGTACCTGGTAACCTGTTTATGACGGCAAGAAATCAGCAGGATAGGACAACCAGTCTTACCATGGGGTATCGTGTTACTCAGTAACTGGGTTGTTGAGCAAAAGCTAGTCAAATATCAAATTTAAATAATGACTTAGAAATTCAGCAATTGCGTCCTAATTGCGTAACACACTATTAATCATAGTCTGAACCATTTTGAAGGGCATTGCTATTCCATTGCTTTATAAGCTCGAAAAATTTGTCAGCTCAACAACGCAATGGATGTTGTTGAACTGTCAAAATGTAAGTCATTCCTACTGTTAGTGTGTTAGGTACGCAAATACCCTGCTGGCTTATCCCTTATAAAACGGTTAGTCCTCACCTCACACTTTTCAGACAGATACTCAAATCACGCGTACTGAAGGCCTAATTAATCACGTCTTTCTTAAAGTTAATTAAATCTCTTTTATTACCAAACACGAGAGAGAACAAGTTTTCTATACAAAACAATGTAAAACAAGTAAATGGACTCACAATTGTACACATTGTGACGAATGTAACAATATGATCGAAACAACGTGATTTTAGTCACGTGGCTGACAACACGTGAAAGAGAACCTATCTGTGTTTTATCACGTAATTTACAACACTATTGACATATTCCCATAGTTCGTAGTTTTTGATCTAGACCAAGTTTTGAGTTCATTGACGGTTTTTCGTAGAAACTTTATCAGATTCCGCTTCTCATAACGCAATGTATAGTGAAGTGGGTTTAAAGTAAAATTCCACGGTAATTTTTGGTGGACTGGTTTTATTTGTTATGTAACTTGGTCGGTGTTACGAAATAGGAAAACGTTGAGCTATATAATAAATGTGTCGTAAGTAATTTAGGTCTTCGTGAGTTACACACCTTCGCTTTATAAGCCGATATAACAATTAAAAAGGTTCTTTTGACATTTTAACTTGTATTATACATTTTAACTTGCAATGCCAAATTAGAAATTAAGCATGCTAAGCATTCACGTCATTCATAGATCTGTGACAGCATCATCTCCCTTTTCCCAACTATGTTAGGGTCATCTTCCAGTCAAACCGGATGCAGCTGAATACCAGTATTTTACATGGAGCGACGGCCTATCTGACTCCCACAACCCAGTTACTGTCCCCGGTAATGTAATACGATACCCCTTGGTAAGACTGGTTGTCAGACTTTCGGGCTTCTGAAGACCCGTAAAAACTGTCAAAAATCTACGAATGACAGCCGGGATCAACGGCTTTTTAAAGTGCTTTTCAAAGCACGTTAAAAAGCCACGGACCAACCGCGGCAAGCGTAGCTTAACCCGCTCAATCGACACGTGCCGCTGTTATTACTTAACTACCCCTCTTCGTTATTAGTAGGTATAAACTTAATTAACGTACCATCATAGGTATTTAAAATCACCACTAGTTCAGTAGTTTCAATAGTAACGCCAACATCCAACATCATTCGATTGATTGATTCAAGGCCAATTCTCGTAATTCAAAACGTTCAAAATCTAGTCGCAGTCTCATCTCGGCGACAAACAATTGTCAAAAACTTGTCAAAATGTAGGGAAATTAGAGGCATTTTTGACAGATTGACACTGAGATCAGACTTTGAACGTCCTAAAATTACGAGAATTGCCCCTCTGATCAAAACAAATGTCATAACATTTCAACGAAAAACCGCAGGAATGGACTAATAATTGACACTTCCATTGACGTGCCGCTATAAATATATAAATCATTACAATTAGTTGTGAAAATAAATTGAAATGACGTCTGAAATAGTCTGTCAGAGACTAACATGTCCAAATATGGAGTGGCTTGGTTGAAAACGTCAGTACAGAGTTATTTAAGTTACTCATTAAGACGATAAGTTTTCCCAAAGTATTGCGGTTAAGAACGTTCAAGCATGGGATAGTCATTTCTATTGTTTATAATAATAATAATAACGTTTATTTTTAAAAATGGTGCAGATTTTACAATAACTTATCTTAAAAATTATAGATGACACAGTTGCTCATTTGTCTGAACTAGGTGGAGACCTGTGTTTCAGGCTAGAAAGGTGCTTAGAATTTTAAAATATATAATTAACAAATGAGAAGACTAATATTAATATTGCTTAAAAAACTAATATTACCTTAAAAACTAACATGTTTTATTTATAGACAACGAGTAAATCCTCAGTTTCACTGTATGATATTATGCTAAGTAAAAATTGCAGAATAACCTTTTTACAGTCGTAATTATTTAATTTATAGATACTTAATATCCTAATCCTAAGTTTTAATGTAAGTTTTGTAGAAGGAGACTGCGGTGTATTGAATTAGCCTCTACGGCTGTCGATAGTTAAAAATATCACCGGCGCATTGTTTTTACAAACTATGCTCCACTTCCTATCCTGCCTAAAAACATGCAGTGTGTCCCCCAAAGTAACCTCTGCACTGCCACCGATAACGTCGTGGAAGTGGCAAAGTTTTGGGTCAAAAAAACTTTAATAACTGTCGTGCCAGCGACACGGGGAAGATCCTTATTGCCTGGACAAAAGTGACATTTTATCAGCGATAAAAAAATTGAAAAATTATGTCGTGCAAAATGATTCAGATTTTGATTTATAGTGTGTTGCGCAGTTAGGGTGCTGTTCAGCATAGTTGCCAGACAACTAGTGCCTGACACTGGTTTTTAACTGGACCCTATGTTAGAGAACGTTTTAGGGATGTAAATCAGTTTTAGTGTGTGTGTATACTTAAAAAAAAAATAGATAGATTTTTTTTTTAAGTATACAATAATAATTATATTTAGTCCATCAGTTAGATTATCGAAAAATAATGGACACGTATTTTTTCTTTTGTCAATCAAACAAAAAATAACAAAGATAAAGCGCGTCAAAATTTGGGAGTGGGGGGTCGTGACGTCACTTGCTTGCAAAAGTGTCGCAAGCAAGTGACGTAACGCGGAACTTTAACGGGCGATATCTTCATCATTTTTTATATAATTGACAGAAGAAAAAATACGGGTTCAATATTTTTTGATAATCTAACTGACGGGCTAGTTAGATTTTTTTAGGAAAATAGCCTTTAATAGAATCGATTCGATATTTGTTTTAAAATATTTACTCGTATAGATAAAAATATAGTGGTTTTTAGGGAAAGAAATAAAATGGTATGGTCGCACAAGAAACAAAGGACTATCGTCAATAGATAACTAAAGTAATGTAACTAACTAACAGATCTAATGGAATGGAACAGCTCATGGATTGTTCAATGAAATCTCCAAACGGCTGGTTTACACTTTCTGTGAACCAAGGGCTGGCCAGAGGCTAAGCATTGCCATACAACGTGGTAACGCCGCCAGTCTCTTGGGTACAGACGCCAGCACATCAAGCTACTACAATCTGTTAGATTTCTTTAATAGATTTTCAACTTTATCCCTAAAGCATTAAGGTTCAGGGTTGATTGGGAAAATTTGACAGTTTCGGGTAGCTTGACCTGCTGGCGTCTGTACATTACCAGTCGACAGCGATGCGGAGAAATTTTTCGACGCCATATATTTTAGTTTGTTAATAGTTTAAGTTAGGTTAGGATATTATATTTTTATTTTAATAAGTAGTTAGTTTATTTAGGGCTGATGTTTCAATAGACAGATAATTTTTATTCATGGAAATAATTGACGTCTGACAGTTTCTGTATGAAATAACTGTAAAAATTGCAAAATTATTCCTCGAATATCAGATGATTGATAAATCAGCCCTAAGTATTAAAAGTGTATCCAGTGTTTTTTTTATCCTCCTAAATAAATAAACCGACGTTCCGTTCACTTTTCGTCGTTCGTCGTCGTTCGCGAAACAGAACGACTTCAAACTATTTTTAACTATAACCTTTTTATAACACATAGGTAATTACTATTTATTAGATAATAAAACGAGCTCGTATCTAGATAATAGCCTTTTTTCTAATCCGGTTATCTAATTAATTGTCATGCAAGAAATATTTGCCTACGTACACTCAATTTTAAAGGGATTCCCCCTGAAATATAGGATATGAGTAGGTACGTACATATCAGAAACTATGACATCATCATTTAAATACACGTGTATTTCTAGAGATTGGTTATGCCATTTTTATTACTATTATTATATACTATTTATTTTTACTTGTTGACAGGCGACGCTGTCCTCCCAAACCTACTGTAATTTGAAAACATTTATTTATTTATTTAAACTTTTCGCACAAAAAGGTACAAAGGCGGACTTAATGCCTTAGACATTCTCTACCAGTCAACCAAGGGTGGTGAAGAGATTAGATGGCAGGTGCTTTGATTGAGAGGGACAATGATAAAAAAACTCTTAAAACTAGGTACACTAATACATAACTAGGTTATATACACATACATACTATTACTATAATATATACCTACTTATAATATATATATATATATACAAAATCAAGGGAGAGAAGTGTTGAGATGACTACGCTATTTTTTCGAAGATTTGTTTTGGAAATAACTCTGCAATATCCGCTTAAATGCATACCGACTGCTGGCCGTCCTGATATCAAGAGAAAGCGCATTCCAAAGCAAAATGGACTGAATATGAAAAGAAGAATGAACAAAGTCAGACGTATGAGACGGACAGAGACAGAGAGACGTGTGAAGAACATAGCTATTGGAAGTGAGATACGAGATAAGAAGGAGGATTGGGAGAGTTGAGAAGGGAGAAAAGCGTGGTCAAAGCGCGCAAACTTCTTCTTTGGCGAATGGACATCCATTTGAGCTCAGACCTATAGCTCGACACATGGTCATATTTCCTGAGGTTGAATATGAAACCAATACCATTGTTGAGCAATCTGTCGAGCTTATCCAGCATAACCGCATTCAAGTCAAAGTAGCACACGTCACCATAGTCGATTATAGGGAAAATCAAAGTCTGCACAAGCATGGTCTTCATCTTAGCAACATTGTAAAAGCCAATTATTTTTAAAAGACTAACCGTGGAGTTTCTTGTCGACTCTTGTCCATAGGAAACGACCAATTGGAACCGTGCACCTAGCTTCTGACGTTTCATAAGTGACCATGTTGGTTTATGTGAAATAAAATATTTTGATTTTGAGACATTTTGCAATAAACGCAAACAATCGGCGATTTTCGTCATTTTTAGCGTCCAAAATTTCAGTACTGGTTGAATTTTTTTTTTTTAATTTTATTCATAATTTAGCAAAATACTTTTATAGAATATTCATAGGACTAACAATTAATCGCCCCCCCCCCCCCCCTACCGCTGTGTTAGTTCAACTGCCTAGCCTTTTCTCAGCCTATATTAGGGTTGGTTTCTAGTCTTACCGTACGAATACCAGTTTTACATGGAGCGACTGCCTATCCGACCTCCATAACCCATTTGCTGGCTCCGATACCCCTTGGTAAAACTAGTTGTCAGTCCTTCGGACTTCTGACTACGCGTAACGACTGTCAAAGATCTATAAAAGACAGCTGGGGCCTAAGGCTTAACGTGCTTTCCGAGGCACGGAGGGTAATGTAATGGATGGTAACCCATTCACGGACCGACCTCGTCAAGCGTAGTTAACCTTCGAGGGACCCGTGCGGCTGTTATTACTGAGCCACGAGCCCCCTAACCTACCCTAACAATATCATAATAAACAAAATTCAACTCTTTCGTTTCTTACAACACCATTGTATATTTCTTACGAGAAATTGCCTCGGTGAATATCCCTCCAGCATTTTAAGGTATCTGTAAACTTGAAGGCTAAATTCACTGAAACACAAAGTAGGCAAGCTTTATTTCTTTTAAAATACAAAAGTCTGCATTAACTGTTAACTGTTTACTGAGTGAAAGGTTTTGTGTATGTAAAATCAGGTAAATTAATTGTACTTGTATTATACTAGCTGCGCCCCGCGGTTTCACCCGCATAAGTTTCGAATCCGTAAGAATATGGAGATAAAAAGTATCCTATGTGTTAATCCTGGTTATAAATCATCTGTGTGTAAAATTTCATCCAAATCCGTTCAGTAGTTTTTGCGTGAAAGAGTAACAAACATCCATCCATCCATCTATCCATCCATCCATACAAACTTTCACGTTTATAATATTCGTAGGACTTGTATAAATTTGATCTGAATTTAAATTGTCCGTAGATATATTCAAATCACAACTATCATTTTTAGACTGTTTTATAAAATGATTATAAACAAACATTGCAAATTATGTAAGTACTAGCAGCGCCCCGCAGTTTCACCCGCATAAGTGTCGATCCCGGGGGAATATCGGGATAAAAAGTATCCTATGTGTTATTCTGATGCATAAGCTATATTACTGTAAAGTTTCATCAAAATCCGTTCAGTAGTTTTTACGTGGAAGAGTAACAAACATTCATCCATCCTCACAAACGCGCGTTTATAGTATTAGTAGGATGTCAATATGCTTAAAAATGATTTCCTTCCAATTATTCCTTTTCTTTTTTTATTTTGTACAAGTGAGAAACCAAATTAATGAAGGCGTTCGTACATGTCAACCACAAGTTTATAATAAGCAATACATATCGCTTTGACACAGCCCTTTTTTCGTGGCAGTAAGGACTGTTTTCAAAGTTCAAGTGTGTGCGCTGCTGTACTGTTCACCTCTTTCACATTCCTAAAGTAGGTTGGTGGATTTAATCAACTTAACCTCTCGCAGTCTAGGACAAAGGCCTCTCCCAGGCTGTGCCACAACACACTGCCCTCTGCCTTTCGCATCCAGTCTGTCCCAGCCACCTTCTTTAGGTCGTCGGTACATCTAGCCGGGGGCCAGCCCACACTACGCTTGCCGATACGCGGTCTCCAGCCCAGGACTCCTCTGCTTCACCGGCCATCGGTCCTTGAACCAACGCTTGCTTGAACATGGCCAGCTCGCTGCCACTTCAGTTTGCTTACTCTGCAAGGTATGTCGGTAACTTAGGTTCTTTTAGGATAATTTCATTGGTGGATTAAAGTATGTACAAATATTAAAACCTTAATCTTAACGCAACAGCTACAAGATAACGATAACATTCATCACTTTACATAATCAAATATAAAAACTTAATTGTCACACATGATGTGCCAAAAAGATAATAAGTATCTTACAAAAATGTAAAGTTACCCCAGGTTCGCGACAATTTTTTTTCGCGCACTGGATTTTCAGCTCTCGGTATTAAGCCGAGCATTGAGAATCCAACAGAGCGCATCTCAGCACGTCAAGAAAACAAACTGTTGGATATTCAATTCTAGGCGCTAAGCAGAGCGTTGAAAATTGAACGCGTGGAAAAAAATCGCCGCGATGAAAAATCACTTGGGCTTACAAGAAGGAATTTTGTAATGTTACTGACACCATTTTGGCTTATCTAACAAACAATTTATCTAGAATGATGTAATACTAGGTTAATCTGACAGATTGTATCATAGATTAAATACACCTAGTTGCGTTATCAGTGATTTTAAGTGTCGTATCGCACATCGTTTGTTACGGTTACGTGTCTGAGAAATATTAAATATTTCAATTTAATTTTTATTTTAGTTTATTTTCAATTAGGTTTTCATTTTAATTTATTTTCAATCATTTATTTAGATTATTATACGTTACTTAAAAAATACATTAATTGATCTCCTCATGACTAACATAAATTTAAGATAATGTAATACATCTGTACTAACAAAATATTGTGGTCTTTCAAATAGTCTGAAATAAACGAATTCCAGTAGCCAAATTGTATTTAAGTGAAGCTCTGGCATCATCGAGGCGAATCCGCGCAAAACGCAGGACGCGAATACGCGAGACGGTTGTTAAGTCACGCGATAATTCCTGCCAATTTGAACACCCCCATACAAGTTAGTTAGTGCCAAACCGCACTGGGTTCACGTATTATATTACGGCCCACTTCCTCTCACCGAGAGGAGGCCTGTGTCCCAGCAGTAGGAACATTAGCTGCAGCAGACATAGGTATATGCTACCTTGTGAGATTGTAGTCTGTGCTTGTAAGTGTTCGTTTTTGTTTGTGCTTGTTATCCTGTCTGTATCCTTTTATGTTTCTGTTTGTATATGAGTCTTGTTACTTGAATTAAGATTATTTTATTTTTTTATTTTAGGCTGATTATGCTATACAAATTAGTTGACAAAGTCGGCACGAGCGAATTTCGTCTCGCACCCCGCGCGTGATTTGCGTCAGAGTATTCAAAGCTTTAAGTGATTTTCCTTAAAGATACTCCAACCCCACCTTATATAAGAAAGCCATTGAAACGTCAACTTTCAATTTAAAAGACGAAATTAGCATTTTCATATAGAAGCCCATGTAAAGCTTTAGAAACTGCGCCGGACCAATAATTCTATTTGAATTTTTTGTTCTAAAAGAAACTTCTCGGGCTTCGTTTTCCGAAACTTTCAAAGGCCATGTGACTTGACGTCACGTGGCTTAGAAAAATCTCTGAATACTTACATAAACCCTGTTTGAAAAGGCTATAGAAGAAAAGTTGGAAAAATTTCCATGTAAAAGTAATAAGCCATGAAAAGATGGAATTGTTTGTGAAGTCATATAATTTTGTGCTGTTCGGTAACTTTCGAAAGGTCTCGTGAACTGCGAAGTTTAAGTCGCAAGGTTTTGAACTAAAAGTCTGGGCTGCAAATAGATTAACACTGGCCCTTTTTCTATAATGCTGTAACAGGCTTTCGGGCGTTTGTGTTCGTTTGACCCGGGATGTAATCGTAATAATGTTATACAATTCTTGTAGATTTTACATCGGGTTGTCCCAAAAGTAGTAGTAGCTAGTATTTTCTGTAAAGTTGGTACCTGGACTGATTTCCTGGAGTGCACAAGACTAAGGAACTACTACTATTACTATGGAATCTTTTCTAATTCATTCAGCACGATGATGTATAAATTATAATCTCTACAAGAATGTTAATCGCCGAGCAGATTAAAATTACCAGGTTTTTTAATTGTACCAACCCGCACTATGTGCGCGTGGTGGGTTGCGACCCCCTTCCTGACCTGACTGGAATCCTGTGTCGAAGCAGTCGGAACATGATAGTCTGATTATGCTTAAGCCTTCCTGATTTGCTTAAGTCTGATTGTGCCTTTCGTTCGGCATGTACAGCTCAAGACTTTGTTTGAGCACTTTTCTTGGAACTTTTGCGCAAGTATGTTGTGGTCTTCAACAAGTCAGAATCACAAAAAATCTTAAACATATTAAGGGATTAACTTAATTTTTACTCCCTTACTTTATACTTATTTTTTACTCAATCGCCTAGCCTCTTTGAGTTACATAAACGATTTTGCGTCAGCCATTTCAATGTGAACCTTATAACACCGACATAAAAGTCACATAATTCTCAAATTCTGTAACAAAAATCTAAGACGCAGCCCTGATTCCAAAATGCGGAAATAGCATTAAGGGCTCGCCCAAATTACATAGGAACCAAACGTCGTACGTCATCCAAGTTGAAATTGGTGCATAACAATTTATGCGCTCATATTTATATGTTGTAACTTGTTCATAAGTGTTTTATTTCCGTCTTGATCGAGCCTTCTGTGTCGTGCGCATTAGGGTTGGAGGATGACCTAACCAGTTACTTTGGATTCAGTGGGTTTGATATTTATATAATCGGTGGAATCTTTGGGATTTGCGGCTTCGGGATAAAATGTTCTTGGTCTGTTTGGTAAGTGATGACCAACCTGCTTGTTGTAATTAGGTTTTTGTGGAAATTGTTCATAGATGTTGGCGGCACTATGTGCCTCAACTGAATAAAGTTTTATCCGCCGTTTGGCATCTCGCAGATTAAGATTAAGAAGCGCGAAAGTATGACAACCAGTCTAACCAAGGGGTATCGTATTACCCAGTTACTGGGTTGTGGAGGTCAGATAGGCAGTCACTCCATGTAAAATACTGGTATTCAGCTGAATCCGGTTAGACTAGAAGCCGACTCCAACATAGTTGGGAAAAGGCTAGGCAGATGATTCAGTTGAATTTAGGCCTCAGCATGGGTCTCAGAATCTTAAAGGATTTTTAAGACTACACACATTTTACATACATACCTAGGTACTAATTATTCGTTAGAATAAGTCTGTAAAGACTAACATATCTGGGGAAAACCTATGACTATTCTAGACCATAATAAAAGTACAATTCCATTCAAGATTTAATTTGTAATGCTTCCTATAACTTCTATGATTAGGAAAATAAGTCGCGGTTAAGTAATTAATAGTTGTGTTATATAAGAGTCAGGGAATCGAGTTGAGGTTAACACTGACGTAGTTACAATGGATAAATCACTTTTAATTGTAATTTTTTTCCATGATTGCTGGTGTATAACTAAGCAACATAATTAATTGGGTCTTAATACGGCAATGTGGGGGACGGAGTTATGTAACGGTGTTTCTGAGTTGCGTATCTACATATCTTCTAAAGTACTGGAGTGGAAACCGCATATCAGCAAGCGTAGTGTAGGACGCCCTCAGCTAGATGGAACGAAGACCTTAAAAAGGTGGCTGAGACAGACCAGAAGGTGGAATAATCATGGAGTTTCTTGCGCCCTGCGCCATAGGAAACAACCAATTGGAACCGAGCACCTAGCTTCTGACGTTTCTTTTTTTTATTAATTTTTTTTATGCTTGTCTGTCTACGTGTCTTTTAACTATGTGTATCTTATGTTTTATTTTTTTAATTATTATTATTTTTTATTTGTAACTGTGCATTTTGTTTGCGCAGAATAAAATATTTTTCTTTCTTTCATAAGTGCCCATGTAGGTTTATGTGAAATAAAATATTTTGATTTTGTTAAGCTGTTTTGGCTTAGTTAAACGGGACATCGACGCGCAAACTGTTGTGTGTCTGTTATGTAGCGGTCTCTACTGTCGTAGGAAACCCAAGCATTAATAGGTACTTTCAGCACACCCTCGTCAGTCAGCCCTGCTATCATCCTCACTGACTGGCACAGCTTTTCATCAGCGAGAGCTACTTTCGCATAGGTCGTGCTTACACGGGAAATATCACGTATTCAATTAGTTGTAGTGCCTACCGTATCTTCCAAAACGGGTATATATGTATAGGCAAAAGCATTACTATCAATTAGTGTATAACACCTATGCATCATTAATAATATTGTACAATAGGCAGTTTTGGCATCATTGTATATTGTATACGTGACAATTGTCACAGGATGAGTGGAGAACGGAATTCTAGTCTAGCCAAAATTTTTCTGTTATTGTGAACGACGGTCATTTGTGGTCAGTTACTGGGTAATGCTGGTTGTCAGATTTCCGGTTTCTGACTACCCATAACGACTGTCAAAGATCTACGAATGACAGCCGGGACTAACTTAAAACGTGTCAATCCATAGTATTAGTTAGAATGACAGCTCACTCCACGCTCACTTCACCTAAGTTTTCACGGTGAGATTTTTACAGAATCGATCGGCAGGTCAAGGGATCCGACCTACAACCAATAAAACAAAACGACAACAACAACAATTTCCAACCTATAAAACGTGACTATTCCACTCGATTCACACGGCATACCTATATAGGTGGCTAGAATGCTAGATAATAGACTAGTCCATAGACTTGTGTTACGTAACTCGACCTTGGCCGTTGCGTAACGGTCACGTGCCTGTGCGCACGTGGCCGGCGCACGCGACGATGTTTGTGCGGTGATTAGGATGCGGTGCGGTGATTTTGAATTGTTATAGTTTTTAAGGAATGTAGGATGCAATGCAAATTGGTGTACTTACAAGTGGGCTTGTCCTTCAGGATTTAGTTGCTTTTTTTTTTCAAAAAGTCTGAATTCAATGTGAGCTAAGGTTGTCAAATTAAATGTTTTTTTATTTTTAAAATTACCTTTCAGATATGTGGGTAGTTTGTTTTGGTTATTTCACACCTTTTTTGTTAGTTGTTTTTTTTCACAATGTTTATAATATACTCGTACTTTCCTTAGATACTTAGCAATTTTAAATTGTTCTTTGTCCAGCTTCACTGGACTGGACTTCACTTCATATATTTACCGACCTAGATTTCTTTTGTCTTTTTAAAGTAAATAATAGAAAGAAAGAAAGAAAAAACATTTATTTAGCACAGACTAAAAGACACACAATACACCAGATACATACATCAGATAAGAACTAATAAAAAAAACAAATAGACAGTATAGAGACCGATGTAAGAAATTAGCAGGTAAGTGTGTCTCACGGCTGCACCAAAAAAGTTCAGTAAAAATGCCAGACAATAGCAAAGAAAGAAGCAAGGAAAAGCAAAGAATAGAAAAGCATAGCAAAGAATAGAATCCATATAGATAGATATTAAACCTATCCTTATAGATTTTTAGTAGTAATCTCGTCACGTTGTTAGCGTTTAATAACATTAAGATATCTATTCTTCTACCATTTAATAACATTAAGATATCTATTCTTCTCTTCTATTCTATATCCATAAAAATAACTAGATTATCCAGTATTCAGTCTTAAGAAAAGAGTATTTTTATACTTAAATAGTCACATAAAACAGCATGACGTAATTTGCATATTATTTATTTTTATTTCTTAATTAACATTGACTCCGATTGAACGCAGTCAAGAGCATCAGAGGGGTAATTCTCGTAATTTTAAGACCATTCACAGTCTGATCTCAGTCTCAATCTGTCAAAAAATACTTCTATAATTTCCCTACATTTTGACATTTGTTTGTCGCTGAGAGGAGACTGCAACTAGATTTTGAACGTTTTAAATTACGAGAATTGGCCTTCTGGCATCATTCCTCCGACTAGGTGAAGCGACGCTATTCGCAGGGTGGCTGGTAGCAGCTGGATAAGAATTGCCGAGAATCGAGCTGAATGGTGTGTATTTGGAGACGCCTATGTCCAGCAATAGACTGCTGCAGGCTGATGATGGTGACGAGTCAAGAGCATGCTCGACGGAACGGCAGGGTGTGGATTTGGAGCTGTATCACAAACCATGCACCACCTTCTATCCTGCCTTCTGTGTCCCAAAACATGCAGCCACAGCGACCTCTGCACTGCCTCTGATAACGCCGAGGAAGTCCCCAACCCGTCTTGAGCAAGCGTGCTGATCAATGCTCGTACCTTCTCTGGATGAGAAGAGGCTTTTGCCCAGCAGACAGTAATAGGCTGATATGTTATTATGTCTGAAAAAGTTCATACCTATTATAGTTATCAGTGGTTATCAATGGCCCTGATTCCCTTGTTCACAAACTAAACTAAATTTAAGTTCTGTGCATCTTTTTCTTTCTATTTAATTTAGAAAAGGACAGAAGATAAATATTAGTTTAGTCCTGTCAAACTAGTCAGCGCCTGACGTCAATTGACGTATTTTTAGCAGCCATGTTTTTAATCACGTCTAATCTGTCTATGGAGTATCTTAATTTGACAGGAATAAACTAATATTTTATCTTCTGTCCTTTTCTTAATGAAATAGAAAGAAAAAGATGCACAGAACTTAAATTTAGTTTAGTTTGTGAACAAGGGAATCAGGGCCATTGTCCATGTATTTTCTGTCCAAGAGTAAAGCCACTAGCGATAACCCAATTACATGACAATTCAATTCTTTTCCGCTTACAGCTAATAATAGAAATTTAATTCCTTTCTAGAAAACTCGATAAAAGACTTCTATCTCGTTATCTATAAGTGGTGAGTAAGGAAAATGTTTGGATTAATATCGATGATAATAACAAGTATAATGATGTCACTAATATTACTAAAACAACATTCGATCTGCCCAGCCTTTTCCTAACTATTGACTTCTGGTTCTTGACGACACGGTTGGCGCAGTGGCTGAGCGATCGACTGCTGCGCTGCGTGTCACGGGTTCGATTCCCGCACGGAACAAATATTTGTATTGCCTACAAGTAGTTGTTCCGGGTTGGCTGTTTGTGTATGTGAGTTTAAATGTTTGTAAATGCATCCACGATACAGGAGTAATTCCTAGTGTGGGGCAACGTTAAAAAAAAAAACTATGTTGGGATCGGCTTCCAATCTGACTGGATACAGGTCTTACCAAGGGGTATCATGTTATCCAAATATGGATAGTATGGATTAAGGGCTTGATTCAGAAAGCTGTACTTCTGGAGACGGTTCGCATTGTTTCTCTGGAGCCCTGACCGTCGGTAGCTTGGATCCTGTTCCCGATATCAGTGGGCTACTAGTTTTTATATTTTTAAATGCTTTTATGTTCTAATTTAAAAATGTATTTTACATAGTATCATCATCATCTGCCTGGCATTTTTCCAACTATGTTGGGGTCGGCTTCCAGTCTAACCGGATGCAGCTGAGCACCAGTAACAAATAGTAGCATTGGTAGTAGTAGCAGCTGAACTATTTTACGTGTATATAATGAAATAAAGGAAATAATAAAACTACATTGTAATCAGGAAAGTTACAAATTACTAGAATGTAATTGTTTGTAATCTTCAAGATTCAAGATTCTTTATTTGTGGAAACATGAGTATACATATAGAGCATGCAATTTATCACAATACATTAATAGATCAGTCATGTTTGGCCTTAGTGGCGTACAAATATTTAAATGTCATTAAATAACATAAAAATTTGATAAATTTAAACAAAATAATATTTAGTTAAAAATTAATTAGGTAGACAAAAAAAAGAAATAGTCATAAATAAAATTACAATTACAAAATGTCAAATAAATTATTAGTCATAGCATTAATATATTGGTTTATTATTATGATTATGTCAAAGATGCATTGATAATATTAGTTACATGATATCAAATGTTGTCGTTAAGAAATTCTAGAATACTGTAATCACGTGTAACAATGCACGTTTTTACGTGCAAAGAAATAAAGAAAAGAACCAACAACTACGACGCACGAAGACACAATCGATAATTCTTTGTTTATGTCTAAAAGAACATAACCTTCTCTTTTTTTAAGTCGGTTAAAAATGCGCATGAATAGGGAAAACTGCGTCGAATACATGGCCTTCTCTTTTTTTGAAGTCCGTTAAAAATATGCATGTTTGCAGTAAACCTGGACATTGCTTTTGGACTTTAGAAACCGCTTATTCTGTGTAATGTTTCTTTTTAAAAACTTGTGCCAAACGTGACTTAATATCGTAAAGTAACGTTTATCGGAATTTTCAGGTAATCATCATCATCATCTGCCTAGTCTTTTCTCAATTATTTTGGGGTCGGCTTCCAGTCTAACCGGATGCAGCTGAATACCAGTATTTTACATGGAGCGACTGCCTATCTGACCTCCACAACCCAGTTACTGGGTAATACGATACCCCTTGGTAAGACTGGTTGTCAGACTTTCGGGCTTCTGACTACCCGTAACGACTGTCAAAGATCCACGAATGACAGCCGGGACCAACGGCTTAACGTGCTTTCCGAGGCACGGAATGCATCGGAACGGCATCGGAATGTTCAGGTATGAATAAAAAAATTACTTATACTTGACTAGCTTCAACGCGCGACTTCGTCCGCGTGAAATTTCGGCTCCGACCTACCGCGATGCATCCCATCGCCCGCCCGAGATATGACCTTGTTCTTTCAGACTTTTTCTTTTTGCTTGACTCCTAAGTGTCGTAACGAGATGTTAAATATAACCTTCCTCAAGAATCGGCCTATGAAATGAAAAAAGAATTTTTCAAATCCGACTAGTAGTTCCAGAGATCAGCGCGTTCAAACAAACAAACTCTTCTGCTTTGTTATTAGTATGAGTATAATATGTAGATATAGATTTTCATAAAAACAACAAGAGTCAGATCAATAAATCGCGGCACGGTTGGCGCAGTGGTTAAGCGATTGACTGCTGCGCTGCGTGTTGCGGGTTCGATTCCCTCACGGAACAAATATTTGTATGGACTACAGGTAGTTGTTCCGGGTCTGGCTGTTTGTGTATGTGAATTTAAATGTTTGTAAATGCACCCACGGTACAGGAGAAATTCCTAGTGTGGCGCAAAGTTAAAAAAAAAAAAAAGAAAACAAATCAAGCCCTAATTATGGATTTTATTGGAATCTGGGATATACACAGATTGAGGGGTCCGTGGCTAAATAATAACAGCCGCACAGGTCGATCGGTCAGGTTAAGCTACGCTTGCCGCGGTTGGTCTGTGGATGGGTGACCATCGTTACATACCGAGACCCCTCCGTGCCTCGGAAAGCACGTTAAGCCGTTGGTCCCGGCTGTCATTCGTGGATCTTTGACAGTCGTTACAGGTAGTCAGAAGCCCGAAAGTCTGACAACCAGTCTTACCAAGGGGTATCGTATTACCCAGTAACTGGGTTGTGGAGGTCAGATAGGCAGTCGCTCCATGTAAAATACTGGTATTCAGCTGCATCCGGTTAGACTGGAAGCCGACCCCAAAATAGTTGGGAAAAGGCTACGCAGATGATGGATATACACAGATTACTTACGTACGTAAAGATAATTTTAATAGACAACAACATCATAGTCATTTGTGATCATAGCATTATTGTAACAGCCCGGAGTTTGGAAGTTGGCTGTGGTGTGATACCCCCGTGTCTGTCAGAATGTAACCTTCCAGAGCTCTTCGACCGAGCAATGGTAGCCCAGTGCTAACGGCCGCGACTTACGAGTTGTAGGTCGTAGGTTCGAACCCAGACAGGCGTTTTACTTTGTGTAAATTACATATTCATCACCACTGCTCTCAAAACGGTGAAAGAAAACATCGTGATGAATTCGGCATATCCTAGAACCAAAAAATCGAAAACATGTGACATCTACCAACCCGTACTGGGCTCGCGTGGTGGATTACGGCCCTTCTCCTCCGAGAGGCCTGTGTCCCAGCAGTGGGAACATTATAGGCTGATTATGTAAACTTCCAGAATCTTCTAAGTACTAACGAATAACACATATCAATAGGTACATAGATAACATAGTACCGTAAACAAACATTTCGTAAGGAACTTTCCCTCTGGCAACATACAATCAAAACAAATAAACAGCTATCATTAAAATTGGCATTAATACCTACTGTATGAAAACTAATGCCTGTTTTCACTAACACTACGCGACACTTAAATTAACAAAACGGGCTGTTGGATTTCCAACTCTTAACGTACCGCTGAGAGTTGAAAATCCAACAGCGGACGAAGCATTTATTTAGGTGACGCTTAGTGTTGTTGAATATCTGGCGTTCTCTCAAAACTAATATCTAGTACTGAAACGTGGGCTATAATTGACATATTAACTCATCTGGTTCAGGAAATGAGTTGAGTTCCTAGGAAATTTCTGATAGAATTGTCATTGGTTGCGGTTTGGACACGAGACTTTGAATGTGGGCTTTCCCCAAAAATCGGAAGAGGAAAATGTATGGAAGGTGATCTAAAGTGATCATGTGTTTGGTTTCTGGGAATATTTTTTGCCTTGCAAGATGTTTCTGCAGAAAAATATCGAATTTGGCCCAATATGTTGAGGGGCTTGTGGTTACCTTATAACAACCGCACGGGTCGACCAACCGGGTGTCCACGCTTGCCACGGTTGGTTCGTGGATGGGTAACCGTCTTTACATACCATAGTGTTTTCTATAACCTAAAACTCTGAGACAAAACACTAAGAGCTCACAGTCTCTTTAAAGTCGCGACTTTATCTTTTTCTGATCATATTATAGCAAAAGGGTATCGTATTATCCAGTAACTGGGTTATGGAATTCAGATAGGCAGTCACTTCATGCTTACCAGCATTCAGCGGCATCTGGTTAGACTGGAAGCCGACCCCAAGGAAAAGACGCAGACACTTCGTGTGCGTTAGTTAGTTTTTAGTGTAATTATAATGTTGTATGTATTTATAGTAATTTTAAGTTATATTAATATTGTATGTGTTTATATAGGCCTTGATGCCTGAAATAAATTGATAAATATGTAATATATACAGGGTGACTGGTAACTCGACGTGTTCCATCCAGTGCGTGATAGTGTGACCCATTTGCAACAATGAATCACCCCATAAAGCATAGAAAAAAAAATCATGGGATACAATAAAAGCCGATGTTCATGTTTTTTTGAAAATTTCCCAGAAATCGTCACTAAATATCACTTATCTGTAAATTCTTTAATTAATGTAAAAAGCTAGGCAGATGACGATTATCATTTCACAGCATGTTATAGCAGGATTTCCTCATTAATTGCAGTGGTCTAATAAAAAACTCATCCGGGTAGCATGAGAAGTTCAAACTAGGGCTGTACAATCACGAGCTCCAATATGTCAACACTTGGCAACTTTCAATTGCGATTGTTTCGTGGAATAACGAATACAAATTTGAAATACGACACATTACATAAACCTATGGGTTCGAAAATGCTATGTTCGTAACAACATAAAATTTAATTAAAAAATAAAAGAATTAATCGCTTTTGAATAAAGCCGAGTGTATACATTCTTTTGCTCGTGACTGTACATGACATGAAATAGCATCACAAACCTATGATGTTGTTTTAGTATACATAAAGATCTTTCACAAGAACCAATTTTTCTATTAACTCTTCAAAATGACGTCACTCGCGGTTCTGCTTACCACACAAAGGCATAACGTGAATAATCTTTATGCAATACTCCCGTATAGAGTTACCAACATATCCTGGCATGCGGCGAAAAACGAAACTAAATGAAAATGTACCGGAACCCGATGTTCCGCAAGCAAGTGGCGCCGCCGTGACCTGCCAATTTATCCTGGTCTTCCTATGTAGTACACTTTTCGCAGTTGGCATTGTTTCAAACTTCCCAGTTATGTATTACTCATGTATTTTCCCCGTAATTTTGTTCGTAATTATTGGGCAATTCTTGAGATCATCATTTGTAGTGAGACCGTAAACGTCCACATAACGTCCACATGTTTTTCATTGTCTGTTAGGTACTGTAAGGAATATGGATATTTTGGCACACCACTTTACTACTTCAAGGAATGTTCGTGAAGATTTGTGTTAAAATTATTAACTCTTGCGCAACTGTGGGTAACGCGCATAAGGAAACTCCAATCCAGGCCTCAATTTTCCAAGGAATGGAATGGTAGAAAATTTAAATAACTACCAATGTTTAACTATGGATTCGCTAGAATGTAAAGCAGAAATCTGTGGAAAATGGGTGACAGACATACGAAAATGTATTTGTACTTTAAGCTCTATGATTTTTTAGGGATTCGTGCCCAATGATGGGACTCTATTACTAAGCCTTTGCTGTCCGTTCGTCTGTCTGTCAGCGAGTGAACCGTAATACATAGACAGTTGAAATTTGACAGAAAAATTTGAGAGATAAAATAAAGTTAAAAATTAAATACAAGAAACGTGTTTTTTTTTTCGGCGTTTTTGCCTTGTGACACGGGACTCGAACTTGTTTCCTTTTCTTGCTTGTGTAACACTCAATTTTTGCGAAAAAGATTGTTGATTGTGATCCGTACGCAAAGGTACCTTATCTTCCCACATGTCAGAAAAAAATCAATATGCCTAACCAAACATTAAAACATAAACAACAAAAGGCTCAAAAAAAAGTGTTAAAACAATCCCACCATTTTTTCCACATAAATACCTACCAAGTAATCGAACCCGGAACAAACTACTTTTATCTGGCGCTTAGCTCCTAGGCAAAAAACCAGATAATAATATAATAGTTAGACAAAAAACCAGCCTGCGTAGAAGTCAATGTCATGACGGTCGGTCATGACAAATTGGGAGTCATGATCTGCCAATATGCATATTGTTCTTTTTTAAATTGTATTATTAGACGAATTTTAGTCACTAACTTCACACATACTTTAAGTAGATAACAATCTATTGGGTATGTGATTTTATATGCGATTTTGATCTAAAAAGGGACCACCTATCCTGAAGAAGGAATCTATCTAGCCATTTCCCAACTATGTTGGGGTCTGCTTCCAGTCTAACCAGATACAGCTACCAGTATTTTACATGGAGCGACTGCCAGTTACTGGGTAATACGATACCCCTAGGTAATACTGGTTGTCAGACTTTCGGGCTTCAGTAACGACTGTCAAATATCCACGAATGCCAACCGGGACCAACCGCTTAACGTGCTTTCCGAGGCACGGAGGGGTCTTGGTATGTGAAGATGGTCACCCATCCACGGTCTAACCGCGGCAAGCGAAGCTTAACCTGATCGTTCGACGCGTGCAGCTGTTATTATTTAGCCACGGGCCCAGTCCACAATTTAATCATCAACTAATAATAAGTTTATTACCGATTTCAAATATATTTTGATAATTACTCACTTACTGTCACACGACCGGTTATAAATACAAATGACTTAATCCCTAATCATTATACAAAATTATTTTGATCACCGAAGTGGAACTGCGACGCAAACAATGACGTCATGGTTTGAGGAATTGCGGATTTACCTCCCAATTTGACATTTTATATGCAAGACAAATGCATAACATACCATCGCGCCTAATTTCCCGAAGTAGTAGGCAGAGGTGTCGGCGGCCCATTGCATAATAAGCATATAATGTTCCCACTGCTGGGACACAGGCCTCATTTCTTCGAGAGGGAGTGGGCTATCTATAGAGAGATATCACAAGATTGGCGGGATTAGCTATCTTAGTTAATCCCGCCAATCTCGTGTTAATTTCGCGCGATTTAGTTCATTGTGTCATAGAGAATTACGGCCCTAGTACACGTACCTTTGTTTAAACCTTCGGAGATAACTGGCGTGATAGTATATTAATATAATTAAGTAAGTGACATGCTATGTTAGTATGTACAGACGCCAGCAGGTCAAGCTACCCGAAACTGTCAAATTTTCCCAATCAACCTTGAACCTTAATACTTTGGCGATAAAGTTGAAAATCTATTAAAGAAATCTGACAGATTGTAGTAGCTTGATGTGCTGGCGTCTGTACATAATCCTACTATCCTATCCTACTAATATTATAAACGTGAAAGTTTGTGTGGATGGATGGATGGATAGATGTTTGTTACTCTTTCACGCAAAAACTACTAAACGGATTTGGATGACATTTGGCACACAGATGGTTTATAACGAGGATTAACATATAGAATACTTTTTATCCCGATATTCCCACGGGATCGAAACTTATGTGAATGAAACCGCGGGGCTCAGCTAGTTATGTAATAAATGTTATGTTTCCTAGAGAAACAACCGGCATGATCCGGTTTCTCATAAGAAATTAATTCGCGCACACACAACATACATAATCAAGTTTTGACGTCATAGTAAATAAACATTATTATATTCTGCGAAGTAATTAAGGACCTCGACGAAACTATGTTGAGCTGGATGGTGCTGATCCACGCGTCATGGTCGTGAACGGGCGCCGTCGGTTGAGACTGATCATCTCTTAACTGCCAGGGCTTATTTTGAAATTAGAATTTTATATTTTAAATTGTTTATTTTTTACATTATTCTCACATATAGAAGCAATAAGAATAATGTACCCAGGATTTTGTAATAATATACTGATTTAAAAGAGTGTCCGTGGAGTTTATTGCCCGTTCTTCTCCACAGAGATCTACGTTTTGGAATGGGCAACTAGCTTCAACTTTCTGACTAACCGACCGACAATTTAATTTTGACAATTCAAAAGTGCCTGAAATGGTTTAATTGAAATAAATGATTTGAGTTTGAGTTTGAGACTAGGAAACCCGTATTTTTATATTTTCTTATTCTGTGACTCATGATAACGAGAAGATCTCCATGAATGGATCCTAGACGTTTCTATGACTTGACAAAGATGAAAGGAGTATACAGGATGCAGAAGGCATATGGTACTGTGGTAGCGCAACTAGGGAAAAGCCACAATTCACGATCACTTAAGAACTTCAAGAGTTCTCAGATAATGTTATGGAAGCACTAGCTACTGCCAGTGAAATTTCGGCACCGACCCACCGCGTCCCATCCCTTCGCCTGCCCGCCCTATTACTTTGTTTTCTGACTTTTACTATCTTTGCTCGACTCCTAAAGAGCGTAGCATATGCATGTTTAATAGCCTCAAGAATTGGGCTATCAAATGAAAAATAATTTTTAAAAACCGGACTGGTAGTTCTAGCGATTAGCGCGCTCAAACCAACTTTTCGGCTTTATTATTAACAGTGATAGGAATAGGTAGTGCCTATTTGCCTAAACTTCGAAGAACAGAGACAAGAAACGGAGACTTCCTTAGGACTAATTTTTTTCCGGGACATCTGTCCCGAAATTCGGGACAACACTTTTAAATACATTAAAAAAATGTGTTATTTGGAATAAGTAATTCGTCTATATTTACATTTATAATTTATAACTCCATAATAATAACGTTATTATTATGGAGTTATAAATTATAAATGTTATGTCTAGTCGCAAACTTTAGATAAATATAAGTAGAAGAATTACTTATTCCAAATAACATATTTTTTTAATGTATTTAAAACTGTTGTCCCGAATTTCGGGGCTAATGTCCCGGAAAAAATTTAGTCCTGAGAAAGTCTCCGTTTCTTGTCTCTGTTCTTTGAAGTTTAGGCAAATAGGCACTACCTATTCCTATCACTGATTATTACTTTAGATTATTTCTCGAGACCAAAGCGCCTTGAGGTGTTTATTGCACTGCTGCCTGCTTCACGTTAGAAGTATTAAAAACCTTCAAAATCTAGTCGCAATCGCATCTCGGTGGCAATCAATGTCAAAACTTGTCAAAAATGTAGGGAAATTAGAGGTATTTTTGACAGATTGAGACTGAGATCAGACTGTAAACGTTCTTAAAATTACGCGAATTGCCTCTTTGTATCAAAAGAAATAACGTGCACTTTTTGACGTTATTCAACATAAAAAACTATGAATAACGTCGATCAAAGGTGAATAACGATATCAAAGTCAGTACAATTATAACTTTATAAGTGCATTATTAATAGTAAATCCCAGATTGTACTATTACACAATAATAACAAGTTGTGAGTCACGATATACCTAATAATATTATCGTTTAAAACAGCTTTATCATTTTACCTGGACAATGTTGATGTAAATATTATGCAGTATGACGACCTTAAGTTGTTGACGATACAAAAATCTATATTTTACGAAGTTCAAAGTTCGACCTATGTCAATGATATCGACACGCTAACTCTCACCATGAATTGAGCACATGAGTCTTAACCCATTAAAAACAAATTGCTGTTTCATACAAAAGTGCAAAACCTACTCGGTCAAAATGTATGGAACAGCAAATTTATTTTTTAATAACCGACGAAAGGAGTTCCTGGAAGGACTTAGGGAGGCCTTTGCCCAGCAGTGGGACAGAACAGGCTAAAAAAAAAACCATCGAAAAATTTCAACGGGTCCCGAATGATGTCCTGAATCCATGGTAACAGGTTGTGCGTCGAAAAAAGAATAAATAAAACAAATAATAATACAAAATATAATAACAATAATAAAACAAAAAGAAGTTAATTTGATGACTTTTTGTGGGGTCATCGTCCGCAGTTAGTGACAAATCAGTTTTTTTTTGTGTATACTTCACAGAATTATCGATATCTAAATACATTAAAACAAAAGTAAATAGATTTTCTCAACTCATACTTCATGTAACAAAACTCCCAGCGCTCGTTGACCCCCCAAAAACATAACAATTATTTTATATTTTTATTGTATCGTATTTAGATATCAATACCCATTTCATCCGCAGAGTTTCGCTAGCTAATTTAATTTGACCCTGTGTAATAAATATTCCTACGGCTTAGCTTACATACATAACATTTCTTCATAAACAACAAAATAAAATATTTCGTCATCATTTATTTCTGGCGGGTTTTTTTTTTCACCTTTTTCCAGAACTTTCCAGATTATGTCGCTATTAATAGTTTCCGAGAAATAAAAACACATAGAAATTGTCACTCAACTTATTGGAACATCACGCTTGATTTCTCGAAGGGGTAGGCAGTGCCCAAGTGGTAACGGCTGCGACTTACGAGTTGTTGGTCGTAGATTCGAACCTAGACCAGCGCTTTACTTTGTGAAAATTATTTCATCACCACTTCTCTCAAAACGGTGCAGGAAAACGTGAGGAAACCGGCATGTCCTACATCCAAAAATGCGAAGACGTGTGGCATCAACCAACCCGCACTGGGCCCGCATGGTAGATTACGGCTCACTCCCTCTCACAGAGAGGAGGCCTGTGTCCCAGCAGTGGGAACATTTAAGGCTAATTATGTAGGCAGTAGTGTTTTGTTATGAGTTATGCTTACTAGAAATTCCTCGTATGCATTTGTAAACACAAATATCACGTCCATCCTTTTCATATTTTACCAAAACATAGATTGCATAAGTAATAATTTGAACCTGTTTTTTAGTTAATACTTTTCATGATTGATACCAATCTATTTCGACGGTTAACAGAAGGCCAATTCTCGTAATTTAAAACGTTCAAAACCTAGTCGCAGTCTCATCTCGGCGACAAACTATCAAAAACTTGTCAAAATGTATGGAAATTAGAGGTATTTTTGACAGATTGAGACTGAGATCAGACTGTGAACGTTTTTAAAATTACGAGAATTGCCCCCCTGATTAAAGGCATTCTTACTAAATTAATATAAAACAATATAACGTCTATATTCGCCGTGGGTGTAGGCAGAAGTGTATAGAAGACTAACATTTTGCCAGTGATATTTAACGTAACTCTAATGTCCTCAATATGACGTTGATAAATTATATGATATTATAGTTTTAAGAGTTTTTTTGTTTATCATTGTTCCTTTCAACCAAAGCACCTGCCAGCTACACTCTTCACTACCGTTGGTTGACTGGTAGAGAAGCGAGAAGTATAAATACATAAATAAATAAATTTACACACAAGACTGCAACCCTGGTTTCTCTCAAGAAATCGTTCGATTCCCGGGAACATCGCAATAACTGTGCCAAGAGCAAACTCGTTGAGTAATACGCGAAACTATTCACCTAAATATTTTCATAGTGATTTGTGTTTTTTACAAGACTGCATTTGCTGTATTCTTTTTTAAAAATGACTCTTGTTACTAAAACTGTTCAAGACTTCCTGTTGAAAAATTGTAAGTTTTCCAAACGAACAGTTTTCTTGGGCAACGCAGCAATAAGTAAATAAATTCATAGAAAATACAGTAGTAGATAACTTTATGTAGCAAAAAGATCACTATAGCCACATAGATCAATCTATGGGATGTGAGCCCGGTTGATGGCAATCAGCTCACGCCTTATTACATTCCCGGGTCGGACAAAATGACATTAGGTTTTTCCATTACGAATTTCTTAGTAACCAGCCGGAGTTTGGGAGTTGGCGGTGTGATACCCCCGTGCCTAGGAAAGCACATTAAGCCCTGCGCCTGACCTCTGTCCGGTCATGTCGGATTGCCGTCCCATCAAACTACGAGAGTGAAAGGGGAGGGAGTGCACCAGTGTCTGCGCACACACTTGTGCACTATAATATCTCCCGCGCCGAAGGCTGGTCTCTGATGAGAATGGTCGCCAGGACCGAAATTCGGTCTGGAGGACTAATTACAACAGCCGCAATGTGTGTGTACTGTTACACCTCTGCTCAACCTTTCGGGGAAACAAGGCGTGGTATTGTGTGTACAATCTATCAAAATCTTCTCCAGCTTCATACATTCCCTTATTACAGAAGCTTCCACAAACATCGCACATAACACCTCTTATCTATACGAACAAATTGACAGCGCATGACTCTAAATACGATTGCACAATAATTATTTTACAAGGACAATGCTATGTCCTTGTTAAATCGTTTAGTATTTTGAAACATGTCCCAACCCGTCACTGATGCGTCATCAAATGCCACGTGTGCTTATGACGTATGAAGATTGAGCACAATGCATTATTTTCGTCAATAGTTCTGCAATAGTAAAGCACAAAGCTTTCTTGAAGAGTGTTTTTATTTTTGTATGTTTTAGGTATTGAAACCTCTTAATAAATGCTTCTAAAGACTTTTCAGGGATGTTGAGAACACAAAACTCCTCCTGATCCGGTCGGCGTCAGTCACTGCAGCCCCGTCCTCGTCCAGCTCCACTACTGCTTGCCGATCATGTGCGAAGTAGAAGCCGACCTGAAGCCGTTACTTCTTTCTTTCCTCATTCCTTTTTTATCTATTATACTACTTTATAAAGAGGTAAAATTTGTTTGTTTTTATGTCTAGGGGTTAATCTCTAGAACTACCAGTCAGATTTGAAAAAATCTTTTTGCATTTGATAGCCCTGTTTGACCCCAAGGAGCCGAGCAAAAACAAAAAACAGGCAGAAGGAACGCTAAGCGAAAACGGCGGGGTGAAGCTAATCCTACTAATATTATAAGCGCGAAAGTTTGTATGGATGGATGGATGTTTGTTACTCTTTCACGCAAAAACTACTGAACGAGTTTTGATAAAACTTTACATGAATATAGCTTATACATCAGAATAGGACATAGGATACTTTTTATCCCGATATTCCCACGGGATCGAGACTTATGCAGGTAAGCGCAGCTAGTTTTCTATATATTACTTGTGACCTATGGCTCGCCCAAAACGGACTTACCGTAACGTTACGGTATACAAGATGTAATTGAAATAACTGAAGCCCTCGGCCATTGTACTAATCATTATCACCATCATCATTTCAGCGAAAAGCCGTTCACTGCTGGACATAGGCCTCCCTCAAGCACCTCCACATCAACTGGTTTTGAGCTTCTCGCATCCAACGGGTTCCTGCGGTTCCGGAAGACGTCACGTTGGAAGGCCTCCCACAAGGTGGACCGACGACATTGTGACTAGGTAATCATTATGAACAACATTAAATCCGAGACCGACACTGAAATCGCAAAGATAAAATCTGCTGTTCCTGTTTACTCGACAAAATGTAGGGATAGCTAAATTAATAATAATAATATCCCTGGACATTTCACACAGCGCCATCTAGTCCCAAGCTAAGCAACCCAATGCTTAGCTTAAATTTGTTATGTATCGTGCATTAAGCTGTAGCTTTATGCTGATTCATGTCTTCTTTATATAATTTGTTATCACTTTCATAGATAGCGGAGGTCTGATTACATTTACAGATAATAAGGAATTATTTTTTAGTGTTCCGTACCTTATATTTCATAGCTTTGATAGATTTCTGGTTTATGGAACAAACCTTTGCGTAACCCTTCGAGGTTTACAGGCGTGATGTTATGTTGAAGAATATCCATTGGAGTGTTCCGTTGGAATTTGAAATCTCCATAGGAATTTATGATGAACGACCCCCAGCTAGATGGACGAACGACCTTTAAAAGGTGGACAGGGTGTTGTGGTGCAGCCTGGGACAGGCCCATGTTCACCAATGGACTGCGATAGGCTGAGTAGATTGGTTAATAGAAATTTCAACTACTTTTTACTTTGTTGCGGTTTTTGTAATAGATTAACTCACAATTTTTTTTTCTGAAACTTTAGTTAGGTATATTTTTTATGACACACTGGTCATAGTCGAACTTGATCATCGGTTTTTGACAATATGTCTTAGATACTATATCAGATGCCTGCAGGAGACTTATATCCAGCATTGGACGTCTTTCAGCTAATGAATATTGGTCCCATGGAGAAAGTTCTTCAGTTTGATGGTCTGTACCACACCCTGAAATTTTGCTGGTCTTTGAAAATAATCCCTTTTTACCACATTGATGATGGAGCAGTTGTTTTTTTTTTTGTTAATATTTCTACTCTTTTATTTCTATTCTCTTTTCTCTCTCTCTTTTTTTTATTTTTATTGCAAAAAACGAAAATCATGACTAGCAACGTTATGACAATTAGATAATTTTCGAGGACATCTAAGATGGCTTACTTTTCATATCATGAAAGTTTCGAGGCGATCCCTATAAATATCACAAAATCTATGATATATTAATTAATTACAGTAATTTCAATTTCACCAACAAGGCCATTCGTGAGTTATCATGAAACGTTCGATAACGATAATTAGGTAATGCTTAATAATATTATTTGAACACCTGAAGGTCGTTACAATGTAGGTAGATAGATATTGTGTTATGTACTTTGATAATTGTTGATAAAAGCCAGGCCCCCAAAATCTATGCACAAGCTAATTTTTTTCATATTAACCCGTAAAAAGTACTTAGATAAATTAATATTATTTATTTCTTTCTTTAATTAAAACGGTTTATAACCAATTACAGAAATTAAAGACACAGTTTGTATATACACATAAAAGATAAAATATAAAATGATCAAGAGAAAAGTTAACAACACTTTCATAAATCTCTCTCACAGTACTTCTGACATGCCGACAAAATCTTTGTCCATTGGTCCGCAAACAGATCATCAAGTGCGGCCAGAGTACGTGGTAAGGGGAACTTAGCACGCGCAACTGTGCAACATGAAGGCCCACAGCAAACAGCTTGTGCGTTCTGCCGCGGCAGTAGTTGTCTGGCACAAAGAAGCAAGCAAGCACAGGATATGGATCAGGATAATGAGAGTACAATGAGTAGCTAACTAGCCATTTTAAGTGTGGCTATCGATCGCAATGCATTTCGTTTCGACATCCATTGCATCCTAGGTTTGAAAAATTCGTTTGTTCAGCAACGTAAACAACGCAATGAACATGGCTGAACTGTCAAAATCAAAGGCAATTACCCCGCTGTTATACAAGAAGATAGTTGAAATTACAACACCTGACGGTATTAGTGATGTCTGTCTTTTAGAACACAGAACTAAAAAAAGGGAGGTGTTGCTGACAATCCCAGTAACATTCAGGGTGGCAGGGACATCGAAGCGCAAACTGTAACCATGAATTCAGCACATGATTTTAGACCGCTTAGCACAGAAATTCTTTGTAGATTATCGCAAAAAAAAACTGCTGTTTCATAAAAAAGTACACTACATAATATTACATATACATAATACCTACACTGTCAAAATGTATGGAAATTTATCGTTAATAACCGTTCGGAATCATGTATTAAAAATGTGAACGTCTTTGAAGATAACCTTGATGATGGCGATAATGATAATTTTGGATGTCTGACACATACAGCTGAAATGCATAGCTATTCACAACCATCCGACAGGCTATCGTATCGAAAATGATTTCGTTAAACTGTTTTTTTGTCTTGCCCCCGACAACAAACAACTGTCGGGAGAATAACGGTCGTTTATTTGATTATAACTGATAAAATTTTCGAGTTTTGGACTTGTGAAAGCGTTTAGGAGACTCCTACGATACCATTGATTGATGTTCGATACTGTACGGAACCGAATCGAGTGGTTGTGAATAGCTATGGACGACTACCACAGCCAATAACCACACAACCAACATTCAGTGACATAAAAAAATACGCAGTAAGAATGGGAAAACACTACAGTTAAAACGGTACAATTTCCACAATCACTAAACTTACACGTGTCGACATGAAAACAAAGCACCGAGGCACAGATTACAGCTTCCGGTAATCTGTTCGATTCTCCAGTCAAATGGCGCATAAAAACAGTTGTTGCACTATTTTATTAACCCTTTCATATACGAGTAATTATATGAAACCAGCACTAATTGCGTAACACAAACACTATCAATCATAATCATTTTCAAGGATACTGCTAATCCATTGCTTTAAGTATATGTTCGGAACATTTGTCTGCTTAGCAACGTAAATCACGCAATGAACGTTGTTGAACTGTCGAAACGAAAGTCATTGCTACTGATAGTATTTTTCGCAATTGCCCCGCTGACTATTGCTGAACATGCTGTTTCCATTATAACTCGAAGTTAGGTATTTTTTGCCCTGCTCTTGACCTCGATCACGCCTGACGGAAGGCGATGGATGCCTGTTCACTCTTGCTTTAAAGGCTGAAGAGTTTAAATGTGGAAGAGAACACCTACGCTGGTAGAGCGATCCACACTTTGACTGTGCACATAATAAAGAATAATACCTGACGCTGATTTTCCGCTGCAACCCACGAGTGCCAAATAACCAAAAAGGTTCTCCTCCAAAAAATTTCCAGTTGTACTATCGCTGAGTACGACTGGTCGAAATATCATACAAGGTATAAGCTTTTTAATGTACTCCGAATGCAATTCTACTCTTGATCTCATCACTTAAAAGAATTTCGTTTCTTAATCAGCATCTAAGAAAAAAAAAAAAGTTTTATTACCTTCAATTGTACAAAAACAAGGGTCCCTGGGTTGTGGAGGTCAGATAGGCAGTCGCTCCATGTAAAATACTGGTATTCAGCTGCATCCGGTTAGACTGGAAGCCGACCCCAACACAGTTGGGAAAAGGCTAGGCAGATGATGATGATGAATTGTACAAAAACACTTATCTAAACACTATGCAATGGTTCACCCAGGGAAACAAAGTGTTTTCGATGAGCTCTAGCGCCCAACGTAAGATTAAACTTGTGTTTGGGTGCCAGCATCCTCGCCTGAGATTTGAAACATGCAGCAGTAGTTGCAAGACGAGCACAGTACGTCATCATTAAAGAGTCGAAGAGCTGAACTTCAATCCAAAATTGCCTAGTTACCAACCTAAAAAATGTTACCTACTACAAGTGTCTGCCAACATAACTGTTGACAAAACTGCAGAATGTTCTACAAAATCCAGCGGAAATTTATATATGACTAACGCTTTTCAGTTTTATGCGCGTCAAAACAAATGGGGCTTGCATGAAAACAAAATTTCGTGTGTACTTGTAATATCTGATAAGGTAAATAAGGCCAAAACAATGTCGCAATAAGTAAATCAATTGCGCAGTTTCTGTACCAGCCCTTATTGATAAAAAGTCCCTTATTTGCGAAGCTGTAAAGTCGATAATCCCATACCTTTTGGCTTGTAAACACAGGTATTATCTCGTACGGAACTGCAATAGCTTATACGCCATTTTGTGGACTATTTATCTAGAATAGGACATATTAATGTGACCTTTTAGTGTGTTTTGATTACATAATACATAATATTGTTTGGAAAACAATGTAAATTGATTGGTTACGTAATGGAAATAATTGTGATTGTGTATATTGTATTATATGGTCATGCTCACTTAAATGTCTCACTGGTGGTGGCGCGTGTGTTGAATCATTCGGTTCCCTATGAAATGGTTGAGCTGGGTGGTGCTGATCCACGCGTCATGTTCGTGAACGGGCGCCATCAGTTGAGACTGGTCATCTCTTAACTGCCAAGGCTTATTTTTAATTTTATATTTTAATTTGTTTTTTTAAATTGTTCTCACATATAGAAGCAATAAGAATAATGTAACCAGGATTTTTTAGTTTCTTGCCCGTTCTTCTCCATAGAGATCTACGCTTTGGAATGGGCAACAAGCTTCAACTTTCTGACTAACTGACCGACTATTTAATTTTGACAATTCAAAAGTGCCTGTAAATGGTTTAATTGAAATAAATGATTTGAGTTTGAGTTTAGTATTTTGTTTTCATGTGTAAGGTTATGAGTTCAGATCCCGTATTACACAACGGTTATATGTAGAAGTTAAGCTCTTTGTGAAGGCGCCGTCCGAGAAAGTATTACAACAATAGTTGATTATTTTTCTGTTTTTTAATAAGCCTACTCTGTCCCACTGCTAAGCAAAGGGCTACCTCAAATCCTTCCTGGCATCCTTTTCTAGAGCCATCTTGATCCAACCCTTGCAGTACGCGTCTACATCATCTCACCACCTCTTGGTGCCTCGGCGGCGTCGTCCATCCACAAGCACCCTTGAGGATGCACGGCACCGCCGAAGCCGGTCGTGTGGAGACTGTTGCGGCCACTGTACATGCGGTTGACGTGACCCACCCAATCCAGCTTCCAACCAGCTCCAGCTTGGCAACCTTTTGGCGTACGTTTAAGATCCCCGTTTTGGAGCGCAGCGTAGTGTTTCGTATTTTGTCAGTTCGTTTAGGTAATTCCTTAAATGCTGTGCTCCATTGCTCTTTGGTAAACCACAAGGCAGAACTTTTGCAATTTTTTTTTTAATAATTTTAAGGTGTTTTGTTAATATTTATACCAATAAACGCATTATTTTTTGTTTCTGACTTTACTGTTATGTTGTTTGAAGGGCATAGATCCCCTGATCTCCAACTAGAATGAGACATTTCAGCTTTATTTTGGAATGCTCCATAGGTGACGGTGATCACCGACCATCAGATCGATCAGGTCTGAGATCTGTGGTTCATCGATCAGGTTAATCTACACTTGCCGCGGTTTGTCCGTGGATGGGTGACCGTTCATGCCTCGGAAAGCAGAAGTCAGATAGGCAGTCGCTCCATGTAAAATACTGGTATTCAGCTGCATCCGGTTAGACTGGAAGCCGACCCCAACATAGTTGGGAAAAGGCTAGGCAGACGATGATGATGGTGAAAAGCTCAAAAAATCCTTTAATTTCCCTTGAAAGTAGCACAGTACTCTCCTGGCTCAGCGTGGTCTGACGCTGCAGACGCCAGGGTAGGTGTCGGCGGCAGATGGATTTGCCAGTCCCGTAGCGAGCTCGACGCGGCCACGCGGGTAATAATGGTTCAGAATCATGCACTGAATCCATGGTAACAGATTGCTCGTCGATGTTGCTGCCACGCTGTAAACGTCTTTCGTCTGAAATGAGGATAATGCAATATACCTAAGTATTCTCCTATATGGATTTTCCCACCAAATAAATAAATGTTGAAATAATGATTATTAAAACCACAATTTATTTTTAGCATCTGGCTAGGAAAACCAATGATATTTATTTAAGACGCGTGTGCAACTGATGCAAATATCCTCTAGGTACATTTGCAAACTAAAAGTTTTATTATGTACCTACATGACATGCTGGGGTAACCCCATAGCGCCACCACACCCACTCATGACGTTTCTCCAGCCACGCGGTGGGATATTTTACCCATCGATCGAGTCGAGTTATCCTGTAACGTGTGCGTATGCGCAACAAGAAAGCAAAAACAAATTGTTTGCTATCTCGCACGACCTAAACTACCCACTGAATTTAACAAAATTAGGTGTGTCGTAACCCAGTAACTGGGTTGTGGAGGTCAGATAGGCAGTCGTTTCTTGTAAAATACTGGTAGGTATTCAGATGCATAGGGTTAGACTGGAAACCGACCCCAAAATAGTTGGGAAAAGGCTAGGCAAATGACGCCGTGTGTGGCTTGACTTGACTCCAAAAACCTGGGTTAAAATAGAATAGAATACTCAATAGAGTTTAGGTCAGCAGACCTACATGTTATGAGTATTATAACGTAGGTACGTTACAATACTCATAACATGTAGGTATGTGTCAAATTATTTGTGCTTAGTGGTAGGTAGTGCTAATCGATGAGACAGTAATTAAATCCTTTTAATTACTGTCTTGGGCAGATAGTGTTTTTGTGATTACATACTGTAAACATTATTTTTAAAAGTGCTACAGAAAAAAATGATCATTAAAACTTATCTATTAAACAGTTGGGGATATTATTTGTTTCCCTACTTACATTTTACCTACGTACATACATAATCAGCCTTTAATGTTCCCACTGCTGGGACACAGGCCTCCTCTCTTCGAGAGGAAGTGGGCTGTAATCCACCACGCGGGCCCAGTACGGGTTGGTAGATGCCATACTTATGTCTTCGAATTTTTGATTCTAGGACCATTTCCTCACGATGTTTTCATTCACTGTTTTGAGAGCAGTGATAATGAAAATATGATTTACACAAAGTAAAGCGCCTGTCTGGGTACGAACCCACGACCTACAACTCGTAAGTCGCGGCCGTTACCACTGCTGCCGTCATAACTAAGAATGCAGTAATCGCAAAATGGCGGTTACGAGTAAACGCAAAAAACATATTTCATATCATCTGAGCAAGATGCATTATGCAAGTACGGCAAAAATCATTACATAAAAAACATACTTTGAGTGAATTTTTTTATGAAAATATATTTTTTTCATGAACCTCTTGGGATGCCATTTCTGGAAAAAAGTGAAAATCTCAAAAATGTCGATTACTGCATTCTTTGTTATCAGAGCAGACTGGGCCAACACTACTCTCCCCCTCTCATTAAATGCTTGAAAGTGTGAAAGTCTATCCTAAAATAACACACAACACAACAATTTCTGTAAGTATACAAATTGTGTGCTTTGCTCAGATTTAATACATGGACATACGTTCTTTAAAAGTCATCAACAAAAATATTATGTAGGTATAATAATTAATTAAATAACAATCTATGACTAAACTTGATGATAAGTAAATATGTTGCTTTCTCGTAAACAATATTATTGTTTATATCAAGTATCGTATAGTAGTAGGTAAGTAAGTATATATATACTATACGAGTACATACAGGTTTTATTTTCAAAGACCAGCCAAATTTAAGGGTGTGGTAAAGACCATCAGACTGAACAACTTGCTCCATGGGACCAACATCGTAATCGAGAAAAATTTATCAACTGTCCCATAGAAAACTTTAATGCCTACTCGACCTAAATGTATGTCCCATACATTTACGTCAAGTAGGCATTAAAGTTTTCTGCTGAATTTTTATTCACGATTACGATGTTGGTCCCATGGAGAAAATTGGTTTAAATTTAGCCCTTAAATTTGGCTGGTCTTTGAATAGAAAACTAGCTATTAAGTTTTTAAGTGAATTGTTTTTTGATTCTATGTATTATTTTTTGTCTCCTTTGCTCTATCACACGCTGTCTGCATCTCTGTATCTATTGTCCTATCTCAGGTATGCTGGAAGAGATTTCTTATGAAATAAGCATCAATCACCTCTGTACCTATTTTTTCTGTTCTGTTTTTCAATGTCTGTTTATATATGTGTGTACATAAATGGTAAATAAATAAACTATGTATACTTATCATTATTATGGCTGATAATAGGTAGTATCTATTATAAAATCAGAAATATTTTCATAATAGCTGCGCCCCGCGGTTCCATCCGCATAAGTTTCGATCACGTGGGAATATCGCGATAAAAAGTATTCTATATGTCAATCCTGGTTATAAACCATCTGTGTGCCAAATTTCATCCGAATCCGTTCAGTTGTATTTGCGTGAAAGAGTATCAAACATCCATCCATCCATCCATCACAAACTTTCACGTTTATAATATTAGTAGGATTACTTATCACGTTACGTTTACGTTACTGGTAGAAATCCCAGTTACCTATTACTTATCTACTTTGATATTATACTTTAAACATGATTACTTAAGTACTTATTATTTTGTTTAATTGGGGAAAATATATGTTTTCACGATTAAAAACTGGGTAATTCCGGTCATGAAGCAGTTTTGCAGACGACCGCTTACGCGATAACCTGGTACAAGGAAAAAAGCAAAGTCAGAAGAAACAAATTGATAATTTGTTGTAAATACAGGCAAAAATATTCACCTTTCCACTGTCAATAATATATATTTTTATTTAATCAAACAATCAATAAATCTGCCTAGCCTTTTCCCAACTAGGTTGGTATCTGTTTAACCGGATGCAGCCTATCTGACCTCCACAACCCAGTTACTGAATAACACGATACCCCATGGTATAAGATTGTATAAATAAAAAGGATGTTTTTTTAAACAGTCACTTAAAAAGTTTGAGGCCTGTACATATTTTTTTTTTAAAAAAAACGTTGCCCCACTCTAGGATTTTCTCCTGTGTCATGGGTGCGTTTACAAACATTTAAACTCACATACACAAACAGCCAGACCTGGAACAACTACTTGTAGGCCATACAAATATTTGTTCCGAGCGGGAATCGAACCCGCGACACGCAGCGCAGCAATCAATAGCTTAACCACTGCGCCAACCGTGCCGTCAATCTCTTTGTTTGTCTGAAAGAACACCGTAGGATTTTCATCTGTAATTAGCCTCACACATGGTCATCTATTGATGAACGGTATGGGAATTCTATGTTAGTTTTAAACCTTCACAACTAACATAGACTTCCCATAACGTAATAAATACTTAAATAAATTTAGGCGACAGATGAGAGGGTTATCATAACTTCAGCCAAAATACATATTTTTGCTGAACTTATGATAACCCTCTGTCGCCTACAATAATAATACAATGCTGATTCAATTTATTTTTAACCACGGGTTGGTTTTCACATTGGTTTTTTGGTCCGTCGACATTTGGTCGGGAAAACCAATTTTTACGAATGCATGTTGTACAACGGACATTTAATTACAAAACTAATTTCTATAATAAGGAAGGACAAGTTTTTTGGAATTACAATAAAGTATAAAACAATGAGTCTTCAGTTTTTCCAGTGAGTAACGAAAATTGCCAATGAGACAATTAAAACGTCTCATGAGGATGTAAGTTCAGCACCACACACTTGAAAGCCAGCACCCTTATTGCGAAAGACACTATCAATCCGAAACGGAATCATTTTATTTATTTATTTATTCAACTATGGATCATCATGATCATTTTATTTAACTATGGATAACCTACAGCTAAAACAAACAGAATAAAAAATTGTATGATAAATGACAAATGATTTTATTTTATAATGATTTTATTATATACAAACACTTTTACACGTCAATCATATTTTAAAACTAGTTGAGGTCGGCGTTTCCTATCTGACTAGTCTGAGAAGAAAGGCCGAAACAATCTCAGACGTCACAGTCTCTTTTAAAGTCCAGACATAATCTTGGTCAGATCATATAAAGACCATGTAGGTCGATGTCTGTGATGGTCTTTATGTGAGACTGACAGCCAATTAAAAGTCGTGACTTCTAAAAACAGATTGGAAAGAAAGAGTGTGAACAACACAATACGGCTACCAAAAAAGAAAGAGAAAAATAAACAATATAACATTCAAACTTAAACATATAAGAATAAAAACCTGAACATACAAAATCTGAAGGATATTGCATAGCCATTGCTTCATATGTTCGTCAAAAAGAAAGCCTAGGTTAGGTATATGGAGTAGAGTAGCGGGATCGTCCGAAAGGGTTACCGCTGCCCTGGAACATAAAGGGCTAAGGAAGGAACACGGGTGGGTTTTAGTCAGTAAGAGTCTGACACTCCCTCCGCTCCGCCCAGAACGGGAGGGTCATTTGATGATTTCCCATCCTCAAAAAAAAAAAAGGTATATGAAGTTGCATGAAATTCAAGCTGTTATAGGTACGCCATAACACTCTGTTAAATAAAAATTACACATACATAATCAGCCTATAATGTTCCCACTGCTGGGAAACAGGCCTCCTCTCTGTGAGATAGAGTGGGACCCCGTGCGTATTGGTAGATGTCATGTGGCTTCGAATTTCTGCTTCTAGGATATGCTGGTTTCCTCACGATGTTCCTTTACCCTTTTGAGAGCAGTGGTAGTGAAATTAAATACACAATGTAAAGTGCATAGTCGGTCGAAAGTCTAGGACGTGGGGACAGAGCGATGCGCCTCAAGTGGAGTTGGGCAGGACATCTAGCTAGACGAAGAGATGGCTGATAGAGTAAAGCTGTGACCGAACGGTGGCCAAAGTTAGGCCAAAGTTAGTATTATTTTTTAATGTTTCTTTGTTTTCCTTCTCTTCCAAGAAATTGATTATATCTATATATCATATCTATACTGTTGTTACAATTGTTATGATGCTATTTTCCTGTAGGGGGGAGTCACTGGTGTCCTGAAATACAAGCCACGGCTTAGTTTAGGCACCAGTCTCCCACAAATAAACATTGTAATTATTATTTTTCCGTTTTTAAGTTTTGGTTGATGGATGTTATTTGTGGAAGAAAATAAACATTATTATTATTAAAGAAACCAGGGCCGTCTAAAAGCTCCTTGAGTTGATGATATCGTCAATGTCATACCTGGATGAGAGATGCACAGAACAGGGAAGTATGGCAGAAGGGGAAGCTTATACCCAGCAGTGGGTGATTTCAGGCTGAAGTGATGATGAAAGTGGCTGCCTGGGTTCGAACTCACGACCTACAAACTCGTAAGTCGTGGCCGTTTCCATCACTGCTCTTAGTTTATGTATGTATGTATTTGTTTTTTTTTTTACTGTGTAGATTATGATCCTGTATGAGTCGCAAGAAATACTTTTACTTTCTTTCTTTCTTTAAGGTGTGTGTATTACATAGGGCTAAAAACACAGCTTAACTCTTTAGCTGCTGAAAAAAATATAATAGCAGGTAATTTTCCATCGGAAAAGCCCTTCAATTTTCTTTCCAGCCCTGCTTCGCTTAGCAAAATGTTGTAACAACACCGGATATGTTTTAATACAGCATTTCACATAGTGGAAACAAGTCATACATTTATAATCAAACGATTTTCCTCAACATCCTGTTATGAATAAAAGAATGTGGCAAAGTTATTACGAAATAGTACTATTATTGTTTTATCGCTCACAATTCGATAAAGCTTATCAACCCGTATTTGTCATCAGGTAGTTGAGGTCGCCACGAGAAAATTGTTGGAATAACTCAAATACTTATGCGATAACATTTTTTTGCTAATACATTTGTACCTATTATATTTTTTGTCTAATACTTATATGTAACTAGGGGTCTTGGCTAAGTAGTTTGCCCCGGTTTATCCGTGGATGGGTGACCATCTTTACATACCGAGGCTCCGTGCCTCGGAAAGCATTTTATATTGGTGGTCCCGGCTGTCATTCGTGGATCTTTGACAGTCGTTACGGGTAAGCGGAACCCCGAAAGTCTGACAACCAGTCTTACCAAGGGGTATTATAGTGTTACCCAGTTACTGGGTTGTAATGTTGTGTTGGGGTAAAATTGGCAAAAAGGAAGGAAAATCAGCAGTAAGCTGATTTTCCTTCCTTTTTTTAATAGTGGTAGATGGATTGGTCATCGGAAAAGGGTGGATGTAGCAAAAAAATTGTAGGAAATCTGTGAAACTAAACAACAGTTTAAAAGGGATTCTATTCGTCTTCATAATAAAAGTCGAAGCTCGTGAAAAGTGCACTAATTCCTTAGTCATGTCATACTCATTATATTACATACTGTACGTTTAAAAACTGGAAATACATGGGGTAAGTACTACTATAGCTAATTCCTTACCCGGAACCACGCGATCCTCTACAGGGTGAAATTAAATTAGCTAGCGAAACTATCTTTAACTAAACATGATCAAACAAAAAGGTTTATTTGATGAGTTTTTTGTTGGGGTTGTCAACCACAGGTAGTGTGGTCACTTGAAATATCAGTATAAAAAACCAGTTTTCTTAGTACAAGCTTCACAGACGTGGTAGTTATCGATATGTAAAAGGTAAAACAAAAAGAAAACAAGTTTTCGCAACTCATACTTCAAGTAAAAAAGTTGACCCAAAAAAGTCATCAATATTTTATTTTTTACCCTTCGCGTCTGTGGGGTTTTGCTAGCGAATTTAATTTGACCCTGTGTATGTCCGCATCATAAAAGATGACTAAAAGATCGTATCAAACGAATAACAATGACGTCGACATTAAAAGCATTGCGTCGCAGTAAGTCTGTTGATGACGTATAAGTTGAAAATCTCCGATGAGTCACCGATACAATCGGGCACCTCAATCAAAAAATGTTCCAAAAAGAATGCCTTCACTGAATCATGGCTGTTTTTCCCGAGTATTTTGGCGTCAGATCCAATTATGACTAATGTAAGACGGACCCCCTATATAAAAACCAGTTTTCGCGATTGAATCTCCGAAAATATATAATTCATTTACAGTGCGTGCAAGTAGAAACTTTAATGACATATGTAAACAGCATGATTTTGATCCTTTCTTAACGGGTGTCTCCTCGGCCAGAAAGTGCCTGAGCCTTGGCTTTTTTAAGTAAGATTTTGTATGTTCAGGTTTTTATTCTTTTTTTTTCTTATATTTAGTTTAATCTTGAATGATAAATTTGTTTTTTTTTTCTCTTTCTTTTTAAGTAGGTAGCTGTGTTGTGTTTTTCACACTCTTTCTTTCCAATCTGTTTTTAGAAGTGATGACTTTTAATTGGCTGCCAGTCTCACATACATTTTTTTTTTTATTCTGTTTGTTTTAGCTGTAAGTTATCCATAATTAATAAATAAATAAAATAATGCAATCAATCGATCGATGTTTTTTGGACTTTTGCCGTAACGTGTCATGTTTTGATTTAGTGTTTCTATTTCTTTTTTTATTAGCCGTTAATTACTCACTGCTGGGCAAAGGCCTACTCTGCTTCCACCTCTCTCTGTCCAGAGTTACCTAGGACCAATCAGTTAAGGGCTTTATCACACTAGCGAGTTGCGAGCGTTTGATAAAGCCCTAAGAAAGGAGTCCAGCAATTCAATTCTGTAACCATCTCACCGTGAAAACTTAGGTGAAGTGAGCTGTCATTCCAACTAATGCTAGGGATTGACACAATTGACAGCTCACTCTAAGCTCACTTCACCTAACTTTTCACGGTGAGATTTTTACAGATTCGATCGGCAGCTAATCCCACCATCTCCGTCTGGCCCTGCCGGGATGTCGTTTGCCATTAGTATTTAATTTAGACTTTGATAATTAAACACCTGTATAATAATGTATTTTGTTCGAACTCCTATATGTACATCCCTGCACAGTAAAAGTTTTCTTCTGTTCTCCCATTAGACCAGTTATTCGTAGGTCGCAAAAAATTGCAATGTTTTGATTTTTTGGGATGTTATTAGGTTAGATACCAATAATGTAAAACCAAGTTTACAGCTTCGAAAGACCTGCACCCTAATTGTGTAACACACCATCAATCTCAACCTCAATAATTTCGAAGGATAATGCTAATCCATTACTTCATTATGTTTGAAAAATGTGTCTGCTCAACAACGTAAATAAAGCAATGAATGTTGTTGAGCAGCAATTACCCCGCTGTGCTAACTGAGTATTGCTCGAAAACCGCGAAATTTTCGGACTTCTTTCAGTTTTTGACTTATTACTTCTAAAAGTTGCCAGTACTTAAGTTTTTAAAGTATGCAAAATTTGCGGTAGCTCTGTAGGTCCAATAAAACCCAAGATACAGCACGCGTTTAAAATCACTATACGTTTGGGATTACAGTCGGAAAGCCCCGACTTAGAAGTTTGAACGTTTCTCACATTTTTTTTTTTTTTGTTTTGATGCTTTTGGTATTTCTGGGTTTGGGATGATCATGAAAGATTTGTCGATCCCCTACCCAATAATTCCATGTGACGAAAGCTTTACATGCTTTAAAACTATCAAATATGCAACTAATTAGCTTATAGGTCATTCGCTATTCTTCTTACTGTCTTTAATGCTAATTGCCTTTTAATCCAAGACCACACAACATGTAAGCGACACACTTTTTGATATTCACCTACTAACTAATGTTTATTTATGTAAACAGAAAACAAAATGGCTCCTTCCTACAAGAAAGTGGCTGACTCATCAAAATTTTCAAGTTCGTGAAAGTTCACACTATGACTCATTGAAGAAGTGAGAATTAAAACAACTAGAAAAATAAATGATAACTACGAAGAAACTGTTTACACGAATAATTTTATTCCATTTGATTCATCGGAACTCGATGACTCACTTGGCGCCAAATCTGACGCGCGGCCATCTTAGAATCCTTTTTTTTTTCATACGAATGTCAGTGACGCAGTTAGTTATTCCGACTTATGTAAGACGTTTTGTTTATTATATAATCCTGACGTAATGTTAGTTCTTGATTCTACAAGATTATAGCATGATTATGCTTAGGTATACATAAAATTGTAGACTCAAGTGAGCTGTTTTATTCACACACTTTTACAATTGATTGATTGACTCATAATTTATTTATAATTACTCCATTTCAGTTTAACTGCTAAGCTATTTACCTCAAATGTTTTTTTTAGGCTCGTGGCTATGAACATCTTGTACAGCCACCAAAGCAGATAATAGGTAACCCGGGTCGTCGGATATAATTGAAGTTTAGTAAGAAACCGATGGATGTTTTCGAATGACATTTAGTCTGATAAATGAACCTGGTTACTTATCTCTTTTGGTGACCGTACATAAATTAGCCCAGCTGAATTCAAGATCTGCTGTACTGGCCATGGTTGTCGAAGGACCGATGGCCGGTGGAGCAGACGAGTCCTAGAGTGGAGACCGCGCGTATCGGCAAGCCCGCGCGTACCTATTGTGGGACGCCCCCAGCTAGATGGTCCGACGACCTTAAGAAGATGGCTGGGACAGACTGGATGAAGAAGGTGGAGGACAGGGTGTTGTAGCCAAGCCTGGGAGAGGCCTACTTATGTCCAGCAGTGGACTGAGTTGATTGATTGGTTTATTGAACCAAAGATCTAGATTAAAGAAATGGAATTTTCCTCGTTAATTTTTAAATTTATTATCACTTTCCTTATTAAAAATAACAGGAAAAAGATAAAGTGCCGTCGGATATTTCAATCAAAAGATTAATTTTATCTAGTACTTAATTAATTCAAATCTTTTGCTTTCGATTGTAATAACTTTGTTTTTTTTAACGTAATCTTAATATATCGGTATCATAATTGTGAGGTAAGAAAAGTTAACATATCTATAATAACTGATATTAAATTGTTAATTGTGTCATCGATATAACTATACACACCCCCTTTTATGTCGTATTTCCCTCAATCTGTGTGTTTTTATCCGTCTTTTACATTACGTTACCTAATATTTGCGAAAAAAATCTTTGTTCAAAATATTGAAATCACTAGGAACAAGTCACTTTTCCAAAAATGTCTTATTGGAAACCAAATATAACAATAATTTTTCAAACATATGAAGCAACTAGCTGCGCCCCGCGGTTTCACCCGCATAAGTTTCGCTTCCGTTGGAATATCGGGATAAAAAATATCCTATGTGTTAATCCTGGTTATAAACTATCTGTATGCCAAATTTTATCCAAAACCGTTAAGTAATTTTTGCGTGAAAGAGTAACAAACATCCATCCATACATCCATCCATCCATACAAACTTTCGCATTTATAATATTAGTAGGATGGACTAGTGATATCTCTTAGGGTGCTGCAGAGCCCACGTGATGGATTACGGCCTTGACTCTCTCAAAACTCAAAGTACAATTTTTGTTAGAAGTACCGTATTTACCATCTTAAGCATTTAGTAACAAGCTGTTATTTTGACATTACAGACACTTCAATTTTATTTATTTGTATAAACTACAAAAAAAAAATAAAGAAAGGTAGCCAGAATTTCAGCAGTGGCAACAAAAGTATAGACATTTCATCTTAAAGTTCCTAGAAAGCGATTCAACACACGTCAACAATTACATAAAAGAAAACCATGTAACCTCAACGTCACCTACATGACACGATCACGCACCCCGATAACAGATCGCACACTTACTCATACTAAAACAAATTAAACAAAAGAGTAACTATCTGACATTACATAATATACGTCATTATCATTAGGTACTGTTATCAACGAACAGTTTCATAGGAGTTGTCTCTACGGCGACTGTTGGGGCACTTGGGGTCATGGTTGTTGCTAGTTGGGGGCTTGGCGACATCTGCGGGGACGATCACACGTTTTTTTAAGCAACGAACACAAGAAGCGGACTTAATACCATAGGCATTTTCTACCAGTCAACCTTTGGGTGATGTAGAGACAAACAGTGGAAAAATTGACTATTATATAATTTTAAATACAGGGTGGCAGGGACATCGACGCGCAAATTGTAACCATGGATTCAGCACATGATACCAGACCCCATAACGTCGAAATTTATCGTCGGATATCAAAAAAAAATCGTCTGTTTCATAGAAAAGTGCAATACCTACGCAGTCAAAATGTATGGAACAGCAATATTTTTTTTTTAATAACCGACGAAAAATTTCGACGCTATGGGGTCTAAACTCATGTGCTGAATCCATGGTTACAGTTTGCACGTCGATGTCCCTGCCACCCTGTATAAAGGCATGCAAAAACCTATTAAAACTATAAATATAATTATACCTAATTTTAGTGTATTTTTGTTTTAGTTGAGCCTTTCAGTAGAAAAAAAGGACTCTACAATATTTAACACTTGAGACAGGGTGGTAGGGTCACCGACGCGCAACCAGTTACCAAGGATGCAGTACTCAAAAAAAAAATTCACCTCCCAAAGTTTAAATTTTTCGTCCGTCCTTACGGACGAAAAATTGAAACCTTGGGAGGTGAAATTTTTCGTCCATTATTTAAAAAAAATAAGCTGTTCCTTTAACTCTAGGATCATGTACTGCATTCATGGTTACAGTTTTTAAATTTCACAGTTGACGCGTCGATGTTCCTATCATCCTATATTTTCATTATTTGTTGTTATAGCGGCCACTGTGTTTTCAATTGTCCAACTATTACGGTTTAGAAGATACAGCCCTGTGACAATCGGACGGACTGACGGACAGCGGAGCCTTAGTAATAGGGTCTCGGTGAGACGGAACCCTAAAAATATGACTAATTGGGTTCACATGGCACGGTCTTGGGAGTTAAAAGGACCCTAAATCAAAATAAAAATTATTCGTCAAAAATCCTTATCCGGAGAAACTAATTCATCCATCTGTTATTACTGCTATTAAAGAAACTACTTAAAAACTGTTTGCAAAAAAACTTTTTTGCAAAAAAAAAAAACAATCGACTTCCAAAAACGACACTACAAAGTAAAAAATAACTTTAATTTCGGAAGTCGGTGGCAAACAACAAAAATGTGAACCCAACGACACATTTTTATTTTTCACTTTTAAGTTGTAATTTAACAGTAATTTTGGTTTAAAAACCAAATTTTTGATGAAATTTCTATGGGAACATTCGGGAAGTATACCCTTTCCAACAAAAAAAAGAATTTTTCAAATCGGTTGGCAAGCGACGGAGTTATGCGCGAACAAACATAAAAAAAAAAATACAAACATCCGAATTGAAGACCTCCTCCTTTTTTAGAAGTCGGTTAAAAAAAAACAACTCACTTCCAAAAACGACACTACAAAGTGAAAAACAACTTTAATTTCGGAAGTCGGTGTCGTTGGGTTCGCATTTTCGTTGTTTGCCGCCGACTTCCGAAATTAAAGTTATTTTTCACTTTGTAGTGTAGTTTTTGGAAGTCGGTTGTTTTTTTTTTTTGCAAACAAGTTTTTATTTTTCACTTTAAGTTGTAATTTTTACCAGTAATTTTGGTTTAAAAACCAAACTACTGAACAGTTTTTGATGAAATTTCTATGGGACCATTTGGGAAGTATACCCTTTCCAACAAAAAAAGATTTTTTCAAATCGGTTGGCAAACGACAGAAATATGCGCGAACAAACATAAAAAAAAAAAATACAAACATCCGAATTGAGAACCTCCTCCTTTTTTAGTTAGAAATCGGTTAAAATCATTCGTCTAGCTAAAAATCAACCAATTAGGTACCTAGTGTTATGAATTCGAGGAAAAAATCATATTATTGTTTGTAATATCAACATATTCCATTGATAATTTTACGTAAACAACATTTAGGTAAGTTTTTACATAATACAATATTTTAAGATAACACACGAGACGAAATTATCTTTTTAGTCTAGAAAATAATTTTGTTATTGTATTTCATTCAGTTGTTTCATCATTTTTATCGTAACCAATTAACAGAGGGGTAATTCTCGTAATTTTAAGAACGTTCACAGTCTGATCTCAGTCTCGATCTGTCAAAAATACCTCTACATTTTCTACAACTTTTTGATATTGATTGTCTGTTTTTAACTACGGGAACTCGCCTTCTGGTCACATGATCTGGGACTAACCCACAGATACTAACCCAATAGTCATTAGGCACATGACGCAGCGTTGGAAGGCCTCCCACAAGGTTGACCGATGACATTGTGAAAGCCGCAGGAATCCACTGGCCGAGAAGTACAGAACCGGTGCTGGAAGTGGCGGTGCTTGGGAGAGGCCTATGTCCAGCAGTGGACGTCTTTCAGCTGAAATTATGAGTGCCTCGGAAAAGCACGTTAAGCCGTTGGTCTTGGCTGTCATTCGTAGATCTTTGACAGTTATTACGGGTCGTTAGAAGCCTGACATGCTGACATCCAGTCTTGCCTGAAAGGCTGACATCCAGCCTTGCCAACGGGTAGGTCAGATAGGTAGTCGCATGTAAAATATTCCCATTTGCTCCATATAAGTATTCAGCTGCATCCGGTTACACTGGACGCCAACACCAGCATAGTTGGGAACAGACTAGGCAGTCAAACAAAACTCCAAAACAAACAAACCGGGAAATCCTACTTTCCCATAACATAACATTCTTTCCGCGTATTTTCCAAAAAATATCCTTTAATTATTCATGCTGACCTAGTCAACATGTCCCCCAACAGCTCGAATCTCATTTCCTTAAACATCATCTCCTCTGCCAAGCCTTTTCCCAACTATGTTAGGGTTGGCTTCCAGTCTAACCGGACGCAGCTGTGTAACAGGATTTTACATGGAGCGGCTGCCTATCTGGCCTCCACAACCCAGTTACTGGGTAATACGATACACCTTGGTAAGACTGATTGTCAGACTTTCGGGCTTCTGATGACCCGTAACGACTGTCAAAAATCTACGAATGACAGCCAGGACCAACGGCTTAACGTGATTTCCGAGGCACGGAGGGGTGTTGGTATGTAAAGATGGTCCATCCATCCACAGATCAACCGCGGCAAGCGTAGCTTAACCTGATCGATCAACCCGTGGGGCTGTTATTACTTAGCCACAAGTTCCTTCTCATTTCCTTAAACATTATAAGTACGCAATACTGCGTAAACGGCAGTAAAACGTAGTAAAATATCACAGGCTAAAACTATCACGTCATCACACGGTAACTCCCTGTTTATATGCGTAAATAGGTAGGTACCTATTTACGCATATATAAACAGGGAGTTTTGTGTAGATTAAAGTAATAATTTTATTTGCCCTCCAATGTCACAGGTAATTAAGACGATGAAAGTGTCATATACTATGTTTTGATTGCGCAAAAAGTTGTATTATTGGTATGTTAGGAAAAAAAGGGGATGAAATCTTACCGCTGTATCCGCGCAAAGATAAGATAACATATCTTTTCATCTACTCTCCTATCGCAGGTATAGCATAATAAGCCTTTATGGTACGCACTGCTGGGGCCCGTGGCTAAATAATATCAGCCGCACAGGTCGATCGGTCAGGTTAAGCTACGCTTGCCGCGGTTGGTCTGTAGATGGGTGACCATCTTTACATACCGAGACCCCTCCGTGCCTCGGAAAGCACGTTAAGCCGTTGGTCCCGGCTGTCATTCGTGGATCTTTGACAGTCGTTACGGGTAGTCAGAAGCCCGAAAGTCTGACAACCAGTCTTACCAAGGGGTATCGTATTACCCAGTAACTGGGTTGTGGAGGTCAGATAGGCAGTCGCTCCATGTAAAATACTGGTATTCAGCTGCATCCGGTTAGACTGGAAGCCGACCCCAACATAGTTGGGACAAGGCTACGCAGATGATGATGATGATGGTACGCACTGCTGAGACACAGGCCTCCTCTCTTTAAGAGGGAGTAGGCTGTAAACAACCACGCGGCCCACTGCGGGTTGGTGGATGTTACATATCTTCGAATTTTTGGTTCTAGGACATACCGGTTTCCTCACGATGTTTTCCTTCGCCGTTTTGAGAGCTGTAGTGATAAAATTATTTATACAAAGTAAAGCTTCTTGTTAGCTTCAAACCTACGATCTACAACTTGTAAGTTGGAGCCGTTATCACTGGGCCATCACGGCACTTTTAATGTTAACATTAGTCACTATTATTACTATAGTAACTATTGTTTTATGATGATGATGACGACAAACTATACTGCTGTATTAGGTGGTCCCGTCATCACGTCCACTTAGTATACATAGGCAGCTAATAATGTTCCTATTGCTGTCTCGGTGTGTCTGTACTCGGGACTTCTCCACCACGTGCACCCAGTGCATGTACCAACCTGCCACCAGAACCACACACGTCCACCACAACGTCACAGAGAACCACGCGAGCCCAGTGCGGGTTAGTGAACGTCACATGCCTTTAAATTTTCGCTTTAAGGACATACCGGTTTCCTCATAAGGTTTTCCGTCAGTTTATGGGCATTGGTTAACTCCTAAGTCGGAGTTATTACCACCGATCAACCACCAATGTTAAAGAGTCCTAAAATTCGACCGGCATACACTCGGCAAGCCTTTTGTGTTGCAAATTTTTAATAAAGAAATAAACACAGTTTGACTACCAAACAAATACTAGTAGATCATACTAATAACAATATTTTTACTGAGAAGTTTTAATTAATTTTATTTATAACCACACAATAGCCAAATGTCCGAGGTACCGGTGATGTAACCCCAGATAGATCGCCGGAAATGCCGAGCAGTTTTAAAAGCAATGTCACTATACGTATAGCATAATATTATATTGTTTGTTGCCTACATATTTTAAGGAAAATTCTCAGAAATACTGGGTGTTCGGACCATCATATTATTTAGGAATCATATAAGTACCAAACCGCTGTACAGGGATCTGGGGCGTGGCCAAAATTGCAACTTACGTCGTCAACTTTTTTTTAGGATCCGTGCCCAAAGGGTGTCAATGGAAGCCTCCGGTGTCCCTCCGTCCAGCCGTCTGTCTGTCAGTGGGCTATATCTCATAAACCGTATTGGGAAGACAGTCGAAATTTTCAAAGAGTGTGTATTTCTATTGCCGCTATTAGAACATATAAAAATAAAATAAATTTAATGAAAAAGTGAGAGCTGCGGTGGTACCGGCCGCGACTTAAGAGTTGTAGGTCGTAGGTTCGAACCCAGAAAGGCGATTTACTTTGTGCAATTTATTTCATCTGACTGCTTCCAAAACAACACAAACACACAATCACAATTCACAATTTTATTTTGGGTTTTTATCTGTTTATATATAGTTTATAAGTAATTTAAAAGTATGAGTTTAAAACTATGGACTAGAGTTATGTCTGAAGTAAATAAATTATTATTATTATTATTTAAAACGGTGAAGGAAAACATCGTGAGGAAACCGGCATGTCCTAGAACCAAAAATTCGAAGACATGTGACATCTATGCAGCAGATGTAAGCAAGTACGTATCTATATCTTACACCAATCCTGCTATTTAAATATATGCATATCTATATAGTTTTTAAATATATTATATACACATAACAAACATTCACGAATAAAGTATAGCTGAGATGATTTCATGTCAAATTTGCATATTATTGTAAATTCCATAATATAAGTATGATATAGTTTTAATATAAAATATTTATAACATTAATTTGTACCATGGTATTTGTTTTATGAACTGGCAATAACACTTATGGTTTGTTATAACTGTTATATCATAAGTCAATTTAAGATGATGCAATAAACACATTTTATTTATTTATTTTTAAGCCATGTTGTCTGATATTTTTGCATGTACTATTTGTTTCCGCCAAACTCATTAGCCGTTATCGCATCTTTTGTATGCTCTTTTATGACCATATACATTGGATAACTGTCCTTATGTTAATTAACTTACAGCTGGTATTTCTAGAGCGAGAGTCCTTACCTTGCCGTAACACAGTCTATGACTAGCGCAGAAGGTAAAGAATTTTTATCTGTATACCGCCATTTAGTTTACATATTTGTTCAAACTTAGTTTTAACATCTGATTTTTAGGGTTCCGTAGCCAAATGGCAACGGAACCCTTATGGATTCGTCATGTCTGTCTGTCTGTCTGTCTGTCTGTCTGTCCGTCCGTATGTCACAGCCGCTTTTTTCCGAAAGTATAAGAGCTATACTGTTGAAACTTGGTAAGTAGATGTATTCTGTGAACTGCATTAAGATTTTCACACAAAAATAGAAAAAAAAACAATAAATTTTGGGGGTCCCCATACTTAGAACTGAAACTCAAAATTTTTTTTTTCATCAAACCCATACGTGTGGGGTATCTATGGATAGGTCTTCAAAAATGATATTGAGGTTTCTAATATCATTTTTTTCTAAACTGAATAGTTTGCGCGAGAGACACTTCCAAAGTGGTAAAATGTGTGTCCCCCCCCTGTAACTTCTAAAATAAGAGAATGATAAAACTAAAAAAAATATATGATGTACATTACCATATAAACTTCCACCGAAAATTGGTTTGAACGAGATCTAGTGAATAGTTTTTTTTTAATACGTCATAAATCGTAACGTAACGGAACCCTTCATGGGCGAGTCCGACTCGCACTTGGCCGGTTTTTTTGTTTAGTTGAAATACAAAGAATAACGTATCTTTTTAGCGTACGAAATGATTAAGTACTTACTAATTAAGGAGGAATAATTTTTAAGAATGCGTGTTTTTGGAAACTTATTGTAAGTACTTATTATAATTACTTAGTTTTAAGTTGTGGTATACAATGTAACACTTACGTTGGAAATAAATTCTATTCCAAGTTAAAAAGATAAGGATGTCACGTGATCAAATTTGAACGTCACACTTCACGGGATTTGGTCATGTTATGTTTTCTGCTTGCTTATGTCAGCTATCGATTTATTGTAAAGGTGTCACGCGGGGCCGCAATTTAAAAAAAAAAAACAAAATGGCAGACTTCAATCCTCTTCGTATGGAAGTTAAAAAAATTTGTCGATGGGAAATCCCTTTGGGGGCACGGTTTGTATTATAGATTATATTAACAACAGATGACATAATAACTTAGTATAAAGACAATAATATTTGTATGTTTAGAGTAAATAAATAAAACTAATGTTTGTTTACTAAACCTCTGTTTGAAAACAATGGTTTCATACATTGACTACTATTTAATAAGTAGGCACGCCCTAGAGTAAATACCCTTCCACATAACAAAGTCTGAATGAAATAATAATTATATATTATTACTAATCTTTTAAAAATATGGGCTTAGGTATATGAATAAATATATTGCTGCTGTTAGGTAAGTACAGACGCCAGCAGGTCAAGCTTCCCGACCCTGTCAAATTTTTCCAATCAACCTTGAACCTTCATGCTTTAGCGATAAAGTTCAAAATCTATTAGACAAAATTTGACAGATTGTAGTAGCTTGATGTGCTGGCGTCTGTAAAAAATAAAACAATGCTATAGATTTTTTTTTCCTGTTTGTGGTTAATTTATTATTATGGAATAATAATCGTCTTATTCGTCGTTTCTCTTTGTTGTAATTATTATGGCGTATTATTACATGCGTTTTCATGGGACCTACTCTCTAGGTTCGCTCTAAGGGCTGATTTGACAATCGACAGATAATTTTTATTCGTGTAATAAAATTGACGTCTGACAGTTTTTGTATGGAAGAACTGTCAAAAATTTCAAATGATTCCTCCGATAAAATTAACTGGAGTTGCAAAAATCAGCCCTAAGTCGTTTGAAAGTAATTCGTAACTTCAAATTGAACCCTACATCTGTTTATTTTTTTTTTCTGACAGATAAAACCACATTGGGACTAACTGTAGGGGCAACTGTCAAATCATTTTTTTTTTTTCATTAACTTTTAATGTCCCTATGCTGGACAAAAGCCTCTCTACTCCCTGCCAGGGTCGTGGGTTGTTCGAAAGAGTTACCATGGCCCTTGGCACAGGCAACTGAAGGAACACGGGTGGGTTTTAGTCAGTAAAAGTCTGCACGCCCTCCCGCTCCGCCCAGAGTGGGGGAAGTTATTTGATGAATTCCCATACAAGAAAAAAAATTAAAAGCCTCCCTACTCTTCCACCTCAGCTCCAGAGCTGCCAAAGACCAATCTTTATTAGAGGAGTCCAGCTCATCCCACCATCTCCGTCTGGGCCTGCCGCGATGTCGTTTGCCATTAAGCGGGACCCACTGGAACAAGTTTGGCCCATTGATCGTCTGACATGGTGTCATTCATTCTCAAGTCTGGGCCCTAATTAATCCGTAGGTGATACGGAGTAGCAATCCCCCGTAACTACGGCTGAAACTACAGATTTCGTGCTTAGAGAATAGACCTCCTGATTCCCTTCAGCTTCCAGTATGTGAGTACCGCACATCCAGCTCATGTGGGTACACCGTGGGGTGTTAGTCGCTAAATGTTCCTAATGACCCTTCGGTCTCCCCAGACGGAGGATATCCCTACCAAAAAGAAGGGTCATAAGAACTGGACTGTCTAAAGGACATACAACTGAGGGGCCCTTCTCGGAATTTTAAGAACGTTCACAGATTGATCTCAGTCTCAATCTGTCTAAAATACCTCTAATTTCCCTACATTTTTGACAAGTTCTTGACATTGATTGTCACTGAGATCAGAGATGAGATTGTAGGACAAAACTTCAGGATGAACTGAGAATAAATCTATTTTGAACGTTTTTAACTACGGGAATTGGCCTTCAGATCGGTGATCAGAATCATCACCATCTCCATCACCACAATCTCCATCGAATCTCCAACAAAATCATCTGCTTAGCCATTTACCAACTAATTTGGATCGGCCCCATCCTTTTATGAGCGATATAATCATAATTATTATCTGGACTAGCTTCTGCCGGCGACTTTATTCGCGTGAAATTTCTTATTCCCCCGACCTACTACGTCGCATCGCATCGCCATCCCACGCTATTACTTCGGTTTTGCTCTGCTCCTCAAGGCATTAGCGAGATGTTAAGTAGCCTATATCCTTCCTGAAGAACTGAGCTATGAAATGCATAAACAATTGTACAAATCCGACTGCTAGTTCCAGAGATTATACCCTACACAAACCAGCAAACAAAGAAAATTTACTTCCTTTTTAAAAAAAAAAAAAAAAACGTTGCCCCGCACTAGGAATTTCTCTTGTATCGTGGGTGCGTTTACAAACATTTAAACTCACATACACAAACAGCCAGACCCGGAACAGCTACTTGTAGATCATACAAATATTTGTTCCGTACGGGAATTAAACCCGCGACACGCAGCGCAGCAGTCAATCGCTTAACCACTGCGCCAACCGTGCCATCTTTATAATATTAGCATAGATAACTTCATAATTAATATCTGGATTTATCGTTACTCAGAATAATTTGTATGATCTACCCACATAATTTCAGGGGGAATACCTATTTTATCGCCTAGTCTAGATAATCCCGGATAATTCCTGATAAGTCTCCACAAACATGTCTAACTCTAAATTTCTTTGTTTAGATTATCAAATGCCTAGCTGATATCCACCTGATAATACGTTCAATGTCATTATAACCTAGGAATGCGGTTATTGCGTTACGGAAACATTTGCGCCTAAAAACAGGTTAATGTTCTTGATAAAATATGCAAAGTGGAAATCACCGAAAATGGAGTTCAACAAACGCTTGTTGCTTTATGGGCGTCAGGGGTTGATGTTATTTTTGTATTTATTACTTGTTGGAACATAAAATCACGACTTGTTTCCCAGAAGGGTTAGGCAAAATAAAATAAAATATTTTTCTTAGCCAACATCTGCCTAGGCTTATCCCAACTATGTTGGGGTCGGCTTCCAGTCTAACCGGATGCAGCTGAATACCAGTATTTTACATGGAGCGACTGCCTATGCCTGCCTATGGTATCTGACCTCCACAACCCAGTTACTGGGTAATACGAGACCCCTTGGTAAGACTTGTTGTCAGATTTTCGGGCTTCTGACGTCCCGTAACGACTGTCAAAGATCCACGAATAACAGCCGGGACTAACGGGGAGGGGTCCTGGTATGTAAAGATGGTCACCCATCCACGGACCAACCGCGGTAACCGTACCTTAACCTGATCGATTGACGATTGATATTTAGCTAGGCCCTAGTTCACTAAAATCACTTAACGATTCGAAACTTCGAAACCACCTCAATTCGTTAGCTAATCCCGCCAAGCTTTTTTTTTTTTTGAGGATGGGACTTCATCAAATGACTCCTCCCGCTCTGGGTGGAGCGGAAGGGAGTGTCAGACTCTTACTGACTAAAACCCACCCGTGTTCCTTCCTTAGCCCTTTATGTTCCAGGGCAGCTGTAACCCTTTCGGACGATCCCGCTACCCCGGCAGATCCCGCCAATCTTGCGTTGATTTCGCGCGATTTCTTTCATTGTGTCATAGAGAATTACGGCCCTGGGCTCGCGTGGTGAATTACGGCTACCTGCTACCGGCTACCGGCTACGTCAATTTACGTCAGGCGCTGAGTAAACTAATATAATTCGAAATAGAAAGAAAAAGATGCACTGAACTTAAATTTAGTTTAGTTTGTGAACAAGAGAATCGGCGCCAATACCAAACAAACTAAGACTAAAAATTGCGAGCGTTTTTGAACTTGATATTATCCTCAATGTGTTTCATAAGTATGCGCATGATAACCGGTAGGAAAATTATGTTTTATTTTATTTCATATTATCCGCTACACAAAAACTCAATACTTTCAATAGGACCATTGGAGGATTCATTTAGCCTATTGCAAGTACGATAAAATATTACCTAGTGAATGAATTATATTATAATGTTAGGGTTAAATAGAGGAACACCAAGGAAAGGCTGTTATAAGGATTTATATAATACGTTTATTATCCTTGTATATTTATATATTGGAAGGTGTGTTTTGATTATTTTGATTCCCAGAAAACATTTTTCCTATTTGAATTTGTAAAATAAGATTCCCTAGGTAACAGCCACAGCCCCTATAAAGTTACATTCGACATTCATCATTTGAGATGCAGTACCAAACACCACCATCCACGACCACCATCGTCCACCATCTTCATATACCAAAACCCCTCCTTGCCTTGGAAAGCACGTTAAGCCGTTGGTCCCGGCTATCATTCGTGGATCTTGGCAGTCGTTACGGTTCGTCAGAAGCCCGAAAGTCTGACAACCAGTCTTACGAAAGGGTATCATGTTACCTAGTAACTGGGTTGTGGAGGTCAGATAGGCAGTCGCTCCATGTAAAATACTCAGCTGCATCCGGTTAGACTGGAAGCCGACCCCAACATAGTTGGGAAAAGGCTAGGCATTTAGTAATAATCTGTTATTTTGAGATTACAAACAGACACTTCAATTTTATTTTTTCGTATATAAATAATATGTAATAGATAGATGAGCCGTCCATATAAGATACCTACTACCTACGTAAATCATTTTTAGCGCTAAACCGACAGCTGTTGCAGTGGACGTGACCACTGAAGAGTAGGATGCTGAACTACCCAAGCTAGGTAATATTCGAATGGGGAAGGTAAATTGAATACTATGTTCGGCAGTGGACTGTCATAGGCTGATGACGGAGAGGACGTGGGATGCAGGAGTCAAAATACAGTTGGCAGATTGAACAAATTGGACGGAAAAAAGTTTTTTTTTTTTTTTGATCCATGATAGATCTAGTCGATAGGAGATCGTTCCAATGTTATACATGGTGGTGGCACATCGACGTGTAACCTGTTACCATGGATTCCGTACATGATACTGAACCTCCTTTTTATCAAGAAAAAATAGCTGTTCTAGGTAGGTATACATATATTTCGAGCGCGTAGGTTGCACTTGCCTATGAAACAGCAGATTTTTGGAACATTTCATTTTAAACTTCGACTGCCAAGGGTCCGCTGGCCTTTTTTTTATTATTTTCTAATAACCGACGCAAAATTTCTTCGCTAGGGGTCTACAATCATGTGCTAGTCATGGTTACAGTTTGCGAGTCGATTTCCCTGTATTCCCTACTAAAGGTATACCCGTATACGCCGATAAAAAAAAATCCAAAAATCCAAATCCATTCTATAGCTTTTGCGTGAAAGAGTAACAAACATCCATCCATCCATACAAACTTTCACGTTTATTAATTATTTAATTATTAACAAATATTTGGATACCTTACTACGTAAGTCATGTTAGCAGTAAACCGTTAGCTGTAGGCTGATGATGAAGAGCAAAATATATGTTACGGCGCCCCAAATAGAACAAGAGCAGGGGTGGCCCAGTGGAATCGGCCCTGACTTACCGATGCAATAGACGATACCCAGTCACACCCTTTGCTTTGTGTAATTTATTTCATTACCATTGCTCTCCAAAACGGTGAAGGAAAACATCGTGAAGAAACCGGTATGATTCCCCGCGAAATCTTACCACGTGCAAACCACGTCAATATTGTGTCTTATTAACGGCAAGGAATCGAAATGTCAACCGTACGGACAACATGTATTTTGACAGTTAAAACCACGCCATTGTGTCATAGAGAATACGTTAATCGCTGTCGTGATTAACTAAGGAATTGATGTGGTTTCAAGGAATCGTTAGTTGGTCATAGTGAATTAGGGCCGGGTCGTGGTGGACGTGACAACCGAAGAAAAGGATGCTGAACTACCCAAGTTAGGTAGTATTCGGATGAGGAAGGTTAATTGAAGAGGGCTATGTACAGCAGTTGAAGAGGAGCTATGTTCAGCAGTTGAAGAGGGACTATGTTCAGTAGTTGAAGAGGGGCTATGTTCAGCAGTTGAAGGGGGCTATGTTCAGTAGTTGAGGAGGGGCTATGTTCAGTAGTTGAAGAGTGGCTATGTTCAGCAGTTGAAGAGGGGCTATGCTCAGCAGTTAAAGAGGGGCTCTGTTCAGCAGGGACTATGTTCAGCAGTGTAAGAGGGGCTATGTTCAGCAGTTGAAGAGGGGCTATGTTCAGTAGTTGAAGAGGGGCTGTGTTCAGCAGTTGAAGAGAGGCTGTGTTAATGGAATGATATCGGAAACAACTTATGTACCTATGGATCCTTGTGTTCTCTGCGGAATATAAATATTCTGAATAGAAAAGTTTTTTTTTTTTTTTATAGTCAAGAGACTGAAGAATTTAGGAGAATACCTACTTCATTCTTAAAAAGACTCGAACAGCCATAAACCAAAATAGTACTAGCACTAAAAACTACTAATTTAATACATTATGTTAGTAAGATGACCTAGCGATGACGCCACCACAGCTTTATGTACTTTTTCACCTAAATTATTGTCATGCCAATGACCGATGCTTCCGTTAACATACGAATGTTATAAAAACATGGGACTTGTTGATGTAATATTTGCGGTTTTAATAACTCTGAGAGCATGTTTTATAACTCATCATTTGCCTACTATGTTGGGATCGGCTTCCAGCCTACCATACCAGTGATTTAGATGGACCGACTGCCTATCGGACCTCCATAAACCAGTTACTGGGTTATTGCCCAGTAACTGGGTTACCCCAATACCCCTTGGTCAGTAAGACTGGTTGTCAGACTTTCAGAGTTCTTTTTTATAAGTCATGACTTATAAAACATGCTCTCACCGTCTATGGACGGTTCTAATAATTTACTAATCGTTATTAATAAATATTAATACGTTTATTCTTCCGCGTGAAATTTCTTGTTTCTCTGACCCACCCTGTCGCATCGCATAGCATCACTATTACTTTGCGTTCTTTCTTACTTTTATCTTTTTGGTCGGCTTCGAATAGTCCTAGGGTGACGTTATACATATATATAGCCTTTCGCAAAAATGCAAAAAAAAACTAAAGAAAGAAGTGAAAATAATGTTTTAACAACAACAGTGTGTGCCTAAAGGCTGCGCCAAAAAGGTTCATTTCAGCATTAAAACGCCAGACTCAACAATGATGCTATCTGACGCTGATTTTCTAATGAACCTTTGTGTACATTACAATAGACGATAATATTAATCATCATGACAACTAAAAACAATCTTATAACACAGACAAATGTGTCAGTATTAAAAAATATTCTACTTGTGTCACTATCAGACGTTTCGATACTTATTTGGGTCACGACCAATCTAGCCAATCAGCATTCGTTTATCAGAAACGTTATTACGAATTTTTAGCATGCGCCCGCGCTTATTAAAAAAACAAATTTTTATCGTTAAAACGTAGGAATCGTAAACATACATGTGACATAATTGTACTAAAAATATATTGTAATGATTATTTGAGGATACTATGTATATCCGCGTGTATGGCTATGTGTCACCTTTGAACATAGCATTGACATAAAAAGAAATACTTTTAAAGACAAATAAATTACTTAACTGCTTTCCGCAAATCCATTTTATTAAAAAAAATCAACAATTTGTTTGCGAAAATTTCTTTAGAAGAAATAAAACAACAAAATTGATTTATTGTCACAAAAATACGTGCATATAAAAGACTAGCTTCTGCGCACGACTCCATCCGCGTCAAATTACTTGTTCTTCTAACCCACCCCGTCGCATCGCATCGTCTTTTTCTTTTTGGTTTCGCGGTGGAAATCCATGCCCGCGCTATATTAGTTCGTTTTAGCGTTCTATCTTACTTACTTTTATTTTTGATCGGCTCCTAAGAGTATTAGCGCGAAGTTAAATAGCATATAGCCTTCCTCAAGAATTGGGTTATCAAATGCAAAGAGAATTACAAATCCGATCGGTAGTTTTAGGGACAAACAAACTCTTCAGTCTTATTATTAGTATAGATAAGGTAACTCGAATAAATGAACTCTTACTTTTTAACCGACTTCAAAAAAGGAGGAGGTTCTCAATTCGACGGTATGTTTTTTTTTTTTTGTGTTTGTTACGCGATTACTCCGCCAATTAGGGACGGATTTTCAAAATTCTTTTTTTGTTCGAAAGGAGATACTTCTGAAGTGGTCCCATAGAAATTTCATCAAAAACGGTTGAGTAGTTTGGTTTTTAAACCAAAATTACTGGTAAAAATTACAACTTAAAAGTGAAAAATAAAAACTTTTTTGCAAAAAAAAACAACTGACTTCCAAAAACGACACTACAAAGTGAAAAATAACTTTAATTTCGGAAGTCGGTGGCAAACAACGAAAATGCGAATCCAACGACACCGACTTCCGAAATTAAAGTTTTTTTTCACTTTGTAGTGTCGTTTTTAGAAGTCGGTTGTTTTTTTTTACTGTTTAAGGAACAAGACAGGAGTCTCTTTCCTCAGGTTCTACATCAAGTCATCATCATCATTCTACTGTCCTCATCCCAATTTATTCAGGGTCGGCACATGTCTTTTTCTTCCATACTTCTCTATTAGTCGTCATCTCGGTAACCACCCCCTTTCTAACCATATCATCATTCACACAGTCCATCCATCGTTTCTTTGGTCTTCCCCTACTCTTATAGCCATCTACATTCATACCCAAAACTCTCCTCACGACTCATTCATTATTATTATTCTAGTAATGGATTTTAGTTGAAAGACCATTGACCTCTAAGCCTAAATAAATGTCAATAACCTCGTGTGCCAAAAATATTTTTTTTTATCTCTCTCAGTTTTCACTACATTCTTATTCTTCGTGACAGTGATAACGACCAATTATTACGATTTTGTTACATAACCTTTACTCGTGGCTAGGATATAACAGCCGCACGGGACGATCGAAGCTACACTTGCCGCGGTCGGTTCGTGGATGGGTCACCATTACACATAGGGATTCCTCCGTGCTTCGAAAAGCAAGTGAAGCCGTTGGTGCCGTCTATCATTCGTGGATCTTTGACAGTCGTTACGGGTCATCAGTAGCCCAAAAATCTGACAACCAGTCTTACCAACGGGTATAGTATTACCCAGTAACTGGGTTGCGGAAGTCAAACAGGCGGTCGCTTCATAAAAAATACTGATATTGAGCTGCATCCAGATAGACTGGAAGCCGACCCCAACATAGTTGGGAAAATGCTAGGCAGATTTGTTGTACTTATAAACCTTTCTTATAAGAAAATGCTAGAATTTTCTTTATGAAATTAAGGAAATAAATTTGTTCTTTGTTATCAGTCTTACGTTTTCTTATCGGTTTCAAGGCAGAATCTTTGATTACTGGTGCCCTAGTTTCGTTTTGGCTGAGAAATAAAACGCTGTTATTGCATGAAGGTTTTCTTGTATAATGAGCGCATACATTTTTCTATTCTAAACAATTAATCTTGTGAGTCTTACAATAAGTACGCCTCTGCTTAACCCTTTGGGGGTTACAGGAGTGATATTATGTTTATGTTATGATCTTAGTTTTGACTCAAGTACTCTAAATATTTTATGAAAATCGCTCCTTTTGTAGTCGAAACCACATCAAAGTTAACCTAAAAGTTTTCGATATTAAAAAAATATAAATTAGTAGCCTATGTCGTTACCCAAGTCATGGTCATTTTTATATGGAGCCTGGCAAACTGACTGTCCGCCATTTTGTTATTTTTTTTTTCAAAAAGTCAGCTGCACGTGTAACTTATATGAATTGATAGCTGACATTAATACAAACAGAAAACATACTAGGACCAAGCCCTGAAAAGTGTCATGTTTCCAAGATAGTAACGTTCAATGCTGATCACGTAACCTCCATATTTTTTTGAACTTGCGTAGGTACATCTTGTTGAATAGATGCTTTAAATAATCACTCTGAATGTTTAAAAAATGCCGCTAGTTTGGAAAGTTAAGAGCGTTTACAACGTACGGTATTTCATACAATCTTTCAAGTCCTTGTTTTTCGAAATGCATGAACCGATTTTAATGAAACTTCCTACGCATAAGCAGGATATGTAGGTCTAAAAAGTTAATTGAGAACATTTTCGAAAAATAGTGTTACAGCTAAATTCGACCGATTTTAAATTTTCCATAGAAACAGAGATTACCAATTATCTTTTCTTAAATAAGACATTCGAAAAAGTTCTTTACGTACGTTGTAAACGCTCATAAATTCTAATAAATGGCTTACCTAATTGTCGACTACTTGAATGTATAACAAATTACTTTAATTTATCAATCGACATTGCATAAGATTACTTCAATGTCACTTAATCGAAGACGTTTCAAGGTATCAAGACTGTGCTATTTATGTCACGTCCTTCTGCAAATAAGGTTAATATATTATTCGGTATGAGGTATGAGGCATGGAATTATTATGTACAGACGCCAGCACATCAACCTACCCGAATCTGTCAAATTTTCCCAATCAACCTTGAACCTAATGCTTTAGCGATAAAGTTGAAAATCTATGAAACTAATTTGACAGATAGTAGTAGCTTGATGTGCTAGCGTCTGTACGTAACCAACAGTCACACTTCCATTGTACACAGTGAAAGTGTGACTGTAGGTTACGTAGTTTAAATTATTTTTTGGATAAAAAATTACCTATATTAATAATGACAGAAATCGATTTATTAAACGATTCCGTTACCAAGTACTTTCATTATGTGCATTAATTCAGTTTTTATTATCCCCTAGATAGAGTAGAAATCTGCCATTATATGCTTTTATTAATCCCAGCATCTTTCTTCAAGTGGGGTAAATAGTTATTAGGATTCTTCAATAGGAATTTCTCACTAACATCCCGTAATTTAGATCTGTGCTAATACATGGGACACAAACATATGTAACTTACGAAATGTGGATAGTACCAATATATCAACACTTGGCAACTTTCAGTTGCGATTTTTACGTAAAATAACGAATGCAACGTTGAAATACGGCACATAACATAAACCTATGGGTTCGAAAATGCTATTTTCGTAACAACATAAAATTTCATTCAAAAATAAAGGAGTAAATCGCTTTTGGATAAAGCCGGATGTATACATACTTTTGTTCGTGACTGTACACCTCCATTTCTGTTCACCAAACTTTTCGGAGAGCACAAGCGTAATCTTATGTTGTTGTTGTTGTTGAAGGTTGAACTTTAGGAGCACAGCTTCGAACATGCTCCGATAACAGGTTCTGAAATGGTGTTAATACTACTGAATGCTGAAGAAAAGTATGTCGTATAATTATTTATTAAATATTTTTTGTAAGACTAGCCGCGCCCCGCGATTTTACCCGCATAAGTTTTGATCCCGTGGGAATATCGGGATAAAAAGTATCCTATGTATTAAGCCTGGTTATAAACTATCTGTGTGCCAAATTTCATCCAAATCCGTTCAGTAGTTTTGGCGTGAAAGAGTGACAAACATCCATCCATCCATCCATCCAATATTAGTAGGAAGTAGGATTTTGAAGTCTGTCACCTTTCGCAAACAAACGCCTCATCCACTGCAATCATTACGCTTGCCCAAACTCGTAGATGGGTGAGTCAAATACTACGGTTACTTAGTTCATCATATTATGTTCTGAGCCCGTATAAATCTACGACAGAACGTGGGTATGTTAGATCTGAGGGGTAATTCTCATAATTTTAAGAACGTTCACTTCACAGTCAGAAGGGCAATTCTCGTAATTTTAAGAACGTTCACAGTCTGATCTCAGTCTCAATCTGTCAAAAAATACTTCTAATTTCCCTACATTTTGACAAGTTTTTGACATTCTTTGTCGCCGAAATGAGACTGCGACTAGATTTTGAACGTTTTAAATTAAGAGAATTGGTCTTCTGAACTTTTTAAAAACACAGTTAAGTATGCTCGGTTCCTATAAACAAAAACGAATCGTTTTGCTTACTCTAGGTAGCATTTTGTATTGCCAAACTGCCGATCGATTCTGTAAAAATCTCACCGTGAAAAGTTAGGTGAAGTGAGCTTAGAGTGAGATGTCAATTGTGTCAATCCCTAACATTAGTTGGAATGACAGCTCACTTCACCTAAGTTTTCACGGTGAGATGGTTACAGAATTGCACTGCTGGACATGTAAATAGATTCGTAAGCCAATTTTACCTGTGATAGCTACTTCCATATAGGACGATCTACTATGCAATGCTATAAGGTCTCTGTTTTATTATTGGGAAAGATACAAGAGTCTTAATTTTAACCAATAACGGTCTGTAAATAATAAGAATCGGCCATTTGTGACCATATGTTATCGATTTTGGCCGTTCAGACTTTACTCCTTTGTCACCGAAAACATCATGAAGTCATCACAATTCATCGCTAGAAACGTTGTTATTGATGGCATCCACAGGATAGCCAGGTTAAGCAGCTGACAACTGCCTAGGTAGACCTGCCAGATGCAATACAAAAAAAAAAAATACTAACATACTTCCTACCTATCTTTGTCAGTAAAAAAGTAACAGATAAATATGGTTACTAATTATAATTATTACTTACTCTTTGTAAATACCTATTATTGTTAAGAATTCGCTAAAGTTATTAGACATGTTGGAATAATGTATCCCTTTATTTTTTTGCATGTAACGTGTTTAAATATTTTTATGCCAGTCCTTGGCTAAACATGTAAGATCATAATGCTATTTATAAGACCTTAATGTTTTAAAGCAAATAAATATATTCTATTATATTCATCCCTCATCCCTACATCTATTCATTTGCAAAAGCAAAACTATCAGTCCGCCATCTTGAATCTACAGCGTCTCAACATTCTAACTGACAATGACATTTCAACTAACAAAGATCCACAATCATGAAATTGACGCATACAAAACATTACTACTTTGGAACAACGCATTTTTCACTGTATTGTTTTATAATATCTAATGAACATTCCAATCTACTAGCATAATAATTAAAATGAAACAAAATAGACAATCACAGTGGCATGCAAACAACATACAAACAGTTATTTAGTAAACTATTACTAGCTCTATTGTTCATTCAGCTTGACCTGTCAACATTGTTGATTGTTATTTGTTGTGTCTTGTTGACACTTGGCGCAGCCTTATTGTGTAAGCCCTAGTAGGGTCTTATTCAAGTCCTGTTACATGCCTTACATTGCATTACTATGCTGTAGTAATGATGACAATGTAAGGAACAATGGGTGTAAGGATACGAGATTTTTTATTTCAGTAGAGAGGCGAAGTGTTGATTTATTTTAGTAGTTGAATTACATTGCTTGGGACTTACCTATATGGATTTTTTTTTTAACTATAAGCCATTTAAGTCCCACTGCTGGGAAGTCCTTCCTACTCTCCTTCAACCTCTCTCTGTCCAAAGCTGCCAAGGACCAGTCTTTATTAAAGGAGCCAGGAGCCAGGAGTCCAGCTCATACCGCCATCTCAGTCTGGGCCTGGCTGGTTGATTGGGAAAATTTGTCAGTTTCAGGTAGCTTGACCTGCTGGCGTCTGTGCGTTACATTAGAAAAAAAAATGTGTAGGTTTTGAAAAGTGAAAGTCTTCAAAATAGGTTTAGAATTAAAATAAAAAAACAAGATCTTACGGTAGCGTAGTTTTCATGGTCTAAAAGCGTTTTAAAAAGCGGCAAAGTGCGAGTCGGACTCGCCCATGAAGGGTTCCGTTGAGTTGATTGAATGAAAGGTAAATTGCGGTTTACGAGGCGTATTAAAAAAAATAATTACTAGATCTCGTTCAAACCAATTTTCGGTGGATGGTTACATGGTAATGTACAGACGCCAGCAGGTCAAGCTACCCGAAACTGTCAAATTTTCCCAATCCACCTTGAACCTTAATGCTTTAACGATAAAGTTGAAAATGTATTAAAGAAATTTGACAGATTGTAGTAGCTTGATGTGCTGGCGTCTGTACAGACGCCAGCAGGTCAACCTACCCGAAACTGTCAAATTTTCCCAATCAAAATTGAACCTTAACTTTCTAGCGATAAAGTTGAAAATCTATTACATAAATTTGACAGATTGTAGTAGTTTGATGTGCTGGCGTCTGTACATGGGTTTTTGAAAATGATACAAGTTTAGTTTTACCTTTGCCTGATTTAGGCAATGCTGCCAATTAATTTAAATTAATTCGACATATATAATTGTTATGTATGTTTAATGTTTAGTAAAAAAAATTTATTGCAAAAAAAAAAAAAAGACTTCCAAAAACGACACTACAAAGTGAAAAATAACTTTAATTTCGGAAGTCGGTGTCGTTGGATTCGCATGTTCGTTGTTTGCCACCGACTTCCGAAATTAGTTATTTTTCACTTTGTAGTGTCGTTTTTGTAAGTCGGTTGTTTTTTTTTTTTTGCAAAAAAGTTTTTATTTTTCACTTTTAAGTTGTAATTTTTACCAGTAATTTTGGTTTAAAAACCAAACTACTAAACCGTTTTTGATGAAATTTCTATGGGACCATTGGGGAAGTATACCCTTTCCAACAAAAAAAGAATTTTTCAAATCGGTTGGCAAGCGACGGAGTTATGCGCGAACAAACATAAAAAAAAAAAACATCCGAATTGAGAACCTCCTCCGTTTTTAAAAGTCGGTTAAAAATCTGAAATAGTGTATTATGAAATATCGAATTTATTATGTCTTTGTTGTCTCACTTCAGGGCAAAGAACTTCTTCCCTAAAGAGGGAAGAAGTTCTTTACTTTACTTTCTACTGCGAATGTGAGCCAATCCTTTAAAAAGAAGTCCAGCTCATTCCGCCATCTCTTTCTGGGCCTGCCGCGTAAATTTCGAATTACATTATAGTTCATTTTGTAAGGAGTTAAATATAATGACCACCATAAAATGCTTTGATACCCTTAGTTCTTGCACTTCAAATTGTATTCGAACACCAAATTTAGTAAGTGATCACTAAATCTTAGCGAGCAAAATAATGCGCTATTTCTGCCTAAATAAACCACTGTGATTGCCATAAAATGTAGGTTTATTACCAAATAAAGTATTATAATGCCATATTAAGTTATGTCTCCGGCTTGCTGCAAACTAGATAGACGAGGTTAATTTAAAAAGAAAATGGTTAGGTTAGGTTAAAACTGTGACCTCCTACGCACGAGCCGAGCTAGCGAAGCGAGCGGTGCCGCCGCAGCGACCGGCAAGTGCCAGAAACGACTAGATTGTATAGAAAAAAAAAATATGGAAAAAAAGAGATTATTTTTTGCAGGCTGTCGAGAACCGAACATGATTTATTTGGAGTCATTTTACTTAAATAGGAAAGCGAGATGTTAAAATTTTGGTTATAAGTTTACATTAAAATGCGGGTTTAATTTTGGAGATCATTTACTATTTTTGTCTGTTATATGTTACTATATCTGGTGGTAAGTTAAACATAAGCCATTTTGTAACTACCATAGACTATTCATAATCATTTCATGTTAAACTATGTCCCTTTTCCATGAAAGCGTAGTATCATCATAACACGTCATAACGAAAATGACTCACCAACCATAATTCAAAAAAAGAATCTCCCATAGACCAATTCCCCAGAAAACCAACCTAACATTCGCGAACTATATATCACAGTATGACGTCACACACCAAATATGGCGCCGAATCACCGTATTACATAACGAAAACAAGTCTTTTATAATTATGTAACATTACTTGACAACCATTCACGTGGTTCTAATAGGTTCTACTATTATTATAAAAATCCTCACGTGTTTCCTCGAGTCTTATTTATTTGTTTATCTGTGGTTTAGACAACGCCATTTTGAACTATGTAGACAGATTATATCGGGGAACTGACTGCTTTTGTTTTGGTGTTCATACGAAGGTCGATTGTGTTTTTTGCGCAAGAATATGTTTTGGTTGATGACGTAATTGGTTTTAAAGTCGAGCCCTCTGCGGGGTTTGGTTAATGTCTCAATGACGTCATTGTTTTTAGAGTCGAGCTATCAGCGGGCTTTCGCATCTAGTGGGCTTCTAATGTTGTAAATTATATGTCATTATTATGTTTAATTACTAAAACCAAATTAACTTAGACCTTGAACGAAGTCCAGGGATATTCATAGCAGATGTTTTTCTGCTGATTTCAGTTTATTTTTCTTCTTTTCTGACAAATATTTTGTAATCAAGTTTGTCAATTTGCTTTTGTTCCAAATAAAAAACTTATTTTTTTTAAATTGTTTACAAAAACTTTTAATTGACAGTACTGTGAGATTTCATTTTAATTTGCAACGCTATTTTATTTCTCTATTTATTCTGCCTCAAAAATTTTAAGGAGTATTTAAGAGGAAGCTCTCGAGCGAGAATTTATCTTAGGTATTTAGCCTTAGCGCAGACAGATTTATTAAAGTTATGTGGCCTTAAAAACTCATCCGATTTCCAGAAATTAAAACAAAAAAAGTTCAACAGTTTCCTCTTAAAAAATATCATTATCCAGGGTCGCACCGTCATACAAATTCCTCTACCCAATGACTAATCATGCATTTATGTGAAAAAAAAAAACAGTTTTCATTCATACCGCATATTAGCTGGCTAAATACTACGAAATTAAAATATAGTTATAGAATTAATGAAAAGTTGGTCGTGCAATATAAGAGGGAAAACGTTTGTAGTACAACTTTCACTGTGGGTTCAATAGGCAAATAATACCTTGACCTCATGAATGACATTCCTGAAGGGCGTCATCATATTTGTTGACATCCATTGCCCAACATAGTATGCATCATAGATTGGTTTACACATACTAAGATCATGATGAGATATATTATTTCTTGCTTTCGTTAAAAAAATGACAAAAAATGTTTTAACTTTGACCTTCAATGTGTCCGTAACCCAGGTATGCATAATCGGCCTATAATGTTCCCCACTGGTGGGACACAGGCCTCTCTTCGAGAGGTAGTGGGCTTTAATCGACCACGCGGGCCCAGTACGGGTTGGTAGAAATCACATGTCTTCAAATTTTTGGTTCTAGGATATGCCAGTTTCTTCACGATGTTTTTCCTTCACCGTGATGAAAAAAAAAAGATAAAAATTGAGCGAAAATGTGGCAAAGTTTAATCATACCAGCTGTAAAACCTTTTTTTAATATTCTCAAGTTAAGGTAAGTCACTACAATCGGAATAAATATGAAACGCACATGTTTTAGTAAGGAAATACGAACTCTATCTACCGTCAGCGCCATCTAGTGGGCGCAAACCGTAAAGTCAACGCAATTTTTCTTTTGCATGAAAATTGAAATCTAAACGCGTAAATTATGAAGTTCTCATTAATAATTAATAGTTTTAATATTTTAATTGGTAATTTAAGTGTTTCTAAGCATGTTGTTGTATTATTACGGTGTTAAAAATGAATGTCACGAGATCATTGACCTCAATTATTTACCGTAACGAAAAATGAAATCTTGTTTTGACTATTTTAATGTATGAAATAACATAACCAATTCGAAATAAGATAATTTTGCCCAATATTATCCATTGGGTAAGTATTTATTAAATACGCTATTAACTAATTTCTTGTTAATGGTTAACAATAAATTAGTTAATAGCGTATTTACAAAGTGCACCTCACACTTTTGGGAAACGGGTCTATTGATAACTAAACAATTAATTTGTTAATAATTCTGTTTGCTTTTAATGTAAAATACTAAACAAACATTACTAGATATTATCGTTACCCAAATAAGAATGTATACCTATTTGTTTAATTCATTGTTTCCATGCCATTTAGAAGGTAAAGATCAACATCATTTATAAATACTCTCTTATCGTTCATTATACGAGTATTTAATGAGTCTCTTAAAATAGGTTAGCAACCTGTGAACCTGCTACTAAGCACGTTGATATCTGTTGAACTAATGCCTCATAATCACCAGTTAAAATCACCATGCTTGGTCAACAGACTGGTGATCTTTAAGTATTATAAAGAGGTACAATATTTTTAACACCATTCACCACGTTTGATTAAAAAAAAAAACAAATGATTTCCAAAAAAAAAAAACACGTCCTTGACTAAAATTATTATTATAACATTTTTAATTCACCTGCAGTTGGAAGTGACATAATCATATTTTACTTAAATACGAGTAGTTACATACTTACATATACCACATTACATAGTACATAAAGATCGTAGCACGTGGTATCCTGTAGTTTCTGCCTACGAAGAAGGCGTGAATTATATAATAAAATAATAATAAAATAACAGATTTCGTCACCAGAATTAAGAAAACAGCCGATCGATTCTGTAAAAATCTCACCGTGAAAAGTTAGGTGAAGTGAGCTTAGAGTGAGCTGTCAATAGTGTCAATCCTAGCATTAGTTGGAATGACAGCTCACTCCACGCTCACTTCACCTAAGTTTGCACGGTGAGATGGTTACAGAATCGCACTGTTGGACAAAACTCCGTGACAAAACGGGTGACTGCCGTTCCGGCTCGTTCTTGGTGCAAAGGTTAGCCATTGCCATCCAACATGGCAATGCAGCAAGCGTTTTGGGCACCTTTGCGCCGGGAACAGTTAGGGGCGGGTTATTTGACTAGGCTGACGACTTGACGAGTTGTTCTTGTTACTCAATGAATATATTATTTGTATTTAAGTATGCCTTATTTGATGTAATTATAGTGTATAAGTTTGAAAACAGGATAATCCAACAGTAAATAGTCTAGTACTATGGTAAACAACAAAAAAAATTCAATGTTTTTAAACAAAATTCCCAGAAACCGATGAATAAGTTGATATTCAGACGCACTCGAAAAAACTTACAATGTCAAGGTGAAAACCTATACATTTCTAGGTATCTATATTGTTTATTTATGTGAATGAAATATATTATAATATAATTATAGTTTGAAAGACCGGAAATGGTTTGGGTTTTTAATTGTGGTTTTTTTTATAAAAATGTATGTATGTAATTCTAGTCAGCCATATCTAGGTATATATGTATAGCTACAAAACTTTCTAACTACGAACATAGACATAATCAATCAAGTTGAAGTTCATTGACCCCTATATTTCGGCTAAGATGGAGGTGACTCATCAAAACTCCACTGTACAAAAACTTCCCCTGTTAATAATTTAATTACCAAGAACAAATTAACTATTCCACATCCTAACTCTGAACACTTGGAAAAACCATAAAAAATAATTCCGAATTTTTTATTTTTTATTCCACATAAACATAAAAAGTTAACATATTTATCAAGTGTGAATCTATTGACAACATAATGAACATTAGTCATAGTTATAAAAAACACTTGACAATCTAATAACAAGAATAACCTTACATACACTTACCTCTCTATGACCGATATTAAGTAAATCTATGACGTAGAGCACGACTCACACTTGACTGTTTCGCAATATTTCCTTATTTGACGTAATAAATGACTAATAATTGGAACAATCCAGTTTATGGTAAGTACATGCCTCGTCTACACAATGGTGGAAACTGGACAAAGTCCAGAGAAGTACAACTAAATTATTTTATACACAAACTAAATAAAGTTGGTTTCCATTCGGTATTAAGAGTTCTGCCTATCTTGTTTGACTAAATACTTAAAGATAGGTACTTACCTGAAAAAAACGTTCAAAATCTAGTCGCATTCTCATCTCAGTGACAATCAATGTCAAAAATGTAGGGAAATTAGAGGTATTTATGACAGATTGAAACTGAGATCAGACTGTAAACATTCTTAAAATTACGAGTATTGCCCCTCAGGTAAAAAATAATGAAAATATCTAATAAATCAATCATCGTAACCCTAGCAGGGTTACGATGATTGATTTATTTGATTGATTTATTAGATATTTTGTTGCGGTGTAGCAATTGCGTAGCGCGTACGTCCCTAAAACAACAAAACGCAGACAACTACGCACCATGATATTACCATTATCTTGTTTACGAATAAAAATAACTCCGACAAAACAAAGGTAAAACAATGAAAGATTACAGATAATTGTAAAAATAGAACACATTATTGCGGAATAATAAAAACAAAAGTCACGAGTCTGATTAACAAGACTAGTTCAAAACTAAAATGACGAAAACCGATTAAGTACTGGAACCAAACCAATTTAAAAATTTACATTTACTCAACTAGATTGTAACTGAAAACCCGTCGAAATCTAAATCTTACACTAGTCCAAATTACGCCACGTAATTGCCCAAAAGTCCAAAACTAAACCTGACGCTTATCAATCGATTCAATTATTTCATGGAAAAAAGCAAAAACGCGACAAACACATGACTCAATAGCGAATTAGCTAAAAAATCGGATACATTGACTCAATACGAGCTAAAGTGATTACACGCGGGCACAGTTACGTAAATATACCAACACTACGACGAATCACGCACACAGACGCGTACACGCACACTGAGGCACGAGTGAGCCTGTGTGCGCGCTGCAGGCTGGGAGTCGCGCGACCCCACTACAAAATTTAGTCGAACTCTAGACTGCTTACAGTACAGACCTGTCCATAGCGAGTGGAGTAACATAGCGCCATACGCAGTGGATATTTCGTCATAACAACATTGTGATAGTGACAAAAATCGTTTAGGACGTGTATAGTGGGAGTGATACATTTTTTTTTACATTGAATATTATTGAAAACTAACTGTGAACGAGAACGTTGTGAATTATTGTTCAGTGGATTATGACATTGTACCCACAATTTGGATAATTCCGGATAAGGAGTGCAAAAACACCGCAAATATTTTTGTAAGTATCTTTGTGGGTTTTTTATTGTGTATTTTGACAGGATTTTTGCAAAAACTGAATGTCGGATTTCTTATAGCAGTTTCCTTGAAAAAAATTACAAGTCCAAGTAGAATCCAATTTTTCCATTTCTTTCTCAACCATCTTAGTAAACTACACTCAAGTCGCCAAAAATAGCTAATTCAAAACGCGTTAAAGTAATGCTAGTGAAAAAAATCACATTTCAGGAAATTCACAACTTTGCAAATTAATTTCGGAATCAAACAAAATACGAGTATGTAAATATGTTAATGAAAACAAACAAAATTCCCCAACACGACAAGGAAAGTTCGTGAAAAATGCGCATTAAAAGTAGCTGTTTGAAAAACAAATCAATCCTTTCTTTAGAACATAGAATTTTCTTGAAAATTTTCTTTGAATTTTAAAGTCAGTTGAAACTGAATATGCTAAAATGCTCTGAATTTATCAGAATTTATGAAAATGCAAACAGATGTTTCATAGCTTTTTTTTCGGTTTTCCTTAAACATACAAGTCGTTGACTTCGCTTCCAAATTTGTTTACTCATCTCCTGAGAGCCGTGCCAAAACGGCTGCGTTAATCATTTTATTTGTTGAATTCTTACGTTCTTGAAGTTTCTCAATGACGGCCCTCGGCGTTTTACCTTGTTTTCATTCTTTTGTTTGCATTTCTGCTTCCTCGGTTATTTCGTCAGTGTTTATGTACATACACAACTCTTTTTACAAATTGTTTACGTGTCCTATCCTGTGTTTCGTTTATCTAAATTGTATTACGGCAGCCATATCTGATAAAAAAATAACTTATTCTGATTTTGAAAATGCTGTGTCATTGTAAGATATTTTTGGAATTTGATTTTTTTTTTTTGTAGTTTTGACAAAATGTTGTAAGACGTTTGTAAAGTACAAAATGCGGTATGTAGTGGTTTTAATTGCGGGATTGCGTTGGTTGGTGTCGTAAGCTGCGCCAGGCACGGTTCTGTCGTAAGCCATTGTGAGTCGCTTACACAAGTGGTTCAAGGTTCCAATCCGGCGTGCATTCGCCCGCGGATGTACGGAAACTAGATTTTTGCTAAGTAATATTGCGTTTTGATATTGTTGCAGTTGCGATAAATAAAATATTTTATTAAAATAGGATTTAAAATTAATATTTTTAATGAAACTAGATAAAATCCTCCAACTCATTTTTTTTTTTTAAATAAAATCCGCTGAGGTTGAAAAATAAAAATCTAAATCAGTCTATAAAATAAAAATAATCCTGAAATGCGAATCAAATTAAATTCCATCGTCAAACTTGACAAAATTAAAACAAAAAAACATTTTTTTATTTTGAAGTCCTGATTCTGTACAATTATTTTAATATTTAAGTACCACGAAAATACAAACAGCCCTAAACTATAAAAAATACCTAACACCATAAACACCACAATATGTGTCATTTCCCACCCCTCGCCGTACTTCCCAGCCACCTGTTCCATTACATGCAGTAGTGAAGTGCAACAATCGATCGCCCGGTAAAGGTCGCCAATACATGACGTAACAGGGTGTGTGTTGCGCAACCAGCTGCAATACAACGTGCTGTCTCGCACGTATTAACGTTAGAAAACATAAATCGAACGAGCCCACGATAAACATCGTGAGACGTCGGAAAAATTCGCGAGTTCAACGAACTCCATATGTCAAATATGGCGAAACAAATGAAGGTGGATTCGAACTTCGCTTTAAAAACAAATGAAGGTTGATTGTATGTTTTCTTAGCCGGAACCAATAGCATTTTGTACAGTTAGCTAAACTTCCGTAACCTGTAACCAAAAATGTATTTAACTGTCTGATTGTAGCTATTGAACACAAAGGCGTAGCTAACAAGTAAATAGAATTATCACGAAATGCATTATAGGTATATGATGTAACACGGAACTGAGCGCAAGGTTGTACGGAAAGCAATACTGAAGACTGTAAGGCCACGTTTATTTAATCACACATCGACGTGGAACTTCGATATCTGACTGCAATTGAGTCATTCTTAAAACGTTTCCAATGATAGGCAAGTCAACATACCTACATTCTGACACCGTTCACGAAGACCGTCACCTAATTAGCCGAAAAGCTTTGTAAATATTGGCAGGAGATAAAGAAACTCCAGCCAGGGTTACCAAATTTATAAATGAACGACATTGGGATGTAACCCTCGGTGTATTTGCCTGGATTATGCTTTTTATACAGCGTACGGGTTATGCAAGTAGATTTTTTCATGCGCAATAGCAAGCGATAATTTCATTGGCGCGAGGACAAGCGAAGATAACTTGACCTATTTTTTTTATCTCGCTCACTGCGTAACTGTAGCCTACTTAGTGATGCGCACGTGAATACATACGACCAATTGCGATGAAGTGGACCAGCGTGACGTAGCCGCTGTGGACACACGAGCTCCCAAATATGAGTGATTGATGAGTTGAACGCTGATACAAATGTGACGCAACTGAACGACAGGAAACTGGAACGAATGCTAAAAATTCTTGCTGCATTCATAATGATCTGCTTTTGTTTTTCCGCTGACAAAAATAACGATTTGTTTTTAATGGGAATCCCCCGTGAGTCAGTTATGATAATGGCAGGCGATATTATGACTGGCAGCTAAATTATCTGGCGACGACTGACCTGACCTTAGAGCTTGGAACATAACATCGGTCCTCTTACAATACTTCCGCGAACTAGGTCTGTTATGTAATTCTAGCCGCTACATTCGACGAATCTAGCACAAGGAAATAGGTTAAGTGTTTCTTAATAATGTAGCAATTAGCAGGTATAGAGCAAGGCTGAACAACTAGGTCCGTCTTTGTTATAAAAAGTGATTCACTCAAACACTTGTTATCAATCTTATCTTTTATATAAAAAGACAATTTCTACCGGAAAAGCGGTAGGTAAGGCCTTGGCATGTTTATAAATCGGAGTTACGAAATGTAACCTTGACACCAAACCATTATCGTGAGTCGACCGCTATAGGCCGCCGCACAGAAATAACACTCCCGACTTTAATTAGGTCTTACGCGCGAAATTTCGGTCAAGTATACGTAATTTTTGTTGTAAAAATGCTTGAAACGTATCCAGAAGCCGCGACCTCTAAGCTGGTAAGTCAAAATAACTTATGGTTACGGCAACAGACCGCGTCTAAGACATAACACATGACTCGGCGTGTAGCAAGTTTTCATAACATTCACATCTTGACATAATTCATAACCACAGACAATGAGCCATTGGCGCCAACGGGAACGTCATATTAATTATGCAACAGTTTTCTTTTCTCGCTAGGTTTTCTTCGAGACTTCTACCGGAAAAGTATAAAGATGTTTCTCACAGTCCTATTAAAGAACTGAATTAATAGGCAAACAGTCGCGACTTCTAACAATATAATAACAGAAATTGTGATAGTTAAAAATGTTTCTATCATTTCATAGTTGGCGGTAAGCGTCAAATCAAACATGGCCGCCGTCCCACTTTTCCCGCGCAATAAACGGCAAGCGCGTGGAAAGTTACCGCTGTACTACTTTCTCTACTTTTTCCAAGATGGCGCCGATTATATATTATTTAAAGTAAGGTCAAGAGCGCAGTTATTTATTTAAAACCGTCACGAATGGTACAATTAAACTTGACTTTGCTACATACGATTTGTTCAAGTTATTCATACAAGCTTATGGCTTCTTTCGCACTTTTACGGTTCAAAGTGCTAGTTAAAGTTGATGGTCATATTGACATTGACTTTGTTTGGCATCTGACTAAATATTTTGTTTAGAAAACTACAGCGTGACAGATATTTTCCGCTCGCGGCAAAGAACAAAAAGCAACGTAAACCCGCCCACGTATTTCATCAAAACAATAGTCCCACTGTCAAAGCCAAGGGCAACGCCATTAAAGGCAATTAATAATTAAATTTCACGTTCTTCGATCACGTTGCAGTTTATATAACTATGTAGAGAGGAGCAAACGTGCTGGGTCGGTTGGTTGCGCAACACAACGTGAGGTTCAAGAACACACGTGCTGACGGCCGCGTGACCTGAACACGCTTTGGCACGTGTGATGCAGGTAGGACAATCACGTCGCTAAGGTCAGCAGCACAGGGCTGCCTCTAAGGTGAACTTTGACATCAAGTTCCCAACTACGGCGAAAAAAACGTGTTATCGGAATTCGAGAACTGAAATATGATAAGGAAAATAAGCAGAGATATCGGATGGGGTCATGTGAAGTTTAAATAAAGATTAATGATAAATGATTGGTTAGATTTCTTTAGATTTAGAGTTTGACAATTTAAAAAAGGGCGTGTCATCTATTTTGGTTTAGGAATCCAGTTATGGCTAATTGTTCTGGCCTTCAACAAGAAAAAATAAGAGCAATATCAAATCAATTTACAGTAATTTAATTCGAATATCGCAAAAAACAGCAGACACTCCCATTAACTGCACGAGACTAGTCTATTTCTAATTCAAATGGTCGTTCTAATGACATAATCATAGACAACCTCATGTCCTAGCACGTGTTGTCTATGACGCTAACGTAAGTGTATGCAGCCATTGGCATCATTATGTAACCATTCGCGGAATATTAACAGGAACAAAACAGAATTATAATAATAGTTGTTTATAGTATTATGTAATATTCTAAAATATGTTCTATGTAAATAAACCATATCAGTGTTTGTGAAATAGGGGGACTTTGTTCGGTGACTCAGTGGCATGACACCTCGCATCATTACGAAATGCGCCTGATAAAGAAATAATAGGAACTGTTTTAGATGTTTTGTTACATTATACACGTGACTCAGCCACTAAAGAATTCAAATACCTATATTTCATGCGAATACTTGAGCGAAATAAATTGCGTTTGTTGTAACACAGGTTTTGAGGAAACCGTGTTCGATTATTACTCGTAATTAACGGAATAACCATAACCCTCTCAACGCGATTGCTTAAGACGTGACAACCATATGCACATGATTTTCCATAATAAATGTCACTGATCAAGAATCAATACAAAATAAAAGACACTGCACACGTGATAAACATATTGCCGTGTTTAGAAAACAAGAAATCTGAAGACAGTAAAAAAACTATTCTATATTTAGCTAAAGGGGATCGACACGTGTTGGAAGCTAGCGAGTCCCTGTACCTACACGTGTCTCATAATCTTATTGCGTAGGTCCTGCCCTATCTTCAAAGTGACAAGCTGTTCGAAGCTACTAAAATGACAGATCAATTAATTCTAAACATTGTCCTCAATTTACATGCAGAATTAACATTCCATTACCCGTTACGGTATCTAAAATAACAAACACATCGGTATTTCATCGCGTACTTTAAACGAAGCCGAAATTTTACCATCACTCCCATTGCCAGACGACTGTTCAGTTGGCTAACGGTTGCACAATACATAGCTTACAACTATCAAGCGGGTTTTGACAATCGACAGTTATCGTTAATCAAGTACTTTCTCGCGCCGTGCCCCGTTACCCGAAAACTGGGACTATACGGTACAACCGAAAACGGTTTTTATGCTCATCACTGCTGTCTAAAACTCGTAATACTGTTATGAAACTGCTATTAGTGTGTCGTCATCGTTTTAGCGGTTAAATTTTATTTCGATGTGATAGTCAAGGTTGGGGTTTGTTAATGTGGTACATCGTTTACAGTTGAAGTGCTAATTGGCTTGTCAAAATTATGTTAGAAGATTCAAGTTCATAAAGACATTCTAGTCAATTTAATTACTAAATAAAAAGCTATTAAGTATGCCATAAATAGCCTCAAGAATAGCTCATGAAACCCATAAAAAGAATCTCCAAAGTCATAACACTACACAGAACGTGCGATAAACAAATTTCCTTATTAAAAAGTAACGATAAAAAGTTAACAATGCATATATTTTTATAACCAATGCTAAATAGTAACAGTTCGGTTTGAAACGGTGTTTAACTGTCTGTGCTCCGCCAAGCGTCAACGGAATAACGGGCGGTAACATTTTTCTGTTAATCTCCTTGCAAATGGAGCAAAAACATCATAATTTGCTGTATAAAAATGGCATTTTAAATGGCGAATCGATTGCACGCAGAACAATTCAAATTTCAAAAAAAATAATGACATTTCGATTTTGAACGAGGTCAGCCATGTTGAGACTATAGACAAAACTAGGTTTATTTGTTTTAACGTCCAGATTATCAAATAAAGTACCGTACTACAGTTATGACGAAACTTTGTCTATGTGTTACGATCACGAACACTGTTTTAAATTAACACCTAATACAGTGGGCGGGTCGAACGGAGCAACCGACAAAAAATGTTTGAATAGTTATGTGTAACTGTACAATATAGTAATATTGCAGTAACGGAACTTGAATTTATTAATACAAATGAACGTTTAACGTGATAAAAATTCATAGCCAACTTGGCCGTTGTATTTGATTTAATTGGTCGAAATTAAACCTAGTCTTAAACTGATCAACCTTAATCCAATTTAATTAAGAACAACAAAGATCCCACTGTCATTTTTCAATAACAATGTATACCAATTAAACTTGGCGCAATTATTTGAACAGTTAGACGGCATAACGGAGCGCCGCCGGCGCATCTGGGCCGACCTACTGACACCGATCTTGTCGTGTCGTGGAACGGAACGTATCAATAACACAATCATACTCTTTAGCGACCATGATTTATGATGAAGAAGAAAATATCTTCTCTGTGAACTGGCAATTATAGTTTTGGCAATTTGGTAGTTATAACCGTCGCGCCGATTAAATTGCATGAAAAAAGCAATGTGAAACGACCGGATGTCTGTTCGAAATTTGAATGTATTTGAAATGAGATCAATGGTATTTCGAAATTCAAATCAGTTGATTCGTGTCTTTCATATCGAACACACGTGTTTTGTCACATTATATGTACATACAAACAAAATCCAATGGAAAAACACGTAGTTTTCTTTAAAAAAGAAGTCTCACGTTGCCTGCATTAAAACCGCGTGTTATCAAACGTGAACGACATTTTTTTTCTGTGCACAACCCAGTGCAACTCTCATTGTTTTAAAATCATTGAAAAAACAATCAAACTTAGTCGCCACAATAGGCACTTATAAATGATCCTTACCATTGTTAATTTCGGATAATAAAGTTGATAACAATGCGTACTGGTACATTTTTTTTAGACTTCCTGTATTATTCGCACTTTGATCGATTAATCGAGTAATGTTAGCGATTTATGTAAATCGATTGTCCTATCGATAATTGTCGAGCGTTACATAAAGGTGATTAACACTGTGTCGGGTGATGCTTTCAGTACATCATACTTCCACGTAGTCAGCTAATTTTAGCCCACATTAAAATCAACGTGATTATTGCGAAACCTAAATATTATTGTTTGGTTAACCCCAATGAATCGAAGTCATTAACTTCGTCACGTTTTTTCGAAATACTAGTCTGGTCTGGCTATTCGTTTGATAATCAACCTTGGTATAATTTGTCGTGTAATCAACCGTCTTCAACTTTGCAATGTGTTCTGCAATCATTCTATTTTTACGTTTCATCGTAACGTTAGCAAAAATTAACGTTCGGCAAGAGGAAGTGAGTTTTGTAACGGAAGAAATCCGGTGTAACCTTAATATTGGATTTGTAACATTGTAACACGCTAAAATTAAGAAACACGACTTATTAATGAGTTTGGCTAACATGAAGGGAATAAAAAGCGTTGAAATGTGGCAACATTATTTCACAAAGGTGATCCACGTGCAACAACTTTGCAGCCGCGGGTCTTGCGACATTCAGTTTTTGCAACCGACTGATTTTGTAACAACGGCATTATTTAGACAACTGCAACGGTTGGCGATTTTTTTTTAAACTGTAGCTAACCTTACCTTTCCTTTGTTTCAGAACCACAGTGATAATTCGTGCGGACCAGTCGACGTCCGCCGAAACATGGTTGCCGAGTTCATCCTGAGTCAGCAGCAGCTGCTAAGCGGAGGAGGTGGCGGGGGCCTCGGGCCCGTACCGCCCCCCTCCCGCGCTCCGCCGCCTAACCGCGGGCGCCAGTCCGTGTCCCCCTACCCGATGGACCACAGCCACGGCCCCATCGGTAGCCCCGGCGACCCCAATGACTACTCTCCCTTCGAATTCAACAAGCGCAAAGAGTTCTTCGGTCAGCGCAAGCAGAGGGAATTCATTCCCGACAACAAGAAAGACGATGGTTATTGGGACCGTCGCAGGAGGAATAATGAAGCCGCCAAGCGTTCCCGCGAAAAGAGGCGCTTCAATGACATGGTTCTGGAACAGCGCGTAGTTGAGCTTTCCAAGGAGAACCACGTGCTCAAAGCACAACTTGATGCGATCAAAGAGAAATACGGAATCTGTGGGGAAACCCTCATAAGCATAGACCAGGTGCTGGCTACACTACCGACTTGTGACCAGGTTCTTTGTGTCACCAAGAGAAGTAAGCTGACCACCAACACAATGTTCCCCGCCCCGCCGCCACCACCCCCGGCACCGCCTGCATCTCCCCCGTCGCCGCCGCCTCAGCGCCAGCCAGAGCCCTACCAGGAGAGGCTACCCGCCCCCGAGGCCTACTCCAATCACTACTCGCACCCAGCACACTATGAGCCCCCCGGCTCAGTTCTCAACCTGTCCAGATCTCGCCGCGTGCCCTCGCCCTACGAGCTTTCCTCCCTGTCAGGCTCAGGGGACGAGACCGCTGAACAGTACGCACCCGAAAACAACGGGCTGCCGCTCAAACTTCGCCATAAATCACATCTCGGTGACAAGGACGTCGCCAGCGCCCTGCTCTCCCTCCAGCACATAAAGCAGGAGCCCGGCCCCCGGTCCTCGCCCTCATGGGACGGGGAAGGCTCAAGTGATGAGCGTGACTCTGGGATCTCCATAGGAGCCGAGTTCAGGCCACAGCGGCCTGAAGACAGGCTCGCGGCCGAGGAGGAGGACGCACACCTGAAGGCCGAGCTCGCGCGGCTCGCCACCGAGGTGGCCACCCTCAAGAACATGATGCACCAGAACAAGGCGCGCGCGCACGAGCACTGAGCTGTCGCCGCCTGCGCCTGGACCGCGCAGCCGCCCCCGCCCGCGCCCGCGCCCCGCGCCCTGCGCCCGCGCACGCGCCCTCGCGTCGAACTCGCTCGTACAAACTGTCTCCCCTCCCAGTAGATGAAGTTACCACGTTGTAAAGAGATGAATATTATATTTGTATCATATTGTGCAGCTGTATGCGGCTAAGCCGCGACGCCTATTTGTAATCCTTCCTAGTAGTTGTATGTCGTGGTCGGTGTATAGTATGTACTCGTGTAGGGTAGGCAGAAGTAGTGGCAGGTCGTCGTAGACGCGCCTCCTGGACCCTTTCATATGAAAATGAGACTAATTATGTTCGGTTTACAGACTTTTCGAACAGATAAAACTTGTCTACTCAGTGATAGGATATAAAAAATGCATTTTTAGTGATGAGCTATGTATGTATATGTAATTAAGTTAAAGAAGTAGATCTGTTTCATCTTTTCGAAGACTCGATAGTGAAAAATCGATGGCTAAAGACTATGTTCTTATAAGTAGTAGTTTCTAAGTTTTGATCTAAGTAAGTTTAAGTCCAACTTAGATGGTTATTTATAAAAATTAATGTATATTTCTCATTTCGGATTGCCCCGTTAAGTTCTGAACCAAAAAGTTGATAAGTCCTCCGGTTGGCTGATGAGAAATCGCAAATAATTTGTAAGACATAGATTCTACATTAAATCCTATAATAACAGAATGTATTGATAACAAAACAAAATAAAGAATACCAGTGCCTTTGACAATACATACCTACCTTTATAAATAGCTACCTAAAGGAATATTTTTGTACACTTATTAGAAAAAAAGAAAATGGCGATTTCATGTTTCGGAAACCATGGTCGTTACTACGAGTTCGCTCGACTCGCAACAACTCGACAGTTGATTATTTCCTTTTGAAAAGTGAATGAAAATGCTTAGCATTAGACCTTCTTGTGCGAAGAGGCTTTCGAGTTGTTGTGAGAAGTGAACTCGTGGTAGACACAAGTATAAATTTTGTAAATGTATCGAGTCCTAAGAATGCTAGTTTGCAAGTATTTCAGTTGTATTGTAAGTTTACTCCTAGTATTGCTCTAAAGAGCATGTGATAGGACTGAAGAAGGAAGTATACTAAGTATTTATTTATTATTCGGACCGAGAAAGAGGATTTTACAATTTATTATCTTTGTATAAGAAACTCTATACGATATGAATAAATTGTGTACATTACAATTATATGACGAATTTTATTTCCTTACTATCCTTACACACACACACACACACACACCTATATCCACCAAGCAGTTCAGCACCCTAATTGCGTAATACACTATCAATCTCAATCTGAATAATTTTGAAGGATGTTGCTAATCCATTGCTTCATATGTTCGAAAGAATTGTCTGCTCAACAACGTAAATGACGCAATGAATGTTGTTGAACTGTCAAAATGAAACCCATGGCTACTGATAGTCTGTTACGCAACTACCCCGCGGGTTTGATGCATGCATGCAGGCATGAGACATTTCAACTATGGCTACGCATGGATAAATGCCTTGACGCTGCAGGTTCTAAAGACTTAATGCGTGACTCGAGTTTACCACCACCAGCTGTGCAGTTTCCCTAAACACTACTACAAAAGAAAAATATACAGGGTCGCTGTTCAGTACATTTTGACCGCGTCGGTATTGCACGTTTCTATAAAACAACAAGAACAAGCAAGCTGAAGTGGCAACGGGCCGGCTAAATTAGCCGTAGAACCAATGACTGTTGGGGTCAAATATAAAGTAAGCAAATTCAAGACTATTCCAATAAATCTTGTTTCTAAATCAATAAGTCAGTACAAAAATCTCGTCTCAAAGGAATTGCTGAACAAGACTACGTCGCATAAAATATTAAACAAAATTATTGCATTATTATTTTGCATATTTAGACATTCAAGTAAAGCAATTAATAAAGGGTTTCGTACCACAAGGCAAAAAACGCTGAAAAAAATCACGTTTGTTGTCCCCCCCCCCCCCCTTTATATTTTTTTAATTTATTTTATAGCGGCAATAGAAATACACGCTCCGTGAAAATTTCAACCGTCTACCTATTACGGTTCATGAGATACAGCCCACTGACAGGCGGAAGGACAGACAGTGGAGCCTTAGTAATAGGGTCCCGTTGGCACGGTACGGAACCCTAAAAATGCTTAGTCAAATTAGCGTAAAAGATACCGTTTGATGGAACAAGAAATAAAACAAAACTAGAGCATAATTATTTTGCATATTTAGACATTCAAGTAAAGCAATTAATGAAAGTGCTTAGTCAATTGTCAATTAAGTGCAAAAGATGTCATGCTAAGTAACTCAAACGACAAACTAACTTATGCCAACTACGGCTAACTTACTTATTCGGTCATAAAGCCCTATTACGAATTATTGCGGAACCGTTTCCCTAAATCCGGATATCCAGTGTACAAAAGAAAAAGGGGGAAGAATCCCTATTAAAAAACACATCACCTAACTATCGTGAATTCTAATAGGGGTTTTACTAGCCAAAGGCTAGGCAGGCAGATGATGAGGTACAGTCAGCCTGTCCCATGTAACAGGGGGCGAGCCTATTATCATCACCAACATCATCAGAATATCAGTCCGAAATCACCCATTGTATAGTATATATAGGCTTTTTTCTGCTACCCGGTTACGTGCGTCCCTTAACCAGGTGTTTCTCGCGACTTTAACGATATCATCAACCCAACGCACTTTTGGACGGCCCTGGTATCTTTGGCCTTACCTTGGCCACCATTCGGCCACAGCTTCACTCCATCGGCCATCTCCTCATCTAACTATTGTCAGTAACAGAGGACTCCAGGCAGCTATTCTAAGGGCCTAAAGACACGGACTGCTCGAGCAGTTAGCGATTGATCAACATAGAGGGACCGCTCTTCGGGGGCGGCTTCTTCGGCGCGGGCCTACGGGCGGAGAGTAATGGGTAACTCACCGTCCGATCAGGACCAGGTCCGTGCCGGACGGCGTGTTGTGTTCCACGCGCGCCTCAAAGAGATGTCAGCATGAGTGACGGGGCCCCATAGGGCCGAAGCCTGCCAGGGTAGCGGGATTGTCCGAAAGGGTTACCGCTGCCCTGGAACATAAAGGGCTAAGGAAGGAACACGGGTGGGTTTTAGTCAGTAAGAGTCCCTCCTGCTCCACCCAGAGCGGGAGGAGTCATTTAATGATTTCCCATCCTCAAAAAAAAAAAAAAAAAGGAACCGCTCTTGCAGTCATAGTCAACAACATGAAGCTGCCATTGATAACTGCTGGAGCAGTTGATACCAACTGCTCGTTGTCGTCGTCGTCGTGCGGGCGGAGGTAACTGCGCGAGAGCAGTTGACAGTTCGAGCAGTCAGTGTATGCCTGACGACTGCTTGACCGCACGACCGTCCGAAGCAGTTGCAACTGCTCGAGCGGTTTCGTATATGTGTGTACGTAGAAGACTGTAGTTCACTATGCAGTCGCAGCTTGAAGCAGTCCATCCTGCAGACTGCTTCAAGCAGTCCATGTATGTCGGCCCTTACATTGTGTCACCCTTTTGTAAAATTTCTAAATTAATGTCTGTAATTTATATGATGTACACAATAAGGAGTATTCTATTCTATTCTAAAACATAGATACAAATAAAACAGACATACATAGTTATAAGTAATACCGGAAATCAATATTACAGTTATTAACGCAGTCTTGTAACAATGTATAAATAACAAAAGATCGAAGTATTCGTCATCATTACTATCACGACTGTACTATCAGTACTATGACGTCATGTTTTAATTGAATTTTCTTAGTAAAGATAAAAATAACTGGAACAACTTGGTTATTATGTTGGTACGAGTAAATTAGACTTGGATTCAAGTAACTGTGGTTAGATTGCATCAAGCTATTGGTTTTAATCAAGGGTTGCAATGTGGTGTCCCGAAACCTCTTTGACCCACCGCTTGAGCAACTACTGGTATATTTCGAATCAACAAATTAAAAGTCATTTATTCAAATTAGGCTGAGAATCAGCACGTTTCGAACGTCAAAATTACAAAAGACAGTCCTCCAAACCGCCCGCCCTTCACCACTTCCTGGTGCTTTCGCTGGGATTGCTGGGAAGAAGTGGCGCAACAAACTCCCCAGCAGCACAGCTGTCTGTTTAGTTAGAAAATAATTGCATGTTGTAGTGTCTAGGAATTAACATTACAAGACACAGAACATTAAATTAAATTATTTGCCATATGTCAGCTAGCCACGGCAATATCCCACTAAATGCAATAAAAAGTATACGTGCTCAAGCAAGAAAATAATAAATTAAAATCTTGATATAAAAGCAACCAGCTGACATCAAAATCTTCAAGATTTACGTCCGTACCTATAGCATAATCGGCTCATAATGTTCCCAGTGCTAAGACACAGACCTACTTTTTTCGAGGAGGAATGGGATGTAATCCACCACGCGAGCCCAATGCAGATTTGCCTCTGTATGACACAGGATACTTTAAATTCCTATAGACAAGGTTTACTAAATAGCAATAAAATTAACACAACATCACACCTGTGTTTTCTAAAGGGTTAGGCAGAAGTGTGTGTAGTACACCCACGTTTCGTCAGATATGTTTAAGCATACTCAGCCTATAATGTTCCCACTGCTGGGACACAGGCCTCCTCTCTGTGAGAGGGAGTGGGCCGTAATCCACCATGCGGGCTCAGTGCGGGTTGGTAGATGTCACATGTCTTTGAATTTTTGGTTCTAGGACATGCCGGTTTCCTCATGATGTTTTGCTTCAGCGTTTTGAGAGCAGTGGTGATGATATAATGTACACAAAGTAAAGCGCCTGACTGGGTTCGAACCTACGACCTACAACTCTTAAGTCGCGGCCGTGCCCACTGGTGCACCACTGCTCATCATATTTCCATCAACCGGGCACATATGGAGACTACTGAGAAATTTCAGATGAAAAAACCAACAAGTAACACTTCGCCCGATCCGGGAATCGAAACCAGGAACTCAGCAGTAGCGCCTGCGACCACTAGACCAACAGGGCAATTAAAAATGTAATATAGCCAGCCTGATATAAGGAGGGGCCCGTGGCTAAATAATAACAGGTGCACAGGTCGATCGATTAGGTTAAGCTACCCTTGCCGCGGTTGGTCTGTGGATGGATGACCATCTTTACATACTGAGACCCCTCCGTGTGTTCGGAAAGCACGTTAAGCCGTTGGTCCCGGCTGTCATTCGTAGATCTTTGACAGTCGTTACGGATCGTCAGAAGCCCTAAAGTCTGACAACCAATCTTACCAAGGGGTATCGAATTACCCAGTAACTAGGTTGTGGAGGTCAGATAGGCAGTCGCTCCATGTAAAATATTGGTACTCAGCTGTATCCGGTTAGACTAGAAACCGACCCTAACTCAGTTGGGAAAAGGCTGGGCAGATGATAGCCAGCTTGTTACTGTCCACAGCAAGCCACGAGCATTAATCACCACGCCTGCTCAAGGCAGTTTGACGAAAAACCATCCACTTTAAAACGACATGAAATTTAAAAGAAAATGGCTATCACTGCGACACAAACCTTCATCTACTTAGCCGTTAATTACAAACAATTAGTGGATACGTATCTGTGAGAACAACTCGGTAACCTGCTTCCCCAGTTGACGTGTAAGCAGCGCGTGAAGGTAGCTGTGAGACCATCTCTAATGTGGATCAAGATGGAGGAATTGTGTGGTAGTAATGTGACAGTTCAGCTGAAACCTAAATAGTAACGAGAGCTGTGGTGGCACAGAGGGCCACGATGTACGATTTGTAGGTCATGGGTCCGAACCCAAGCAGGCACTTTATTTTATGTAAATTACTAGCAGCGGCCCGCGGTTTCATCCGTATAAATTTCGATGCCGTGGGAATATCGAAATAAAAAGTATCCTATCTGTGTGCCAAATTTCATCAAAATCCGTTCAGTAGTTTCTGCGTGAAAGAGTAGCAAACATCCATCCATCCATCCATCCTTACAAACTTTCGCGTTTTTAATATTAGTAGCATTACATCACCACTGCTCTCAAATCGGTGAAGGAAAACATCGTGAGGAAACAGGTATGTCCGAGAACCAACGATTCGAAGACATGTGACATCCACCAACCAGCACTGGGTCCATGAGGTGGATTATGGCCCACTTCCTCTCACAAAGAGGAAGCATGTCTCCCAGCAGTGGGATCATTATAGGCTGATTATGCTAAGTATTAACATTAATAACCTCCTCTTTTTTTGAAGTCGGTTAAAATGGGAGAGGCTCAGCAGTAGATAAAACCAAGCAATCTGATGACTGATGATTAGGAATTCAGTGGTTACTGCTAAAGTCATGAACAATCTTGTTTGAACAAGATTATAGGCAATCTCTTTTTGCTCTTGCACTGGTTCAAATAATGTCGTAATACATCCTTGACAAACGGGCTATTTTTAAAAAAATTCGCTACGCATGCGTTTGTCCAACGCCTACGCTGCAACAACACCCACGGCTACACACAGGATGGGCTATTCTTTCCGGGAACCACATGAAAAGAAACTCTCTCTGACTATGACAAAAATACTTGAGTTGTCTATATAATATAACATAACATAAGATTGTTAAATATGATTTTAAATGAGGTTGATACATCATGGGGATTCATTTCTTATAACGGTGGGAGGGTATCCAAGTCTAGCGTCGAAACCGTAGGGTTTCGACGCTAGACGAAGGGAGCGCGCCCCAATCCACCGCGTGCTCCTGTAGAGGAGCACGCGGTGGATTGGGGCGTGCTCCCTTTCCCGCAGGGAGAGCCAAGATCGGCTCTGTAATATTCTATATAATTAGGAAAAACGAAAATTTTGTCAGCCTAGGGTAATTTAGGAACATATTTCACTGCAGCCTGATGAAATTCATAGGAGTAGTATTGAAGTGCATTGAAAATTTTGAGAAGTAATTGTATTTTTAATGGTATTTGTAGTATTTTTAATTGATTTTTAATCCTATTTCTGATTGTATTTTAACTGTATTTTTGGGTAGTCAATGTAAGTAAATAAGTTTATCAATATTATATTCTAAACATAGTACAAAACAACTATTTTCGCATCTATCTGTGTGACCACTTAGATCTTTCAATTTACACAATGGATTTTTGAATTTTTTTTGAATTTGCTAATCCTATTCTTGAGGAAGGTTAGGAGTAAGGACTCGATCAAAAAGAAAAAGTCTGAAAGAACGCGCAATGGGCGATGCAATGCAATGCGACACGGAGGGTCGGGAGCCGAAAGATTAAGCGGACGAAACCGCGAACAAAAGCTAGTCGCTAAAAACTCTCTATTAAATAAAAAGAGTCGTGCTAACAATTCATGTGAATCAAAGAGTACAGAAGTTTTTGAGTAATCTCAACAAATATATAACAGTGTTCTCATTATAATATTTGCTCACCTAACGTGATGATGACGTATCAGGCCTTGTGTTCAATCTTGAGGCAGGCAATCATTTGTGAGGAAACGTAGTCAAAACACAACGTTGAATCATTCGTTTAATGTTTATAATTACTTCATTATTATCTAGGTAGAAATCATATCATTAAATCTTAACTCTCAGGGAAAGCTAGAAAATTTTTTCAGATAAAAAAAAACTGTCCTACTTGAAATTGATTTTGTACTAGGTACAGTCACGAGCACCAATATGTCAACACTTAGCAACTTTCAATTTAGATTTTTTCGTGAAATAACGAATGCAACGTTAAAAGACGACACATTACATAAACCTATGGGTTCGAAAATGCTATGTTCGTAACAACACAAAATTTCATTAAAAAATAAAGGAGTAAATCGCTTTTGAATAAAGCCGAGTGTATACATACTTTTGCTCGTGACTGTACAGCCTCGGAAAGCCATTGGTCCTGCGGGGTAATTACGTAACACACCATCAGTATAAAATCAGTCTTTCATTTTGACAGCGCAAGAACATTCATTGCGTTGTTTACGTTGTTGAGCAGACAATTCTTTCGAACATATGAAGCAATGGATTAGCAACATCCTTCAAAATAATTCAGATTGAGATTGATAGTGTTTTATGCTATTAAATTAATGGCCGTGACTTACGAGTTGTAAGTCCTAGGTCTGAACCCAGGCAGACACTTTACTTTGTGTACATTTTTTCAACATTGCTCTCAAAATACTGAAGGAAAACATCGTGAGGAAACCGGAATGTCCTAGAACCAAAAATTCGAAGACATGTGACATCTACCATCAGGCGGGATCGCAGTCAAGCACTAGTTTATACCATTAATAATAATAATAATCATCACTGACAGGACCGTTGTCGCCAACAAACCTGATATAGTGGTGATAGATCGATTAGTGCGCCGCGCAATGATTGTCGATGTCACCATTCCGCATGACGGGAACCTCGTGAAAGCTGAGAAAGATAAACAAATCAAATATCTTGACTTAGCACACGAGGTTGTTGACATGTGGAATGTGAGCTCGACTGTCATTGTGCCGATTGTCGTATCGGCCAATGGCCTGATGGCCGAAAGCCTCGATCAACATCTATCGAGGCTCTCGTTAGGCGGTTGGATCAAGGGCCTGATTCAGAAGGCAGTACTCCTCGATACGGCTCGCATTGTGAGGAGGTTTCTGTCTCTGGAGCCCTAACCACCGGTAGCTTGGACCCTGCTCCCGACACCGGTGGATCACTATTTTTTTATATTTTTAAATGTTTTTTTTTTTATAATAATATTTAAAAATGTAATAAAATAAGAAAATTAAATAAATAAACGACATAATAATAATAATAAATTTATTTAGACACATTTTGATGACATGTTAAGCACAACAAACAAAAGATAGTAAAACAAAAATAAAAATAAAAAATATTGAAGATATAGTGCAATAAAGTAGCGCTAGACCCCACACTAGGATACCCTGTGTCGTGGGATCTAGTTATTTCGGCGTAAATGACACATTATCAGTGCACCAGTGGGTAGTTCACTGATCGTATGGTTACTTAGTCTAAACAATATTCAAAAATTACAATTATAAAGTTTGTGTAGAGTGTAATTTAGTGTATTTTGTATGTATATATGTTTGTGTAAAAGGGATGTGTTAGGGGGAAGTGTTACGCCTTTTTTTTTTCGGGATGGGAAATCATCAAATGACTCCTCCCGCTCTGGGTGGAGCAGGAGGGAGTGTCAGACTCTTACTGACTAAAACCCATCCGTGTTTCTTCCTTAGCCCTTTATGTTCCAGGGCAGCGGTAACCCTTTCGGACAATCCCGCTACCCTGGCAGGCTACGGCCCTATGGGGCCCCGTCACTCATGCTGACATCTCTTTGAGGCGCGCGTGGAACACAACACGCCGTCCGGCACGGGCCTGGTCCTGATCGGACGGTGAGTTACCCATTACTCACCGCCCGCAGGCCCGCGCCTACGGTGGCCGGGAGTCGTCACGCGGCTCCCGACGCCCGGAGCGTCACCCGCGGCGGCTGAGGCGTGAGGTGCGCAAGGCGCGTTCTCTCGCCCACCCCGCCACCTCCTTCGCTAGCATGACTGCTTCGCAGAAGGTGGTGACTGCCTCCCACTCCCTCTCGCCCCGGACCATGGCTTGAACCAGGGCCGGACGCGAGAGGTCGCCGCCGCTGCTCTGCCCAAGCAGGGCAGACCTCCACCGTGTGCTCCACCGTGTCCTCTGGGCGATCCTGACAGTGGTGACACCCGGGCGTCTCCTCCCGCCTGATTATGTGCAGGAACCTCCCGAAACATCCGTGTCCGGAGAGGACCTGCGTCAGGCGGTAGGTGAGAACGCCGTGACGTCTCTCTAGCCACTCCTCAAAGAGGGGTCTTACCGCCGCTATCGTGGCGTGCCAAGTGTTACGCCTGGGTGAGTGTTTGTGAGGGGCTTACTGCATGGGAGTCAGGAGAGCTTCAGTCATTAAAAAAAAATCTACCAAACTGCACTGGGCCAGTGTGGTGGCCTCTCACAGAGAGGAGGCCCGTGTCTCCTCAACAGCGAGAACACTATAGGTTGATATGCTGCACATCGAGATAGTAATATGGAACACTTTGACATTCAACTGAATTCTTGTCGATGTACAGACGCCAGCACATCAAGCTACTACAATTTGTCAAATTTCTTTAATAGATTTTCAACTTTATTACTAAAGCATTAAGGTTCAAGGTTGATTGGAAAAATTTGAAAGTTTCGGGTAGCTTGACCTGCTGGCGTCTGTACCTGCCATCTTTTTTAGGCCAACTAATCCTACTCAAAAACGTATGCCGACGAAAATAAAACTAAGACACTAAGACCTACGCAAAAAAATCTTGCGTTCTAAAAACTTTTTATTCATTCGATTATTTTCACTTTACAGCGATTTAAGTAGCTACTACTGTCAAATAACCTCGATTACAGAGCTGCAGACGTAAGTGAACTATTTTTAACACGAAAAAAAAAGTATTTTAAAACGTATCATGAAATCTATGTAGGGATCTCGGTCAAGGCAACAGTGCTTTCTTCTCCATTATCTGATCTTCCAATGAGGCTAGACGGTATGTAATTATGGCTTTTTTATCCTTTTATTGGGTCTAGATTTTTTAATCTGAAATTAGGATAATCTAGGCTAGATCTAAGATAATCTACGCTGGTAGCAGCTGGATGAGAGTTGCCGAAAATTGAGTTATATGGCGTGAAATAGGAGAGGCATATGTCCAGCAGTGGACTGCTATAGACCGATGATGAGGGTAGATCTGAATAAATCATAGTTTTTCTAATGTAGGTAGACCTATTATAGAAAACGTTTTAGATCTTCGTATTAAGATTTTGCTAAGGGGAAATAGACTTTACTGGTATGTAATAAGGTTGATTAATTTTGTACTGATTAAGGCAATAATCGCCTGGAAGGCCACTTTTAATCGTCTTCAAAATAGCAGGTTATTATGTTCGTTTGTATGTAACTTTTTTTACGTTTGTTTATCAAATACCTATCGATGGGAAAACTTTTTTTTTTAATCGTCAATTGTGGACCAATTTAGAAAATTCATTTTTCATCTGGTAGAGGAAGCTTGCGCAGTGGTCCCATACAAATTTTATTAACTTTGCTTGGGTAGTTTTTGAGTAGCTTCGATAACACGTAGTTAATCATCCCTGTCACTATTGGTCACTTAGCAAGTCGTGGTAGAAGAATAGGTAAAAGGTACCATAACTAAAAAGTAAACCATAAAAAAAAACTAAAAAAAAATTGATCTTCGGTGCTAAAAAACTAAACTATAGATCCACAGACCGACTTCCGAAATTAAAGTTATGTTTAGCGTTGCCAGGCGTCCGGATAAAGCCGGAAATAGGTAGGCTTTTTGATTGCGTGTCCGGCCAATATAAACGGTGTCTGGCTTGTCCGGCTTTTGTTAGGCCTTTTACATTTCGCAAACGAGCGAGCGCCGATGACTGATTATGACAATAATCAAAAAAGCTTGATTTTACATACAATTTTTTTATTGTACCTATTAATACTGAGACACAAAATCCTCAATAATGTAAGGTGTCCGGCCTTTCTACCCAAATGTCCGGCAAAACTGGCTGGTCTGTCCGGCTGGCGACCTGGCAACCCTGGTTATGTTCCTATTAATAAATTCCATTATTTTAAATGATTTTCTTTAAAAATATAAAATAAGTAATAGCCATGTTAGGTAGATGCTTTCAACTCTCCGCAACCGCAAAACAACAAAACCACAAACCTACGCTATTCGTGTTTAATTAATGTTTGTTATTGAACAAAATAAATCATAACTTTCCTTCTTTTATTCCTTACTTACCTGCAGGGACGTAGCTACCGCCGTATCAACCGTATCAATGATGGGGGGCCCCCAAGCTACAGGGGCCTCCCGACGCGTCGTTAACGCCACAAATCGTAAAGTAGTAATCCAACATCTCAAATTCTTATTGATAAGAGGCCCGTAATGAGTAAATATCAAATAAAATTATGAAAATTATCGCAATTTATGTATAGCTTGCCAAGGATTCAAGCTACAGGTGCGGTCCAACTCTCGAGCTCTTGCATCCATTTCCATGTGCAGCAATTTTCGAGCGCGCTTCGTTCGCTCTTGCATTCTTTGACTTGTAAGTAAAATCACAGTGAAAACTTAAACTTGTAATCCTAGTCAGGGGGCTTACCACCAGCTCTTATAGCAGGGCAGAAGTTGAACTTCCCTGTTTTCTGATTCTATGAATAAGTACAAAAAAACAGTGCAGTTCAACTTCTGCCCTGCTATAGAGCTGGTGGTAAGCCCCCAAGATGCACAAATCGAGGTCGCTTCGCTGGCTCTTGCGTTGTCCGACTTGGTAACATCACAATGTAAACTTAACCTATCCTGATTCAGAATACTCCAGTTTCGAGCTCGCTCCGCTCGCTCTTAGACGAAACCGGATCCGAATCATGATGCTCCAATTTTCTAGCTCGCTTCGCTTCGTCTTACATTCTCTTATTCAAATGACAATGACAGCTTAGCATTTCACATCAGTATGCTATCTTATTTATTTTGTACGAAAAAATCCCTTTTTTGCAGCAGTCGAGTAAAAATTTGATGGGCCCCTAAAAATTTTGGCACAGGGTCGTATTATGACGTCTTAATGCTACCATTTTTCCAGTGTGAGAGAGAGAGACGGAGCTTTAGAAGGCTGAAAGCACCTTTTTTTTTTGTAATGGAATAATGATGGCATTAATACTACTACATAATACGGCCCCAGGGCCCCTTTAGGACTAGCTACCTCACTGTTTACTTACCTGTATAATTATGTCATCCCTGATTTCCTGTTTTTGTTCAACCGTACGATGTATACTTCATCAAGTTTTCACCTGTTGCATTTATTTTACTAAAAGGTACCTAAATTTTCCTGTCCCCTTTACTACGTCTAATTGCATCATTTTGTTCACGGGTTTCTACCCTAAACACTGTCGTTTACCTTTTAATGTTACGGTAACCAAAAGGAATTCTTACTCTGGGAAAAGAGGACGGTGGGTTGTGATAGACAATTGACGCACGGAGTACCTCAACGTAACTTAAATACGAACGATTATAGAATCTCCACAAATAAGTATAATTGAAGGTCTGTTTGTAATGTCAAAATAACAGCAGGATACTTTTTGGATACTTATAACAAAAAAACGACTTTTTAATTTTTTGTCGGTCTGTACCTATGTCTTTCTCTTTGTTCCGGCTAATCTCCAAAACTGCTGGACTGATTTTGATGAAATTTGGTATGGAAATACTTTGAACTTTGAGGGAGCACGTACGTAGACTTTTTACCGACATACCACGCGGGCGAAGCCGCGGGCGGAAGTTAGTCGAAGGTAAAACTCTATAGCATTTTGGTTTTAATTTTTGTGACAAATGTGTGTGTCAAATTAGTATAACACCCATAGATATGCACCAATGACAGTCCCATTTTATGTCCAGGAAACTCACTGTCCATTCTAAGGTTGCCTGGAAGAGATCGCAGTAATGCGATAAGGCCGCCCATTGTATATTTTGTAGTGTTTCATGTATTTTTTTATGCTATGTATTTTTGTGGTGTACAATAAAGTATACATGTATATGAAAAAAACTCTTAAAACTAAATAAATATTATATGCGAAACGAGTATTTTCAATCATAAAATCGTTCTTTAAAGTCCATTTTTCTCTTCAACAGTGGTGACCCACTGAGAGCAATGGTGGCCAATGGTAACGGCCAGTTGAACTGAACTACTTGAACCAAACATTCGGAGACATGTTTTTTTTTTTTATAAACTAGTGTTTGACTGCGATCCCGCCTGATGGAAAGCAGCGATGCAATCGTGACATCTATCAATCCGCACTGGGCCCGCATGGTGGATTACGGCCCACTCCCTCCCACCGAGAGGAGGCCAGTGTCCCAGCAGTGGGAATGTTATAGGCTGATTATGCTTATGCATTGTTCTGTTTTCCTTTAGTAAGGTTAATTAATAGAACGAAGTATACTTGGTGTCAAACTCACAGACCGCGTTAAGAACTCTATACATAATCAGCCTATAATGTTCCCACTGCTGGGACACAGGCCTCCTCTCGGTGAGAGGGAGTGGGCAGTACTCCACCACGCGGACCCTGTGCGGCTTGGTAGATGTCACATGTCTTCGAATTTTTGGTTCTAGGACATGCCGGTTTCCTCAAGATGTTTTCCTTCACCGTTTTGAGAGCAGTGGTGATGAAATAATTTACACAAAGTAAAGCACCTGTCTCAGTTCGAACCTACGACCTTCAACTCGTAAGTCGCGGCCGTTACCACAAGGCGACCACTGCTCTAAGAACTCTATACTTCGTTCCAAAACACAAATAGTGGACGCTGGCCGCACAGCTGTTAGACTAAAGTGGACCTGGGCTAGCCATATCTGTCGCATGTCGGAGCAGCAATACGCAAAAGCCACCACTCAGTGGATCCCAAATGGCAGAAAAGTGAAAGTTTGTATGAACGGAAGGATGGATAGGTGGATGTTTGTTACTCTTTCACGCAAAAACTACTGAACGGATTTGGATGAAATTTGGCACACAGATGGTTTATAACCAGGATTGACAAATAGGATACTTTTTATCCCGTGAAACCGCAGGGCCCAGCTAGTAATTATAATAAAAGGTTACTATTCAACTAGGTACAACACACGTTCTAACTAGGCTTACAGGAAAAACGTAGGTCCATTTTAGAGAAATGTACACACGTAAACCAACGTGAGGTAATAGTTTCTTGCTGGAAAACGTAATACGTAAATGTTAGCTCAACAAATGTTTGCCTTGGCCTAATTAATAGGGATCCGCGGGTGGTCGATGAAACGCCCGGAAAATTATAGGTATAAAGGTAGTTATTTGAACAGGGGAAATTTTACTCGCTCACTGTTGTGTACGTATGTTAACTAATATTATATACTAGCTGACCCGGCAAACGTTGTTTTGCCATATAAATTATTTCTAGCTGCCCGGCGCTACTTCGTTCGCGTGGTGTCCTACCCTACCCCTACCCTACTCCTACCCTACTTCTACCCTACTCCTACCCTACTCCTACCATTCTCCTAACCTACTCCTATCCTACTCCTATAAATAAATAAAAGTTTTTTTTTTTTAAGTATCCTATGTTCGTCTCCTGGTTCTAAGCTACCTCCGCATCAATTTTCAGCCAAATCGGTTCAGCCGTTCTTGAGTTATAGATAGTGTAACTAACACGACTTTCTTTTATGAATATATATAGATATAGAGACAGAGAATTTTATGAGTATGTGTATATGGGGATTGTAATCCTCCGTAACCACAGCTCCTATTTGAAAAAATATGTCACTATTTGAAGGTATTATGTTAATATATCGACGCTTGAAAGGCAAAATTGACCAAGCGACATAGAGCTAACTTCACGGGAGAACAGTTAAAAATTTAACTTTTCATTTAAAAAAATATATATATTTATATATTCTGGTTCATGTGATAGAATAGGGTTATCAAAACAGTATGAATTACGCCTGTAGGACGATTACATTAATTTATATGATTTTTTAATATGAAAAGATAGTACTAATGAAATACTATCTTGAATTCATGCAAGCCTAGTAGTTGATAAATATATATTATAGGTAAATAGCTTGGCTTGACAGAGACAAGCAATCATCACTAATCAAACAAGTATTGCAGCACGTGCTTATCACGTATTGATAACAGAAAATACCTTAATACCCACCTAAATGTAACCAATGATTCATCCTTTGGTAATTATTACACTTTTGTCTGTTAGAAACTAAAGACAAACAAATGACGGCGTTCATTTTCTGCGGGGTAATTGCGTAAGACATTGGCCCTGATTCCCTTGTTCACAAACTAAACTAAATTTAAGTTCTGTGCATCTTTTTCTTTCTATTTCATTAAGAAAAGGACAGAAGATAAAATATTAGTTTAGTCCTGTCAAATTAAGATACTCCATAGACATATTAGACGTAATTAAAAACATGGCTAAGTACTAAAAATACGTCAATTTACGTCAGACGCTGACCAGTTTGAAAGGACTAAACTAATATTTATCTTCTGTCCTTTTCTAAATTAAATAGAAAGAAAAAGATACATTGAACTTAAATTTAGTTTAGTTTGTGAACAAGGGAATCGGCGCCACTATCAGTAGCAGAGGGTATAATTTTGACAGTACAACGACATTCATTGCGTTATTTACGTTGTTGAGCAGACACATTTTTCGAACATATGAAGTAATGGCATAGAAATATCCTTAAAAATGATTCAGATTGAAATTTATAGTGTGTTACGCAATTAGGGTGCACTGTGCGACTGTTCAGCTATAAATCAAACCATATCAGTAAATCTTAGGCACAATTTCTTTCCGCTTCCAAATTACCTACACGTAACAAATTGTGATTTTCTACCGTCAAGTTTGGACACATAATTAGCCTACAATGTTCCCACTGCTGGGACATTGTAAGAGGTAAGTGGGCCGTTATTCACCACGCGGGCCCAGTGTGAGTTGGGAGTTGTCACAATTCTTCGAATTTTTAGTTCTAGGAATGCCGGTTTCCTCACGATGTTTTCCTTCGCCGTTTTGAGAGCAGCGGTGATGAAATTATTTACACAAAGTAAAGCGCCGGCCTGGATTTGAACCCACGACCTACATCTCGTACTTCGGGGCCTTCTTCGGGGGTTACCTCTGATAAAAGTCAGCCCTGAGGGTCAATACTCGTAATTTTAAGAACGTTCACAGTCGAATCTCAGTCTCAATCTGTCAAAAATACCTCTAATTTCCCTACATTTTTTGACATTGATGTCGCCGAGATGAGATTGCGACCAGATTTTGAACGTTGTTAATTACTGAAATTTGCCTTAAGTATTCAAAACATTCAATCCATCATCGTCTCGTAAACGCTGTTGACAATTCTAATACGAATTTAAACGTGAACAAAAACAAAGGTAACGATTCGTTAGTCGTATTTCCGTCGGTAACCCGGTCAGTGTTACGTGGCGTAGGTATGTGTAACCGGGAATGTGATGTCACCTAATATTAGAAACTGACTAACGGATGGTTATCTTAGAGGAGGAGATGCTGTGTCTTTATCTTATACCTTTGATGTGTGATTACTGTATTGTAGTCAGACTGCTCCGTTGGCCTCGTGGTCGGAAGCGCGACTGCTGACCGTAGGGTCCTGAATTCGATTCTCGGGTCGAGGAAAGTGTTATTTGGTTTTCCATTAGGAATTTCTTAGTAACAGCCCGGAGTTTGGAAGTCGGCGGTGATACCCCCGTCCCTCGGAAGCCGTTGGCCATGCGCCTGCTCTCCGGTCGTGTCGGATTGCCGTCACATCGGACAATGAGAGTGAGGAAAGAGAGAGTGCACCTGTATCTGCGCATACACTTGTGCACTATAATATTTCCCGCGCCGATGGCTGGACTCTGCTGAGATTGGTCGCCATCACAGAACAGATAAAAGAGGTTTTATCTGTTCTGTGGTCGCCATGGCCGAAAGAACTTTACTGTCTTGTAGGTAGGCATTTGGACCTACGTTACGTTACAGTAACACGTGGTTTGTACTGTATTATGTTAATTTAATTGTGATTAATAATGTCACCTAAAAACCAACTAATATTACACTTTTTTTCTAAAGCTTTGAAACTTAAGGCGACATCGTTTGTCAGCTAACAGTTTGTCTAACTCTGTCTCCTCAGACAGTTAACTACGGTAATTGGCTAAGGGCTAATTTTACCAAAGTCAGAAAACTTTTATCCGAGGAATACAATTGACGTGTGTCAGTTCTCTGATGGAAAAACTATCAAGAATTCAAAATTTATTCTCAGGATAAGACTTATTCTAGTTAGGGCTGATTTTTCAATCGACAGATAAAAGCAAAATAAGATTGGGACCAGGCTTATACAAATATTGATCAAGCGTGCACTGTCACCATTTTGTTTTGTTGGTATTAGAATAATTACAAGTTGTTTACCTAACAGCTGTTATTTACAATGACGTCAGCTATAAATAAATATTATCTACAATTAGAAGGCGATACTACGTAGGTATATAATTGTTACATAATGTTTTTAGTTTATACATGTAAAAACGTTCATTATCAGCGATTTTTGTGCGCGGGTCCGTTGAGTAGGTACTTTCTCAACAACCTCGCCAAATGGGGGGGCTACTTGGTGGTGTGGCTGTGGAGCTGTGGACAAACTAAGCCCCACCTCCTGCGTGCCCGTCAAGATGGAGGGCAGAGACGTAACTATACCCTTTGAGACCCGTGGCAAATTCATGGGATAAGGCCCTCCCTCAATGTAAAGAAGCTCAACCAACGTTTTTTTTTTTTTTTAATAGCACTTCGTCCGCGTAGATTTCGTAATTTCCCCTACAAAATTGAATACCTGACAGCTTCGTTAGTTTAGTGGTCGAAAAAAGTTTGCATTTCTATACTTAGGTATGTTAGGATCCCCCTGTGCTCATGGCCCTCTCGGGCCGGATCTGGGGGCCCGTGGCATTTTGCCACTCCTGCCACCTTATTGTTACGCCACTGATGGAGGGACCAAGTCGTGGATTTCAAATCAGCCTTCATAAAAGTTTAATACTGTAAATATACTATTTGCTACCTGCGCAATAATTTTGGCTACCTCAATGTATACATAGTTCATCATCTGCCTAGCCTTTTCCCAACTATGTTGGGGTCGGCTTCACGTCTGCACCGGATGCAGCTGAATACCAGTATTTCACAATTTCACATGGAACGACTGCCTATCTCACCTCTACAACCCAGTGACAGGGTAATACGATATCCCTTGGTGAGACTGGTTGTCAGACTTTCAGGCTACTGACGACCCGTAACGACTGTCAAACATCCAAGAGTTATTTCACAAAATTATTGGTCCCTTTATTTTGAGATGGATATGCTGGTCCAGAATATCCTACTAATATAGTTTTACAATACCTTAATTCTACTTTAGAAATATGAAATTTGATTGTCTCTCTGCCCCATCAGGAAATGAAAATCCTTATAACTCATTTAAACTTTATTTTACTACATAATTAGATAATGACAATAAATTATATACATTTACAGTATTATACGAGATTTTTATTAGGCTTGGTACACATTGAGGCAATTTCATACGGCATTCGGAAACTGTGATCCATGAAAACACATATTTAATACTAGTTGTTGACCGCGACTTCGTCTGCGATGCAGAATGACAAATAGCCTATGCCCAGCACCCTAATTCACAATCTGAATCATATTGACGGATATTGTTGATCCATTGCTTCATATGTTCGAAAAATTGGTCTGCTCATCAACGTAAATAACGCAATGAATGTTGTTGAACTGTCAAAATGAATGCCATTCCTACTGCTATCAGTAGGAATGGCATTCATTTTGTATCACGTAATAACCCCACCGGTCATGGTCTACCCTTGTGCAAAATTTCATCCAAATCCGTTCAGCCGTTTTAGCGTGAAAGCGTAACAAATAAACATACATAATTATAATCAAATCTTTTCTTTTTGTAATATTTTAGTTGAGATGAAATAATAGGCTAATTATTTATAGAAGAGATAGTAATCTATTTTAAGAAATACCAAGAATTCGAAATAGTAGTGCATAGTGAACTGTTTGTGATAATATTAGTTCTGGTTCAGTATTTAGATAAACTTGTCTTATATTTAACCTAAAAGAGGCTGACTGGCTAGTAATTAAATTACACTCCTATCACAGTTATTTTGCCTCTGACACAGCAGCAACCCAACAGCAACCTTATTGTAACCAGAATAAGGGGATCATCATTGTGATATTAAAAGCAACCTTATCGTCATGCGAATAAAGGTGATCTTTATTCGCATGACGATAAGGTTGCTGTGATTTTGACAGTGATGCAATCATCATTCATCATTGCATCATTTCTCCAGCCCGTATCCAAATTTATTTGTGGTCGGCACAACATGTCTTTTTCTTCCATACTTCTCTATTAGTTGTCACCTCGGTGACGCGAAATCATAGGTAAAATAACTGATAAAGGACTGTAGTTTTAGATATTTGGAAATGGAAATGCTGCAGCAGATTCTCAGAATACTTTCACTCAATGTATACTAAGCCTGTATCATTATAATAATCTGTTAAACCTAGCTTAGCTAGAAGATCACATATTTCGACGATATCATTATATTAAATATTACAATACAATATAATTAATAAATATAAATAGGTACTCAAATAAATAAATGTACAACTATAATAAGCATATTTCAAAAGGATTTTTTGTTCCATTATATTCAGTGTTTTGTTAATAAGAGCTATATAAGAAAATACACATGATGTACCATCAAAAAACAAACACACGACTAATATACAAAAACAACATCAATCTGCAAGCGATTAAAGAATTCGAAACATTAAATAAACGTTAGAAGCTTTCGTTTAAATTTTATATTATTTAAACACTTATAAGTACAGATACATTTTATGTTAATACAGAAGCACCTCTGCTTATCCTCTCGGATACAGCTTCACCCAAAACGTCCTTCAATCCATTAAAGAAATTAACACTAACAACTGAGTTATTAGCATTAAATTCATTAAAAACACACGTCTACAGCGCGCGGAGATCGCGCGTCGTCTGGTAAAAATTTCACTGTCGAGCTAGCACACCCTGTTGCTGTCTCACTCGCACTTATCGTGTGGGGAATGCTCTGCTGGACAATGAAAGGGATAGCTTCACTCAACCGATGCCGGTATCATCTCCCCGCAGGCCAGGTTTTGGTTTGCTTCGAGTGAGGGTAGTGGGGCTGTAGGGGCTCGAAGCCTGGCCGAGCTGAGCTCGTTGCATTGGACCCAGAGCTCCAACTGAAAAATGTATGATAGAAATATCCGTTTTAATAGAAAGTTTTGGGAATGTTGTTCGAACTGTGGCTTTGAAGGTATCATAATGTAGTGGTCATCAATATTGACTTACTTATCTCAGTTTTGAGCAATAATACGGTAATCATTTTTTTTTAAACTAATTATATTTAATAAATATTTATACCTAATCATAACAAATTACGGTAACTCATACCACAACACTAACCAACTAAGTTAAGAACACTATTTTATATTACTACTAGTTTTTGCACGCGACTTCGCGTGGAAGTCGTTAAACACCACAATAAACTAAAAAAAATAAAGCCCATGTTACTCGCTGATAAAGTAGCCTTCTACAGGGTCAAAATAAATTAGCTAGCGAAACTCTGGAAGTAACTAAGTTTTTTTTTAGTTTTAAATCTATTACATACAAACATACAAAAAATCAAATCTTTTTTCTTTACTATAATTTTAGTTTAGACTGGAATCACCTAAGCAATTTTTTTTAATGTCTTCAAATACCTATACCGGGTCAAATAAAATTAGTTAGCGAAACTCCGTCTGTCAAGTTTCGCTAACTAATTTAATTTGATCCTAAATGTTCCTATCTTCTACTAATACTCTTTGATTTACACACTTCACTGTACATACTTACTAGCGAACTAACTATCACATAATTTCTGGAAAACACAGGGGTTGCTTCAAGAGCGTCCTCTAAACAAATACCTTTATCATGTGCTTCACCTTACTATTCTTCACATCCGCCATCGAACTAACCAGTCTTTAACTCCTCAAAAACATCTTACTGAACCAATCAACTGGCTTAAAACACCGGTTGGACCTCCAAAAAAACTGATATTTTGTCCAAAAGACTAGAAATATCTACACTTACCTCAGGAGGCATCTTCTCCGGTGGATGCTTGCAAGTTCCTCCACAATGCAGCTGCAGCAACAACTCGGCTATGGCTGCAGCAGAGGTGTCGATAACGCGTTGTCGGCACACGGCTACCGCGTGCACGAAGCCTCCGGGACCAACAAATTCATGCTCCATGAAGACTGTTTTGTCATCCCAGTATATTGCCTGGAAGGAAGAAGAGATCGAAGGGCAATAAATAAAAGTACCCAAAGATAGTGATATTTATGACTTCTTGGAAAGACTTGAGAGGCCTTACAGGACAGTAGGACAGTACAGCACCCTCATTGCGCAACACACCATTAAGAAGAATCTGAATCATTTTGAAGGATATTGCTAATCCATTGCTTCATATATTCGAAATATTTGCCTGCCCAACAACGTAAATAAAGCAATGGATATTGTTGAACTGTCAAAATCAAAGCCATTGCTACTGTTAGTGTGTTACACGATTACCCCGCAGGCTAGAGAAAATAAGAAAGAGCAGTTTTATATGAGTGCGATGTCTTATCACTGTTTCTGCTAGGATTAAAATAAAGAAAGAAAAGGTATTTATTGTGACTCGCACAGGAAAATCACAAACGAATCTAAACACAATCATAAAAATATAAAAAACAAAATTATGTACGTACTTAAAAAAAAGAAAGTGAAAAATAGAAAGTCCTATACGAGGCCAAAAGGCTCTTTGGCGATATCGATTTGCCACTTGATACCACATCACTAGTGCACACAACTGGCAACACCAGTTCGCCACCTAACAAGGTCGCACGCGGACGGTGTACTTCATATTGTAACGATTTTAATGAATAGAGAGTTAAAGGTGATACGGACATCTTATTTATACCGTCACCCTCTTCAGCTCTTATCTCAGCATGATGGATGGCTGGATGGATGGATTAGACCATTTTGCCATGCTAGCAGCTAGACAAGAAGGTAACCAAGGTAACAGGTAAGTTTATCACGCAAAGTCATGAATAGAAAAAAAATCTCGAAAAAGAATTGAACATCTACATCCCTCTTCATGGTCATGAGCACGCCTGCACATAAATCACAGCAAACAGCGACCATGAGACTGTTTGCCAAGGAAAGGTTTACAGTAATTCTCTTTTTTCTTTTTAGTGTTACAAGCTGTTGTTGTTCAAAGACCAGCTAAATGAAGATGTGACTGGATCAATGTTATTATGAATTGATTAATCATTCAATCATCACCTGGTAAACTTTACCTATAAGCTTCGGTACTCTGATATGGAATCGGCGAAAGACGATTATTATCTTCCTTTAGAAAGCCATAAACAGCAAAAACAACTTACCTTAGAAGTTATAGTAAACTTGGTGAAAGGCTTCAGGAACCGCCTGTATCGGATGGTAGCAGCCGCTTGCACCACAGCTCCTCCTGCAGCCTTGATGTTATTGTACAGACCAGTTCGCTCGTAGAAGTCAGCTCGAGCGAAGTCCAGTTCCCGAAGGTAACGCGCGTTGTTCATGTGGTAGAGGAGGGTGTCGATGTCATTCATGAGACACCATCCTGGAAAATGAAAAAAAGAGGTCTTCTAGATACCTATTATTGAGTTTTTCCATTGGGAAAAACCCAATAATAACAACTCTAACAGCCCGGAGTTTGAAAGTTGGCGGTTTGAAACTCTCGTGGCTCGGAAAGCACGTTAAGCCGTCGGTCCTGCGCCTGATCTCTCTCAAATTGTGGCGGATTGCCGTCCCATCGGACTATGAGAGTGAGGAAAGAGGGAGTGCACCAGTGTCTGCGCACACACTTGTGCTCTATAATATCTCCCGCGTAGATGGCCAGTGTCCTCTGAGATTGGCTGCCATGACCGAAATTCGGTCTGGAAGACTATTCTTTCTTATTATTTTTATCTATATATATATTAAAATCAATGCCACTCTTCGTTGTAATTTTATAACTCGAGAACGGCTGGGCCGATTTGGATGAAATTTTGTGTGTATATTTCAACGGATTCCTGGGTGGTTTCTGGGTAGGAGTAGGTTAGGAGTAGGATAGGAGTAGGGTAGGAGTAGGTTAGGAGTAGGGTAGAAGTAGGGTAGGAGTAGGGTAGGTGTAGTGTAGGAGTAGGGTAGGAGTAGTGTAGGAGTAGGGTAGGAGTAGGGTAGGGGTAGGACACCACGCGAACGAAGTAGCGCCGGGCAGCTAGAAATAATTTATATGGCAAAACAACGTTTGCAGGGTCAGCTAGTTAATACATAATATGTATAAATAAAATAATAGTAATAGTTAGGGTTCCCTACTTTCGATGTTAAAATAACGTCATCAGTCTAGCCTATTCACAACTTTATTATGGTCAGCTTCCAGTCAGCCATTGAGTTACGATGCAGCTGAATAACAGATAAGATTGGAGAGAGATTGATAAGGCTAGTTGTCAGACCTTCGGCTTCTGTTACCCGTAAAATATCTATGAATGACAGTCAGGACCTTAGCAAATGTTGCTTAATCGGGCACTATCTACTCTTCACCATTCACTGATTTATCATTTTCAATGACACTTCAGCTATCGGATTCCGCGTAGCAATTTTTGTGTACATCTCTAACCTATATTTATTTAATAGCCGGTGTTGTCCCACAGCTGGGCAAAGGCCATCCTTTCTGCTTTCCACTCTTCTCTGTCTTGAGCTAGTGTGGACCAATCCTGTCTGTAGGCCTCTCAACATCTTCACCTGGGTCTGCCTCGATGTTGACGTACTTTTTCTGAGATCCACATGGTGGTAGATCCGGCCCATGACTCGTTCGACATACGACAAACATGTCTGGCCCAATTCCACTTACAAACCTATATACTCAACCTTACCAGCAGGACCTTACCAGCAATCTCCGTGGTATCCATAATGCAGACTTTCTTCTTAAAGTACCGTGCCTTGGCGACGGTGTACATCATCCTAGCAAAGTACGCGACGTCTAAGCTGCCGTACAGCAACAGGGCGCCTGCCACCACGGCCGCTGCCCATCCTGGTACGCAAACCGTCCACATTTTTGTCTGAAACTGTTTTAAATCATTTTTATTAGCGTGTCGATGGCAATCATCAAAATCATAATATTTTATTTCACATAAACCTACATGGGCACTTATGAAACGTCAGAAGCTGGATGCACGATTGCAATTGGTCGTATCCTATGGAGAAGAGCCGGGAAGAAACTCAACGGTAGAGCGGTTTCGCACTACGTCCGATCCGAATCCGAATTCAAGATCCGAGTTCAATCCGAATTGGGAATGTTCTAAGTTCGGACGGACTGAATTCGGATGTAGTGCACAACCCCTCATACAAATAGTACTATGGCTACTTCGGACCGTCATTTCTCGGATTCGGATCGGATGCAGTGCAGAACCAAGAGCGGTTCTGCAATGCAACCGATCCGAATCCTCTCTTTTAAAAAAAAATTGGCGTTTACAATTTTAAAAATAATTGGCGACAAATTGATTTGATTTGATTTGATCAGCCATTTCTATTCCACTGCAGAGCAAAAGCCTCGCTTCCCTCCTTCCACTTATCCCTCGACAAATTACTCTTCTAAAAATAATTGGCGTTTACAATTTTTTTCAATACTGTGTTAATAAGTCCATACTTATTAACACAGTCATCCACAGTCAGTTGTCTCCCCATGGAGACAATGTCAACAAGTACAATCTAAATGGAGTAAGTCCAGAATTTAGCGACGACTTTGGCACCATCCGTAGCAACCATCAGTATTAATTCCTGTAACGTGCAGGCATCAGGGCATGATCTAATATCCTTAACAAGTAGATATGTATTAAATTAAAGACGGTTTTTAAACTCTTTGGTGAAATTTGATGCGGTTTTCAGCTTCATTTGGATAGTCTCGCAAGGCTGAGATTAATATAATAATAATAAGTCCTTATTATTATTAAGGACACTTGCATAGTGCGTACAGGGATAACCGTCGGTTGGTGGCCTCATTTCATTAAGTCTAACGGGCCTCTGCGAGTTGGCTTCGGCCCCACGTACGCCTTCCAAAGGTCCGGGACCAGAGGGTCCCGAGATATGTGATGTAAAAGACATTTTTAAAATATTAAAAAAGTGTATTGCTCAAAAGATTACAGAGATTTCACATTGGCCTCAAACTAGGCAAGCCGTGTATCTTGGGCACCAATCCTAATAATATTTACTTAGTACAGAAGCCAGCAGGTCAAGCTACCCGAAACTGTCAAATTTTCCCAATCAACCTTGAACCTTAATACTTTAGCGATAAAGTTGAAAATCTATTAAAGAAATTTGACAGATTGTAGTAGCTTGATGTGCTGGCGTCTGTACCATGATGTTGAGTTGTCAAAGCGAAGGCAGCCAGGACGCGAGCCGAGAAATGATCTTCCTTTTCTGTAAGAGACAGAAAAGGAAGAAAGATCACTTCGCTTTCGTTCTGCGTATTCGTAATTTCCGACGGTTGAATCCCAGTTTCCTCACGACGACGTTTTCACATTAGTCACGTACGACCACAGAACAGATATTTATCTGTTCTGTGCGTACGACGAAGTCTCATACTCGCAGAAGCGTATTCTTTCAAGTTTAACATAAAACACCATAAGTATCTATCTTAATGAGCGTTCACAGATATAATATCTTTCAATGTCTTTTTCTTTTTTTTTTCTCTCCATATATTTTTGGCTAGCTGTCGATGCTAGAGTGGGCAGCAATAAAAGAGTGGACTGTATAAATAGGCAATGGAAAACACCTGCTTTTTTTTGGAAGAGTCCTGAGCTTTTGCCCTGACAGTGACAGTAGTCACTAAGGTGAAACCAACGAGGGGCATCATTTAGAGGAGACGCATTCATATTCGCTAACAGTCGATATGAGAAACGACCGGTTAATCGAAAATGAAAACGTGATCACGAGGGAGGGTGAATTCAAAATGGTTCTTGCCAGCCTCTATTAAAACTAGGCCAGCAACATCGATTACTTTCACCCCTTTCCTTACAAAAGAATCCCAATAACGCACTCGACAATGTATTAATTGCCAATTAGTAAAGGGTTACAAAACTTGCTCCAGCATGGCCCATTGTGTAAAGCACCTAGCCATTACGTTATTAAGTGCATGTTCCTTTTTATGTGCTTTCTATAAATAACTAGCAAATGTTGTCAAGGGTAAAACCGATCGATAGAGAGCGTAAATTACTTATGAACTGTGCGATCCCAACCTATATACTTAACTATAATATGTATGTATGTTTATTTATAACTTTCTTATCAACGCATTGCGTACTTATTACATGCCTATTACGATCACTACTCTTATGTTAGAGATACTAGGTTTGCCTACGTCTTTGCTCACGGAAAAGATTCTTTTTATTAACAAGGTACGAGCATCAGGTATTATATTCTATGATCTCTCAAAAAATGACCTACCTCACTAACAAATAGGTACAGTAATTGATTAGATTATCTAAAAAATTATTTACAATTACCGCTAAAATGTATTATGCTAATCTCTGGGACTGATCTCCATAGATATTGTAAAAGTAGGCATTTTAATGACGCGATGCTATGCATGATGTTATGCGTGCATTTTCATAAATGTTTTGATAAAACTATACTTAATTACAAATCATTGATATAAGACAGGTATTAAAAACAGCTCGAATGCTTAGAAGATAACACACAATGTAACATTAAGAAGATGATTTAATTATTACACGAGTTATCGTTAACGCCTGTTCAAAAAATGATAGCAAGTTGAATTTGGATAACATTTTGCGCAAAGTATATGGCAAGGAGGCACGTTATGTGGCCATGGGTTTCTTACTACTGATGTTTTAATTAACTCTGTCTTTAATTTTTTTATAGACAGAGTTAATCAAAACATCAGTATTGTATTCATAATTGAATTGTAAATCAAACCCTTTCTTACGTACCTACTCTTTATTATAACAATTCTCATTTATTAACGAGGCCATTAGTCAATGAAAAGCTGATATAAGTAGTTCAATATGTAAAAAACCTTTATCAGCTTATGAAGGGATTAATACAATTACTATACGAATGATATTGAAATCTGTAGCTACCGAGAAAAGGAACATAGCCTTGCACAATTTTTGTAAGGCATTTATCGATAAATGGATACTTACGTAGTTTGCAAGAAAAATCGTTTGGAAGCTTAGAATTATGTATGGGTGTATAGATTTCCATGTATGTATGCACCTAACGTTCGGATAAGCACTGCCTAGTCGGGATGAAGTGCTAACTTTATCGATCAGCTGATGTTGTGCCCTACTCTGACATATCCGCTATTCCTTTGAAAACCAAGTCTTGCATAGATCTTTTAACTCGTTTACCAGTATAATAGCACTGTTATGTTGAACAGGTAGGGTACGCTTAGTAATTCAATAAATATAGAAACATACCTTTGGCCTCGGACCGGCAAAAATCACGTAAAAAATTAAAACACCATATCCCTAAAAACTATTGTAAAACCATCACAAATCACTTCTTTTTTACAAGAACCAGGTATTGATTTTAGTTTTAGCAATGATAATACTTAAATTATCATTCAACTTCATAAAATAACCTCAGGCTATGTCAGTATGAATTTTTTCACATCCAACATGTAATGACAGTTTTCCGTGCGCGCGCAGACGGATCGATACAGAGGGACTCTGTTGCCGATTGCCGCGAATTATGATACTAGTTTTTTTTTTACAATCCCTTGTCTTGGTAATCATTTTTAGGTCCTACAATGTCAAATACTTGTTAAAAATAAAAGGCTTCTCAGGGTGATTGACCTTATTTTTATTGGTCGAATTTTTGTCGTTTTATGCACTGGGTGCTTTTTAATAAATTATTTACGGTTATTAAAACAAAATTACAGTTCCATACATTTTGACTGCGTAGGTATTGAGCTTTTCTATAGGCCACACTAAAATTATATATATTTATTTTGATAACCGACGACAATTTTTCACCTTTCAGAATCATGTATGTATGTATACTATGTACCTACTGAATCCATGGTAACAGATTGCGCGTCGATGGACAGGGTCCCCTGCCACCCTTTATAATTCGACGGATTCGATCTTTGAAATAGTATCTCTCACATGGTCTATCTAGTAGTGGCTTGCGGTGGATGCGGATCATGAGGTTCATCATCCCAGGTTCTAAACCCGGGTCGAGCCAAAAAGTTTTGGGTTCAAAAGTAAGTATTGTAATATCCACCACCATAAACTTACGCAATCTATAGAATAAAGTCGTGGTCACTGACTATCTTACTTGTCTGCGTCTGGGCGCTCCTTACGTGGCTCTGCATCGCTGCCAATGCGGTGAAGGTGTCGACTGCCTCGGACACCATGGGCAACCATGGCCTATTCTGCAGTAGGAGTGTAGGCTGGATAGCACAGCACGTCAGCATCAATGACATCATCCATCGTGCTTTTGTCACCGCCACATCGTCGGGGTGCCAGATGTTTTATCTCCCAATGGCTTGGCACGCGAAGATGGGAAGAGACCAGACGGAATTACAACAATGCCTTGGAAGGTCGGCCTTTAGTGTGGGATGCTACATGTGTCGACAACCTTGCGCCATCCCATTTTCCTAGCACGGCGGGGTGTGCTGGGGCGGCTGCTGCAGGAGCAGAAAACCTCAAACGGTGCAAATACACCAATCTTATTAGGACTATTATATGTTCGACAACCGTTTGGGGTTGAAACACTAGGGTCATGGCGTCCAAGTGCCCAGTTAGTTTTTCGATACTTTACCCAGCGATTGGTTGACCCTTCACCTGACACGGTTGGCCCATTTTCAGCCAGAGAATCAGCATTGTCTGTATGGTAATACTGATTCTTTGGCTAAAAAATAACGTGGCAATGCTGCCAGCCTTTTGGCCACTTTTCCTGTTGACAGCGATGCGGACGAAATTTTTGATGCCGTATGATTCTTTCCCCTGACTTCTTTATATACATATACATATTATAATTATTTTAATTATCTTACAATTGTTTTAGCAAAGCGTCAAAGAAGCCCTCGGAATTAAAAATAACTGTATCGGAATGTTTACGAGTACATCTGTTATCTGTAGGTACAAGTTTTGATCTTATTATCTTTTTCTAAAATAAAAAGTCACCTAATAATAAGTGACATTTCATTTCACGAAAATATTTGTTTTTACCAAAGACATTAAATTATTTACTTGTATCTTAAATCTCTTTGGTTTTTACAAATAACTTGTTTCATCATCATCATCATTTCAGGCGAAAGACGTCCACTGCTGGACATACGTCTCCCTCAAGCACAACCACTTCGAACGATCCCTTCTCGCATGCAGCGGATTCCTACAGCCTTCATGGGGCTTACCATGAGCTCTTATAGCAGGGCAGAATTTAAACTAAACTGCTTATTTGTACTATGACGTCTTATTAGCAGGACCGCAACAGGCCTGCTAAGCTGACGTTTACAAAAACTGTTCACCTTCTTTTTTGTATAGAATTTCATACCATGACCTGCTAATTGACAGCAACAAAACGAATATTGAACGACTGTAACGTCAAAATAAACCATCTTGAATAAGTTACTATTAAACGAGCTTTTCAACATTGTTTTGTAATTCAGTGCCCATCACACACGTTTTTTTATTATATCTCTGTGTGACGAGTACGTAATATTTGGAGTGAATATCGAATAGAAAAAAGAAACCAACGGGGTCGCACTAGGGAAATAAATAAGCCTGTTGAAATGAATACGGGGAATTTGTAAATAAATATTTTTCTTATTTTATCTAGTAATCAATATCATTAGTTGCGCATACTGCACATCAATGCTCAAGGATTGAAAGGTAAATTCTTCGAGCTAAACCATTAGCCGATCGTTATAAACCTCTTATACCTAATCGTAGTCAACGAGTGCCGTGCCGGGTCGACTTTTCCAAAATCGTATGATTCTCCTGAACTACGACAAGATCACGTCGCATCTTACTACAGCCATGTATGTATGTGATGTGAGGAATACGCTGAAGTGGGACCGACGCGTAACCCCAGGTACCGAAAAAAAGAGACCGCCTATTCAAAGGCGTCGCTATTAACCTCACTTATGATCATCTGACCGGAGATTCCCTAAAAATTAAGGGGATATCTATACCATACCGCACTGATCAGCTCCAAACATCACATTCGGGGACCTCAACCTTAAAATGACCGCACTCAACCAGACGAGAGACGAAGGGGTGGGAATATTATGGGATATGACCACGCACTTACCAAAGGAAATCACAACAGACGCAGAATGCGAGGAATATATACTACTACTAGAAAAAGCCATCACAGAACCCTTGGATGAGTATGCGCCGCTACATGAAAACAACAGAAGACATCAACTTTCAGAAGAGATTAATGAATAATAATTGAACCTCACTACTCTGGGATATGCTCGATTGGGATCCTTGGCACCTCCGTGCACAAGACTTAAATGAGGACATGCTGCGCCGAAATAATGTAACATAAGATGCAGGGAATCAGGGAAATAAAACATCTTCTATTCTATAGGAAAATAAATAACAGGAAATTTGTAAATCAACCTTTTTTTATTTTGACATAATACGAAAAATAAAATAATAGTTATCACACATAGCATAAATAAGTACCTAACACCTAGTGCAATCTTATGCTCAAACAAGGATTCAATGGCCAATAATATTTTATGAAACCAAACTCTTAGCTTGCTTCTCAGTAGCCTTTTTTATCATGCATTGCTTTGATGTAGGTATTTATAATAAAGCTACACTATGAAAACATTGTAGTGATATGGTAAAAATACCTTTGACCATTTGCATGCAGACTTAACTACTCCTTTGCCAACAGAATGTAAAAGGAGTTTTTTTTTGTTCGGCGATTAGGTCCTCCAATTTTGGCGTCTATTAATGAAACGTATGTTTATTTGTTCCATAAGATGTCTAGATTACAATGGTACTTATAATTAAACTTCGTGTAACGGGAATACTGAGAAATACGATCATGAAATCAAAAATCACTTATTAAACTGAATATTTTTATTACTATTATGTAGGATATCAATATTTTCAATCAATAGTCAGACGACTTAGAAGTAAATACATAGTATTTCATCTTAAATTATGCAGGTCGTTCCAGTTCTCATCTTGATACCGTGTCCAAGATAAAAATACTTGAATACCGCACGCTCAACATTAGGTGTACACGTGCAGAACAGCCAACAATGTCTTCGCACATTGCGTTGAAATCTTACTGAACAATTAACACATCATCCTTCTGGACTAAATGCTGTACCGTCTTGAATATTCCATATTCATTAAAACCCTTCAATTACACAGGAAAACAGAAATATCAATTTCATACTATTCGAAAGAAACGGACTAAATATAATGAATGAATGAAGTGTTGTTGTCACTAAACTTGTCTTTCTGACAGTGTCAGATAGTGCTGCGGCTTGATTTTATGTAAGTAACTCGATAATCTAAATAAAATAAAGGCTTGAGTTCATTTTCTCTCAGTGTGCCAGTTGATGTAGTCGCGATTAGATAAATATCACCAACATGACCAACACTGCCACACTAGTTAAATACGTAGGTACGTAATAAACTACTATTAGAAATAGGTAAATGATACACTACATCAACAGCTTCTATAATTATAATAATATATTTTAAGTAGGTACTATAGATCACAATAGTCTCGGTCTTACACAGTCGCCAATTAAGTATAGATTTACCAGCAATCTCAGTTATAAATGATTATATCGTGTGATATCAACGTGATGGTGATATTAACCGACATAATACTGTGATGAAAATACAGTTCTGTTCTGTGGGTTAGTGCTGTCAGTTGATAACGTGTAGGTTGTTTTTTTTCTGGATCTTGCTATGATTCTTTCCTTTAAGTTTTTTATTGTGTGCGTTTCAAACATAAAAAGCTGCTAGTTTGAATGGAATGGATTAGATTCAACTTGCAATTGAATTTTCGAATTATGTAATCGAGACAATCGAGTGCCTGACCGTTTATGACTGAGTAACAACACTAGAGTCAAACTGACAAGAAACCAAAAACTACAATCCGTTTCACGATGATTTTTACACTACTTTAAGCAAGAGTAAGCAAACTTAAAAATGAGATTAAACACAGGAGGACCTGCTGCAGCGTCAATGGTAAATTGTTTTACTTAATAAAAATAGATTTGGTTACCACCTCGAACTGTAATTATGTATATAATTCGTTTTTTTTTTAATGTCAATCGTTAAACACGCTTCAATACACGTATTTATTACATTAACAACCATATCGGGAATTGAATCAATTGAGTAAATTATCAATACATTTTCTTTTTATAACGATTTCGTGATCCCGGTTAGGCTTTATTTAAAAAAAATGACCATTTTAAATGATAAATTCGTTACTTTTTTTAAGGTTTAAGTAATACGATTAGACTTACAATACAAGGGGGGGCACAAATACTATATTCTCTCTGCAACCCTTTTCCACATTAGCTTGCTATATTCCCGAGCTTTTTATGTACTTATCTGTTATTTCTCTATGATTATTTAAGAACTCCCGGCGAAGCAGTTGGGTCATACTAACACGACTTGTACGTGTTTCACTAAAAATAAATTCACCACATTCAGTACCTATAATTAATCTCTGAAGCAAGTAAGTATACCATTATGATATTTTCATGTAAGTAAACAAACTTACGAAGTAACGACATTGTGAAGAGGTATACAAACATAAAACATTTTATTTGGCGCGTAAAAATACTTTTTTTTTTAATTGCTGCTTGACTTATCACACACGTTCAAAATCACGTTGAATCCTACAAAGTTGTTTTGAACGGGAAAATGAGCTTTGTAGTGCTTTTAGATAATGTGTCAAGGTAACTTGTTATACATAATAATAGTTTAAATTTGTGTATACCCAAGAAACTCATGTTTCTATTATTTTCAAAAAACCGGTAAAGTGAAAATAGAATTAGATTTAAGTTTCTGAACGATGCCTATTAAAAAGACAATGGCATTACAGCAGGCCACAGACAAGCATTACCATTCAACTTCGGTGAACTTCGTGCAATAGTCGTTCACTTTTATGACTCTCATAGTACGATTATTAGCAGAACTAAATTAGGCCTGCTTCTGAACTGAATGAACATTGAACGTTTTCTTAAAAGGTCATAGTAAGCCTCCAGGTCATCTGTCCACCTTCTGGGTGGCCTTCCAACGCTACGTTTTCCGGTACGCAGTCGCCACTCTGGGACAAATGAGCAAATCCTTCAGTAACATGCATGCAAGAAACCAACTTGGGAAACTGTTAGCGCCTGATGGTGGCGACACGAAATGTGTTGTTTAGTTAGCAATAGCTAATAAATTATTCACAGGCGTTTGGGTAAAAACATACATGCATTTTTCGATGAAATCTATGTATTAATATTTCTATAGGTTGCCATGTCATTGCCAATATGCCTTGCACGTTTGATGCGTTTAGGAAAGCATGACATTTTGCGTTTAGCAAAGCATAAATAAAATGCTCAATAAACTGGGAATTCAAACTAATATGGTTCGCCCATTAGTTTGAATTCACAGTTTGTTGAGCTAAGGAACGCTAAAATAATTATGTTCTTAGTTTTGGGCTGCAGAAAGTTTTTATCTCAAAAAGCATACCCCAATCCCCCTCAAAACATAAAGTATACAAACTCTCCCACGGTTCGACATTTTGCGACGGACAATGAACACGAATGCTACCAACCATTCCTGTTTAACTCTAATATAAAACCATTTATACGTAAGGAGAGCTCAAGTTACGTTGGCGTCCGAAATGCCCGACGCTGGCAAACCGAGGCGCGACGCCATGTCGGTGACCTCGCGCCGTGAGTCTTACTCGCTCACTCTTACGTACAACGAGAGTGACAGAGCTACACTATCCGATCCGAGAAATGGATAACCGTAGCAACCGTAGTGACGTGTCAGACAAGGGAGTGTAAACAGCTTGCACGAAAACATTGTTTTTGCGAATTTTTGTTACAAATTCTTTTGAAATTACTTCAAAATGAGGGAGTTCAAATACAATGTGATTGATTTAATAAGTTACGTGAGAGATCGGCCGTGTTTGTGGGACAAAACTATTGAGAATTATAAAGATCGGATGGAACGGCGAAGCGCTTGGGAAGAAATATTCAACAACCTAGAAGAGACTTATGAGGAAATGACGCCTGAGGAGAAGAGAATTACGGGTAATGGAAACACACATTGTTTTATGAATCTTAACAATTTGACTAGTTTTCAATATCGTATCGTCAACGACTGGTTTGTCGTTTGAGATTTTGCTCTCAGCCGTTTTGTTTCGCGACCGCCGCGGTTTCATGACATTTTTCGCAATGTCAAAAGTCAAAACACAGTGTGCAGTACAAAAATGCAAAACACTTCGATCAATCGAAGCAAAAACTATCTATAGGGGTACCTACTCTAACAGGATGTAGTACTCTGGGTAAGTAGGTATTTTTGTTATGGAATTTTTTATCCTTTTGCATTTATAAATTACATTTGAATAGGTAACAATTTGTATTTGTCTCATTTATTTTTTACTCCGTTCGTTACGCACCTCTCCTTCTCACTCTCGCGTGCTCTGACCATAGCGCGATCTCATTCAGACTACCTACTGCTTTAGAACAAGGCCTATTTGAAAGACATGGAGTCGACATAGCGTGTTTTGAATTATTATTATCAGCCTTTATAAAAATATCTAATAATGACAAATCTTTGTTTATTTTAGCATACCACAAAATAAAATTCGAAGACAAAAACGGAGCCGCTGTGCGTACGCGCACGAAGGACGAAGTATCTATTGATGATGGTGGATTACGGCCCACTCGCTCTCACCGAGAGGAGGTCTGTGTCCCAGCAGTGGGAAAGTTATAGGCTGATTATGCTACGCGAAAAGATAAATGTATAGAGCAGCTGATTTTTTTGGAACGAAGTTTTTTTTAGTTTTTGCGGCTTGCGGTAGGAAAAAGCTTTATTTTATTTATCAAAAGAGATAGTTTTTGAGGGTGCTTAAGGTGGATGCTCCAAGGTAGCCCGCGAAATTTAAATTTTCTTACGTTTTTTGCAATTTGCTGGTCTGGTTTTCTCTCTGTCTCTTTCTAATATATACGAGCGTGTGTGCGTACAAGGACCTGACGGGGGTCCCCCGACCGCTCACGTTATTTTTCTCGATTTCAGGTTTGTTGGCTCGTGTTTCAGTTCGTACAGTCAACCGCACATCATTGGTAACAATGACACGTTGACAGCGCCTTTATGTTAAGCGTAAGTTGATTTTCGTATACAATCACCGATTTGTTGTTGACTGTACCTAATTAATAATTAATTGTAATTTGATGGATTCGTAAATCGATCAGTACCAACCACATGAGTAGGAAATTTATCTACTCATGTGGTACCTACGCTTAGTAATCTGTGCCGACGCTCACAAGTGATCTATGCCTGCCCCATCAGGGTATCTAGTCATGATGTTATGTACTAAATTGTATAAATAATCATAACATTAATTGTTGTTTTTGATGGATTCAAAGACAAATCAGTACAATGATCTCACTCTTGGAGCATCCAAGCTTGATGTAGGTACCTATGTTATCTAATAGGTACAGTAAAACGGGGAGAATAGGGACGCAGGGGTGAATCGGGACGAAACTTTAAAATGGATTTGTACTTTAAAATAATATAGTTTGTTGCTAACAAGGACACTTGAATCTTTAATTAAAAAGCTGTAAACCCATTATAGTATTTTCTGGCAACGAACTATATTATTTCAACGTTACAACTCATTTTGAAGTTTCGTCCCGATTCACCCCGTTTTACGATAGTAAAATATTTAGGTACATATACAGGCTAAGGCCGTTTGTTCACATGTTTTTCTTTTCGTAAAATCTACGGTTTATTCGCCGTGTTTAGGCAGCCGTCAGTGTTGTATGGATCACTATGGAAGCTTGTTGACGGACACGCTTTTTCTACGGCGCGGTGTTTTTATGCGGTGGATTGCCCATCCTTAATTGGAGTACATTGATACTTACACCTCTGCTTACTTTTGTACCTACTTAAATAAGTATAAGTTTTTATGTGTAATATTAAGATATTGGATTGAGTAAATGATTAAATACCTACCTAGTAAGAATATTGTTGTCTTTTATTGAGATGGGAGAGGAAATAACAGCATCCTAAAAGAATAGTTCACAAACAAATCTGAGATTGAACTTCTTCGTTTTAGCTTATTCAATGGCAAAAAGTTTAAATATTTTTGGCCCAAAATTCAGCTTCGCGGACTCCGCTCACTGGCGCGGTCATAAGATCATGAAGTGGACAGGTGACGGCGGCGCAAGATGGAAGGTGGGCCGTTGTCTGTGGGGAGGTGACGCATACACACTTGCCGAGCCGTCCATGAACACTAAAATATTATTACTGACACCAACTGTTTGAAAAGTGAACATTGCAGTCGGCGTTTTTTTTTTTTTTTTTAATAGGTGCTTGTGCTGTTTCTCGTACAGAAACAACCATATTTAAACCTTGGTACCCCCAAATTCGAGCGCCCTAGTACTTCGCCTAAATGGACAAGCCAGCCCTAGCAACTTCACCTCTTTATTAGGAATAGCTTGGAAGCCAAGTGATCCAATTCCCTAATATTATGGCCTAATATTATGCATTTTGGTATTTATAATGGTTTCTTAAAAGCCAAAATGCACAGAACTCGGTTATTACTAGGGTAGGTAATACGTATTTACATACTTACCTAAGTACTGAACACCCAATTTGTGGTGACTCAGCCACTAGCCAGCCATTTTCATCGGGCCTCGCCCTCAACAATGCGACCAGCCGATCGATGCTGTAAAAATCTCACCGTGAAAAGTTAGCTGTCAATAGTGTCAATCCCTAGCATTAGTTGGAATGACAGCTCACTCCACGCTCATTTCACCTAAGTTTTCACGTTGAGATGGTTACAGAATCGCACCGAAACCCGAACTTTCCATATTTTGACATTTGAATTAATATTATTAACTTTTGTTTCAGGAGAACTAATCCTCAACAAGTGGACAAATATCCGGGACACATTCATAAAAAGCCTCAAAACGAAGATGGGCAGGCCTAAAAAGAAATATCTCCTTTACAACCATTTGGAATTTCTAACCAAAATCATACCAGAAAGTGAACGCCATGCAGAAATAATCAACTCAAGACCTACGTTTATGAAGCAAGAAGAACCCGATTCCGGGTTTAGCATAACTGCGGAAATAGAGCCGGAATCTTCTACGAGTTTTACCATAAGCAATGTGACGAGTTTCGGTAATACCAAAAAGAGCATAAAGGGAAGCGACTTCGACGATGCGAAGTCGACTGATTACGCAAGCGAAGTCAGTTACGGCCGTAAAAGTAATCGAGTTAAAAAGAAGTCGAATCGATTCATATTTGCCGATGATACCGATTCGGTTTCTAGTAAAAAGAAATCTAAAAAAAGTAGTATAAATGACGATGTATCAGTGAATGATCAATTTAGCGCTATCGATTTTGTTGAAGTCGACGATAATGACCCGAGGATCATGAATGAAGATGAGGCGTTTTTCGCGTCATTATTGCCAACTGTTGTGAAGTATACTGAAGATGAAAGACTGGAGTTTAGGATCGAAGTACTTGGTGTTATGAAAAAGTTAAAGGAGAAGAGAACTTGGGTAGCGGAATAAGAGCAAGTGTAGTTTATACAAGATTGATTACTTATTATGAGAGATATTGTCCTTTTTTTTATAACGTGCGATTTACAAAAAATCTATCTTTAACAAAGATAGATTTTTTGTAAACCTAAGTTGATTGTATGTAAATGAAGACTGAATAAATATAATTGTTATTATTTTTACTAAAAAAGCATCAGCATTGCCACACCACGTGGTCATGCTGCCAGCCCTTTACTACGATCTGTCAAATTTCTTTAATAGATTTTCAACTTCATCGCTAAAGCATTAAGGTCCAAGGTGACCTGCTGGCGTCTGTACCATAGTTATTATTTTACAGACTTCTTGTGTAAAGCCCTTTATACACGGTCATCATCATCTGCATAACCTTTTCCCAACTATGTTGGGGTCGGCTTCCAGACTAACCGGATGCAGCTAAATACCAGTGTTACATGAACCGACTGCCTATCTGACTTTTATACACGGTACGGCATATAAACACCGCGCCGTAGAAAAAGCGTGTCCGTCAACGCTTCCATAGTGATCCATACAACACTGACGGCTGCCTAAACACGGCGAATAAACCGTAGATTTTACGAAAAGAAAAACATGTGAACAAACGGCCTTAGCCACAAAGGCGTAAAACGGGCTGAATCGGGACGAAACTTCAAAATGAGTTGTAACGTTGAAATAATATAGTTCGTTGCCAGAAAATACTGTAATGGGTTTACAGCTTTTTAATTAAAGATTAAGTGTTCTTGTAAGCAACAAACTATATTATTTTAAAGTACAAATCCATTTTAAAGTTTCGTCCCGATTCACCCCTGCATCCCCATTCACCCCGTTTTACTGTATAAATAAAAGTTTTATCAGCAATGTGTGTTCGTTTTATTTTATAATTTTTATTTGAATGTTTTAGGTAAAATCGAGCTGTGGTGGCCCAATGGTAACCGACTTACCAAGTTGTTCGTGGGTTTGTACCCAGACAGGCGCTTTACTTTGTGTAAATTATTTCATCACCACTGCTCTCAAAACGGTGAAGGAAAACATCGTGAGGAAACCGGCATGTCCTAGAACCAAAAATTCGAAGACATGTGACATGTAACGACCCGCACTGGGCCCGCGTGGTGGATTATAGCCCACTCCCTCTCAAAGAGAGGAGGCCTGTGTCCCAGCAGTGGGAACATTAAAGGCTGATTATGTATGTATGTATGTAGGTAAAATGTAAGTAGGGAAATAAATAAAATCCCCAACTGTTTAATAGATAAGTTTTAATGATCATTTTTTCTGTAGCACTTTTAAAAATAATGTTTACAGTATGTAATCACAAAAACACAATCTGTTTAATTAAAAAATAATGATGAAACTCCTAAACGTTAATTATTAGTTCCCTTTTATAGCTAATAAATTTAAACTTCTAAGTGAAAAATATAACAAAACGCATTTGCAATACTGTATTTTTCCATTCAGACATAATATCGGAGGTACGACGCTACCTACAATATTATACGAACAATAACAACTTGCTGGAATATATAAAAAATTCGAACCTTACTTTTTTTAGAAATGGCAGATTTTTTTTCTTCCAAAACGAAATAATACATAGGTTTCAAAAACTCTCAGATAATATAAGTTAAGTCGTAATATTGGATCTGTTTCATTTTAGTGTCTTTAGCGGAGGCTGTCATTCGCGAGCCGACCACGCCTCGCAGCGGGCGTGCGTCGATATACTACTAGCCATCGCACACTAACACGACCTTACGACTAAATTAAGTTGAACTATGGGCTATAAACCACCCATCGAGTGCACATAATTACCTCATTACAATTTTTACTATACAACCCAAAACAGGTCGGAACTCACTAAACTTTAAACACCCCCATTCCACTATTTACAAATTCAGGATGAATCTTGCTTCTAGACGTCGATAATTTAGTGTTTATATATATATTTTTTTTTATAATTTTTCACACTTTATTCAGTAGTTAAGTGACAAATGAAACATTATTTATCGTCATTATCTATTATGGCTTTATATACACAAGCTGTAGAATACTGCAAGGGAAATTAATGATACGGCTTACAGCCGCTCCGGTTAGCCAGCGGGAAGCCTCGGGTCTCGGCCGGGTCTGCGTAACACGTATAACGCTATATCATATCGGTAGTATAGTGACTAGACGGTCCCCTAAACAAAAATTGGGGATCAAAATTTATTTACATGTTTTACACTATGGATATCAAATTCACACTAGCTTAACACATTGCTACTATTAAATGTTTATATATTTATTTATTAAATACAGCGATATTAACGCCCTTTGGAAACGTAATGATAAAGCACAGGTGAGTATAGATAGCCAAGTAAACTATTGGCACCGAAGTATTTTGATAAACGTATTCTCAAAAATAATAAAAATCACCCGAAGTTAAAGCTCCCATCGTCTTTTATTTATTGAATAGTTCACTTTGTGCAGTGTCATATGGAAGTAACTTACAACTAAAACTATGCGCGTACACTGTATTAAAATCAAAAATATATATTGGCTCGAATCAAAATGACAAGGCGCTAATGAAACAATCGATTGCCTCACATCAGTCTAACATCGTTATGAAGGGCTATGTTATAAATTAATACATCTACACCACTAAAAGACGATTAAATTCATATTTGAGTATGGCTGTAATCACTAACGGAAACACTTACGTCTATTAGAGGTAACGTATAGAAATACAGTTTTATACAGTTACATATCGATACAAAATATGTTTATGGTTAATATATTACAAGAAAAAAAAAAATAACAATACAAAAGAAATTCTCATTTCGTACAAGAAATAAAAACGAATTTGAACTTATCGGTGACGTAACTTAGAAAATAATAACACGTACAGGAACTTACGAAGATTTAATCGATTAACTTTAACAAAAATAAAATCGCGTATCGAAAGTGCTGTGAACTTAGCTACCGGTTTATTTACTTATAAAATTATATACAAAACAATTTCAACAACTTTTTTTTTTATAATACACCTAAGAAGTGAAACCTCGTCAGTAAAGAGATCGCGTTTCAGTCTGGCGCGTGGCAGACGGAGTATAATATTCATTATGCCACAGCCTTTTAATGTAGAAATCGGTAATCACAATGTGTCGTAGTTCAGTTAGTGGTAAAGTCCATGTTGGGTTTCCTCTGGCGGGGTTTCTTGGGGCGAGGCGGGGCGGGGTCGCCGTTGCAGCAGTGGCAGCCGCGCTTCACCACGCCGCGCCCCGACGCGCGGCGCCTGCCCTCCACGTGGCCTGCTCGCTCCGGCGCGTGGTGCCGCGGGGGCGCGTCGCGCACGTCGCGCACGTCGTGCCTCTCGGGCGCGTGTTGTCGCGAGGCCACGTCGGGCGCTCGCGTCTTGCCCGTTAAACTGCGCTGTGCGTCCAGCGTTTGGTACATCCTTTTGGGCGGGTAAGTTCGCAGCGGCGGCGCGTGGTTATCATCAGCAGACGACCCGTCCACACTGCCCCTCCGCTCGATACCCCGCGCGTCTTTTATCACTGAATCCAGTCTCATATGAGCTCCTAGTCCACTCGAATCCGTTGAATTATTCTCCTCGAACGACGGACTCTTGCAGCATTTGTCGCTGTCGCTGCTAAAGTCTAAAGGTCGTCGGATATCTCGTTCTGAAGCGGAGTTAGACTCCCAGAACAGTTCAGTACGTTCCGGAGAGGAACCGTCATCGTCTACATCTCCGAAACCTCTCGAATCCTCCATCATTTTGGCGTGATGTCTTGCCATGATGTTGTCAGATTCTTCTATAAGGAACCTAGAGGTTTGTTCTCTCTTGTTTCCGTAGCAGACACGTCTGATCACTTGTGTTGTGTTGTTGCCTGTCGCGTGTACGATGTGGGACGCTGTGTTCGATAGATGTAGTTCTCTGTTATCATTGAGAATGCTGTCGAACCTCGTGAGACCGTCGTCTTTGACGAGTACTGATGATAAGTTGATGTTGCTGTGTGTGTGAGGTCCGGGCAGCGAGTTGATCATGTTGTCAATATCTGCGTACTTCACGGTGTTGTGCACGCCGCTGCCTTCCGCGGTCGCCTGCGATATGACGGTGGTCTGTGGCGCGGTCATGAGCACGGTGCCGGGCGCGCGGTTCGCGTGGAATATCGTCGATGTTATGTGTCGGCCCTTTAGACCGCTTATCGTGAATGGTTGCACCTGGAAATATGTGAATAAGTATGTTAGTTGAAATTAAAACATGATATTATATTTTTAAACTCTAGCAATCTGCTTAACCAACTATATTTATAATTTTCTAAAACATCAAGATTTAGAATGGTGTGTTTTCCGTCTGACTTTCTTCATACCCAAGGCTGAATAACGTTTGGCAGCTTTGCCACATATCAAGCTCTAAAGCCTGGAATACACATGCCAGTAACTTGCACAAAAGTATGCAAGTAACTTGCATGCTGTGTGCCGTAACAACTTCTAATTGATTAATATCATAATGGCATGCCAGCTACTTGCATACTTTTGTGCAAATTACATGCATGTGTATTCCGGGCTTACTGCCAGATACTTGAAGAACACACTAAGTAAATTAAAGACTACACAGTTAAAAGACGAACTTACCTCTCCCTCATCAGTAGGCTCACTATGGAACGTAGTATTAGGATGTGACCTCGCAAACTCCTCCTGATCCAACGCTATAGTCGCTTGCATGCCATCTTCACTCACGGTGACGATCCCAACGTCTTCTAGTCCTATGCCGAGGTCTCGGTCATCGTGCATATCTGAACGTGGTAGCAGCTGGTCTGTGGCTATCTGATCGTCTAAGTCCGGTTGTGGGATGCTGCTGTGGTGTAGAAGTGGTTGGGCTGGAAGAGAATTAAGTATATGATTATTTGAAGCCTTTTTTAAATTAGGGTGCTATGCGGCCTTCTATGAGGTCTGCTTGCTTCCTCCGAACGCAAATAAATGCCCTTGTTTTAGTAAAATTATGACAATCATTATGAGTACCCCGAATCGAATTCTAGTTTTTACGAGTTTATCGGCGATCCGATAATTACCCAAACATCGGATCGCCGACAAACTGGAGAGTGAAATTTCAAGGACACGTCACGTTTAGGCACATTTCGTTACATGAGAGAATGAAAGATATCTAGTTACCTCTCTCTGTCTCTCACACTAAATGTTTCTTATTGTTTATGAAGTTTTCAGGATGAAATCAACGAACGTCATCAATCCATTAAGGTCAATATTAACAACATCCCAAAAAGGTGCTATAGTATCACATGTAGGGTTATGTTAGTATTTTATCAAATTCTTCTTACGTGTATGAGAATGGTGTCCATGATCCTGCGTATGGTCATGCGCAGGCGATGCTGCGAACAGTAGTTCTGCTTCCGGGAACAGCTCTGACGCCGACGGAGAGTCCACGCCCAGGTCCTCACATTCCTCCGATAAGGATTTCTGTGAAAGATACTCCTATTCGATACATGCGTATTATATTAATAAAACAGAAATTAAAACTTAGAAAAATCATAATAAGAAAGAAATTGTGATAAAATATGAGATGAGAAATGTCAAAAATATGACGATGGTCAGACATACTGCTATCATTTTCCAGTTTCGATTATGATATAAAGTGAGTGTTACAGTTGCTTTTAAAGTCCAGACATGATCTTGGTCAGGCCATAGAGGATAGTCTGTGATGGTATTTTGAGGAAAAAACCACACAGATTAAGTGGGCCTGTCCAGAATCAGAAATCAGAAATCATTTATTTGCCAGAAATGTAGGTATACATATAATATGGTTATTTTGTGGAGAATCCCAATACATTTTACCTTACGGCATGCAAAAATTATTTAACATACACGAACCGAAGACAAGCATACTCGTTAAAATAATGAATTATTTTTCAAGACATCTTGTAATCTAAACTACATTCCGACCGTCGAGAGAATGCGTTCCTGTCAGTGCGACAATTCTAGTAGCTAATAAAGGTCAAATTCTCAAACAGTTTCACACAAACGACGTATTCGTTAATATATTGTGTTGAAATAGCACCTACAGAGGTGCTATTTGAACACAATATATTTAGTAGGATTCCTATTGGTCATTAAAAAAAAATAAAAAGACACCTTACCTGTAATCGCAGCTCATGTTCCAGTATAGCATATTTATGCCTCAAAGCGGCGGCGGACACGTGGGTCAGACGATGTTGTCTGTGGTGCGATCCGTCCTTCTTCTGCACAACCTATACCAGAAGAAGAAGTATTAGCATTGAGTTTATAACTGAAGAATTGTTTAGGAAAGGAACCAAATACAAAACTGTTGATATTTTATAGAGAAAGAATGTTTTTCTTTTCATAAAAAATTCACTTATATTTATACGAAGGGGAATAGGCTAGTCTCTTAAAAAAAATCTAATTAGTCCGCTAGGTAAGATTATCAAAAAATATTGAACCCGTATTTTTTCTTTTGTCAATTATATAAAAAATGATGAAAATATCGCCCGTTAAAAGTTCTGCGTGACATCACGCCTTGCTACACTTTTTAGCATGGTTTGACGTCACGACCCCCCACTCCCAAATTTTGACACGCTTTATCTTTGTCGTTTTTTGTTTGATTGACAAAAGAAAAATACGGGTCCAATATTTTTCGATAATCTAACTTACGGACTAAATATAATAAGAAAAAAATTACCCAGGAAACTACCCTATTTCATGGGATAGTTTTTTTGGGATTCATAATAAAATTTTGACACAATATTTTTCGTTATTATTTAACTTTCCAATACAGACGAAAGAATAATTTAAGCATGAAGCTACAGTGATGGATCATTTTCAAAGCCTATATAAATGATACCTGCCCAACATAATGAATGGTTCCGATGACGGCAAAGCAAAGCTTTCCATTGTAAACACATTTTCAAAAGAACAATAATATACCTTATTACTAACACATTAAGATTGAATTCCACAACAACTAATGAAGGAAACTTTTCAATTACAATGAACCGAATGAAAGGGACATGCGTTATAATGCGGGAAAAGACTTGACAATGGATAGTATAGTTGAATAGACGTTTGTTCATCATGCAAAAATTATAAACTAGACGCTAGAAACTGTTGTTGAAATGAAGCTTACTCCAAGTCAGGAGTTATGACAAAATAAAAGACAAAGACTAGTAATGAAGAGGGGAGGCAGTAATTACTAAACACCTAATAATGTTTCGTCCGTTTTCGATTAGCGGCGATGCCGAACATCATGTAGAAGTGACGTCTAGAGAAGTGTTGCTATTGTTGAAAACGACGTTTTTAGTGTTGTTTTCTGCGAAGTTAGTGTGCTTAGATACAAGCGACAAGCGTCGACGACAGAGGCAACTCCAACCGTCGACGCGTGTTGGCGACAGGCGACAACGCGTGTCAGCGGCTATCGCCGACACGCGTTGTTCATGTATTTGAGTACGGTGCTTAAATACACGAGTGGCATGTTGTCGGCGACACCCGCCGGCGACGCGTCGACGGTTACAGTTGCCTGTCTTCGACGCGTCTCGCTAGCGTGTATGCATACTTAGTAATTACAGCACTGGGAAAACAAATATAGTGCTGCGAAATTTAGCTTTTTTATTGTATTTCTTTATAGTTTTTACACTGTGTTACATTACAGTGATCAAACGTAAATATGACCTATCGGATTTCAGAAAGAATCTGTCGTAAGTATGAATGACAGACGCTCTGCAGAGCAGCCAATCTATTGTGTAAAAATATAAAACTTAAATGACGTGAGCTGTCAACAGTTTCAATCCCTAGCATCAGGTGGTAGTTTTTCGAAAATCATTTCTACATTTTTCTACTTTTATAATAATGGCAATACGACAATGTCATTATGACACAATTCTATTACGAGACCATTGACCGACCAATGATCGCCATTAAGAATTTAGCAGATTACGAACTTTAAGCAAAATGACAATGGGATGGGAATGGGATCGTGTTGGAATGACGAATTTATAAAAATAGCAGACTTGGGGCCCAGGTGGAATGACAGCTCACTTCACCTACCTTTTCACGGTGAGATTTTTACAGAATAGACCGGCTGAACTGTTTCTAATATTCGATGTGCCATATCGACGGGCACGTACTGTTTATGTTATCACTGGTCATATCTACATGATGCATTATCAAAACGGCACACCAACGAACGAAGAACAGCTGACAAAAATAAATCGATGCGTGCATTCTACTAAAGAGGCGACTAATTCTTTAGGTTATCAGCGTCGGTTCTACGATACGGTGTACCTGATGGTAGCCCTTATCGTCGCAATCTGACGCGTCAATATCGTAGCCGCATCGCGGCGAATCGTCGTGTGAACCGACCATGTACGACCTTTTCGAATCGACGTCGAACATCTTATCAAATATCCTTTGCGCCTCCATATCGGGACTGTATCTATCTGGGATCGGGTCCTGAAGTTGCAAAATGTGCGTCATACACGATTTGGACGGTTTTTATAAAATTTGGAACTATGAACGAATATCATACATATATTAAGAGATAATAGTTCTCCAATGTAAATATAGAAAGGTTACTTACAAGTACGGTGCGGTCCATGTTGTCAGTTCGGACGACTTCCTCGTAGCTGTAGTCGTGCGGGTTGGCCGTTGCCGGGAGATGCCATGGCTCTCCCTCAGGACTTGACCCTCGCTCCGGCTTCGATTCTTCTCGGCCTTCCGTTCTCCAGGGGGAACTGTTGGCTCTGGTTTCTATAAGCTCGGGTGGTGTGGGCCCAGGGGCCGGCGACGCTGTACTATCTGGCGGTTGTATGGTAGTAGCAGTCGCCAGGTTGAACGCTTGCAGGTTATGAAGCGCTGCAGCAGGTAAGCGAACATGTCGCACCCCTGGACGTGTCAAGAGTGGCTTCACTCCAGGTGGCCCGATGAGGCGTTGTAAAAGTAAAGCGTTCGTAGCCCCACCCTCGCCACCGCCGACTGTTAATAACTTCGGGCCTCTGTTCGTCACTATTGCAATCTGTTGGCCTCCTTTGATCATAGATACAGGTAGTATGTAGTTGGCAGGCATGAGGACAGCTGTGGATGGTTTGCCAGCCGTACCCCGAGCTACTGTGATCGTTTGTCCATCTGACACAATGACGTTTCGTTGTTGCGGCTGCGGACGAGGCTGAGGTGTTGGCGGTGCTGATTGTGCTGAGGTGTCGTGTTCAAACGTTAGCTTGCGAACGACTTTACGTGGACTGTCCTGCGGTGAATGACTGTCAACACAACTTTCGTTACAGTCTCCCTGCGATGTGCCACAACTGCTGTCTTCTGATCCCATCGTCCTGCACGAATCGTCTGTAGGACTTAAGTCGCGGTTTCGACGACTCCTCTTGCGTTTAGACGATCCTGGATTCGAGGGCGGGTTAGTTCTTCGGCGTGGTGCCGGTTTATCTTTGTCCGGAGAATTTTCCACTTGTTCTTTGTATTCAGCTAAAATGTAAAGAATCCGCTGTGTAGTTTGTTCATCTTCGGCTGGCTTTTGAGTGGATGGTTTCGGAGGTGTTGTGTTTAGTTTTAGTGTATTGGGTGGATTGGATGACGCTTTCGGTCTTGATTTGGACTTCGAGCTAGATTTTGATTTCGCTGGCGTGTCGGAAGATGTTGACGGTTCACTGGTGACAGTGTGAGGAATCTGTGACGATGACGATGGAGATGAGTCGACTATTCCCGAAGAGTCCGGAGACCGTACGAAGGTAGATGTTGTGGGTGTTGGAGTTGAAGCTGGTGCCGGGGTCGCAGCTTTTCTGTTCACATAGGCCACGTTCAAAGGCTGTGTGTTACCGATGGAGTAAAGAACTTGATGTTGTTTGTGTGGCGCTGGTGTTGAGCGTGATGGCTCTGCGGACGCCGCGCTGGTAGAAGCAGAGGCTGCAGAAGCTGCAGCTACTGCAGCCTTTTCTTTTTTTCTTTTAGACTTCGATTTCGGCTGCACTGTGCTTCTCTCCTTTACTTGCTCTAACACCAGGTCGAATTCTCTGAGTTGTTCCAACGTTGACGAGCTCATAGACTCGGTTGAGGACTGACTCTCACTTGGAGTAGCTTTGACAGCTGCCGGCCTGGTTGTTGTTGTTGATGTCGTTGTTGTCGTTTGTGATGTTTGAGCTTGCGGCAGCCTTATAGTCTGTTGGCCAAGCTGTGGAGCTGCTGTGAGGACCAACTGTTGGTATACAGGCTGGTTGGTCCCAGAGATGACATTACGCTGTATTTGGAAAAATGATGGTCTCACTACTCTCCCTCCAGACACCATCTGTGGTGCTTTACTTAACATTGGCAGTTTTATTCGCATTTGCGTTAACACCGGTTGCGGTTGAGGTGTATGTGCGTTGTCGTTTGCTGTCCCCATAGCATGTGTATTATTCTCTTCTGTACCGTCCGAGTTAGAGTGCGTTTGATTTTGTGGCACGATCTTTATTATCGACGGCTCAATCTCGCCCTGTTGTTTTTGGTTAGATTCGTCGACGAGGTCTGAACTCGGCACAGTGATAAGGTTGATAGTTTGCCCGCCTGCGAGGTTCACAGGTATTTGTCGAGTGTATATCACTCCACCGTGGAGGTTCATTGGTGATATAGTTTGTTTTAGTTGTTGGACTAAGCTCGGCTGAGCTTGCGAAGTTGCAGGCTTCCTTAACAGTAGCGGTGGACTTCCAATCTGACTTATATGTTCTAAACTCATAGCATTGTCATTTGCTTGGCAGTCTGGATTGTCATCGTTAGGTGACATAGCATTGCCAGTGCTGATTTCATTCTTCTGTCCGCCATCTTGGTACACTTGTTTACCAAAGGCTTGGTTGAATTTCGGCAAGCTCGTACCTTTCTCAGGACCAGGAGTTTTGGGTGACGAGCTTTGTATGAACTTCGCGTAATTTTCTTCGTACATTGAACGTGATTTTATTTCAGCGTCTTTATTATTAGCAGCGTTTTGCGTAGGACTTAGATCTTGGGAGTCTATTTGTTTCGGCTGCGTCTGCTGAAGGTTTGGTGTCTCAACGGGTTGTAGTCTTAGTACCATGCTCCGTTGATGTGGTCCATTCAACTGTATAGCTTTTCCATCAGCAGATTTACAGACAAACTGCACCATTTTCTGTTCGTTTCCTCCTTGAGCGTTTGTTAGATTCGTCAGGAGATTGACTCTTTTTAGCAATTGTCCGGCGTTTGCATTTTTTTGATGTCCTGCGTTTACAATATGGAGCAGTTGATTGCCTTGTTGTAATCCTCCATCAACTAAGGATAAGCCACTGAAAGAGTTAGTCTGTTGTGTAGGTGTGCCGTTTGACGCTGGTCCAGGAGGTACAGTCTTATTTTGCACAATATGTAACAATGGCGTCGAATTCGGTGCATTTATAACAGACTGTTGAGTATTTTCAACTAATGTGATTTGTTGGTGGTTCCCTGAAGAACTTTTGCCTTGCACTATATGCAGAACTTGCGGCGTGTGCGTATTCGATGGTTGCTGATTATTTTCCGATGCATTTGTCTGATTCAGCGGCGGTGGCAGTATTTGAGCTAAGGCTTGTTGTAAAGCCATTGCATTGATTGATGTAGTTTTTTGGAAGTTGTTTGACGATTGGCCTGTAGTGACGCCGCCTTGCCTTAGCTTTTGAGATATCATATTCACTATGGCTTGCGCTCTATTATTTGATAAACCATCTCCGGATGACGAAATTCCGGCAGCATTCATCGCGTGTGCAATTTGATCCGTCTTATCTAGTGAACCATTCTGTTGCTGTTGCTGCTGCTGTTGTAGCAGCTGTTGCTGCTCTTGTTGCTGTTGCTGAATCTGTTGTTTCTGTTGCAATTCTTGTTGTTGCTGAATCTGTTGTTTCTGTTGCAATTCTTGTTGTTGCTGCTGCATCAGTTGTTTCTGCTGTAACTCTTGTTGTTGTTGCAACTGTTGTTTTTGCTGTAACTCTTGCTGTTGTTGCAACTGTTGTTTCTGCTGTAACTCTTGTTGTTGTTGCAACTGTTGTTTCTGTTGTAACTCTTGTTGTTGTTGCAACTGTTGTTTTTGCTGTAACTCCTGCTGTTGTTGCAACTGTTGTTTTTGCTGTAACTCTTGCTGTTGTAGCATCTGTTGTTTCTGCTGTAACTCCTGCTGTTGTTGCATCTGTTGTTTCTGCTGTAACTCCTGCTGTTGTTGTATCTGTTGTTTCTGCTGTAACTCCTGCTGCTGTTTTAATTGTTGTTTTTGCTGTAACTCCTGCTGTTGTTTTAATTGTTGTTTTTGCTGTAACTGCTGTTGTTTCTGTTGCTTCAATTGCTGTTGTTTTAGCTCTTGTTGTTGCTGTTTCTGTTGTTTCAGTTGTGCTAGCTGCTGTTGCTTTAGTTCCTGTTGTTTTTGCTGCTGCTGTTTTAGCTCTTGTTGTTTCTGCTGTTTTTGTTTCTGCTCTAGTCGTTTCTGTTGTTTCAATTCTAGCTGTTGTTGTTGTTTCAATTCTTTTTGTCTTTGCTGCTGTTGTTTCAGCTCTTGCTGTTTTTGTTGTTTTAGCTCTTGCTGTTGTTGTTGCTGTTGTTGCTTCAGGTCTTGCGCCCGTTTCAGCTCTAGTAGATGCTGCTGATGCTTTTGCATTTCCTCTTGTTGTTCCTGCTGTTCTTTTAGTTCCTGTTGTTTTAGTTCCTGTAGACGCAGCTGTTGTTGTTTCTGTTCCTCCTGTTGCTGCTTCAACTGGAGTTGTTGCATCTCCTGCAACTTTTGCTGTTGTTGTTGTTCTAGCTGCAATTGCTGCAGTTCTATTTGCCTTTGTTGGAATTCTTGTTGCTGTTGCAACTGTTGCTGCTCTTGTTCAAGCTGCTGCTGTATTAATTTTTGTTGGTGCTGATATTGCTCCTGTTGTTGTTGTTGCTGATAATGTTCCTGTTGTTGATGCTGCTGATGTAACTGTTGCTGCATTTGCAGATGTTCTTGCTGCTTAAGATGTGGATATGCTTCAGGTACAGATTGCTTGTCTGTATAATTGTACACCATAGTTACATTAGAATTCGGCTCCAGTGGGGTTATATGAGAATAATCAACAGTGTTCATCATATTCTTTTCAAACAATGGTGGATACTCACTGTTTTCGTAATTATCGTTGATCTCTTCTTTAATTTCAGGTGTCTCTTCCATTTCTATTTTGATTTCTGGTTTAATATCCACATCGACAGTATAATTACTACCCATTGGATAGTTCATGGCTTCATGTCCATGGGGCGGCATCGGCATTGACTGAATATGTTGCACGTATTCTTGCGCTAAAGGCATACTTAAATCAGCAGTCGTGAGTTCTGTGTATTCAGTTTTTATAGCAGACTGGTCATCGCCGGGGCTATTTTCAGCGGAACATTGAGACGGGCTAACATTGGACACTTGCGTGACTCGAGGATCGCATGTCACTGGGTTTTGTGCGGCTGCACTGACCGGCAGTTGACCGACTTGAACAACCTGAACAATAGCTTCAAATTGAGGAGGCTGTATAAAATCTAGGTCAGTAAGACCATATGGGAAGTCTGACGAGTCAAACAGTCCATTCGAATACGACATGTCGTCTTTTTCTTGCTGTTTCATCCAGTCGTAACTTAATTCAGTCATGCTCTTTTTGAAAAAGGATCTGACTTTATCCTTCATTTGTATGCATTTGATGTTAGAATATAACTTCTCTATTTCATGTTTGTTTGTAAAATTAATTGTATTGTGCACAAGTGTACAGTTACCATAATTTTCGGACAGTAAAAGCGGCTGAGTTTGTTTTACGTCCGACAGAGTCGCAGCCGAAAATTTTGTACCACATCCGTCCTCCAAATTTTGTATGACTCTGCCGGACCCCTCACCAAAACCCATATTGAAATTAGTTTCAATAACATCGCAAGATTTATAGTTTGATTCGTTGTCATTTGAATCGATTTCTTCGGCCAATGTCTGAATACTTGGATCATGTATTGTATTATCTTCTTTTTCCATATCAGTAAATAAAGTCTCGTCCTTTTCAGTTTCAGATTGTTCAAAATCACAAATGCCTTTTATAGGCCATGACTGTAATATTTCTTGCATGTCTATGCATTCTTTGTGGAAGGGCCGCGAATAAGAAAATTTTACGGTACTGCAATAGTCGAGCAGTTGTTTAAATTCTTTACCGTACCCTGATTCTCCTATGTCTGTTACGGTAATTGTAGGCAAGTCTATATGCTTACCTTTTCTGTACCTCTTCCCATAAATCTTTACATCTGTCATGTCAATTTTACGTTTTCTGTTTTTCATGTTATCAAATAAGCAATTGAAAACTAAGCCGTGTGGGTATTTCTTGGAATATGTTATCTTAGGGACGTTGAGTCTAATATCAATTTCTTCTATTTGACCATCTTCGCCTATTTGTTGTGTTATAAGTATATTTTCTTCAGGTGGTTTGCCATCTTCGCAATCCATGAACAACAAGCCGGAATGTTCACAACACAAAACGTTATTTTCAATTAATTTTAGATTCGTATCTTGATTCTGGACACGTATAAATTCTCGGGTTTCCGGTTCTCGCAACTCTTCGTTTGATACTTCGTTATCAATGTGTGATACTGGGTCATGTTTCGACACCTCATTCACCTGGCTTATAGCACTTGCGAGAACTGCGTGAGTCATCTCATCATCAAGTATTTCATCACTACGCATTTCAACGACTTCTTCCACTAAGTAATTATCGTCGATTTCACTCACATAGAATCGAGTTTCATCTTTGCATTCTATTGAGACTTCTTGTGGCTTATGATCGTTATTTATAAGTTTTAAGTAATTAAGTACAGTTTGGTTTTCTTTACTCCTATTTAAATAAACATCATTGTCGTCAGTGGTTATTACACTGGTTTCTGCAATCCGATTATCTTCAGTTTCAGATTGTATCACTTCAGGTATATTATCTTCTCCTTTACCAATCGTTTCATCGACTTCTTCACAAATAACTGTAATGTCAAAATCGGTCACTACATTATTGCTTTTCGCGCCATTGTCAATTATTGTGCACTGATCTAAACTACTGTTATCCCTGACGAGATCTGATTTTTCAGTGTTTTTATCAGCGTTTTCAATCATATTTTCACACAGTTCTGTACATGTTATTTCTACGGCAATTCCTGTTTTAGCGTCTTGATATATATTATCCAGGACTATGTCTGCCTCATCTTGTTTCGTATCAGGTTTCTTAGAAGCATTTTCAATAGTCATTTCTGTCACTTCTAGCATACTGTTTGTGTCTTCAAACATCATCTGCAATGTCGATTCAATCTGCTTGAATTTCTTATCCATAATTTCTGTTTTCTTCCTTTTCTCTTCAAGTTTTGTGTCACCGTTTTTGCAAATATCTTCCACAACTTCTTCAGGCTCTTTTAGATTAGTTTCATCTTCTTGTTCTATTTCTGTGGTTTGCACTATTGCACTATCTAATCTACCTACTAAATCTAATGGCATTTCTGACTCTTCCTGTATTGTGTCGTTGTTATTAGTAATGTCTTCAATGACTATTTCTGATCCTTCTATTTGTGTACCATATTTTATTTCTGAATATACCTGTTTTGTGTAAGTGTATTCAGAAATATTATGTAAGGTCATTTCTGACCCTTCCAAGTTTTCCATGACTGCTTCTGGCTCTTTTAATTTTGCTGGCGCGTCTATTACTGGCAGTACCAGTTTTTCATCAGCGTATTGACAAATAACTTCTACGACAATTTCGGGCTCTTCTAAACTTGTATCTGTTTCTATTTCAGTTTCTACTAGTTTTGTGTTAGCGTCCTCACAAATATCTTCTGTTGCCATTTGAGTATCAGCGTTGTTAAAAACGTCTTCCATGGCAGTTTTAGGCTCTTCTAGTTTTTTATCCGTTTGTTTTATCACTGGCAGTACAAGTTCTTCATCGGCGTATTGACAAATCACTTCCATGACTATTTCAGGTTCTTCTAGACTTGTGTCAACTTCTTCACAAACATTTTCCATGAGCATTTCTGACGCGACCAATGTTGTGCCTTCCATGACCACTTCGGGCTCGTCTAGTGTTGTTTCAGATTCTTTTACTGTTTCAGTGTCTACTAATATTGCATCAGTCTCTTCACAAATTTTTTCTGTTGCTATTTCTGGCTCTGCCATAGTTGTGTCAGTTTCGTTACAAATGTCTTTGTTGGGCATTTCTGGTTCGTCTGTTTTTGCATTGGCTTCTTTCTCCGTTTCGATATCTACTAATACTGCATCAGTGTATTCACAAATACTTTCTGTTGTAATTTCTGGCTCTTTTAAACATGAATCACTGTCTAATTCTGTCGTTTCAATTTCAGTGACAGCGTCTTCGCAGACATTTTGCTTGGGCATTTCTGGTTCGTCTGTTTTTGCGTCGGCTTCTTTCTCTGTTTCGATATCTACTAATACTGCATCAGAGTATTCACAAATATTTTCTGTTGTCATTTCTGGCTCTTCTAAACATGAATCACTGTCTAATTCTGTCGTTTCAATTTCAGTGACAGCGTCTTCGCAGACATTTTCCATAAGCATTTCTGGCTCAGCCGATTTTGTGTCAGCGTCGTTAAAAATGCCTTCCATTACCATTTCTGGCTCTTCTAAATTTATATCAGTTTCTATTTCTATTATTGTTGTTACAATGTCAGCGTCTTCGCATATATTTTCCGTAGGCATTTCTGATTCGGCTAATTTTGTGTCAGCGTCACCACAAATGCCTTCCATGCCTATTTCTGGCTCTTTTTTATTTGTATCAACTTTTGTTTCTGTCGTTTCAAGTTCAGGGTCTTCCCAGACATTTTCCGTAGGCATTTCTGACTCGGCCAATTTTGTGTCAGCGTCGCCACAACTGCCTCCAATGTTTATTTCTGGATCTTCTTGACTTGTTTCAACTTCTATTTCTGTCGTTTCAAGTTCACTGTCAATGTCTTCCCAGACATTTTCCATAGGCATTTTTGACTCAGCCAATTTTGTCTCAGCGTTGCCACTAATGCCTTCAATGATAACTTCTGGCTCTTCTAAATTTGTAACAACTTTTATTTCTGTCGTTTCAAGTTCAGTTTCAGTGTTTTCCGTAGGCATTTCTGAATTGACCAATTTTGTGTCAGCGTCACCACAGATGCCTTCCATGACCATTTCTTGTTCGCTTGGTTGCGCATTGGCGTCATTTTCTAATTTAGTATTTATTAATATGGCATCAGTGTGTTCACAAATCTTTTCTGTCGCCTTTTCTGACTCTGCCACTGTGTCAGCGCTGTTGCAAATGTCTTTGACAATTTCTGGCTCTTCAAGATTTGTATCAACTTCTTTTTCTACCGATTCAATTTCAGCGTCAGAGTCTTCACAGATATTTTCCGTAGGCATTTCTGACTCGGCCAACATTATGTCAGTGTCGCCGCAAATGCCTTCAACTACAATCTCTGGCTCGTCTAGATTTGTATCAATTTCTTTTTCAATTTCTGTCGTTTCTATTTCAATGTCAGCCTCTACGCAGACATTTTCCATAGGCATTTCTGGCTCAGCAAATTTTGAGTCATCGGCGTCACAAATGCCTTCCATGACTATTTCTGGCTCGTCTAGTTTTATAACGGCTTCTTTTTCTATTCCGGTATCTAGTAATATTGCATCAGTGTTTTCACAAATACTCTCTGTTGCCATTGCTGGCTCAGACATTGTTGTGTCAGCGTTGTTACAAATATTTTCAATGACTATTTCCGACTCGTCTAGATTTATAACGGCTTCTCTTTCTTTTCCGGTGTCTACTAATATTGCCTTAGTGTTTTCACGAATAATTTCTGTCGCCATTTTTGGCTCAGTTATTGTCGTGTCAGCGTTGTTACAAATATCTTTTATAATCATTACTGGGTCGTCTGGTTCTATATCGGTTTCTTTTTCTATTCCAGTATTTACTAATAAAGCATCGGTGTCTTCATAAATATTGCCTGATGCCGTTTCTGGCTCCGCCAGTTTTGTGTCAGCGTTGTTACAAATATTATGTTTCGTGATAATTACTGGGTCGTCTGGTTTTTTATCGACTTGCGTTTCTATTCCGGTGTCATCTAATATAGCATCGGTGTCTTCCCAAACCATTTCTGTTAACATTTCCGGCTCCGACGGACATTTCTGCCTGTGTGTGTGTGCTTCACAAATGTCTTCCGTGACCATTTCTGTCGCTTCCATTTGGATATCAGCACTTTGGAAACTATTTTCAAGAGCTTCCTCTGTCTCCTTCAGTACTGCGTCACCGTTGTCTCGGAACTTTTCACCATCTTTTCCAGTCTCCAGTATACTTTCTGTATCGAAAGTACCTTCATGTGTCAATACATCTTCAGAAATATTCACAATTTCAGGTGAGGTTTCAACGTTTTCATTGATATTTTCTGTTGCTTTTGTCAGTTCAGGCGTGATATCGGTATTTATAGAGACACCTTCATTGGATATTTCTTCCACATCCAATTTACCAACTTCGGATATTAATTCGGTGTCTGTTGCAACATTTATTTCACCAAATTGACACATATTTTCAATTGCAGGTATTGAATCTTCATCAATGAGTTCAGTGTCTAGTTCTGTCGCTTCAGATACGCCATCGATTTGAAATTGAGGTTTTTCATTGTTAATATAAAATTCAGTCTGCATTAAATCTGGTTTGTGTAAAATAGAAGCACTTATTTCATCCTCACTTCCGTCGAAGCAGGAAGTTCTAGAATCCACTTCAATAATGCTGTTTTCAAATGATGAGACTTCCATTGTTTTATCGTGTCCAATCTCACTATCTTTCCTAGTATTATCAAGAAGATCAGTGGTCATTACATTTATTCCTCCAGGTCCAAAATGTTCGTTAGCATCTTCACTTTGTTTCTGGCTCGAGTTTTCAACATTTTTTGCTATTTTACTATCTGTTAAAATAGTTTCAATAGACTTCCTTTTCCGGTTTGGTGTAAGGGGTCTTATATTAAGTTTTGATTTCAGTCTAGCAGAATTTATTTGGTCTAAAATGGAGTGATTATGGAAGAGCTTTAATACTAAAGCTTTGAGTGGCAATACATTATTTTTATTTAGTATAAGACTGTCGCTTGCTGCATTGCATCTTTCGATACTTCTATGATCTTCGATCGAACTGTTATGTTGCAAATGGATTTTAGGCTTAGTCAAAAGCCATTCAGTTTCGCAGGTCGACCTTTCATAAGTTGTAACTTTTTCTACAGTCACCTTAACCTTACTATTGCACAATGAAGCAATAGTTTCGTATGCTTCCATTACTGGCGAATTACTTCTGTCAATTTGATCAATAATTTGAGTGTCAAATAGGTCGCAATTGTCAAGAATTGAAAAAGACCCACAGCGTGATAACGGCACTATATCCATTGCGGTATCTTCAAACATATTGTCTTGGATGTCAATTATATCATCAGACTGTTCAACGTCTTGTTCATTGGCTTTCTCAGCATGACTTCGAACAAGTTCATCACATCGAACTAATTTAATGAAGCATTTTTTAAGTAATTTTAGATTTTCATATTTCCTCACGAGTTCGTCGCACCTCGTAAGTTTCACAAGACAGTCAGGTAATGTTGGGATTTGCGGTGAAATATCGTTGCTAACAGAATTTCCGCTATCCGTGACAAGAGGTGCGCCAGCAAATGAAAGAAAGAAGTCATCAGATTGTGTTGAATTTTCGGCAAGATCTTCTATACCAAGATCTCTAAACAATAAGTGTTTGAATTCATTGATCTTTGCTTCGACTGGTACTGGGTTATTCTTTTGCGCTATAAATAGTTCGGCAGTCTTGTCTTTGAGAGTAGATTCATCTAAGTCTAAGACTGGCACCAGTCCAACAATCGTATTTTCTGCGTCGCTATTGTCACCATCTACGTCTGCGACGTCGTTAGATGAATCGTCGATTTCAATTACCTCTACTGGTTCTTGTTGTGTAGGTTTTGTTAGCGGTGATTCACTAGGTATTTCATCAATTGCTTGAACACCTGGTTGTGCGATGATTACTATGGCTTGTTCAGCAACAGGTTCTACATCCGGTAAAATTTTTGGTTTATCATCAGATTGTGTAATAAGTTCATCAGATTGCATAACAGGTTGAACGTCACGTTTCACAGACTGAATCACAGACGTTACATCAGACTCAATCATAGGTTCAACATCAGATTGAGCTATAGATTTTACATCAGGTTTAATCATAGGTTGAACATCAGGCCGAGTTATAGGTTGTGCATCAGGCTGAACTATAGGTTGAACATCAGGATGATATACATCATCAGACAAAATCACAGGTTGAATATCGGTTTGTTTATCCAACTGAATTTTAGCTTGAACTTCATGTTGTACTTCAGACTGAATAATAGGTTCATTAACAGGTTGATCATCAGTTGGTTGTTCGTCAGAATGAATTATAGGTTGAACATCATTTTGAACATCAGTTTGAACATCAGTTTCAACATCAGTTTGAACATCAGTTAGAACATCAGTTTGAACATCAGTTTGAACATCAGTTTGAACATCAGGCTCAGTGATAGGTCGGACATCAGGTTGAATTAAAGGTTGATCCTCTGACTGAATTATAGATTGTACATCAGACTGCATAATAGGTTGAACTGCAGATTTAATCACAGATTCGATAACCGGCAAATCCTCAGGTGATATCACAGGTTGTTGGTCAGGCTGGTTCATAGGTTGAACATCAAGTTTAGTGGTAGGTTGAACCCTAGACTGTTGATGTTCATTAGGGTGAACGTCATGTTGAATTACACTTTGATCTTGTGGCTGAATTATAGATTGTTGATCAGTTTGAATAAAAGATTGGACTGCAGACTGAATTACCGGTTGAACCTCAGGATGAATCATAGGTTGTACACCGGTCTGGATTACAGTCCCAGCATCTTGAGTCACAGGATCAACAACAGGCTCAGTTATAGGTTGACCTGAAAATTCAACTGCAGGTTCAATATTCTTAGTTGGTTCGTCTGTTTGCAACGAGACAGCAGGTAATCCTTCATTCGTCAGACAAGTTTCAACTGAAGTTTCGGTTTCATCTTCATCTCCTGAGATGTCCAAATACTTTTGTAAATCTTTTCTTATTAATTTCACTACACACTTTTTATCAAATAATTTCTGATGATTTTCCAGTAAGTTTTTCTTCATCGTTTGCACTTGATATTTTCCATATTCAGTATTGAAGGACTGCGGAGTTTCTTCGTCTGAGTCGCTAAGTAAATTTATGGTTTCAACGACGACACCAGGGGGCAGCGCATTCCCTTTCAAACGAATTTCATGTATATGAGACTCTAATACTTTCTCGGGTTTCAACTTTGAAGTAGTGGACATTTGTTTTATATTCAAAGTGTACCGCGATCTTTTGGACACATTGCTCAAGAGAACCGATTTCAGTGCCGGGTCTGAAAATAATGATTTAGTATCCATGTTCATTTGACCATGAACAGTTGCCTTGAATACTTTTCCACAAGGCAGCTGAATACGCACACATTTCTTCAATGGATCTCCTGTATTTAAGTGTGTTAAGTCTTCGATTAATATAGCGTCCATGTAAGACTGTGGTAGGTCATCTTTCAGTCCATTTTTCCTTTTCTCCGGACTGTTGATTTTACCACCTTTTATAAGTACTTTACTCGGTGGTATTATGTAATTTGGGTCTTCATCGTCTTCGTCAATACAGATGATATCTTCCTCAACATGTACCATCTTTTCCTGATTTTTAGCTTTATCGTTGTTTATATTAGGGTTATTAGTATTTTGTTTTACAGGTGCTTTAATTTGGGAAGTTTCCTTATCAGGCTGCGAAGACTGTTCTGAAATTTCACTGACGTCTTTCGGACTGAACATTATTTCATTGCACTCTAGCTCTAAGCGTTGGTTAATAGCAGTGTCCTTTATTCGATTTTCTAAGTTCTTTACATATCTTTCAATTTCTTTAACGATATCAGTGTTTGTCATATTTTGTTCGGCCGTAGTATTTTTATTGGTATCTTTATTTACTGGGTCTACTACGTTTTCAGTTATTTCAGTAGTCGTGTCATCCTCTTTATTAACTACGTCATTATTCTGATTTGCGTTTTCTTGAGTAACAACAGTAGAATCATTAATAGGTTTGTCAACACTCTCTGTTTCAATCAGCTGGTTTAATGTAAATTCATTTTCTAAAATACTTGGACTCGGACAGTTTTCAATAGAGTCATTCAAAGTGCGGTTCTCCTCAATATCTCCTAAAATTTCTTCAACGTTAGGAATCTCCTGTAAGGGTGGTATAGGTTTGTCTGGAGACATTACTTCAAGGATTTTAGAGGTTATTATTTCATCCTCAATGTCCATCAAATCTGTCATCTCATTTGACATTACCACCTGAGGCTTTGGCTCTGATTTTCTATTAATTGTTACTTTAGCGTTTCTTTTGGGCTGGATTTTAGTGGCTTTCCTTTTTCCCTCCACTTTCTTGATTGTTTTGTTAAGCGTCTTTTTCGTTACTGGTTTCTTGGCCACTTTAAGTTTATTTATGCTATCTCCACCAGTACAATTTTCTAAAGTTTTGTTCTCACTTTCAGTAGGCGTACGTTTTAGCCTGACTTTTGTTTTCCTAGGTACGGACACTTCCTCAGCCACTTCTGTATCTAGTTTCAAATCTTTGCTTGAGGATCGCAACAAAATACGACGGCAAGAAGGTTTATCCTTATTTTCTTTGTAACTTTCGGTTTTGATAGTTTTATCCGGTTTATCTAATTTAGTGACTACTTTTGCTTCAACTGGCTCTTCTGTAGTCTTTGCTTTGATTGATTTTACTGTTGCGCTTTGAATTTTACTGTCTTTTTTAGCCTTCTCGTATTTTTCTTGAGCTGCTTTGGGAACTCTTATTATAATTTTTAAAGATTTAAGCGGAGCATACGATAGTGGTATTGCTTTTTTATCGATTCGATGACTAATATTTCGATTTACAATAGACAACCGTTTCTTCTGCAGTCGCTCCTGATCTTTTATAACTTCGTTCATCAATTCTCGTTCAAATGATTTCCTTGTTTGACTTCTAGTATTCTTCGGTTCGATTTTTTCAAGCTTCTGTTTTTGCTGTACCTCAGATAGTACTTTCCTTTCACAAACGTTCTTATTAAAATTTATATCGACTTTCTCCTTTTCCGATTTAGCAGTATCATCATTCGGGTTATCAACAGGAATAGTTTTAGGTTCTGATTTGGCGACTTTAGTGTCATAGATTACTGTTTTGTTTTGAACTGCGTCATTTATCGTCGTTTTATCTTCTTTACTTTTAGGAGTTTGCACAATTTCAGGTTTATTAGCAACCGTCGTCAATGGTGCCGTCATTGGTGTCATTGTTTTAGACACAGTTATAGCATTACCTATGATCACTGGGCTCACAACAGGAGCGGCGAATTGCGTCGTCTGATAAAGCGCCATGTTTTGCTGGTTATTATACTTCACATATGTATTATGAGTCACATTGGCCGCAAGGGCCGGGGTTTGAACCGTGCTAGGTTGGTATACAATATCTGATCCGATGAGAACTACGTTTTTTAACGCAGTCTGTCTCGGTATAGCTGCCACAAATGTAGTCTGATCTACTGCTCTCAATTGATCAGTACTGGCGTGATAGCTTTGATTTCTGCGATCTTTCGAGGGTGTAATCACAGTTTGAGGCATTTGGTGAACGGCAATAGTAGGCTGAACATTCTTTGCCTCATTGTTTATGTATTCAGCAGTTTTAACCATCGACTTCACATTGACGAATGCTGACGTATGCTGTTTTTGTACTGAAGAATCAAAAACAGGATTTGGGATATCACTTCTTACTTTCGGCACTGGTTTTTTATGTGCCTGTGCTGTATTAATCACTGTTGGATTTAAGCGGCTGTCCTCTTGGATGGCAGGTATTATAGGCTTATTTATACTGTAATTTTTACCTTTCAGGCTTTGCATTGGTGCTGTGTAATTGTCTTCATCGGATGACAATTCGCCGATTTCTTGCCGCAAATCATCATCCATTAATGCCTCAAGGAGATCATAATCAGAATTTGGTATTCCCGAGATGAATGGATCCTCTTCTTTGTAATATGGAGCAGTAAATTGTTTCTCCTGATGTTTTACTGGCAATTTTTTAAGTACGTCTATTTGGTTTTTTGTTCCGTGGCTTAGTCTTTTCTCAGTCTGGATTTGTTGTTTTGGTGTTTCAGGTTGCATCGGTCTAATTACGTTCGGATTGACTTGTAGTACAGAGGTGTTTGTTGAAGGTTTCTGAACCACCTTTGCTGGTGTTTTAGATTTTTTTATGGTCTTTATGACACTCTCTGTGTTCGATCGGCTCAATACTGGAGGGTGTGGACTCAGCTTCGGGTCAGCGGTCAATGCTGGTTTTGACTGACCTTTGGATATTACGTTTGTCATTTTTATAAGATCTCCAGTGGAACTAGCCTTAACTATCCTTTGGTTCCGCAGGCTTTCTGCTAGCGCCTTGTTATAGGCATCTTTGTTCAACGCCATATCGAGGGCTTTGGGGCCTCTGCTTGGAGTCTTGTGAGACAAAATAGCGTCCATTACCTTCTCCCAATCCGTTTCTTCCTTAGGTTCGGCTATAGTTTCAGGTTTGTGCTTGATGCTACTTTTAATTTCAATGTTACTTAATATTTCAATCTTCTTAATAGGTTTTGGATCTACGGTCTTAGTACAATTAACTTCAGTCTTGACCATATTCAAAGGTTTTGTCTGTGGTATTCTTAAATCAAGATTAACGTTTGATGGCTTTGATGGCTTTATGCTCGGACTAGGTTTTGTTACTTGTTTGATATTGACGTTGTTGCACGTAATGTTAGGGGTTTCTAAAATCTTATGCTTGTTGGATGACTGACTAGTGCTAGGAACGGAATAGTTTGTTGAAGGCATGTGGCCTGTTGTCGTTTGTGGGGGTTGAACCTTCTCCTTGACATGTTCCACTTTCGGTCGAAGGTTCAGTTTGGTCTGCTGTCGCAGTAGAGCAAGTAAGTCCTGTTGATCTCTTTCTGTTAGAGATGAAAACTTATTAGGTATAGTCGACATTTCTCTAGATCGTTCCATTTGAACGTTTCTGTATTGATTCTCTGGTTTAACTGACTTTGGGATCTGGGTGGACAGTATATTAGCGATTATGGGATTCTGTTTTACAGCATTACTTACATGTTTTGGTTTATCAAATTTCTTCAGTAAGCTTTGATTGTTTTCTGGATGCTGGTATGCTGCTCTGTCACTTTTTGGTGTCACTGGCTCATTTTTAATTTGAAGAGCTTTCGCTGCCATTTTCTGTTCCATCAAAATTCGATTTATCTCTGCATCAGTCGGAGGGTTTTGCAGCGTTTTACTCTGATATTCTATTAGTGCGTCTACAACAGGTTTCGTTCCATTAATTTTTGGGTCAACTTTGTTTTTGTGTAAATAACTGAGGCGTGAAAACGTGTTTAAAAAGTCTGAAGTTTTCTTCTGTGATTGTTTGGCACATTGTGGAGATGTCTTAGGTTCAGCCTTGATTTTGGGTACTACAGGCGTCACCCTACTGACTGGTTTAATTTCCTTTTTGATATTTACAGTTTTACTTGAATGAGCACCTGCTCCTGCATTGATAGATTCCTGTAGCTCTTTGAGAAATATGTGGAAATTCTGTTGACTTGCTGAGTCTACAGATTTTTGTTTGTTCGGTACATTAGGACGTGAGGGAGCGGCCTTCGATTCACTTCCAACAATGGTTGGTTTTTCTTGCGTTTGTGGCATTTTATACATATCTTGCATCTCTTTTTGTAAGCTGGGATTCGGGAACCTAGACCCGCTTATCTGAGTGTTATTCAATAAACAGTTGTTGGCCTTCGGACCATACTGTATAACCGGTCTTGCTATTCCAAACGTTTTGGCACTCAACAAGTTGTTAACTTCATTCCTTAGTTCACTGAGCTGTTCCGACTGTGTTTTGTTTATGTAGACTTTCGGGTTCTCTGGTATGTTTACTGTTAGTTGCGAGTTTGGGCTGGCTTCAGGAGTTACTGGCACAGGACTAGATGCTGGTGTGATCGTTGGGATCTCAGTTCCTTGCTTATAAGAGTAAGTATGAACAACATTTGGTTGTAGATTTATTCTTTGTTCCATCTCAATCGCCTTCTGTCGTCTATAGTGTAACAATTTACTCAAGCTCTCCTTAACTATCATATTACTTGGTGAGCCGGTCCTAGATTGTGGTGAATTCGGCACTTTATGTTTCGAAGCGTTATTTCGGCTTGGACTCTCGTTATGATGCACAACAGACGTACTAACACCGACGGTACCGTTAGCAATATGAAGTTCACTATTTTTCGTGAGCGTTTTCATGTCAGGAATTTTTTCAGGTGACTTGAGCTCGTCCATTGAAAATAGGCCGTCAAATAGAACATTTGATTCGCTGTTGTCTGATAGGATAGAGTTTGAGGACTTTCCTTGGTTATCGTAATCGCTGCCACTAACAGAGGGTGTGTTGACGACAGAGGGTGTGTTCACGGGTGTTGTCACGACGCAGGGAACATCTGGCTTCTTCATTGCATTCACCACTTTCATTCCAATAAGATTTGATAAAGTACACTTTGTAGTAACAGGCATCAATTTCTCTTTCTTCTTTCTCTCCTTCTTCTTCTTAGGTTCCTTCTTCTTCTCAGTGCTTTGGTCTTTGATTTCTAGAGGATCTTTGGGTTTCGCCTTTGATTTTGATTTTTTCGGCTCTTTACTTTTCTCTTTGCTGTCTTTACTTCTTTCCTTGCTGTGTGGTCGTTCTTTCTTCTTCTCTACTCTTTTAGCTTCTGCAACGAGGCTGAGAGGGTCAGAATCGTCCTCGGAAGAGAGGATTTTCTTTGACTTTCTCTGTGCTTTTTTCGTTTTGACTGGGGTTTCTGATTCAATTTCGCTAGAAAGCGCGCTTTCTGTTCGTTCAGGGTCGTCGGCGTCTTGCCATATTTCTTCTGGCTCCTGGTATTCTTCTACAAGATGCTCGTAGCCTTTTGACAAAATATTATTATAAATTTTGGTAAATTATCGTTAAGGTTTTGTATGTTTGTTATGACGTAATTTGAATAAGTTTAGCTATAGAATCTGTCAAATACAAAACCTAATGGAAATTTAGCAGTCTTGTGCTAAAATACAACTTATTGTATTTATTTATACACAATTTTACTTATTCACTGTCAAATCAATTTAAACAGATGACCTTTATAATAATGTACTTGTAAGGAGTATCCTACCAAAAAAAAAATTATAATAAAATTAAAAATCTGTATAGGTCTTACAAAACTTATTTACTATTATAATACGATTCAGTTTGTTTCGGCTAGGGCACAGAATAATAACCATCAAATACCGAATAATATACAGGGTGGCATGACATCGACGCGCAGGTTCAGAATCGGTGGTAACAGGTTGCACGTCGATGTCCCTACGCCCTGTATAATATTAATCAATTTACAAAATAATTATCATTTACCATGACCAAATGTTTTAACCCTATGACCGCTACACAATTTCTGACACAACTTTTCACCGTCACAGAATTTTCATTTCCAAATAAATTAATGTCATGACGCACCTTTCTCAATCCCATAATACTTGTCAGTATCATCGTCCTCTTCCTCCGGCAGGTGTTGGAACTCCCTTGGGTCTAGGTTCAGGTATTTGAGTTCTGTCGTCAACGCGCGGGTACCGAAGTTCGTACGCTCCATGTACGCGCGACAGTTTTCTAGTAGTAGCTCCCTGGAATAAAGATAATATAAATCATCATCATCATTTCAGCTGAAAGACGTCCACTGTTGGACATAGGCCTCCCCCAACCACCGCCACTTCGACCGGTTCTGTGGTAATATATATTATTTTAAATGTTCGACTAGAATTATTTAGTGTTTGTGTAGTTGATAGAAAAATATATAATATAATCAGCCTATAATAATGTTCCCACTGCTGGGACACAAGCCTCCTCGGTGAGAGGGAGTAGGCCGTAATCCACAACGAGGGCAAAGTGCGGGTGGATAGATGTCTCATCACTTCGAATATTTTGTTCTTTAGAGGTATGAGGAACAGGGTGTAAAGTTCACTCATCCTCTATAGACAAGGGAGGATCCTCCAAGCAGACGGTTGTTGTGTCTGGCGGGCAATTGTCCACAACTGATGTCGGGAAGTTTGTATGTAATTATGTATGCTAATTGCGCGGTAAACTCTGCTTGCGAGATGCAGGATTTGCGTGACGTCAGTATGACGCGTTGTTCGCATGTGGCGTTGTAGATACCGCAACAGTACTGGGACATTCCGGTTTCCTCACGATATGTTTTCCTTTACCGTTTTGAGAGCAGTAGTGATAAAAATAACTTAGGTACACAAGTGAGTGAAAGTGAAAAAGTGATTATTCACAGAAATATTTTTTTACAAGACATAATTACCTCTGCCAAACTGCAAAGCAGTTTGTTGGCATACGTAGCTCTTTTTTTGTAAATATTATTTAAAAAAAATATAATGACCCTTTTTCACATAAAGGTTAATAGAACTATTCCTTCATTTCTTAAATTTAAAAAAGTTAACGCCTGTCTGGGTTTGAACATACGACCTACAACTCGTAAGTCTCGGCCGTTACCACTGGGCCACCACTGCTCACCCGCTCTATCCTTCTATATTACCGTGTAAAAACCATCACAAACACAGTTAAAGCACTAACCTGTCAGTATCCCAAGAAAGTGTCTTCAGCCTAGGTCCAGAAAGCAACACAGCGATATCCGTACACAACTCGGGGCTGATCCCCAGGACTTCTCCTTCGCTAAATATCGCCGTAGACAGCACATTGGCCTGATGCTGCGTGTGTTTGAGATTGAGAGTCTCCGAAGTTTTCACGAAGTTGGTCTGCCCGCGGGAATCGCTGGCCCAACTCCCGAATTCTTTGTTCGGTTCTTCTTTTATTTCTTGGTCATCCTGAAATGAGAGAAAACAAATTGATTATGATGTTGAACGTGATGCATGCGAATTCTATAAGAGTACTTACAGCAGAATTTTAACTTCACTGGACTCTGGAGTAGTAAACACGAGCTGATAATGACAACGATGAAATATGCACTATTTACTTGTATACCAAACCAGACACAATAGGATAGTTTCCTAAAAAAAATCGAATAAAAAAAAAAAAATGAAAAAGTGTTTAAACACATAACTAATTTTAACCTAGACATATTACCTCCGCCAAACTGCAAAGCAGTTTGTTGGCAGATGTAGCTCCTTTTTTTTCTTTGCACATATCATATTACGTATATAACTCACTATCAAAAAAAAATATAAAAGTAAATAAAAAATACAAAGACAACATTATATGTTAATAGTTATCCTGCTATTCGGGGCGGAGACAACTCCAAAAAAATTAAAGATCATATAAATTGGTACAGCCGTTCTTGACTTATAAATGGTGTAACTAACCCGACTTTGTTTTATTGATATAGATTTGTTATAATGATTTTCCTCATCTAGTTTTAAAAATATGATTGGTGTGTTTATTGAATCATTTATCATTAATATCTATGTCATTCGAAATAATCCACCAACATTCTTCTATCCTCCATTAAGACGACACCCACTAACATATTAAGAACATTACCAGTATCACTAGCTTCAACTTTCTGACTAACTGACCGACTATTTAATTTTAACAAGTCAAAGTTTCATTGAAATAAATGATTTGAGTTTGATAAACTAATTCCGATCCAGCCTGTCCCTAGGGTAGCACCCTCGCGCAGCGACGCCCTAAGCCGAAGTCAAAATCAAATCATTTATTTCAAATACATAACAGCACATAAAAGGCACTTTTGAACGTCAACAATTACATTAAAATAAAATTGATTCTACTCGCCCCTTCCAAAAGGTAGTTTTCGTATGGTGAAGAATGGGCAAGAAACTCCACAGGGGGTGCCCTTAGCGTGTAGTCGCTTAGTTTTTAAGTTTTTTAAGGCCTGGCTGGAGGCCTTAATTTATTGAGGCATCCACAGGCAAGCCCGGTTAAGCAGACAACCACCTCATAGGTTGATGGGAGGTGTCATTCCCGAAACAAAAATAAAAATTACCAGTATAAGCGGCGGCAGCATGGGAGCAGCCTTTATCCTTTCATACATGGCGGGCGTCGGGTGCACGGAGAAGGCCGTCAGCGTGCACTCGCAGCGGATGCGCTCGCTGGCCGACAGCAGCGCGCCCAGCTGTGTGAACCACGACGCTAAGGTCTGTTCTGCCGAACGGGCGTCCGATTCCTGCAAAATAAAAAATAAATGTTTTATGTTTAACCGTATAGTTCGGTAGCGCCCCCGAATGGACCCGAACACACGAACCTCCGCTGGCTCAGTAACGGGTCCCATTGGACCTTGAAATGACGACATACGACACCCTTACTGATAATGTAAATATTGATTATGCTACCCATCAAATCTTATGAATGTGCGTTAATTAAGAGAGTTGGATAAAAAACTCATATGTTATCGCCATTCAATCTTCCATATTTAGCGCGCAAGTTTATTAATTTACCTTTATTAAATTCAAGTCTGTAAATGCGATAATCGCCATTTTGATGACAGTGGTGGTCGAGGCTAAAAAACATAAAAATTGGGGATTTCGAAAATCCAAACTCCACCACAGGGGTAATGAATAATACATGATTTAATTATTTGACGAATTCATCCATTGTTCATGTTAAATAAGTAGTGGTAATGTAGTTTTTTGATATCTAAAGTCGAAGTTTCGCGCCAATCGTGCGTGTTTACATTTTTACTTTTCACAAAACTCACACACGCACATGTAGATAAGATGTAAAATGTGAAAAATATTATTACAAATATTATAAAAAACACGAAAGTGCCCAAATCCTAACGTAATATTAAAACACAGGTCCAATAACACGTATTATTCATTACCACTACTTAATTTGTGTTCAAAATCGCCGACCATTGTTGTTTTTTTTTATCGTAATGATGTGCGAAAGCGATTATGCCAAACGATTTTTTTTTTAATTTCGATTGACCCGAGTAATTAATATGACGAATGTCAGAAATCGATTCTCAGAAATTGAAATAAAATTATTTTAAGCATTAAATACAACAAGCATTATTTATAATAATGATTTAATATGCTTTCCTAATGTAATTTTAATCGTTTTTTGGACATTATATTGAAACTGAGTCAATAACAGAGGACCTATGACCATAGTCATTTATTCAATTTCGCGCCGAATTGTTTCTATACTTGAATTTATATTCGGAATGCGCTTGCTATTCAAAATTATTTTTATTTATTGTGCAATTATTCATTTTTGATACTTTCTAATAGTTTGCTACAGAATGCCCAGTATACCTTTTTAGATAGGCTTAGCAAAAGTTTGGGAAATGATGATAGATTAATTAAGTATTCCGCAAACACTTTACATTTCATTATGTTTTGTTAGCTGTATGAGCTTGGTAGTTTTTATTTATATTAGTTTACTTGAGTAATAGAAATTGTTTACTTTTTGTGGTAGTTTCCCAACGAAATTAAAAAAAAAACTGGCCAAGTGTATGTCGGACCATGCACAGCGAAAGGTCCCGTACTTGGGATGAATATTTACGCATGCACAGCGCATATCATTAATTTGATCGACTGCAGAAATAAGTTTGTATTTCATAAAAGTTCTCGAAAAAACTGTAAAAAACCAAGTTAATTCTGCGGTTTTAAACGAAAATATCCCATATGTCAAAAACGATTGACTTTAAAAGTTAAGACAATTAGAAACATCTTTATAATTTTAATTATAAGTTCCAACAATACCCCACACGCTTGTGTGCATAGATTTTTTTCAACCCTCGGGTACATGCATGGGGAATGCTACCTCTAATTATGTTTATCGTAATTTTACTACACCATTTTGCGTGCATAGAATACGAATACGATATAGTGTTATTAACACTCGTTAACGTCTAAGAGTAAAATGGTTAATGGCATTGACATCCGAACGCACGCACAGACTGACATGACGAAATTATGGGTTCCGTAAAAGTATTTTCAGATCATTTAAATTAGAAATCAGACAATTACAGTTCTTAAAATTTTATCCCAAGCTACAGAACGGCAGCTTGGGACATAAGGAGTGCCTACTTCGTCCCACAACGCGCGTCCACGAAAACGCCCGCGTTAACCCTGTAAGAAAGGCTGGCCGGTGCAAATTGATCTAAGCAAATATATTTAAAACCCCACAACAAGCCCTTTCATTTGATATGTCACACAGAGGTACAGCAAAGATTTTTTTTTTATTTTCTAGTTTGCCCCCCAAGAGTGACCCCATTTTCAAAATTAATTTATTTACGTTACACGTCCGTCTTTGGGTCACAGAAATTCATATGTGTACCAAATTTCAATTTAATCGGTCCAGTAGATTCGAAGCAAATAAGAAAAGACAAGACCCACAGACACAAGTGATCCTGCAAGGTTTCCGTTTTTTCATTTGGACGTACGGAACCATAAAAAATTACACACCTAACCACACCGTACGTGTAGGTACGGTAACTAAAATGATTAATTTCAAAAATAAATTAATTCATGATAAATATACCAAAGAGGATATAGTTTCTACACCTTTTTTATTTTTTTTTGCAAATTCCGATTATCGATTAGGCTTTATGCAATTTTTGAATCGAAATAAGAAAACTGGACGGATGGTCAGCACTAAGAAGTGTCATGTCGAAACACAATTTTTTGTAATTTTTATCAAGACTTGATTGCGTTTTATAAGTAGTTTAAGTAAGAAAAATGGTAAAAGTAAGAACGCGGAGAGAATGATAATATCTTTATTTTTCCCTTTTGCATATTTTCAGCAAGAGAATAGGTTGTTTATGTACATATTTCCAGCGAGTTTAAGGTGCCTACCTTTTGGATAGGTGTAGTAATACCTATTTTATACAACTTTCGTAGTAGACTAACGAAGTTTGACCGAACTCAACAAATAATTAAAGATATTTGCCACAAATATATTGTATAAAATAAGCGCGGAAACATATTCTTCTTAATAAATTTGAATGCTGAAAGTTGATGTATTTTACTGAATTTCATGACGTAATTCGCAACATTCCGTCGAGTCAGCTGATATGTCATATGTCAAAATCTAGTCGAGCAGAGTGGTTAATAAAGTGAGGTGTCTAGGATAAAAGTTAGGTGTGCAGGCTTGATATTGTCTTTGCTCTATGCTGGTAATCCTATTTCGACCGTAATAAAACAGAGGGGCAATTCTCGTAATTTTAAGAACGTTCACAGTCTGATCTCAGTCTCAATCTGTCAAAAAATACTTGTAATTTCCCTACATTTTGACAAGTTTTTGACATTTGTTTGTCGCTAAGATGAGACTGCGACTAGATTTTGAACGTTTTAAATTACGAGAATTAGCCTTCAGAGGTGCGATGTCAAAGAATTGACTATTTAGCAAATAACAGCATGTTAGTTAAAAGGCAGTTATAAGTCTGCATATGCATACTTATCTCTTGTTAACTTTATATATTAGCAAGTCATATTAATTTAGAGGCTTATTGAAGTAATATAGTAAATATATTTACGTTGTATCCAGTCGTGCAGCAGAACTGTCTTTACCTAAACCACTAGACTGGCGAAGAATTCGTGTCACCTTTCACTCACATGACACTTGCATATACAAATTGTTGAAAAGACAACCCTTTAATCTCCTACTTTATTAAGTGTTGGTTTTATCTGCATGTTCAAGAACTGTATCATCATCTGCCTAGCCTTTTCCCAACTATGTTGGGGTCGGCTTCCAGTCTAACCGGGATGCAGCTGAATACCAGTATTTTACATGAAGCAACTGCCTATCTGACATCCACAACCCAGTTACTGGGTAATACGAAACCCCTTGGTAAGATGACGAATGAATGATGGTGATGAATAGTATGACATACCTTTTCAGTCTTAAGTTTGAGCCTCTCCAGCTCGTTCATGCCGGCGGTGATCGCTCGCACGTACAGCTCACACACGAACGGCTTCATGTCCTCTTTACTCTGTAAACAAAATGATTTATTTACCTTTAGCGAATAGAAAATATGGATGTAGAGCTGTATAGGGTTTTACAAAACCTTTATGTTAGAAAGAAGAGAGAAAAGTAATTGCACTTTCAAAGTGCAATGGTTCACTGTTTGTTACGTCCATTTTGCGGGCAATGAAAGGGCGATCAGCGAGTTTTTTTTAATATAACTTAGATGAAGTTTATTTTATACATCTATCTAGTATGTCTAGCATTCTGTAATCGCGTCAGGCGTAATAGAGCCGGAACCCCCAACTTTGTGCTTTTAATCTAAATTTTGGCAAGATAAGTTCACAAGTGATTCTTTGTTCACATCTGTCGTGGAGGCTGCTCTTGAGATAGTTACTCATGAACCGGTACGGCCACTGGTTACCAACTTACCAATGCGCGCTAAGTTGTAACCTGAGCGCGGTGACGTCACAGTCGCGTGCTAGTCGTGCGGCGGGGAGTCGCATAATCACATTCAACGAAGTTATCGCGTACGTGACGTTACCTGCGCGTCCACAGCCGCGGCCAGCGTGTGCAGGTGGCGCGCGGTGGCGGCGGTGGCGTGCTGCGGGCGGCAGGCGCGGGCCCAGCGCGCGCACCAGCGACGTGCGTGTAGTAGTTACCTGCGCGTCCACAGCCGCGGCCAGCGTGTGCAGGTGGCGCGCGGTGGCGGCGGTGGCGTGCTGCGGGCGGCAGGCGCGGGCCCAGCGCGCGCACCAGCGACGTGCGTGTAGTAGTTACCTGCGCGTCCACAGCCGCGGCCAGCGTGTGCAGGTGGCGCGCGGTGGCGGCGGTGGCGTGCTGCGGGCGGCAGGCGCGGGCCCAGCGCGCGCACCAGCGACGTGCGTGTAGTAGTTACCTGCGCGTCCACAGCCGCGGCCAGCGTGTGCAGGTGGCGCGCGGTGGCGGCGGTGGCGTGCTGCGGGCGGCAGGCGCGGGCCCAGCGCGCGCACCAGCGACGTGCGTGTAGTAGTTACCTGCGCGTCCACAGCCGCGGCCAGCGTGTGCAGGTGGCGCGCGGTGGCGGCGGTGGCGTGCTGCGGGCGGCAGGCGCGGGCCCAGCGCGCGCACCAGCGACGTGCGTGTAGTAGTTACCTGCGCGTCCACAGCCGCGGCCAGCGTGTGCAGGTGGCGCGCGGTGGCGGCGGGCGCGGCCAGCGCGCGTGCTGCGGGCGGCAGACGCGGGCCCAGCGCGCGCACCAACGAGCGCGCGCAGCAGTACAGCGCCGTGCGCGGCGCACCGCTGCAGATCGGCACTACCATGCAACGGGTTATCACCACCTGGGGGCAGACGGTACGATGTTAACACGACTTGCTTGTGATTATACCTTCAAAAAAAGGAAAGAAAAGTTTGTTTTAAAGATAATTACAGTTTATAACAGCTTTTCCAATATGAGAGAGACAGGGAATTACTGATGCGTGAATTTAAACTAAATATAATGGATGTTGGTACATTTACATCAGTTCTAGCAAATCCTACGTCACTTGCTGCCGCCACTTTATTTAAGATGTTCACGCGTCAGTGAGGTCTTGGTATCGATACCTTTACCTTGTACTGAAACCATGTTGTTTATGATATTGTATTAGATGTAATTAGATGTGACCCAACGGGGCTGACATGTTCTTACAAGAACAAAAGTCCCTAAAACAAAAGATAAAAAAAAACAGCTTTCCCCAAGTAAATATCTGCTAATCATGTGATTCTAAAGACCGCGAATTAAAGTACACAGGTCGAAGAACCCACAGACCAGTCCCAGGTATCACCCGGAACCTTCACAACGTCCCGTTATGGACTCGTGAAGTTAGATTCCAGCAAAAACTATTGGCCTGTGGTGACCGAAGATAGCCGAACATTATAGCTAACCACTTATTCGGTATTGAGCTAGCAGGAATAAGCCTATTTTGTCAGCGTGGCATAATCCCTGTGAGAACCAGCTAAGCAGGCAAACGATGACTTACTTATTATTTACCCGGAACAACACAGTAATGACATAGTATAACATAATCAGCCTATAATGCTCCCACTATTGGGCCACAGGGCTCTTGTCTGTGCGAGGAAGTGGGTCGTAAGCTACCACAAAACCCAATGCAGGTTGGTGAATGTCACAGGACTTCGAATTCTCGGTTCTTAGACATGCCAGTTTCCTCATGATGTTTTCCTTCGCTGTTATGAGAGCAGTGGTGATGAAATTGTTTACACAAAATAAAGCACTTGTCTGGATTAGAACCTACGACATACAACTCGTGTCGCGGCTATTACCACTGGGCCACCGCTGCTAACAATGAATAGAGTTATATGAAAACTTAAATAAATAAATAAATATTTATTACGGAATTATTCCTCTGAAAATAAAATTTAAAAAAACTTGTACAACTTTTACAGTTAATCTTACATAGGGACCTCCTTTTAAGTAAAAGATATACCTGTGCTAGAAGGCCCCGCTCTTCAATGACAAATTATAAAAATAAAAAAATAGACTAAAAAAAACAAAAAATAGAACGAGAAAAAAGATCCATTATATGTTGTAGTACGTGTCCGTGGGTAAATTTCCTACCACCACGGGGCGACGCCGCGAGCAAAAGCTAGTAATAATCTAGCCCTTACTACAATGACGTGCATTTAACAAGAAGTATCGATCGCATTGACCGCGTTACCTACCGTAGAACAAACACTGATGAATTAGTAACGAATTCCGAGAGCCACTCTACCAAAATAGCATGATGGACGTCAAAGTGTCGATATTCAATAAACTATGACAAAAGACAGTATGTGCAGTGTGTGAGCAGTGGTGGCTCAGTGGTAACGGCCACGATTTACGAGTTGTAGGTTTTAGGTTCGAACCCAGACAGGCGCTTTACTTTGTGTAAATTATTTCATCACCACTGCTCTCAAAACGGTGAAGGAAAACATCGTTAGAGTCCTAGAATAAAAAAAATCGAAGATATGTGACATATACCAACCTGCACTGGGCCCGCATGGTAGAATATAGCCCACTCTCTCTCGATGAGAGGAGGCCTGTGTCCCAGCAGTGGGAACAATATAGGCTGATTATGATGTCAATACTTACTTTGCACGAAAATGACTTAACAGTTGAGTCTATATGTGTTTCCATGTGGAAATCCAGAATAATATTACTGTCCCTCCGCAGTGCAAAAGCTTTTTCTCATACAGAGAAGGCACGAGCATTGATCACCACGCTTGCTCAAGACGGGTAGGCGAATTCAGACTTATATTAACTATTAAAATGTAAAGAGTGTGTGGTTATCGTGACATAACGATAATAGTTGGACATATGGTATCGCGAAGTTGTTTGTAGATATTGTTACGCGCCACAATTAATGCCTGATACATGGTGACATTAGTTACCACTAGCACCATCTGGTTTAGAGTGGCGGAACTGATAGAGTCGCTGGCGTCATCTATTGTGGAATGGCAGAACTAATAGAGTCACTGGCGCCATCTGTTATCGGGTAGAGATGTCGATGCTAGAACTTACTAGAACTATCGACATCTGGTCAGTCGGGGCCGGTATGTACTCGAACATTCTAGATGTTTCTACAATAGAAGGTTCTGGAACTATCTGCGGCACTATACAGGAATATTTTTTAAGCAATGCGCAAAAAATTTTTGGTGGTTCAGTATCAGTAATAGAACACATTTCCATTATTTGTTCAAAACTTTTTTATATTTTTTTATCCGACTTTAAATCAGCAAAATATGGACACTATCTATTCGTAATAATATCAATGAACGCGGGCGCCGTGCGGCTTACGAGTGATGTTGCAGAGGGGGTGAAACCCCCTTCCGGGCGGCAGGGTGGCGCCAGGCGGCGGCGGCCGGCCGGGCGCTCGACAGTCTGCTCAAGGCATGCGCTTGCGCTGTCGTTACGTCGCGTCTAGTCGCGTACTCGTGTGTCGTACATACTTACGATGTCGGATTTTAGTAACCGCGAGTTCTATGTGATGGTGCGGGTCTATTTATTATGTGGTGAAAGCCTACGAGCAGCTCGCAGAATGTATGCTAGGGGGTAAGGGGTAAGGACCCCACGGTCCCTAATGAAAGGACCATTTTAGCAGCCACTCAGAGGCTGCTTGATCACGGTCAGTTCAGGACCCCAAATCACGCACTAGGGTCTGGCAGACCTCGACTGGCGGTAAATGTAAGTATTAAGTTTTTAAAAGTGCCTTAATTTAATTGATTATAATGCGTTATTTTCTGCATTTTGATGGTCCTAAGCCCATGAAAGTATGAAGGAAAAATTGGAATTACTCTTCAAATAACTTCAGATCACGGCCTAATCTTAAAAAAGTCTAATTCGAACCTGATAAAATCAGCGATCAGTACATTGTATGTAACCCACGTAAATATCTATCTACCCACGCCTATGCACGAAAAACGACCGAGCGCTGCCGCGCCGGGCGGCGCGTAGTGGCCAGAAAATCAATTTCAAAATAGACATCTTTCGTTAGCGATAACTTTATTTTTTTTGTACTAAGACTTATCAAAATAAAAAATAGGTGTTTAATAAAACTCATTTAAGTTTAATTTGTCAGTTTGCGCACTGAATAAAAATTATTCCTGTATAAGGCCGGGACAAGCCGCGACCAAGCAGACTTGGTTCTGCTATAGAAGTGAATACATCGAAAGCGATCTTCAAGTACGACTTAAGACCAGGCACTCTAAAATAATTTCCACGCAAGCTCCGCCCCATGCGCCCCGCCACTCCGCGCTTCAATTCCCGCGAGCGAGCCGAAGGTCGCCGCGTCGACGCAAAATTCTAACTTTACGTATTTTGATTTTAGAATAGCGAACATAGATGGAATAGAAACACCTTTATATTATTATATATATTTTATTTTATGAAATATAATAGTTTATTTAATACTAACTACTACATTACTCAAAACATGGTCAAATTAAATTAGCTAGAGAAACTCCGCAGTCTAAAATCGACAAATTAAAAAGATTGGAATTGATGATTGTTTGTTTTTTGGAGTCAATGACCGCTGGTGGTGTTACTTGAAGTATGAGTTGAGAAATCTGTTTTTTTTTATCGTGTTTAGATATCAATATCCATCACGTCTGTTAAACAACACAAAACAAAATGTTTTTTAAACTGGTACATAAACAACATTTCCAATAATAAAAGTAACGAGGTAAGAATAAGGCTCATATTTAATACAGAAGTATTCGTTGCCAGCTCGAGATGCTTAAAGTCAAAAACAGCTTATCGGAATAGTTCAGTGTTGTGTACTTTATGTTTTATCTATGGTTTTGTTATGTCACCTTGACTTGAAAAATAAACGTCAGTGTGTTTCTAGCTATCCATCCGTTCATTTCTCCTTCTTAAGATCTAGGCCTTCGCCCTCCGCAATATCCGCATACTTATCATTGGCGACGAGGACCCACGACAAAAAAAAATAAATGGCTCACTTCGGTATTTTGTCAAGTTTTGACCATGTCAACCAGACATGGAAAAATTACAAGCAGCGGATTTTGCAATGGTACATTGCAAACGATGTAGACAGCGTGAAGGACCCAACAGGTGTGAAACGACGGGCAATATTGCTGAGCGCACTCGCCGACGGCACATACAAGCTTGCAGCTGATTTGGCTTTGCCAAAAGAAATTTCGCAAGTGCCTTTCGAAGATATTCTCAGTCTTCTGGATAATCACTTCACGCCAAAAAAATGTGGTTTTGGCGAGCGGTATAATTTTTATGCCGCTACTCAAGGTCTGGAAGAAACATTTTCGCAGTGGGCTGCTAGGCTTCGTGGTCTGACCACGCATTGCGGATTTCTGAATGTAGAAGAGGCGCTACGCGACCGCTTTGTTATGGGTATGCGGCCGGGACCGGAGAAAGATAAGCTTTTCGCGCGTGAACTTCAAGAAACCACACTGGCTAAAGCAGTGGAGTTGGCGGAGAGTGTGCACAGCGCACGCAAGGGAGCAGCAGCATCGTCGTTGGCAGCGGTACAGGCGCCGCCGTCGAGTGAGCCGTTGTTCAAAATCGAAACCAACTCAAAGGAATCGAGTGTTCACATTGAAAAGTGTTCAGTTTGCGGCTACAAGAACCACAAAACATCTCAGTGTCGGTTTGCAAGCTATACATGCAAGAAATGTAACGTAAAAGGCCACCTACGCCGAATGTGCAAAAAGATAAATTTCGTAGGAACTGGCGGGTCGGGCGAGAGTGACGATGACGGTAAGACAAAAAAAATACGTTCATTCAGAGGGGAACCCATGACTTTAGTAGTTTCGATTCAAAATATTAAGCTAAAGTTCGAAGTAGATACCGGATCGGCAGTCACAGCGATTTCAGAAAAAGTATACAAAAAATATTTTAAGTTGTTGCCATTATCACCAACGACGGATCAATTGTTTACATACACGGGGTGTGTTATTCAGTGTTTAGGAATAGTGCAATTGCCTATTAGATACTTGGACAAGACTCAGGATGTTAATGTTAGAGTGATTCGCGATGGTGGTCCCCCAATTTTAGGGCGAGATTTTATTAGTTTGTTTGAATTACACATGTTGCAAATCAATTATTGTAAATCAACTGAAATTGCTGAACAGTTAAAATTACAGTTTCCATCTGTTTTCTCAGATGAATTAGGCTTATTTACAAAATATAAAGTTAAGTTACAGTTGAAAGAAAACGCAAAGCCAATTTTTTTTAAAGCTCGTCCTACAGCTTTTGCACTCAGAGATCAAATAAACGGTGAGATTGATCGTTTGGTACGTATAGGTGTGTTAAAACCAGTTCAATTTTCAGAATACGCCTCACCAATTGTCCCTATATTAAAGCGCGATGGTTCAATCAGGTTGTGTGTTGATTACTCTGTAAGCGTAAACAAACAGCTGGTCGTCGAACAGTATCCGTTACCGACTGCTCAAGAACTTTTTACAAAATTACACGGGGGTCAACAGTTTAGCAAGTTGGATTTAACTCAAGCTTACTCACAATTTGTATTAGATCAGGCTTCTCAGAAAATAACTTGTATCAATACTCACCGCGGTTTATTTGTTTATACAAGATTAGTTTTTGGTCTTGCTAGTGCTCCTGCTATTTTTCAGCGGGCTATGGAGTGTTTACTGTCGGGATTGGACGGTGTTATGTGTTTCCTTGACGACATCTGTATTACAGGGGCAACTAAAGAGCAACACTTAGATAGGCTATGTGCGGTCTTGCAACGATTACAAGACGCAGGATTAACACTTCGTAAAGATAAGTGCGTGTTCTTCGAGAACCAAATAGAATACTTAGGTTATACTATAGATAAGAATGGTTTAAGAAAATCAAATGAAAAGGTCAAAGCTATAGTCCAAGCACCTACACCAACAAACGTGAATAAGTTACAATCGTTTTTGGGATTAGTCAATTATTATAGGAAGTTTGTCCCTAACGCATCATCAATTTTGAGCCCGCTCTATTCATTGTTGCAAAAGGGCAATTCATGGAAATGGGAGGTGATACATGATAATGCATTCAAAGCAATTAAGAAGTGTTTAGCCTCAAATCAGGTTCTTGCTCATTTTGATCAAAATGCTCAAATAATTTTGACGGTGGACGCTTCGCCCAGCGGCTTGGGAGCTATCTTGTCACAGATAGGGTCAGACAGGGTGGAGCGCCCTGTATCGTTCGCTTCACGTACCCTGAATGCAGCAGAGAAGCGGTATTCTCAAATACAAAAAGAGGCCACAGCTATTATTTTCGGAGTGCGACGTTTTCACCAGTTCTTATATGGAAGATCAGTTCCGTTTGTGCTCCGTACTGACCACAAGCCTCTTTTATCTATCTTTGGTCCATATCGGGGTATTCCAGAGGTCTCTGCAAATAGGTTGCAGCGTTACGCGATGTTCTTGAGCGGTTACAATTACACCATCGAATACATACGCAGCGTCGATAACAGTGCAGATTTTTTATCGCGCGCTAGTCTGCCTGACAGTGAGTCAGCGGCGGCTAGTGGGGGGTGTGGCTACAGGGCCGACGATAGTTTAGTCCCTGTAGAAGATCGCGCGTCATATGTTAATTTTGTTACCGATGGTAGTTTACCCATTACAATTAGCGAAATTCGTGATGAAACTCAGAAAGATCCAGTATTAATTAAAATTGTATCATATATCGTTAAAGGCTGGCCTAAGCGACTATCAGATATATTAATTAAGCCTTATTTGTTATGTCAAAATCAGTTGTCGTATGAAGGCGGTTGTATTATGCGAGGGCACAAGGTTATTATTCCAGAGACACTTCGGGCAAAATTATTATTAGAGCTACATAAATCACATTTGGGTATTGTGAAAACGAAAGCAGAAGCGCGCAGCAGATTTTGGTTTCCAGGAATTGATAACGCTGTAGAGAAAATGATTGCGGATTGTGAGGTCTGTTTACAGTTGAGACAGTTACCAGCGCGTGCGCCACCAGCGCTGTGGCCACATCCACCGCAAGCTTTCTATCGTATTCACATAGATTTTCTCGGCCCCATACATAACCGTTCCTATTTGGTGATTGTGGATGCGTACTCGAAGTGGGTAGAAGCTTACGATATGGGTACGAGTACGGCATCAATATCTGTGATTAATAAAATGTATGAATACATGGCACGATTTGGCTTACCGCATACTATAGTCAGTGACAATGGCACACAGTTTACTTCCTCAGAATTTAGGACGTTTTGTGTTTCAAATGGTATTTCGCATGTGACGTCGCCGGCTTATCATCCGGCTAGTAACGGGCAGGCGGAAAGCTACGTAAAGGTGGTTAAAAAAGGAATCAAATCTTGTATGTTAAGTAGTAGTAATGTCACGGGATTAAATAATAACTTGCTTAAATATCTATTTGATTATAGAAATTCCGTACATTCTGCAACGGGCTGTTCACCTGCCCAGTTGGTTTTTGGTCATAAACTGAGATCACGGTTAGATTTAATTATACCGGCGTCTATCACTCTCACCCGAAACGTCGAAAACAAACAGTGTTTGCAGTCTAAACAGAAAACTGACAAAACTATTAATTTTTTTAAGCAAGGAGACAATGTTTTGTATAAAAAAAACAGTACTAATAAACAAGGGACGTGGAATAGAGGTGTAATCATTAAAAAGATAGGAAAAGTTGTATATATTGTGCAGGATTGCAATACTTTGTTAAAGGTAAAAAAACACAAGAATCAATTATTAGCATTCCACGGCACAACAAGAAACATGCACAGGCCGAGTGAATGCCCAATTGAATTTGAAGATCTACAAGTAACTTCGGAACAGTCGGAACCGAACCCGGCACCTCCAGGGGATGTTAGTGCGTCGGACACTGGAGGGGAGGGAAATAGAGAAGACGAAGTGTTCTATGACGCAACAGATGCGACCCATGGAGATACTCAATCAACACAGCCAATTAGACAAACGGTTGATGGAAAAAGACTGCGAGCTATTCCTAGAGTAGACTATAAGCGTTTTTATTAGTTTTTGATGTATGTTTTATTTTGTCAAGCCAGGGGAAGGAATGTTGTGTACTTTATGTTTTATCTATGGTTTTGTTATGTCACCTTGACTTGAAAAATAAACGTCAGTGTGTTTCTAGCTATCCATCCGTTCATTTCTCCTTCTTAAGATCTAGGCCTTCGCCCTCCGCAATATCCGCATACTTATCATTCAGATATCTACTTACTTTTACATTTATGGCTGAAACTTCATTTCTTTTCAACTGGAAGACGTATTATTGATATACGATTTTTTATGATAAGTTGCAAGTGGTTGCTGATCATAAATCTCTTTTTAACTGGGGATTAAACTCGATTCAATTGGTTTCTGAACACCAAAATTTGACTTTTTTCTCGGCTAAATTTGCAGTGCATGATGTGCAATAAGAAATTCAAAAGAGGCATCGGAACAGAACATCAATAAAGACGCTGTAGCTGGAATACAAGCAATTGGTGGTAGTCATGCTCAGTTGAAACAATTTAGTAAAAAAAAAGTATTGATGCATTTGTCAAAAAAGTGGAAATGCTATAAAAGACCATATACGAGGGTGACACTGAAAATTCTTAGAAAATAAAAAACTGAACAAACTAGCAAGTTATTAGTGTTATTATATCTTTTCAAAATAGTGTCCATTTACATCAATACATCGCTGCATCCGATGGAACCACTGAGAAAAGCAATTTGCCCACTCGTCCGTAGGGGTCTCTTCGACGGCATTTTGAAATGCAGCCACTGTTTCCTCGGCGTCCATAAAACGTTTTCCTCGAAGTTTTTCTTTTATTTTCGGAAATAATTATGAGGTATCCACCGGGCACAAAGCTTTCTGGACGCTAAATGTTCATGGATGATGTTGTGCACTTGACTCATACCGATGCCTAAGCTTGTCCGAATCTGCTGATAAGTCACTCTTTTGTCAGTCTCTATCATACGCCGCACAAAACTGATGTTATCTTCAGTCGTCACCGTAAAAGGCCGTCCCTCACGCAGATCATCGGTGAGATTAGTGCGACCACGTTTAAACGCATTAAACAAGTTGTAAACAGTGGCGCGAGATGGCATTTCATCGTAAAAGGTCAATCGAAGTCAATCATAACTTTCTTGTTGACTTAAATGACATCGAAAGTCATAAAAAATCATTGTACGAAATTTTTCTCGCGTTAAATTCATGCTGACGTGACGCAGACAATTTTCAATTTGCCGCCAAATCGTAAACAAATGACAAATGAATAAAATTCTTTCTGTAAATTGTATGTAAGTCCAATGCATCCTCTAAATATTTCTTTGTAAACAGATTTTATACATTTTTAGGTCCATTTCTATACAATAAATTAAATAGGAAAAAAAGTATTTATAAATTAAATAATTGCGACTGTAAAAAGGTTATTCTGCAATTTTTACTTAGCATATCATACAGTGAGACAGAGATACTTATACATGCAAAGATAAAAGATCCATTGTATCATCTAATAAAGTTAAATTTTGATTGCATGTGTGACTGTCCCAGAATATTAGTTCAAATTTACATGAAATTTAGGGAGCCTCCTCTTAAGAGCGATTGTGTTTTATAATTAGTGTGTTTGAGTTGTTATTAGTGTTGTTTAATTAAAGTGTAACTTTGGGTATTTTTTATCGGCAGTTTTTAATGTCACGAACCCGAAGCTCGTAACAATATTGATGTGTTCTTTAATATTGTAGAACATACTTTTGTCTATCATCATAAGTTTCCGCAGCGCATGCGACGAAAGACGTTTTAGGGCACTTTTTTTACGCCTTGGGTTACGTTACTTAAGTTTTAGTAAGGATCCCTAATCTTTTCTAGCAATAAATATAGCTTATGTCACTCTAGAGTGAATGTAGCTTTTCAATGGTGAAAGAATTTTTGAAATCGGCACAGTAGTTTTTGAGTTAATTCATTACAAACATACACACACACAAAAATACAAATCTTTACTTTTTATAATATTAGTATAGATAACTCGGGATTTCCTCACGATATCTTTCCTTCACCGATGTCAGTATGTCTAAGATAAACTCAAGTACATACGAATTGAAAAAGTCAGATTGGTACTTGCCAGGATTTGAACCCAACTTCTTGCCTGAGAGGCGAGGCCTAAACCACTGGTCATAACCAATTTTCAGAATCCAGAAACTAAAGTCATAGTCATCATCATCAATCATCGAGCCCGTGTATCAAGCGAACATTGAGTTGTCTGCATTATAATTTTTTATCTACCCACAAAATAATTATTGTACAAATGTCTAGTTTTTGTAAATCTCTCAACAATATCAACTTATTTTATAGTTTTAATATTCTCATGTAAGTGAATTTTGTATCCTTATGAGAACAAAGTTATCTCAAACCTCATAATAGGCATCAGTGCAAAAACATAACATCACGCTTACTTTTCCTGAAGGATTGGGCAGAGGTGTACCTGTAGTACACCCACATTTCGCTAGTTATGTTTAAGTCCCATTTAATAGGGAGCGAGCCTGTTGCCATCAACCGGGCACAAATTAAAACTTCAGGCTGCTACTGAGAAATTCCTGATGGAAAACTCGCCCAATAACACTTTGCCTGACCTGGGAATCCAACCCGGGCCACTACAAGTCTGTTCAAGAGTACCGCACTCGCATTGGACGCTGGAAAAATCATTAATGCCCCCATTTCGCGAGATTATGTTTGCATCAATATAATGTTACAAATTGAATGAAAACTTACCTGCGCTATAAGCGTAGCCACTTCTTTGGCGTTCTTCCACAGTTTCTTCTCTCTGGGCGAAGTCTCGAGCCGGCTCTGAAGCCTCTCCACTAGCTGGTAGCCATTGCGGAGGGGTGTTTGTTTGGCCTAGAACAAATAATGTAGTTAGTGATCTGTTGATGAGGCAGAGGAATGAGGAAAATGTGTAGAGTTTTCAGTAAGAATGGGCTATAGAGAATGGCTAGAGTAGGGGACGACCAAAGAAACAATGGATGAACTGTATGAATGATGATATGTTTACAAGGGGGTGACTCCCGAGATGACGACTAATAGAGCCTTTCTCTGCCTAACCTTTCCCCAACTATGTTGGGGTCGGCATCCAGTCTTACCGGATACAGCTGAATACCAGTATTTTAAATGGAGCGACTGCCTAGCTGACCTCCACAACCCAGTGACTGGGTAATACGATACCCCTTGGTAAGACTGGTTGTCAGACGACTAATATAATAATGACTGCATGGTTGGCGCAGTGGTTAAACGATTCACTGCTGCGTGTCGTGGGTTTGATTCCCGCACGGAACAAATATTTGTATGACCTACAAGTACTTGTTTCGGGTCTGACTGTTTGTGTATGTGAGTTTAAATGTTTGTAAATGCACGCACGCAGAAATTCCGAGTGTGGGGCAACGTTATAAACCAGAAAAAAAAAAGAGAAATATGGAGGAAAAACGCATATTGGGCCGATCAAAATTAAATTGGGATATGGGCAAAAGAATGATGATTATCTGTTGTTAATATTTATGAACATTCTCCGATGGGAAAGGCTGTTATACACAGTTACATAATGTCTCTGTCTCAAGGGAAATAATTTTAAACATTTTAAATGGAATTCAAAGTATTTTATATTTAAATCGAAGCCCTGTGCGACATTAATCTACGTCAGAGTTGAAAATAAGGTTTGAAAAACATGTAAAGCTGAGCTTTATTTCAAATTAAACCTAAAATCTGCAACAACAGACTCACCAGTTCGATACATCGCGATCGCTTGTCGCCTTTGTGCAGCAACACAAACTCCATATCAATGAGCAACTCCCAGACGTCTACAGTGAACCCTGCTTCGTTCTTCAGGATGTCTTCAAACGTCGGCTTCTTATCTGCCTTTGGTTTGTCTGTAAGAGGAGAACAGAATTAGAGAGTAGTTTATAACGTGTCTTAGCATTAAGTGTTTGTTCAGCAAAGGCGTTGATACTGCAAAGAATGCTAGGTTTATCTGCTCCGTATGATTCGAATGCTTACTAAGGACCAATGTCAGATGCCAAAGCATCCTGCACCTCTGAATCCTGGGTGATAATGTTTTGATAATGCTTGCGGTGCTTCAAAATTATTCAGATTCAGATTGATCGTGTGTTACGCAATTAGGGTGCAGTATCTTATTTCAGCTAAGTCATCACATGTACCAACCCGCACTGGGCTACCAACCCGTACTGGGCTGGCGTGGTAGATTGCTGCCCACACCTTCTCGAGAAGAGGCCCATGTTCCAGCATTACAACATTATAGGCTAATTATGCATCATATGTTCAATAGTTTACATTAGACCTGGACAGAAATAGCTGGAAGTCATGCCCAGAAGTGGGATGATGCAGGTTAACTAGTGCAATCCATTAACTGGTAAGTCTAAGTGACACTAACATATGTGACTTAAAGTGGAAGTAATGAAACCACTTTGAAAAATGACAATACCTTTGACATCAGCGGTCTGCTCAGCCTCGGTGTCTGCAGGCGTGGCTGCGCCGGCGCGCACGCGTTCCATGACAGCGGATGATAGAGACAGCGCTAAGTCGTCGCACTTGGACGCTGTTAACTGTCGCAGCCGCGTCACGAACATCACGCCGCGCTCTTCTATCAGCCATTCTAGTACTGTAACAATAGAATAGGTAGGCAATAATAATAAATAAATTATATTTTAAAATGTTTTTTATATCTTTTTGTAAAAATATTTAAAAATATAATTCGTAAGTATTTAAATGAAATAAAGGAAATAATAATAATCTCTTTAATTCAGAATACAATTCCATAATTACAACATTACAGAGGAATTATAATGAAGTCAACTTGTGGTCTTCTTCTTAGAGTGTCGATGGCAATCAAATATACAAATCAGCCTAGAATTTGGCTACTAGCTTGGCACCTTCAGTAGCGTCCATCAACTCTTACAGCTTGCGGACAATAGGAGGCCAATTCCCATAGTTAAAAACATTCAAAGTCTAGTCGCAGTCTCATCTCAGCGACAATCAATGTCAAAAACTTGTCAAAAATGTAAGGAAATTAGAGGTATTTTTGACAGATTGAGACTGAGATCAGACTGTGAATGTTCTTAAAATTATGAGAATTGCCCTTCAATACACACTGGACACGATATTAAGCGTTCTATTGTTTGTGGTTATTCCATTGTGGTGGTTAATATAATACAGCTAGGTGTGATTTAATGGACTTCAACTTAGGGCACACGACAAAAAGCATTTACGGGTAAAACTTGAACCTTATTACAAGTTTGCAAGTAAATACCGTTTAACGTAATAACATGTAATTAGAGGGATCAAAGAAGATACTTTAATTTAATTATAGTCTCCAAGATCATTAATGTAATCCGACAAATTTCTAGCTAGTGGTTACTGTGTAGAAATCTGCAAGCAGCAGTAACAACTACACATTACATGGGCATGTCTAGCCAAGACAAAAACACAAAACATATTGCCGCTTACCTTCCTCATCCGAGGGCGGCTCCCCCCTAGGATCCAGCAGGACCCTGAGCACAGGATGCCCCCAAGGGTTCCCGAGTATCTTCTTGAACCACTCGCCCCGCGCCACCAGTTGTGTCTCCCATGGCGGGGGGCCCGCATCCCTGCTGCTCCCCGAACGATTCTCACACTCCTTGATGAAAGCATTGATGGCCTCGTCAAGACTTTTGTGTTCTTCTTTACTTTTTGGTGACTGCCATTCCGTCTGTTGGAAAATTAAAAGTTTTAGGAAATGTGCTTTAAAACAATATTTCTGTAATCATTTTGCTGTAGTTGATGAATTAAAAAAAAAATATTTTTAATCGAGGCTTTAGGTTGGCTATTCGTATGAGCAACAGAAACACGATGTTTGATATTTCAACATTGTTCAGTGACGCTTCACTACAAATCATTCTAACATTGTGCGATTGAGGAAGCTTTTCATTTTTACAACTTCTAGAAATCTCACCACCTTCATCACAATACTTTTTTATGTTTATCACTTCCATCACTAGAGTTTTCAAAAGGCAACCTTTCTTAAGCGAGATTGCTGGCCTTGCACATAGCAAATCATATGCTTGTGTTGCCCTTCAGTAGTGGATTTGTGGATTCTTTCTGATGAACTAAAATAATATCCAAAATTGGAGGTATTATAGTTATGGTGATACTAATGGGGGTGCTCGAAGAATTGCTAAACTTAAGTGGCAGTGGGCAGGGCAGACATAGCTCGCAGAACAGAGGGCAGGAAATCGGTTGGGAGGCTATTATTATTATCTCACCTGCAGCACAATCCTCGCTGTGTGCCTCTGCAGCCAGCTCAACAGATGCGGGTGCGTCGAGGGCGCCGAGTGCTGGCAGAGACTGTGAATGCGTCGCCACGCTTCGCACAGATGTTGCGTGCGTTTGCGAAGCTCACAGTCGCTGCTCAGCCCCGCCTCGAGCGACTGAGGAAGGAATGATAATGTTAGAATGTTTTGATGATAATACACAGAGAAATTATAAGTGTTTCTTAAACCAATTTACAGAAATAAGAAATGCTATTGCATTTATCACATTTTACAGTAAACTAGCTGACCCCGGCAAACGTTGTTTTGCCATATAAATTATTTCTAGCTGCCCGGCGCTACTTCGATCGCGTGGTGTCCTACCTCCTATCCTACTCCTACCCTACTCCTATCCTACTCCTACACTACTCCTACCCTACTCCTACCCTAATTCTACCCTACTCCTACCCTACTTCTACCCTACTCCTAACCTACTCCTACCCTACTCCTACCCTATTCCTAACCTACTCCTACACTATGATTTTCCCGCTTTTCTGTTGAACTTTTTCCTGAATTTTCTTTGCTATAAACCTCACGGAGACCGAGACCTTACCAACGAATGCAAAACCGTGGAAATCGGTTCGTGCGTTCTGGAGTTATAGCGTCAAGAAGAAAAACCCGACTTATTTTTATATAGTAGATTACTTGTGAATTGGGGAATGTCTTCATTACAAAACAATACTGCAAGCAGAATAACATATCACAATAATCAGCCTGTAATGTTTGCACTGCTAGGACACAGGCCTACTGTGGGCGAGGAGTGTCGTTATCCACCACGCAGGCCCAGTGCGGGTTGGTAGATGTCACATGTCTTCGAATTTTTGGTTCTAGCACATGCCAAAAAGAGAACAGAAACAAGCAGAATAAATAGGCAAAACTAAGCACAACCAAGGGCTTAATATCAGCTCTCCAAAGATTTTTATAAACATGGCAGAATGGTTTCGAAACTGCCTGTTTGAGTTAGAATATTTTAACAAGTGAAGACCCTGGGGGAGAATACTTATTGGCGTAAAAGTAGCATCATATATCTTCAATGTAATTAATGAATAAATGTGATAAATCGCCTAAAGTTGATCGATCTTTATTATTCTAGTGTTCTAACAATACAATAATCTGTCCATAGAACAAAACAGCATATAATTGATATGCTTGGTTTGCAGTGGTAATAATAGCCAACGCAATCAGCGTGGTTACCTACTGGGCACAAATTATATTAAAAACAAAACAACGAGTTTACCATCGATACGAAAAGAAGATACTTATTGGCGCCGATTCCCTTGTTCACAAACAGGACAAACAGGACTATACTAATATTTATCTTCTGTCCATCTATATGTATAAAAATGAATCTCTATTTCCCTTGGTCACGCCATAACCTGAGAACGACTTTACCGATTTCATCCATCTTTTTTTTAAAGTTTTCTAATACTTTGTAGAACGTTCTTACGGATTTTTTTTTTTAAGAAAGTTGCTTCACGCGGCCTAAGTCGCGGGCAGAAGCTAGTTTCTTAATAAAATAGAAAGAAAAAGATGCACTGAACTTCACTTTAGTTTTTGAAGGAAATCGGCGCAAACGTGGTAATAGTAAAAAAAAAAAACAATAAGTATTACAAGATCAAGTTCACATTTTCAATAGCAAGCGAATTTATTAGAAAATTCGAAGCTTATCCAGCATGATTAATTTGAAGCCAAAATAAACTATTTCAGTTTACAACCCCATGTTAATTAATTATTGACACTAGATCAGTAGGCAGTAGCAGTCTTTAATTATTATCTGATATTTCTAGAATAATTATAGCTTAAGCATAATCAGCCTATAATGTTCCCTCTGTTGGGACACTAGCCTCTTCTCTGTGCGAGGGAGTGGGCCATAATCCACCACAAGGGTCCAGTGCGGGTTGATGGATGTCACATAAAATAGTTATAAAAGCAATAGTTAATTATTAACTGCAATATTATAATTGACGACACGGTTGGCGCAGTGGCTGAGCTATCGACTGCTGCGCTGCGTGTCGCGGGTTCGATTCCCGCACGGAACAAATATTTGTATTGACTACAGGTAGTTGTTCCGGGTCTGGCTGTTTGTGTATGTGAGTTTAAATGTTTGTAAACGCACCCACGATACAGGAGTGATTCCTAGTATGGGGCAACGTCTTTTTAAAAACAAAAAAAATCAATAGATAGATACTTGATGCCTCCTTATCAATACGGTAGATGAAATGTTATTTAAGTCATTCTTGGGTCAAAGAGTCACCTTTGACCAAAGAATAACTTAAATAGGACCATCAAATGTCATGTTAGTATTAAACTAAGAGCCGATTATTCAATAGTCAGATAATTTTTATCTGAAGTATAAATATTGCGGTTTGACAGCTTTTATGTAGAAATTACGTCATAATCAGCCTTTAATGTTCCCACTGCTGGGACACAGGCCTCCTCTCTTCGAGAGGGTGTGGGCCGTAATCCACAACGCGAGACCAGTGCGGGTTGGTAGAGGTCACATGTCTTCGAATTTCTGGTTCTAGGACATGCCAGTTTCCTCACGATGTTTTCCTCCACCGTTTTGAGAGCAGTAGTGATGATGAAATAATTTACACGAAGTAAAGGGCCTGCCTGGGTACGACCCCACGACCTACAACTCGAAGTCGAGGCCGTTACCATTGGACCAACACTCCTCTCAATAAATTACGTCAAACTGTCATAATTATTATTCAGATAAATGTTAGCTGGCTATTGAAAAATCTGGCCTTAGACAGCAAAAACTGTCTTGCAGTTAAGCAGTTCTTGTGATAACATAATATCAATGGGCCGGAAGTCACGAATGATAACAAAAGTACAATTGGACCACATTTATAATAAACACTAGCTTCTGCCCGCGACTACGTCCGCGTGAAGCAACTTTCTACAAAGTATTAGAAAACTTTTAAAAAGTCGTTCTCAAGTCGTGACCAAGGGAAATAGCGTTTCATTTATATATAAACGAGGGTGAATGAAAAAATTCTTGAAATCAATATTAAAAAATGCAAAGATTTAAACAAAAATATTTTATTTTTCAACATAATCTCCCTCCAATGCAATGCATTTAGAGTAACGCGTTTCTAACTCCCTTATTCCTTGTGAAAAAAATTGTTTTTCTTGACTCTCGAAAAACTCCTCTACGGCAGCCATAATCGCGTCATTATCGTAAAATTTTGTGCCACGAATGTCCTCTTTTAATTTTGGGAATAAGTGAAAATCACTTGGGGCTAAGTCCGGAGAATATGGTGGGTGGTCAAGGAGATTGAAGCCAGCAAAGAGGATTGCCAGCGCAACTTCCGATCGATGAGCAAGAGCGTTATCTTGAAGAAACAACACGCCCAACGATAGTTTTCCACGACGTTTTTCTTTAATCGCTTCACGCACTTTCGGGATTAAATTTGCATAATAGGGTTCAGTAATCGTCTGGCCTTTAGGCATGTAATCAATAAAAAGGATTCCTTCACTATCCCAGAACACTGAGGCCATAACTTTGCCAGCGGTAAGAGCAACTCGAAATTTCTTAATGGATGGAGAGGATGGTCGTTTCCAAGACATGCTTTGCCTCTTAGTTTCAGGATCGAAATAGTGGACCCACGTTTCATCCATCCGGTGACAAGGCGACGGCAAAAATTATCCGAATCACGCTGGAAATTTTCGAGATTAGGCTTAGAAATTTCCAAACGTCGCTTTTTGTTTTCGTCGGTTAACATTCGTGGCACCCCTCTTGCCGACACTTTTTTGAACCCCAGTGAATTAATTAAAATGGATTGAACGCTACCAAATGATATCTTTAGGATCTAGAAGCTATGTGTTCTTCTGTCTTCCAAAACCAGATTCTCAACCTTTTTGACATTTTTTTCCGTAACGGAGGTTGAAGGCCACCCAGAACGCGGGTAATCTTTACAGCTTGATCTACCTCTTTTAAATTCAGCCACCCAGTACGCAACCGTAGAATAGAGTACAGCATCATCCCCTAATGTCTGCTGAATGTCCGAAAAAATTACCTTCGTAGACATTTTTTTCAAACCGAGATATTTTATCACACTCACTTTTATCCATAATTTTGGGCTATTAGCAACTCGTTGCACAAAACAATTTATTGCGGGCGAACGAACTGACAAAAACAAGTGACAGTTTGCATAAATATTATGTAATTGACACTTTTTAATTTGAAGATCGAACTTCTCCCAAAAAGGTTTTATATATATGCAATTCTAAGAACTTTTCGATTCACCCTCGTATATATTATTATAATAAACATGTGGCATGGTAAGTAATACTAATAACTGCTTTACTACTAAGTTTATCTTGTTCGTATTTAAAAAACCGTGGTCAAGGACATTGCGAATCTCTTGAACTAAGGAAAAAAAATATTATGATTCATTCTTAGTGCTCAGAACGAGCTTACTTTATGGCATTATTACAGTACTCTGAATTTAGAATTCCTAATTCTTAGGCGGTTCTATACTAACTAACAGATGCCAAACATAGGCCTAAACTAAAATAGAAAAATCTTCAAATGTGTCAGCGTAGCATGGAATATGGAGTATGATGGGGACAAGAAAGATAGAACCAATCACTGTGTAATCAGGAAGGCAACAAAAACACAAGATGTAGTACTAAAACTGAAAAGATTATGATGAAGATGGAGACACTGGCTGGCCACACTGTCAGGGGGCAAAGGATTTGGAACAAAAAAATCAAAAGTCATTTATTCAAATTAGGCTGAGAATCAGCACTTTTCGAACGTCAAAATGACAAAAGACAGTCCCCTAAAACGCCCGCCCTTCACAGTGTTACTGTTACCCTAGGGAGGGGAAGAAAAAGAATGGGAAACCTTTGAAAAGATGGCAGGATGACTTGGTGAGGACAAGGAACATATAAATAGGGCAGACAGACTAAGAACTGATATAAAACTATCACTCTGAAAAAAGGCTATAGATAAATAGCATAAATAATTCCTAGGCGCTAGATGAGTGCTAATTTGATAAGTACATAATCAGCCTTTACTGTTCCCACTGCTGGGACACAGGCCTCCTCTCTCAGAGAGGGAGTGGGCCATAATCCACCACCCGACCCCAGTGCGGGTCGGTGGATGTCATATGTCTTCGAATTTTTGGCTCTAGGACATGCCGGTTTCCACACGTTGTTTTCCTTCACCGTTTTGACAGCAGTTGTGATGGAATAATTTACACAAAGTAAAGCGCCTGTCTGGGTTCGAACCTACGACCTAGTTTGATAAGTAGCACTCGTCTATGACTGTAGACAGGCTAATGCCTGACTGCAGTCAGGTTTCTAACAATAATTTACTTTCCTGAATTAGCATTCCCAACCCTTTGCAGCCTTTTAAGTGAAGTAACAGTGAGGTTTCCTATGTTTTATACTTCCCACAAGTCAAGGAAATATGTATAACATTCCACTTGTCCAAATATACAGCAATAAGTTTATAAAACACATGTCATGTCATTCAAACAGGAATACATAACAAGCACTATAAATATACATAGTTACAATGAAAACTGTTCAATGCTAACTTGTGTTTATGTTGGTAAGTTTGTTTAGTTTTCCAGCTAACTTCAACTTAGTTTGAAGCCATTGAATTTTATGAATTCTCGCAACTTTAGTATGAACTTTGATGAAATATGGTGTATTAATAGAGCCTCCACTAGTGATACGACTAAAATAGACACTGTTTCCCTGCTAAGGCAGAAGGGTTGTAATATTATTCTAGTATTTTCTAAATTATCATTTAACTATCTAATTAGATACTTAAAGCATTAGAAGTTGATCTTTCTGATCTAGACATAGGTATGTTAGATCAGAAAGATCAACTTTGATGTGTAAAGGTGTTTGTACAGACGCCAGCAGGTCAAGCTACCCGAAACTGTCAAATTTTCCCAATCAACCTTGAACCTTAATGCTTTTGCGATAAAGTTGAAAATCTATTAAAGAAATTTGACAGGTTGTAGTAGCTTGATGTGCTGGCGTCTGTACAAACCTGAAGAAATAAAATCATTTATCATGTGAAAATTGTATTCTTCAAAAAGTCAAAAACATTCATTACATAATTAGATTTTTTTTTACTAAGGCAGCTCTGCACAGAGAGATGTGGAAAGAGAGTTGGGAGGCCTTTGCCCAGCAGTGGGACATTAATGGAAAAAAAAGGTTGCCAAAATGTTTGTAAGAAAAGAAGTAGTCCATTCAAAAGAAAATATTCCAAAAGCATTGTATTTGAAAAATATAAGTACTGAATAACAACAATTTAAATTTCTACATTTATCTAAACTAACAATAGAATGGCATGCAATGTCTAGAACTATTCAAACAAATCAAATTGTACCTGCCATAATACTGCAACAGCTGTCTTTAGAAGTAAGTAACAAAAGTCATTGTCGTTTCCATTTATAAATTAATACAGTAATAAAGTTAAATATTTCTCTTATTTGTTACTGCCTTGTAGGAAAGGAAAGGAAATGCTTAGTACTAGAATGGTTTAATGAACTGGCTATAAAAGCAGGGAGTTCTCTCTAACTCCATCAATAGTAGTTGATCCGTCAAAACAAGTGACAAATTCTTATTTGAACGGGCAAAACACATTGCAAGTAAGGACAGCTGTCAAGTCATGTTATCATTCATTCTAGTTCGGGCTCGGAACTACTGTGTTCTGGTGACCCGTAACACAGGTATTTTATGCCTATTTCGGGCACACCAGTCTCTCACAAATGCTAAGCCTATTTTTTAGTTAAATGTTCAGCATATGTTAAGTGTTGTGGACAGGAAGTGGTCCTAAGGAAGTCTCCGTTTCTTGTCTCTGTTCTTCGAAGTTTAGGCAAATAGGCACTACCTATTCCTATCACTGGTGATGAGAAATAAATTCATTAATTATTATTAATCTTATGGCCGTACATGATACACGGTATCATCGACCGAACTACGGTGTATGTGCTTCGGTAGTAGACCTCTAGACTAGTACAAGGCTTATTACAACAAGCCTTCTTTTAAATGGGACTCTTATATGACGAAATTCCATCCCTCTGCGTACCCCATCGAGGATTACAGGCATGATGTCATATTTTTTTTGTAATGCCATTGCCAAATGGGCCTGCTTTAAAGCCTCCCATCTCGCCTTCTTTCGTAATGAACAAAACTATGTTGCATCTAAATTCTTTTTTCAGTGGTCAAAGTTATCCTAGACAAATTAAAAAACAATGGCAAATACCAAACTAAGTGGTTTTATCATTTACTTGAAATCTAAGTGGCTATATTGTTTGTTTAGAGTACTCAGCTCAAAGTTCATCCCATTCAAGTTGTATAGATTACGCATTCATTATGTATCGTTCCTTTTTTATTTCAAATAGATAGAATAGTTTATTTCATTGTACATTTGCTTTCTGAAACTTGTACTTGTTGATTTTAATCAAGCCTTGTTTAGGGAGAGGCCTTTAATCATAAATCTTTGTTTATCTCAACATTATATTACAGGCACTGATTAATATAATGCACAATCATAAATAGATAAAGGTGTCTGTGACTGTGATAGGAGGGTCCCAAGTTACAGATCACCCAGCTCTCTTAGATAGGACATTTTACTATGTCCAGCAGTGATCGGAGGATCCTCCCTTTTCTATGGCGGATGAGTGAACTTTACACCCTGTTCCTCATACCTCCATAATGATGATGATGAAGCATACATTGACTGAGTATATCAACCCATTTGAAAGTAATATTATTTACAATATTTTATTATTTTGCTACCTCCATGTGTGTGCACTATCTGTTACAATATTTGATTTGATTCCTGTAACGTTAATTCTTTGATCACAATAAACAACAATGGGAGTTTCTTGCCCGTTTTTCTACATCAGGTTGGTTTTGGAATTAACAACTGGTGTTCTTAATTACAGTCCTAACTATATCAAATTATCAAAATAAATACCTAGTTTTGCCTTTCATTTAAGAAAAAAAGACATATTGAGCCGACCCCTTAATAAATTGGGATAACGATAAAAGAATGATGAAGAATCCCTTTTAACTGATTAAAAGGGATTCTTCACTTACTTACCTGAGTAAACACATACTTTCACACACAGTCAATCTATCTAGATATGTGTACCTATGTTATAGATCTTTCGTAAACATTTATGTCAACTATAAATAGATTCGTAAGCTAGTTTTACCTGTGATAGCTTCCCTAAGGGAGGATCTACTGCGAAAAGCTTTCTTTCTTTGCTTTTTTGTCTTTGCGTCATTATTGGTAAAGATACAAGTCTTAATTTCCACCAATAATGGTCAAAAAATTATATATAGGAATCGGCCATCAATCGGCGTGACAAGTTGACACAATCGGCGTGGGCGGATTTCGTCCCGCATCCCGCACGGGAATCGCCGCACGTTGGTCACAGCTTCATAGGTTTTTTTTTTTTAAAGTAATTAGTCCCTTTAGAATAACTAATTACAGAACTTTTTCTATAGAGAAGCAACAGAAGCAAATGATAAATATCTAAGTTAATCTACTCTTGAACTATCTTATGCATATGCTAGTTCAATACCTAACACATACCACATTATATTTAGTATTTTTCCTCCTAAAGCATAATTAATTATTTATACAATACCTACATCAAATACATACCTAGGTATGTAGATGTTATGTCAACTGGGGAAAAACTAGATGAGTCATCTGTATAAATATCTACTAAGTTTAAGACTTGGTATGGCTTTCAGTGTATGATACTAACAGTTATCTTGGAATAAGTAATTAATTAAGATATTATTCTATAAACTAAAGTAGGTACTTAAGAGGTCAGTGAACTTTCTACGAAAGGGCTATATAGAAACCTATAAAGAAATTCTATATGTCTTAGAATATGACAACAACAACAGACATAATTACTTGTTTAAAACTAGACCAAATCCGCCAAAAAATTGTTATGTTAAAATAACATAACAAATCAAATAAAGTGATGTTCAGTTTTAACATAGAACTTATACAAGTAATGTTTTGTAAAACCTATCTTCCTAGATAATTCAAGTTTGAATTATAATCCAGCTCAATACATTATTTATTAACATATGAAAACATAGCAACAGTTGGCCAATTCTCATTATTAAAAAAAAATCAAAATATAGTTGCAATCTCATGAATGTCAATGGCTATAAGAGTAGGGGAAGACCAAAGAAACGATGGATGGAATGTGTGAATGATGATATGGTTAGAAAGGGGGTGACTACCGAGATGACGACTAATAGAGAAGTATGGAAGAAAAAAAGACATGTTGCGCCGACCCCAAATAAATTGGGATAAGGGCAGGAGAATGATGATGAGTTGCAATCTCATCTCGGCAACAATCAATGTTAAAAACTTGCCAAAAATGTAGGGAAATCAAGAGGTATTTTTGACAGATTGAGACAGATCAGACTGTGAACAGTCTTAATCAGCATCTGACTCGCCTTTTCCATACTATGGGTCGGCTTCCAGACTAACCAAATTTTACATGAAGCGAACCTTCTTAATATTACAAGAATTACCCCTTTTTTTTTTTTTTTGAGGATGGGAAATCATCAAATGACCCCTCCCGCTCTGGGTGGAGCAGAAGGGAGTGTCAGACTCTTACTGACTAAAACCCACCCGTGTTCCTTCCTTAGCCCTTTATGTTCCAGGGCAGCGGTAACCCTTTCGGACAATCCCGCTACCCTGGCAGGCTTCGGCCCTATCGGGCCCCGTCAAAGAATTGCCCCTCAGATTTCAAATAATATTTTATTTGTCAGTACTGACAGAGACAGTAATTAAAGATATTCAATCATGATAGTTTTATGAGAAACCACAATGTTTAAAATGCATGAAAATAGGAAAGATCTTTGCATCATCATGCATTGAAATAGGATTGATAGTTTCAGTTGTCAAACTATAAATAATTTATATTCCATCACTACGCACTACAAATTATGTTACCAAAAGAACAATTATTAAAACTCGCGTATTTTGAACTCTGGTACCCAAAGTAAGATTTAACTTGCGTTATGGGTACCAGTGTTCTAGCAAAGGTAAACGCACATTAGAAGCTGATTATGCTTATGATTTGGATGAAACTTGGCACACAGATAGTTTATAACCAGGATTAACACATGGGATACTTTTTATCCCACGGGATCGAAACTTATGCGGGCGAACCCGCGGGGCGCAGCTACTCAGTTTACTTTAGTGGAACATATTTTATGTAGATTTTTGAGTGACCATTTGTAACAAAAGGTCCTAATAAGTTTTGGATGCAATGGAATTTGAATTTTGTTAAATATGACATTCAGTTTATTGTTCCATAACTTGAAAATTATCTCAAATTCTTAGTGTCTAGACACACACTACTAATTCATGGAGTATACATAATAAAGAGTATTCTATCTAACAATATTCAAGTTGCTGGATAATTGATTGATAACAAAATGGTGCTTACTGATTATCAAAGTTAAAGTATAATCTAGTCAAGGTCAAACCTATTTTAATTTTGACCACATTGTTTAAACTTTTAAATAATTATACCTTACCTAACCTCCATTGTTTCTAAGTAATTTTGTTTGATAAAATGGTGTGCTATTAATAATAATCAAGACGAAACTGAATGAATAGGGTACTTATTAGTTGTATTCTCAGTAGTCACCCCATTTTTAGCCATATCATCTTTCACACAGTCCACCCATCGTTTCTATGATCTATGGTAACATATTAGATTTAAAGTATTTCACATAATTATACCAATGCAATGGCAAATGGTCCACTCAGACCATTTGCCATTGAATTTGTGGTTTGGGAAAAGGTTAGCGACCTTCTCTTTCCCTCAGGTAAGCTAAAGTTTCAAGAAGTCACTGGACTGTGAGTTTTCAGATGAATTTAATACTCAATAGTTATTTGCATTCCGCAATGTGAACTTTGGTAGTAGTATAGTAGTGGAAAGGCATTTTACACACCCTGTTGGGCACGTCAAAGTAGAAGAGGAAGAGGGCTTTACTCTGTAGAATTAGTTAGTATTCTGTACAAGTATTTTTTTTAAGTCATTATCAGTGATAGGAATAGGTGGTGCCTATTTGCCTAAACTTCGAAGAACAGAGACAAGAAACGGAGACTTCCTTACGACTAAACAAGGAAAAAGGTTTTACCTTTTTCCTTGTCTAGTATGTTATTATCATAACATAACTATGAATCATCATAGACATGTGCTTATAGTTCTGTTATCATTCAAGTGATAAGGAATTTGGCACACAGACATACATGTGTTCGCTTTGGTAATGTTTTGAAAACAAACAGTTTAAACTGTATTGTTTAGGCCTTAGGGGTGTTTTTCCCATAACACCATAGAATTTAGAAAAGAATATAAGGTTGGTACTTTATTGATAGTTATGATTGTTATGACAGTATAATAATGTGGTTTTATTAGTGGGGATATAAATCAGTGTCGGCAATAACGTTAGAAATAGCTCCAGATTGTGACTTTTCCAGAGACACAAAATTTTCATTTCTCCTGAAAAGTAGCAACTTGAAGTTATTCCTTATTGGACTGAAGCAGCTAAAATTAGTTAAGGTATTTATTTGAATACGACGGGAGGAATAATATACAATTCCTATCTGCGGACTGGACAAAATATAAATACCAAGAATGAAATCTGAACCGGCTAAGATGAGTAATACAAGAACAATGTAGTAACACCTAAACAGTTTTATTTGAGCCTATTAACGCGAGTCAGGACAAAAGGCAGGCCTAGTCTAATGAAACAGCTGATGGGTCTTATAGCTAACATATCTCCCACGTGCAGTAGGATCGACACGAAAATAAAACTGTCACAATTTTTAACTAAAATAAATATTGAGGAGCTACGTGACTCCCCGATGTTAGGATATGGCTGTCCGTCATCATTACCTACTGATGATTACAATGTACATGATCATACGTCTCAATTACCACTATATCGTCAAATAACACTGTTATGACCACTTAGGTGCGAAAAGGGAGGTTTCACCACAAAATTAGACATTAATTTCCATTATTATTGAAACACATAATTATAACTACCATGATTTTTCACTGTGCATACACTTGCAGCATCTATAGAACATAAGCATTCCACCAACTTTTTACGACCGAATTATTGTTTCCAACATATTGCACTCGTAATAAATAGTACAATTTGTCCAAAATAGCGAACCGATCACCGAAATATACGAAAACAAGAGTTCATAGAAGACAAATATGGCGGCCACAGTGAACTTCACCAGCACAACGGCGTCGCATTAAGTACGGTAATCTTGATGGTTATAAGAATAAAACTTACCTTATAAAGTTCAATGTAATATGTTTTGCCTTTTGGGCCACTTGTTTGATTACTTTTCACGTCTTTTCCATCATTTGTAGAAGTCATTTCTTACGAAAATATCGCGGGGAGACATTTATACGCTTGTGTTTTCGTAATTGTACTGTCAAATTCAGTGTTACAATAGCAAAATAAACCAAAGCAAGAAATAATTTCTATGTAGCAACCCCAAAATTATAATATATTTATTTGTCTGTAACCACGCGCATTCAAATAAGTCTTAGTGCAGACCATCCACTGTCAGACTAATGCAGCTGGTGACTTGAGGTTTGCTCAAGATAGTCATCATGCGTTTGTTGGATGCAGTTATCACAGTTTGACAGATTGTAGTAGCTTGATGTGCTGGCGTCTGTACACATACAAAGGTGATGCTTATTTCTAAAGACATCTAATAGATATTTTATATCAATAAAGAATGTTTTTGCAAGCACCAAGCGCAATAGTGACAAATTCTGCCATTTGATCACTTCAGATGTCGCTTCTATCTGTAGTCCAAGAATTTGATAGCTAGCTGCCACTATCCATATTTTATATGTATGTCGGAGTCATTCGTTTGACTATTCGGAACGTCAGCGCCACCTCGTGACGCTGGACAGAGTCTAGCCTGAGTTCGTGGTGGGACGAGAGCGACTACAAGACGGGTGTAAGCAGAGCTCTCGGGATCATCGAATCATTGGACATCGTACGAACAACATGTGCTCAGAAACTGTCAGCGTTCCGTATCGTTGAACGTGTACCTATAGTGCGTGATTCGCTAGTGTGACTAACTTGTTCGTAAATTATAATCAGATTTGAAATGCAAACCGTTTTTCTATTGTGTTAACCAACACTACCCATAATACGCCCACAGTAATTGAAAAAATATGCCTGATGCTAACGAGAGACAGAAATACCATCTCCGACATGTATACAAGCGACTTATTTTACACATAATTAAATAATATGCTCTATAATTCCAGCCGCCAGAACAAGCCAGTTTTCGAAAAGGCTTCAGTACCGTAGACCACATCCATACTGTTGTATATTATTTAATAATCCTTTATTTCATCTAAGCACTTATATAGCGCGGGTTTTTCTATGGTTATAGAAGGTACGATGTTGTTGCTACGCAGTGCCATATCGCGTGCGCCCTCTCCTCTGCCGCCCGCGCACTTCGCTGCTAGCGCTGACAAAGTGACGCAGGAAAAAGAGATAGAGAACCCCGATCGCGAACGCATGCGGACGTATATTTGCGATCCTCCGCGACTCTCAGTCGCGAAGTCATTTATTTTATATTATTCTGTACAATGTATAACGGATTGTATACCTAAGAGCCCATTAAATGTATATTTAAAGAAGTGACTTTAAACTTATAAATTACATTTTTAAATATTTTTATAAACAAAAAGATAAAAAAAAAACATTTAAAAATATAAAAAATAGTAGCCCACCGGTATTGGGAACAGGGTCCGGCGGTCAGGGCTCCAGAGAGAGGAACCTCCTGACAATGTGAGCCGAGTCCATTATTATTGATTCAACATCATCATCTGCCTAGCCTTTTCCAACTGTGTTGGGGTCGGCTTCCAGTTTAACCAGATTCAGCTGAATACCAGTATTTTACATGGAGCGACTGCCTGTCTGACCTCCACAACCCAGCTACTGGGTAATAACTGGGTTACTGGGTTGGTGGTCCATTATTATTTATTATTATTATTAAACCTAATTCAGATTATATCAAACATGTTTAAATAAAAAAGAAACAAATTGGTCGAGCCGTTCTAAAGTCGAGCAGTGGTGGCCCAGTGGTAACGGCCGTGTCTTACGAGTTGTAAGTCGTAGGTTCGAACCCAAACAGGCGCTTTACTTTGTATAAATTATTTCATCACCACTGTTCTCAAAACGGTGAAGGAGAACATCGTGAGGAAACCAAAATGTCCTAGAATTAAAACTTCGAAGACATGTGACATCTACCAACCCGCACCGGGCCCGCGTGGTGGATTACGACCCACTCCCTCTCACAGAGAGGAGGCCTGCGTCCCCGCCTAGGGTATTAGTGTTCTGTGCCTGTGTCCCACAACTCATTAGTTGAGGCCGTTACCACTGGACCACCGCTGCTCATATTTATCTAGTATAAGTTTAATTTGTGATGGACACAAAAGTAAACATAAAAAAAAAACAATAGTCGTTTGTAACCAGACAATAGTGCTGCCGCCTATAATGAACTTTCAGACACGCATTATGAACGCATAAGTTTCGATCCCGTGGGAATATCGGTAAAAAAAAGTATCTTATGTGTTAATCCTGACTGTACGGACGCCAGCACATCAAGCTACTACAATCTGTCAAATTTCTGTAATAGATTTTCAACTTTATCTTTAAAGAATTAAGGTTCAAGGTTGATTGGGTATAATTTTTAATTTTTGACAGTTCTTCCATACAGTCAGGCGTCAATTTTATTCCACGAATAATAATTTTACTTTGATTTTAAAATCAGCCGTAAATCAAATAAACGATCGCTATTCTTTCGACTTTTAGATGTCGGGGGTAGTCCATGAGCTTTCGAACCTGTGAGGCAGTGGAAAAATAATTCGCAACAGCGTGTGTCGCAACAGCGGCGTTCGAAACAACATCGGGGCCCCAGAAAAATCAGGTTATCGAATCGAAATGTGTCATTTTTGATACAATAGCCTGTCGGATGGTTGTGAACAGCTATGCTGAAAGTAGTTTGTTCAGAATCGGCTTCTGAATCGATTTTCATCATATTGTTAATGTAACCCAAAAAAATATTTTGTAAGTACAGACGCCAGCACATCAAGCTACTACAATCTGCCAAATTTCTTAAATAGATTTTCAACTTTATTGCTGCAGTATCAAGGTTCAAGATTGATTGGGGAAATTTGACAGTTTCGGGTAGCTTGACCTGCTGGCGTCTGTACCTATATTTAATTTAGAACCACCGCGACCTAACGAGTTAATAAATGCACTTATCCAAAGAGTAAAGTAATAGAGAGGGAATGCACTTATCTCAGAGCAATAAAATGTACTTTCAGTGCGGTTGACGAGAGAATTAGAGTCTGGTCAAGTCTGGCAAATGAAAGTAGAGACTGAAAAAGCGCGGCAAATTTAAAAAATATCAGTATAGCAACCCCAAAATTAGTATTAACCTAATTTGATACTTTATAATAATTTGTTTTTGCTGAAATACAGTATTATTTGTATGTACACTACAGCTTGACTGCATGTGGACAGGTCCAAAAAATGGGAATAAGTCTACGAAATAAATCAATACTGCGGTAGTAGCAGCTACTAACCTAGGTGACCTCTTATCAAAAGAAACTTACCACTAAGTTTGTGATATTTACGATTGCTATAAATTCAAGTTTCCAGAAGGATTCGGGGGAGGCCTTTGCCCAGCAGTGGCTTAGGTTAGGCTAAGTTAAAAATAATAATATTAAAATGGCTAGCACTAATCGCGTATAATCGAATTTCTATTCAGACAAAGTATTCTGTGCGTTCTTGACACCGTCCTATCAGTTTCATACAAACGAATAGGTAAGTGTTTTGCGAATTTGAGTTACATTAGCTAGAAATGTCGCACTCTCTCGACAGCCGGACTATAAATGCACGACCGAAATTAAGTTATTTTTACCGTTTTTTTGCATCGTCAGAACAACTATTTTATAAAAAATGACAAAGTTTATGTAGTTTAATTGCGAGATCGTGATACTCAACCTTTAAGTTAGTGGCGCTGGGGTGACATTTTATGTTACCAGCCTATAAGTTTTGGTCTTCTGTAGAATATAATAATTCTAACGCTAAATACACACGCAGCTACTTTAGTCGCCGCCGGCAACTCACTGACGATTTCAAGCTCTCCATTCACACAGATTGACATTGTTGGCGACCAGCCAGCTTTTAAACGTGAGATTTTAAATCGGCGGTGCGCCGCGAATCACTGGTAACTAAAATTCTGTGTGTGTACCTGACATTATAATTATTTGTGACCGATAGTGTTGCACTATGAAAATAATCAGAAAGTCTATGTCAAGGCTAATATCTATATTCTATGGTAATTAAATAAATTTTCATGTTGGCAGGACTTTAATACAAAGCAAAGCGAGTTGTGTCAAGAATTACTGCGTTTTTTACGAAAAATAATCTCAAAATATAGTAGGAAAATGTAGAATTCATTGTTCATGTAAAGTTAATTAGGTATGAAATAAATTAATTCATATTTTGTTTAGTTATCATCAATAACTCCGACGTGCTCGCTAATAAAAATTGATGTGTCAAAGTGCACGGGAATAGAAGGGACGATAAATTATCGCTTTTTAAGCTTAATTAGACGGTATATTTTATTTTATTAGCGTTATTTTGCGTTCAAAATGTATAATGAAGTGTAATTGAGGGATTTTGGAGACAAGGGTGGAATAGGGCGTGCGATCCGACTTGGCACATCTGGCGAACCTTCGGTATCATTTCCCTTCCTTTCTCACTAATTGGCAAACTATTTACTGTTGTCCGATATTCTCAATCGACTTCATAACTCAAAAATCTATATTTTATGAGATTATGTTCCATGAAATGTAAAATTTATTAGTGCTCAGTCAATAATTTAGCAAAATTAATTAAATTTATAATTTCAGTGATTTTAAAACATTAGATGTACATAATAATTAGTTCAGTGTTGATAAGCGAACAGTCTGCTTAGTGTTGTGATGTGTGTATCAAGTAATTATAATATTTTAACATATTGTGAACCCATTGAGTGAATAACTAGTAAAATGGCTAAGAAATCGGATAATACCGGCGGGAAGCTGGTGACCGTTTCTGTCGTCGGTCTTTCTGGTAAGTAAAACATTATTTTTAATGTCACAAGTCTTATTGTTCATTGCCATGGATTTTTTTTAATAATCACATCCTTAAAACCTCTTTGATATTCTACCGTTTAGTCATCACTGTCATTCAGCCAAGTCTACCAGAAGAACACCGGTATTCAACCATTCTGCCATGCACAGCTAGGTATAAACTAAGATGATCATGACCTTCAAGTACACATAGTATGCTATTCTAAATTATGCTGTATCTAATCTAGTATTCATAGTCTATTGTTCCTTTTTATTAATCTGTTTTTATGTTCACTCTATTGATTTTATTGTGCAATTAAATGGCTGTTATTATAAATCAGGTTTCTTAAATATTCTAATGTCTTTTTTCTGGTTCAATTAATCATGTCCTGAGTCGTATACTAAGATCTAAGTTTTAACTGCTAATTTTAGTTTTTGAATGAAAAATCTAATTAGTTTTCAAGTTAATCTAATTACCTAAAAACTATTATTTTCTTTTTTTTTATTTTTTTTATTACAGTAACATTACATCATCAGACGTCTGTGATAGGAGAGGTATACGTCCAGTAGTGGACTGCTATAGGCTGATGATGATGAAATCTGTGATTGTCTACTGCAATTAATAGTCTATTTAACAGAACAGTGGTCCTAAGGAGCCATATGGCCATTACAATGTGTAAAAATCTTTTGTGATGCTTCTAAAGGTAGGTTTTAGACTAAACAAACAAAATTTGTGCTTAAGGTTTTATTCAACTTTTTTTTTTTTTTGTACACCTTTTTATTTCTAAATCTAAACAAAAAAAAAAAATTAACTTTGTTTATATAAAAGCCTGGACCGCTGTCGTCTCCCTCCTGGAGGTGGGCGCTAATGGCCGCGACACAGTATTCCTTACTAATGCGGTCGTTAACGTACACAAATATTGTAACTATTATTTTTGTTCCAATAAATATTTTTAATTTTTAATTAATTTAATAATAAAGCCATACCTCATATTACCATATTACCATTATATATTTTACCTCATATTTGTAACATATTGTATAGATGGACCAACAAAGAACACTCTAAACCTGCTTACACAACTATGATTTGGTGGAATGGGAATAGATTGTCAATTTTAACGTGTTAGGTGTAAACATGCATCATGGAAGTCATGGAGAGAGTCCTTTGCCCCGATAGTGGCATGATCGGCTAACAGTGAAAGGTGAAACCAAAACCAAACCTCATAACAAAAGCTCCTCGAGCTGCTAACCAAGCCTTATGGAAGAACAATACTTATCTTATCTATCTACAACTACTGAGATTATATCCCATAAGTGTTGACTTATTGTGTTGTTTTTCAGTTGATATTATATAAATTGTTTCATTAAAACCAAAACTGGAAAATGCGCATAACCGTCTTTCTCTGTTGGTGACGATTTGATGGCTCAAGTGTTACATACGGATTTAGTTAAAACTAGCTTCCGTCCGCGACTTCCCCGCGGTATGTTGATAAAAAGTAGCCTATGACCTTCCCCAGGGTTCAACGTATCCCTATACCAAATTTCATCAAAATCAGTCTAGCTGTTTCGGAGGAACAAAAACAGAAATTTTAAAAAGTACTGTAAGACTTTAATATGCTTTTAGTAAAAAGCTGTTATTTTCACATTACAAATAGACACTTCAATTTTATTTATTTGTGTAGATTGAAAGGATATATAACATGGTTTATGAATAATTAGCATCACACCTGTATAGGCAGGGACCGGCAGATGCTGGTTCAGTGCACCTCTGTGGACACTTTTTGCTAAACAACCATTTCCACACAATAGTCATAGCAAACAGTCCTCTGTGAACGCCATGCATGAAGGCTGAGGATACCATTGCTCATGTGCTCTTTGAATACACAGGCGTCACCCAAATTAGAACAGAAACCCTCGGGTCACCCAGATCTTTTGCAGATGTTCTGAACAGACTAGGAGACCAAATCTACTTATGGAGAGAAGTGGGCTGGTTAGAATGATCAACGACGGCCACCATGGCCCATGCACAATGGTCCATCTGTAGGACTAAGTGCGGAAACGAAATCTATAACATAGAACATGGCCAACAATGGCCACCATGGCCCACATAAAATGGTCCACTTGAAGGACTAAATGCGGTAACCAATCCTAATAACAGGACTCTTCATGGAAAAAATGAATAACACATGCCATTGAACTATCAATACATACATCAAATCTCAACATTTTTCTCCTGATAACAATAACAGGAAGTAGATCTCAACAACTTTAATATTAAAAACAGTTTATTAACTTTATCATGACAATATGTGTAAGATAAATTCATATGTAGCTGCCAGATGATTATCAAATGTAAACATGACATCATCTGTTATGACATAGGTGAGGTTAACTTATCTTTTGTTATAATGTATATTACTGTGCCAGGTATTATCTTTATCAGGACATTTTACAGGTGCAGATGAACTTGCATATCTTACCTTGCTATCATGCCTGTTCCCCCCAAAGAGTTTGGCAGAGTTCTGAGTTGAGCTACACAACTGACAAATGCTTGCACTGACTGGACTGGTCCACTCAAATCTGTGTGGTTCTTTCCTCAAAATACCATTTCAGACAGTACATTGTCCTCACATGATCTGACCAAGATTATGTCTGGACTTTAAAAGAGACTGACCCTTTTTTTTTTTTTTGAGGATGGGCAATCATCAAATGACCCCTCCCGCTCTGGGTGGAGCAGAAGGGAGTGTCAGACTCTTACTGACTAAAACCCACCCGTGTTCCTTCCTTAGCCCTTTATGTTCCAGGGCAGCGGTAACCCTTTCGGACAATCCCGCTACCCTGGCAGGCTTCGGCCCTATCGGGCCCCGTCACTCATGCTGACATCTCTAAGAGACTGACCCTTGAGTTTGTTTTGCCATTTATTCTCAGGGGTAGCCAGATAGGAAATATCGACTCCATCTATTAGCTTATTTTTTTTTATAATATAACGTGTGAAAGTGATTACGATATCCTGTGTAGAGCTGTTTAGCAGGGTCCAATTGTATTTTCAAACCATCCAGGAACCCGTTGAAATATACACACAAAATTTCATCCAAATCGGCCCAGCCATCCTCGAGTTACAGCGAGACAAACAAACAGCAATTGATTATTATATATATAGATTGTAACTGGCATGTCCTAGAACCAAAAATTTGTAGACATGTTACATCTACCAACCCGCACTGATCCTGTGTGGTGGATTACAGCCCGCTACACAGAGACACAGCTCTCTCACAGAGAGCTGTGTCTTTGCAGGTAGTGTTCTCACAGAGAGCTGTGTCTTTGCAGGTAGTGTTAGTGTCAGTGCAGGTAGTTGTTCCGGGTCTGGCTGTTTGTGTATGTGAGTTTAAATGTTTGTAAACGCAGCCACGAAACAGGAGTAATTCCTAGTGTGGGGCAACGTTTTTTTTTGTTTATAATGAGAATCTTGTACTTTGAGTATGACATGATAATAAATTTATCATCCATTATTAACACTAAAGGGGAATCAAACAGCATCTAAAACAAAATTAAGACAAATTATCTACAAGAGTTTCCCTATTTCTATAGAATCACACATTTAGCATCGGCGATCGGCAATTTGCCGGCTTCATCAATGCTGCATCGTGTTTTGACGACTCTTTGCATTCGGTTGCCGTGGGATCGCGGTGGTGAAAGTATCGTGTATGGTGGCCTATACTCACCTAAATAACCTTCCAATAAACCAGGCCAAAAAACCTAGTCCTTATACATCAAGGCTGGCCTGAAATGACAGAGCGATGCGACTCTAGTAAAAAAAAATCTATGAAAACTGCATGGTAACTATTCTAACAGAATCGCGTCTTAGGCCGCTTTTCCATCAGAGACGGGCTATGCTACGTTGCTATGGATGCGTTTCATCCACCAATCATATTCATTGGGCCAGATAGCATAGCACTTTTGGAAACTGGTCCAACTAAGCTGTTTTTATACGGAAGGATGAGTGCTATGGATGCGCGAGTGGTGTAGCTATGTGCAGAGCACAGTACTCCCCGTGCCTTCTCTACTAGCGATGCATCGCATAGCTCAACTTGAGCATCTTCCTCGCACAGCTACCTCGCGGCGGTGCATCTTCATAGCACATCTTACTCTCTCCGCTATATAGCGTAGCATTAGTGGGAACGGTCGCACAGTTTCGTAGCTTAGCTTTCACATCCTCGCAGCATAGCTGCATAGCACATCTCTGGTGGGAAAGCAGCCTTACTGACGCGTTGCGCCTGCCTGCGGCAGCCTTCAGGCCAAGAAAATCGAAACTTCTTAAATACCAGGCCTAGAAATCGATGAACACAATCACATTGAACAAAATAAGACCCCATTCAAAGTATTAGAGCAAGTGATTGTCAATAGTTCGTCTATTGTGGCTTTGTTATCTACACAACTTCCTGTTATCAAGCGTAGGTGTTAGATTGTTTGTTGTGTACAGAGAAAGTTGATAAAATTTTGTCATATGGATAATGGGTGGGTACCTACCTATGTTGTGTTTGATTTTTGTTGTTAACATAATGTGGTTTCGCCTCAGACTAAGATCATCCTCATCTGCCGACTCTTTTCCCAATTATATTGGGGTCGGCTTCCAGTCTAACTGGATGCAGCTGAATACCAAAGACTCGTGGTCACTTACGAGTTGTACAGGTCGCGAGTTTGCAACCACTTTGTCTATTTCATTTCATCAGTACCGCTCTCACAGTGAAGGAAAACATGAGACATCCACCAACCCGCACTGGGGCCGCGTGGTGGATTACGGCCCACTGCCTCTCATACAGAGGAGGCTTGTGTCCCAGCAGTGGGAACATTATAGACTGATTATGCTAGCAGCGGCTTCCGGGATCTCCATGCACTGTGCTTTATGACATTTTTATTCTTGGGATAGTAGGGTGTGGTCTTATCCAAAATCCTAGAGTGTTCACTCAGTTATGAGCAGTGATAGGAATAGGTAGTGCCTATTTGCCTAAACTTCGAAGAACAGAGACAAGAAACGGAGACTTCCTTAGGACTAAATTTTTCACTCACTCACTAACACATTGTGTACGTCATATATATGTACTAACACAATTTTTGATTTTGATTTTACTGTAAATTATTTAATTTAATGTAATGTTAGTATTGTTTAAATTGATTTAAATTCTATTTCAGTGTCTGTGGTCTACGTACCAATTGATTTTAATATAATTTAATGTATTGTATGGATTATTATTATCTGAAATAAATGATTATTATTATTATTATTAAAAGTGTTTTCCCGAATTTCTATTTTTTCTGTCCCGGAAAAAATTTAGTCCTAAGGAAGTCTCCGTTTCTCGTCTCTGTTCTTCGAAGTTTAGGCAATTAGGCACTACCTATTCCTATCACTGGTTATGAGTTTTAATCACCAATTCAGCATTCAAGCATCAGACATGGAAAGACTTGCTTTGATAATAATAATTATTTTTAGCCTATTTTGCTCCACAGCAGGGCACAGGCCTCCATTTTTCCTCTACTCCCCTATGTCTTGAGTTAGTGTTCAGCTGCATCCCGTTAGACTGGAAGCCAACCCCAATATAGTTGGGAAGAGACTAGGCAGACGATGATGCTTAGATAATGGCGAAAAATATTTCGAAAGCCTCTTCTTATTTACTCCGAAAACGGTTTCCAAGTAAATTGTCATAAGAATCCGCTTTTGATGCTCAAAACTAAGTACAACAAAGGTTATCACTACCTTTTGTCATTCTTAATCCGAAATCTCTCATAGAATTGCGCACATCTTCAAAAGATCCGGAAATCGAACGCGCACACTGCGATCACGTGTTCTACGAATTAAAACTCTTTACACTCATAAAACTAAAGCAAGATAGCATATTTCCCTTGAACTACTTTATTTATTCTCAAAATCTGCACCTTAGAGGATGACAAAGAGGAAATTGAAAATATAGAGAATTATTATTTCACAGTTTTTTTTCTCTATAGTCTCATTGGGGTAATTGCGTAATACTAACAGTAGCAATGCCTTTCATTTTGACAATTCAACAACATTCATTGCGATATTTACGTTTTTGATCAGACAATTTTTTCTAACATATGAAGCAATGGATTAGCAATATCCTTCAAAATGATTCAGATGTTATTGAAAGTCTGTTACGCAAGTAGGGTGTTGGTCTCTGTGTTAGTTAAGGGAAAATAAGGACATTGTTGTTTTGGTAGGTTAATTGCTGTAGTCATTTATAAGCATTAACATTCGCGGTAAATAAGTTAAATGTCACAGCTTACGCAAGAACTGACATTTAATGGGGTCAGTCGTAAAGTGAGTTAAAAAGTTGCGGTCGCTTTGTCAGTCAGTCTGTCTCATAATCCTTAATGTTTCCCACTGCTGGTACACAGGCCTCCTCTCGGTGTACTGTCAGTCAGTGTTACCATTCAATTGAAATCCCTCAACATCTCTAGCCTTTTTTTCAAATATGTTAAGGTCGGCTTCCAGTCTAACCGGATGCAGCTGAATACCGGTATTTCACATGGAGTCATGGAGCGACTGCCTATCTGATCTCCACAACCCAGCTACTGGGTAATACGATAGCATTACCCTTGGTAAGACTGGTTGTCAGACTTTCAGGCTTCTGACTACCCGTAACGACAGCCGGTCTCGGTAAATAAAGATGGTCACCCATCCACAGACACTGATTGATCGGCCTGTGCGGCTGTTACTATTTTTAATCCCTATGATATCATTATTCTTAGTTTTTCCAAATAACTATTAACTGGGTACTCACAACAGTTCAGCCGTCGACAGAATACGTTTTTAACCGACTTCAAAAAAAGGAGGGGCTTTCAATTCGGATGTTTATACATAATTGTGTTTTTTTTTACCTTCCGATAATGGCATTCAACATTGGTCCGTTTACTTATAGATAATTAAACGAAAGTGACTAGTTTCAATCATCAAGTTCAAAGCTAACTCGAGATTGTTTGAGATGATGCTGAACCGTCGAGTGACGTTTGTGTAACAAAACCTTTTGCGGCCTCTATCGACAATATAATTGAAAGTAAAAAGTTGTGTGTAAATCAGAGGGGCAATTCTCGTAATTTTAAGAACGTTCACAGTCTAATCTCAGTCTCAATCTATCAAAAATACCTCTAATTTCCCTACATTTTGACATTTGTTTGTCGCCGAGATGAGACTGCGACTAGATTTTGAACGTTTTAAATTACGAGAATACGCCTTCAGTTGTCATGGCATGTGATACGTAGGAATGAGGATAATGTCGTAAGGAAAGTTTTGAGTATAACATGAATGTTGATGGTTATAAGAGTAGGGGAAGACTAAAGAAACGATGGATGTACTGTATGAATGATGATATGGTTAGAAAGGGGGTGACTACAGAGATGACGACTAATAGAGAAGTATGGAAGAAAAAGACATGTTGTGCCGACCCTAAATAAATTGGGATGAGGGAAAAGAGAATTATGACGAAGGCCAGGAGAATGGTGATCGACGATATATCCCGCCGAAAGACGCCAGACTGTTGGACAACGGCGTCCCTAAAGCATCCATCATCATTTCAGCCCGGAATCACCCACTGCTTGATAAAAGCCTCCCCTTCTTCTGCCATACTTCCCTGATGTTCTGTGCGTCTCTCATCCAGGTATTTCTTGCGACTTTGATTGCCCTGAAGCACCCGCCCTCAACTAATGCTGTACCTCTACTCAATTCTTATGTTTTCTTCCCCAGGTACTGAAAAGGAGAAAGGGCAGCTTGGCGTGGGCAAGTCTTGTCTGTGCAACAGATTTGTGCGCACGCATGCCGATGATTACAACGTCGATCACATCTGCGTGTTGAGTCAGGTAAATACATATATCTTATTTATATATACTTTATTGTACACTAGAAAATACATAACAAAAAATACATATGTATAACACTGCAAAACATACAATGGGCGGCCTTATCGCTTTCTGCGATCTCTTCCAGGCTGGCCTTGGAATGGACAGTGATTACCTTAGCTTTTATATGAGTAAATACTTACCTTATTAACATAACGCTACTTGACCTTGACCTTGGGGTGTTTTAGGAATCTCTTGTCTACTTTAGACTTCTAGAGAGTCGGTAAGAGTCTGTTGAACCAACGGAACCCTGATAGGATCCGTTGGTGCCCTTTGGGTTCGCAACGCTAAGCCTTTGCTGACCGCGGGCTGTGCTGTCTGCGGGATGTATCTCATGAACCGTATTAGGTAAACAGTTGGAATGTTTACAGGGTGTGTATTTTTATTGCCGCTAAAAAATAAAGGGGGTCTTCATTCATTTTGACAGTTCAACGACATTTATTGCGTTATTTACGTTTTTGAGTAGACCAATTTTTCGAACATATGAAGCAATGGATTAGCTGTATCCTTCATAATCCTTCAGATCGTGACTGAAAGTGTGTACTGACAACGTACTTTGTTATCGCTACTCATAACGTGGAGGTCTCAATGTCCAATGTCCATGTTTTAAAGATTCGACAGGTCTACAACAAACAAAAAACACAATTACCTATTATACCAAACAAATATAACTGTCCCCTTACAAATATGATGCCCTTGCGTGGGGTTATCCCGACCCTACGCACTGAAACTGGACACTCCAATGCACGATGACACGAACGCAGTCAATTGGAAAATTATAAAAAAAAAACGGCCATTTTAAAAATAGACCACATAGCGTTCATGTTAGCAGCGTCGTGCAATGTTATTGGTGAACTCGGTCTTTCGGGGAAGACGAAATAAACAATGAATAAAAATTAAAAATTACTTGCAATGCTCCACTGTTGGGCAAAGGTCAATCAATCAGTCATTATTTATTTGCCTAGGTCTATCCTACCTTTTATTCTACCTCTGTCTGTTTAGCAGTGCGATTCTGTAACCATTTCACCGTGAAAACTTAGGTGAAGTGAGCGTGGAGTGAGCTGTCATTCCAACTAATGCAAGGCATTGACACTATTGACAGCTCACTCTAAGCTCACTTCACCTAACTTTTCACGGTGAGATTTTTACAGAATCGATCGGCAGAGCTGCCAAGGACCAACGTTACTAAAGGAGTCCAGCTCATCCCGCCATCTCCGTCTGGGCCTGCCGCGATGTCCGGGGCAACTGCATAACACATTATCAATCGGAATCGGTTTCATTTTGACAGTTCAACATTATTCATTGCGTTATTTACGTGTTGAGCAGACAAATTCGAACTAATGAAGCAATGGATTAGCAATTTGCTTCAAAATGATTCAGCACCCTAATTGCGTAACACACGATCAATCGGAATCGGTTTCATTTTGACAGTTCAACAACATTCATTGCGTTATTTACGTGTTGAGCAGACAAATTTTTCGAACATATGAAGCAGTGGATGTCGATCCCTGAGCGTAAATTGAATCGCGTTAAGAGCTCGTGGTAAGGCCTCTGGCCTTTCTAATTGCACGCCAATTAGCTCGATTCTCGGCGACTCTCATCCAACTGCTACCAGCCACCCTGCGCAGATCGTCGCTCCACCAAGCCTGAGGGCGTCCTACGTTACGTCATTGATTCTCGGTCTCCACTCAAGCACACGTCTACCACAACGGTCATCGATTCTACGGCTAATATGCCAGGGCTAGGGTCCCGGGCGTATTCAAACATGTGTCAACATCTGCGAAGGCACTTTTAATTTACACCAATTTTACTTTACAAGGGCAATGCTCGCTCTTAAGTGTCAATTTCTTCGTTCGTAAACAGGCGTAATTCGCAAATGGACGTCAAAGTGCGAATAATAAAAGCCATTAGAAATCAAGACAATGATCTTAACATCTTCAGAGTCGACGGAAGACGTCTATTGTTGAACATATTTATCAAGCTTTGAGTAGATTATGTTTCCATCTTTGACATCACTCATTTACTTCCATAATCTATATCTAAATATTAATAACAGCCACACAGGTCGATCGATCAGGTTAAGCTGCGCTTGCCGCGGTTGGTCTGTAGATGGGTGACCATCTTTACATACCGAGACCCCTCCGTGCAAGGGGTATCGTATTATCCAGTAACTGGGTTGTGGAGGTCAGATAGGCAGTTGCTTCATGTAAAATACTGGTATTCAGCTGCATCCGGTTAGACTGGAAGCCGACTCCAACATAGTTGGGGAAAGGCTAGGCAGATGGAAATTTGAAGAGTTTGTTTGTTTGAACGCGCTAATCTTTGGAACTACTGGGCGGTTTTGAAAAAATCTTTTTGCATTTGATAGAAGGCTATAGGCTAATTAACACCACGCTATGACCCTTAGGGGCCGAGCAAAAAGAATAAAGTCAGAACGCTAAGCGAAAACGACGTAATAGCGCGAGCAGGTCATGCGATGCGAGGAGCTGGATCGGGGGAACAAGAAATTTCACGCAGACGTAGTCGCCGGCAGAAGCTAGTCCATAAATGAAATTGTAACTATCCGTTTGTCCGTAGTATACTGAACAGTCCGACGGCTTCATAGCTACTCGCCTTCTTCGCCGCACTAAAAACATGCAATGTTTACGTAGACCTAAATAAATAAAACCTTTACATTTATAGCTGCTCTGTTATTCACTATGATATTCGTTTCTCTGGCTGTGTAAAGAGGCTCTATTTTATTATTCGCTGTTTCAAGGACGCAGCTAGATAAAAATCTAACTATCTGTGTCTCGTTTTTGTATAATTCCATTGTAATAAATCATTCCGGTTTTCGGAGACCTAATCTTCGTTTCTGATCGTTTGTAAATCTGCATATAAATAATAGCATTCGCGGAATATGTCGTGATGAAAGTTTTGAGTATGAATGTGGAAGCTTTGTGAGTAGGGGAAGGTCACAGAAACGATGGATGGGCTGTGTGAAAGATATTTGATCTGCCTAGTCTTTTCCAAACTATGTTGGGATCGGTCTTAACCGGATCCAGCTGAATACCAGTATTTTACATGGAGTTACTGCCTATCGAACCTCCACAACCCAGTTACGAGGTAAATGATACCCCTTGGTATAGTTTGACCAAAACCGCTGTACCGCGCCTTCGGTACATGCGCGGCAAGACGGCTGGGGGGGCAGTGCAGGCCGCTCATTCGTCATCGTTCACGGCGTCCCGCCCCCCGCCTCGCCGCGCATACCTAAGGCGCGGTACAGCAGTTTCGGTCAAACTATAATACTGGTTGTTAGACTATTGGGTCTACAAGTAACGACTGTCAAAGCTCGACGAATGACAGCCAGAGACAACGGCTTAACGTGCTTTCCGAGGCACGGAGGGGTCTCGATATGTAATGGATGGCCACCCATCCACGAACTGACCGCGGCGAGCGCAGCTTAACTTTCGTCCGAGCTCATGCGGCTGTTATTATTACATGGCTAGAAAGGGGGTAACTACTGTGACGACTATTTATAAAGAATTATGGAAGAAAAAGACATGTTGCGCCGACCCTCAGATAAATTGGGATGAGGGAAAAGAGAATTATGACGTGTCAGATAAGAGGTGGCCCACTTTGTGTTTCAACGTAACCATTTCATAAAAGGTTTGCGTGTTAGAGTCTGCTTAGCTCTTTGTTTCCTTTCGGTTTGATAACGTTGAATCCAGCATCCAGGAATCAGTGACAAGCAGGGCTTTGAATCGATACCAAAATACAGGTTCTGTACCGGTACTCAGCGGTCCTTGCCATTTCGGTGCCTGGGTACCGGTACCAAATTCAGGTACCCGGCGCGTACCACAAATCTCGTATTTGTACCTTAAAGTTATTTTTCTAATGCCCATTAACTGTCTTTTTTTAACTTACTAATTGTATCTGTTTTCGTACTCAATTTATATTTGTTTTCGTACTCAAATTTGCGGAATTATTTGTTTGATGCCAGCACCGATACGGTACCGATATTGATTCGAAGTACTTACCAATAGTACAGGTCTACGTCTGGTGCCGGCACCAATAGTACAGGTACTGCTTGATACCAATGGTACTGTTTCCCAAAAATACCGGTATTTCAAGCCCTGGTGACAAGTCTTGTAAAGGTTAACCCCCACGTCATTCTTCTTACAGTCGGACTTCAGCGGCCGCGTGGTGAACAACGACCACTTTCTCTACTGGGGCAGCGTGCAGAAGGAGTATGATGACCAGGAATACAGGTTCGAGATTGTGGAGCAGACGGAGTTTGTGGATGATGCGTGCTTCCAGCCGTTTAAAGGTTAGCTTATCCCTTTATTATTCAAGGACGTAATTTATGATCTCGTGCAGTGCTGATACGTGTGCGTGGAGCTTTAACCCGAGTTTATCTATTTGATAGTGCTTTTGGTCCGATACCTTGGCACATTGCAATGTTAGTAGACTTCTTTGTGAAGGAGCATATCCGGGGAAGTCTAGCAACGGTGCTGTGTTCCGCTTTGAAGAGTATGGGCGCTCCCCGCTAGTGTATACTGATGGTACATGAGACATTGCAGCTTTTCCTTTGGAAAAGTAACGCACCTGCATTGCCTGAATAAGTAAATATTTATGCCTAATTTGGGAGTCATCAGTTTGGTAGTATCATAAGGTTTTCACGTGTGAATTTGGTATTTATAACCAAACACACACATACATATTCTATTTGTTGAATAATTCATTGGATCCGTGGGAACTGTTATTAAAAGCATTAACCTAATATTGTATTAAAGATTACGGAAATACATAATCATGAATACTTGATCGTTTACACTAGAATAAACAGGTTAATTATTGAGAATTGGAAGACCAAACGTTTACATGTTCCTGGTATATCTAAAGATACGTAAAATTGGTAAAAAAATAATATAAAAAAACGAATTATCGCGTGTCACTTGATTCATCTCTTCTATCTCGGATTTTTTAGTAAAAGTTACCGAAGAGTGATGATTCCAAACAGTTCTCTCTACAAAAGCAGTGGTGTTCCAGAAGAAGCAGTGGTAGCCGAGGTAACGGCCGCGACTTATGAGTTCGAACCCAAGAAAGAAAGAAAGAAAGAGCACATTACTTTGTGTAAATTATTTCATCACCACTGCTCTCAAAACTGGGGAGGAAACCGTCATGCCCAAGAACCAAACATTCGAAGACATGTGATTTCCGCCAAACCGCACTGAGCTCGCGTATTGGTTTATGGCCCACTCCCTCTGACAGAGAGGATTCCTGTGTACCAGCAGTGAAAACATTAAAGGCTAATTATGCTGTCTACTTCACCCAATCGCTCAACTTAAGGTTACCATAAAATGGCAAGATTCCTACCTGACCTTTATATAACAACGCATACCTTTTTTGTTACAGTAGGAAAAACCGAAGCTTACATAAAGAGATGTGTAGCTACAAAGCTTCAGTCTGCTGAAAAACTGATGTATGTGTGTAAGAACCAGCTGGGAATTGAGAAGGAGTATGACCAGAGACTGATGCCTGATGGGAAGCTGTCTGTGGACGGGTTCATGTGTGTCTATGATGTCAGTCTAGTGCCCGGACGTACTTGGGAGAAGCAGGTGAGGTTTTAAGAGCATAGAAAAGCTAGGTTTTTAAACGTGTGTTTGAGTTGGAAGAAGCCTTCAGAAATTGTTCGCAACATCGATACCCTGTCCGTTAGGTTAGCCGTTTTTTTAAAGCTGTCTTAGAACGTACATATTCTAGATTACGTAAAAGTGCACTTTAAAATGCGTAATAAAATAAATATATAAACTGCCTTATCTTATTGAATTATCTTATTTATGGCTTCTTACAGATACTATAATACCGCACGTGTATCAATCAATGTATTGTGTGTTGCTGCAATCACTAGTTCCATCTGTCAAAAAACGGTTTACCCAATGGACAGTGTATAGCAAAATATTTCAGCTTCCGACCTTTAACTCCAAAAGCTGATCTCTTTTGTCTTCTTATACGAGTATCTGTTGAAACTGTACAGCAGTACGATTCTGTAACCATCTCACCGTGAAAACTTAGAGTGAGCTGTCATTCCAACTAATGCTAGGGATTGACACTATTGACAGCTCACTCTATGCTCACTTCACCTAACTTTCACGGTGAGATTTTTACAGAATCGATCGGCAGAACGCCCAATAACATAGTTGGTGACATAACTGACATCTTTCAACATTATTGACGACGTAACAGCAAGATTAACTCAATGCCAATATTCCTTATATTCTCGATTTCGTTTGTTTCTACATATTACTATTTTTATCCCCCGACAAAAACAGAGGGGTTTTATAAGTTTAACGTGTGTATCTTTGTGTCTGTCTGCGCCATCGTAGCTCCCAAACGGCTGAACCGATTTTTCTTTTGTTTGATTTCTGGTATATTTAACTGTCTTACACTTTCCAGAACGAAGTTCTAGCCGCCATACTCCAGAACATCTTAAAGCTAAAGAAACCAGTGGTCCTGGTGACTTCGAAGAACGATGAGGCTTGTGAGCAAGGAGTGAGGGAGGCAGAGAGGCTGGTCCAGCGCAAGGAGTTCAAAGGCAGCATCCCTATTGTGGAGTCTTCGAGTCATGATAACGTGAATGTGGACCACGCATTTTTCTTGTTGGCGCAGATGATTGACAAGTCTAAGGCTAGGATTAAGGTGAGTGTTATGAATACCTTAGGGTTGTATGCAATTCGTCAAATATACAGGGTGGCAGGAACATCGACGGGCGGCCTGTTACTATGGATTCAGGTTCAGTGCATGATTTCGAACCCCCCATCTTTCTGATACACTCCGTATACACAAGACATACTCTTGTACATAATGGGCTACATGAGGTATTTAGTATTTGTACTCCTTCATCTAATCACTTTGTTAAATTAATGATGCAAATGTTCTTTGAGCTCTCTATACCGTTATTTGAACACCACCATAATACAATTTGCTCAGATTTTTGTTAATACTTACAAAAAAAAAAAATTAAGGTACCACATAACCTATATTAAAAAATATCGTAGAATAGAATAGAATGTACTTATTTGTCAGAATATTGTTACAAAGTTGTTAGGCATATGTGTTTAGATCATAATATTTTGCTGTTCCCGGCGTACAAATATGGTTTTTAAAGTATTACAATGTTTATTTTTCTCTCAGGTGGCTAACTATGCAGAGGCTTTACGAATAAGAAGAGAGACGCTGGACTTTGTCACTGAAGCGTTCACCCAGCTTATCAGAATGCATGTCCAGGATCACAAGTAAGTCAAATCTAATCTCTCAATCTCTTTTTAACTTTATCGGAAAGCAGATACCGAGATGTAACTTTGCGATCTCAATACCAAAACTTGCTACGCACAGGTGGATATAGGACTGCTTTGTTGAGGAAAAGTGTTTTTGGTATGGCACCGGCTATTTTTAACCACATTCCTAATTCCATAAAAGAGGAACCAGTAACAACTTTCAAAAAGAAACTAACTGCACTTTTGGTCAATAAATGTTACTACTCCGTATCGGATTTTCTAGCTGAAAAATTTTAGTTGCATCAATGTCTGTATGTTTGTTGATGAATTGCATCATGTTTGCATGCCAAAATGGTAGAATGTACAAGGATTCTTTCATATTATTGTAACCACTTTATTGTAAATACCTACATTGTGAGCAAATAAATGAATATTCTATTCTATTCTAATATAACACACAAAAGTGTCGGTGCCAGTCCACCTGAAGGCCAATAATCCCGTAATTGAAAACGTTCAAAATCTAGTCGCAATGTCATCTCAGCGACAATCAATGTCGAAAACTTGTCAAAAATGTGGGGAAATTAGAGGTGTTTTTTGACAGATTGAGACTGAGATCAGACTGTGAACGTTTTTAAAATTACGAGAATGACCGCTCTGGTATTGCGGGCCATAAGCAACCGCGGCCGACTACTTAGTACTTACCATCACGGGGATGTATTAAAAATTTAAAAAAAAAAAAACATTATCGCCGAAGAAATTATGGATTCCAACCATGACCTTTAAAAGCCGATTATGTAATTTATTTCGTCGTGCGTGTAGAAAGAAATCAAGTTTTCTAAAGACTTCTTGATAAACATCTATATCTTGGATCTCATCATTAGTCTAACCGGATGCAGCTGAATACCAGTATTTTACATGGAGCGCCTATCTGACCTCCACAACGACCACAACCCAGTTACTGGGTAATACTATACCTCTTGTTAAGACTGGTTGTCAGACTTTCGGGCTTCTGACGACCCATAACGACTGTCAAAGATCCACGAATGACAGCCGGGACCAACGGCTTTATGTGCTTTCCGAGGTATGGAGGGATCTTGTTAAGTACAGATGGACCCATCCATGGACCAAACGCGGCAAGCGTAGCTTAACGTGATCGATCAACCCGTGCGGCTGTTATAAATTAGCCACAAGCCAATCCAGTCCAAGATATAGAAACATCTATATCTTGCGACCTATGGTTTTGAAAACTGTTCTTCTAATCTTTGGTACCATTTACAGAGAGATGTGGTCGGCAGCCAGCAAGAGATTGTGTCACTATCCGGAATGGATCAAGTTTGTGCAGCAGTTTGGTAATGACGGAACTCAAGTAAGTTTAATTTTAGTGAATCGAACTTCTCGACACTGGCGCCGATTCCCTTGTTCACAAACTCAACTAAATTTAAGTTCAACGCATCTTTTTCTTTCTATTTCATTAAGAAAAGGACAGAAGATAAAATATTAGTTTAGTCCTGTCAAATTAGTCAGCAACAGACGTAAATTGACGAAGACGTGACATCCACCAACTCGCACTGGGCCCGTGTGGTGGATTACGGCCCATCTCACAGAGAGGAGGCCTGTGTCCCAACAGTGGAAACATTATAGGCTAATAATGCACGGAATGCTAGGTATTTAACACAATTCGGGACCAAATTGTAAATATTTAGCCTTTTAGATCACAGAGTATATACCGTTAAATTTTGATCGTTTTAATCCTTAAAAGGGGTCATTCTACTCATTATTATGAATAACTTTTAAAAATAAATCAGTTGATCCATTACATTATTTCGAGTTATGCGAACATAAGTCTATGGATCAACTGATTTTTTTTTTTTCGATTTCAGGGTTGATCCCGTAAACTCAAACTCAAACTCAAAAACTCAAAATATTTATTTCAATTAAACCATTACAGGCACTTTTGAATTGTCAAGGGGTCGGTCAGTCAGAAAAATGAAGCTAGTTGCCCATTCCAAAGCGTAGGTACCTATGGAGAAGAACGGGCAAGAAACTCCATGGACACTCTTTTAAATCAGTATAATATGGTTACAAAGTATTGGTTACATCATTCATGTTAGAAATTATGCATGTGAGAACGATGCAGAACGTTAAAAGCGTCCGTAATGAAAAGTTTAGGAAAATAAAAATAAGAACAATTCAAATATTAAATTAAAATAAGCCATGGCAGCAAAAAGATGACCAGTCCCTACTGACGGCGCCCGTTCACGAACATGACGCATGGATTAGCACCATTCAGCTCAACCATTTTGAAGGGAGCCAAATGATCCAACACATGCGCCACCGACAGCGAGACATTTGAGTGAGCATGACATACTCTCTGCTGCCAGGGCACATTCAAGTCAATGAAAGACGTACCCAGTAAATGGTAGCTTTATAGTATGTACATAGTACTCACACATGTGCTATACAATTATACAATACTAGGAGATTGAGTTTATATAATGCAAAAAAAAGTATTTTAAAATCTTCAGCAGCTCCAACAGTATTTTCAAATGCTAATCAATTTATTTATGCGTCCTCATGGAGCAGGACCAGCGTTTAGCCAAGCATTTTTATCAGCGATGTAATCCCCCAATTTATAATATGCCTGGCTGCATAGTGTGCGTTTTATACAAGATTTAAATTTCGTTTCATTCTGTTCTATTATGTGGGGAGGTATTTTATTGTAACATTTTAAACAGTACCCCATGAAAGATGAATCTACTTTCGCCAGCCTGAAACCTGGTTGAACTAATTGCTCCCTATTTCTAGTGATATAATTGTGTCTTTCACCTCTTTTACTAAAAAGATGTAGATTTTTCCTTACGTACATAATGTTTTCATAGATATATTGACAAGGTACCGTCATGATGTTAATATCTTTAAACAATTCCCTTAGAGAATCACGCCTGCGGAGGCTATATATGGCTCTGATGGCTCTTTTCTGCAGAATAAAAATAGACTCGATGTCTGCAGCCCGTCCCCATAGCAAAATACCGTACGACATAATACTATGAAAGTAACTAAAATAGACTAGTCTCGCGGTATCAACATCAGTAAATTGACGGATTTTTCTCACAGCATACGCTGCTGAACTTAGTCGTCCTGCAAGGGATGTTAAATGAGGACCCCATTGAAGCCTTGAGTCAAGCGTGATCCCCAGGAAAACAGTTTTATCGACGAATTCTAGTTTCTCTTGATTCAATTCTATCTCACAATGACTACTTTTGACATTTGGTAAAGAAAATCTTATGCACTTCGTTTTTTTCCCATTTAATACTAAATTATTAGCAGTGAACCAGTTTTGGATCTGCAGTAGGGCGTTATTTACGTCGTCAAGATTTGATGCACGTCTATTAATTTTAAAAATCAAGGAAGTATCGTCAGCAAATAACACCATCTGCGGTTGGGTTTTTAACAAATGGGGTAGATCATTAATATATACTAAAAAGAGGAAAGGACCTAATATCGAGCCTTGTGGTACACCCATTTTTACTTTTAAACCGAGTGAATTGACACCATTTATTTGAACTTGCTGTTGTCTATCATTTAGTATCGTAGTAAAAGTTGTTCATAATGATGAGTACAATGACCCCTTTTAAGGATTAAAACGATCAAAATTTAATGGTGTAGAGCTAAATTACAATATAGGATCAATTCTTTTCTAGACTTGATAATATATCCCATTTGTCACAGGTGGTATACCGTCGTCACATCCGAAGACTAAAAGAAGAGCGAGCAGCTAAGAAGCTTCGCAAGCAGTTGGCCAAGCTGCCGCAAGTTCTGTCCAGAATGCAGTTACCAACCGAAGACTTGCAGGAGAAGTAAGATTAACATTCTTCTATGTACCGTATTCTTTCCGACATGTTTTAGAAAGCTTTAGTTTGACCTGGAATATACAGTTGTCCATTTAGAGGTCCTCTTTTCAAATCTAGTAATCGTATTGTTTGGGCCCAAAAGGTGACTAATTAGATTAATTACTTAAGACCTAAAATCAACGACACATGGTCTGGTAAGATGAGTATACATTAGAGCATTTTGTCGAGTCATGTAATCTTACGTTTCTGCGATTGCTCGACGCTGCGTTCGATATAATACTCACGGCGAGAGAGCATTTACCTGTAAAATTTCTTCCTACCTTACTTTAAGAAAGAAAATACATTTATTTAGCACAAAATAAAAGACACACAATACACCAGATACATACATCAGATAAAACAAACAATAAAATAAAAAAAAATTAAATAAAAAGTATGACGTATACGTTCATTGTTAAAATGTCGGACCTGTAGGTACCGCTCTTGCCTTTGCTCGATAAAATGATACACCAATAGAGGGACGTGTTCGAAGTGCGGTTCGATAAAATTTTAAAACGGCGAATGTTCGATGTTCTGTTACAAGTCAATGCTCTAGTCTCCTTTAGATGTAGGACATCGGTTTCGTTAGGTTTGCATTTTCGTTGTTTGCCACCGACTTCCGAAATTAAAATTATTTTTCACTTTATAGTGTCGTTTTTGGAAGTCGGTTGTTTTTTTTTCAAAAAAGTTTTTATTTTTCGCTTTTAAGTTGTAATTTTTACCAGTAATTTGGTTTAAAAACCAAACTACTGAACCGTTTTTGATGAAAGGGACCATTTGGGAAGTATACCATTTCCAACAAAAAAAATATTTTTCAAATCGGTTGGCAAGCGACGGAGTTATGCGCGAACAAACATAAAAAAAAATACAAACATCCGAATTGAGAACCTCCTCCTTTTTTAGAAGTCGGTTAAAAATGTCTCACTTCATCTAATTACACCATAAAAATGCTGTAATATTGTGTTTGCATCAGACATAAGAATTGTAAACCCTATTTTAATTGTGCCCTTATCTGTTCCAGCGACTGGCCTATGGTGGTCCGTCAGCTACGTACCCACCGCGACTTCTCAGTGTACTTCAGCGAGGCGAGGCATCAGGACTCGGGCTCCGAGTCAGGCTCAGAGCTGGACAGCCCACTGGCTATAGACACGACGCTCAGGGTCGGCGAGAGGGCGAGATATCAGGTAAATTAATTAAGAAAAGAAAGAGTGAATTTTTATTTTGTCGCAGAAACGCGTGCATATAAAAAAGGCACTGATGTAAGGAGGCAGTTGTAAATAGCGGTTTTGGTAAGTTAAACATTATACATGGTACGTTTAATAACTAGTTCAGCAGTTAAAACTAAGCAGTAAAGTAAACAAAAATGAGTAATAAAAAACAATGAAATGGATCAGTGAATATATAATTGAGCAGGAAAATATTAAATGGGCGGTAAAAATTATTGAACGAGCGGTTACGTGTGGGCATATATTTAAAATGTTTGGTTTTGTATTCAAAAATATGTTTCTGGTACTCGCGTGTGTATGTGTGTGGTCACAGTTCTAACCTAACCTAGCTGTTTCCGACAAAATAACCGACTAATTGATTTTTTATTACTGTCCATGTTTTACTGTAGCAATAATTAATCAGCCGCCATTAAATTAAATAACTGCTCAATATGTTTTTCAACTGATCATAATAACATCTCGAATATTTAAATAACTGCTCAAAAAATTAGTTCCCTATAAAAAATACAAGACCGGAACAAAGTAAAATCTCTTGAAAATAGGAAAAACACAGTCTTGTTTGAAACTTACTTTGTTAATTTTAATTTAATCATTTATTTCGAGCAACAAGACTCATAGTGTTAGTAACAATATACTTACAAACTATGTTAGGAATACACTTACAAATTTTAATGATGATATTTTTTTAGTTCACCGCAATTTGACTTGTAATTTTGTTTGCAGACGCTGGGACAGTCACAGAAGATTCCTTACGAAATACTGGAGTCGAACGAGGCAGCTGGCGTCTTCAAGACGTTCTTACATGAAGCTCAGGAGGAACATAGGAATTACGAGTAAGTTCTATTTGATAAATAAAGTGCTGTTTTGAAGTATTTCAACGTGTGTAGTTGCAAAGACGCCCTTTTACTGTCTGATGTAGACTACCATAAAAATATTGGACAGGAGTGGCTACGAGGCGTGTACCGTAATCATTTATACAGGGAAGGCCAAGTTGATTGATAATCGATAAAAAAAATAGTGTCGCTTATGAGGAGCGGTGTAGACATGGAGGACGCATTGCCATTCTTGGTACACACTCAGACAGTTTTGTGATCACATGTTATTAGAGAGAAAGACAATGGCGCCGATTCCCTTGTTCACAAACTAAACTAAATTTAAGTTCAACGCATCTTTTTCTTTCTATTTAATTTAGAAAAGGACAGAAGATAAAAATTAGTTTAGTCCTTCAAACTAGTCAGCGCCTGACGTAAATTGACGTATTTTTAGCAGCCATGTTTTTAATCACGTCTAATCTGTCTATGGAGTATCTTAATTTGACAGGAGTAAACTAATATTTTATCTTCTGTCCTTAATGAAATAGAAAGAAAAAGATGCACAGAACTTAAATTTAGTTTAGTTTGTGAACAAGGGAATCAGGGCCACTATAGAGGTATGAGGAAGAACAGGGTGTAAAGTTCACTCATACTCTAGAGAAAAGGGAGGATCCTCCGACCAGCCGGGTGTTGTGTCTGGCTGGCAACTGCCCAATGATTCATGCCGGGCCGTTATATATATGCTAGTTGCGCGGTAAACTCTGCTTGCGAGATGAAGGATTTTGTGTGACGTCTGACGAGTAGTACGCATGTAGCGTTGTAGATACTACAACGCTACTGCAGCACAAAGTACCTTTCTGTGCTACCTGCGATCCAAAACTGTCCATACTTTAATGTTCTAACAAAACCATTCTACTCTTTTCAACCCAGATGGTGCCAACAATTCAAGCGTCTCCTCGAAGAAACTGGCTACGTTACACCCGGAAAGCAGCTGTCAGAAGTGCGCGTACTTCTAATGGGTCGCGAATGCTACGAGGCGTTGTCCGATGAACAACAACAGCGGGTGTACGACCAACACCAGCGGCATATACAGCGACGAGCCAAGGATAACTTTCAGGTAACATTAGTGGGGTTAATTCTCTTGGAGTTCAGTTAAAGTGGATGTTTTAATCAACTTGATCTAGACTATGAAAGACTGTCAACATTCAACTTTGACAGCATATGATGTGCCCTTTTGTTGACTGATGAGGATCTGACGATAATCGTAAATAGTTACAATCTGCATAGCCATTCACAACCATCCGACAGGCTATCGTATCGAAAACGACACATTACGATTACTCAATTTGCCTTGCCCCGGACAGCAAAGAGCTGTCGGAAGAATTAGCAGTCGTCCATTTGATTTAAACTGACAAAATTTTCATGTTTTGTACTTGTGAACAGCGTTTAGAGTACTCCTACGATAACATTGATTGATGTTCGATACGGTACGGAAGCGTACGGAGTTGTGAATAGCTATGCTGGTCTGCTCTTCTTCACCCATGTGTATAATGAGGAATAGCTATCCGTCCTTGCTGTTTCAGTTCTCCAAATAATTAACGATGCCCGGACGTAAATATGTCACTTCGAGTTTTAGAAAGAGAGCGACATATGTGTGTAACATGAGTGACAAGGACAACTAACAGTGTTTACCTTTTCCTAAAACTTGATGTGCCGTTTTTAACGCCATACTTAAATCATGTCATATTATAAGATACAAATGTCGTGACGCGTCAACGAACGAGTTTAATGTGACATAGTCCTAAGTTATGAACTTTTTGTATGATATAGTATCATGTAACTTTTCATCATCATCTGCCTAGCCTTTTCCCAATTATGTTGGGGTCGGCTTCCAGTTTAACCGGATGCAGCTGAATACCAGTATTTTACATGGAGCGACTGCCTATCTGACCTCCACAACCCAGTTACTGGGTAATACGATACCCCCTGGTAAGACTGGTTGTCAGACTTTCGGGCTTCTGACGACCCGTAACGACTGTCAAAGATCCACGAATGACAGCCGGGACCAAAGGCTTAACGTGCTTTCCGAGGCACTATTCCGTGCCTCATGTAACTTTTAATTCTATAATAATATTAACTATGTTTTCATTGTATGCAGGAACTACTACTGGAACATGCAGATCTGTTCTACCACTTTAAGAGCATATCGCCGACTGGGACTATCACCCAGGAGGACATCAAAGAGATCACTGATGTGCTTCAGGATGATTTTAGGTAAATTTTCAGTTTATTTAGAAACAATAAAATTGTTTTTTTTAACAGTAGGAAGAAGTAATATAGCGCAGGCGTATTTGGGACTGTCCTTGGTAACTTTTGACGTTCAGAACGTTCTGATTTACAGCTTTATTTAAATAAACAATTGTGATTTGTAACTATTTAATTTTAAACCGTTTTATTACACAATGAGTTTTAACTTTGGTCCAAGCTCAAACCTTTCAGCCCGTTTCTGGATTTCAAACCTTATTCCGACTAGTATTAAGTTCTAAATACAAAGCTGACAATATAAACTCAAGTTTTAAATTAGTTTTTGTGTTTAGAACTTTAGCGTCATCGAAATAAAGTTTCAAATGTTAATAAAGCTCGATTGCTTGGGTCTAAAGATACATTTGTATCTGTAATAAGGTCGAAATAATGTATCCGATTCGTTGGCAGTGTAACGATTGGACAGTGAGATATCTGCAATTGATTCACTAAAATGTACTATAATTTTTTTTTTAATATAAAGTCCACTTGTCAATGTTATATTCCTCTATGTATTTTTAGGCTTTGCCGACAAATATAATATGTTCTGATTTAGATTTTTTTTTTAAAACACTAAATATTTCCTTTTCCCTTCAGATACAAGATGCTAGACCGCATGGAGCAGGACAGAAAGCTGATGCTGTTCCAACATCTGGGCTTCGTGCACTGTCCCATGCGCGAGCACTGTCCCGCCGGCGCCAACTGTCTGGACGCCACGCTGCCGGTCATACTCAACACTAGGGTCGGGTGAGTACCGATAACTGTAGTAACTGTTTACATAAAAATAATCGTTTTTATACTTGTTTATGAATAATTGTTTGCTGCACCGGACGACGTCATTACGTCGGCGCCGGCTGTCGCTGAAAACCAGCGCTGGGGCTCTGTCTTGCATAGGGTCGCGGCATAATGCTGAGCGATAGCCGTTTTGCGTGGATGTGACGCATATCAACCATTATTTATTGTTTTTTTCTTTATTTTGTTTTTATGTTCTTTTTTGCGTCATGTTTACCGCAAATAAACGTATTTTCTTTCTTCTTCTTTCTTTCTTACCGTAGCAAGTACAGCAAAGATTGAACAGAGCATTATGGTGTCATACCTAACTTTCAACGTGCTAACTCTGCCACCTTAACATTTCCTAATGGATTAAAAAATGGGATAAAGGAACTTTGCAAAATTACTGATCCTGAATTTCTTTATAACAATTTGTAATAACGCTAATGAGAAAATCTCAATTTCTAGTTTATATGTAGATGTCGAATTGAAATTACACTAAAACATCTGACGTGTACTTAACTGACGGCACAATCGGTGCAGTGGTTAAGCGATTTATTGCTGCGCTGCGTGTCGCGGGTTCGATTCCTGCACGGAACAAATATTTGTATGACCTACAAGTAGTTGTTCCGGGTCTGGCTGTTTGTGTATGTGAGTTTAAATTTTTGTAAACGCACCCATGATACAGGCGACATTTATAGAGTGGGGCACGTTTTTATAAAAAAAAAAAACTTGTACCTGGATATCTAGACATAAGTAAGAGAGACTAATTCCGACATCCCTGCTTTGTTTACTAAAATCACGAGCTAAAATGAGTCTAAAAATAAGTTATTGTGTAATTTTGAATTAGGATCGTGCATTTTTTTTTATCGCATAATCTGTGGAGAACGTCATAGAAGTGCGCGCATTACGATGAAAAAAAAAACTTGAGAGGTGTCAAGGGACACCCGGATGGAATGAAGTTCCTTTCTATAGACAGACAGAGAAACACGCGCACGCCGCACGGCTTACAACTATAGCAAAAAGTGTCGTTACAACTTTTGGTGTTAATTTTTTCCGCCTAGCCCCCTTTCGCAACGCGCGATAAGGAACTTCGTTCCAAAACAAAACGCATGCGGTTTATTCACAATGGGCCTCTCTGTGCAAATCTTGTAAGGACGTCCCCATTACAACGACGACGTGCGGGTACCACTTGCTGAGTGAGACTGGAACGGAAAAATCTTGTTTTTTTTACCGCCATTGCGCGGATCTGTGACTCCGTTTTTATACCGTACGGCGGAAATACCGCACCGCATTCCACCGCAGCAGCAGCAGCGGTGCGGAGCTGTGGTGGCCCAGTGGTTACAACCACTTGAACCAAGGAGTTGTAGTTCTAGGTTCGAAACCAGTCAGGCGCTTTACTTTGTGTAAATTATATCAAAACCACTGCTCTCAAAACGGTGAAGGAAAACATCGTGAGGAAACCAGCATGTCCTAGCACCAAAATTTTGAAGATATGTGATATCTACCAATCCACACTGGGCCCGCGTGGTGGATTACGGCCCACTCCCTCTCACAGAAACACTACCTATGGGCTGATTATGTATTCCACCGCATTGCAGTGCGCGCTAGCACTTAGAGGGGTGGTAACAGAATTTTTTTAAAATTAAGTACCAGTAAACAGCTGCTATAATCCTTGTATTTCTTCCTGCAGGTCATTGACATCGACAGGCGAGTCTCAATGCCACGCGGGACCTCCGGCCGCGCCCTGGGCACTCACCACGGATTCCAATCAGATCAATGTCATCATACTAGGAGTAAGTACTGTTGCATCCTAAATATTTTTGTCACCTTAAGGGGTATTTTTGTCTACTCATTGCACGATAGAATCTACTTTACCGACTTAGAATAATCTTTATTATGTACACCATAATTATAAATTACAGACAAAAAAGAAATATTTTTTTTAGATAAATATAATGACCACCATAAAATGCTTTGATACCCTTAGTTCGGTTACAATTAATTTTTTGTGGCCTCCTACGGCAAGCTGACATAAGCCCAAAGGACAGGTGGTTTGGTAATAACACATAAGGAAACAACCAACTATATCAAACACCGTATATTTACAAAAGTAAATTTAAAGTAATAAACGGTGAGCCTTAAATAACTAATTTAACTTATCGTTAACAAATTAAGTGGTGTCTAGAACTTTATATTAATAATGCCAGCCAGCTAATATTTCAGTAGAAAGAGCTAGGGTCGTGGGGAGTTGGAGATAAACCCAGTACTGTATCGTTTTAAATGTTTGCCAACAAACCATTTACGATTTAAAGCATTATTTTTCAATAGTTTATAATCTTTCCATGGCAAGCCAACAAATTGTGAACTGGTATCAAACTTGCATGCGACGAATCGCACTTTGCGGTAATCCTACTAATATTATAAATGCGAAAGTTTGTATGGAGGGATGGATGGATGTTTGTTACTCTTTTACGCAAAAACTACTGAACGGTGTTGGATGAAATTTGGCACACAAATAGTTTATAATCAGGATTAACACATAGGATACTTTTTATCCCGATATTCCCACGGGATCGAAACTTATGCGGGTGAAACCTCGGAGCGCAGCTAGTACTAAATGGCCACGTAACTGCGACCAAGTTGGGAGTAGCGCTCGCTCAGTTGTAACTTAACCTATTTGGGTTTGCTAAAATGAAGCGAATCGCTTTGGCTCGCAGGTGGAAGGCATAGCCGGCGAGTTCGGCAAGCGCCTGCTGGCGGGCTGCGACGCCGAGCGGCGCGTGGGCGGCGCGCCCACCGCGTGGCGCGTGGAGCAGCGCGTGCGCAGCGACGACTTCAGCGCCGACACCACGTGCATAGACGACTTCGCGCCTAACGGTAACTGTATTCGGCCTCTAGAACCAGCTCTTAGCACCCTACAGAGTTCATTTGCCAGTTTTTACTACCACTTAAAACGTAAACCATAGTTCAGGACCTATACTGTACTATAGTTTGACCTAAACTGCTGTACCGCGCCTTAGAACTGCGCGGCTCTGCGGGACGCGGGACGCCGTGAGCGATGACGAATGAGCGGCGCACTGCCCCGCCGTCTCGCCGCGCACATACCGAAGGCGCGGTACAGCGGTTTTGGTCAAACTATAGCACTATGCCTAGACATTGTGAGACAACTACAAGTTTGCCATATAGTTGTGGTAATAGTTTGCACTCATCAGTAGACAGGAATATGATGTCGTGATAACGCATTTTGACACTTTCGACTGTACGGCCGTCTATTCTGTAAAAATCTCACTGTGAAATCTTAGGTGAAGTGAGATGTCAATAGTGTCAATCACCAGCATTAGGTGGAATGGCACCTTACTTCAAGCTCACTTCACCTAAGTTTTCACGGTGAGATTTTTATAGAACAGACCAGCTGTTCTGCAAGAATTTTTTGGCACTCGACTGACATTGAGCATTTGTGACATTGTATTGAAAAAACAAGATGGCAGCGTTAGCCCAGATTCGATTCGGCGCGTTTTTCCCGCGGTTAATTTTATTCGCGCGCTGGATTTTCAACGCACTGTTTAGCGCTAAGAGTTGAAAATCCAAAAGTGTGTTTTTTGACGCGCTGGGACGTGTCCTCTTGGATTATAAATTCTCGGCTCAATACCAAGAGTTCAAAATCCAGTGCGCAATAAAATTCCAACGCTATATTTTTACGTCTTTGCGAACGTTAGTCCGACGTAGATTTTGACAACGCGCTAAAGGATCCTTGCATAATTATAGATTGTAGAACCACACAAGTGTATTATATGGCGGGAAAAAGACCACTTCTATGCTTAGTTTAGTTACAAGTAATTATTATTTTTTTGTTTTAGGATATTTCTGCGTTTACCAAGATCAAGAATCTTTTGAATACATTAGAGGATGTGCAGAAAAGACGCTTCTGTCAAGCTTGGAGCAAGAAGACAAACTACCGTTCCAGGTAATGTTATAACCAAATAATACCAGGCTTGCCTCGCACACACACATACCGGCCCCTTGGTCAGTTCGCGAGCTCGGGCCGACTTGCGCGCGTGCCGCCCGGCTCCTGCGCCTGGTTTCGGCCCGCATTGACGAGCACGTTCCCGCACCCCGCCCGCCGCACTCCCTGACGACGACGTCACAGGTGATCCGGACTCGCTTACCCTGGGAAACCACCCTAAACATATCAATAACTTCAAAATTATGTATTTATATGAAAAAAAAGGGCTTTTGTGTCCTACACACTGATTGTTGTAAAACCTATATACATGTGTATATACAGGTTTTAGCTTGAAAAGGATATTTGTAACTGTTGTATTCTTTTCAGGGCTTGCCGTTAGTAGTGATGTTTGTTCAAGACGAGGGAATGGACAAGAAGGAACTGACGAGACTGCAAGAGGAAGGACAGAATCTGGCTGACAAGTTAGTACCTATACAATATTTCAGCGATTTTTCTCATCACCTTATACATTATTTGTAAAACACCAACAACCTCTTAAGAGGTCATTGTACTCATCATTGTGAACAACTTTTATTATAGGACTAAACCTGAAATCGCGAAAAAAAAATCAGCTGCTCCCTACATTTTGACGAGTTACGCGAACATAAATGTAGGGAACAGCAGATTTTTTTTCGCGATTTCAGTTTTGGTCCCATAGTAAAAGTTGTTCATAATGATGAGTACAATAACCTCTTAAAAGGTTGGTGTTTTCCAAATAACCCTGTATAGAAGCTAAAATTTAGCTGGAAGATAGGAAGTTCTACCTCAGGGGTGCTAAACACTGTTGATATTCGGGTAGGCAGATTCGATTCGACCGGGCCCAACAAAACATTCGCTGAATTATAACGGATCGGCTCGACTCGGCACGGCATCTAAAATATATCTACATATGTATATTCGATTTTATCGCCCGGCTCTGCCGCATCATACCTACCCGGACAAGTATATAACACCTCTCAGGTAATACTACTACACGGTACACTTCGGCGTACTTTATATATGTGTTAGTTTGGAAGGTGTATGTCTATGGGTCTTTGTAGCCTGAAATAAATGCTTTATTTTTTGTATAATAAATATTAATCATTCAGAAGTTCTAGCAGTGATTTTATAGATATCTCTGCATTTTTCTTTAACCTTAAAAAATTTTTGAATTCATAAAACTGTTTCATCTACATATTTTCCCGGTCGACAGCTCTCCTCAAAAGGAATCAAATCATCATCAAGCAAGTTCCATTAAAAGCGTCTACCTCTCAACTAATTTCTTCATTTCCTTCCAGCCTTCATTGTTCCTATATGGAGGCCTCAGTGAACGAGCTCGGCACTGAAGCGCTTACTTCAGACGCTGTGCAGGAGTTGGTGAGAGCCAATAGGGAGAAGGCGAGCTACGCGCATCTCTACAGAGATGTTATTGTGTGCTTTGATTCTGATATCAGGTGAGTAAACGTTTTAGCGAAGTAAGCAAGTACGCTCGCCCGTTTGAATGCAGCATCAAAATGACGTTTGTGGTAATAGTTTGACGTTGACAGCGCTTTTATGTCGTAGCAGTAACGGGGGCCATACACACTATGGTCTAGATGTCTATCTGTCCAGGCAGAGTGGACTTTGTACCAGAAAGACCTGTGTAATTTTCGAACCTATGTAGGCGACCAGCGTTAAATCGAAAATTAATTCTATCGATAAATCTTTCCGGTATACCGGACCGTCCCATAAACGCATCGACATGTGGTTGACTTGCGCTGGAAAACCTGTACAAGTAGATCTCTCCCGTAGAAGTAGTGTGTATAGCTGATAAAAGCCGGGTAATCCAATTTTACCTACATCAGACACCATTCCCTATGTAGTGCTACTTTGACTGAATACTATGTTCGTTATGAAAAAAAAAAAGTAGTTTCTTCTAATATATTTAAAAAATTAAATTCACTCACTGACAGACGTCGTATAGCTTAATCCACTGGGTAAATGTTCCTGATATAACGAAAGTGAGCACTAAAGAGGGATTTTTTTAAAAGACGAAAATTTGTATAATATACGTTTTAGAGTATGAGGAACAGGGTGTAAAGTTCACTCATCCACCACAGAGAAGGGAGGAGTCTGGTCGGAGGACCAGGCGGGTGTCGTGTCTGGTAGGCAACTGCCCGACGATTGATGTCGCAACGTATATATGCTAGGCGCGCGGTAAATTCTGCTTGCGCGATGCAGGATTTTGCGTGACGTCAGTGTGGTGTATAGTTCGCATGTAGGGATGTAGATCCACAACGTCATTTTTGTCGATAGGATCCCATCGGTCAGATGATTTGTTATTATTATAATAAAAACCTTCTTTCCAGAATAATGGTATGCATGTTCTGCGACGATCCGTACTCGCCTGAAAGAGTGCTAAGCCCACTACTGCTGCACCGCGCATGTTTCTTGACGGGAGACCGGTCGATAGTCATTGAGACCTTCTTGGGAGACTCCAAGAGGAAAGTCGAGGTGAGTTCATTATCATATAAATCTTCTAGCCTCGTGTTACTTCTACTCTATTTTTGAATTCAGAATGGAATGAGAATACAAACTATACCCCTCCCATTAGATAAACCGTTTTTTGACAGATGGAACTAGTGATTGCAGCAACACACAATACATTGATTGATACACGTACGGTATTATAATGTATGTAAGAAGCCATAAATTAGATAATTCAATAAGATAAGGCAGTTTATATATTTATTTTGTTACGCATTTTAAAGTTAACTTTTACGTAAATTGGAATATGTACGTTCTAAGACAGCTGTCAAAAAACGGTTAGCCTAATGGACATAGTATAGCGACCCGCTCCGCTTCGCAAAATTTTTACGACTTTACAAATTATCAAGATTACTTTATTATATGTAAGTTCAATATTATTGTATCATACACATAAACTTACCGTAATAAATTCTAGCGAGAATATAATAAATGATGATGAATACCGCACCGAAATCCGTTGCGCAATTTAGAAGAACAACGCGGTCACACAGACAGGCACGAAAAGCTACTTTAATTTATAATATGTATGTATAGATATAGATGGTCAATCAAAAATCAACTTATAATACACAAAACTAAAGTAGATAGTTGATTAAGTGGCAATCCGTGTAAATTCTAAGGTGTATTCAAGCGGGTCGAACCTGCACCCGAATTGCGTAACACACTATCAATCTCAATCTGAATCATTTTGAAGGATATTGCTAATCCATTGTTTCATATGTTCGAAAAATGTGTCTGCTCAACAACGTAAATGACGCAATGAATGTTGTTGAACTGTCAAAATGATATCCATTGCTACTGATAGTTTGTTACGCAATTACCCCGCTGGATGAGGCTGGCACAGGAGCGTGGAGATTGGCATAAGAAAAGAGAGGTATATACTCAGCTGTGGGTGATGATGACAGAATTATAATCATTAGAATCAGTAATACAACTTGTTAAGTTAGCATAATCCTAAAATGTCAAGATTTCATGAAATAGTCATTCAGTAGGATTACTTGATCTTGGAGAGTTGTGTTGATGACTTTAATGATTATAATTCTGTAAATACATATTTGTTACGGCCGCGAATCATATTTTAATCAACGTACAACTTAGTACTGACCAACCAATTGCAAAAACCGTATGAAAATTTGAATTTTGCGGGCTACCTTGGAGCATTCACCTTAAGACTTCTATTAATACTGTCCTAAATATCATTGATGAATGGCCTTGACTTTTCGATGACAAAACGTAATAGATGATCTCTTTTGGATATGTCTGATCTTTCCAACGATGAAATTATTGTAAGAAATAAATATTATTCTATATTGTTAGAGTACAATAGGCAGTTGACTGGACTATGGGTAAAATAATCATGAGACTGCTGTCATTGCTGCCACACAGGAGCTAATCAGCACAATATTGTTCATTCATGGAGTATATTTATTAAATAATTAATTGTATGCTACATAATGCACAATGGGACAAACATTTATTAAAATTGTGTACAATGGGCACTGTTAACACCAGGCGATCTCTTTCAGTAATTTAGATGGACTTAAACAAAGAAGGGAAAAGTCGTTCCGTTGGTTTTTCCTATTTCCGTGAGATACAGGCTTAATCTATACCTAGAAATAGTATTAAGAATGTCGCCTTTTGTGTCTGTGTGTACGTGTTCCCGTAGTGCTTCTAAACTAACAATGGATTTTGATGCGATCACCATCAGGAGAATTTCTTCTGGAAGTTTCATGTGTAAAATACTTTAATATTTAACATAATTATATCTCAGAACCATCATCACTAACCCGCACTGGGCCCGCGTGACCTCTGGCCGAGTGGACGCCTGTGTCCCAGGAGTGGGAATATTACAGGCTGATTATAGCTCAGAAATATCGATGTTGTTGTTTACCAGGTCGTAAAAACCATTCGAAGACGGAACAGGTCGCTAGTTAATGAATGTACAGTTAAGCCAGAGAAGTTATGTGCTTCGGTAATGTTCGTGTTTCCGAATTAGCACGAACGTTGCGCCACAGAGTAATTTCTCCAAATCTTTTCTCTTCAAATTTCTTTGGAGTAGTGCACCTAACTTTTCATCTGTATATTATTCACACATGTTAATATCGAAATATCTTGCAGGTGATAATATCAAGTTTCCATGGTGCGAGTCAATTTAGAGAGGAGCTGATCCACGGGTTCATACTTATATATTCGGCGAAGAGGAAGGCTAGCTTGGCTACTTTGAAGTAAGTTCCATTTAAAATGTTTTATTATTTGTAGAGGGTCAAAAATTTTGCATGCGTATTCGCAATAGGAAATAGTTTTATCAATGAACAAAACTATGGTCACTCCAACGATGATTCTTGCTTGATTGTGAATTAAACTGTATCCTAACTAAGATACCAAACTCAGTTTTCAACCGACGTAAGAAAAAGGAGGAGGTTATTAACTTTAATGTTCAACATGACGACCTCGTCACTGAATTTTTCAATTTCTACAGTCTTCCTTTCTACAAAAACCAATTTAGTATATGCGTTCAAAATAGTTAAAAACAACCACTAATGGTGTAAATTCTTTCTCCAGCGCCTTCTCAATGAACATCCCAAACCTGCCGATACAAATGGTAGCCGTGACGGACGGCGGCGGCTCCGCGGCGAGCACGTTCTTCGGCACCGACCTGGGGCACGCGCTCATCACGGAGGGAAACGCTACGGCCGATAGACTTGGAGCTCATTTTACTACTTATACGTCCAGTGCCGAGAATAAATGTGAGTACCTTTTTGGTTTAGGAAAGACTTCAATTCACATGATCTACATGGTCTTCAGGTGATCTGAGCAAGATTATGTCTAGACTTTAAAAGAGACTGTGACCTATGGTTTGTTTCGACCTTTCTTCTCAGAGTAGTCAGATAGGAAACGCCGAACTCATCTAGTTAAAAAAAAATATATGATTGACGTGTAAAAGTGTTTGTACAAACCTACTTGCAGAAAATAAATCATATATCAATTTTTTGTTCTACTAAGCAAAAAGAATGAAAAATAAAATCGTAATTTACGTTGTGTGACATTCAAAATCAAAAGTCATTTATTCAAATTAGGCTGAGGATCAGCACTTTTCGAACTTCAAAATTACAATAGACAGTCCCCCAAAAACGCCCGCCTTTCACCAGTTCCTAGTGCTATCGCTGGGAAGATGAAGTGGCGCAATAAACTCACCAGCAGATTTATTATTAGCATAGCAGCATTTATTATTAGCCAGTGTGCAAAGTTTGAACACATATTTTGCGCGAGATGATGACTACAATACAGGATTGTCTTGCAATGTCATATTAAGTGTTTGAAGCTGTGTCTGGCATTGGTTTTAATCAAACATTCACTCTTACACACGCCCACGACGCATAAATTCCCATGGGCGACACAATCTTTCGCCTAGACATTGCGTGTCAGATTGATACTAATTGTAATTACGGTAAGAAATTGGTGATTTGATAAAGCACTAGTTTCTGCCTGCGACTTCGTCCGCGTGAATTTCGGCCCCCGACCCATCGCGTCGCATCCCATCGCTCCCTACTTCGTTTTCGCTTAGTGTAATTTCTGACTTTTTGTTTTCATTTTACTCGTCTCCTATGGGCCGTAGCGTGATGTTTGATGGCCTATAACTTTCCTCAAAAATTGGGCTATCAAATACAATAAGATTTTTTTTTTAATTTGACGGTTAGTTCCGGAGATTACCCTCTACAGATGTCTGTAGGGGGTAATCTAAAAAAAAAGTTAAAATTAAAGTTAAAATTTGCTTGTATGTACAAACAAATTTTAACTTTATATTATTAATATAGAAGCATACACTAGGAAGTGGTGAAGGACGGGCGGTTTGGGGGACTGTCTTTTGTAATTTTGACGTTCGAAAAGTGCTGATTCTCTGCCTAATTTGAATAAATGGCTTTTGATTTTTATATCTATCAAGCTGACCTGCAATATACTGACCACAAATCTTCCATAGCGGCATTCTACACGCCTTTCTTCAAAGAGGTGTGGGAGCGTAAGGGCGAGATTGAACGCGCCTTCCGCATGGAACAGCCACACAACTTGCCCGACGTGGCCGCGGCCAGGCCGGCCCCGCCGCCCAGGAACCACTCCTATCATCTCAACCATATGTGAGTATTATCTTATGTCCTAACCTAGGTCATGTTCTACATGTGTATCAAATTTCATGGGAAACAGTTCAGCCATTAAGGCGTGAAGAGGTAACTAACAGACTGACAGAGTTACTTTCGCATTTATAATATAAAATATAAATAGTTTGGGTTATATTCGTCACTGGCGCCGATTCCCTTGTTCACAAACTAAACTAAATTTAAGTTCAGTGCATCTTTTTCTTTCTATTTCATTAAGAAAAGGACAGAAAATAATTATTAGTTTAGTCCTGTCAAATTAAGACACTCCATAGACAGTTTCGACGTAATTAAAAACATGACGACTAAAAATACGTCAATTTACGTCAGGCGCTGACTAAGTTGACAGGACTAAACTAATATTTATCTTCTGTCCTTTTCTTATTGAAATAGAAAGAAAAAGATGCACTGAACTTAAATTTAGTTTAGTTTGTGAACAAGGGAATCGGCGCCATTATCTGCCTAGCTTTTTTCAAACTATGTTGGGTATATTTCGGTCTAAACGGATGCAGTACCAGTGTTTTACATGGAGCAACTGCCTATCTGACCTCCACAACCCAGTTACTGGGTTAAACGAACTACTCTTTGGATAAGACTGGTTGTCTGACTCTTCTGAAAAAGACCTACCTCCATTTTTTTCCATTTCGCAATTTTTTTTTGCCAGTTTTTAAGGAATCATTGACTAAATAATTAAGTACTTATTGAACCTTTGCCGAAAAAAGTTCAATTCAATTTCTTATTATAAAATCTTGTCACAGTACGTTTACAGTGTATTTTTGTTTCCACTAGGAGGGAGCATAAGCTAACAAACTCGCTCGACTTGCTGATCGGCCCCGACTCACGCGCAGACATCGACTCCGAGTACAGCGACACACTCAACAACTCCAAGAACAGAGGATTTCTGAAAGGTGACGTAATTATCAACTTGCACCTTTTTTCAGGAACAGTAGTGACTAATAAGTTGAAAACATAATACGCGTCCTACTCTTGTATTCAGCATTCAAGGGCTTTCTAGAACTTACGACATACCAGAGTTGCAATTCTCGTAATTTTAAGAACGTTCACAGTCTGATCTCAGTCTCAATCTGTTAAAAAATACGTCTAATTTCCCTACATTTGACAAGTTTTTGACATTTGTTTGTCGCCGAGATGACATTGCGACTAGATTTTGAACGTTTTAAATTGATAAGAGATGAGTTACGCGACAGAAAGAGAGGCAACTTGTAGGTCAATATAGCTGTATGAAATTAGCGATTATTGAATTGCACTTTATTGTGTCGTAGCAAGAGTCGCTATTTATTTAAATGATTTTGTGGAGTGAATCTTCTGTACTTGTACTATTATGTGTTCTGTGGACATGCTGAGTATATTAGAATATACGACCGAACATAGAACATACGACATATTTAAGTTGACCTAACACCAAGACCTAACAGGACACTCTCTCACAGAGATGAGGCCTGTGTCCCAGCAGTGGGAACATTATAGTCCGATGCTATAAGGCCAGGAGTACAAGACGCCGTTTGCCTTCAGCTCCCTTACATTTTTGGGAAGAAATCTTCAGTTTAGTGTTGTCTATTGTCGACATGGAACAGGTTCCACATTTATCCTGTAAATTGGATAAAAAAAATGGCTGGGAGCGAATAGTGTTTCATTTATTATTCTCTAGAAATTCTTCTTGGACACTTCAAAAGTGCCATACTAAAACAAGTTAAATTTGTTGTAGGTTTTAGCGTATACCCGCCACCAAGTACCCCACCAGAACCGGCACCCCCAGATCATAGGATGCACGCAGATTTATCACGTAAGTCAAAATACTTATTTATTTTTTCTTTACCCCTATCATATTTATCTTTCAATTAATAAGTAAAAAGAGGAAGATAACTTACCTAATCTGCATTTATTTGCAAATACGAGCTTATGAAAAAATAACTTTAATTCCTACACAATAAAGTTCAATTTACGATGACTTCAAACATTTTCAATAGAGCACTATAGTCACTCTGAAATCAACCTAATTAGCATTAAGATAAAGTCGACATTAGTTTAACTTGAAATAACATCTATTTGAAAGATTAGTTTGAATAGAGTTTACCTAACATTCAATCTTCTAAAAACGGCACAATGTCACACTATATTAGATAAAACGTGGAAGTGGGACGGCATGTCGTAACTATCGGGAGCGAAAAAGAGACGAGACTGTAACTTCGCTAATTAGACAAGTTAGGTCGTGCCACTTACGGAGCGCGTATAACTTACCTTCCTCTTTTTACGTATGATATAATTTATATCTATGTAGTAAATAAACAAATACATTTGTGAGGCAACAGCGATGGCAAGAATACAATCGAATATTGTATTTTATTCTTTAGAAAACCTGTCAAAGTTTCAAATGTTATATATAGGTTTGCTTCTTGAAAGCTTCGCTGAGAGGGAGCGCAGAGTGTTTGTCTTGATCATGAACTGAAAAGCGACCAAGACAAAACATTTACCGCCATCTGGTAGCATTTTTTTTTAACCAGGAACTCCATTTTTATTTGAATGAAAGTATCAAACACTTAGCATCATCTATGCAGAATTAATTTGACAGTTTTGTTCTCTATTGTGTAGTTGTTGCCTCACTGGCAACTATAAAATAAATCTACATTTATAAAGTCCGGTCTCGGAGCAGGAAGAATTTCGTACATTAACCTGTTATTACTTGTCTTTGTCACTCCCGCGTAAATATAATGCGCCCCGCTCGCACAGATGCAATGATCGCCGTCCGCGTGCGAGCGGGGCGCATTATATTTACGCGGGAGTGACAGAGACAAGTAATAACAGGTTAATGTACGAAATTCTTCCTGCTCCGCGACCGGACTTTAGTCTTAGTCGAGTATCGCGTTACACTGCGTTTGAGAATTCCGTTGTCATCATCATCTGTCTGGCCTTTCACCAACTATGTTGGGGTCGGCTTCTGGTGTAACCAGATAAAGCTGAATACCAGTACTTCAGATATACAGGGTGAAATTAAATTCATGGGCATCCTTTTAAGGGGTCGTTAAAAAGTTGTTCATAATGATGAGTTCATTATGAACAACTTTTAATATGTGACTAAACCAGAAATCGCGAAAAAAAATCAGCTGTTCCCTACATTTATGTTCGCATAACTCGTCAAAATGTAGGGAACAGCTGATTTTTTTTTCGTAAAAGTTAGTTGTTCATAATGATGATTACAATGACCCCTTAAAAGGATGCCCATGAATTCAATTTCATCCTGTATAGTGCCCATCTGACCTCCACAACCCAGTTACCGGGTTAAACGATATTATTTGGGTAAGACTGGTTGTCAGACTTTCGGACTTCTGATTATTGCATTGCAATGTAACCCGTCATTCGACTAGGAGACATTCTTATATACTCTGTTCATTTTACGATGGTATTCGTGACACGTCCATAAAAACTGTTTTACAGCGTACAAATAAAGCTAGTAATAACTTGTGGTACACAAACGATTATCGGAACCCAGTTTTCGTTTCATTTCTTAATCTTTTCGACATAATGTGTCATGTAACTCATCTTTTTTTGAACAGACTATAGTTTAACCAACATCAGATAATACAACCTCTGAATATAAATAAAAAAAACAACTGTTATAACGCAGCGGACCTCAACTGTTCGGAGGATTCCCTCAGCACCCATGAGTCAGGTGATTGCATGTCGAACGATTATCAACCTTATCACTATCACGAACGGTATCTTTTTGTGTGTAGATGTAGATAGAAAGATATGAATTTTATGTAAGAAGATTTCTATTTTGGGAGTTGATTTTAATAGAATTTTCTATCAAAGCGAACAAAGTAATTCCTTTGGCATAATTGTAAGTCACCCATAAGGACAATACTGGACAATAACTTGAAGAGAAAGTGGTAAACAATAAAAAAAAACCACAAGGCTATTTTATAAAATGTTTACGGCTCTACACGTGTTTGTTTCGGAAGCTATGATGACCCCTTAATCCTAGTACTACAAAGGGACAAGTGTCTCGCGATACGTGTCGCTCGAGATGTCTGGCAACGTCGGGCGATATCTGTGTTTCTGTTTTTTAAAGCCAGGGATACAGTAGGGGACAAATGTCCCACGACATGTCAAGCGAAGCCGGCGATTTCGCTTGATATATCAAGCGACATCGCGCGACTTATGTCTGTAGCGACGTTAGGCGAAGTCGTGCAACTTCGCGAAACTTCGCCTGACATATCTGGCGACATCGCGCCACACTCGACGTCGTTGGCGACACATATCGCGCCATGTTGCCAGACATGTCGAGCGAAGTCTGGCCACGCCGCGCCACTTCACTCGACCTCGTCGGCGACACATATCGCGCGATGTTGCCAGACATGTCGAGCGACGTCTGGCAACGTCGCGCCACTTCACTCGACATCGTTGGCGACACGTGTCGCAGGACATTTGTCCCCTAGTGTATCAGAGGCTTAAAAACGTATTTTATATACACAAAATTGCCCCATAATTCATTGTTGATAGTAAAAGTAAATTAGTATTAAAATCAACTGCTATTAAGAAAGTATTTTATGTTTCTAAATAATAACGTCCAAATTTATTTTGCATGAAACTAGTTTCAGAATGTTTGTAATATTTTTATAGGTAGAACATTTTTGTGCAATTTATTGCTTAACATTCACACCTTTTTGTTTAATTTAGATAGTGTTAAATTAAAAAACCTTTGAAGTTTTTGTTTGTTAATAGAATATGATTTAGGGCTGATTTTTCAAACGACAGATATTTTTTTTTATTCGTGTAATAAAATGGACGTCTGCCAGTTTTTGTATGGAAGAACTATCAAAAATTGAAAATTATTCCTTGGATAAAATTATCTGGAGTTGGAAATATCGGCCCTTAGTGATGGTTTATTTAGGCCCGGTTTTCATGGCAAGAAAAAAAACAACTATTGCATGTGGACTGTGACGGTATATGGATAATTGGATTTCAACTAATTTTCAAAGCGCGCAGACGCATTCGTTTAGTCAGATTTTTGTCATGGGAACTGGGTCCTACACTGATACAACATTTAATTATGTGTTTTGTATGTATAATAATTAAAGATTTGCATGGTTATTATATTACATTGTTATAATATTGGGAGATATTTTAATGTAATGGCTTGATGAAATATTTGATGAAATTGGTGATTATGGTTACTGATTTATATGTCCGTATTATAATACATGGTCAAATTATATTAGTGAAATTCCGCAGAGGTGATGGGTATCATCTCAGCTCATAGGTCAAGTTGACCCCAAAAAAAAGTTTTTTTTGTATTGTGTTTGTATATCGTCACGCTTGTGGAGTTCCGCTAGCTAATTTAATTTGACCTTGTATAGCATTATAACAATATGAAAACTACTTCTGTATAGACGGTGGAGGTCTATGGCAACCAGCTAGCTATGGTCATCGGGCTTTTACGACGGGCCGCACCAGGCCGCACCAACCACCGCAGCGGGTCAGGCACTCACAGACATTAAAGGTATCTTTCAACTTCTTCCTGTTCTCACTCACTGTCAGCGTTATTTTCTTACAAACTTTGTGAGGTAATTACTCTACTGCTTGACATCATTCATGTCCAAAGTTGCTTTTTGGCTTATGCTGCGCCGCGCGTAGGCTCTGTCATTCCTAGGATACCTGTGCGACAGTCTCTTACACTTGAAGTGCCATATTTACGGCCATATATCTATCTCGCTCTAACAAACGTCAATTCTAACTACTCTGCTACAAGGATCTTTTGGCGCTCAAATTACGTTATTTTGTTAAAAGTATACAAATAAAAGTGTGTGGTCGGGGGAGCCCCGTCAGGAATGAAGTTCCTTACGCGATATTCGCACACACACACAACCGGATGTAATAGAAAACGACATAGAGAGAAAGTAGCATAACGCTTTTTCAGCGTGCCGATTTCCACCTGTCAACTTCTACCGCAAGCCACGTTAAGGAACTTCGTTCCAAAAACAGGATGGCGGCGTTAGTTCCGATTTTGACCACGCACCAAAAAAACCTTGTAGCGCTATATGCACACTGACCTATAATACAAGTACGCTGGACTTCATACTGTCGATGACAAAACGAAGACATTTGATTTTCGCCATTTTGGCGCTGATAGCAACGTGAGTTTCTGTGGAACTAATATTTTTGATAGCGAGTTTTACAAAATGCGCATACTTTCATGATAGTAATGTTCTAAATATCTCGTAGTAAACACAAAAAAGTCTTATTCCACGATTTAGACCTAAATCATCAGACGTACCAAAACAACACGACGGCCATTTGCCACAATGTGTGAGTTTTGGTTTCTGAGCCGCTCGAGCGGGGCGCTTTAAATCGACACAAAAAATAACTGTCATTTCGTATAGTATATTTAGTCCAGCGTATTTGTTTAATATAATCTGCATTCACGACATATATGCCAAAAATGTAGACAAATATGAGTTTATGGAAAAATAACTAACAACTTTAACTCCTGCACAATAAAGCTCAGTTTACGCTACAACTTCAAACATTTTTATAACTTTTTCAATAGTGCTAGTCACTCTGAAATCAACATAATTACCATTAAAATAAAGTTGATATTTGTTTAACTTGAAATAATGTCAATTTGAAACATAAATAAAATTTGAATATAGGTCAGTGTATATGCATATTGCTAATCTGTGTATTAACCATGTTCTTCCTAAGCAATTTTCTTTACTAATACCGACCTTACTAATGAGTGATAGATGTCCGTTTTCGCGCAGCAACCGGGCAAACTGGACATGAACAATTATACGATGGTCAGCGACGCGCTGCAGCACATCACTATCGGACCGCCTGCGCATTCTAGATCTGATAGAAAGGTAAGAGATTCTTTCAATAAAATTCGAAAATAAAATAATAGAAACTGTATTATTATATTACAAACTGTATTATTTTGACGGCACGGTTGGCGCAGTGGTTAAGCGATTGACTGCTGCGCTGCGTGTCGCGGGTTCGATTCCCGCACGGAACAAATATTTTTATGGCCTATAAGTAGTTGTTCCGGGTCTGGCTGTTTGTGTATTGTAAAAAAAATAAGTAAATCATATTTTTGAAATAATGACTTTTTTTCTATGCAATAACTAAAGATTTAATGTTCGTTGTTTGCTATTCTAAAAGGGATCCCATAGTTTATTTCTCACTTATTTTTAAATGTCGCAGCATCATGCTGAGATAGGAGCCTTTTGGCCTCGTACAGGAGTTTCTGTTTTTTATTTGCTTTTTATATCATTTTATTTTTTTATTATTTTTATGATTCTGTTTAGTTTAGTTTCTGATATTTCCTGTGTGAGTCACAATAAATACTTTTTCTGTCTTAGAGTAAACTTCACTAGCCCTAATAATTAAAGATGTCTTCTAACTGACTAGTTCAACATTATTACCCTTGGGTTAGTTTTCCATTGAGATAATAAAGTTTAGATAGAATACACTTTATTGGATACTAAAATACGGTAAAGTTTACTTAATCAGCCAAAATTAAATCTGTTTTTCCTCTCTGTAGACTCAACGCACGAACTGGACGCACTCGAGTGGTCAGCCAGGTGGACACCACCACCACCCGTCAGGAGTTAGCTCGGAGACTGAACTGGACGCGCAGTATGCACAGGTATGTAACATCATCATCAGCTTACAGCAGTCCACTGCTGGACATAGGCCATTCCAATCGCACGCCATTTAACTCTATTTTTTCGGGAACTCTAATCCAGCTGCTACCAGCATGATGTAACATCTATTCATACAAATAAATAAAACTAAAGTGTCTGTTTGTAATGTCAAAGTATACAAGGTGTCGTTTCGCACTCTCGTCAAATTCAAGGAGGTAACTATGCTACTGATTCTCGACACGAATCAATAATAAAATAAGTAGGTTTTTTTCTAATTTTCGGAAATCGTGTGGGACACGCATTTTAAAACGCGGCCTGTGTGAGACCGCACTGTAACTGCCCTTTTACACACCTATAACGCGATTCTGTTCTTTGAAAGTGGTGTATTTTGAAATACTATCAAACTTAAATAACTAAAAAAAAACAAGTATGTATTCAATATTTACCAGGGATCGTAATTTTATTTGATTATTTATGTCTTCCTTATGGAAGACATAAATAAGCCTCCTGAAATTTGACTAGAATGCAAAACAACAGCTTGTATACGATGACACGATAATCATTTTGTTTTTATTTTTGTCTGTCTTAACAAACAGACAGACTAATCTCCGAAACGGCTGGACCGATTTCAATGAAATACGGTATGAGGATACTTTGAACTCTGGGGAAGGACATAGGCGTAGGCTTTTTAGCGCACGCGGGCGAAGCCGCGAGCGGAAGCTGCTATTAAAAATAATATTAATAATGTATTTAAATGCAATCTTTTTGTTTTTTTAAAAACATGTCTTTAAAATGAATAACAAGAATGACGTCTACGTCTAGGGTTGCCAGAGGAAATAAAATGACAAAAGTAAAATAACATGATTTTTATTAATAATTATTCTTATATTCCACATCTTGCATACGAATATTTAAAGTTTTATTTAAATTAAATCATTTTTATCGTTCTTTACGCAAAATCGTTCACTACCCCAACACTAGTTTTAGTATGGTAACATTATTTTTCTTTCTTGAAATGTCAAGTTACTGAATACGATTAAAAGTAGATCTTCTTGCTTCCGCCACCCCACCACAAATAATCCACTCTAAGGAGTGGATTTTTTGGGGTGATTAATCGAAATAACTCGAATTGTTAGCTGTTATCGTTGTTAGTATTAACTTCGGTTTTAATTTGTGTAACAGATCAAAGAAACCAATGAATACATGGAGGCTCCATCAATGATGAGATTAAGAAGGCATCGGAGACATGAGAAGACGCCGTTACATCAGCCATGTGAGTATCGATTCTATAAATGACTGTACCGTCTAATAGACTTGAGCTATAAGATTTCTAGTTCCATCATAAAACATAGTGCGAACATTATAGCCTATAATGTTCCCACTATGTTTTATAATAATAATATGTATATGTATGAAACATACATAATATAACATACATAATCAGCCTACAGTATTCCACCTGATGGGACACACGTCTCCTCCCTCTTTTCCCCTCACATGATGAAATGTTACGTGATAATTGCAGTTTTTCTGGCTGGCTGTACTATTCTTTCAAAATTTGTTAAAGTAACTTTAATAATATTAGATTTTTATTATCTTATAACAGTTCTCCCGTGCGGTTAAAGTACTCTCTGTTATAACTCAGATTAAAAAATGTTAGTGACACTCAATCGGGAATATGTGTGTATTTTTTTCACTTAATTACTAAAAGACTCACGAAAAGAGAAACTCAAGAAAAGTGTTAAAACATACTATTTCTTGTTGATAAAAAAGATAGATTTAACAATTTTTTTCTACAGTTCAAACGTCAGATACCATCGTGGCCATCCATGATGTGACGTCATTAGCCACGATACTGCGTTATTACCATCTCTTTTTTTAGCACGTATGGAACGATTATTTGAGTTATCATAAATACCTCATGCGAGCAATATTTCTTATGTTTTGTGTTGGCTGCGTTATATTTCTTCTCACTTCTGGAATAGTAGACAAGTGATAATAAATGTAGACCTCCCCCTAGCGTTCTCGGAGACAGACAGCTCGGGCTCCAGCTCGGGCTCGGGCGGCGGCAGCGCGGGCGCCGCGCGCGCGCACTCGCGGCGCAGGCACAACGCGCACCACGCGCCCCGGCACTACAAGAAGCGGTAATATATCTCACATTCCAAATGTACTCTTTATTTTGATACACCGCGGTAAGACTGGTTGTCGGCGGGCTTCTGACACATAACGACAGCTGGGACACTTGACAATAACGTGAGATATTGCATCAATTGGTAAAACAATGAATATTTATTTTACCGACGTTCTAATCTTAACAGATCGCTAGGCAACTTGGTAGCCGTCCAAAGTCCCCGCGTGCCCAAACTAGGCATGTTCGTGGGTCCGCCCGAACTGCCCACCGGATACAGAGCGAGGACGCAGGAGGATAAAGGTAAGCATCTACTTTATAAAAATCAGCCTAAACCGTTGGGTCAGGAAACATAAAACTTTACACAAGAGTTCCTTATATAAAGGTAGTGAGCACTAAAGAAGGACTTTTCAAATTAATCCTATAAAAGGGTTAAAGTTAGTCATTTTTCTCGATAGGAAATCACATCGGGCACATGACTTGTAATTATTATAATTTATTTTCTATGTATTATCTTGATTGAAAAGACAAATTTGCGGACGAATTTTTTGATGCCCTATGATTCTTTTTTTTTTTTTTTCACTTGTACATATGTATTATTATTTTAGACTTAATTTGATTCTTATGAAAATAAATGTTAATAATTATAACATTTTACATCAAGATTATCTTGATTAAGGGCTGATTTTTCTATCGCCAGATAACTTTTATTCGAGGAATAAAATTGACGTTTGACAGTTTTTGTATGAAATAACTGTCAAAATTTCAAAATTATTCCTCGAATAAAGTTATCAGATGATTGAAAAATCAGCCCTAAGTAAATAAACATTTTCTGTTTTATTATTTCCGAACGAGGTTTTCAATATAGAGACAATTTTTTTTCGTTTTAGGATGTGACTTTAATTGGAATCATTAATATTTGTTTAAGAGTACAAAATTTTTAACACAATCATGTTAATTTGCTTTTATTAGAATCTGTTGTACAAATGTACAGCTGTCATTTCGTTCATTAGGTTTTATTCAGGCTGATAAAGTCATTTATTTATTTGTCTTTTAGCTGCGAGTGAGTCAAGTGAAGGCAGTTCTGACGGTGAGTCGAGGAGGCCCAGGCCTCTGCCCCCACCACCTCATCATGAACCGCCGCACAAGGTAAAAAACTAGCATCTAAATATTTATCTCTTTCTGACTCCATTCACTTTTGATGTTGACTTATTTCAAATGGAACAGCAATGATAAGCCAAATCAGAGAAGCTTCACTTACTGGCTAAATACGACCCTATAGTCTGTTCTAAACATATCTGATGATAATGTAAACAAATGTATCAGAAAACGTACCAGTGGATGCCAATTTGTAGTGCCACTTGTGAAACAAATTGACTGCTCTGATTTGGGTATTTGATTACTTAAACCCGAAATTCTAATTTTAAATCACCATAAACATGTTTTTCATTTGACAGTTGAGGTTAACCTTGAAAAATTACCTTGAAATATTAATTTAATTAATACATTTTTCCTTCTTTTTTTTATAATTTCATTTTGTTATTAAAACAATTTTTTTTAGAAACGTATTGAAACCTAAATACAGATGAATGTGTTACTAATTTCCTTTAGTGAGTGATTGCGTAAGAATTTATCCTGAACTTGGTTTGTTTACACTTTTGTCTGATAATTTTGAAACAGACCATAAATAACGATGGAAATGAATGCTATAACTAGAAACTCTTGTCCTATAGATGCTATCGGGAGAATATCCCTCATCAGCTCAGGACAATTCGTCGTCTAGCGCGGCAGACACGCGGCGACGACATCATCCGTTCAGCAAGCATGATCGTAGGCATAAGGTAGATATATCATCTTTACTATATGAAACAAAAACTTCTTTAGTTTTGATAGAATTCGTGGTTTCTTTTGACCATAATATCAACTTTATAAAAATTCTTAATTAACTCACAGACAACGCACAGCGTAAACAGCTGGGTCTAGAAGCATGTTTTTTTTAAACGATTCTTTATATCACGTAGGTGATTTATGTAACGAGGAGCAATAAGGATGATTTTTTTTTTAAATCATCTAAGGAGGTTGAATAGGGGATGAATGTTCATATGGAAGAATATATTTTTTGTCGATAGGCAAGTATCATCACGCACACGGCTTGTAAAATAATGAGTTGTAAAATGTGTGTAAACAAGATGTATTTTTCTAGGAATTCTCAAAGAGCAAAGATTCAAAGAAGAATGCGGCTCAAGTAAACAACACGCAGTCAGCACAAAACTGGGGTCCACAGGTAACATATTGTTTGTTATACTATGAACTAAAGTACTCGGCTGTGAATAATGTAGCTTGAAAAAGAGACTGTCGCGGGTTTGCGTAACAGAGACGACGATCTACAAAGCCAAAGTTGGTCTAAATCTCAATCGTATTCTACTAATATTATAAACGTGAAAGTTTGTATGGATGGATGGATGGATGTTTGTTTGTTTGTTACTCTTTCATGCAAAAACTACTGAACCGATTTGGATGAAATTTGGTACACAGATGGTTTTAATCACGATTAACATATAGGATACTTTATATCCCGATATTCCCACGGAATCGAAACATATGCGGGTGAAACCGCGGGGCACTGCTAGTATGACATATTTTACAATTTTAATTTTATTTTACTGTACCTTCACATGTTGCTACCTTAAACTGAATACTATTAATCTGGATAGAAACAAGTGACGGTGTAGTATCCGCCATTTTCAATCTTATTAAGTTCATAGAATTGAAAATGGCGTCGCACTCTCTTATCCTCTCACTCGCACACTATCGTTTTCGAGCGAAAGGTGAAAGCAGGTGACGCCAATATCCATTCCAGTCATTTTTTTTTTCTTTTTCATTTCAGGGCAACCACGGCATACCTCTGTTCGTAGAGAAATGTGTCGAGTTCATAGAGCGAGAGGGATTAGCGTCGGAGGGATTATACAGAGTGCCCGGCAACAGAGCGCACGTAGACATGCTGTTCACTAAGTTTTATGAAGGTCAGTCTACTTTCTAGAGCTGCAATATCAAGAAGAGACTATAATATACAGGATAATTTTTTATTCAGTGCGTAAATTTTCACAGGCTGTTCTACCCATGAATATGAACAACATTCACTATGGGACCATCTCTGAAATCACGAAAAAAAAATCAGCAGATTCATACATTTTGGTCGAGTAGGTATTGAACTTTTATAAGAAACAGCTGATTTTTTTTTTGTGATTTCAGAGATGGTCCCATAGTGAAAGTTGTTCATATTCATGGGTAGAACAGCCTGTGAAAATTTACGCACTGAATAAAAATTTATCCTGTATATAGAACTATTGCAGTTTTCAAAAGAAGAGTGAAAGAACACTATCTGTCCACTTCATCATAGTTGTGTATGTATTTATTTTATTTTAGAAGTATTTATGTGTGTTTATTTGTATGTATATATTCTCGTAATATTTGTTTAGTTTTTAAGTGAATTGTTTATTTTTGATTCTATGTATTATTGTTTGTCTCCTTTGCATAGAGCAACACGCTGTCTACATCTCTGTATTTATTGTCCTATCTCAGGTATGCTGGAAGAGATTTCTTAAGAAATAAGCATCACCTCTGTACCTATTTTTTCTGTTCTGTTTTCCAATGTCTGTTTATATATGTGTGTACATAAATGGTTAAATAAATAAATAAGAGAATTATGATCAAAGAAATATGAACTTTAGTCTGCGTTGGAACATTAGGCAACTAATTTCATGATCATTATAGCTCTTAATTCTTTAAATAATGTTTTAAAGACCTCTTTGTAACATGAACTGTGTAAACATAATCTTTGATAAAAATGCCATATAATGTCTGGTCAAGTCTTCTCCATAGGCTTCCCACTATTTGGTACCGTGCAACCAGAAATTGATCATAACGTCTGTTATATTTGTTTTGTGATATTTGGAGTTTTAGGGGTTACATAACACTTCTTCATCAATTATTTGACTGTGTCTTCACTGTTTTGAATACTATTTAGTCACTCTAGATCTTGCCTGGTTCAAGCCGAGGCGAGGGCAGGCGAGGAGCTGCATGTATTCAAAAGAATGAAAAAAGGCTATCTTTCTTTGCTCTTTGACACGAAACTACTACATGTGACTAACTTATCCCACACACAAATATCGTTACAATAGGAATGTTCAATCAATCTTATCTATTTCAGATCCCAAAGTAGACCTTGATTCGCTAGACATCCCAGTGAACGCAGTCGCGACTGCGCTCAAAGACTTCTTCTCAAAGAGATTGCCGCCACTACTGGATGAAGCCAGCATGGACCAGCTTGAGGATATTGCCAGTAAGTACGCTGTATTATACTTTAAATGCTTGCGTTTAAGGTTTAGTTTAGATTGGTGAAGTCTGTTTTGAATGTGTTAAAATATTTTTTCTGAAAACTAGAGTGCAATTTCGAATTGATGAACAGTAAGGTATTGTTTGTAACGAATGTGTTAAACGATAATCTTTTGTGCAATGTAGTCTAATCGATTTATGTGTTGGTGAACACTTGCAGATGTTATTATAACAATAAATTAGGCCCACATAAACTATCCAGATGTTGTGATTGGTGTTGTTGTGTGTAGAGACATTAGTAGTGACTACAGATTTTCTGGATTTTCTCGATTGTTTTTGTCGCTCGATATGTTTTAGCGATCAATAAGACCTGTCTGAGTCTTACAGATTTGCTCGATTTTATCGATCGTTACTGTCGCCTGTTAATGATTGCTAAATAGAAATACCAAGGTTTAAATCAATGAGCAGTGGTAGTCGCGACTTACGAGTTGTAGGGCTTAGGCTCGAACTCAGACAGGCGCTACGACCTGTAGTTAATATAAGTTTGAAATCGCAAAGGTACGAGCAATAATGACTACGCTTGCTTAACAAGGTGATCAATACTCGTGCCTTCTCTGTATCAGAAGAGGCCTTTGCCCAGCTGTGGGACAGTAATATTCATTTGTGTGTTGTGGTAGTTTTTTGGATGTTTTTTTGTAGTTTTTTGTGCATGTCTGTGGTAGCAGTATTAACGAATAAATGAAGAATGTATTCCAGCGATGCGCGGCTGCATAGCGGGCGGCGTGGAGCTGAAGGACCGCAGCTGGCGCCTGCTGGCGCTGCGCTCGCTGCTCAACACGGCGCTCACGCCGCTCGCGCGCGCCACGCTGGACTACCTGCTGGACCACTTCGCCAGGTACTACCGCACTGCTAACGTGCGTCAGCATGCGGCCAGACGGGAGCCGATAGGTGACGTCGACCGTGCAGGGGGCTAAGTCCACTAATTTACTAATGTTGCAATGGTCTTGCCATTGTGAGTTTTAACAGATTTGCTATACAATATCTCATTCGACGCCATTTGACGACTGATGGAATTATCGATCGAAAATTGATCGATATGGAATATCAAATATAATTTTAGGCGATCAATATCGACTCGACCGCAATTTGGTTGTAGTTCCACGGGGACCACCTGTCTTTTATATCATCTTCTTTTATATCATCTATTATTTCATAAAATTTTTGTGTAACTATGCCAAATAAAACACCAAATATTTTTGTCCCCAGTTTTTGAATGATTACCATTACGTGTAAGAGTCCCAACATACTAAAAACTATATATACTAGACCAGACATTTTCGATTTATAAATTGAATCGAAGTAAACGTACAATGGCTGGAATCAGACTATCAAAAACCGGAATCAGTCGCTTTGTTAGATATTTTAGACTAAAATTGACTAATTTTCCTATCCAGGGTGGCAGATAACTCCAAGTTAAATTCTATGGACAGTAAGAATCTCGCCATATGCTGGTGGCCTACACTGCTACCTGTCCAGTTCTCAGACATGGGCCGGTTCGAGATGACCCGGCCTTACCTTGAGGACATCGTGCAGACCATGATCGATCAGCACCCCTTTCTGTTCCGGGGGCAAGAAGCTTTTGTTATGGTGTGAGAACAGTGTGTAAGTATCTTGGAAAAGTGAACCATTTTATTTAAGGGTTTCTCAAACCATTCTAAAGGACATAATTAATTTTGTACTCAAAACGGCACTTTAATTTTTGGGTATAAAATGACTTCACTTGAATGATGTCCTCTGCCAAAGATGTAAACAACAATGGCCGCTCGAAATTTTGTATTTTTTTATTTGGTTTATTGATGTGGTTATATGAATTTTAAGATCAGGTGTAATCGATGTTATAATAAATTAACTCGACTAATCAATGAAATTTTGGGACAAAAGAATTGAAATACTAACACAGTAACAAGTAATATGCACAAACGTGATAATGCACTTAGTACTAAGTGTGACAAGAAAGAAGAAACAAAGAAAGAAAAAGCATTTATTTGCGGCAAACATGACGCATAAAAAAAGGACATAAACACACAAAAAATAACAAGTTGGGGGTAAACATGCGTCACATTCACGCAAAACGGCCATCGCTCAGCATAATGCTAAGACCCTATACGAGACAGAGCCCCAGCGCTGGTTTTACAAGACACTTTAGCGTCCTTTTTTTTCCAGGAACCCACAATGCATGTTGCATTCGTGATGGACGACGTTTGACGTCGCCGCGCGCGGTCACAACCGACGCTAGCGGCACAATGCGGGCTCCGCTTACCATACGATAGTTAGCGCGTAAGTTTGGCTACTCTGTGTACTGTGCGACGTGGACGTGACGTGATGTCATCTGCCGTCACAGACGAGACACGTGACAGTCCGTTTTACTGACAAATGACGTCACTTTATACGACCACTTATAGGCGATATTGCGATTTTATATGAGTGAAATGTACTCGTATGGAATCACAATGACGTCAACGTTTATTGGCAAGCTATTGTTGTTCTAAAGTAGGTTTTTACTATATATAAAAATATGTCTGTCGGTATCCAGTAAAGTTAGTACGATAACCTTATTTTTTCATGCGGTTTTTCATATCAATAACGCTTAGTGATCGCGTAAAGTCGTTGCTTGCATTTTTTCAACATTATATTTTTTATTCGAATTTAATTTTTAATACGACGGACTAGTGAATCAGTATTTTAAATAGATGTTATTCAAAATTGTACCGCATTTGTAATAGGTGTAAGTGGAGATGCACAAAAGTATTTAAACAAAGTGTTTTCTAAACTTAAGTAATACTGGTATATTTAAACGTTTATATTTGTAATCGATTAATGGCAACACCATGTAATGAGCACATTCCGTTCAGAAATATTAAGTGTTAATAATTATTGGATATTAATGATTATAATTAATAATAGTGATTACGTAACCATGGGTTTAATCGATCGTGTAAGGATTGGTATAAAGAAATGCTTGCGGGCGCTTGTTTTTAAATATATTTTTTTTATATGGCAATGGTTTTTGTGACGTCATGTGTCTCTTAGTGCATTTTGGCTAATTCGAGCCAGGTTTAAAATAGTGATTGTTGTATTCAATTTAAAAAGAACCCATCCCAGTGTTAGTAGTCCATGTTTTTTTTTAATAAAAAATGTTACGTCACAGCTAGAAAAAACATTAAAAATCCAAGAGACACATTTAGGTTTTTATTAATAATAACCAAATTATTTAATTGAGTATTGTTAAATTAAATAACGCTTAATAATTTGTTTCCAAGACAATTAATTACAAAATATTCTTGCCGTAATCATAAAACGTATTAATCATTATAAAACCATTTATTGGAAAACGGTAGTAATCACAAAATAAATTATAGTTGATACATTTTACGGAGACGCATTACTCTTAGCGTATTTGAAATAAAGTTCGAAATTAAAATGATGATTTTTAAAGCTTAACTTAGCTGTTGGCAAAATTGATGTAAGCAAAATCTAATTGGTTGTTGTTTTTTTTGTCAAACAATTACAAAGGCCAGCACTAGGCTCGCGTGATACATAAATCCCTCTCATAGACTTTAGGAACAGGAAGTCTGAGTCTCTCCAGTGGAAACATTATAAGCTAAACAGTTCCATATCTACCGCTGAACGGAGAACCATCTCCTGAATATATTTTACATGGAGCGACTGCCTATCTGACCTCCACAACCCAGTTACTGGGTAATATGATACCCCTTGGTAAGACTGGTTGTCAGACTTTCGGGCTCCTGACTACCCGTAACGACTGTCAAAGATTCACGAATGACAGCTGGGACCAGCGGCTTAACGTGCTTTCCGAGGCACGGAGGGGTCTCAGTATGTAAAGATGGTCATCCACAGACCAACCGCGGCAGGCGTAGCTTAACCTGATCGGTCAACCTGTGTGGCTGTTATTATTTAGCAACGGTGAGCATCTATCATTTCAATTTGCGTACTTGATCAGGCTTTCATAAATCGTCTCCGTAAAATGTAACGACTACGAAAAATAAAAGTATTGTAACATTCAAAAGGCAGCTTGTTTTCTTATTAATTTTCGAGACTGATACCAGCAGTTCCTTTTGTCAATAAATCCAATATGCGCACTTAATTTTAAAAATATTACTTAAAATTATACTTGATTAGCGTATGGTATGATATTTGTTTGAAACACCAATGTTTTATAAATCCTTCGTTATTTTGGGTTATTATTATTAAAATTCCGTACAAAATTAATTTGCATATTATATTTTTGGCTGATGACTCTTGGGCCATTATTCTTCTTATTTCATGTAATTCGCGACATATTCTCCAAAAATGTAAACAAATATGACTTTATGGAAAAATAAATTTAATTCCTACACAATAAAGTTCAGTTTACACTACAACTCACACTCAAAGTGACCTTTGCGCTGCCACTGACGACGCCGTGGAAGTGGCAAAGTTTTGCGCCAACAAGATATAAAATTCAGTCGTGCCAGCGTCATGACGAAGAAGAATCATACTTATATTGGCCAGTCTAATGGCTGCTAGCGCCACTGTTGCACATGGGTACCTATGTTCGATCCTCAGGCCGGCCAAAATTTAATTGAGTTGGTTTTTTAAATAAATTCGTTCTCAGAGGCAGTCCGAAGTCTGGATTTTAGCCTCCGGGAATTCCAAAAGGCCCTAATTACATTTTGGAATTGTAAAACGAGACGGTCAGTCAAAAAGATGAAGCTAGTTGCCCATTCCAAAGCGTAGTACCTTCCTATGGAGAAGAACAGGAAAAAAACATGGGGTTTAAAGTTAACTGGTGAAATTATGGTGTACTATTCACCTCTGGGTACCTTTTCGGAGATTGTAGGTGCGATGTTAAAGAAGGATATAACAAACATTGGTGTTTAAACGAAATATAATGTACCACAATGTATAGCGGATGGCCTATTTTGTATATTAAGTGTTAGATAGACTGACGTAGCGATATGTATCTCATTATTGTTTAACACTTTAAAAACTATGTACACTTTCTTTATATCTTCCATATTTCCATACTAATCTTATGAAAGTCTTTGAAATACTTTTTATTTTTATTTATAAGTTGGTGACTGATGATGAATGATGATGCTGATGAAGTAGTGATAAATTCACACTTTTTAAGGGTTCCGTATCGGGGAGTGAGTAAGCTATTGGAAGGTCGTTTTATGGATTTTGTTTTAAGTGCATTATAAAGTTTCCTAAAGGTTATGCGTACGAAGTTTCTATACTAGTAAGGCACGCGAGTTGTAACAAAAAAAAAAAAAAAAACGGGATGAATTCGAAATTTTTATAATCCGTAAAACTCGCGTTTTCCTCTAACTTGTGTGATTGTTTGCATATAAAGCTCAGGTTTCCTAAGAAAGTAGTGCAGCCATTTAAAGGCAGCTTATATTTTTGACATCGTAATGTCAACCTGTAAAAATGAAACTTAAAAGTACCATCGACTCTAAAAAAAGTACCTTTGAAAAAGAGAGTTTTATGATAGCTGTCTTTTTGCGACCGTTACATAACGGCACCGCTTACTAACCCATAATAATTTACATTAAGATGCAACTGTGTCGATCGAAGATTTTTACTTATGTTTGTTGTATGAGACTTGCAAAAGAACCGAGAAAATAGTAGGACCCCGCCAAAAGATTCACCGGTGAAGCTCGACTTGAGCTAACCTAGCGGCGACGTCATTAAAAGATGCGCATCCATAGATAATAATCACCCATCTCTTCACTAGCCCAATGCTTACTCTAGGATGCATATCCGGTACGGCTCTTAAATCCTTCCCTATCCTACGGGCACGTCTTCCCTACCATTACCGCGCCCCCCGGTTTTTACTCTTTTTTTTTATCTATTTATTTGAAAGGGTTTTATCACTTAGTGATAATGTCACCCCCGTAACAGAAAACATTCAACAACTTAAAACTAAACAATGGTTAATGAACAGCTATTATATTATTACTATGACCTACCTAATAGTGTTGTCCCTATTCGTTTTGATAGATAACCAACAACAGTCGACACAACATCCTAGCCTCCTCCGACAAAGGGGACGCTAAGATGCTGTAACATACCCCCACTTCAAATCCCACACCAAGCACATATTGTCTATCTTGTATGTTCCGCTCGCATTCCATCAGCCCGTGGTAAATATCCTCAATCACCCCACAAACTTCGCAGTTTAATGAGGGACTTTTACCCATTAAATATTCTCCTTGATATGCGATGGTCGTAGTAGCATCATGAACATGCTACAGGGGCTCAATACGAATCTTGGGGTTCATTCGATTAATCGAGTTTGGTTTAACTACGCTGGGGTCGGTGCATTTCATTCATTCATTCATATGTTGGTTGTGTGTCATATGCACGTTTGCTATTCCAATTCACTTTAGAAATTGTCAGAATGGTCGATATCAGCTTTACGTGCCATATAAGAAAAAATGTAATTTCTGCCTACCCTTTTGGGAAAAAGGCGTTTGTGTTTATGTATAAAAAAAAAATAGAGAAAAGACGGCACCGCTTTATTAGAAATCCTTTGCTTAACCATTTAGATATTTTTTGACGAAAAATTATCTCTCCATGCAAATATGCATTTTTATAATAATACGGAACCTTTCGAGTATAACTCGTCCTTCGAATGTAAATTAAACTTATTTGTTCATAATCTAATGTATCGAGTATTAGTTGTTGCAATGTTCTTATGCCATTAGACATTAAGAATGAATATGCACTTTAAATTATAATTTCAAAAATATATTTGTCTACTCTATTTCAAAAACTTAATTTTTTTAAATGTATTTGCTATTGTAACGTGGATCGCTTAAATATTTTTTCTGTGTTTAAAGTACATTGTTGTATTCGTAATGTATTTTTTTATTAATAGGGTGAATGTAATAGTTATCGTCCATGTGCAGTTTATTGGCATTTGAAGTTGAATTAAAAGAAATTAAACACTTTTCATCTTATTTATTTTTGTGATACCAATATCACGAATTGAGATTACATGATAGTATATTTCTGTAAAATTCAAATGCCAATCAATAGTGCAGAGTTTTCTACCTTATTTGACGTCTTTATAAAATATTTGGTATAAAAATACGTCTTCAACTATTATGAACTCCGTTACGTATGTCGTAAGGTAGATTTTACTCAATTCCATTACGTTGATTTACAAAAGCAATTTCGGATTTGTATTAAGCATCGCGAGTAAAGTATATGTAACTATTTAATAAGTATATTTAATATATTAGGTGTCTTCATTAAGCATAGTTAAGAATGTACGTAAGTTTTTAACGATATAATGTCATTATATCACTGTCTCACTCGCACATTGGCGATGTTCGTCCGTCCGCCAGTGTGCGAGCGAGACGGCAATCATGTCCATTAGGGGAATGATGTGAGGGAATTTTTTATATTTTACTATGAATCGAAAAAGACATAGAGCCTACTTGTGTTTAAATATTATTTTTCTAGAATTTTTCGCTTTTCTTGTAGATCTCACTGGCGGTGTTACACCCTATATTTTAAAAGTGTTATTTTTTTAATGTGAAATTTCCCCTAATGTTTTTTCGAAAATGCAATTTCTATATAAATATTCGATGTAAATATTGTACATTCATTCATTTTTATTATTTTTGCTTAATTTATTTATTGAGATATTTTTTTTTATCAAAGAGTTTTAAAGCCATATATTTGTTACTCCATGCAATATTACGAGTGTTTTTTTTTTAAGTTGTAACTTGAATTTTTTAATTTTATTTTGGAGCACATGTTTTTCTAATGGATTTCGTTGACGTGCCATTTATTTTAAACGTGCGGTGATTTCGGAGATTCCTAAAGATTTTTGTAATGTCATTTTTGGTAGTAAACGCTTTTTCGTTCGAAATTCTTTCCTGTAGGTTCTTGAATGTTCAACAGTAGAAATCAATGTACGCTTAGCCCTGTGGCCCGTCGTCGCCTGCGTATTTAGTCTTCTATGGCTAGATATTGAGTGTTGTCGGAGATTGCTTGAGTAGGATAGGGATCGAAGGAGTGTGATTCATGAGATTGTAACGAGTAAGTGAAGTTTTGATATTTTTGCTCTTGCCATTGTAGGATTAAAGTGAGGATTCTAATTAAACGTAAGGTGCGGTCCAAGGCGAGGGATTATAAATAAAAAAGGTTCCGTTTTTCTCCTTCTAACGTCGGAACCCTAAAAACAGTATTATAAAGCATTTAAAAGAAATTACGTTTGACTTGAAATTTTGAATAGTATTTAACGTTGTAGTTGTTTTAAAATAGACGAAAACAGCATTTATGAAACCGAAGACTGGTTTTGAAATCATTGTATTTCTAATCCTGAAGAATTTTATTGTTTTAATATTGAGAAATGCATTTAAAGTTCCTATTAACATGTTAAATGTGCAGTATGATAAAACATCAGCCCATCTATTTATTGTTAAGTTCGGTTATACTTACACGTTATGAAATGGAAATTGGAAGTTTTTTTGCTGCCCTCTTTTTTGGTTTCGCAGTGGAAATCCCCATGGACTTCCTCCATCGTGGGGATGACGGAGGGGTATAACTCTTACCGGCTAAAACCACCGCGGTGTTCCACATCTGCCTAAGGTCGGGGGGTGCGGGATTCGATAAGCAGTCACCGCTCCCCCGACAGGAGCTACCCTCTGCCTAGCTTACATCATCAAATTATTCTGCTATTGGAATTTAGTTTAAACAAGTGTGGGTATTTCGAAAATAATTTTAAAACCTACATTATAAGGTTCAGTTTGCGTTGCAACTTTAATGACTTTTCAATAGTACTAGTCGTTCTAAAATCTACCTAATATGCACTTGCATAAGGTCGATATTCGTTTAAGTGTAAAAAAAACTAGAATTTTTGTAGACTTGAGGTCTCCATAAGACACAGAACAGTATTTCACAGTACATAATACTATTTTTCAACCGCTCCTCGCTTCACAGACTCCTTACAAATATTATAGTATTGTAGTGTGATCAATGTTGTGATATTACCAATCGTGGTGTGAGCAGGCGACTGCGGGCTGCACGGCGCATCCATTTTGCTATGCGTCTCAATTACTGTACAACACGACTCAAAAGGAATGTGTCATATTTTATAATAAATAATCATCTATGTAATGATTTTTGTGTTTTATTTTCTATTTTACCTGGTCCTAGTGAAGTAAAAGAAGTGTATACGGGGTATACAACGGATAAAAAGTTGAGCAAATTGTTTGTTCTAAGAAAACATGAGCAAGGAAGGAGAAGGGGATTTTCACGTGCTATAAAAAGTAAAGTAGCTTTCTGATTACTGGACAAGGAAAGCGGCGGTGGTATGAAGGTGGTGATACTTTTTATTTTTGTATTCTGAGGTGGTACCGCATACGGTGGAGGTCTGCCCAGCTTGGGCGGACCACCGCCGCGTCCTCGTGCCGCTCCAGACCATGGTACGGAGCGAGAGTGCATGGGAGGCCGTCACCTCCTGCGAAGCAGTAATGCTCGTGAAGGAGGAGGTGGAGCGCGTGAGGGAGAGGCAATCACTGCGCCCTCACGCCCCTAGCCGCCGCAGGAGACGCCCTGGACGGGAGTCAACAGGCGACTCCCGGCCACCGTAGGCGCGGGCTTGCGGGCGGCGAGCAATGGGCAGCTCGCCGCCCGGTAAGGACCAGGCCCGGGTCGACGGCGCGTTGCGTTCCACACGCGCCTCAAAGAGATGTCAGCACGAACTGACGGGGTCCTCTAGGGCCGATGCCTGCTAGGGCCGCGGGTTGTTCGAAAGAGATACCGAGAAATTGCCTAGACCTCCAGCCGTCTTTGATAGAATCATTGGACCACCCAAGAAGCTATTGACGATTCCGGTTTCCATTTAAGGAGCTTCACATCCACTTCCGGGCGGATCAATAAAACGACACAAGAATCATTTGTGTAAAAGTTTATTATTCATTCAACAGGCATGCTCTTACGTCACACAACACATAAGTGAATCACAGTTTACTTTACATTATGTACCTACATATACATGAAAAATGACGTCATCGACGGACATTTTAATTTATTCTAATTTTAGCTAAATATAATTTAATGGATATTTCCGGTTAGGGTGAACACGGATTTTTTTTCTTTTAAAGTTCAAAGTAGCTATTGTATGATAATGTATATTTTTAAATCCAATTTTTGAAAACCAGAGGATAATTCTCGTAATTTTAAGAACGTTCACAGTTTGACATTTGTTTGTCGCCGAGATGAGACTGCGACTAGATTTTGAACGTTTTAAATTACGGGAATACGGGCCCTGAACAATGTAAAAAATTACTAACACAATGTCAAAATTCATGTTTACTGCTGTACTGTGATTGGTTTACTAAAATAACAATAGCCAATCGAGTCTCTTCACATAAGATTTGACAACTGAGGGGCAATTCCCTTAATTTTAAGAACGTTCACAATCTGAGGGGAAATTCTCGTAATTTTAAGAACATTCACAGTCTGATTTCAGTCTCAATCTGTCAAAAAATACTTCTAATTTCCCTACATTTTGACAAGTTTTTGACATTTGTTTGTCACCCTGATGAGACTGCGACTAGATTTTGAACGTTTTAAATTACGAGAATTGGCCTTCTGATCTCGGTCTCAATCTCTCAAAAATACCTCTAATTTCCATACATTTTTGACAAGTTTTTGACATTTGTTTGTCACCGAGATGTGACTGCGACTAGATTTTGAACGTTTTAAATTACGAGAATTATAATATGCCTTCAGATTAAATCCATTAGGTCCTTTGTACACACACGTTTTTATTGCCGTGAAAAACCACGGTTTATTCGCAATGTGTGTGGTACGGTCGTCAGTGTTGTATGGATCAGTATGGAAGCTTGTTGACAGACACGTTTTTTCTACGGCGCGGCTTATTCTCCGTACCGTAATGAAACCGTGCCGTGTACAAAGGGCCTTAGGCTTTCAGAAACCAGTAACATAATAGTATTTTAAAATTAAACTTTTTCATAACAATGTATTCAAATATTCCTTGATAAAATGGTATCCATGTTTAACCTCCATACATTAATCATTTCGAAGCTATAAAGTCCACTAACGAGAAAGAGAACCCTTAAGTCTTATAGTTCTGTGATCTCCAATACTCCCGCAAGTTCTTCGATTATACGCAGCCAGCCCCCCAACAGCCACACCAAGGTATGGAGCCGTCATTGACGGGGGCCGACAGTTTCCTCCCAGACTTGTGCGTGCAGGCAGAAGCCAAGGAGTTGACGGAAGAACACACGCTGTTCGTCCTCTCGTGTTCGGAGTGGGATGTCATCTCCTGGAGACAAAAATGGTGTTAATAGAGAGAGTATGAGGATTTGGGAATGTTTTGGCACTTGCTGATAAATTCTGGATCATTCTAAGAGACTTTTTTTTAATACTCTTTAATAAGATAAAACTCAAAGCCTTCTTTCCAATTAAACCATTTAGGACACGTACAGTCACGAGCACCAATATGTCAACACTTGGCAACTTTAAATTGCGATTTTTTCGTGAAATAACGAATGTAACATTGAAATACGACACATGTTCGTAACAACATAAAATTTTATTCAAAAATAAAGGAGTAAATCGTTTTTGAGTAAGGCCGACTGTATACACACTTTTGCTCGTGACTGTACCTACATGGCACTTTAACAAGATTCTAGAATGGAAGGAACCCAGATAAAAAAAGTTGATGACGATAAATTGACAATGGCGAAGATAAAGAATTGTATTCATCAATTTGAACCTTGAAGTCATCAGCAAGCGGAAAAACAGTTCCAAAACTACTGTTTTAGAAGAACAGACAAAATAGATTCTTAACTTCCAGAATTTATTAAGTCTGCTACCAGTTTTTTTACCTTTAGAGATTACTATAAGGTAATCACCCAGGATATGGAAGAGAGCATGACTTTTCTGTATCAATAACTTGAGTGTCATCTTCATTAAGCCCACCAGGTTTGTCTATAAGATGCAGCAGTACATAAAAAACAGCTTACAAGAGAAAAACCTTGCCTGAAAATTTTCCTAGCAAGTTAAAGTACTCGTTCTTAATCTACATTTTACCTGATAACTATCCCGCTTGTACCGCGGGCCTGAACTTGACGACGACAACGTATTCCTCGGCCTGTGTCTCGTACAATGTTTGTGCTTCGCTATATCTGGCACTTCTCCTTCGATAAGCCTCTCATTGTCACTCTCCACAGTCCCTCCGTTCTTTGTAGCTCCATTCTTCATATCCTTTTTCTTATCTCTCCTTTTTCTCTCCCTCTTTTTGAAGGTCAAAGAGAACCTTTTACGTTTTTTCATCTTTGGTGAGTCCGGTCTTTGAGGAGCAGTCGACTTTTCTCTGTCAGATCGACTTGTATCATCGTCGGGTGGTGGTACTTGAGATTCTGAGTCGGTTTTTAGAGTTAGTTCAGTTCGTGTAGAAGAATCTGGCTCACCAGATTTGTATTCCACTTCTTTCTCCAAGTTAGCGAGCTCCATTCTCCGTAACCTCTTTGGTAGTTTGTTCACTGTCGCGTATATCGGCTCTTCGTTTTCTCCGACGGGTGCTGATCGTGATCGGGAGAAGAAGTCGAATTTCTTCGGCTTAACTGGTATTCTTCTTTCAACGAAGACTACCGTACTAGCGACTTCTGTCGTCGTAGTTTGTACATCGTCCCCAGACTTCGGACTGGGGCTGCTCGGAATGGGGGTTGCTCTTGGATAGTCATATGTTAGTTCGATGTTCTTCTCAGTGACGTACTTCTTCGGAGGCTCCTGTTCCTCAACAATTGGTATCCCTGAGACCTGTAAACTTGTAATCGGAATCCCTGATACAGTAGATTCCTTTTTCTGACAGCAACATTTCTGTGTTATGCGTCTTGTATTGTACATGAACACTGAGTTCTGTTGTATGTACGTGGTCTGAATGGTGGGCGAGCCCTGGACTTCTCCCAGGAGGTCTTCGACGTTCCCTCCGGTGTGGAAGCGGGGAGGTTGGTAGGGGGCAATGACGAAACCTGGTGGCGGGGGGGCTGCGACGTGGTAGGGGGGAGAGGTAACGGATTGGAAGAACCTGGGTACCTCGGGCGGCGCGTCATGCACCAGGACGTCGACAACTCGCTCGTGCCCATTGTCCGCTATATTTGGCTGCGTTTTGTTCGTGCTTTGCGTCATTTGTGCCGCTCTCAGAACGTTTGGCGTCTTCCGCGGAGCCTCCTGTTGGCATTCATCGCATGTGCATGGTGACTCGGCGCCGCTCTGGAAATTTAAACAAAACTTATAAGAATTTATATCTTGATCATATACAATACTTTTACTGGCCTTTAAAACTGGGAAAAACGTTTGAAAACGTCGAGATTTTGGATGAAAACATTTAATCAACCGTAAAGTTAAGAAAAGCAGTTTATCATTTAGCGGATTTCGCCAAAATAAACACAGTGTGGCGAGGTTGGTCGACGAAGACCTCGATAACACTCCGATCTACAGACATTTCTTTTACGACGTTTTATTACCATCAAATGGGTTACAAAATAGAGATAGTGATTCGAACATACTCTTAGGTTTATGTGCATACTGGCTGGTGCCCGCAGCTTTGCCTGCGTGGAAATCGGAATCTGACTGCGTGGAGGTCGGAAATTATCCGTAAGTAGTATAAATTCCAGGATCTATCATTTCTAAGCAGCATACTCGTATAGCAGTGGTGGCCCAGTGGAAATTGTTCCAACTTACGAGTTGTAGGTCGGGGGTACCCAAGCAGGCAAGTACTTTGAGTAAATTATTTCATCTCCACTGCTCTCAAAACGGTGAAGGAAAGATGTTTTCCTTCACCGTTTTGAGAGTACTGGAGATGAAATAATTTTTGAAACCGGCATGTCCTAGTACAGACGCTAGCAGGTCAAGCTACCCGAAACTGTCAATTTTTCCCAATCAATCTTGAACCTTAATGATTTAACAATAAAGTTGAAAATCTATTAAAGAAATTTGACAGATTGTAGTAGCTTGATGTGCTGGCGTCTGTAACAAAAATTCAAAGAAATGTGATAATCACCAACCCGCAATGGACCCGCGTGGATTTTGACCCACTCTCCCTCTTGTAGAAAGAGGAGGAATGTGACCCAGCAGCAGCAGAAACATTTTTTATTTTTTTTATTTTATTTTATTTATTCGGAAGAACAAACTATTACACATTATATTTTACAAAGAAATTGAACATAAGGAGTTATACAAATGTGTAACCAACAACGTTCTCCACAGATACACTTCAACATGGCCATTACCATTAGACCAGGCTGATTATGCTATCATTTTGGATCCTAGAACTTTTGTAAACAACTCACAAACGACAAAAGCGCGGAACCATTACCTTCCACCACGCCCACCAAAAAGAAAGCAATAGCTATTCCCAACCACGCAAACAGATTAGAGTCAAAAGTAATAATGATACTGTTATATTTATAATACAGCCCCGAGACTAGTCATCAAGGTTTGTGGTCAACCCATCTGTCGTTCCGAAATAGTCGGTCATGACCCGATTGACGTCATAAACCAACCCAATCTGTCGCATACTCGTTAAAATGTCTGACGTTATGTCTTAACGTTTCAGATTATAAACTGCATTAATTTGCTGTAATATTAGCTTCATCGTGAAATGAGAATCTCGTAGAAGTTAAACAAATTAACTTGACTTCACACATTGTCATCAGTCATCACTCTCCTGTCCTTATCCCAATTTATTTGTGGTCTGCTCAACATGTCTTTTTCTTCCATACTAGTCGTCATTTCGGTAGTCACCCCCTTTCTAACCATATCATCATTCACACTGGCCATACATAGTTTCTTTGGTCTTCCCCTACTCTTATAGCCATCGACATTCATACTCAAAACTTTCCTCACGACATTTTCACATACACATGCTTTCAGCAATTAATATTGAAATAATATTACTTGTAGCGGCCAATGCTTTTAGAGGTTCTTATCAAGTGGTTGAATCAAGACCATGATAACAAAAGCAACTGCAATTTCAGTATGCCAGACAGTAGTTTTTTGCGGAAAAGAAACTGCATGAATAGCTTATAAAACCCAGAAGAAAGACCTCGAAGTTTGTTTGTTAAAATAGCCAAGTTCATTATCATCTGTATAGCTTTTGCCAAACTGTGTTGGGGTCAGTTATGTTTAAAACCAATGAGCCTCCTCCTTTTTGAAGTCTGTTAAAAACTCGAAAGCTTAGCTTATGAGAAGCAAGAGTCAATATGGTTAAGAAGAGTCATATACCATGGTATATTTATGGAAATTTCAAAACGGCTGGTTGATACTTTCCGTGACCCAAAGGCTGGCTTTTACCTTGGCCAGAGGCCAAGCATTGCCATACAACGAGGTAATGCCGCCAGTCTCTTGGGTACATTACCAGTCGACAGCGACGCGGATGAATTTTTCGACGCTATATTTTAGTTTGTGAATAGTTTTAGTTAAGTTTTTGTCATATGCCTAAAAAGAGACGAGATAAAATAACAGTAGGATAATTCAGAGTTGCATAAAAAAATTTGGTACTATCTACTTCTTATGGCGGAATTATACGAAGTACATTACAATGTAGGTACAGCATAACATTCATGCAAATCGTTCGTCATAAAAGACTATCAATATTTAGTACGGCTCGTGAATAAATAATTTATTATTGTATAGAACGTTATTTGAATGATATGGATCTATAAATGTGATTGTCTGGAGTCTGGGCGAGCAGACATTACTCTGTTCAAGGAGGCTATTCTGGTTGTAATGGCAGTAAATATTGATGAAGAAGTATTGAACTGTGTTTTACTATATTAAAGCAGTACCTATATCTACTTACTAGGACTATGCATGGATAGACAGTACAGGAATCACAGTTTTGTAAACACCTTTACTTATGCATAGACGCCAGCACATCGAGCTACTCCAATCTGTCAATTTTTTTTAATAGAATTTCAACTTTATCGCTAAAGCATTAGGTTCAAGGTTGATTGGGAAAATTTGATAGTTTCGGGTAGCTTGATGTGCTGGCGTCTGTAGCTACTTTCTTAGCAAATAAATGATTATGATTATGATAGATGAATGTAAAATACTGTCTCATTGGTCTAGTGGTGGCAAGTGCAGTCCACATAGTAAACAGTGCAGCAAGTCAGGTCCTGGGTTTGATCCCCAGGACGGGCAAAATGCTGTTGGGTTTTCCATTTGGACTTTCTAAGAAGCAGCCTGGAGTCCGATTTTGTGTCTGGTTAGTGTTGATAGGCTGGGGTGGCGTGGGATTTAAACATAACTAGGGAAATGTTTCCTTATAATATACCCTTCGAGAAAAGCAGGAGTTTTGATATTATGTTATCGGAGATAAGTTGCGTCGCTGATGAGCCCTGTCGGCGAAGAGTCCTGTCGGTGAAGTGTCCTGTCGGCGAAAAGTCCCGTCGAAGTAAATTCTTGTCGGTGTTCAGTCTGTCGGCGTAGTGTCTGTCGGTGTTTCGTCATACACTCATTTTTATAGTTATAAACTATTTAACAAATAGCTAGTAGACTATGCATATATAGACGAAGGTTAACGATAAAGCCAGTCTGTGTAAGATATTGATAAACAGTCGCATCTGTTGCATAGAAGTTCTTAGAGCGCGTTAAGAACGAGTCTGCAGCTGTCATGTATCAGCACCCTAATTGCTTAACACACTATATCAATCAATCATTTTGAAGGATATTGCTAATCCATTGCTTCATATGTTTGAAAAATTTGTCTGCTCAACAACGTAAATTATGCAATGAATATTGTTGAACTGTCAAAATAAAAGCAGCTACTGTTATTGTGTTACTCAATTACCCCGCTGATATAGGTATATGACACAGTGTAACGAATATGACGGCAGCAAACTGGCATTCACAAGTCCGTTAAAAGTTAAAACTATGAAGGTATGAAGGGTAGAAAATATCGTTTAGTTTGTAAAGAATAGAGGAAGACTAAGGAAGAGTGACGTTAGAAGAAAGAATAATGGATTTTGTGAAAGATGAATCTAGACAGAGAATTAATATATCCTACTAAGATAATGTAATGTAACATTATCTGTCCACTTCATCATAGTTGTGTATGTATTTATTTTTTTTGAGTATGATATAATTATTATCATTGTAGTAATATTTATTTTAGAAGTATTTATGTATGTTTATTTGTATGTATGTTATATATTCTCGTAATTTTTGTTTAGTTTTTAAGTGAATTGTTTTTTTGATTCTATGTATTATTTTTTGTCTCCTTTGCTCTATCACACGCTGTCTACATCTCTGTGCCTATTTTTTCTGTTCTGTTTTTAATGTCTGTTTATATTATGTGTGTACATAAAAAGTAAAAAAGTAATCTACAATATCCGGATATTCCTACTATATTTATTAGAGTTGAGAATGGCAGTAAGTCTCATGATAACAATACTAAATTGAATCCAAAAGCCGAAAATGTAGTTGATTCAAGAGGTGCATAAACCAACGTTGTAATCTTGCGATAAGTACTCTATGCGTTTGAATTGGAAACAGTTCAATTCATAAAAACGAAAGTACCTAATGATTCATCACTCTATGAACAAGAACTCAATCAAAGTAGGTACGTAGTTCGTGATCTATCAATGATCGTAGAAATGATTCAACCTCATCGTAATTAAGAAGTTCCTAAAGTAGAATCAGATAAGGAAATTAGTCAGGTATCCTAAAAGGATAGCCGAGAAATAGTCAAAAAGAACTTTAATGCGTAAGTAGAAAAAATGCAGGATTATGTCGGTATGAAAGTAGAAAAGAAAGAGACCAAAGAAGACCAAAGAGGCCAAAGACAATACTTTCAAAAGACCCGAAAACAAGAGAACAGTAAAATGAACAGGTATTAAAAATAAACACAACTGTAATGACCAAAGTCCAATTTAAAAAAAAATACTCAGATCACTCACTAATTTACACAAAAATACCTTTTAAAACTCAACCTATACTTATAAAAAGACGTAAGTAGTAAAGGTGTACCTGCATCACAAACTGTCACTCGAAAAATCACGGAACGCCAAGCGGCGCACGCGCCGGTCCAAACGCTACTGCGTTTATTTATAAAACAACATTACGTTTGTACAATATTTTCTTACACATGATTTTCTTGCCCGGCCTTGACTCATTTCCTATCTATAAAGCTAAAATATTTTTTAGGAACTGCGGTCTGTCTTTATATCAAAGCAACATTTTGGTGGCAGTTCTTCTTTGTAGATTTCATAGAGGTTTACATTGACTGAGTGCACTTAGCAATAAAGCTAGGGTTTGCTAGGAAAAGGGTTCCGTCATATTACAATAGGTGTCATGAAAATCTGTCATTTTCACCTGTATTTGACATTACAGCGTCAAAAGACGCTCTTATGGATAGCCATTATTGTGTGACCGTTGTCCACTTTCTTTGGAAAACAAAGCTTTGTAACGTTCGTTTTTTTTATAATAAATAGAAATAAACACATTACCACTCCTTTGCGTCGCGCAGTCGGGTAAAAAATGGTGACTACAATAAAAATTTTAAAGAAATTCTGAACAACCAGAGCTTTTGGCCATAGAAAAGTCTCTACCAGAATAAAAAATGTTTTGATATCTAATGAATTGTACATATTAAAAAAAAACCGGCCAAGTGCGAGTCGGACTCGCCCATGAAGGGTTCCGTTACGTTACGATTTATGACGTATTAAAAAAAAACTACTCACTAGATCTCGTTCAAACCAATTTTCGGTGGAAGTTTATATGGTAATGTACATCATATATTTTTTTTAGTTTTATCATTCTCTTATTTTAGAAGTTACAGGGGGGGGGGGACACACATTTTACCAGTTTGGAAGTGTCTCTCGCGCAAACTATTCAGTTTAGAAAAAAATGATATTAGAAACCTCAATATCATTTTTGAAGACCTATCCATAGATACCCCACACGTATGGGTTTGATGAAAAAAAAAATTTTGAGTTTCAGTTCTAAGTATGGGGACCCCCAAAATTTATTGTTTTTTTTCTATTTTTGTGTGAAAATCTTAATGCGGTTCACAGAATACATCTACTTACCAAGTTTCAACAGTATAGCTCTTATAGTTTCGGAAAAAAGCGGCTGTGACATACGGACGGACAGACAGACAGACAGACAGACAGACATGACGAATCCATAAGGGTTCCGTTGCCATTTGGCTACGGAACCCTAAAAACACATGACTAAGTGCCTCATCTAAATTGGAACTTGACGATTGGGATCAATGTTTCCCTAATGATAAGAGCTAACCTTAGGATCACATAGACCATACCTTACTGGAACCATACCTTACTGACCATGCTGGAACACAGCCTGGTCTATGTATACTGGTTTTAAACTGAGGCCATAAGAACATTCTAATCATGGACCTGAGAGTCCAGGAGAGGAAACAACAAAACCAACTGTACAAGTTTTCTCCAAAACCCAATAAGGAAATACGTGATCGCCATAATATTTCCCTCATAGCTCAAATATCCGTTGTGTACCATGACTAATTAGCACCGTAAGTGTCTAGCATACTTCCAGGCGTCTTGCTCTGTTTGTCAGCCGGCTATTTTCGTCATGTCGGCTATTCTCGTCACATGGTTATGGCTCGCGGAAACTGATTAATACGTCAAACGTTTGATGTCTTTCTTGAGCTTTTGACGTAGGTTGAGGTACGTTAATTATGAAGTTATTTTGTGGTGTTTTCATTCTTGCAGGAGGAATTCGTTTAGAAATAGCAGCTTCTTATTTCGGTACGCATACCCATATACGCTTACCTAAGAAACTGCTATTTTGGGTTCTGGCGGGTAAAATGTCAGGCTCATGAGAGTCTTAAACTTTGTCTTCAAGTGCACTGACGGGACCAATGAAATGATATAGGTAGAACACCTATAGGTGGACGAGAATTTTCAGTTGTAATGGGCAAAAAGTACTGCTTAACATCAGGGTGAGCAAACTACCTTTTAGAGATGATGGAGTCAATGACCGATGTAAGTACAGGCAGCAGGTACAGACGCCAGCACATCAAGCTACTACAATCTGTCAAATTTCTTTAGGTAATAGATTTTCAACTTTATCGCTAAAGCATTAGGTTCAAGTTTGACTGGGAAAATTTGACAGTTACGGGTAGCTTGATGTGATGGCGTCTGTACATTTGCGACGCATTAAGAAAATCATGCAGTTTTATCAAGAAGACAAGACTGGTTTCAAGTTTTCTGATATAAATTAGTTAGCATATAATTTTACATAAAAATAGAATGGCATTTGTATAATCTCCACGTAACAAATATGTATTTACAGAATTATAATCATTAAAGTCATCAACACAATTCTCTAAGATCAAGTAATCCTACTGAATGACTATTTCATGAAATCTTGACATTTTAGGATTATGTTAACTTAACAAGTTGTGTTACTGATTCTAATGATTATAATTCTGTAAATACATAATTGTTATGGCCGCGAATCATATTTTAATCAATGTACAACTTAGTACTGACCAGCAAATTGCAAAAAACGTAAGAATATTTGAATTTCGCGGGCTACCTTGGAGCATCCATCCTTAAAGCTAATTCCTTTCAAGTTTCAGTAGGGACTGTCATCTCTTAGCTGCCACGGCTTATTTTAATTTTTAATTTCTGATTGTTAATTGTTTTTATATTTTCGATACGAACGATGTAGAAAGACGTGCACGTTAAAAGCGTTTTAACGTGCACGTCTTTCTACATCGTTCTCACATTTATTACGGTTAATTTCAACACGAATGATGTAACCAAATATTTTGTAACAATTTTTTGATTTAAAAGAGTGTCCGTGGAGTTTCTTGCCCGTTCTTCTCCATAGGTACCTACGCTTTAGAATGGGCAACTAGCTTCATCTTTCTGACTGACCGACCCTTTGACAATTCAAAAGTGCCTGTAATTGGTTTAGTTGAATTAAATGCTTTGAATTTGAAGTTTGAGTTTTCAGGCTAGGAGAAGCAATCTTCGGGATAATGGATGCAATGTTAAGCTTTAATGCTGCCAAACCGCAATATTTAAACCTGACATAAAAATTATCTAACTATTCAAAAAATTAAATTAAAAATTTAAAAAACCCCCGACTACGTGAAAACCTATAAAAAGAAAAAAATAACCTTGAAATTATGACCCTACGTAAGTACGTATGAAATTTTTTGATTAAATGTTGTCCCGTCGGGGGACCGCTCTAATTATTAGCCTAACGTTCTGTTAAAGTTTAAAATAGTAGCGGTCCCCCGACAGGACAATATTTAATCAAAAAATTTCATACGTACTTACGTAGGGTCATAATTTCAAGGTTATTTTTTTCTTTTTATAGGTTTTCACGTAGTCGGGGGTTTTTTAAATTTTTAATTTAATTTTTTATTTCATGCTTTTTGTAGGGACTCCTTATTATGTCTTTTCATTTTCTTGCGTTTTAAGATTCAGGTAAGTAATTTGGTATTTAATCAGGTTTTTTGGAATTCGCCATTTTGTGGTGGCGGCCATCTTGGATTTGAAATTTATCATAGTGTATAGTATTCTACTAGTCAAGCCCTTTCATTTGATACCCATATTGACGGAGTTGTGAAAAAATATGTTATCCCCCATTTTGTAGCGGCGGCCATCTTGGACCGATTTTCATCAAACATAGCTAAGAACACTCCCGACAAATTCACCTTTCAAACAAAGAAAACAAAATTAAAATCGGTTCATCCGTTCAGGAGCTACGATGCCACAGACAGACATACACACACACACACACACACACACACACACAGACACGTCAAACTTATAACACCCCGTCGTTTTTGCGTCGGGGGTTAAAAATCAGTCCTAAGTCTATTTGCGTTTACCTTGTTTCTAGCATGTAAATTGGCTTTAAAAGAAGGCATTGTTTTAAGCTGGATTGAACTCTCTGAAAACAAGGCTCCGAGCCTCTGACTGATTATACAATAGATGTGTAAATAATTTCACTTGTCCGTGCTAGTTTTAGAACACAATAGATGAAAGTAGGTCAGTGATAAACGAAACGTTTTCGACATTTTCAATGTGACATCGTGGTCTTTTAAAATATATCTGGATGAATTGACTGATACCTGAAGCATTATGGTTTTTTTCTCATAACTTTTTTGTCATCAAAATAGGACATCTTCGATGGGCAGGACATGTTGAAAGAAAGAAAGAAAAAACATTTATTTAGCATAGACATAATTATGTTACAAGAATGGACAAGACCAGAGGGGCAATTCTGGATATTTTGAGAACGTTCACAGTCTGATCTCAGTTTCAATCTGTCAAAAATACGTGAAATTTCCCTACACTTTTACAAGTTTTTGACATTCGTTTGTCGCCGAGATGAGACTGCGACTAGATTTTGAACGTTTTAAATTACGAGAATTGGCCTTCTGATCACCCTAAAGAGCTGAAAGTCATGGGGAGAGGCCTTTGCCCAGCAGTGGGATGATGCAGGCTAACAGTAGCAGTACTTTCTAAGTTTATCTTGGACATTACCGATATCGGTGAGAAAACCTAGACTTTTAGTCTATGTCTAAAATCGCCAACCCGTCTTAAGCAAGCGTGGTGATCAATACTCATGCATTCTCTGTTTGAGAAAAACTCTTTGCCCTGTAGTATGTTACTATTAGGCTGGTATTATTATTATTTATTATAATATGCTACATACCTTATCTTGCTCCCCCTCTTCAGGCACGACGCTCAGGTCGTGGAAGGCGACTGCTCGAACTGACCCGTCCACGCTGGCACAGTCCGGGCACGCACTGCATACAGACACGCTGTCCTGCCGAGCGATAATGTGCTTTATTTACTCCACATTTAATGTTCACGTTAGCATCAGCCGATCTATAACGTAAAAATCTCACCGTCAAAACTTGGGTGAAGTGAGGTTGAAGTGAGCTGTCAGTATTGTCAATATTTAGCATCTGGCGGAATGACAGCTCACTTCAAGCCTTTCACAGTTAATTTACCTCTGACAGAAACAATCCAATATTACAACAACAATAAAGATCTCTGTGATTTTGACAGACTTGACAGTTGCAGCAACCCAACAGCAACCTTATTTTCATGACAATAAGAATTACTGTGATATTGACAGCGAGGCAAAATAACTGTGATTGGACTGTAAGGACCGACATACACGGACTGCTTGAAGCAGTCAGGATGGACTGCTTCAAGCTGCGACTGCATAGTGAACTACAGTCTTTTACGTACACACATACACGAAACCGCTCGAGCAGTTGCAACTGCTTCGGGCGGTCGTGCGGTCAAGCAGTCGCCAGGCATACACTGACTGCTCGAGCTGTAGACTGCTCTCGCGCAGTTACCTGATTTGAATGACGAGCAGTTGATATCAACTGCTCCAGCAGTTATCAATGGTAGCTTCAAGCTGTTGACTATGACTGCAAGAGTGGTCAGTCGATGTCGATCAATCGCTAACCGCTCGAGCAGTCCGTGTATGTCGGCCCTAAGTTTTCACGGAGAGCTATTTACAGAATATACCGGCTGCTGTCGTTGCTATCATGACGGTAGGAAGTGAAAACTTTTTAAAATTTCTATAAAAGAGGTTAAATAACAATCACTTCAAATTCGAATAATATAAAAAAAGTTATTACGTCAATGTCAAAAACCATTTTTCGGTAAAGTATTTTTTTTGTACAAATTTTTTGAATGTAATCTTTTAAACTAAAAACAAAACCAAAATAATGAATTTTTTAGATCTCCCTGTTGAAGTAGGGGTGATCATATTTAATTATTTAGATACTAAGACAAAAATCAACGTCTACAACAGCTCTGAACAAATCAGGGAGTATTTCGCATCAGGATGGTGCCACTTAAACAGTGTTATTCTTTCAAGAAGCACCATAGCAACTGTAAAGACTTTAGACGAAAAGTTATTTGTGAACCTCGGAGAACATATCCGAGTCCTGAACCTGAGCGGAGTACAAGACCTTAGCGTACAGAACCTAAAACCGCACATGGATAGATTTGTAAACCTAAAATCTTTGGATATAACCTTCACCAACATTTACCTACCAGATATAGGACAAGTATGCCCACAAACTGTTAAAAATATCGCCATCAACTTCTTCAAATGCCCCAACAGTTATAAAAACGAAAACGCCCACATAAAATGTAGAGAAATATTTAAAGAGAGGCAGTTTGAAGTCATACATTTTGTGATCTTTGAATTCGTTGTGTCAGCATCCCCACTTAAGTTTCTCAAAGGCGTGCCTATGATAAAAGACTTGAAATTAACAATATCTGACAATTATAAAGATTTTTTCGATTTAAGCCACCCTGAAACTAGTTACAGTGATCCATACGAAATTGATACCAACTTTAACAAGCTGACGTACATATTCAGGGACTGTGCAGTAACTCACAAGTTGTCCACACAATTGGACGGAGTTTCCAAGTTAGATTTCAATCAACTGGAGTACATGTTCATTATGTATTTGGAGAAAATTTCAATTTATGTGTCACCAATATTTGCAAATATGTTCACAACATGCTGCAATGATTTAAAAGTTGAAGTTAGCACTTGTTTACCACAGAACTTTATGCTTGATGGAAATATTATTTTCAAGGCTTGGAATAAAGTTACAACAAAGTTTGATGATGCATTTTTCAGTAAATTACTTTTGGAGTTAAAAGACTACTTCCCTACTTATGTCTGCATGCACAACCAGAGAAAGATGCAGATTGTCAAGGCTCCAAGCAGTTGGTACTGTATCGATTGCTGTGAAAATTTTGAGAAAAAGTTAAACGATTTACCAGACAAAGTTACCTTAACAGATTTCTGTCGACATGACGGCATTGTGAGGAGATGTCGACGACCAATTAGCTTATCGAAGGAATGTAAAACTACAAGGCACTTAACGTTTTTGAGGATTAATAACGTACCGCTCAGGAAGGACTTTTTCACTAATTTGTTTACCGCTTGTCCCAAATTAGTCACTTTAGATATATACATGGAAAAAAATGGCATGATCCGTGGCTTTACAGAGTCGTTGTGGAAGGCGAAACATATAGCGAAGTTGAAGAATTTCATGTTAACTTCGGAAGACGTTGAGTACGAGACTATTTTTGAGATTTTGAGCCACTGCATCAGTTTGGAGAACGTTCACATTTGCGAGTATGAGAGAGCGGTGAACAATGATGAAGTTAATACAGACAATATTGTACATTTTATTGAGAAGTGTGTAAATTTGTATAGTTTGTTTATAGAAGCCGACATGGCAGGGGAGGGCCTGACGATGCTCATGGCTCCTCTCAGAATAGCAGCACAGGTTTTAGAGAGGGATCATCTTTGTGTCGAAGTGTGTGAATCTTACTGTGGTTGGAATCCATTTGTAGATGTGTTTAATCCGAGTCCTTTACATATTCTTAATTGATATTTTGTTTGATATAATTCTGTTGACGTAAAATAAATATACAAATATCATGTTGAATAGTATTTTCTTTTAAATTGTGTTCTTAAAATATCACATTCGGTACCAACAATGGTTGACCATGTTCATGCAGATCAAGTCAATCTAAACACAAGATAAGCTAACATAGTATATAGTAACTGTGATAAAAGACGCGCTTAAATTCAAGCTACTTAATTAAAACTCTATTAGGGCGGGCCCTAAACGATGAATTATATTGCACAATATCACGAATTGTGCAATGTATTTGACCGTTTAGAGTCAATATTGAAGATTGCGCAATGATTGAACAAAAGTTTGAGCGAGTTTAATTTTTATTGTATCATATTTGAATTGTACCATATAGGATAAGTATAATAGGCTATTTTCCTAAAAAAATCTAATTAGTCCGTCATTTAGATTATCAAAAAATATTTGAACCCGTATTTTTTTTTGTCAATTATATAAAAAATGATGAAGATATCGCCCGTTAAAGTTCCGCGTGACGTCACTTGCTTGCGATACTTTTGCAAGCAAGTGACGTCACGACGTCACGACTCCCAAATTTTGACGCGCTTTATCTTTGTCATTTTTTGTTTGATTGACAAAAGAAAAAATACGTGTCCATTATTTTTCGATAATCTAACTGACGGACTAAATATAATTATTATTTTTTTACCCAGGCAACTACCCTATTGCGCAGGTTACGCGAAAATATTGAGTCGCATGGGCCGTCAATGTTATTGCGTGATAATCGTCGTCGATAATTTGAGTGTTTCACTCATTTTGCGCAGTATAAATATTGCGCAAACTTATTCTAAGTATAGGGGCTGCCACGTCATGCATGCGCTCTGCCTGCGCGCCGCCTTGTGGAAATACCAGATGGCATAGAAAGCTAAAAATTGCGGAAACTCAGTTGCCCACGAAAGTGCATCATGAGAGATACTCTATTAACAGAATTACAAGATATAGTTTTCGCAAAAAACAGTCTGTTCTTATCAATTAGACGAATAAGATCTTATTTGTGTGCGAAGTTTAAATAAATAAATATAAGTTCAGCTCAGTTTTGTTTTTTTTAGGGTTCCGTACCCAAAGGGTAAAAACGGGACCCTAGACTTCTGTCTGTCCGTCCGTCTGTCTGTCACCAGGCTGTATCTCAAGAACCGCGATAGTTGAAATTATCACAAATTATGTATTTCTGTTGCCGCGATAACAACAAACACTAAAAACAAAATAAAATAAATATTTAAGGGGGGCCCCCATACAACAGACGTGATTTTTATAGAGTGCGCGAGTCAGACTCCCATTTGGCCGGTTATTTTTTAAATATGATAAGGAAGAGTAAGATGAGAAAGAAGTAAGCGGTATTTACTTCATCATCATCTGCCTAGCCTTTCCCAACGATCTTGGGGTCAGCTTCCAATCTAACCGGTTGCAGCTGACTACCAGTATTTTTCATGGAGCGACTGCCTATCTGACTTCCACAACCCAGTTACTGCGTAATACGATAACCCTTGGTAAGACTGGTTGTCAGAGTTTCGGGCTTCTGGTGACCCGTAACGACTGTCAAAGGTCCACGAATGACAGCTGGGACCACCAGCTTAACGTAATTTTAGTTTCCGGAGGGGTCTTGGTCAATCTCTCGCAGATGAAAGTCTTCTATTTCTTTTACAACCTTCTTCCCTTCCTCTTCTCTTGGACCTTAACATTGGCGCCGATTCCCTTGTTCACAAACTAAACTTTTAAGTTCGATGCATCTTTTTCTTTCTATTTAAATTAGAAAAGGACAGAAGATAAATATTAGTTTAGTCCTGTCAAACTAGTCAGCGTCTGACGTAAATTGACGTATTTTTAGCAGCCATGTTTTTAATCACGTCTAATCTGTCTATGGAGTATCTTAATTTGACAGGAGTAAACTAATATTTTATCTTCTGTCTTTTTCTTAATGGAATAGAAAGAAATAGATGCGCAGAACTTAAATGTAGTTTAGTTTGTGAACAAGGGAATCAGGGCCATTATCACTTAAATAAAAATGCAACGTACGTCCGAGTGTTCCGGCGAAGACCGTCGGTCTCGCAGCATGCTGTCCAGACGATCATACTCGTACCGAAGAGCTGATATCTCGCGCTTTAGCTGGTCGTTCTCTCGCTTCAGCTTCTTTATGTCCGATTGACCTGAGGAGTATTAGTTTGTTTATGAAAACTTTTCTATCCATAGCTCTACCAAAAGACACCGTAATATTTTTTTTTAATAGTTGGTCGTGTAGAGCAAAGAGCAGTTTTTGGATAGATCAACCAGAAGAGACCAGACATACTGTATAGTAACAGACAATCAAACTTTTGCTGTAATTTGATCCATTGTACATAATAAAGTTCAGTTGACGCTACAACTTCAAACATTTTTTACCCTTTTTAATAGTGCTAGTCACTCTGAAATCAACTTAATTACCACTAAAATAAAGTTGATATTTGTTTAACTTGAAATAACGTCAATTTGAAACAAATAAAATTTAATATAGGAACTGACAGTCTTTTGCGTTTTATTAGCATGACGTTAATATTTTTCGGCTATCAATAGTACTGTGATGCCGGTGCTCACTCAATCCACTTTATACAGGGTGGCAGGGATATCGACGCGCAAACTGTAACCTTGAATTCAGCACATGATTCAGGCCCCCGAGTGGAGAAATTTTACGTCGGTTATAAAAAAGAAATGTACTGTTTCATAGAAAAGTGCGATACCTACGCGGACAAAATGTATGGAACAGCAATTTTTTTTTGATATCCGATGTTAAATCTCAAAGCACAGAATCCTGTACTGAATCAAAATCAAAATTAATTTATTCAAATTAGGCTGCGAATCAGCACTTTTCGAACGTCAAAATTACAAAAGACAGTCCCCCAAAAACGCCCGCCCTTCACGTATGTATTAATTACTTACCTCTTTCAACTTCGGCATTGATATTGATAGTGCGCAGTCGTAGCTCTTCGTTCTCGTATAGCATGCCCCGGGAGGACTTCCGGTCCAACCTGCGGGCAAATTATTGTTATATCGTCTGAAATTGTTTCTATAATAACCATGGTCTCAGCTTGGGGAGCCCTTCTTGAGATTCTTGACCAAGTTTCTCTAGAAAAGAATCTATCGACATATCCTGGATGATCCACGAATTGTTTTTTTGTTTCTATTTCCAATCTAGCTAAAATTTTTGTAGCTTTGAATTTCTGGAAACATGACTTCGTCATGATTTGTAGTTGATTGTGTGTAAGTAGTAAATAGACTTTGGTGAAGTTGTGTAGGCATGTCTGTATGGTAAATGACCATGGGGATGACAAATATGAAATGGCTGCATGATATCTATGCCCAAAATTCAGGAACTAGAGTATTAAGTATATCTAAGATGTCCATGCTTACAAATGCGACAATTTTAACAGAAGAGGAGAGAATGTTATAATTAATTGATGCTTATGTTATGAGGAATGGTTTCACAGCAGTAACCGCCTCAGATTGAATGTAAGTATAATGAAAGCAGATGATGCGACGAATATGCGAAAGCGAAATAGAAAAGAACAGCAATGCGATTCTGTAACCATCTCACCGTGAAAACACAGGTGAAGTGAGCGTGGAGTGAGCTGTCATTCCAACTAATGCTAGGGATTGACACTATTGAGAGCTCAATCGAAGCTCACTTCACCTAACTTTTCACGGTGAGATATTTACAGAATCGATCGGCAGATGCTGTTTAAAATGAAGATTTGTAATTATGCTTGAAGTCGTAAAAATCGGAACTTTGAGGTCTGTTACTTTACAAACATCCACTGCTGAACATGATCCTTTTGTTGTCACAAATCACTAAAGTATGATATATTTGGAGGTTTTCTTTCCAAAAGTAGTTTTAATCTTGTTTCGCTTATTATATTACCTTTTATTTTAAAAGAAGGAACTTCATGTAATCAGACATGAATAAAACTGATCTTAGGAGGTCGTATTTTTACATCATGCCTCTTCATATCCTACTATTAAGTAAGGGTGTCATAGGATCCGTTTGAGGACTAAATGCTTTCAAATCGAAACACCCCAAATGGAGTAGAAGTGGTTCCTCTGGTGGTGGTCTTATTATCCTGCAACACTGACGTGCAGGATAATAGGCCTTATTTTGTAAGAGCCATGCCCAACAGTGGACTACAAAAAACTGAGAAGAGAACGGAAAATGAAAACGGAGTGCGCTCCAGCCTCAAGAGTGCTAACAGAGACATTCCTCTCATACGCCATTTACAGTGCACATAATAGGGACACCATGTTACCCATCTTCCTCTTCCTGTAACTCTTTGGCCCTTTCCATGGTTTTCTTGAGTCTCCACAAGACGCGATCTTCTGCCAACTGTAGCCAGAAAGTACCACCGAACCTCCTGACTCCCATCCCTGGATACGCCCCGTACACCTTTTGTCTGTCTTAAGGTCATGAGAGTTAGGCACTGGAATTTTGAAATTTCCTAGGTCTCTTCCAGATGTGCACTATAAACGGGTGACGTCATGATTCAAGATGGTGGAAAGTTAGAAGCTTCTACTATGGAGTCATGCGTGGATTGTCAATGATGGTGATGGGGTGTGCTTTTGTATTTGGTAATGAGAAAGTCTTTGGCTGCGACTTGTATAAAAATCTACATAAAATAAAAATATGTGTTAAATTCCACGCCAGAAATAAGAGAGCTACAAGGTTCTTTTGGCCCCTGAATGACATTGACAGATGGCGTTGTTGGTAAAGATTTGTGTAATTGTCATAGAAATTGTATTGGAAAAACAAGATGGCGGCTTTACTTCTAATTTTGGTCACGCGCCGAAAGTTCCTTGTAGCGTTGTAACCCTATCCTGACTTTCCCTAGTGTTGGTCTGTTGTCGGATATGTGTCACTGGTACTCACTTCCGGTTTGGTTTGACGTTGACATCTTTTCTGCGCGTGCGCAGCATGCTCGCTCCCGTCATGCCCGACATCTTGCCGCTTGTCAGCCATGCGACGATTAAAACCTGGAACAATTCAGATTTTTCTTTAGAAAAGTGGTTATTAAAAGGGGAGCAGGTTATTTTGCTGTAAAAGCGAACTAAAACATGAAATCTTTTATATATTTTTTTCTTTGAACGACTGTCGTTGAACTTCTTGTCTCTTGATTTATTTGAAGATAAAGAGAGAATAGTACTGAATTATTTCAGAACACAAGTGTTTGTGTTCTGAAATAATTAATTAATTAATCATTCGTGGAATGGAAAATGGAAAAATGGAACGACTTCTGAAATCGAACCGACTTCTGAAGTCGTTCAAATATAATAGGCGGTACACACGCATTTAAAGGCATCGACTTTCGAATTCGTTTTACAGAAAACGTTTTTTATCCATTTTTTTTTTAATAATGGCACGTTTCCGGTACGACACGTGACGACCTGACGATGCATGGTATTACTTGCGTAAGAGCGGACAAGTTATCACGGCACAAGGTCGTCTAGGTAACTAAATGGCTTCATATAACGCAACGTTGGGCTTCCCTGTAAACAGAGGACCTTGCGTGATGATTTCAATTGTTGTGTATTTTATACGTAATAATTTGTTGTTTGTTACACATAAGAACATTGTCAATCAATACGGTTGAAATAGTTCCGTAAGTGACTCATGTCAGAGACCGGGATAGGCAGAAAACATTAATTCATTTAATTTAATTTCCTAAAGTGGATAATGGCGCTGATTCCCTTGTTCACAAACTAAACTTTTAAGTTCAGTGCATATTTTTCTAAACTACTATTTTAAACTAAGTAAACTAATATTTTTATCTTTTGTCCTTTTCTTAATGAAATAGAAAGAAATAGATGCATCGGCGCCAATAGCTAACTCAAAAATCCCAGAATATTCATTCATTCATTCATATTAATTCATTCATGTTTTCATTACGGCATTTAAGAAATTATAAATTATAATTTCGAAGAATTTTCTTACGTTTTTAGAGTAGTGATGACTCAGTCATGATTCATGAATGACTCACTCATTATTCTTTTTAAAACGTGAAAGTTGTAGGTAAAGATTTGGAACATTTATACTGTTGGTTTTTAGAGGGATAGAGGTGCAGTCGGAAAGTATTTTTGGAATCGCCAGCACCCAGTTGACCCGCTTTCAACTCATAAGCGGGTGAACTGAAAACGGATTGCAATTTGTATGCGAAATAAATCGCAGAATCTAGATGTGAAAATAAAAATATCACTGCATGCGCTGCATTTTATTAGATTACTAGCTGTTGCCTGCGACTTCGTCTGCGATCTAGGATGAAAAGTAGCCTATGTCCTTCTCCAGTCCAGTCTACCCGTGTCCCAAATTTCGTCTAAATCAGTTCAGTTGTTTTAGCGTAAAAGCGTAATTCTTAAATTTTCTAATTTTCTGCGCAACTTTTTTTTCCCCGTAAGTACCTTCTACAAAGTATTAGAAAAATTGTAAAAAAAGATGAATGAAATCGGTAAAGTCGTTCTCAAGTTATGGCGTGACCAAGGGAAATAGGTATCCATTTTTATATATATATAGAAGATTAATTATTTTATAGAAAATATAATATAATTAATCAACTGGTGGGCTACCAGTAGATTGATTTGAATGTTCTCATTAACCAATTCCTCTTTTCATATCTTACATATTGTTAAACAAAAACTAAGGGTAGTTGCTGCAGGCTATCTTTGATATAGTAGGAATGTTCACTGATTCCTGTTTTCCAGCCGTACCTGATAATGCAAACAGTCACAGTCAGTTAAGTTCATATTGTAAATGTTTGCATGCCGGTATTAGCGGCGGATGTGTCGACCTTATCCATATGTACCAACCATCTTTGTAACTACCATATCCGACGAATAAATGTCATTGTCTTCATATCTAACTTCGTTCGTGCGACTGTTTGCTATTACAAATTGGCCAGGCGCTTAAAATATCAACAACGTACCGTGTACGGTCAGCAACAATAGTCGGTTAACACTTTAGTTGTTTAAATCTTAATTATTGGGAAAAACATTCTTAAAAAACATATAGTAATAGAATATTTAAGAATAATTAACTCTTTGCTATTACATGAAATAGAGAAAACCAATGTATCGCATCATTTTGTATCAATTTAGATGATTTGTAAAAGCAACAGTGTTAATTGACTTTTGTTGCTGACTGTACCCCAGAGATTTTGTTAATTTCGCTTTCATTGCACGACTACACCCCATCGTTTTTCTATAATATCGGTCTACGAATTGTGTACGATGTTCTTCTACTATTTCTTCTTCTTTAAACCTACAACATAGTTCTTAGGTACTTGCTTACTCACACATCTTTAATGGGGGTAAGCAGAAACGACAGAACGCCACGTGCTATGATAAATAATAGGCTAGGGTTTTTCCAACTATACCTATTTGCGTCAGCTTCATTAGTAAATGCTTAGGTACTTCCCCGAATCAGCTCATTCTCAATGAGCTCTAGGAACTACTACTTATCTACTACAAATGAAACTATTTACTATAAAATACATACTTCTATCGTGAGGAAACCGGTATGTCTTAGAACCAAAAATTCGAAGACATGTCCACAAACCCACACTGGGCCCGCGTGGTGGATTATGGCACACTCCATCTTGGAGAGGAGGCCTGTGTCCCAGCCGTGGGTACATTATAGGCTGATTATACTACATACTTCTATAGCACTTACATTTAAACACAGCCACAACCACGGATATCTATGGCCACAACTATCACTTGGTCAACTTAGGAACTTTCGTAACTACAGCCCAACAGCGCTGTACAGCGCTCTATGGCGCCCTAAAGGCTAATCCAACATACATTGTATACTTTGAATAAGCTGCTAAATCGCCTTACCTTATTCCCTAATAAGATTACTGCACGCTGACTTGTCCGAGATGGAGAGTGTACTGAACCCGGCTCGTAAAAGAGCCACTCGACTTGGATCATGCGCAGTAAAAAACGCTGACGGCGATCGTAAAGGTAGGTACGGGCTACCTCACTGCCTTGGCAAAAATTTGAATTTGATAGCGCCTTTATTGTGTAGCAGTAAGAGCTGTTTTCAATGTTCAAGTCTTACTGATGTTGACCGTATTTAGTGAATCTTGGTTTTAAAGAATTTGTGTCGTTTTAAAGATTGTGATGAGGTGGGAAGATTGATAGATAGTTAAACTGACTTCAATCAGATGATCGTAAGGAATTCAATTAGGTGACCGTATCATATCAACGTCTTTGTTCTCCAAGAGGTAAGCAGCGGTTTAAGTGTAGTCGGATGAACTCTACCGTCACCTGCTGAACGAACTATTTTGTAAAAATCTCACTATACTTACTATATTCTGTTAATCCCTAGCATCTGGTGGATTGACAGCTCACTTCACCTAAGTTTGCACGGTGATTAAAGAATAGACCGGCTGCTGTTGCTGATCGTGGAGTTCTGGATTCGATGCTCCCTTCAGGCAGTGTTATAGGATTGAAGCTTTAAGGGAATTCTCTGTATAAGTCCGGAATCATCAGTGCACAATTATGGCCAAAAAACTTGACTTCAATTACATGACACTTATAAGTTTTGTAACACAATTGGTAAAATGATCGAGCACCTACTACATAGCTGTATACCCCTTCGTAGAATACAGGGTGTGATTCGTGTGTACGGTCACGTTTACCTTTTCCTTGACATACATAAAAAAGTCGTTAAAATCTACCTACATATACCTACGGACTGCGTTAGCCGATTTGAAGTTTTTTCGTTTCGAAGATTCATTGCGTTATTTAAGTTATCAAGCAGACAATTTTGTCAAACATGGCAAGCAATGGATTAGGAATTTCCTTCGAAATCCTTCGGATTGTGATAGAAAGTGTGTTACGCAATTGGAGTGCAGTTCGAGCAAAACCAACTCAGTTGCGTTTAAAATGATCTCGGTAGATATACTAAACTGCTTCAAGAAAACCCACTGGACAGATGAAATATCTCCAAGCGATCTGAAACACACCATCATCTGCCTAGCCTTTTCCCAACTATGTTAGGGTCGGCTTCCAGTCTAACCGGATGCAGCTAAATACCAGTATTTTACATGGAGCGACTGCCTATCTGACCTCCGCAACCCAGTTACTGGGTAATACGATACCCCTTGGTAAGACTGGTTGTCAGACTTTCGGGCTTCTGACTACCCGTAACGACTGTCAAAGATCCACGAATGACAGCCAGGACCAACGGCTTAACGTGCTTTCCGAGGCACGGAGGGGTCTCGGTATGTAAATGTATGTGATGGTCACTCATGGACAGAACAACCGTGGCAAGTGTAGCTTAACCTGATCGATCGAACTGTGCGGCTGTTACCTATTATTTAGCCAGGCCCCTCTAATTAAACTAATTGAAACACACGCATCAGCTAATTATCTGCTAGTGTGTCCTCATCATCATCCACAGCCCGACATCACCTACAGTTTGGCATAGCCTCTCTTTTCTTGTGCATCATCACGCTCCTGTGCCAGCCTCATCCAGGTTTTGCCCGCGATGCCAACAAGTATGTTAAACAATAATACAGGGTGGCAGGGACATCGATGCGCAAACTGTAACCATGGATTCAGCACATGAGCTTAGAGGGTCATAGCGTCGAAATTTTTCGTCCGTTATATTAAAAAATAAACTTGAGAGGTGTCAAGGGACACCCGGATGGAACGAAGTTCCTTTCGATTATTAGTGAAGGAATTGTAATGATTTTTTTTTTAAAAATGTCGTTACAACTTTTGGTCTTAATTTTTTCCGTCTAGCCCCCTTTCGCAACGCGCGATAAGGAACTTCGTTCCAAAAATCTTCCGTTTTATAGAATAGTGCAATACCTACAACAACACAAAACAAACAAAACTGCAAAACTACAAAATGTTTGGAACAGCTATATTTTTTTTTAATAACCGACGAAAAATTTCGTCGCTGTGGGGTCTAAACTCATGTGCTGAATCCATGGTTACAGTTTGCGCGTCGATGTCCCTGCCATTCTGTATACGGAGATCATTTTAAACTATCGATAAGTACCCATATTAAAATTTTATTTATGTTTCAAATTGACGTTATTTCAAGTTAAACAAATATCAACTTCATTTTCATTGTAATTAATTTGAGTTTAGACTAACTAGCACTAGGTATTGAAAAAGTTATAAAAATGTTTGAAGTTGTAGCGTAAACTGAGCTATATTGTGTAGGAATTAGAGTAATTTTTCCAAAAAACTTATATTTGTTTACATTTTTGGCAAATAAATCGCGAATGCAGATTAGCTACTTGTCGTTGGTTAAAAATGTATGTAACTTTTACGACAGTTTTAGGCAGTCCCGGTACCTCTTATCATTTAGGTATGTCACCAGAAATTTCGGTTTTACCACAGAACAATAATAATAGCAGGATAAAGACCTACTTTATTGTGTAAAATGGTGCAATAAAAATAACATATGTGTTAATAATGTTACAGAATGGCAGGGACGTCGACGCGTGACCTGTGCATGATTATAAGATTTTTCGTCGGTATTTTTTTTTATTAATCGCCGAAAAATGTTGGCTATTTGTGTATGTGAGTTTAAATGTTTGTAAACGCACCCACGATACAGGAGTAATTCCTAGTGTAGGTTTTAAAAAAAAACGTTTAAAAAAAAAAATCCAGGGATTCAGAATCATGTACTGACGCCATGGTAACAGGTTGCACGTCCATGTCCTTACCACCCTGTATGTTACCTAATACTTATTTTTTTCTCAAATAAAGAATTGATTGATAGAAGCTGGTTGGTGGTTGGTCTAGTGGTCGACCTACGACTAGACCAATGACCCACCAACTTGCTCAACCAACCAATTTGTTTAACCTGGGAATCAAACCCAGGACCTCATTCTCAGCTACCTGTCAAACTTTAATAGATTTTTAACTTTATCGCTAAAGCATTAGCTTCAAGGTTGATTGGGAAAATTTGACAGTTTCGGGTAGCTTGATGTGCTGGCGTCTGTACCATTGTGTCCTTTAAATAAAGTAACTACTAACTGCGTGCCTTTGATAAAATTAAATAAAAGTCTCGCCTCCACCACACAACACCTACTAGTGCCATCACATGCCTAGATAATATTTATACAGATATTATACCAAGCCACAAAGAAATTATAAATTTACTAGACTCTGATCATTGCGGACAAAGGATTACTATTCAAAACCAAAACAAAAAAGTGGCTAAAAGGGATATCACTGTTAACCCCAAAACTGCAAGTCACTTGGAAGCTTTTAAAGTTAAACTCATTAATAAATTACTTACCAGTTTTGTCAATTCATGCTGATCCTAATCATCTATGTATATCATTATTATTTTAATATATACTGTAAACAATTTAATTCAACCTTTATTCCCAAGTCTTTCAGTGATTGGGCTACCATTGGTACCTACCTATTCATGAAAGTAGAACACGGCTTTATGAACTGTACATACTATGAAATGACTTATGTTAACACTGATGAATTTAATTTGTATGTTAAAAATTATTTAAAAAAGTTTTTTAACTGGCCAAGTCACGTTATTTGGGTTCAAAGATTAAAAACAGCAGTAATGTAATTAAAACGACTTGGTCTATAATGAATAGTGAAGCGAGAAGATCTAGTAACCGAAATACTGACTGCAACCTGTCTTCTAATGACAACATAGTAAAATCAGACTCACAAGTCGCCGAGGCATTTGAAAATTTATGTTCAGATATTCCCGTTTCAACTACTAAATCCCTAAACTCATCACCTTCTGTCGTTGAGGCTTTGCTTAAGGAAAATGTTAATGGTTACGATTCGGAATCTCATTTTGAACATATTACCTGTAGAGATATAATTAAAATCTTTCACACTTTAAATGTTAAAAAGACCGCAGATCTGTGGGGTAAGAAAGTTGCAGAAGTTGCTAAGTCTATTATTGACATTGTATAGCACCGATTCTAGCTTTTATCTTTAATAGTTGTATTGACAGTGGGGAGTTTCCTGACCTCATGAAAAATAGTAAAATAATAGGTACCTTTGTTTAAATCAGACCCTAAAAATTATAGACCTATTTCTGTACTACCTACCTTTAGTAAAATTTTTGAGAAATTAATTTTCGACCAAATGCAAAGATTTTTTAATAGTTACAAAATTATTACATAGCAAACAGTTCGGTTTTACAAGGGGTCTTTCAACTACTGATTTTGTTGACTACTACCGGTGTTGAACTTTTAGGACATATTTATAATGTATGGGAAGATAAATGCGATGCCGTGGGCATCTTTTGACTATCTTTGTTTTGCAGAAGCGAGCTGTTCGATCAATTTATAAATTAAGTCCGAGACACTCTCTCAGAGACAAATTTAAAGAGATAATAATAATAATAATATCCCTGGACATTTCACACAGCGCCATCTAGTCCCAAGCTAAGCAACCTAATGCTTGTGTTATGGTAACAAGATGGCTGATAAACTACTTATATACATTTTTTTTTTTTTGTAAATACATACATATTATAGATAGAAAAACACCCAGACTCGGAACAAATACATGTAGGATTTACAAATATTTGTTCTGTGCGGGAATCGAACCCGCGCGCCACGCAGCGCAGCAGTCCGATCGCTCAGCCACTGCGCTAACCGTGTTGTCAATGATCAATGTAATGACTGTGCCTTTTCAGTATATTTATGAAAACCTTTTATATCCCCATAGAAATATAAATTTGTTTAAAAATGCAGTGATATCCATAATATAAATACTAGGAACAAATACAAATTTGTTGTACCTACAACAAGGTTTAAGAAAATAGGTGGCTCTTTCAGATGCCAATGTATACGCCTTTATAATAAACTTTCAAGCCACGTTCAAGATCTAAGCCATAATAAATTTAAATCATTCATTAAACGTTAGTGTGCCAGAAAGCCTTTTATACCATTAAGGATTATATCGAAGACAAAAAGGCTTGGGATTGAACTGCTTCCAATTTTTATAGATTGAGTGTTTTTTTTCCCTTTGTTGTTTTTTTATATATACACATTGACATTTATTAATTTTATATATACAATGACATTTGCTTACTTTGTAAAGTATTTTATTATTTTAATTATTGTGAATCATGTGAATGTGAAGACTATGTGGGTCATTCTATTTAATTTTATTTTTCTCTGTTCTGTTAGTTTTGTCATGGTCTGGCAGTTTGAGTAATTCATGTGGCCTACCCAAATGTTCTTTCTTTGGCAATGTCCGTCGAATCGTTGAGCTCCTGGACACATGGTCATCATATGATCTGACCAAGATGTTTGAGTTTGTTTCAGCCTTTCTTCTCAGACTAAGTAGTCAGATAGGAAACGCAGACCTCATCCAGTTTATAAAATATATGATTGACGTGTAAAAGTGAACGTACAAACCTACTTATAAAATAAAATCATTTATCATTTTATCTATTATATGTATATGGGACTTAAACATAGTTGGCGATGTGGGTGTAGGTGCTAGGTACTTGCTATAATCTCTGCCTACCCGTTCGGGGAGTACTAGCGTGATGTTTGTCATCACGTGAATGTCATAACGTGGCTTTTGCATGTTATACGTTTTATATACGGAACTAGTAGGTATAGTAAAAACGTTTTGATAATACTTAGTGTGAAAAGTTTGACACTCGAGACGGACGACAGTTTGTCATTACTTTCGTGCATCAAAAATCAGTATCTCAAAGCCCCCAAACAGGCTAAAATTGAAATTAAAAGAAAAAAACAAATCAAATCAAAAGTCATTTATTCAAAGTAGGCATCAAGTCATTTAATCAGCACTTTTCGAACGTCAAAATTACAAAGACAATCCCCCAAAAACGCCTGCCCTTCACCACTTCTTTTAGTGCTATTGTAAACTTAAGTAGATATTTTTATTTAAGTAGGTATTGAAAATTAATGTGCTGACAAAAATCAATAATTTCATTAAATATAATGTCAAAGATTGATTTACACAGATTACAATTTTTTATTTAAAAAAAACGCACATCTCTCTGACTAGTATCATAGTTATCTGCAGCGTACTTTCCCGCACAAGTGCGGATATGAAAAGTAAAAAAAATCACGCGTATACTGCTTTGTGAACCTAAAATCAGTCTAATAAGAGCCATTTTTTGAGCAGGACCGTTGAAAAATTAATCAAACTCATTTTCTTTGAGATTTTTTTTGTAAACAGGTAGTAAAAATTGCATTAAATTACAAATTGTATTTTTTAAGTAATACGCGTACTTCACACCGATATAAATCTGACTAATAAGTAAGCACAATTTCGGGCTTACGAGTACGAACAGTGTCAATACGAAATCAAAAACCTATTCCAAAAAGTTATCCCAACCTATCCCACTATGAATCAGACTTTCTACTACTAAGCAAAATTTGGTGCTTATGAGCAATGCTGATACTCAGAATAAAGTTTAGTACCTATATAGGTAGGTACTCATATTATTCTGCAATACTACAACGTGATTAATATAACTACCTACTAGTATAGAGGTACCTACCAAGTTGCGTCAGAATCGCGCAACACTTTTTATCAGTGATGCAATAGGTACATATCTACTTCACTAAACACTCCGACCCCGTAGTTTTACACTAAAATACCTATAATTGTAAACGTATAATCACAAAATCCCCCGCAGTCACCTTTCTTTTCGTCTGTAAAAATATTACGCAATAACAAATAAAGTGAACGCAATGTTTACGAGTAGCTCTATTACACACACCGGCATTGATGTCATCGACCCACTGCTGTGTGTGTGTGCGTCAGAATGCTCCGCTCTCATTGGTCGAGCAGGGACAATGAAAAGCAACAACGCAATATTTCCGCCATGTTAAGTTTCGAGCCAATGTTGCTACGCAGTTGCGCACTACGCTTCGAGACGTACGGATGTCGAAGTTAAAAATTAAAGAATATATTAATTTTGCAATTATGGAAGGGAAACACGATTGGTTTCCCAAAAGTGAAAGTCGGAGGGACATAGTGGAGTTTGTGAAGGAAGTGGAGAAGTATCCGTGTTTGTACGATAAGAATTTGCCGGAATATGCGAATAAGATGCATAATAGAAGAGCATGGTCAGCGATTGCTAAAAGGGCGAACACATCAGGTACGTTTTGTTTGTTTTTTTTCTATCAACGGTTTGGTATCGATTTGTATTGGGTGCGCTAGTTGCAGCGCCTATTACAGAAACTAGGTCATCAGTTAATGTGTATTCAATGTTTTTGGCGCGCTTTTCGCGCGTAACGGTTCAAATAGGTCATGTAAATATATTGATTAAATCTTGGTGTATCTGCTTTTACTTTTTACCGTATTGAACTGCATAATTGACAAAACAGTTTATAATAATAGGTACGTACTTATTGGTTGTACAAACTGACTTGGCAAGAACCGCAACCTTTTTATTATGTTAACGTTGCCTAAGCGATTACGGTCCACTTAAATAAATAAACTCATAATTTTGCAGTTAGTTGAATCAAATCTGAATTTTTATTGTTAGAAGTTTTATAGATACAATATGCTGTACACTTTGATCAATAAACTAGTAGTTTTACGAGTCTACAGTAGGTACCTACCTAATATTTGATCGAAACCTGTCCCCATTATTTCTTAAGAGGTAGACTGAGATGAGCTCCCAGTTCCCTCTCAGACATTCCCAGGTAGTGGCGTAACTATACCCTTTGTGGCCTGTGGCAAATTCATGGGATTGGTAGGGCCCTCCCTCAATGTAAAGAAGCTCAACCAACGTTATATTTTTTTTTTACTGGCACTTCGCCCGCGTGTTCGGCCCTACAAAATGGAATACCTGACTGCTTCTTTGTTCTAGTGGTCGAAAAAAGTTTGCATTTCTATACTTAGGTATGTTAGGATCTTCCTGTGGTCAGGGCCCTCTCGGTTCAGGGGCCCCCCTCCGGCTAGGGGCTCGTGGCATTTTGCCACTCCTGCCACCCTATAGTTACGCCACTGTTCCCAGGATACGGTTTTATTTGGCAAGGCATGAGCTTAGTCCTCCCAAGGACTAAGCTCATGCCTTGCCATATATGGCATTGTTGTACCCGGTCTGGGAAACATACTTAGATTTGCTGCCGTTCTTTTAAGTACTGACATTTGGGGACTCTTAAACTATTATACTGGCTGCCCAGTGCGGCTAACGACATTCGAACCTTATTTTTAAAATTAATCTCAAAATATTTGGGACAATGTACAAACGCCAGCAGGTCAACCTACCCGAAACTGTCAAATTTTCCCAATCAACCTTGAACCTCAATGCTTTAGCGATAAGGTTGAAACTCTATTAAAGAAATTTGACAGATTGTAGTAGCTTGATGTGCTGGCGTCTGTACCTTTAAAACCATTTTAAAACAATAAACTCCGTTCATGCTAGGATCGCAGCAATAATATTAAGCAAGCAGCAAGGAAATTTTTTTAACATTTCGCTTTGTATAAAAAACATCTTTATAAGCAGTTGCTAATACTGATAAAAAAAAGACAGGTCATTTTTGCGATAAGGGTAAATTAATATTTAGAATCTCCGAAAAACTTCCTTCCTTTTTCACAAGAGTTTGTTCGATCAACCAAATAAAACTTCTAATTTTTCCATTAACTTGCAACGCAAAAAAAATACAAGTTAAACAAGTATTTGCTTGTTTACAAAAGTGTTGCAATAGATGACGTCAGGGTCATGTGTGAATATTCGACAGTATAATCTTAGATTACTTTCCTTCAAAAATATTTGAAATATTATGAAATAATGTTGGGTTCAGTCAGTAACGTTTACAAACCCGTTTTGAATGCCAAAATTAAACTATTTCGACGTCACAGAGGGCAGTAACGTCAGACGCAACACGTCATTGTGCGTCACCTCATTATCGTGCCTTTTTTTGTAGAACTACTTTTTGCATCTTTAAAAATCCATTAGGTCCCAGTTTGAACAAGAATCTCATGGATGACGTTTTCTATAGACAATAATACATCGCTAGATGGACATTGTAAGAGTGGAAGTTGTGACGATCCTTAGGAGAGGTCTATGTCTAGAAGTGGCAATTTCCGCCCGAAATGACGATCATAAAATGACCCCAATAGAGCTCAAAATGATTAAGCACTATTGCTATATCTGCAAACATAATTTAACATGTTATTTTTCTTTGTTACAGTACCAGAATGTCGAGACAGATGGAGAAAAATAAGGATTTCCTTCATGAGATCTCTCAAGCAGCAAGCCAGCTCCAAACCCCCCATGAGACCGTACTACCTGACTGAAGAACTACGCTTTTTGCATCCATTCCTCAGCATTCGACCCAAAGAGTATATAGACAAGCGACCCAGAAAAAATCAAATGGAAAATGAAGTGGCTCCAGCGGAAAGTCACGATATTTCTGACGACAGTGCAAGCTCAGGTAGCTTTGAACCCGAAAATGTGGAAAGCGTCACAGAAAATAATAAAGTTCCAGAAATTAACAGAATTTCAGAAATGAGCAGAGTTTCAGAAATGAGCAGAAACACATCATACAATGACAATACGATACCAAATATTATTAATGGAATGAATAATAGTATAGAAAATGGACATGGAAGACAAAATGCTAGAAACAGTTACTCTGATGATATAGAGTGTAACCCAAGAAAGATGTTCCTTTTATCCATGTTACCTGATATTGAAGCGCTGACGGAGCCAGAAATGAGGATATTCCGACGGGAAGTGATATCAACGATAGATAAAATAATAGGTGACCGTAGTTTATGCCCAAGAATAAAAAAGGACAGTTTACTGGCAAATTAAATCAGATTAGTGATAAGGTATTTATACATTTTACAACAGTTTTGTCAGTAAATTTCTGGCTTGTTTGACTTTGAGACTGTCGTTTCGTCTGTGAGCGCCATTATTGTTTTATATATTTATTAATTTTTGTTTAATGTAAAAAGTCGAAGTCAAAACGGTTTTGTCAGTACATTTTTGATTTGTTTGACCATGAAACTGTTGTTTCGTCTTTGTGCGCCGTCATTGTTTCTATGTTTCAAATTTATTCATTTTTGTTTGTTGTAAAAAGTCGAACTCAAAACGGTTTTGTCAGTACATTTATGACTTGTTTAACTATGAGACTGTTGTTTCATGTGTGTTCGTCATCATTGTTTTTATGTTTTGTCTAAAGAGAGTTAACTAAGGTCTGCGCACATCCTAAAACACCTCCAATTCTACCTAGGCTTCTTGCCGTACATAGGTAAATTTTAAGTTATAAATCAGTATTTTTATTTATATAACCAATAACCAAGCCTGTAAATAAGGTAGCTATTTAAAACAAAATGTAAACTAGTGCATAGTTTTACCCGACTACGGTAAAGAATATATTGTGAATTTCACAGGCTATGACTATGTTAGTCAAAGTGATGAAACGATTTAAAAATATGGTTATTTTGGAATGTGTTCTGATGAAGTACCTACTTCTAAGCTAGTATGTATGCATGTATTTATTAACTTGAATGTGATTGACACTTTTCTTTTCATTTTCTGTAGTCGGGTTTTTGTTTATCTCTCCATATCTAAAATACCTATGTCCGAAGATTTAAAATAAAAATACTGTACGGAAAGATGAAATTGTTTTATTTTTTTTCTTAGAGATAAATGCTACGTAAGAAAAACGTATTGATAAAATAAACAAAATCTCTCAGAGTCCTCCAGAATAAAAATAAATAAAAAACACTAGAAGTGGTTTGTTTTTACACAAGTCATGACGTCATATCAAGGTACTCGTATACATTTCCAGTTGAAACTTACTGATCTCGTATTGTATGGGCTCTCCATACAATACAATGAGAGGTCAGCTTACACGGGTAATACGGGGTGTTAGGTTAAACGAGGGACAGATGGTTACAGGTAGTCAGAAGCCCGAAGGTCTGACAACCAGTCTTACCAAAGGGTATCGTGTTACCCAGTAACTGCAGTGCGATTCTGTAACCATCTCACCGTGACAACTTAGGTGAAGTGAGCGTGGAGTGAGCTGTCATTCCAACTAATGCTAAGGATTGACACAATTGACAGCTCACTCTAAGATTACTTCACCTAACTTTTCACGGTGAGATTTTTACAGAATCGATCGGCTGGGTTGTGAAGGTTAGATAGGCAGTCGATTTATGTATAATATTGGTATTCAGCTGCATCAGGTCAGACTGAAAGCTTAGGCTTAGGAAAGATTATGAAAAGTCTAGGCAAACTGAGGTTAAATGACTTACTTTTTACTACAAATATGTGATTTTAAAAATTATATTTCAGGTTTAGTCCCACAGAAAAAGTTGTTCATATTCAGGAATTCAGTAATCTAACATAAAAGTTTTAAATATTAATCTAACATAAAAGTAGCTTGAAACGTTATCGAATGTACTTAATAATTATGTCGTCTTTATTTTTTAAAATCCCAAATACAAGGATTCACATTTTGTGTTAGTCTTTTTTGAACCAGAACTTCAAAAAATACTAATAGAAATGTGATAAAGGTAGGTGCAATTGGGTAGCGGGATCGTCCGAAAGGGTTACCGCTGCCCTGGTACATAAAGGGCTAAGGAAGGAACACGGGTGGGTTTTAGTCAGTAAGAGTCTGACACTCCCTTCCGCTCCATCCAGAGCGGGAGGGGTCATTTGATGATTTCCCATCCTCAAAAAAAAAAAGGTAGGTGCAATTTGCACCTCTTTGCAAGTCATTCAATTAATTGCAAGTCATTCTAAAGAATGACTACTACTGTTCTTATGATTTCTATCTACTATAAAACTATGTCAGTTTTTATTCAGCACAATTAAACGTTAATCCTACTTAGGCACAAACACCATGACTTGCAACTCAGGTAGATCCATATCCTATGTGGTATTTACAATTTGCATCTATAATATGGATAAAGTTAAATTAATTGTTATGCAAAATGTCTACCGTATATTCAAATCATGACTCTTTGACAGTTGTATAAAATGGCCCCTACGTCAATAAGCAATTGTTAAGCAATTTTTTGTGGTATATTCTAGACCAAAATATGTTGTTTTGTACGCTATAAATGGCAATACATGCATATGTAGATCTGCATGTTTTGCCATTTATGGCGTAACTGTTATTTTAAGACCTCGCACATATTATTTCATTTATACACATGTTTTAAAATAAATATATTCAATTCTATTCTAACAATTAATCTACGTTATCGGTATATAGGTAAGGTCAGTACAATCAGTATTGTGCAATATTTTACTATTAAGTAATGTTGCTCACGCGAAAACATTGAAGCTGATAGGCCGTCAATGCTATTGCGTGAAAATAATTGATCGTTGAGTGCAAAGGTTGATGCAATCACATTGTGCAATAAAAATATTGCGCCAACTATGGTAGGTGCAACTCTTGGTAATTGTAGATAAGAACTACGATATGTCCAGGGGCGTAGCTGCCGCCTTTTCAGTCGTATCAATGATACGGGGTCCCCGAGCTACAGGGGCTTCCCGACGCGACGTGTGTAAGCAAAAATTCGTAGGTATAATAAAATCCAAAACATCAATTCTTATTGTTTATGGAATAAAATTTACATTCATTAAATAAAGTGTACAGAACATCTTAACTTAAAAATTTTGAGATCGCGTCGCTCGCGCCTGCTTAACCTACTATCCGAGTCAGGATGCTCCAATTTTCTAGTTAGTTTATGCAACAATACCACGGATATCGGATATATCTATGAACAATACTAACCTACGTTAGATACGGCAGGCTCAGTAAAGTCACGAAAAAATGACGGATCTTCTGATCTTTTCATCATGAAATGAGCTATTATTCCTATTTAACAAATTTTCCTGTCCCCGATATAAGACATTTCGACAAGACAACATTTCGATGATGTAAAAACAGTTTAGCTATACGTGTCCAGCACCCTTATTTCGTAATACACTATCAATCTCAACTCAATCTGAATCATTTTGAAGGATATTGCTAATCCATTGCTTCATATGTTCGAAAAAATTGTCTGCTCAACAACGTAAATAATGCAATGAATTTTGTTTAACTGTCAAAATGAAAGCCATTCCTACTGTTAGTGTGTTACGTAATTACCCCGCCGCGCCGGTCCAGCATCAGCAGTGCGATTCTGTAACCATCTCACCGTGAAAACTTAGGTGAAGTGAGCGTGGAGTGAGCTGTCATTCCAACCAACGCTAGGGATTGACACTATTGACAGCTCACTCTAAGATCACTTCACCTAACTTTTCACGGTGAGATTTTTACAGAATCTACCGGTTGAATGCTCCAATTACGAGCTCGCTTCGCATGCTTTTTTATGAACCTCGCTAGCTCGCTCTTACATTGTCATAGTGAGATCAGAATCACACTGACAGCTTTTCCTTTGAAGTCAATATGCTATTTTATTTATTTTATAAAAAAAAAAATCACCCTCTGTTGGAGCTTCACCGCAATCAGGTAAAAAGGGCCCCCTACAAATTTTGATAGAGGGCACCTTTTGGACTACCTAGCTACGCCACTGGACATGTCCACAACACCGAGCAATTTAATTTACTGCAAAGCTAACATTATGGCATTTGTCAAGAATTGTTCAATTTTAGATTCCCGTGTAACTACAGTACTTACCTATATTATTCGCTATGCAAGTAAGACAGAGGAAGACAACGTAGTCCTATAATGCAATAAAGGGTAGATAATGTGACCACGCTCTATGTTGCATTCAGGACACTTTATATCTTAACAGTTTTTAAGCGACTTCTAAAAAAGGAGGAGATTCTTTCTTAGATTCGGATGTTTGTACTTTTTTTTTTCACATCATCGAAATGTCACTGAGTCTAAAAAAGTCGAGTCTTGTATTGACAGGAATACAAGAATAGCTTATTTTATGATGAAAAGATCGGAAAATTTGTGATTTGTTAGCAGCCTTGGCTGAGCCTGACGTATCTAAAGTAAGTATCTTTGGATAAACATAACGTGATATTCACTACGAAATCACTTATTCCCGTGAAACTCGAATTTCTGTCGACTGTCCACTGCTACGTAGGCTATGCGCGGTGAGGTTTGTCGCGTTATCTTCGTGGATCATTTTGTTCGCCAGGTGACCGTTGGTCGCAGTGGGCGGTTCTGCCCACATTTTCATACTAAGCGAAGCTAACACACGTGTGTAACTTAGCCGCGGGCTGCTGTGGAACGGCCCAATATGATATAACACATTTGAATGTAGGCTAATGAGAAAAAAGTTTACTGTCCAGGTATGCACAATGCAGTAAGCAGTTTCACAGGTTGACATCAAGTTAAGGCGACTTGAGTAGGTATCTTAAAATATTACCGACAGCTAGATTACAAAGTATTGTTTACCATTGAGCCCTAAACTAGACAGTAAAACTGTATCTCAGTAATCTTTTGAGAAATAATCAATCTTATACGAATCAATTGCCGTTCGGTAGTCTCGCAAAAACTTGAAAATGGCTCTACCGATTGTGATGAAACTTTGGTAAGAAAAAGGCTTTGCATCTCTGGCATTATCTAGTCAGTAAAAATGCAGTCGCTCCGTACATTGATCCGCACCTACTTTAATGTTACCCTACTATTTGCTTTCTATCCGACGTCCAAGGTGTCAGTAATGAATGAGTTCCATTGTATCACTGTCCGTCACTAACTAGTGTTATCTTAGTGCTATGATGACACTATTGTGGTACTAAAAGTGCTAGAGACTATAAAGTTAATAGCGGTATTGTTTGTGTCTGCCATGTGTGCGTATTAATAGATAATATGTTAGGGTACTATTAAGTGTTCGGGTTTTAAATCGTTCCTAGGCAGTCGGCCATGATGCAAACCTACTAAACTTGAGGACCAGCAACCAGCAACCAGCATATAATGTTCCTACTACGGGGCTCAGGCCTCTCCTTTCGGTGTGAGGGAGTGGGCCGTAAACCACCACGCGAGCCCAGTTGACACAGTGATTAATTACCATTTCCTAAAGTGGGAAGATGTGGGTCCGACCTGGTAAAGTGGGGCTACCTTGACGGAACGGCAGTAGGGTGTGATTGTGGAGCTAAGTCACAAACCATGCTCCACCTCCTATCCTGCCTCCGTGTCCCAAAACATGCAGTCATATAATATAAAATATTTAAGGACCGTTATTAGTTAAAATTAAGACTTGTATCTTTACCGAATAACGAAGCAAAAATACTGCTATATGGCTATGTAGCTATCACAGGTAAAATTAGCTTACGAATCTATTTATATGCCCAGTTTGGCAATAAAAAAATGCTACCATTGGTAAGCAAAACGATTCGTTTTTGTTTATAGGAACCGAGCATAAGTATGGAGATAAATAATAAGCAAACAATTCTTGCTATAAAAAACGACGAAGAAGGATAAAATTCACTGACCTACTTATACATAAATATTACTTAGGGCTGATTTTTCAATCGACCGATAAATTTATATTCGTGGAATAAAATTGACGTCTGACAGATTTTGTATGAAATAACTGTCAAAATTATTCCTCGAACAAAGTTGTCAGATGATTGAAAAATCGGCCCTAAATACTATAAGTAGGTAATCATTGAAAAAGCTTTAGTGTTTAGATAAAAATATGATTATGGCTAACATGTAAATAAGCGGGCAATATTATAGAAGTAAACGGCTCGTAAAATATAGTGGCCAGTAGGTTAACGAGAGCTGCTCTTGCATAGACGAGTGGATAGCCTATAAACGTAGCCATCGATCTTGTGGAGATTTGTATTTTATGAGGTTACGAGTCGTTTGTCTAGTGATATTTCCCATGGGTAAAAATAACGAAATTACGTACAAACTTTCATCCCTTATTCAACTCTATTAGGAAACGAGTTTTTTTAATCCTTCCTTAGTGCTCACTTTAGTTATTTAAGGAACTCTTGTGCAAAATTTCATGCTTCTAGACTCTAAAGTTAGACCCAGCGGTTTAAACTCTGCGTTGTCTCTCAGAAAGTGAGATGGGTTTATTAATAATCTCACTTTTAAGGATATATTGGTCCGACGTTCGAAAATTCGCACTCGTAACCCGCCGCGTGAAGGATTGCGGCCCACTCCCTCTCACCGAGAGGGAAGAGGCCCGTGTCCCAGCAGTGGGAACGTTGCAGGCTGATTATGTACGTGTATGTGTATGTAGTCCGACGTTATGCCCAAAAATTCCACAAATGAAAATTAACTTTGACGTTTTTCAGTTATCTCTAGTTTTGACGTCTTTAAGCAGCCCAATTTTTGTACGTATAGGTATAAACATTGCGCAAACTTATTGTAGAACGCGCCTTGTGCCGAAATGATGGCAGATGATTATACAGACCGACTAACTTACCTACGTTCGTTGAATTAATTAATGCTATTCTGTACAACGCGAAGATAGAGTTTATTTTGGTTCAGCTCATAACAGTCTATCCAAAATTTTACACATAAAGCACGTGTGCAACAATGTTTCAGCAACATGTTTTTGTGTTGAGGGAGTCGTAACTTGTATTCATAGGAAAACAAAAGCCAAGCAACATTGTTTTCAATGAAATAATTTGAAGTTGCGAGCAACAATGTTGCGCCTTTGTTTGTTTCCAGAAAACAAAGTAAAATCACATAAAAACAAGTAAATAGTAGTGCAAAATGGAACCTAGCACGAACGTTATAAGGACGCTATTTGACTGTTAATTTCAGTGTTAAGCTATGAGTGAAATTATGGTGTTAGATTTTAACGTCGTCGGTGCTTCCATGCTAATTACGCGATACAGCAGTTTTAAAAGGAGGGTGAGTTTTTGAACATGTTCCTTGAAAATCTGCTAGTTTTTTTTGAAGTTGTTATAGCTTTTGCCTGCTGTTTCCTCGCATTTGAAGAAAACTACTAGCTACATTTAACCGGATAAAAAGTATCATTACTTAACTTTACATCACACCTTTAATTCCCGAAGGGTAAGGCAGAGGTTTACCGGTAGTCCAGCCACGAGCACTAATATGTTGTCAACACTTGTAAACTTTCCCTAGCGATTTTTGCGTGAAATAACTATAAACAACAATGAAATACGACACATTGCAAAAACCCATGGGTTCGAAAATACTATTTTCGTAGCAACATAAAATTTCATTCAAACATAAAGGAGTAAATCTCTTTTGAATAAAGCTAAGTGTATACATACTTATGTAAAATGAAATGTCCAGGGATATTATTATTATCTCCTTTATTTATTTATTTATGCTCGTGACTGTACAGTCAAATGGTCACAACTTGCAAGTTATGTTTAATTCCCATGTAATTATCTGCAAACCAAAGGCATCACATGCGTGGCCATCTCGGGAACAAGGGCTGTGTTGGCAGCACAAATATTTTCCACTCGAGATTTTCCTAAAAGTACTTACAGAGAAAACAGTATAGTTTTTAGACTTTAATCGATAATAAATCCGACATATTCCATAAGGATTTATCCATGGTCAAAAAAACCCACGCTACGCTATGTCATAGTCAAAATAATTGACGACACGGTTGGCGCAGTGGCTGAGCGATCGACTGCTGCGCTGCGTGTCGCGGGTTCGATTCCCGCACGGAACAAATATTTGTATTGCCTACAGATAGTTGTTCCGGGTCTGGCTGTGTGTGTATGTGAGTTTAAATGTTTGTAAACGCACCCACGATACAGGAGTAATTCCTAGTGTGGGGCAATGTTTTTATTTAAACAATAAATAAATAGATTGCATGGTTAAAAGGACTACCTACAGCGACCCAGGTGGTGCTAAGTGTAAGGGACCATCTGTTGGCGCATGTTTTTACTCTACGTCGTGAAGACTGAACGCAGGACTATGTAAAATTATTTATTTGTTCTGTAGCTCGGCACCCTAATTGCGTAACACACAATCAATCGGAATCGGTTTCATTTTGACAGTTCAACAACATTCATTGCGTTATTTACGTGTTGAGCAGACAATTTTTTAGAACTTATGAAGCAATGGATTAGCAATTTGCTTCAAAATGATTTAGATTACGATTAATTGTGTGTTACGCAATCAGGGTGCTGCTCGGCCTCAATCCAGACAATGTAGGGAAAACTGTTGTTCTTGTTTTACCTCCGTCCTGCCCATAGAGGCGCATGCGCGACCGTAATGTCTTTATCACGTTGTCTATGCCTAGAATTCTAGATGTATTTACGTGTCTGGGTCCTATATATCAGTAACGACTCGTAAGACTAACCAAGGGTCTCGCGTCCGGCCCTGGTTCAAGCCATGGTCCGGGGCGAGAGGGAGTTCCGCAGTCACCTCCTTCTGCGAAGCAGTCATGCAAACGAAGCAGGTGGCGGGATGGATGAGGGACAGGACCTCACGCCTCAGCCGCCGCGGGAGACGCTTCGGGCGTCGGGAGCCGCGTGACGACTCCCGGCCACCGTAGGCGCGGGCCTGCGGGCGGAGAGTAATGGGTAGCTCCCGTCCGATCACAGGCCCGTGCCGGACGGCGCGTATGTGTTCCACGCGCGCCTCAAAGAGACGTCAGCATAAGTGACGGGGCCTGATAGGGCCGAAGCCTGCCAGGGTAGCGGGATCGTCCGAAAGGGTTACCGCTGCCCTGGAACATAAAGGGCTAAGGAAGGAACACGGGTGGGTTTTAGTCAGTAAGAGTCTGACACTCCCTTCCGCTCCGCCCAGAGCGGGAGGGGTCATTTGATGACTTCCCATCCTCAAAAAAAAAAAGACTAACCAAGAGGAGGGTTTTGGTAGAAGTTAGTATTTATTTTCAAAAATACAAATGATATAGATAGATAGATTTAAGTCATTAGTTTATTTTGTCCCTACTAGTTTTAATTAGTTATATGCGCTAAATAGTGTACCAAACTGTAAACTATAATACGTGTGTCCATTAAAATATTATTAACTGCAAGTTGGAGGTTTACTTCCGCTCTTCGATTACAACTTCATCTAATACAACACGCGTAAAAGTAGGCAGGTAGAATACCTTTCTTCTATGTCTCCAGATACTTTTTGTAAAAGTAAGTACCTAGTTATAGCTGGGGATCATAGCTGGGGACCGTTAATCGAATGGTTAACTTCGTTAATCGCTAAGTAATCTGTTACTAAGAAAGTTAACTTCGTTAAACGTTAAAGCGTTAGATTTTCGAAAGATAACCGCTAATCGTTAACTCCCCGAAAAAAACACATCTCCCGTGTAATGTTTATTATTTGTTATTACAGCAGTAATAGAAATAGATACTCTGTGAAAATTTCAACAGTCTACCTATTACGGTTCATCAGATACAGCCATGTTTCCAGACAGACAGTCGGACAGACGAACAGACTGATGGGCAGACAGCGGAGGCTTAGTAAGAGTCCCGTTGGCACCCTTTGGGTACGGAACCCGAAAAACAGATCTTGTATAGAGCCAAGTCCGCTATACGAAATGATCGCTCGAACACACATACATAGTATGCAACTATATGAACTATACATATACCTACAGGGTTATTTGTAAAACACCAGCAACCTCCTAAGAGGTCATTGTACTCATCATTATAAACAACTTTTACTATGGGACCAACACTGAAATCGCAAAAAAAAAAATCAGCTGTTCCCTACATTTGTGTTTGCATAACTCGTCAAAATGTAGGGAGCAGCTGATTTTTTTTTTGCGATTTCAGTTTTGGTCCCATAGTAAAAGTTGTTCATAATGATGAGTACAATGACCTCTTAAGAGGTTGATGGTGTTTTACAAATAACCCTGTTTATGTATTGTTCATATACCTGCATACTATGTATGTATGTAATAAAGTACGCTCGGTATGTTCATAAGTATATGTTATGTAGGTCTGTCTACATTGTACAGCTCTTACTTACTGAGTTAAGTAAGTACTAAGTACATGTATTTATAAAGCAAACTGACTCAACAATGTGGGATTTACCACACAGTGTGGGTACAAAGTTCTAAGTTTAACTTTTGTCTTCATTATTTTGTTGAACTTTAAAATGTGCATCAGCTCGAATAAACAAGGCAAAAACCATTACGAATTCATCAACAAATCTAACATGTATAGACTCAAGCGAGATCTCTATCGAAAATCGCCAAAAATATCTCCGCTCGGTTCGATAATCAGCGAGTTGTTTTGTACGCTTTTAGCTCTAGTCCATGTTACTTTATCGAGCGAAAACGATGGTTCACGATGCACGCCAACGCGCTGAATCGCTTCTACTGCGACCATTGTTACTAACCGGTAACGACCACGATATCTCCACGCCCTTACAACACTTGAAAAATCCGCTTTAAACAACATACATTACAGTTAAACAACGCGAGTGAAGTGTATAAGTGAGATGTCGGCGCGCAATGGTTAGTAAAGAATCGGTTATGATGAAAATGTGGTAGGCGAAATAGCGGATTAAAACCGGCGAGGCGTGTCGCATCGAGAGGGGAGCGAGGCGTCGAGCGAAGAGGACAGCGATACATCGGAGCGGGCGACGGAGCGAAGCGGACACAACCGACGGGCGCACGGGAAGGGCGCGGGCGGCCGGCGTCAGTTTCGCGCCGCGCCTCGCTCGTGTTGCCTGTCCTCGCTGCCGCTCCCGCCTGCGCGCCCGCTCCACAATGAAGTCGAAAGTCAAAGGTGCAAGAACCAAGAACATGGACAAGTTAATAGCAGCTGTTCAGGCACGCGAATGTTTATGGGACAAGAGCTATAGGGGACATCGGAATCGGTTTAAGTTGGAACGGTATTGGAACGAGGTTGCGGCCGAAGTTGGGACGACTAGTGAGTATTGAGTAGCGTTTTGCGTTTCACTCGCTGAAGGTTAATGGCCGAGCGAGCGGGCTGGTCCGCGCACTATTGATGATGTTCGTTTGTTTTGGTTTCGCGTCACACCGCGCATTTCGCAGATGGCCGCGATGGATGGTGATGGCGGGAATATCATTTTGATGCGACGACGGCCATTAATCTTGTTGTAATTAGAAGTTGGTCTGGCATTGCTATTAATTTTAGTGCCTATGTTTTATTGGTACTTTGGTTTGAGTATGTAGTAAAGGGAGGTCGTAAGCACAGTTATACTTCTACTAAATTTTATAATATAAAAACATTACTCTTCTGGAATAGTCGGGTAAAAAATAATAAGCACTAAGTACGACGACCTTGGCCTAGAAGGATTACCTATGCTTTCAAGTCCAAGGCCAATGCGATATGAGCTTGATATCAGTCACCTTGTTGATTTCATTTATTGGTACATACCTACTAACCTGTCTCTTTCCAAAATCATATGAGTTACGATAAGATATGCTGGGTTTTAGATCTTTTGTTGAATATGCATAACAACATCAAAATTAAATACATTCGGATAAATTTATACAAAACAATATGGTGCGATTAGATGAACACCTTAGAACATGCCTAGTTAGCCGTTCTCTCATCCAAGTTTGATGACATCTTTTGTACACCCCATAAAAAAATAAACAATATTGTGCATAAGATCATTAGCACAATGCTTATTGCAGATAAATGAAATTTGAAATCCTCCACAGTGGCTGAATTGTGGCCTCCACCGGCACTATTCTGGCTTACAAAGACTTGGCACATGATGTTATTTTTTGCAAATAAAGTTCAAATTAATGAGTATCGGAACCACAACAAGCAAACAAACGGAACCCGAACATGATTTGATACCCCGCTCGAATGGCAGGGTCGCCATATAAGGACGGGATTTAAAGTCAATGAAACATCTCGAATGCTGGTTAGACGATGCAAATATTTGATCCATGCAATGACAATATAAACACACACACACACCCTTACATACTACACCACAATCGGACACTAAAGTAATGCTATAATAGCCTATAGTTCAATAGAAAAATCTTATCATCAACTAGTACATAAAATAAAAATCACTTGATGCAAAACAATGACCTTCCACCTCAAAATTCCAGGTTTGAACTGCCGTAAGAAATGGAAGAATCTCAAAGACCAATGCCGAAAGGAAATGAAGAAGAACCCGACGGAATCCGAATGGCCACATTTTCAAAAGCTCAAGTTTATCCACCATCAATTTATGGCAGAGGATGAAGAAGGGGATGAAGACACTACAGATGAGGTCTTTAATTCCCTAGATGAGTCTATCAAACGGCCGAAATTAGGATACACGATGAGGAAGAAGCTTCTTATGAATAAAAGGAGGACCATTGATGTGGATATGAACAAACTGATAGATCTCGTTCGAGTAAGGGAGATCATTTGGAACAGATCACTGAAAGGACACCACAATTGGTACAAACTTGATGAGAGCTGGAAGGAAATTGCTCAGGAGTTGGATTGTACACGTAAGTTTTTTTTTTTAAGACATAGAACTTAGAATTCAGAACTATAGCAGTGTTCATAATCTCAGATAATTACATTCCATCGCACTTAATCACTTATCTACTTTAATGTTGATTTTTGAGTGACGATTAGTTACAAAATTAGTATTTGGTTGCAATGGAATTTGAACTTTGTTATCGAGGTTCAATTTGTTGTATCTATCACATAGTTAATTTATATGTCATGGTTTCATTAATTCATTTTAATTCTTTTACCTACTGTGGTATATTAATTCTATTTTAGGTGCATCGTCTTCACATATAATTATATAATTAATGTATGCAAAATATTGTAAAACATTTTAAAAGAGTAACGGTGGAGTTTCTTGCCCATTCTTCTCCATACGAAAACTACCTTTTGGAAGGGGCGACTAGAATCAATTTTATTTTTGACGTTCAAAAGTGCCTTTTATGTGCCTATTTGAAACAAATGATTTGACTTTGACTTTGTTGACTTGAAAATTATCTCAAATTATTTATTTAAATATAGTTGTATTTAAGTAGCGAATGTAAATCATGTTTGAGATGAAGACCTATGAATTTTCTACATATCCCGAAAAAATACGTTTTCAGCCAACAAAGTCCCATTGGCACAATTATTTCAATATCCTAAACTGTTTGGACTAAACGGATATATTCATGTGTATACTCAACTGCAAAAGCCGTGAGGTTCACTGTTTGTTGTTCAATTAAACAACTGCAATTTGCAACTGCGTTAATGCAATAATAACAACAACATTAAAAAAATATTATAAATGAGGTCTCGAGATTTAGCTGCATCCAGTTAGACTGGAAGCCGACCTCAACATAATTGGGAAAAGGCTAGGCAGATGATGATGATGAGGTGTCGAGATTTAGCTGCACTTTTACGTACACGATGACATATCAAGCTATACATTTCCAGTTTTAGCTGACCTTGCATTGTATAGGTTTTTCATACAATGAGAAGTCAGCTTATACTGGAAATGTAAAGCTTGATTTGTCTTCGTGCGAACAATAGCAGAAGATAAAGATCACCCATTTCAAATTGAAGCCTGTTGAACTAAAACCTTTGTAACCAGTTTCACTAAGAACTCATTCAATAGCAGGGGCTCACAATGGTAGCTTACCGAACATCACAACAATAATTACGGTATTGCTCTCAAGTTTGACTATTAGAATGTTATTAATGGATATAGTTCGCGAAACAATTAATTTGGAAACTATTGATTTTCCCGTTTCTGCATAAAATCGTAGATGTGAGCTTCTAGTTTAAATACACAATGATATTCAAATTAATACGATTTACGTATCGCTATCGTTATCGTTCGACGTATTCATAATCATCATTATCAGCATATAATGTTCCCACTGCTGCGACACTGGCCTCGTCTCTGTGAAAGGGAGTGAGCTATAATCGGTGGATTATGGCTCACTCCCTTTCACAGAGAGGAGGCCTGAATTCTAAGACATCCGCCAACCCGCACTGAGCACGCGTGGTGACGCGTGCTCAGTGCGGGTTGGCGGATGTCTTGGTTCAGGACATGCCGGTTTCCTCATAATGTGTTCCTTCACCGTTTTGAGAGCAATGGTGATGAAATAACTTACACAAACTAAAGTGCCTGTTTGGGTTCAAACCCCTGACCTACAACTAGTAAATCGTGGTCATTACCACCGGGCCACCACTGCTCTAAATACTGCTCTATGTCCGTGTATTATGTGTTCCTATATCTAAACGTTGTTGTTTGTAGTTTAAAGAAAATAATTATGTGTTTCACAAAACTTCTCATTATTAATTTCATGATTATTATTTTATTATATCACATTAAAGTTTGCCTTGATGATACTAATCATCACATCTATTAATTTGTAGGTGACGAAGCCAGACTGAAATGGAAGTACCTACGAGACCAAGCGAGGAAGGAAGTTAGAAAGCCAATGGGGTCCGACTGGGAGTACCTCCCTAAACTACAGTTCCTCACTAACCAGTTCAATGAATACGAAGGTAATGAGATACCTGACGATCAGTACACTCCTGATCAAGACTACGATGCTGATCAGGGCAGCAGTTACTACAATATAGAGCCAACAAATGAAGTTAGTGTCAAAGAGGATGACTTTGACGAATTTGACACAAAACCAATCATAATGGAGACTGATTTTTACGATGATGATGATGACGCTCAGAAAAGCGCCACTGCTGAATCCAGTGAGCCAACAAAGGATGAAGATATAGGTTTCTTCAATAGCCTTCTCCCTCACGTGAAGAAGTTAGGGCCAGCCAAGAAGCTGATGTTAAGAATGAAAATCCAGGAACTGGTGTATAACACGGTCTATAACGAAACTTAGTTTTAGATACAGATGCTTATTCAGAAAAATGAGGATTTAAATATTGCTATCCTGACTCATAGAGGATGGTTATAGAGTTAATTTTTGACAACTATAAAACAGTACAATGATATTGTTACCAAAGCCTGAAAACTAAGAGTTGCCTGTGATAGCAGACACAGAATTATTATACATAATATAATTTTGTGCATTGTATCAAATATTTTTCTTTCCGGGTACAGATTGTATGTGCCTGCTTGGTCCAGACTGAGCCCTAATTGCGTAACACTATCAATCTGAATCTGAATCATTTTGAAGGATATTGCTAATCCATTGCTTCATATGTTCGAAAAATGTGTCTGCTCAACAACGTATCGCAATGAATGTTGTTGAACTGTCAAAATGAAAGCCATTACTACTGTTAGTGCGTTACGCAATTACCCCGTTGTCCATAGTATAGTGAAGTATTGAGTGTCTATAATGCAGATCTAGATTGTATCTATGACATAAATGATTATTTAAAACCATTATCGTCACGATATTCAAGACTGAAGTTTTTATTTTTCTGAGTAAGTAATGTTATCCTTATTTGAGAAATTATAATAAGTGATATTTCAGTTCATGCATAGCATAATAAGCCTGAAATGATCCCACTGTTGGGACACAGGCCTCCTCTCGGTGAGAGGGAGTGGGCCGTTATCCACCACGCGGAACCAGTGCGGGTTGGTAGATATCAGATGTCATCGAATTTTTTGGTTCTAGGACATGCCGGTTGACTCACGATGTTTTCTTTCGCCGTTTTGGGAGCAGTTTCAGTTCATGGTTTGATGTATATTTCTTTTGTCGTATTACTATAGTATTTACTATTATGATTAGTCTTAGAAGATATATTATTATGTGAAGATGTATGTATAGTTATTGATTCGGCAAATGCTGGTACCTATTGGTTGATTAGAGGGTATCTTAGGATATACAGGGTTATTTGTAAAACACCAGCAACCTCTTAAGAGGTCATTGTACTCATCATTATGAACAACTTTTACTATGGGACTAAAACTGAAATCGCAAAAAAAAATCAACTGTTCCCTACATTTGTGTTCGCATAACTCAAAATATAGGGAGCAGCTGATTTTTTATTCGCGATTTCAGGTTTGATCCTATAGTAAAAGTTGTTCATAATGATGAGTACAATGACCTCTTAAGAGGTTGTTGGTGTTTTACAAATAACCCTGTATAGTTATCCTAATTTTAGGCTCGAACAGTCTTTCTATTGGTTATCCAGTTAGATTGAAAGTTGATCTCTACTTATTTAGGAAAGGAGTAGAAAGATGTGATTTGAAGTTAAAAAAAAGAAGGAAAAAAGCCGAAAATATATATGAAATAGACACTCGTATAGGGATGTGTGATACTGCAATGCCATCACAGAAATTCAACTTGATAAATTGGGTCTAAATTTTGCCAATTATGATTAAGAAGTCTGTGACGTATATATGTAGTGACACTAGGTTTTGAATGACTTTAAAACAAACAATATTAATGGGATTAATCAAAGCCTTAAGACGAACATAAATTCGTCATTGTAATCATTGCTTAAACGAACAGTCTTCGTATTAAAGATATCCATGTAAAGCAAACGAAGTTTTTAAAATCTTTAAGTAGTGTCTCATACGACGTAATACCAAAAGTATATAATAATTACTTAGGAATTTCTTTGATATAATCAGAAGTAATCTCGAATAGATTATTTTTATATTTTGATTTGGCAATGCAGGTGTGATGTATGTGTAATATGTCATGTTCAATCTCCAGTTGGTTGGAATTATCGGTTTAGCTTGTGAACTACATATCTAGCCTTTCCCCCCGATGCTTTTGGGGAATATATGCGTGGAAAATCATATATGAATTCCCCAAAGGGGTCAGGTTTATTAATTTGGTTAAATTACATTACTATTACACAGGTCTTGAACATTCATCCTGAAGACTAGGAGCGCTTTTGAGATATATAAATTGGAACCAGTATTAGGGTGTGTGTTTCATGTTCGTTAGAATGTGCGTCTTATTTGTGTAGAGTTAACATTTTTTCTTTAATGATCGGTCTTAGTCCATTGTTGTCCAATAAGTTAACATTAAAAAGCGCTCACGTCCGTGAGGCCTACAATTATAGAAAAGTCCCCATTATTGACTGTTAATCATTCCAAAATGTTTTAAAGTTGCGTAGCTTTAATAGTGCGTTTATGATAAAAAATATTTATGTGCATAAATAAATATTTTGAGTTCCATGGTGTTTTGAATTTCATTTGTTATCCCTTTATTTAAATAAGTTTTTAAGATAGTACCTATACAGAGTGTAAAAAGATCAATCGTAAAATTGTACAAAAATTATTGCAGGGAAACACCTTTTATTTTTGTTGTGTAAAAATGGTACAGGGCTTGTAAGGGGATTTAAAGATAAATTATAACATTTAAAACTTATTTTCTTAAAAAAATCCTCGAGATGGATGGAACTTTGATAAAGACATCTGACAAAGTTGACAAAGTTGGGTAGTATAGTTATGTTCAAGACACATCCGCCGCTAAAACCTGAGCTAACCTTCAACGTCTCCGTAATCAGAGGGTGGCATGGTCCAGTGCCAAAAAGTATCACAATGATGGGAAGAACAAGTGACTCTCAACTTCACTGTGTGTCTTTGTCTTTTTACACCCGTCACCCTTTGTAAGTAATTATGGCACAATATTGAACTTCCTACCAGAGTATAGTGACTGATTAAAGATAGAGAGCTCATAATTTTGACGCCAATCAATTCCAGATCAACCTCTAAGTATAACAGGAAAATTCCCAGCATTTTCCTAGGTTGCGCGGCCTACCCAAATGTCCTTTCTTTGGTATTGTTCGTCGAATCGTTGAGCTCTTCAAGTTCTGAGTTAAGCTGCACGATTTTTGACAAATGCGTGCACTGACTGGATAGGTCCACTCAATCTGTGTGGTTCTTTCCTCAAAAGACCATTTCAGACGCCAATCTACCAAGATTATGTCTGGACTTTAAAAGAGACTGTGACCTTTGAGTTTCGGCTTTTCTTCTCAGAGTAGTCAGCCGTCAGGTAGGAAACGCCGAACTCATCTAGTTTAAAAAAGATATGATTGACGTGTAAGTGTTTGTACAAACCTACTTACAGAAAATAAATACTAATACTTAAGGCCATCCTTATTGAAATGAAGACCACCCAGCAACATTTCCTGCTTAGTGTAAATCCTATAAGTGGCCTATACGGACGGTTATACGTCACAGGAACACCGGTATGCCCTGATTTCGATCCTCACCCGATATTATGCACATCCGTTCAGAACGTAAACACAATTAAAACCTTATTCTCTGTACCAAGAATTGCTTCCATATGCATTGTTATGCCTTTCATGACAAAATATCCGGTAAATAATTTCGTAATGACCTAAATTCAGATGTTTTTGGCTCATTACATCATTAGTCTTTGTTGCTTGAGCCTTGGGTCTTTTGTTATTGTTTATGGATTATGTTCAGTTTATAATGGCGGGAAAATGTTTACGTTGCGCCTAAAATCATTTTTAGTTCATCTATGGGACTTGTGGACTGTAGATTTGTAAACCATTTTCTATTTTGTTAAGTACCTGGTACTTGTTGACAGGCCTGCATTGTCCTCCCATACTAGTAGGTAGATAGGTACCTGTTATCTAACACTGTAATTTGAAAACACTGTAAAAGCCATTTTATTTTTAAAAGAGTCACCGTGGTGTTTCTTGCCGGCTCTTCTCCATAGGACTTTAGCTGAATTATTGTGAATAATTTGTTCAAAGTTTCAACTGTTTTTACATTTCATTTCTTTAAATAGTCTTTTGATAGTCTGTTCCGTGACCTGTACTGCTTGGTATAGCCTGTTGGCAAAAGTTTATAAAATAAACTACGAAGTGTTTATATTCCAACGTTTGATTGTATACTTAAAAGTGCATCTGTCTGTTTGCAAACACGCTAACACTTTGAAGAGCTAATCTGTTTTAATTAAGAGTACTAAGGTATTAAGAGTTACAGCAATGAGATTCTGAGTCTTTGATTTAACTAGCTTTAATAATATTTCTATAAAACCTAATGTGTATCTCTTTAGCTTTTAATTTTTTTTTTTCATAAAGTAAATGTCAATTTCAAATCGACCATTATAAGGCACTTAAATCGTCACAAATTACAAGGAAAACGAAGAATTAATTCTAGCTGCCCCATCCCGAACTACCTAGTATCGTATGGAAAAGAATGGACAAGAAACTCTTTAGTTACTCTTTTATAAAAATGGTCTTACAATATTAATATGATAATCATAATGCTTCATCCAATGCGTACTCTGCCTCATGACATATGGCGCCGAAACGTGGACACTGACGTTTGGGCTGGTCCACAAATTCAAGGTCGCTCAGGTCGATATGGAGCGAGCTATGCTAGGAATCTCTTTGAAGAATAATATCAGGAATGAAATTATCTGGAAAAGAACCGGAGTTACCGACATACCTTGCAGAGTAAGCAAACTGAAGTGGTAGTGGGCTGGCCAGGTTTGTCGAAGGACCGATGGCTGGTGGAGCAGACGAGTCTTGGAGTGGAGACCGCGTATCGGCAAGCGTAGTGTGGGACGCCCCCCAGCTAGATGGACGGATGACCTTAGGAAGGTGGCTGGGACAGACTGGATGCGGAAGGCGGAGGACAGGGTGTTGTGGCGCAGCCTGGGAGAGGCCTATGTCCAGCAGTGGACTCGATAGGCTGAGTTGAGTAAGTAAGTAAGTAAATTTTATTTGTTACTTACTTACTTAAATAAAGTAAAGTAAAGAGTAAATGAGACGTTGTACCCAGTATACAGAAAATAATCCGTCAATACATTATAGTGGTAGGGCTAGACTATTTATACAGGGTGAAAAGGAATTAGCTAGAGAAACTCCGCAGATTTAATTTGATGAGGTTTTTTTTAGGGTCATTAGTCGCAGGTGTAGTGTAGTATAATAGAAAATAATTGTATGTTATCACTTGAAATATAATTAAAAAACAGTTTTCTCTTTTGTTATGTGTTTTTTTTTAGAAACAGATTATTTATTTTGTCGTGTTTAGATATCGATACCTACCATGTCTACGGAGTTTCGCTAGCAAATTTGATTTGACCCTGTATACTTCTGGAACTTTTGCGCGTTTTTGCACTTGTCAGTTATTTCGAATCAGTTAATGGAATCGTGTAAATCATTCATGATCCGTGGGAAAACATACGTAGGCGGCGATGTCCGTCCGGGAAACGATGCTATGCATGCAGAATAGTTAAATAACCCACCTGTGTTACAGTGAGGAACCAGGAGATATTGTTTTATTTATTCTTATGAAATTAACCGCGAGACGAGTTTGAAATTCTCAACTCACTCACGCCCTACATCATCATCTGCATATCTTTTTCCCAACCATATTGGGGTCGGCTTCCAGTCTAACCGGATGCAGTTGAATACCAGTATTCTCACGCCCTATAATAATATTAATTGTTTATTTCAATTCTAATCCTAACTAATATTTTAAATGCGAAAGTGAGTTTATTTGTTACGCTTTCACACTATAAAACGGATTTGGATGAAATTTGGCACATGGGTAGACTATGGAGAAGGACCTAGGCTACTTTTCATCCTGGATAGCAGACGAAATTGCGGGAAACAGCTAGTTTCTACATAAATCGAACTCCTAGGCCCGTTTGCAACACAAATCACTAAATACGTTTAGCGCTAAACGAATTTATAGCATCGTACTGTTCCTGTCAATCTTTTGAAGATAAGATACAGAATGACGTTTTAAATAAAGGGTCAAACTAAATTAGCTAGCGTATCGATATGTAAACACGATAAAACTAAAAAGAAATTAATTTGATGTTTTTTTTTTGTGGAGTCGTCGACCGCAGTTAGTGTAATCTCTTGAAATATCAGTTTATAAAAACCTGATTTCTTTTGTGTAAACTATACAGACGTGATGTGTTTCGATTTCGATATCTCAACGAAATAAATCAAACGAAAACAGATTTTCTCAACTCAAACTTCAGCTTATCAAAACTACCAGCGGTCGTTGACCCCAAAACAAAAACGTTAAGTCATTTGTTATTAAGGGCTGATTTTTCAATTATCCGATAACTTTATTCGAGGATTATTTTTGAAACACAAACAGTTATTTCATATAAAAACTGTCTAAAGTAAATTTTATTCTTGGAATAAAAGTTATCTGGCGATGGAAAAATCAGCCCTAAATCATATTTATTTTATCATGATTAGAAATCGATACCCATCGCGGCTGCAGAGTTTCACTAGCTAATCTAATTTGACCCTATAGGTATATTTAGTGCTAAAACTATTACGTGATTTGCGGTGCAAGCGGGCCTTAATAGAGTGAGAACTAAATAGCCCCTGAAGCTGCGTTTCAGTAACATTGCGAACAGCTAACGCGTTGTCCGACAGTGTCAACAAACAGATCACTGGTCCGTTTAATCATGATGATACTGACAATTTAATTTACCCTTTGATCATTCATCGTGACATTTACTTTGAGCCCCATGTTCAGCAATGGAGCTAACAGGCTGGTACGATGATGAAAGCTTCCATACAACGCCCGCTCTATACTCTAGGTACGCTCCTCTTCTTAGCGGATCGATGACAATTTAACTGGACTCGGCCCAGAATTCGGTTTGGCGCCATCATTAGCGTCCATTAGTTCCTGTAATGTCCAGACGATAGGTCACGCAGGACATGATATTAAGTGTTCCATCGTTTATGGAACAGCACCGCATTTGCACTCCAAGGCGGAGTCGTCTAGATACGCTAATAATTATATTTGTCTGAGTTATTCGTTTATTCGAAACGCCAGCGCCATCTCGTGGAGCTAGACAGAGTCTAGCCTGAGTTCGTGGAGGTGGACGAGAGCGACAGCTACAAGAACGGTGTGAGCAGAGCTTTCGGGATCATCGAAACATTGGACATCGTACGAACAACATGTGCTCAGAAACCGTATCGTTGAGTTGAGTGTGTGATTCGCTAGTGTGGCTAACTTGTCCGTAAATTGTAATCTGATCCTGAACTGCAAACCGTTTTTCTATTGTTCTATAACCAATACTACCCATAGTACGCCCACAGTAATTAAAGAGAGACAGACATACCTTCTCCGACATATTTTAAATGCGAAAGTAACTCTATACGTCTGTTAACTTTTCACACTCTAATGGCTAATTTATTCATATATCAGAATCAGACAACAATGAAGTCCATTTTGTTAGTAAAATATCTTATAACTATTGTTAGTAGAAAGCTAACCAAAAAACAAACAACAAAGTAGGTGTCTGAGGCAGAATGTACAAAGAATGACAAGGTGAGGAATGACCTACCCGACCATTATCCCCACATAGTGCTTCAGAATAGGAGAGTAAGGACTTTCCACAACTGTTTTTAGGATGCTATTGTCCATGTAAACGGATTTCGATAAAATTTGGCACACCGGCAGACCATGACCTGCGGGGTAATGGCGTAACGGACTTACAGTAGCAATGGCTTTAGTTTTGACAGTTCAACAACATTCATTGCGTTATTTACGTTGTTGAGCAGACACATTTTTCGAACATATGAAATAAGGGATTAGCGATATCTTTCAAAATGACTCAAATTGTGCCGAAGCCTGCCAGGGTAGCGGGATCGTCCGAAAGGGTTACCGCTACCCTGGAACATAAAGGGCTAAGGAAGGAACACGGGTGGGTTTTAGTCAGTAAGAGTCTGACACTCCCTTCTGCTCCACCCAGAGCGGGAGGAGTCATTAGATGATTTCCCATCCTCAAAAAAAAAAAAAAAAGGGTGCTGGGTTAGAACGTAGGATTATTTTTATCCCGGTAGTACATGGGGTATTTTCAATTATCCACGAAGCCGCGGGCAAAAACTATGTTACATAAGTGCATAGGAGTCAATTTTCAGTCTGAACCAATGAATTTCCTACAAATCGGGCCGTGCATTAGCAATTTGTAAACGATGACTGGATATATCCGGATCGGCTTCGATTCAATACCCAATCAATCTAGGTACAGATCGGAAGTAAAATTGGGTTAGTAACTGTGAAACTCGTTCTTCGATACAGCATGGATACTGAATAGTATTTTGTGAGGGGCTTTTGGCAGTTTGGTGCAACCATGAGACACATACCGCCCAGAGTGATCGACCGTTATAGATTTACTTGTACAAGGTGTCTATGGGTCAATTTAGCTTTTTAATCTTTGTTTTTTTTTTACGTTTCACCTTTTTTTGATGTTTTTTCTTTATTATGTATTGTGTCTTTTGTTGCACTGAATAAACGTATTATCTATCTAAGTAATAACAGACGCACGGATCGATCGATCAGCTTAAGCTACTCTTGCCGCGGTTGGTTCGTGGATGGGTGACCACCTTTACATACCAAGACCCCTCCGTGCCTCGGGAAGCACGTTAAGCTGTTGGCCCCAGCTGTAACTCGTCATTAGTAGATCTTTGACAGTCGTTACGGGTAGTCAGAAGCCCGAAAGTCCAACCAGTCTTACCAAGGGGTATCGTATTACCCAGTAACTGGGTTGTGGAGGTCAGATAGGCAGTCCATGTAAAATACTGGTATTCAGCTGCGTCCTGTTAGACTGGAAGCCGACCCCAATATAAAAAGCAGTGCTGAGGAAAAGGCTTATTAAAGTACGTATTGAATTAAGTCCCGAGTTGGCTTTAAATGGGTTATAAAAGAAACGAATGATCTTTATCTTTCTCCATTACATAGCGGAAACAAAGTCACAAATTTCGTTTCAGAAAAGGTTGAAAAGAACCTAAAATTAAGGGATCTAAACTAATACATATTAGTTTGAATTAATTTAGGGGTTTGTATAATTTAATTTAGGGAAATTAGATTAGATTAGATTTCTTTCAGCAGTTCCTGAATTAAATCGAGAGTTTGTTTCCGAATGATTATAGACAAAAGATTTTTTTTTGTATGTTTGTATGTTACGCTTGCACGCTAAAAAGGCTGAACGGATTTGGGTGAAATTTGGCGCATTGGTAGACCATGACCTGGATTAGAACATAGGATACTTTTTATCCTGATAATCCCACGGGTTCAAGACTTATGTGGGTGAAACCGCAGGGCGGTTCAGTAATAAACTTACTGAATTATTTCCCCCAATTTCAGATTTCTTTCACACCTACCCGCAAATAGTAACGCAGTGGAATGTTTGTTTAATGTTTTAACAAAATAAGTTGTTGTTTGTCATTATTACGAAGTATTAGTAAGTTAATTGTATGTAAACACGGCTCAATACTGACTGATATGTCGGTTGAATTTTTTATTTTTATAAAAAATTCTATTAAAAATAGGAAAAATTTATTTCATAAACTACCTGCAGTCGCAGGTAGTTTATGAAATAAAGTTTTCTTAATTCTCGTTGTAGGTACTGTGAGCCCTCTGCGAGCTCACGGTAACAGGATTAATTAATTAAATAAAAGTCTGTCGAATAAGTTTGATCATTATACTATACTTTACTACACCTAATTACCATAAGTCATTGCTGGTAGGTCATGTTAAGGCTCAGGATCTGATGATGATGCATAATCAGCCTATAATGTTCCCACTGCTGGGACACAGGCCTCCTCTCTTTGAGAGGGAGTGGGCTGTAATTCACCATGCGCGCCCAGTGCGGGTTGGTAGATGTCACATGTCCGTCCGTCCGACCTGTATTTTAGAACATGTCGGATCGTGACGAACACGATGTTTTCCTTAAACGTTTTTAGAGCAGCGGTGATGAAATTACTTACACAAAATAAAGCGCCTGCGGTTCAAACCCACGACCTTACATCTCGTAAGTCGGAGCCGTTACCTGTGGGCCATTACTGGTCCTGTATTTTCGTACAGCTTAATTTCTAAGTATGTGTATGTAGTAAGAACCTTTCTCCAATACAAATGAAATCAAAAACAACATAAAACCGTAATGAAATGTCAAATATTTACAAAGTAACATAAATATTGGTAGCAGTTAATTGAATTGGAATGACGCGATAAAATCCTCCACGCTTCGCTTCTAGAGATATTAACAAACTGGCAGAATGTCGGAAAGCTACGTTTTATTAAACTATATTACCTTCCAACTGGATTTCGTAAATGAAAAGCGAGTTTGTCAGATTAATATCATAACATCACGGCTGTATTCCTCGAGGGGTGAGGCAGAGGTGTGGTGAGGTATACCTACACACACATTTTGCCAGTTAAGTTTAAGTCCCATGTAATAGGGGAGAGCCTGTGGCGGCATCTACCATGTCACATGCGAATTACGCTTCACACTGACGTCACGCAAAATTCTGCATCGCGCAAGCGAAGTTTACCGGGCAACTAGCATATACAGGGTGACAGGGAAACTCGACGCATTCCTTGAAAGGGGTTATACTAGAGGTCATTAGCAACTAATTAAGTCCAGCGATCTAGGGGTCAAAACTGGATTTTTCTGGAACTACTGGATTTCTTCTTTTTCTTTAAAACTAGGGGTCAAAACTGGATGGTTAAAAAATAAAAATTATGCTATAAAATACTCTTATTTCTGAGATTATGTCATTTTTGCAAGCATTTTTTTTTAAATGACCATTCATTTTTCAACTTTCAGAAAAGTATCAATTAAATGTTTGGAGTGGAGTAGCTTTTTTCTCATAATGAATTGTTTTTGGTAACAAGTACAGAAAATTTCTAACAAATTGAAGAACCGACACAGCTCGGTAATCATCCAGTTTTGAACTCTAGTACACTGGATTAAATTTCTTGCTAATGACCTCTGGTATAATGCCTTTCAAAGAATTCGTCGAGTTTCCCTGTCACCCTGTATACAACATTCCGACATCGGGCAGTAGCCCACCAGAGACAACGAAAGAAAAGAAAAGAAAGAAAGAAAAAACATTTATACGCCCGTCTGTTCTCTTTCTTCTATAAGCTAATCGCCTTCAACCGGACACACATCCAGATTTTAGGCTGCTACTGATTGATTCCAGATGGATAAACCGAAAAACACTTTGCCCGACCCGGGAATCGATCCCAGAACCTCATATTCAGCGGTAGCGCTTGAACCACTAGACCAACAAGGCAGTCAAATACAAATCATCATCTGCCTAGCCTTTTCCCAACTATAATGGGGTCGGCTTCCAGTCTAATCGGATGCAGCTGAATACCAGTATTTTACATGAAGCGACTGCCTATCTGACCTCCACAACCCAGTTACTGGGTAATACTCGTACGATCTCCTCTTTGTAAGACTGGTTGTCAGACTTTCGGGCTTCTGACTACCCATAACGACTGTCAAAGATCCATGAATGACAGCCGGGACGCTTAACGTGCTTTCCGAGGCACGGAGGAGTCTCGGTATGTAAAAATGGACACCCATCTACAGATCTACCGCGGCAAGCGTAGCTTAGCCTGATCGATCGACCTGTGCAGCTGTTATTATTTAGCCAGGGGCCCTCCACAAACAAACACAAATAAATAAATAATTTAATTGAAAAGCTTCCTATAAAATTGGCGTCAGTTAATTAAGATGGAACGATGCGATAAAACCCTCTACGCTATGCTTCGAGAGAACGATATTACCAGACTGGTATATTAGGTACCTACTATGTTTTATTAGACTATATTACTGGGTTGATTGGAAATTGAAACGTGACATTTTCAGATTAGTGTTAGTAAAAAACCTCCGATTTTGAAGTCGGTTAAAAATATGAAACTGCCTCGTTGGACTAGCGGTCATGACAGCCGCTACTGATGAGTATGATGCCTGGGTTCAATTCCCGGTTCAGGCAGTGTTATCGGACTTTTCCATCTGGAATTTCTTCGTAGCAGCCTTGGAGCCTACATTTGTGCCCAGTTGATAGCATAAGAAGCATTTAGAAGCCTACTCTTCGCAATAAGTGCGGTGCCGCATTGGCTGGTCCGAACATGTTGCTGCGTCCCGCTATTCCATCGACGCAGCTGTACGTGTCCCGTCTATATCACTCTACGACGGCACAGGAGGTCGTGGAGTATATAAAGATGAAGACCAAGTTCACCTTGAGAGTCGAGAAGTTGGAGTCGCGCCACAAGATTAACTTCAAGTCTTTTGTGGTGCTGGTTCCGACTCATCATCTGGAGACTTTCATGAAGGAAGAATTTTGGCCGATGGGTGTCGTGTATCGTCGTTTTCGCGGAAGGCTACATGACACCTCGACTCAGCGCAATACGTCGCCGACCCAACGCAGTTAATAAATTTGTAGAATAAGGTTTTTGTATGTATTAGTTTATTATCGTATAAGATTATTTTGTGTATTTTATCTATGGGCCTTAGTTGTCTGAAATAAATTGATTATTATTATTATTATAAGGCTCGCGCCCTGTTATATGGGGCGTAAACATAATTAATTTCAATCTATTTTTGTTTCATGGGTCGATCTTTGGCCATAGAATTAGCATTGCCATTCAACGTGGCAATGCTGCCAATCTTCTGGGCACGTTTCCGGATGACAGCGATGCGGACGAGTACTTCGACGCCTAAGGGCCGAATTTTTAATCCGTAGTTAACTTAACCAATTGTTAAAACTAATAATAAATGGTTAAATTTTTGCAAAATATGTTTTTTGATCGCTTGTTAGTTTATCTAATGGTTATTTTTCTAACTAAAGTTATCAAAAAATAAAAGGCCCGTTTTGACACTTGAGAACCTTAATGCTTTAGCAATAAAGTTGAAAATCTATTAAAGCAATTTGACAGATTGTAGTAGCTTGATGTGCTAGCGTCTGTACCGAATGTATCTCTTAGAATGTATGTCGTCATCATCAACTGCCTAACCTTTTCCCAACTATGTTGGGGTTGGCCAGTCTAACCTGAAGCTAAATACCAGTATTTTCCATGGAGCAACTGCCTATCTGACCTCCACAACCGAGTACTGGGTAATACGATACCCCTTGGTAAGACTGGTTGTCAGACTTTCTGGCTTCCGACTACCCGTAACGTCTGTCAAATATCTACAAATGACAGGCGGGGCCAACGGCTTAGCATGCTTTCCGAGGCACGGAGGATTCTCAATATGTAATGCTTGGTCACCCATCTTCGGACCGACCGCGGCAAGTGTAGCTTAACCTTCCAATTCAGTCAATCGCCCCTCTCCTCTCAATATGTATGTCATCCTCTAAATAAAACTTAGGTATCGATACATAGCGATCCGAATTCGCGAGCAATCGGATCCATCACTCGATCATTGCACTGCATAAACTGCATTATCCTGCACTCAGGTCATTCAACTGGGTTGTGGATATTTTAGGGTTCAATATTTTAGGCTTTCAGTTGCTATGTTGATGGATATGGATGTAAAAGGATATGGAAATGAAGAAACAAGGTTTTAAGTGCTTAAGTGCTTCAAGACCTGTGGTGGCCCCAGTGTTAACGGCCCCGACTTAGTCGTGGGTTCGAACCCAGACAGGCACTTTACTTTGTGTAAATAATTTCATCACTACTGCTCTCAAAACGGTGAATGAAAACATCGTTATGAAACCGGCATTTCCTATAACCAAAAATTCGAAGATATGTGATTTTTCACCAACCCGCATTGGGTCCACTCCCTCTCGACGAGAGAAGGCCTGAGTCCCAGCACTGGGAACATTACAGGCTGGTTATGCTTATGCTAAATGTTTGGCACTCGGCACTTAGATATACAGGGTGGCAGGGACACCGACGCGCAAACTGTAACCATGGATTCAGCACATGAGTTTAGACCCCATAGCGTCGAAATTTTTCGTCGGTTATTAAAAAAAAATATTGCTGTTCCATACATTTTGACCGCGTAGGTATTGCACTTTTCTATGAAACAGAAGATTTTTTTTTTTTTTGATAACCGACTAGAAATTTCGGCGCTATGGGGTCTAAACTCATGTGCTGAATCCATGGTTACAGTTTGCGCGTCGATGCACCTGCCACCCTGTATACATTAGCTGCATTGTGACTAGGTAGTCAATTCTTCCCAACTGCCAATTTTTAGATCATACTGTATAACTGCAGTCTTTATGAGAACTTCAGAATGTTCTGCATCTGCATAGGCAGTTCTTAATGCTTTTACACCGAATCACCATTGCTGGTGCGATGCAGTCAGTCTCCCTTAGCCTTTATCAGTTTGTTGCTTCCTATAATTTGAAACCTTAGTAGCTTTCAACAAGGGCTGTGTAAGCTGTGTTTGTGATTGACACTGGTAAATCTAGAAAGTCCTGTATGACGTATCCTGCGTAATCACTTCACCCTTCGACCCTTTGGGATCTACAAATATTTTCTTCGATGCAGGAATCGAATCAACGACAGTACATAGTGAAGAATTCAATACCTCAGTCACTGCGCCATCAAATGTATTATTCGAACATTTTCCTCGCTCTGCGAAGAATTTCATATTCCGGAGAAATTGCAATAAGCTGCACTTTGTATGCAATATGTAGATCATTTGAGCTCGCTTATAGTAAAGTCAGCAAAGAAGTTTTTTAAGTATAATAAGTTGCCCGAAAAATTGGAAATTGCGGAACAAACTGAAAGTGCTTTTGTCTTTTGAATTTTTGTATGAACTTATGACCACAGGCCAATATCTGTCGGGGCAGCTAGTAAATAATGGACCCGGCACAATCTACCAAATAAATTAAAATTTGAATTGTATATGAAATTATTTGGTAAATAAGTTAACTGAAACTTATCTGTAGGTGATGATCCAGGCGTGTAGAAATACTTAGAAAATGAGAAAGCCGATATTAAAGGATTGTTTTCTTAGTACACAGACCGTCATAGACTCCATAGTGCCTATCCATATATAACCTACCATTCAATGTGGCAAAGTGGCCAGCGTTTTGGGCACCTTCCAATGGGAATGTGGAATAAGGTGGAAAAGCAAGTAAGTAAGTGGTGAAGTGTAAGTGAAGTGGAGTGGTGGATAGCTAATGCGGTCAATTATCACCTTCCATCATGATCATCATACATAATATCATATATTTTTGTGTTAGATAATTAAAATAAAAAAAACAAAAACTAAAAACAAAAATACTGGCTAACTAAGCTGACTAAGTTGCATCCGGTTAGACTGGAAGCCGACCCCAACATAGTTGGGAAAAGGCTAGGCAGATGATGATGATGAGATAATTAAAATAAAGTAAATTACATGATTAAAATATCTTAAGCACCTAGATCAAATAATTCGGTTTATTAAATAGCCTGCATGCTTACCACTTTTGTCGACTGTACACTCAAGAATATTATAAACCAGCTTATTAAAATTGTATCTTTTGAATAAAGCTCCATGCTGCTTTAAGAACCATATAAAGTGCATCCCTTGGGGACAAGAAGTAAATAATATCGTTGTATGCAAAACTTCTACAAGAAAATATATCTTTGACCTCTTTTTAACATCGTAAACTAAAGATGATTTGAAAGATTACTTTTAAATTTTCCTTTTTACATAAAATTGCCAGTATTTACAAACCCAATGTTTGTCGATAGAGTAGACTAGTCCAGGGTGTCTACTCCGAAGTAGTATCGGCCGAATGTTCGGCCGTTTCCTGCTACGAAGTTACTATTTGGTTCGGTCGGTTCCGATCCTACACTCCTACACTCTTTCGAATATTGACTATGGTCCCGATCCAACTGAGCCGATCCGAACTTTTTTCGCATTTTTCAATAATATCCGGTTCGGCCATGTGTCGGTTCGATCCGAACATTCGCGCTTTACTCTTCGGAGTAGGCCCCCAGGGGCAGCAGTCTCGACATTCATAGCGGTCGCTTTACGACAGAATTCGGTAGTAAAGCGATCGCTATGAAAGTCGAGACTGCAGCCTCTCGAGTGGCGACCGCATATCGGCAAGCGTAGTGTGGGACGCCACCAGCAAGATGGACCGACGATCATAAAAGGTGACTGGGACAGACTCGATGAGGAAGGTAGAGGACAGGGTGTTGTGGCGCAGTCCGGGTGAGGCCTATTTATTTATCCTCACACTGGAACGCCATACAGCAATTTCACCAACGGAGCAAAAAATCACTTCATGAGCTGCTTTCCATCCATTCTGTGCGCGTGGACATCGAACGAGTGGCGATGGATCACGCACGCTCACGCAGCGTGCAAGTACAGCGTTCCTCCATAGCCCCATCACTCCTTCCATATTGCGCACATTCATTGCATTTTTTTAAAACTCAATGATTTTTCAAAGTACATTAATTTTTTTAATGTACTTTGAAAAATCATTGAGTTTCATTGTGAAAAATCACGGAAAATTTTGAGCTGCCATCCTGCTGGACAGATGACAGAAAAAAAACTATGTCCAGCAGTGGACTGCGATAGGCTGAGATGATGGATAAACTCCATGCGCTATTGGCATGGGATCTTTTCCCAGCAAAGTATTTATTTGACTTAGTAATGGCGGCTATATATGCAGCGTCAGCACGTATGGCCCCCATAACAGGAAGCCCAGCATAAATAGTTACCAGTAATCCTGATGATTCAGTACAAGAAATCCCAAAATGAAATTGTAGGTACTTTTTTTGGTCAACTCATAATCGGGTAGGCCGATTATGAGTTGACCAAAAAAAGTACCTACAATTTTCTGTTTTTAGGGTTCCGTACCTAGAAAGGAAAAAACGGAACCCTTATAGGATCACTTTGTTGTCCGTCCGTCCATCCGTCTGTATATCTGTCAAGACCCTTTTTCTCAGGAACGCGTGGAGGTATCAAACTGGAATATATATCAAATACTCAGGTCTACTGACCCTTAGAGCTGCGAAAAATCAAACTTCTAAGCCAACGCAATCAAAAGATACAGCCGTTTATGCCGCAAATTTCCGCAAATTTTCGACACTCGCACGGGAATCAAAACCTATAGGTTACTTCCCGTGAACTCAGAATCTTAAAATTTGGTACGAAGCAACGTCTTATAGCAGAGATAAAGGAAAAATTGCGAAAACGTAAATTTTTAGTTACATACCTACAAATTTGTACGGAACCCTCGGTGCGCGAAAAAAGTTCTTAGAAGCTTTACTTTTCAGAAAGGATTATGTCGTTCGAGGAAGTCTGCTTCAGTTAGAAACTAGTAGAGCTACGAGAAATACGCTTGGCAAGTCGCAACAAAGGGAATTTATACAAATTTCTCTGAATTTAGCTTGTAAATTACGAGTAGATTTTCATTTTCTTTTAAAACACTCCTTAGGATACAGAAAAGCGTGAAAACTTAAGTAATTGGATTCGATTTTATACAAAGCCTGTTTAGATAGCTAAAACTCCGTTTTAAAAAACGCCGAGTAAAGTTAAAATCAGTAGGTTAGGTTCCTTTAGATTAACTATCCGTTTTTCGAAGATCACATATTGGCATAATTTTAATTTATTTGTTAAGAAACGCGAAGGAACATTTACCTTGTTATAACAGGTTTAGGCAATGTATTCAAATGAATGTTCAATGTGTTTAGCTACAAATCAGATGATGTATCAGATCATGTTGAAACAAAATAACAACCCATACTGGGCCCACGTGGTGGTTTATGGCCCACTCCTTCTCACAGAGAGGAAGCCTGTGTCCCAGCAGTGGGAACGTTATAGACCGATTATGCTATGCATAATTACGTATACTTACCAAAACAAACATAAACCAGTCAGGTTTAAGTTACGTTGAAGACTAAGACCAATTAGCCACATTTACGATCAATTCCGAATCGTTTACCAAGTCGTGACGTATGACAGCTCATTGTTATTGGAGATATTATTACGATTTACGTACGGAACCAGCTTGGCAGTCTCCCAATACGGGGCTGCCACATCAAACATTCACAATGGTCTCTTTGTACTAGATCAAGTTTCGATGATGATGATGATTATTTATGAATAGTTTATGGCAGTGTCAGCTTCCCTTGCACCATTTAAAATTGTGTATCTGAATCATTAGGGCCTGTACCACCAGGGTAGCGGGATCGTCCGAAAGAGTTACCGCTGCCCTGGAACATAAAGGGCTAAGGAAGGAACACGGGTGGGTCTTAGTCAGTAAGAGTCTGACACTCCCTCCTGCTCCACCCAGAGCGGGAGGGGTCATTTGATGATTTCCCATCCACAAAAAAAAGGGCCTGTACCATTTTTAACCGTTTGTAATGTAGTTAAGTGTAGAACAGTTCGAAGTAGTAGTTACACTATACATGACTTCGTCAAATATTGTACTGATATGCTAGAAAGAAAAAAATCGGCTAAGTGCGAGTCAGACTCGCGCACCGAGGGTTCCGTACAAATTTGTAGGTATGTAACTACAAATTTACGGTTTTCGGATTTTTTCCTTTACTTATGCTACACGACATTGCTGCTTGCCAAATTTCATGATTCTAGGTCAACGGGAAGTACCCTATAGGTTTTGATTCCCTTGCCAGTGTCAAAATATGTGGCATAAACGGAACAAAAACACCCGTATCTTTTGATTGCGTTTACTTAGAAATTGGTTTTTGCACTGCTTCAAGGGATTGCAACCCTGAGTATTTGATATTAATTTCAACTTGATAACTCTACACGTATCTGAGAAAAAATGCCTTGACAGAGGGATGGACAGACAGACGGACAACGAAGTGATCTTATAAGGATTCCGTTATTCCTTCTGAGGTACGGAACCCTAAAAAAAGAAAAAAAGGTTTATTTGTCACTAGAACACGTGCAAGATAAGTTAACTCGGAACAAATAAACAAAACAGATCATATAGTACATGATGACGTCCAATAACTGCTAAATAGTGAATGTAGGAAGGAGGATTCCATAAAGGCATACTCCTATGGCATACACAGTCATCTGCCCCTTCGGTAAATACAGAGATATTATGTTAGGATGACTCACATTTAATTTGACCTTCATTTAATAGACCATTAAATCTTCTTTCATGTTCATATCAATGCGCATTTATTTAAACCCATTAATCTCTTTAATGTATTAACCAATTAGGTTATAACAGACTTTGATGTTGCAACTTAAAAGTTTATTTACTCGTCATTGTCACTCAAGAGCTGTTGTTAAGAAAAATGGTATATGCATAATATACAAATAATGGCTATTTAAAGTATAAAAAAACGGGTTAGGAAGACACGTGACATTCACTAACCCGCACTGGGCCCGCGTGGTGGATTACGTCCTATTCCCTCTGACAGAGAGGAGGCCTGTGTCCCAGCAGTGGGAACGTTCTAGGCTGATTATGCTGTCTACTTCACACAATCGCTCAACTTAACGTTACCATAAAATGGCAAGATTCCTACCTGACCTTTATATAACAACGCATACCTTTTTTGTTACAGTAGGAAAAACCGAAGCCGAGCCGTACCAAGATGCTTCACTTTGCTAGATGTTTTAGCAATAAAACAAGACGATGCTGTTTTTGGATTATTTAATTAATAATATTTGGTTCCTTATAGCTAATAGTGAGTAACGAAACCATAGCCTGCTTTTAAGGGAACACCCAAATACTCCGAAATGCCTTATTCCGAATTTCGATGTTCCGATTTTCAAAAGTCCGAATTTCATAATACCTAAGAATTATAATGTCTATTATTAAAAATCACGAAATTTATTTTACCGAAAGTCGTAAATGCGATTTGTTAGTTTTCCGATTTTCATACGTTCGAAGAATCAAATGCTCGAAGGGTTCTTAACATAAAAAGTTAAGATGTTGTGCCACAAAATTTAGTGACAGAAACGAATCGCTGCAAAATCGACTTCACGCAGTCTTGTCTGCCCTACCCTAGAGTATAATTTAAGCCCGCGTAGGCGCGGTGGGGTGGGGCGGCCCGTGAGCTGAGGAGCAGGTGGTTTCAAGGCCCGCCGCCGCGGCTGAGGCTGGCCGGCTATGCCGGCCAGCAAGACGAAGCTGCTGTGGTGAAAATTTCTTAGGGTTCAATAGCTCTTTTTTCATGAAAGCAATCTTTTTTTTTTATTATCTCACTTTAATTACGGGGTATTTTCTTTACAGAATATGTCACCCCGATTATTGAATACAACTTATTTATAAATAAATATAGTATGCTATTCTACCCGCAACCTTATAGCCAAAATAATAATAAAAGCAATCTTGGCTTTCATAGCTTTTTGGTAAAGTGTGAGTCGTCCATAAAAATGACTAAAATCGAAAAAAAAAGTGCTGGTCGGCTCCGTTTCATACATATAAGGATCATTTCACTGTATCAGACTACTGCATAACTCTATATCTAAAGTCTACAGAACGCTATCACATGCGTGTGCGCATATTTACGACGCCCCACACAGCATCACTAGCCATTGAGCCAGATCGTTACGTTTTGGCTTCGGTTCAACTGACCGATGACTTATCGTGATCGGTTTCAACGAACTACGATTTCTGGAGATAAAGCGATGAGTGGGTTTTCTTTTAGAGGTGAAAATGTAGGTACTTTCGTGATTATTTGTCATCGATGTCTTGGGACAAATTATTTTTTTGTTCTTGTCTGTTTGCCAACGATTATTTGTAATGACTGTTGACATATTTAGGTAATCAGAGAAGAGATGTCTGTCATTATACACAGGTAAATGAAATATAATATTAGCTTTTCCCTTTTTTCTAACATTTTTTGCCAGAAAAGGGGAAAATATAATTAAAAATTACTTGGTTCACTTAATACTAGAGGCTTCCGTTATTACTAAATACTAAAAGGATTTACCTAAAGGGCTACCCTCGTTTCATTTTTTCTAAAAATGAAAAGAGGGTAGCCCGTATTTGCCCTGTAATGGGAATAATGTTAGTAGGATGGTTTCCTACTAACATTATAAACGTGAAAGTTTGGATGGATGGATGGATGGATGGATGCATGTTTGTTACTCTTTCACGCAAAAACTACTGAATAGATTTGGATGAAATTTGGCACACAGATGGATTATAACCAGGATTAACATATAGGATACTTTTATCCCGATATTCTCATGGGATCGAAACTTATGCGGGTGAAATCGCGGGGCGCAGGTAGTATTTTCATAAATGTGTAAATTGTAATAAAGTAAAAAATAATAAGTATTAAACACCTACTAATCAAGACTTCCAACCATATTCTGCTAACTTTCAGATCCATCCATTTGACCCCACTTAAAAAAAGGCCAAGCGCAATAGTTTTTTTAGTCACAACTGGGTTAAAGTCCATCAAAAACCCTGCCGGCCTTCGCCTTGACCCAAATCTACGTCCATCGGCGTCCAACTGCCCAAATCCTCAGTTTTGTAGGTAAACACATAAATACGGACAGACAACAACGTTAGTCATATTCTTAACGGTGTTTACTAAACGGTTAGTCTTGGAAACTCATGGTGAATTGTAATGGGATCTGGGAGTTACTAGTTCCAATTAAATAAGAAAATTATTGGTTAAACTAACATTTCCCTGTGACTTTGTTTGCATACAAAATTGAGCCATGGAAAGTTCAGCATAGGGTTCGTTTTTGAATAATGCTTCCCTTCCAGATTTGATGTTCCTGTATTCATTAGTTTTGGCTTTGTGTTGTCTGTCTGTCACGGTTCTACATCATAACAGATAAGTAAACTTTAGGATAGATCCAAAATATCATTTACTAGCAGCGCCCCGCGGTTTCGATCCCGTGGGAATATCGGGAAAAATATATCTTATGTGTTAATCCTGGTTATTAACTATCTGTGTGCCAAATTTTATCAAAATCCGTTCAATAATTTTGGCGTGAATGAGTAACGAACATCCATCCATCCATACTTACAAACTTTCGCATTTATATAATATTAGGAGGATTATCATTCTCCGGTCGGCTTTCAACCTACTGCAGTTGAAAGTTTGTATTTTATAAGAAAAGACCGCTATCATACTTTCGAAATCGAATGTCGGGGAGATACAGGAAAAGTAAACCCAATTTTGAGTTCCAGATTGGCAGTCACAACCAGTTTTAAAAAGAAAAAATCTTTAGAACATGTGTTTCCAGACGGTGGAGTCTTCGGTCATTCTACGCCCACCTTAGGGGGCGTAGGGTGACCGAAGGATCTAAGTATATTATAAGAAAACGTTAAGGCATGATCATCAGCCTATAGCAGTCCACTGCTGGAGATAGGTTTCTCCTATTGCATGCCTTTCAACTCGATTTTCGGCAACTCTCATCCAGCTGCTACCAGCCATCCTGCGAAGATCGTCGCTCCACCTAGCCTGAGGGCGTCCCACCTTACGTTTAGCGATTCGCGGCCTCCATTCAAGAACACGTCTACCCCAACGATCATCGGTTCTACGGCTAATTTGGCCGGCCCATTGCCACTTCAGCTGGCTTATTCTATGTCGTCAACTTTGGTTCTTTGCCGGATCATCTCGTTGCGGTTTCGATCCCTCAGAGAGACTCCAAGTATAGCCCGACCTTGAATTTACGGACTAACAGTACCGTGAGTGTCCATGTTTCGGCTCCGTAAGTCATAACTGGCAGGACGCACTGATTGAAGATCTTAGTATTTAGGCTCTGTGGAATACACGACGAAGCTTCCCAAACGCTGTCCAGCCCAGTTGGATAAGGCTATTGTATATTCCCAAATATTTAGGTGCTGTTAAATGGGCTTCAGCTGTTTGGATTAACTCTACAAAATAAGTTTTCCTATTTCTGTATGAAGGCCAAAAGAAAATCCTATCAAAGGCCACGCCTAAATTTTAGAGCGCGCTTCGCTCGCATTGCTCGGCTTTTCTGCATACGTCGACACAAAGTAACTTCTTTTTCCTTACGAATAGGCACACGAAAAATGTACCGACATTGTGCAAAGTTATTCGAGCACGCTTCGCTCGCTCTTACATTCTCAAGTCGAAAAGGTAACTCGGGGAGCGTAGTGATTCTAAAATAAACTTAGCCAGGAGGCACGTATGTGAAAAGGTTGGAAGCTTCTGCTCCAGAATATCAATATTAAGTAAAACAACGTTTATAATAAGTCGATCCCATAGAGAAGCTAAATAATGAAGATGAATCAAGTAAGCACTAGTTGAATAACAAAGCTTCTGAAAGAATTGAATGCAAAGAAGTACTGGATTCATACCTACTATCTACTTAATATATTGTAATAAACCTGAAAGTGTGTCTGTTTTTACAAGCTTTTATTTAAATTGCCTTTTTAGTTAGTTGGTATGTATAGGTCAAACCTTGCTGAATTAAAACCGCTTCCTCTTATCCTACGGAGTTGAAATTTTACACGGATTTACGACGGACACGGACACCGCGGATTTACAATAAATTACCAGATGTCATGAAAAATTTGAATGTTACACAATTTAAAAAAAAATTAAAACTCTTATTAATTGAAAAATGTTATTATACGACTGATGAATTTCTGAATGATAAATTAATGTAGACTTATTTATTTATTTGACTGGAGAAACAAATTTTAATTGAATATTGTGACTAATTTTAATTTATGATTATTTATTTATGCATTGACTGTAGAAATTATTTCATATTGTTTTTATTTAGCATGCAACCATATTTGTACGCCTCTTGGCATAACATAGCGACTTATGAACTGTATTATAAGAACTGTATTCACTACCTATGTTACACAAACAAAAAATGATTATGATTATGATTATGATTACATGTTGATTCTGCGGGATAATTGCGTAACACACTAACACTAGGTAGCAATGGCTTTCATTTAGACAGTTTAACAACATTCATTGCGTTATGTACGTTGTTGATCAGACATATTTTTCGGACATATGAAGCAATGGATTAGCCATACCTTCAATATGATTGAGTTTGATAGTGTGTTACGCAATTAGGGCGCTGTTTCGAGGATAATGCATTTTTATGATGCATGACTTAATTCTTTTTGTTACTTCGTGACGCCTCAACTAGGTACAGAACCGATTTCCAAAAAATTTGGTACAAAGCTTAAGCTGATCCGATATTGGATATTTAGGATACTTTTTATACCACGTACTTAAAGAAGTTTTGCGGTCAACAGCTTCAGAATGAATGTTCTTTATTTCGTAAGTGGCGTCGAACGAAAAACAGAATCGTCTTTAGGATTTTCATATTTAACCTAAGTATGAAATTTATCAACAATTTCTTTTGTGACCTTAACGAAATATTTTGTTTATGCTCAGGAAAATTCTTACGAACGCTTTTAGACTGTTTGTTTGTCCTGCCTAATCTCGAAAACTGTTGGAACTACATCGAGATTCATTCGAAGATTTACGACGATAATAACGTTTTTTAAACCAACTTTATATCATCGCATAATTTCAAAGGGCTACGAACAACATTGTGGAAAATTTATGCGGCCAAAGTCGCTAACATTTTCAGTGTTAAAAAAATATATAACGATCGTAAAGTACCTAGTAGAAAAAAAAAATGCTTAATCATGTCTCGAGCGGAGCGTCGTGCCATCTGACATAAAATAACCACAAAAACAAATAATAAAAAGTAACATTATATTATAACATATGTTGTCAACGAGATTTAAAATTAAAAGTCGGAGCTATTTTTACAAAAAAAAGATTAGTCACACACTCATAAAGAAAACGGGCGTATTCTGGATTTAGGGCGGAACATCTCATCGTTATCTCACTCGAAACGCATTTTCAAGTGAGATGACAGATATAACAAATACCCAAGCAGCACACAAGCGTTTTCAACATCAATATACCAACCTATTTAGAACTTAGAGTTCTTTTAGAGACGTACAAGAGTGTCATAAAATTCTTTTGTCTTTATAAGAGTGATTTATGAGTTATTATACAGCTCAAACTGTATAAAATCTTTATTGAGGGATCTGCGTAAGCTTGGGGTGTTTAAACAGAATATTAAAATTCTACTATACAGCTTTAAGTATTTTGTGACACTTCAATCTGGTTTCATCGTTAAAGCTGTATACAGGCTGTATTTTACATGTGATCACTTACTTATTACAACTCTAAGTGTTATTACAGTATCACTTGATACTTGTTTCTGTACAATGGTGTATGCAAACTCCGTTCTCAAACTTATTTTTATGGCGTAATTGTACACTATTGTAAATACAGTGGTTTTATGACTTCTGTCTATGAGGGTGTTTTAAAACTAAAAAAATAAATGACAGCTATAGTACAGCTTTAGTCTGTATTACTGACACAGTCACTTGATTGCATGACGAATAAAATTAATGTTTTCACTGTGAAGAAATGCAACATGTGGAAAAAAAGAAAAAGATCTGGTGCAGTCAAGAGGAGGATTGAAAGGGAATATTTGAATATTACAAATTATCAACCAAGTAACAGTTATGATAGTGAACCATCATTTATTGAGGAAGCAAGAGAATCATTAATAAATCGGACAACCTACAGTCAAGCGTCAATTCCATCGACGTCCAACGAAGAAGGTTCCGTAGCAAAAACATTAAACAGTGATAATAATGATCATAACAGTTATATCAAATGTGTAGATTTAGTACAACCTTCGGAACCTGATAATGAAGTTTTTTCATTATGTGCGAAAATTAGTGTGATTTAAATAAAAAGGCAACAGGCACATGTAACGTGTATGAGTTTTTAATAACAAGTAAAAGTGACACATGAATGATGTGCGTACGAGCACATAACAAAAACATAATACATAGTTTAGGTAGGACGGAACACTTAGAGCTATGATTAATGTTGTAGGCGCTCCAACATTCCCCCGAGTGTTGAAAGTCGAGCTTTCAACCAGACTTCGATTCTGGTAATGGGCATATCCTGTTGAAGGCCCTCCGGATGACTCCAGTAGAGGTCTTTATATCTGCTACCTGGACAATAGGCATGATGACAAATTTTGAAAAACTGGTTTTTCAGGTTCAGAAATAAATATTATATACAATGTATATCAAATTTCTGCTTAAAATGAGGAATCAATATGAAATAAAATACATTTTACTTTAAATTTTTTTCATTTCCGCCAAAACGCTTTAATCTGTCATGGCGTCGCTTGTGACGTCACGTTCGACGTAAACATTGACGGCTAGTACGGCTACAGTATTAATTTTGCATTGTTTGTGTTTTAAAAGTTCTAAAATATGAGTTCGAGACCATATAGGTGTTGTGCAGTGCCTCTGTGTACTAATACAACTATAAAAAGCCCGGACAAGTTATTTATATTCGTTCCCTATGATAAAACAATACAAAATAAGTGGCTTAAACTTGCAAGACGTGATATAAAAGGAATATTGCCTAATACTCAGCTTTATTTCTGTGAAGATCACTTTGACGTAAGTATTTACTTATATTTGTAGATTCCACATAGTTTCCAAACCATTATAAATATAACGCTGTTCAATACGTTCTGTATAATTTGTACTTACATGGATGTTTTTACATTCCTAAATTCTGACGAACAAAAGTCTTTATTTGACCCTAGAAACGCTCCTAGAATCAACAAGTCGACTCTTGGCAAATTTGTGCTGGTTGCCTTTGTAAATCCTGGTTCCATTTTTGTATTTTCACTTTCTATTTTATTTAATATATTTATGAAAACAAACCAAATTATCCACTCGCTATAGAGGGAAACTAAGAAGAGCTGTCATTGTAGTCGAACGTGACGTAATTCGCTCTGATTGGCGTTCAACATAACATGGCGGATTGTCGTATTTTGTGGTTTTATTTTATTAAAATATTAAATAATCTCACTCATAATTAAAAAATAAATACGTTTTTTGCAATCCATAATTTACATTTCATTACATAGATGCATTACTTTAGTGACTTTTGTTTACTGTCATCATCCCTATTCCATCAGTACCTGGATGTATGGCGATGACTCTTCCTAGTCTCCACTTCAGAGGTGGAAGATTCTCCTCTTTCATGACTAGGAAGGCTACAAAAACAACAATAGAATTTTTTGTCTCCGGGACAACCACAGCCACGAGATTACGTGTTTCTCTTAAATACTAACAAGCTTGTATAAACAAAATTTAATAACAAATAACATTTACATAAACGTTGTGACTTAAGGACAATGGACAATCAAATTAACATGATTATTAAGTGTTTCTCTATGAAAGGTTTAAAAAGTAAATTAATCACTTGAAAAGATCACCCTATAAAAGTTCATTATTGTAAAACTAACAAAGAGATTCCTCCTCCTCTTCTTCAATAATTTCTTTTTCGCCTGTAGCGTTTTTGTCGATTTTACCTTTTTCATGTGTATCCATTTTATTTTGATTCCTCTCGATTTCCCTGATCTGATTCATTTTCAGCTATATTTTTTTTAAGCGCATCTTTTTTGGTTCTCATCCTTTTAGTTGCTCTTTCATTCTTACTGAGTTTCCTCTTCACAGAATTTTTCAAGACGTTTCTATGATTTTAAACGGCATATTTTCCTGAAAATAAAGTAAAACAGATATAATATACACAACACACTAATAATACTTTGCAATAAGTTTACTTAGGTATAATAATGTTCATACAAAACAATGTATTTTATATGAACGAGTTATAAACTCTACTTTTCACTTCGATTGCGAGTAAATCAAACAGTGATATAGCAAGTTAACATATATTTTAGTTTAAATTAACAATTTTCGGAACAATTTTTCAACTTTTTTACCTGAGTAAATAAACATTAGGCTTGTGTGTAGGAGAACTATACTACCAAATCACAAGTGCGTTTTAATAAAATATTATTGATAAAGTGAGGAACGGATCAAAGTAATTTTGAGCTCAGGGCTTTTCATTTCTTTAAGTAACTCTAAAGAGCATTATAAGTTATGCATAGAGAACTAATATACAGCCTAAGTAATAAACATATTCTATTATAAAGCTGATTAAAAGCCAATAGCTGTACAATGTAATCCATAACTTACTTAGTACAGCTATTCAGACTATAATACTCTCCAAATATCGTGTAGGCTGCTTAGCTAATTGTCGCCATTTTCGAATGTTTAATAACAAAATTTAAAGTATAATTAAAGGATTTTTTTACAAAACCTTAAGCCGCATCATGATAATCAGCTTGAATAATGATCACTGTGCCCTTATATCTATTACTTTAAAATTATTTTTTTATTCTAACCTTAAAAACAAACATTTACTTACCGTATTTAGTATTTTTCTTTATGTCAGCTCGATTATTTTGCTGGCGCGTGAATATTTTGAAGGAAAACATACACAGGTTCACAATAAATTTAATTTGCACTTTCAATTCACCAAATAACAACATCAGATATACAAGTCTACGGTTATCTTTTACTTCTAGTAATAAATATTAAATAATAGTGTCGCCATTTCTACTACACGCATAATGTCATCGAAAATAGTTTTGTTTCAAAAACCTATTTAGAACACTTTTCGTTACAAAAGAATTATAAGATAATATCTGTAGTATAATGGTTTCTTTGTACACCGAATAACAGCTTTAATACAGCTATTGTACAGCTTCTCTTTTGCTTGTACAGCTACTATACAGCTCTACTAACGACAAAAGCTGTATAATATGGGCCCTTTTTTTACTTACAGGGGCTGTTTAAGCGCTTAAACAGCCTATATACAGCCTGAATATGCAGCTTCTAGTATAAAAACCAACTTAAATACAGCTTGTATACAGCTTGCAATGCTACTTGGGTATGTACGTGTAAGTGAACAGTGAATTATTAGATAAACAAATGCTAGAATAATGTGAAACATTCTTCAAAACGATTAATACTATGCGTGTAATTCAGTTTTTAAAACTATGTGTTAAAACTGTTTATTTAAAATGAGTGAACTTACGTAATGTTTATTTTGTGGTTATGTAAGCAATAGGGATTGCGGTGTAATATTCTAGCATGTAATTTTGTTATGTAACATTGATTGGTAAACAGGTAACTCCATAATAATAACCATGAAACTTTATATGGATTTCGTACGGGTCTTATAGCTGCGTAGTTACGATTATTGGTTCAATTAACCTAGGTTTATATTATTATTATGATAAAGGAATAAAGGTAATAAGCCCAAAGCCGTGGCGAAATATGGTAAGTCGGAAAGCCTAGCCTGGACTAGTTTATATTAATGATAATCGACTAACTTGGGAAGGCTCTCTGACTTGTGTCCGAAACGAATCTTTATATCCTATTTCCTACTAATATTATAAACGTGAAAGTTTGTACGGATGGATGGATGGATGTTTGGTACTCTTTCACGCAAAAACTGCTGAACGGATTTGGATGAAATTTCGCAAACAGATGGTTTATAACCAGGATTAACATATAGTATTTTTATCCCGATATTCCCACGGGATCGAAAGTTATGCGGGTGAAACCACGGGACGCAGCTAGTCTTGCATATTTCATACGGCATTTAAAAAGTTCCCACGTGACTTCTATTTTCTATCACATCTTGCGCCATCCCATCTTCCTGGCACGGCGGGCTATGCCGGGGCGGCTGCTGCAGTTGCGGAAAATTTCAAACGGCGAAAATATTCCATCCTTATTGGGAGTTATATGTTTGAGCCGTTTTGGGTTGAATCACTACAGCCGGTCAATCAGGGGTCCAAAATAAAAATAAAAATATTTTATTTCCCTTAAACCTACATGGGCACTTATAAAACGTTAGAAGCTAGATCATGTCCGCGTGCGATCATGTGCGTCGATGAAGTCCGAGTGCCAACTTGGGGTTTCAAGATATCGCCAAGCGGTTTGTAGACTCTTCACTCGACCAGAGACAACATGGCAATGCTGCCAGCCTTTTTCATTTTGATAGCGATGCGGACGAATTTTTTGATGCCCTATAATTCCTTTTCCCTTTTTTTTAATATACGTGTACACTGTACATATTATTATTTAATATTTTAAGACTGTTAGCTTATACAAGTAAAACTTATCTAAAAAAGGAGGAGCTTCTCAATTTGGATGTTTATATTTTTTATTATTTACCATTATTTATTTTACCATTTATGTTCACACATATACAAAACAGACAATGAATAACAGAACAGAAAAAATAGGTACAGAGGTGATGCGGTGGTGGTGTGATTTATGTATCCTTTCCATATGCTGTTGATTTTATAAATATCGATTTTGGAAAGTTGAGTGATAGAGCAATGTGCCAATTGACCCTTCTATATCGAGTGTATAAGATTTTTTTTTTTTAATAAAGAAATACTATAATAAAATGTGCCCGAAATTGCCATGCTATGTTTACAAAAGGAAGAAGAAATAAATAGTGTTATTTTTATTTTTTTTTGAGGATGGGAAATCATCAAATGACCTCTCCCTTCCTTCCTTAGCCCTTTATGTTCCAGGGCAGCGGTAACCCTTTCGGACGATCCCGCTACCCTGGCAGGCTTGTTATAAGACACTTGGTTACTGTATTATGCTCTATTACTTCCCTCTTTTACAGAATCAGGCGCCATTATTTTTAGTTATAACAATAAAAGTGACAAACGCCAAGAAAATCACATCAAAGCGCACTTAGGTGTAATTATTTATGTAATAATCTGTATAGTAATAATATATAAATTTGTTATTCTTCCTACCTATCTCAATATAATTTCGGTAAAAAAAAAGTATAATAATTGACGAAGACATTACATAAAGATACCATTACAGTACAATAGATACCTTTCAGTAGACATAGTGTAGGCTAAAGTAAAATATTTGAAACTTCACATATCCGTCTATATTTTGTACTTTAATACTCTATCGGTACATAGTATAATAAACTAGCTTTGTCCCGCGGATTCGCCCGCGTGGAGGTCGGAAATTATCGCACGGAAACGCATTGCCGGGATAATCAAGGTTATAATAAACTATCTGTGTGCCAAATTTCATCCAAATACACCAAAGACGTCTGTGAGGTTTCGCTACTTAATTTCATTTGACCCTGTGTAATACATTTATCATCTAAGGCTGATTTTACAAACGCCAGATAATTTTATCCGGGGAATAATTTTGAATTTTTGACGGTTCTACCATACAAAAAATGTCAGACGTCAATTTTATTCCACGAATAACAATTATCTGTCGATTGAAAAATCAGCCCCTAGGGCCGGATTTTTTGATCCGTAGTTAAACTCAATCAATTAGTGAAAAATAGTAACCAATAGTTAAATTTTTGAAAAATGTGTGTTTTGATCAATTTTTAGTTTATCTAATGATATAATATCTTAATTTTTTATTTTATTGTCTTTGGGTGGCTTACAGCTATCAAATACAGAAGTAGTAGTGAGGTAATTGACGACAAGCTATTTACAAGCCTCCACAGTTAGCAATAGAGTATTGGTGTACACATTTTCAAATTGACTAATGAAGCAAAAATAGTTAATGAATAGGTCAACTATAACACTAAGTATAACATTAAATTACTTAACTAATAAATTAAATACTTGTAACAGCACATACTCATTATATCATTGCTAATGGTCAAATAATTAACTATTAGTTAAAAAATAACCATTAGTGACCACTACATAAACTAACAATGGTACAAAAAACACATTTTCCCAATGTTAAATATTGGGAAAATGTGTTTTTTGTACCATTGTTAGTTTTTTTAACAATGGGTTAAGTTAACTGCGGATAAAAAAATCGGCCCTTGGCCATCTTTTTAATTTTTGATCCCGATAGAGTTTCTTTATAAAGTTAACCACTTCACTTAGACATCATTTAGCTGTTTTTATAATGGAAAGTAGTTGGTGTTTCCATTCATAGGTGGTTTACAAATTAACGTTGCCCAGAATGACCTTATCATTAAAACCACTACAACCATAAAGATAGAGCATTATTTCGCTGTAACTACGAAAGAGAAGGGTATTTCTATACTTAGGAGCCATATGGCATGAAATGTGTACTTTAGATAATTGAGTTTCCATGTGTGAGATAAGTATGCCTTTGGTGTGTGCGTTCCTCTTAAGCACATTGTGAAATGTATGCAAAGTGAGGCTGAAATGTAGGGCGCAGGGATTATAATGATAAGACTCTCACGGAGATTATAGTGGTCAGGTTAAAAATGTTTGGAATAAAACACAGCTTACTATTATTATATTATGCTATTTTTCTCTCTGTTCTGTTAGTTTTTGTCATGGTCTGGCAGTTTGAGTAATTAATGTGGCCTACCCAAATGTCCTTTGTTTGGTATTGTTCGTCGAATCGTTGAGTTGAGCTGCACGATTTCTGACATATGCGTGCACTGACTGGACAGGTCCTCTCAATCTATGTGGTTCTTTCCTCAAAAGACCATCTCAGACATCGACCTATATGGTCTTTATATGATCTGACCAAGATTATGTCTGGACTTTAAAAGAGACTGTGACGTCTGAGTTTGTTTTGGGCCTTTCTTCTCAGACTAGTCAGATAGGAAACGCCGACCTCATCTAGTTTTAAATATGATTTACGTGTAAAAGTGTTTGTACAAACCTACTTACAAAATAAAATCATTTATCATTTACTGTTCCATGATTGACAAAAGAACTAAAGAAAGTATGTTCCAGTAATGTTATCGAATTATCGAATGGAGCCGTGGTGGCGACCACGACTTACAAGTGGTGGGTTCGAACCCAGACATGCGCTTTACTTTGTGTAAATTATTTCATCATCTCTCAAAACGGTGAAGGAAAATATCGTTAGGAAATCGGCATGTCTTAGAATCAAAAACTCGAAGACATGTGACGTCTAGGGTACCAACCCGCGTGGTGCATTTCGGCCCACTCCCTCTCATAGAGAGGAGGCTAATGTCCCAGCATTTGGAACATTACAGGATGACTACATATATTATCGAATTAAAAGTAAAGACCAAGTGTTTCATGAAAAAGTATGCTAACCTAGTTATTCCTCATGAAGTGGTGACGAAGATTCCAACAACGTCCCCCTAGGTGTCTGCTTATAATGAACTCCCAAATTGGTATGCTGTTACCAAATCCTTGTGCTGCATTTGACCAATTTGGAAGTCCATCATCAGCAGTAGACCGGCTAGAAAGATGTAAGTCGTATATTTATCGTTTGACCGCGAAGGCTGGTGTAGGTCAGTGTATAAAAAAATCACTTTTGGCTTAGCCATAGTTGGTTAGTCTGTAGTTTCGGCCGAAGTTACTAGCGTATCCTACTCCGTAACACTTAAGAACATATGACTAGTTCGGGGCCCGAATTAAGAATAAATGACAACATGGTTTGACAGTTGTCCCTACGCCCGATATGTGTTTGCCCGTTCGAAAAATTTAATTAGACCCTTGTATTAACGGACTACAGAAGACCAATTCTCGTACTTAATTTAAAACGTTCAAAATCTAGTCGCAGTCTCATCTCGGCGACAAACAAATGTCAAAAACTTGTCAAAATATAGGGAAATTAGAGGTATTTTTGACAAATTGAGACTGAGATCAGACTGTGAACGGTCTTAACATTACGAGAATTGCCCCTCAGACTGTGAACGTTCTTAAAATTACGAGAATTGCCCCTCTGTTGGACGGGCCCGTGTCTTCGTTGACAATGTACAGTCTTAGGTAGTATAAACTATTATTATTCATGTCTGTTGGCGATGATACATTTTGTAAGCATAACGAGTATTTGATTGATTCCAACGATTGCATACTGTGGCCCCATACATTTTTAATTATTAGGTGAACTTTATGCGGCTTAAATCGATCGTTTGCCGGAATTGATGGACCTATGTTTAGGCCTACCGTTAGTATATAACATTCATAGAATAGGGTAGTTTCCTGGGTAATAAAATAATTATTATATTTAGTCCGTCAGTTAGATTATCGAAAAATAATGGACACATATTTTTTCTTTTGCCAATCAAACAAAAAATGACTAAGATAAAGCGCGTCAAAATTTGGTAGGGGGGGGGGGTCGTGACGTCACGCCATGCTAAAAACTGTAGCAAGGCGTGACGTCACGCGGAACTTTATCTTCATCATTTTTATATAATTGACAAAAGAAAAAATACGGGTCTAATATTTTTTGATAATCTAACTGACGGACTAATTAGAATTTTTTAGGAAACTAGCCTAATACTAATCAAAACCGAGTAATTTCTTCTACTTCATATAATCATCACCATTATCATCTGCCAAGCCTTTTCTCAACTATGTTGGGGTCTTCCAAAGTCTAACTGGATACAGCTGAATGCTGCTATTTTAGCGAACTGCCATCTGACCTCGAAGACCCAGTTGCTGGGTAACACGAAAGCCCTTGGCGATAATGGTTGTTAGACTTTCAGGCTTCTACCAGTAACGACTGTCAAATATCTACTAATAGCTGCACCCCGCGGTTTCACCCGCATAAGTTTCGATCCCGTGGGAATATCGGGATGAAAAGTATCCTATATGTTAAACCTGGTTATAAACCATCTGTGTGCCAAATTTCATCCAAATCCGTTTAGTATTAGTAGTTTTTGCGTGAAAGAGTAACAAACATCCATCCATCCATCCATACAAACTTTCACGTTTATATATTAGTAGAACTGGAATTAATATATTCGATCAATGGAATCTCACTGTATTGATAAGGGGCGCGTTCCGTATGCAAAATACGCGCTCATAGGATATCAGCCAGTTATAGCATACTATAAAGGTCTGGTTAAGATTGTTTAGTCCGCCATTTATAGTATGGCGTAACGGGCTCGTGTCGCGATAGGTACGAATCTACGATAATTTTGACACCTGTGTCAATGTCATTGTCAACCTGTCAAGGGATGCACTTTTCTGGCCATGGATCAATCACCACATTTCTTAAACAGGAAAAGGTATGAGGCTCAACGGTTGGTCAATGAAGCATAGCTTTCTATAATGTCTATAAAGTCAAGATTGTATGAAACTTAGTTGCATCACAATTCTAACAGACTTACCTATCAGGGTTCAGGATTACATGTCTTCTTCTTTATCTTTACTGTCTGTTACACAATCTATTCAAGATTTCTTTGGTTTTCCCTCACACCTCTTGTCCTACTTGCTACTAATATTATAAATGCGAAAGTTTGTATGAATGGATGGATGGATGGATGTTTGTTACTCTTTCACGCCAAAACTTCTGAACGGATTTAGGTGAAATTTGGCACACAGATAGTTTATAACCAGGATTAACACATAGGATACTTTTTAACTCGACGTTCCCACGGGATCGACACTTAAGCGTGTGAAGCCGCGGGGCGCTGCAAGTCCGTTCATAGTTATAATTTCCCCTGGTGGTGGGGTGTTTTGGTCTTCCCCTTATCTATGTGAATAGATAAGGGGAAGACCAAAGAAATTATAATTATTATTAGTAAAATAATGAATGTGAATTCATTATTTAACTTCCGATGTATGGATTGTACGAAGCTTCTGTCTGATATTCTGTTACATGATCGTTCACTGTTTTTAGGGCACGTTAAAGAACTTCAAGTCGTGAAACGAGACAGATGATGACGTAGCTATGGAGAACAGTGGACTAGTTGTAAATATAGCGGGTGTTGCGCCTGCGCGGGGTCACTGGCGTGCATCTATTCTAGGGCTGTAACAAATAGCTGGACTAGTCCAGAGTGTGGTGGATTCTTAGGACTGTATTAATATATAATTAACATTTATGAATTCCCTTTAAAGTGCTGATAAGATATTTTCTTCACTGTTGTTTTAAAAAGAATACCTATCAAATGGTATTATGATACTTAAAAAACTTGTAAAATTTCGTTGGACCAAATAGGGGTGGTATTATATGAAATCCGAGCTTGTTAAATTGCATTGTACCAAATGTCCATCTAGGGGTGATAAAATGACCAAATAATAAAGGGCGGACATCCTTTTGTTAAAAAAAGAAAGAAGATATTCCTGCCCTCGCTAAAAAAAATTTAGACTTTGTCCTCATACGGATGTGCCTATATGAATATGATGAATTCAGCATGATACCTGAAAAGTATGGAGCATTAATGAAAACGCATCTCTTTGAGGCAAGAGTTAAAAGAAAATTATAGAAATGGATTGAGCAAGAGATAATAAGGCTTAGAAGGACGATAATAGCTAATAGAGATAAAAGAGAGAAAGGATGATAATGGCTAAAGAGATGAATGGAGTATAAATGAAAGAATTGTAGTGACTCCAAACATAATGATGCTGATGAGGGTCATGATCAAATACTGGACATTTATTGCTACAATAATAATGTAAGTAGTGCTCTATATTATGAGATATTAAACTGTCACTATATCTCATCATAATATGGGGTCATCGACGTATGAAAATGGGTTATCCTAGCTATAAACGTCAACGAAACGGCTACTGTTATCATGCAGATGCTAACATGTGCCAACAAGCCGAGATTAGTAGCAACGGTCCCGATTATTATCGTAATATTTGGTTTATCAGCGGTCATTATCTTAAAAGCATTGGTGCTGTGCTGACGTCTGAATGACTTTGAATGCCTGATGCATAAATTGTCTGCTACTTTTTAACGAGTACCTACTTTAACCTTCAAAAACTCAAGTTAACTTGAAAGGCCGTATATGGAGAGAGCATTCTACACAGACGAACCTGGAGCATGAACTCCGTATATAGTTTCAGTTACTGACTTTTCCTAGTCCGTATCACCTACCTATAAGATTAGTTCGGGGCCCGAACTAAGAATGAATGTGAACATGATTTGACAGTGTTCCGTACTTCAGATGTGTTTTTGCCTGTCTGGGAAGTAAATTAATCGGTAGAAAGATTCATTTCGAAGTATTGGACCACGTCCGGTTGGGCCTGTGTCTTCATTGGCAGTCTTCGAAAGTAGCCCCCCTGCGAAAACCTATCAGCGATAATGATGATGGACAAGTCAAAGATATATTGGATTGACATAAATCACCGACAAACTTATCTTAATCATGTAGAAAGTCGAAAGCGACTGCCACTTGTAAAAGCCCTTAGATCTTAACCATCTTATCAGATTAAAAAAACAATTCAAGGAGAGATCGATCTGGCATTAGTCGAAAGCGCGTAGACCTTGAGGCCGTAACCACATGCGGTACCTACACATTTTGAGTACCTAAGTATTTATTGTGACTCGCATAGGAATATAATTACAAAAACTAAATATTATGACGCACACATAGAAAAAATAAACCAAAAATTAAAAAAAAAACCAGTGCGATTTCAAAAAATGTCTCCCCCTATCATAAGAAGTAAGATATATATTTTACTGTATGTACATAAATAATAAAATAAATAAGAATGGAAGAAGACCACTCTAACCTTCCTAGGGACTGCTTTATGGAGAAAACCGACAAGAAATTCCATCGTTACTATAATATCTTCATTTGCCAACAAAACAACCACAAGTAACACTCAAAACGCAAAAAAAGTACACAAAAAATCGCCATTTCAACCAGAAATCCGTACTAAAAGTGTTTCCAACATCAAAAACATGCTGAACGCTGGATGTACACAGGTAGCCTTTAGAATCGCTCGTAAAAGTCATGTAAAGTAATTATCTTCAAAGATTTATAGCCACTGAAATGATTCTGATGCACGGAAAACTGAACACGGAATATTAACTCAGAACTGAGGGAAATTGTTTCTGAAATGTATGTTATGTTTTTGTGAGTGACCTACGTTACGAATCCTTGGAGCGTAAATGGAGAATTGAGATACCATGTCGTCATTTGCAGCTTATATTATGTATGTAGATTTGTCAATGTCGGAGTAGGACGCAAACTTTGGCCACTAATGGATAAATAGTCGGCTAGGCTGGCAAATGAGTGGATCGAAGGTCTACGTAATGGTGATAGGTAATAATAACTCTAAACAAGGTTTAAATTTCATGGTAAAAAGCTTTAACGGTTTTTTTGCACTCACTTTTTGTTAATTTCTACTTGCACCTTATTATTTTTTCAATTAAGCCATTGTCAGTATTTTGAATGAAAATGACAGTTCAAAAAGATGATGTCATGCGCCCGCTATGTGGAAAAGGAATTTGTTTAACTCCGGGTCGGGACGCCCTAAAAGGACATACAGTGACCTTATACCTAAATGTATTTAAGTAGTTTATCAGCCATCTTGTTACCATAACACAAGCATTAGGTTGCTTAGCTTGGGACTAGATGGCGCTGTGTGAAATGTCCAGGGATATTATTATTATTATACCAGTGACCCGCAACCAGCGTGTGTGTATGACCAGAGGGGTTATTCCCGTAATTTTAAGAACGTTTACAGTCTGATCTCAGTCTCAATCTGTCAGAAATACCTCCAATTTCCCTACATTTTGACAAGTTTTCGACGCTGAGATGAGATTGCGACTAGATTTTGAACGTTTCTACTTACGGGAACTGGCCTTCAGATGTATGGACGTAAACGAAGCATAACGAGCGTAGAAGGTGGCGTTCTGTAGTTTCTGCCTTACCTCATGGTAAGAAGGTATAAATTTATGAGTGTATGTGTGTGAATTTGTATAAAAATCGCTCGACATTGGCGCCGATTCCCTTGTTCACAAACTAAACTAAATTTAAGTTCAGTGCATCTTTTTCTTTCTATTTCATTAAGAAAAGGACAAAAGATAAAATATTAGTTTAGTCCTGTAAAATTAGTCAGCCACAGACGTAAATTGACGTATTTTTAGTACTTAGCCATGTTTTTAATCACGTCTAAACTGTCTATGGAGCGTCTTAATTTGACAGGACTAAACTAAAATTTATCTGTTGTCCTTTTCTTAATGAAATAGAAAGAAAAAGATGCACTGAACTTAAATTTAGTTTAGTTTGTGAACAAGGGAATCGGCGCCATTATCGCTCTTTGACCGTACTTTAGATAGATATACAACGTTTATTCAGTGCAACAAAAGACAATACAAGTAATAAAAAAAAATACATAAAAAAGGTGAAACAAAAAAAAAAAAACAAAGATTAAAAAGATAAATTGACCCATAGACTCCTTGTATAAGTAAATATATAACGGTTGATAACTACTGGGCGGTGTGTACAGACGCCAGCAGGTCAAGCTACCCGAAACTGTCAAATTTTCCCAATCAACCTTGAACCTTAATGCTTTAGCGATAAAGTTGAAAATCAATTAAGGAAATCTGACAGATTGTAGTAGCTTGATGTGCTGGCGTCTGTACATGGTTGCACCAAATAGGAGGACTTTTGATTTGACTAGTTGGTCTGGCAACATTTAGTAATAGAGGTATCTTATAATTTGTAATAAACTTTCTACAAAGTTGCCCTAAGAACAGACCACCACAGTATCAATATGAGATATCCCCATAACTCAACTTTCTGTAATTACCAGGAAGTTTGCCAAATGTGAGTTTTATTGCCATATTTAATACATTGTAGTCCCGTCACTGCAGAGTGTTATGTTGAGGAAAGCCCATGTGCTCAAGTAAAGTACAGATTTCTTAGCATTAGAAGACCATAATATAAATTACAGCATAAATGGGTTTCGTCTGAGACTGACGAAGAAGTCGTAAGTACCCTTTTTGTACATTGTATGTACATTGACGTCAACCCACTTAAGGGTCTAATAGAAATACTACAATAGCGGCACTGTATGATGACATGTGACGTTTGCACGTTTTTTGAATTTCCATTAACCCTTCGTATAACGTATAGAACGCGGATCCACGCGAGACACAGTGGCTTTTCTATTGGTTCTGTTAATTACGGTATGAAACCAGTTAATATTGATTGCTCTTCTTGTTCTTCTTCGTGTCTCTGGAAACACTGTATTTCAGATGTAAACTGGAGCTACCTCGACGGAACGGCAACAGGGTGTGGACGTAGAGAACGAAACCTATGCTCCACCTCCCTGTTCACCTCTCTGTGCTCCAAAACATGCAGTCAAAGTGACCTCTACGCTGCCACCGACGACGCTGTGGAAGTGGCGAAGATTTGGGCCAGGAAGTTCTTATTGACTGCGTTAAAAGGAAACAGATGCCATACTACATTTTTGTATGGGCCGTATAATAACTTAACTGGAAAGGTAATTTATCGAATGGATCAGCTGTAAAATATTTAACACTACATATTTCTTATTTGGTGTTATAGCGGCATGCACTCTGTGCAAATTTCAAGTGTTTATTTATTACGGTTTAAAAGTTACAGCCCTGTGACAGACGGATGGACGGACAGCGGAGCCTTAGTAATAGTTTCCATTGGCACCCTTCAGATACGGAACCTTAAAAATGAACAAAAAGCGAGGCGTCGGATATCTGCTTCATAATGTTAATGACGCTCTACAATCTACATTCGTCTCAATTTATAGAAGACCAAAAGATGTTTACATTTTTTCACCGCCATTTAATCGCCTAAGCATAAATTATTTACGTTTTGATATATTTATATACTTTTAATTACTTTTGAAATTAATGCAAATAAATTCAGTTTGTTTATCTTGTGGATTTGTCCAGATATTCAGGTCAATGCGTAAACTGACATGGTTTTGAACTGTACCTAATGTTTTTTTTAAGAATTCCTTTGCAATGAAACGCAGTTTTATTGGGTGTATTTTATTTGCAATAAATGTGTTGAAAAGTGGACCACATAAACCTTTGGTTTGGATGGCAAGATCATCATAAATATTACAGTTGTGGGTTTATAGTTTCCCACAGGTACTTATGCGTCAATTGAATCCCAGTACATGTAGGCTGACCAGTGGAGACAGGCGCTTTATTTTGTGTAAATAATTTCATTACTACTGCTCTCAAAACGGCGAAGGAAAACTTCTAGAGAACCAAAAATTCGAAGACATGTGATATCTACCAACCCACCCTAGGCTTGGGGTAGATTATAGCCCACTCCCTCTCGAAGAGAGGAGGCCTGTGCCCCAGCAGTATAGAACATTAAATCTATATTAATATTATAAAGAGGTAAAATTTGATTATTTGTTTGTATGTATGTAGGGGGTAATCTCCGGAACTACCAGTCAGATTTGCATTTGATAGCCCAATTCTTGAGGAAGGTTATAGGCTATCTAACATCACGCTATAGCTTTTGGGAGTCGTGCAAAATGAAAAAAAGTGAGAAAGAACAGTAAGCGAAAACAAAATAGTAGCACGTCCGAGCGATGGGATGGGACGGGATGGGCCGAAATTTCACGCGGACGAAGTCGCGGGGTGAAGCTAGTGTTGATTATGCTAATGTTACAAGTAGGTAGCTTTTTTTTTCTTGTTTAATAAGAACTAAAAAAAGTTCTTAGTAATTGATTACAATCTAACCTAACAGACTAATAAGCAATTTAACTGTAACTTAATATTTTACGAGACAGATTATGGTTATAACTAAGAACAGTGTCAATTTGTACTTTATACAGTTTCGTAGCACTTTCTTAAGGTCTGGTAATTGATAAAACACTTTGTTCATGTGTTACATGTATAACACCATTAGCACCGTACTATTATTCATTCACTATATAAATACAACACTAACTCAAATGGTATAGTTCTCTTTAGCCTACGCACTAAGTCCGTGTTGTCTACCAGCTGAATTGCCTCGACATTCACATCTCGGTGAAGTCTGTGTTCGTGGGCTTCAGCAAATTTTTTAATGATGGTGTAGATAGATGTATGTATGTACTCGTATATCGTTCCAGTGTGAGGATAATAAATAAATAAATAAAATAATAATAATGTTTGTAGTATAAAGAGATTTACAATAACCATTTCTTCTTTTCTGTTTTTCTTAATCCCAGCTGTTTTTAAATTATCTACATTTCTGTATACCTCTTGAAGTCTGGGTTATCAAACTTCAGCAATCGATTTTGAGGTATTAGGTAATTTTTTCGAGAGCTTTCCTTTAATTAACGCCGATTAACGCCACTGTACCTACCTATGTATCACAAATAAATATTTCTGATTTCTGATTAGGTCTTGTCCTAGAACTTCATCAGAACAACGTCATCATTCTACAAATATGCATCTAGGCTTTAAAAATAATTCCAAAAATATAGAAATCATTTGGTCCGAAAAAATTAAAATTTATAGATATTTTCCTTTCAGTTAAATGATAGGATTTATGTTCCGATGATAAATATTCTAAATCTCCTGAAATTTGGCACAAAATCAAGGAGAATTCTAATAGTTCTATTGGGCATATTAAAAAATACTGGCACACGTAATATTTGTATCAACAACAAATGTTTCGTCGTAAATACGTAAATGAAGTTGTTATTGATAATATTTATCGGTGGAAGTTTTTTCATTAGAGTTCGATAGTTGATCGGACCTGCTGCGTATAAAGTTATTATTACGTATTTATTTCGCCGTTCATCAACTAGCGATGAACGGCGAAATAAATACGTAGTCCACTGCTGGACATAGGCTTCTCCCAAGCTGCGCCACAACAGGGGTGTACGGACCTCGGCTTAGGGCGTCGCTGGGAGAGGGTAGTAAGGGACAGGCTGGATCGGAATTATTTAGGGAAGGATTTAAAACTGCAGGCTTAGCGGCGCTGGCTGGCTCGAGCAAGGGTCTGGGCTGCTCCGCATCCAGTCTGTCCCAGCCACTTTCTTTAGGTCGTCGGTTCTTCTAAAAAGCGTCCCACACTATGCTGGCCGACACGCCGTTTCCACTCCAAGACTCGTCTGCTCCACCGGCCATAGGTCTTTCGACAAACATGGCCAGCCCACTGCCAGTTCAGTTTGCTTACTATTCGTCGTTCATAAGTATTCGAAAAAAATGTCAAGGACCCAAAGGACACATGACAGAACGTTCTTTTTATAAGCGTCGTGGTAATCAATCAGAGATTATATGGGGTAATTGCGTAACACACTAACAGTAAGAATGGAATTTCATTTTGACAGTTCAACAACATTCATTGCGTTATTTACGTTGTTGAGCAGGCAAATTTTTCGATCATATGAAGCAATGGATTAGCAATATCCTTCAAAAGGTTGTGATTGATCGTGTGTTACGCAATTAGGGGTGCAGTATGGAACGTGAAACATTTAATCGTTTAAATACTTTATTTCCTTTTTAGGTTTACGTTACCGAAGTGGATGTACCCAAAGTGTAAAATAATATCTACGCTGTATGTCTGTCCGTCTGTCACATATGTTATTATAGTCTCTCTCGTGGCAAATAATAAAAATATTGGTAACTATAGTGGTTTCGGTGGTAAGGAATCCGTTTTTATCTTTTTAATTCTCTTTTAGCACTATGTGACTTAAACTCACACTTATCTATCTAAGTCTATTTTTTTTTACAGTGACTTAAGTGCAGGTTTAAGTCATACGAACTATAAAATAGTACTAAATGCACCACTACTGCTAAGTACTAAATGTACTATTTTTCAAAATGTTGTAAGTAGTTAATTTCACACGCAATAAACTCTGTTAGTTAAATATCATTATTTAGTGTGTGTTTTTAAAGATATGTTTCTTTATAATAATTAATAATTGATTTCAATACAGTTTGGTCACGGCAGTGTTGACTGACTGATTGACAGACAATGCACGGCCAAAGCCATATGCATATTATGTAGATAACAATACACATGCATGTAATTGTTTACACATTCCAAATACATATTATTGCTAATATAATGCTTTCAGCGCTACATGCGCTGAAAGCATTATGATTATTTTACTGAACAGTAAAATTGAAGAAAAGCGGCGGTTGCGCTTGCGATTTTTATTAGCCATATATTTTACGAGCACTGTAAAGTATGTGCTTAAACGTCATTAATATATTTTTATACTGATCTGGTGGAAAATTATTTAGGACACTGGACCGTGACTTTGTTTTATTTTTACAGAATACGCGTTACCTACTAAACTAAAGAATAGAATAGAATAAACGTTGATTGTCTCCAGTATTACAGCTAGTAGTAGTAGTAGGTAACTTATATTCTGCGAAAATAAGACCGTCATAATCTAGTGAAGAAGGCCTCCTACAAGGTGGACCGACGACCTTGTTAAAGCCGCAGGAACTCGTTGGATGCGAGAAGCACAGAACCGGTCGAAGTGGAGGTGCTTGGGGGAGGCCTATGTCCAGCAGTGGACGTCTTTCGGCTGAAATGATGATGATGATGATGATAATCTAGTGTCCTAAATTACATACACAGAACTGTAACACTAGAAGCAAAATATTTAAGCATCAGCATTATGTTTAGGTCCTCTAGCTAGAGGGTTGGTTAGCGGTGGTTTTCAACAAAAAGAAAACGATAATAATATGATGATGATCATATCCTTCTTCCTACTAATATTATAAACATGAAAGTTTGTATGGATGGATGGATGAATGGATGGATGTTTCTTACTCTTGCAAGCAAAAACTACCGAACGGATTTGAATGAAATTTGGCATACAGATGGTTTATAACCAGGATTAACATATAAGATACTTTTTATCCCGATATTCCCACGGGATCGAAACTTATGCGGGTGAAACCGCGGGGCGCAGCTAGTATTAATATATGACTGATTGAATTAGCATCACGCCTGTTTTATCCCAAATAGTACCTACACCCACATTTAGCGTTACTATGATCTCTATTACGGATACGGAAGGTAATAGAAAGAAGATGCACTATAATAGTTTAGGTGTACGGATCCCTTTGTGCGCAAGTCTATCGCACTTCGCCTTTTTTTTCTAAAAATAAACCTGTTCAAGCATTAATCAATAGAATAGTATAAACTCGAGCAGACTTGACACAGATAATCCTACTAATATGTATTAAAATCCCGAAAGTTTGTCAGGATGGATGGATGGAGGAATGGATGTTTGTGACTCTTTCACGTAAAAACTACTGAACGGATTTGGATGAAATTTGGCACACGGGTAGTTTATAACCAGGATTAACATATACTTACACTACTATACTTTTTATCCCGATATTTCCACGGGATCGAAACTTATGCAGGTGAAACCGCTAGGCGCAGCTAGTATTATATGGGCTGGCCTATTTTGTTGTCTTTTGACAGCGACGCGGACGAATTTTTTAATGCCGTATGATTCTTTGCCCTAACTCTTTTAAACTTGTACATATTATTACACTAAGGGCTGATTTTTCCAACGCCAGATATTTTTATCAGAGGAATAATTTTGAATTTTTGACAGTTCTTCCATACAAAATCTGTCAGACGTCAATTTTATTCCACGAATAAAAATTATCTGTAGATTAAAAAATCAGCCCTAAGGGCTGATTTTTCACTGTCAGGATCGCCCAGAGGACACGGTGGAGCATACGGTGGAGGTCTGCCCTGCTTGGGCAGAGCACCGCCGTGTCCTCGTAGAGGCGATCGGCAGCGGCGGCGACCTCTCGCGTCCGGCCCTGGTTCAAGCCATGGTCCGGGGCGAGAGGGAGTGGGAGGCAGTCACCTCCTTCTGCGAAGCAGTCATGCTAGCGAAGGAGGTGGCGGGGTGGGCGAGGGAACGCACCTCACGCCTCAGCCGCCGCGGGAGACGCTCCGGGCGTCGGGAGCCGCGTGACGACTCCCGGCCACCGTAGGCGCGGGCCTGCGGGCGGTGAGTAATGGGTAACTCACCGTCCGATCAGGACCAGGACGGCGTGTTGTGTTCCACGCGCGCCTCAAAGAGATGTCAGCATTAGAGACGGGGCCCCATAGGGCCGTAGCCTGCCAGGGTAGCGGGATTGTCCGAAAGGGTTACCGCTGCCCTGGAACATAAAGGGCTAAGGAAGGAACACGGGTGGGTTTTAGTCAGTAAGAGTCTGACACTCCCTCCTGCTCCACCCAGAGCGGGAGGAGTCATTTGATGATTTCCCATCCTCAAAAAAAAAAAAAGGGCTGATTTTTCATGTGATAACTTTATTCGAGGAATCATTTTGAAATTTTGACAGTTATTTCATACAAAAACTGTCAAACGTCAATTTTATTCCACTAATAAAAGTTATCTGGCGATGGAAAAATAAGCCCTAAGACTGTTCGCTTTAAATTACCAATGAGTATCATTCTAGAATACAGACAAAACATTCAAAACATTATTTAAACATACCTCTTTTGTTTCAACACTGAAAACTCTCCCTATTATTTTCTCCAGTCTCATATATTTTTTTTAATTCCTACATCATTACAAAGGGTACGCATCCAAGCTGAGTGGTGTCTGTGCTGTCACTTGAAATGCTGGCCCCGTAATGGGAAATTCCGTAGCGTGCATACCCACATCCATACTAGTGATTAGGACCTACTTCATAGTGACGGGGCATTGACCTTTCGCCTGAAAACAATACCGGCTCTCTAATACACTACCCTTATCCTTATCATGAATTTTAACAGAACGAGGTCCCAGTTTTAGCTGTATTACAACTATTATAGCGTTAGACAAATAACGGCTAAATAACGACAGTTATTGTGTAATATTGTTGGCAGCACTTTAGAGTTATTTTTTTTTATGTAAATGGTATATAGATTACAATATTGCTTTGTATTAACGGAGTTTATTTTTCGTTTAGAAATAACGAAAGGGTGATAGCCGTTTTTCGTCTAATTTTTTAATAAATAGAGTAAGTGTAGGCTTCATGATGTATGTAGTTCCCTTTACTTAGAGTAGATGATTGTTTGGTGTAAAAAACAGATACAGAGCAGGTAAGTAAGTAATCATTTATTTACTAAAAGACTTAGCCTAGGTAACATCAGTGTTGTTTCAATAAGAGTACGCTTATTACAGATGAATAAGACCCCTGTCCTTCAAACTAGGAAAATCCTGTATCTTGAAGGTAAATTAATTGTTTATCAAAATGACACACTACGTCAATTAGCCGTGATAAAGCCAATGCGTACAACTGTAAGAGAATGACTGCTGTGATTTGAATAAACGGGCAATTATTCAATTTGATGAACAATTATTTTTTCTGAAATTACATAGTGTTGTTGCGCTTGCTTTGAGGCAAATACGGATTATTCTTGTTTCAAACGGTAATGTTTTCGTGTAAAATACTGGAATGCTGCCATATTTTCTAGCTTTTTACGGTAAAATAAGCTAGGTAATTGATGAATAATTCCAGTTCAACAACTGTCAAAATTAAAGCCATTGCTACTGACAGAGTGTTATGCAATTACCCCGCTGGTTCACGATAGGTCGAGTTGATTCATCGCATGACAATCGGCTTGTAATGTTCCCACTGCTGGGACACAGGCCTCCTCTCGGTGAGAGGGAGAGGGCCGTTATCCACCACGCGGGCCCAGTGCGGGTTGGGAGATGTCACATGTCTTCGAATATTTGGTTCTAGGACATGCCAGTTTCCACACGATGTTTTCCTTCACCGTTTTGAGAGCAGTGGTGATGGAATAATTTACGCAAAGTAAACCGCCTATCTGGGATCGAACCTACGACTCGTAAGTCGCGGCCGTTACCACTGGGCCACCACTGCTTTCGAGTTGATTACAGATAATTTAGTATCAGTTTAGAATTGTGGGATGCTGCTACCTCACCTGATAAAATCTCTCAACACTTTTAACAAGATAAAGTGGCCAATCCACCCGTAGAACACGAGTTCTATTTATAACAGAAATACCGACATACCTTCATGAGGCTATAAATAAATAGTTTATTTGCTATCGAACTCTTTACGCAACGAACTTTTTTGTGTTCCCATTCAACGCAAGGTTGAAGATCCCATGGAACTGCTAACTAGAACTTGAACTGGTTAGAATTGGATGGCTTTATGTATAAGCGGTTCAAGACATAGTTCTTTTTTTTTAGAAAAACTTTGTTTACCCACCTTTTTTTTCATCAACCAAATCTGGTGTTAATTCAATTGCCTGTGCCAGAGGCCACGGTATCTCTTTTGAACAACCCGCGGCCTTGGCAGACATCGGCCCTAGTGGACCCCGTCAGTTCGTGCTGACATCTCTCTCTCGCAGCTCGACCCGGGGCTGGTCCTTACCGGGCGGCAAGCTACCCATCGCCGCCCGCAAGCCCGCGCCTACGGTGGCCGAGAATCGGCTCTTGACTCTCGACGCCCAGGGCGTCTCCTGCGGTGACTAGGGGCGTGAGGGCGCAGAGGTTGCTTCTCCCTCACGCGCTCCGCTTTGTATAACAGCTTCACCTCTTGTCGTGCTTTGTGTGTGCACCTGCACTATGAAAAACCTTGCGAGCCCTAAGGGCATTTACACATGGCGCTGCCACGAGCCGCCGCGCCAGCACCATGTGTAAGGGTCTATATATGAATCCAAGGGACCCACCCTTGGATTCAGGTCACAGCGGCACAGCAGCACCACGGCACCATGTTCAACGACCCTAAAGCTGTAGACGTGGCAGAATTCTGGTCAAACTTATTTGGAATCAATGATGTGACGAAAAAGAAGAACACAGATGGCTAGATGGGCGTTATTTTGAATAGGTGAAGTTGTTTGTTTGCTTTTACAGCACAGCACAGCACATCAAGCTACCCAAAACTGTTAAATTTTCCCAATTAACCTTGAACCTTAATACTTTAGCGATAAAGTTGAATATCTATTAAAACAATTTGACAGATCTTAGTAGCTAGATGACCAGACGTATGTACAGACGCCAGCACATCAAGCTACTACAATCTGTCAAATTTCTTTAATAGATTTTCGACTTTATCGCTACAGTATTAAGTTCAAGGTTGATTGGGAAAATTTGACAGTTTCGGGTAGCTTGACCTGCTGGCGTCTGTACATACTAAGCAATCTTTGGAAATACTGGTCTAATTAATTCTTCCACTGATGGAAAGCTACACTCTTAACTAGTATGACAATCTGGTAAAACTGGAGCCAGCGGGGTAACTGCGTAACACACTATCAGTAGGAATGGCTTTCATTTGGACGGTTCAACAACATTCATTGCGTTATTTACGTTGTTTAGCATACAACATTTTCGAACATATGAAGCAATGGATTAGCAATATCCTTCAAAATGATTCAGATTGAGATTGATAGTGTATTACGCAAATAGGGTGCAGGTCGTATTAGAACTTAGCTAACTATAAAAAATAAAATCCCAAGGATATTTTTAGGGTTCCGTAGCCAAATGGCAAAAAACGGAACCCTTATGAATTCGGCATGTCTGTCTGTCCATCCGTATGTCACAGCCACTTTTTTCCGAAACTATAAGAACTATACTGTTCGCATTAAGATTTTCACACAAAAGTAGAAAAAAAAAAACACAACTTAGAACTGAAACTCAAAAATTTTTTTCATCAAACCTATACGTGTGGGGTATCTACGGATAGGTCTTCAAAAATGATATTGAGGTTTCTAATATAATTTGTGTCCCCCCCCCCCGTAACTTCTAAAACAAGGGAATGATAAAACTAAAAAAAAAAACTTGAAAACTTGGTTTGAACGAGATCTAGTAAGTAGTTTTTTTTAATACTTCATAAATCTTAAACCGCAATTTACCTTTCATTCAATCAACTCAACGCAACCCTTCATGGGCGAGTCCGATTCGCACTTTTTTTATTTAGCAGAATTTAATAACTTCTTTTTTTACGCAACTTCGTAAATTAAATGTAACTAGAACATGTTCATTTACATAGCTTGAGTCGAGCCCACCCACTAAATCTTCGCTAAAAGAAGCAAATGATAGAAAAGTATTTGGACAGCAGTGCCAAAACAAAAAAAAAAAAACTTCGTTCATCGCATGCATAATTGTATCCAATACTAACATAAACACTGGTGAATAATTTATTAGTAGGTACATAAAGCTCTGATGAAACTACCCAAGGTGCCAGAGCTGCTATCCAGATATTTATATTATACATGTTTATTCGATTTTTCATATATTTCCTGTTTTACACTGAACTACGCTGGATTAGCGTGTTCTTTTTATTCTGTTCCGTGTCTTTAACCCAGATGATGTTCTGAGAGTAAAATTAAGTTGATTTGTGAAAATTATAGTAAAGTTGTCTGCTCCCCGATATGTTTACGATCGATGGGAACTAGGAGATTGAAGAGCGAATGTGTGTTTAGATGACTTGTTGAAACACTGATGAAGATTTATATTAAACTGTCAGCGTTGTTATTTTGCTTTTTTTGAGTATTTCCTCAGAAATAAATAAGCAAAAAAAACTGGATTTGAAGTCAGTTCTTTGGCACCAATGGCTTAAGATCAGTGGACTGAAAAACTTTGCAAGGTGACTTGAAATGAATGAATTACACGAAGGTCAAGCACAATTAATGGGGCCTATGTTTAGGAGTGGACTGCGATGGCACTAGTATTCATCAGTATGAATGACAAAGATTTGATAAACCAGAAAAAGCAAGCCGAAATATTATGATAAAATACCAACCCACTTTTAAATAACAAAACATCAGGCTTTGAAAAGACAACCTTGATACTTAAGAAGCGGGTCCGTTCACCTCCGAGTACTACAACTTCCCGAGCCCCTAAAGTAATTCTATTGTCGACGTTAATGTTGGAAACATTGCTAACGATAACCGTTATATCCTTGACTAAGGGTTTAGTTTAGTTTAACTGTTACTGGTTTAGTTTACTTCATTATGGGTTTTAGATCTTTTGTTGTTTATGGTGAGGGACTGTTATTCTATTTTGTTGATAGAAGTGGAGTATTCCTTTCGAATTGCGTAACTAAATATCTACGCTGAAATGTATATATGTTTTTCTTTATGTCGCTGAAGCGATGTTTAGTTAATTCGATCCTAAGTAGAGAATGTGAAAACACAACACAACATAGGTATTTCAGAAAAATCCATGTCTTGATTCTAACCCCGCGTTTACACCAAGGTATAAAACATGTACTCTACGTGTTGTGTCTACTAGTTTTGTTAATAGTTTACACCTCAAACATGTTGTAAGCAAAATGGTGAAAAGTTGGACAATATAATATATGTATGATACCTATTTGTTTTATATACGACATGTTTTTGATAATTCCTAAACACACTTGTAGAAAACAAGTATCACAACTAATTTATACATTAATAGTGAAGTAAGACAGCGTTCACACCACTCAAAACAGTTTCGTCTGCAGTAGACGGTACACTTTTGTGACGTATAAATTTTTCCGTATTTTTTTTTGAGACTTTTTTGTTGCGAGTGTCACCATTATTTCTACAGAGGGAATGTTTGTCTAGTCGGTAATCTTGACTTACGTCTGCGCCCGGCCTCATATACAGATATTCTATCTTATCTACAACCAATCTCCCACGCGAGTAAAGCTAAACGTAGTATGACTAACATAAAACGTATGTGCAATGAAAAGACTATAAAACCGCGTTACTATGATGTTTCGGCGTTCAATTGGAGCTGATTATACAGAATTTACATTCAATGATTAGCTCTGACGTCATTGAATTATATTGTTTTTGGATTTGAAAATTTTACGATTGAGATGTTGGGAAAAATATGATTATTGGTCGTTGTAAGACTGAGCTGTTGTTTTAACAGAATTCGGTGACGTCATCATAAGCATATCGGATTTTATTACTGAATGATGTGGGTTTCCCAATGACCAAACAAGAAATTAAGTAATGTAATTTTGATATCTGCTTATCCACCATATCTATACGGATAGAATATTATAATAAAATACTCTTTATTATGTTACACAGCATATAAATTACAGACAAAAATATAAAATAAAAACGGGTTGCACTCGGGGAGTGCCGGCAGAAGTGAAAACTTGAATATTAACGTTGTACATTTTTGATATTTTGGAATGCGGTCTACTCTTCCTCCGTCTTACGAATTTTCGATCAGGTCACGTGTCCTGACGCGAGTTTAACATTTTTTACCCATCATAACAAAAGTGCACAACGCCGCTAAAGAAGTTTTCACTTCAAAAACACAAAGGGTGATACAATGGCGAAAAATGCAATGGTAACGGCAGTTATAACAATAACAATCCCCCTGGTCGATTTCGGTCACGGTAGCCAATCTCAACAGAGATTAGCCAGGTTCGCAGGAGATATTATCATTAGTGCGCAAACACAGGTGCGTTTCTGTTCGTTTACTCGCATAGTCTGATGGGACGGCAATCCGACTCGACCGGGAAGAGATCAGGCGCAGGACCAACTGCTTGAGGTCGAATGAACAAAAACGAGTGATACACAAACAATTTGATACTGCTGTTGAATCTCAACAATATTTGAACTCCTTTCGTCACTCCTTCAGGAGACGTTGGCCCCCAAAAATTGAAACTATATATTAGACATAAAAGTGGCATAAAGTATAATAATTCCTTAGTACTCATACTTTATAGTACTAGTTTAGTACCGGAAGGAGCACGTTTAGTAGTTATAGGAGCATTACGTACAAAGATTTGGATTCTGTACAACATTAACAGGATGTTTGCCTTTTAGTTACGAGTTTCATTGTAATCCATCTGATTTGGTGAACTGAAATAACCGTAAATGTTTTATTGCAAAATTGGCACCTTGATAGTCCAGCGTAGGTCGTGGATCTATGACACCTTCAAAACATTTAAATTAAGGACCTCAGGTAAAATCTTGTCTAAATACGATTCTGCAATTTTCGCTAAGGCATCGGCCCGCGTGGTGGATCTACTCTCCCTCTCTTTCAGGGGAGGACCTGAGTTAGATAATTAAAGGCTTGCACAAGGTGTACCTGAAAACTTAATGAGTGGTCATTATAAACTATTTTTACTATGAAAACGAAATTGAAAACGCGAAAAAAATTAGCTCCTCCATACGTAGGTACTTATTATATGTTAACATTTTTTGTTTTGTTCTTTGTATGTGAAGAATACAGTATCACCAACTGTGATGCTTTTTTTCACATTACAATCTAGCTTATTAACTAATAAGTTATTTAAATACAACTTAAAAACCAATACACTAACACAGCGCAAGTTGTTCTAAGCAAATAAATCAATGTAATGTTAATTTAATTTAAACTGCTGAGTAACTATAAAATTAAGAAACCATCCAAAAACATCTTTCGTATGCACTTTATGGTCAGGGGAAGACACAAGATTCACGTGTTTTCTGTACCTAATAGTCAGCACTTGCACTTGATGTACAGATGCCAGCACATCAAGCTGCTACAATCTGTCAAATTTCTTTAATAGGTTTTCAACTTTATCTCTAAAGCATTAAGGTTCAAGGTTGATTGGGAAAATTTTACAGTTTCGGGTAGCTTGACCTGCTGGCGTCTATATAAAGACGCCTTTTCAGGTTTCCAGTTATTTCAATTACACCTCGAAGTCTTTGATACCGAGAAATAAAAATGCGCAAAACTTAGTATGCAATTAATCCTAGTCCCGATAATATTAGTTGAAGTTTGTTAATAGTCATTTTTCCACCGATAACAGATTGCAGGTTCAATTTAGTCACCTGTCACGCTCACCCAGTGTAGATATTGATATGTCTTACTCTTTGCGTAAATTCAGGTCTGTCTTGCATAGGGCATTATCACAAAAGTGAAATTAAAAAAAAATGTGTTTTAGTTTCTTTAGCCTTTTTCATTTCCATAAAGATTTGGAAAACTTGGTGTGTTATAGTCTATTATCAGTTTTAGTGTTAGTTTTTTGGATGAGAATTACTTAGTGAGCTTTCAAAGGAAGGCTTACTGGTTTTTAACTAGAATATCACAAAAAAATACATGATGCTCTCGATATTTTGTCGAAAGTGTCATGTATCTGCATTTGTGTAACAATTAATCTATTTAGCTTATAAGTAAAATCTATTTTGTTACCTCCTTCTATGTTTAGTGCATGCCGTGGCAGCCTTTAATTAAAGCTACACTATAAAATGTAAAAAGAAAGCATGGAATCTTTAGCATGTATTATGGTGTATGCTTTGTTGGTTGTCCTTAAATAAATAAATAGTAATATCTAAAAGTTGGTCATATTCATAAGTGATTTCACCCCCTGAAAGATTCTTCTTCTTTTTTCTTCTTTTATGAAAACGTTGCCCCACACTTGGAATTACTCCTGTATCGTAGGTACGTTTACAAACATTTAAACTCACATACACAAACAGCCAGACCCGGAACAACTACCTGTAGGCATTCCAATTTTTTGTGCCGTTCGGGAATCGAACCCGTGACACGCAGCGCAGCAGTCGATCGCTCAGCCACTGCGCCAACCGTGCCGTTGAAGATTGCCAATGAATTCAATGTCACCCTGCATTTTATACCTATAATCATCACCATTATTAGTCATAGACATTTAAATAGTAAATTAGTATGTTATTTATTGTAACAATATCTAAACGTTACTGTAATAAATATCAAAGCGATTATGATCACAACCGTAGTTCCAACAGATATGCATTCCATTGCTGCGGCCGAGTGCCAGGTTATTGTGTCATCCGAATACAATAAATATAGGCTGCATCGGAATCTAGAACAATACATTATGGTTTCATATATACACTGCTGAGCAATGAAAAAGTTCCACCCACAAAATGCTGACAAACACCTTACAAACGTCCTACGACATCATCATCATCATCATCTGCCTGCCTTTTCCCAACTATGTTGGGGTCGGCTTCCAGTCTAACCGGATGCAGCTGAATACCAGTATTTTACATGGAGCGACTGCCTATCTGACCTCCACAACCCAATTACTGGGTAATACGATACCCCTTGGTAAGACTGGTTGTCAGACTTTCGGGCTTCTGACTACCCGTAACAACTGTCAAAGATCCACGAATGACAGCCGGGACACGGAGAGGTCTCGGTACGTAAAGATGGTCACCCATCCACAGACCAACCGCGGCAAGCGTAGCTTAACCTGACCGATCGACCTGTGCGGCTGTTATTATTTAGCCACGGGCCAAACGTCCTAAGACATAATAATTTAAAATTTGAACACAATATTAACGTTTTTAGTTGGTAATATTCTGATGCGCTGTTAAATGTACTTCAATATTGCAGACGGCGTCATTAACTAGCCTTTCCCGTTTAGGAGTAATTTGGTGCTATGTCACTGGAACTTTTTTATTGCTCGCGAGTGTAGTTTATTTGATGGTTATGTATCTCAATGAGTTGGGAACGTCAACGTCATTCTTACTTTTAAAGGAGCTATTAATCTACATACTTCCGTGTAGCCCTGTCGATGCTTACATCATTTCATCAGTCAAATTAATACCTTTCTAATGATATATCGTATATTTATTTTAGGGTGTGTACCAGAGTATGGACTCATACAATGGGGCGCTTAATAGCCAGCGCCCGGCGTTCCGGGCTCAGCGTGTCCTGCCCGTTCAGGAACTGATGGACGCAACTGAATTCGGCTACAACATAATTTGGCTACCCAAATTCTGGTCTGACTATATTTAGATTGCCATCGACACGCTAAGTAGAGGAGGATGCTGCTAGTAAATGTATGGGTATTCACTAGCATTATCCTTTAAATGCCCAGCCTCATTTTAATACGAGGGGCAGCCCATACTCCCGAAAGTCAGCAGTTTTATACGTCAATAGTTACAAAAGAAAGCCTTCCGCCTTCCCTTTACCGCTGTTACTACGAGCGAATGAATGACGACAGCTATTGCTAGCCTCAAGGGCGGATCCAGGGGGGTCATGGGAGTCATGAACGCCCCCTGGGCTTTGTCGACTACGGATGATTTTTCTAATCTCATTGATTTTAATAAAAATAAATACTTTGTGTGGCTATCGAGTTGAATAGCGTGCAGTAGGGATAATAAACAAAAAAATAAGAACAAAAGCTTCAAAAAGAGGAGTAAAATTGTTCATGAATGTAGCCTTTCTTCGACAGAAATAGTCTTCTTATTCAGCAAGAAGAATAGATACGGAATTATATTCCAGAGAAATGAAGGCAGGCTAGTTGTTTTTCTAATAAAGCTAAGCCACAAAGACAAAGACAAAGGATAGCCATTATCATCATCATGAGCCTATAGCAGTTCACTGCTGGAGGAGGGCTCTCCTATTGCACGCCATTCAACTCGATAGCCATACAAAGTATTAATTTTTATTAAAATCAATGAGATTAGAAAAATTATCCATGGTCGACCCAGCAAAAACAACTAGCCTTCATTTTTCTGTAATCTAATTCCGTGTGTATTCTTCTTGCTGAATAAGAAGACTAATTCTATCGAAGAAGAGCTAAATTCATGAACAATTTTACTTCTCTTTTTAAGTGAAAAACCGATCTCTTTATTTGAAAAGTTATAATGTTAAAGCTTTTGAAATACTCAATATTGTCGCTACTAAAATTATCATTTACGAGGCACAGTTGTGTGGAAAATCTCCGTTAGCTTTCTATATAGTCAAAATGTTTTCTCGTAGCTGAATTTTTCATATAGTCTTCTAGGTTTCAGTCCTAAACTAAAATATTTAACTAGCTTACATAACTACATAGATCAATACAGTCAGACAGTAACACATATATTGATGTAACAGGTGAGAAAATATGCCGAAAGAAATGTCCAGAATGTAAACTCCAAAGAATTTCAAACACAAAAAAATTTTAAGAAAATTCAATTTTCAGCCACTAATAACGAGATATTAACGTGAAACGAGATTATTCGACCCGAGCGTGAAATCCCGGAGACAGCGTGTGGTGGACACGCGGCCATAGTAAATGTATGTATCGCTACTTCGGCGCCGTCGTCTCGTTGTCGTTGACGACCCGTTGACGGTGGCGGTGGACAAACTCTCTTAGGTATGACCTTCCCCATAAGATGGGTAAACCAAACTAGGGCAAGTGACCCAGAACTGAGTGTTTTGAAAATCTATACACATATGCATCTTTTACCTAGCTGGCTGTGAACACCTTCTAGTTGCCAGTATAATGGCAAGTAAATATTTAATCGATATCCAAATTATAATCCCATTCCCATCCCATTCCATCCCCCCCCCCTCCCTCTCTCCCTCCCTTTTTCTATTCCCATTTTTATTTCCGAAAAGTACTAATCGATCGTCTTCTTTTTCGCTGTTACTAGGGTTGCACAGAGGGGGCTCCGGATTGGTCTTTTGAGAGGCAACGGCCCCCTTCCATGTGCAGATGGTGACCACCGGGGTGGTTTTAGTGAGGTACAAATCCCACACTCCCTGGTTTTACCCCCAAAGACCAGGAAACTTTTGAAGGTTTCCCCACGAAAACAAAAAAAAAAACGCCCCGAGCCTAGTAACAGTGTCCAACTTGTAGGTAGCATTCACCGCAAGACGTCTATTATTGATTTTGGCCCTTCTGCCCTTTCTTCTTTACTGTGCCCGTTGTCTAGGGCTGACACTTTGGCTATTTGTAGCTATAACCTTGACACGCAGTTGCGACACGAAACGATACGCAACGCGTTACGTTTTATTAGGGCATCCATATCAAGACGGGACTTGGCTGTGAATATTTAATAAAACAGTTGCTGTTCTTTCAAAACATACTAGTGATCTTCTGTGGATGATGATGGAGTCTTAATTCTGCTTAGGTACAGTTGGGAAAATAAATTGTTAAGCGAATTGACACCCTACGTCAATTTGCCGTGTTATAGCCATTTCATACAACTGTCACACAGTAAGTTGTGATTTGATTATACGGACAATTTAAGGTAGTGAATTTTCTTAATAATTACTTTCCATGACTTTACTGAAAATAAGGGGGTTATCATTGACAACTGAAGATACATTATCATCATATCATTTCAGCCGAAAGACGTCCACTGCTGGACATAGGCCGGAGAAACCCATTGGATGCGAGAGGCACAGAACCGGTCGAAGTGGAAGTGCTTGGAATTCTAGTATAATGTATCTTTATACATTATACTAGAATTAATAATATGAAATAAAAATGTTGCTATACATAATTATAACATGGACCTGACAAAGTTATATGAAAATGATGTTTTAATTACTGGTTCCTCAGTTCGGTAAGTATATAATTATGAACTAGGTATATTACGGTGATCGATAGATAAAACCGAGAAATAAAAACACATCAAATCCACACACAATAAGACTACCCACAAAATTGAAGCGAAAACAAACAGAACTTCTCTACTGACAGTGACACATTCCTGTACACAAAGAAAACAAGATCGTATTGTCTTACTACTGGTCATTTTAACAGCTGAGATATTTCTAACGTAAAAATTTACATTACAGACTAAAAACAACTGCCTAATATCGTAAACAATGAGAAATTATTTAGCAAGTAGGTAGGTTTAGAGGGGCTCGTGGTCAAATTATTACAGCCGCACAGGTCGATTGAAGGTTGAAATACGCTTGCTAGCCGAGGTTTGTCTATGGATGGGTCAGCATGCCTACATATCGAGGCCCCTCCGTGCCTCGGAAAACACGCTAAACCGTTGGTCGGGGCTGTTATTTGTATATCTTTAACAGTCTTTAAGCACAGTCAGAAGCCCGAAAGTCTGACAACCAGTCTTACCAAGGGTTATCATGTTACCTAGTAACTGGGTTATGGAGGTCAAATAGAGTAGCGAGAAAAGTTTTTGGTAGAAAGTGCGACAATTATACTTATGTAAACTGACCACAACAATATCTTCATTATCATTTCAGCTGAACGATGTCCACTGCTGGACATAGGTCTTACCCAAGCACCACCACTTTGACTGGAAAAACAATATACATTGATCATGGTGTACTTATTAAAGAGTATTATATTGAACAGTAATTCATATTGATTACCATTGTAATGACCTCTGACCTTTATAACCCCAAGCTTTAAAAAAGATAGTCGGGCTAATTGATTTCAGTAAAAAACCATGACTGCTTCACCTATTTTTAGGCAGCTATTTCCAGAAAGAATTACAATATCAAATACATCAGAGCGGCCTAAAGCGTCTCTAATTGCAATTAGCTTCTAAAAGGTGATCAAGAGTTCAAAATCCCGTGTCCTATCTGTAACGCAGGGTTTATTCACCTGAGTGACCTATAAAACATATTTGTTTACGTTATTAGTCGGTTCGTATCTACTTTGGTTTCTGAGTAAACCATATACATACCTAGTTGTATCTGTTTTTCATCCTGACTTAGATGAAAAATTTAATAGGAGGAAATATGATATTTTGATGTGGGGTCGTGGGGATAAAAGCATAGAGTAGGGCTTCCTCCCTTAGAGATGCCTAATAGCAAAAGCCTCAAAAGAGATTCCATTCAATTGTTTGCATGTAAGTATAGTATTTTTATCTTATGAAGCTTCGCGCGCTTTTCATGTGGTAACTAAAAGTACAACGAGGCTATGCACCTTTCTGGTGCACAGCGTATCATAAATCATAAAGTTTATTTGTAAAACATAGGTATACAATTGTGTTTGATGTGTGCGTGTTTGTACTCTTGGTCCCGGTGTACAGGATGGAAACGTAGCTATCATCACCACCGTTCTTTCAGCCGAAAGATGTCCACTTCTGGACATAAGCTTCCCCTAAACATCGCCACAGCGGTTCTGTTGCAGAAATCCGCTGGATGCGAGAAGCACAGAACAATCGTATACGCATAACTAATTATCAGTGATAGGAATAAGTAGTGCCTATTTGCCTAAACTTCGAAGAACAGAGACAAGAAACGGAGACTTCCTCAGGACTAAATTTTTTCCGGGACATCTGTCCCGAAATTCGGGACAACACTTTTAAATACATTAAAAAAATATGTTATTTGGAATAAGTAATTCGTCTATATTTACCTAAAGTTTGCGACTAGACATAACATTTATAATTTAATTATATAATTATTATTATTTATTATTTTTGATTTAATTTATTTTAACATTTATAAATGTAATTATAGACGAATTACTTATTCCAAATAACATATTTTTTTAATGTATTTAAAAGTGTTGTTCCGAATTTCGGGACAGATGTCCCGGAAAAAATTTAGTCCTAAGGAAGTCTCCGTTTCTTGTCTCTGTTCTTCGAAATTTAGGCAAATAGGCACTACCTATTCCTATCACTGCTAATTATGATATGATTTTCTAATACCGTTTATTATAATCATTTATTTATAGTGATCATAAGGTAATAATTATGTTTAGCAGTTGACGGTTTCGGGCTGGCAACATGGCCCTCTATGCGTTAAGAATGCTTCAGTTATTTTTAGCTCTTTGTAACAGTTTTAATTAGTCTTTGGCAGTCTGTTAAACTCATTAAAGATTACGTGCATGATGTTATACGTACCTATGTTGTTTGTATTTAGCATTCATTATAGTATAATTATATCATAGACTAGCTTCTGCTTTCGAATTCGTTCGCGTGATATTTCTTGTTCCCCCGGTGTGTCCAGATGTGGCGAATGCGCCGCTCGCGAACTGCGCGCGTGCACTTCCCTCACTATTCTGTTTTATTTTAAAAAGCGGAACCTGCCACCAACGTCTTCTGTTTTTCCTTTTAGTTTTTGTCAGTAATAAAATAGCTGATGCTTCAGCAATTATGCCAACGGCAGTCGTATGGTCCGACATCTTCGGAAGCAAATTCACAACTGAGGCTCATAGTTCAAACGCGAAGGAAGCTATGTGCGCACTAGCTGCGCGCGCGCTGCAGGCGCGCCCCACTCGAGCCTTGCCGGAGTTGCACCTAGGCGGCGCACCAAACGAAGGCTGTAACCGCACGCGACCAACACGCGCGCAATTCGCAAGCGGCTCGCGAGCTTCGCATTCGCCAGGTCTGACCGCACCTTATCGCATCGCATCCCAGTGTTCAGTCATGTTTCCTTTAATTCGGTATTCATATCCATGACCCTAATACAGTCATTTATCGTGGATCTTTGATAGTCGTTACGGGTAGTCAGAAGCTCGAAAGTCTGACAAACAGTCTTACCAAGGAGATAGGAGGAGGAGGAGGAGGTCAGATAGGCAGTCGCTCCATGTAAAATACTGGTATTCAGCTTATCCGGGTAGACTGAAAGCCGACCTTAACATAGTTGGGAAAAATCTAGGCAGATGATTAATGACTTTTGTCAGAAGTACATTCCATAAGATCATCCCTCAACTCGGTTTTAGCAGAAATATAAAGAATTTTACGAATTATTTTACGACTATTCTTATATTTTACGACTAGTTCTGTAAATGGCCCGAAAACTCAGCCATTAAACTTGCACTGAATCTAAAAAGTCGTAACATAGGTACAATATCTACAATTTACAGGTAGACAACATTTCCCAAGTTTAGGTTCCTAACCAACTTTCTTCTAAAGTCATCATCTGGGCCGGCTTCCAGTCTAACCAGATGCAGCTGAATACTAGTATTTTACATGGAGCGACTGACTATGTAACCTCCACAACCCACTTATAATAGGGTAATACGATATCTCTTGGTAAGACTGGTTGTCAGATTTTCGGGCTTCTAATAACCCGTAATGACTCAAATAAAAAATCCACGATTTACAGCCGGGACCAACGGTTTAACGTGCTTTACGGGACGCGGAGCCTAGTGGAGTAGGGGCTCAGTATGTAAAGGTGGTCCCATCCACGGATCAACTGCGGCAAGTGTAGCTTAACCTGATCGATCGATGCGTGCGGCTGTTATTACTTAGCAACGAACCCATTTTTTTTTTAAATTGACGTAGTGTTTACGCACCCATTCAATTATAAAATATCTAGGTCTTATCCCAGTCTTTTTTTTTTTTTTTGAGAATGGGAAATCATCAATTGACTCCTCTCGCTCTGGGTGGAGCAGGAGGGAGTCTTACTGACTAAAACCCACCCGTGTTCCTTCCTTAGCCCTTTATGTTCCAGGGCAGCGGTAACCCTTTCAGACAATCCCGCTACATCCCAAAGTCTTCTAACTTTAATGACAGCTGTGCTGCTGAGGAGTTTGTTGCGCTATTTCTTCTTCCCGGCTAAAGCACTCGGAAGTGATGGGCGGGCGTTTTGAGAGGCTGTCTTCTGTTACTTTGACGTTCAAAAACTGCTGATTCTCAGCCTTAAACGATTAAATGACTTTTGATTTGATTTGAAAGTTGTAATCGCAGTACAGGCGCCAGCACATCAAGCTACTACAATCTGTCAAATTTCTTTTATAGATTTTAAACTTTATCGCTAAAGCATTAAGGTTCAAGGTTAATTGGGAAAATTTGACAGTTTCGGGTAGCTCGATGTGCTGGCGTCTGTACATGGTTAGTGAACACATATTGATAGTCGTGGCTGAAGGTACATACATAAAAATATCTACGAACCAAGCTCATTACAATTCTAGCGGTGCCAGACTAATTAGCACAGTTCACACAACAGAGGAATATGAAAGTGGAACAGAGGTCTACCATGACTTTCCTAATTAGGACTAATACTATGCGAAGGACTAATTATGCAATTTCGGCAGAAGATTGGATGGTGATGTTGGTTTTAGAAATTACGAAAAAATTTTAACGGGTTGTAGGTTTAAGATTGAAGACCTTATTTTATTTGTGGTTCTTCAAACGCTTGGAGACCTTATTTTATTTGTGGTTCTGTTCTGTTTGCTAGACAGTCATAAGGGTGCTGTAAATTCAATTAGAAAGTTGACGTTGCTGCTTTTAGAATACTGAGACAAAAAGATGATAGGATCGATTTTCAGTGTTGTTTTCGCGACAGGCTTAATTATTAAAGAGGCTAAATTATTAATAAGAACATAATGTCTGTAGCACAAATTTATGTAAAGTGTATTCATACACGAAATATTATAAGAGATACACTTATAGCTGGTAAAGAAGCTTTAAAGAAGGTAAAGTATCTATAGAAATATTTTTTTTTTATTGAAGTGTCTTTTTTAATTTACATTTCAACAACAACCAATTTGCGCACTCGTTAAAATGTTATCCTGTATAACGTTGAGCTATATGGTATGTTATTGTAGAGCAACGCGATAGGCTGACGAAGATGTGGCTTATTAGCACGTTATAGTAACCTTTTTCAGTTTAAAGATAGGCTAATCACATAAACCAGGAGGCTTAAAAAGGCCACTTTAACCAATACCTCTAAAAGCTATTCATTTCTTGAATTCTCAGCAGATCATTAGCAATTCCTTTAATTTTCGTAACATTTCATTTCATATTTGGTGTAAACATTCCCGCATGAAAAAACTTTTTTGCAAAAAAATACAACCGACTTCCAAAAACAACACTACAAAGTGAAAAATAACTTTAATTTCGGAAGTCGGTGTCGTTGGGTGCGCATTTTCGTTGTTTGCCACCGACTTCCGAAATTAAAGTTATTTTTCACTTTGTAGTGTTGTTTTTGGAAGTCGGTTGTATTTTTTTGCAAAAAAGTTTTTATTTTTCACTTTTTAGTTGTAATTTTTACCAGTAATTTTGGTCTAAAAACCAAACTACTGAACCGTTTTTGATGAAATTTCTATGGGACCATTTGGAAAGTATGCCCTTTCCAACAAAAAAAGAAATTTTTAAATCGGTTCGCAAGCGACGAAGTTATGCGCGAACAAACATAAAAAAAAAAAAAAAATACAAACATCCGAATTGAGAACCTCCTCCTTTTTTAGAAGTCGGTTAAAAAATAAAAGCCCTAATCTTATCGGTAATTTTTTCTTTATTAATCAAATTGGTTTTTTATTTTTATTTCTACAGTTTTAATGTTATTTCATTGTGATATGAATTGCACACAGATCATATTATGAATTGTCAGTTTGTGACCATTTTACGATTTTTAATATGATTCATATTGTTATCCTATTATGATTCTGCCAAAGTGGCCTTTTTAGGCCCCCAGCATACATTAGTAACCCAGCATTTATCGTTCTACAGCGATGTTATAAAAGTTACGTTTGTGGCTATGAAACAGTTTCATTAGGTTAGCAACCCCATGGCGGGGTTTATGACTGGAAATGTAGGTTTTGGTATGCTTTATGTCTAGATGCCGTGAAGGTAGTTTAGTTCATAGCATTACGCCTGCTAGTCGCTGAAGGGGTAGACAGAGTTGCCATGTACCGTGCTGGTAATGTGCAATTGTGCACATTACCATTTGTGTTGGGGTTACATTTTAAGTCCCATGAAATATTAGGCTGGTCAGTCTACAGCAGTCCACTGCTGAACATAGGCCTCTCATATTGCACGCTTCTCAACTCAATTTTCGGCAACTTTCATCCAGCTGCTACCAGCCATCCAGCGAAGATGGTTGCTCCACCTAGCCTGAGGGCGTCCCACTTTACGTTTACCGATTCGCGGTCTACACCCAAGAACACGTCTACCCCAACGGTCATCGGTTCTACGGCTAATATGGCCGGCCCATTGAGTTCCTCACGGAATAACCCAATACAGCGGCCCGAGCTGACGATTACGAATTAGTAATCACGCTTACTACTAACTAATTAGGCAGTCACTTTAAAATTACGTAATTAAATAAAACCATTGTAAGCAGCAGTAATAAAGCAGCTGATTTATTATTCGTTCTTATAGAAATAGACTTCCTTAATTATATCCATTTAGAGTTAGGACAATGGAACTGATTGAGTTTAGAAGGTCAGATGGAGTGGTATTAATGAGGTAACTGCATAGAAGCTAGTCAACTAACGATAATAAACTTATGCATGATTATAAGGTTGTAAAAGTTTGGGAAACATATTAATTACTAGCAGTGCCCAGCGGTTTCACCCGCATAAGCTACGATCCCGTAGGAATATCAGGATAAAAAGTATCTTATATCCTAGTTATAAACTGTCTGTGTGCCAAATTTCATACAAATCCATTCTTTAGTTTTTGTGTGAAAGAGTAACAAACAACCATCCATCCATCCATTTACACAAACTTTCGCGTTTATAATATTAGTAGGATTGTTTGACATCATTACCTAGCCTTTTCCTAACTATGTTGGGGTTTGCCTGGGACATAACCTAGGTGTCTTCAAGTCCTGAGTGAAGAGTCCTAGGTACTACTTCTAGGTAGGTTAGGTACTTTTAACCACATTAGCTGTTGGTCAAACAAGAACTTATGAAAATAATTTTTTTTGCTCAGTCAAAACAAGGATGCTCTTGTATTTTCATGAAGCTGTGTAATCTTGTCTAGATAGCTGTGAAAATTCTTATCATAGTACTTACATCTTTTGACAGACAACATAAGCTTCATGATAAGACCTTGTAGGTTGTGTACAAAACCTTAAAAACCAGCTACTTCTCACTATAAAAAGTAAATTAAACAGGAAGACAGTAATGATACAGATCTGAGTGACGCACGCGCAGAAACATTCGACCCGACACGTTTCTGTAGTGTTTACAAATGTAATTCAAAGACCGCAAACTATTCAGTTTCGTACACTTTTAACATATACATACACATTAACACATAGAAAAGAAACGGTTTGTTGAGAATCAGTTAACTGGTCTTAGAATAAATAAAATAAAATTTCTTTGGAAGATACTTCTGCGGGGTAATTACGTAACGCACTGTCTATCAGTAGAAATGGGTTTCAAAATCAAAAATCAAAATATTTTATTTCACATAAACTAACATGGGTACGTACGAAACTTCAGAAGCTAGGTGCACGGTTCCAATTGGTCGTTTCCTATATGGAAAAGAGCCGGCAAGAAACTCCACGGTTACTCTTTTAAAAATAATTGGCTTTTACAATGTTTTCAAATTACAGTAGGTATGGGAGGACAGCGTAGGCCTATCAACAAGTACCAGGTACTTGACAAAATAAAAAATGGTCTACAGATCTAAAGTCCAAAAGGCCTATAAACTCCTCACATTTACAAAATATAGAAGAATCTATCAAAAAGATAAATAAAATATAAAAACCTATTAAAACCCAGTGACATGACTGCCATTATAACACCTTTTTTTTGGGTGGGATATCATCAAATGACCTCTCCCGCTCTGGGCTGAGCGGAAGGGCGTGTCAGACTTTTACTGACGAAAACCCACCCGTGTTCCTTCAGTTGCCTGTGCCAGGGGCCACGGTATCTCTTTCGAACAACCCGCGGCCCTGGCAGGCATCGGCCCTAGTGGACCCCGTCAGTTCGTGCTGACATCTCTTTGAGGTGCGCGTGGAACACAACGCGCCGTCGACCCGGGCCTGGTCCTTACCGGGTGGCGAGCTGGCCATTGCAACCCCTAACATTCATTTTGACAGTTCAACAACATTCATTGCGTTATTTAAGTAGTTGAGCAGACACATATTTCGAACATATGAAGCAATGGATCAGCAATATCCTTCAAGAAGATTCAAATTGAGATCGATAGTGTGCTACGCAATGGTGCTGGTTCTTTCAAGTTAGAATGAAGTACATGAGAATGGCTTATGCAGTGATAAGAACATTAATCAGTCCATATGGTGGTACTCTACTCAGCTCAAATCAACTCATAGCATTTGTTTCAAATAAACTAATTACGGACGGACTAATTAGAATTTTTCAGGAAAATAGCCTATTCCGAACCAGACCTTTAAAAGCCTCTTTGGCGCAACATTAAATTGAAGAAAATCAATTAATGGAAGTTTGTAGGAATCGTTTCCTTCTCTTTATGGTGTACCTAATGTCCTAAGTGCTTGTAATATTGAGTTAATTGCTGGTCTCGTTCCGCAGTACTTAAAATTATGGGAAAGTAATAAGAATGATACTTCGTAGAGCCTTGAACTGGGATATTAAAAATCTGGTATGAGTTTTATGGTTTAGACATTAGGAAAGAATGTATCTTGATAGTTAAAAAAAAAAAAAAATATTTCAGTGCTGACTATAATAATGTTAATTTTAATGTTTCATTAAAGTGGTTTTTAAGAACAGTTCTTGCAGCATTTGTACCTATAATTATTTACGCAAAAATAAATAAAGTATTTTGAGGTTATTAATTATTAGTCACTATTATTGTTCCAATAAAATAAAACTATGTTGCTTTCAAATAGTTTCAAATTCACTCTTATACGTTCGCGTAAATCGGAACATATTTTGAAAAAATAAAATGAATCGAAAATCGAACTTGTGGCATTTCACTGAATTAAAAAACAAAAGAATATTTGAATACCGAAAACCTGTTTTTTGTTACCAACGAAGATTTTACACAACGCGTATTTCAACGTTCAGTTTATAATACCGTAATCTCACCGTCCGCGTAAACACACAAAAATGTAAACAATCGTAAAAATTATGACTAAAAAGCTTTAGAAAAAATAATATCATACATACCTGAATCTTAAAAAAGCCGGCGAAGAACAGCCGGAGGAAATCCAAGGAAACAAAAAAAAAAGAACACTTTTAAAAACAACAATAAAATCCACCACAGATACCACTAAACAGACGACGATATAAAACGTCGAATGGATCTCGGAAACATCGTTTTAAAGACCGAATGGAAACCGATGGAATAAACTTTCGAAACCGCGACCGCAGTGTTACTGAACCAACTCACAACGTGTACAACAGAATACGTCGGATTTTCACTCATAAAAATAACTCAGAGTACCTAAAGGTTGATGAAAAACATCGCTTTTCCGTGTAAAGCTTATCAACGTGTGTTCAAAACTATCACTCGACACTTTCCGCTCATTCCCAATTTACGCGCCATTTTTTTCGTGTGTTTTTAATTTAATTATAGCTATCATTTAACGTTAATTAAGAGCAATATTTATCACTGAGCACAGATTAATTTACAAGTTTTATTTACGTATTTTCACGCGCGCCCATTTTATTTTAAATCTGTCATCGACACATGACAAATGCGCGCGCAAATCACTGTCACTTTTTTTTTCTCAATGTTTTTTTTTCATTCAGCCTAGTTCAAATTTTTGTACGCGTTTATCGTACGATATCTTTGACATCGCGTGTACGACTGGCTAAAATTAACGCGTGGTGGTGCATCGCGTTCGGCCATTGCCGGCGTCGGTCGGCGATGCGCCGGCGACCGATCGATGGATCGAGAGATCGATATTGTGCAGATGTTTTCTTAGGGTTCCGTATGCAATAAGTTTTGGTGACGTTTATTATGTTTAGCAAAATTTTGTATAGAAGAAAAATTTAGGTTGTAAGCTATCGATCATTTGAAATCTTAAATTGAAGGAGAATAATGGGAATAAATATGTATTATAAAGTATTATTTTATAGCTACTTAGTTCAAAATCAAAATATTTTATTTCACATAAACCACATGGGCACTTCTGAAACGTCAGAACTTAGGTGCACGGTTCCAATTGGTCGTTTCCTATGGAGAACAACCGGCAAGAAACTGGTAAACTAAAAATATTTGGTTTTACAATGTTTTCAAATTAAGTACAGTATTAATAGGTATGGGAGGACAGTGTAGGCCTGTCAACTAGTACCAGGTACTTAATAAAATAGAAAATGATCTACAAATCTACAGTCTACAAGGCCTACAACGTTCTCACATTCACAAAATAAAAAAAATCTATACAGATAGGTAAGTACAGTCAACAAAAGAGATAAGTATGCAGGGTCGTCGGATATAGTTAAAGTTTAGTAAGAAACCGATGGATGTTTAAGAAATAAATTTAGTTTGATAAATTAACTGTTTGTTTTCTATTAATTAAATAAAATTTTATCCGAAAACATCAATCCGTTTCTTACTAAACTTCAACTATATCCGACGACCCTGCACACTTATCTCATCTATTGACTGTACATCTACTTCAAATAATGGTTTATTAATATTGTGATTTTCCTGTGAGTTATAGTAGTAGTTTAGCTGGTGTAACATACAAATAAAAATTACAGCTTCGAGAGCTGTCATTGTTATTGATGGCCGCAGTGATCATAGACTATGATCAATGTTTCTGGCTGTTCGCGCAATTTTGACGTAACATTGACAGATTGCTATATTTTTGACGTATTGTTTACAAATTAGGCAATATGTAAAGAATGGGCAATTTGTTATGTAGCTTTGCTTACAGCTGTTCAAATATAATTACTAGTCTTAATAGTCCTGCCTTTATTTTCCAACAGTAATAGTGATACTACCCTTGATCCTATTTTGCAGGAGGTTCTGCCATCACGACTCTTTTCTTTTCCAATAGATACACTTAAAATCTATTTACACAAAAATAATGTACGGACTCTCTTCTATAGACTACGCTAAGGGCTTTTAATTTTAACCCCGGAATGCGGATCTCCATTTCGACGAATGAATTCGAGCATGCGTTGCACCATTTCTTTATCTGAATGACGAATTAAGCATAATGAATTATGAATGATACACATAATCATCTCTATGGCATTTCAATGGGTGATTGTACCTAAACAGTATTCGTTCCTCAGTGTTTTGTTATGATATTTTTGATTGTAGGTGAGGATGATTCATTTTTTGTTTTCATGCGCGTTTTGTAACGAAAAACAATTGACTGTCGAGGGTTGAGTGACGAGAATCAACTTGAAATATAGCACTCTCTGTATGCTTACGTAGTTACATCAAACAATTTAAATGTTTTTGCTATGCGTATATGGGGTCAAATTAAATTAGCTAGCGAAACTCCGTAGACACGATGGATATCGATATCTAAACATGATAAAACAAAAAATAAATTAATTTGACGATGTTTTGTAGGGTCATCTACCGCAGATAGTGTAGTCACTTGAAATATCTTAAAAATCAGTTTAAAAATCAGTTATTTTATTGGTGTAAACTTCACAGACGTCATGAGTATCGATACCTAAACAAGATAAAATAAAATAAAACAGATTTTCTGAACTCGTTGTTGACTCCAAAAAAGAAACATGAAATCCTTATTGTTTTTTTTTTATCGTGTTTAGATATTGATAAACATCACGCCTGCAGAATTTCGCTAGCTAATTTAATTTGACCTTGTATAGGTTATGGAAATATTTCCTTAGTAATCTAATCAGCCCTTGGCAGTCTATATAGGTTCTTCAATTTCACGCCACTGGTACGATTCTGTAACCATCTCACCGTGAAAACTTAGGTGAAGTGAGTGTGGAGTGAGCTGTCATTCCAACTAATGCTAGGGATTGACACAATCGACAACTCACTCTAAGTTCACTTCACCTAACTTTTCACGGTGAGATTTTTACAGAATCGATCGACTGATTTCGATCCTCAGCCATTCCCATTTATCTTTAACCGGCCATCATGCGAAGATCGTCGTCGACCTGTACCTGCACCTAAAGTTAACAAATTGTTAATATCAAATATAGTATTTTCGAAGCCATTGCCTGTAGAAATATAGTATATGGCGAAAAAAGAAAATGTATTAGCATGTTTGAAAAAATATTATACAGGGCGGCAGGGACATCGATGCGCAACCATGGATTCAGCACATGATTCTAAACACCCTCACGTCGCGGCGGGGTGCGACGGTTACCGTCGCGTCGAGCGGGGCGGCTCGTGTGGCGTTGTCCGTAATATCTAGTACAGTACAACTGCTCAGCGCCGCGTCGCCGTCCCGTCCCGCCCCGCCCCGCCCGCTGTGTGCAGAGACCTTAAGTCTGTGCCACTGACCTGAATTATACAAGTATGCTGGACTAAATATACTATACAAAATGACAGTTGTTTTTTGTGCTGATTCAAAGCGCCTCGCTCGAGCGTCTCAGGAACTAAAATTGACACATTGTCGCAAATGTCGTTTTGTTTCGCTACGTCTCTGATGATTTAGGTTTAAATCGTGGAATAAGACTTTTTTGTTTATTTTGTGTTTACTAAGTAAGTAAGTAAGTAAATTTTATTTGTTTAAACATGGTGTACATGGTGCGCATGCAGGTTATTAATAGGATAGAGAAAAGTTCTAACATGTTCAGCCGCATATCGTGGCGTACAAATTGGTAGGAAGTGATGGTGCATAAACCGTGATAATATTCATCAAAATTACATTTCATAATTATTCTTTAAAGATTAGGTATAACTACAATTCAATAAGCATTTTTTTAGATACAATTCAAATGTCTAAGTAAAAATTAAATAAATTGGTCAATAAAAATATACATAAATAACTGTCACTAAAAATTTCAATTCCAAATAACAATTTATGATTACAATATTATGTCAAAAATATAACATTGTCATTTCAAAAACGAAGAAAATTATCCTCTTTCATAAACTCTGCTATACTGTAATAAGCTCTTTCATTTAGTAAACTCTTCAATTTACTTTTAAGAGCGATATATTTAATGTTTTCCATGGTTTGGGCAATTTATTAACAATGGTCGGAGCCATGCAAAAGATGCTCTTACGCATAAGAGCTGTTTTAGCGCCGTGAACACAGAGTTTGAAATTATCACGTCTATTCCTAGGGAAAGCATCACATAAACGCTGAAATAAATGAAAATTGGATTTAATGAACATTACCGTTTCCAGGATATATAATGAGGGCAATGTCAATATTTTACGTTCTATGAAATAAGATTTACAACTGTCCGTTGTTTGCAGTCTAAACATCGATCTGATGCACCTTTTCTGTGCCCGAAACGCTATTTCACTGTCCGTGCTATTCCCCCAAAAGATGACTCCATATCTAAGAATTGATTCGGCTAATCCGTAGTAAGCAGTAATTAGCGCATCTGTGTTGAGAACCACAGCAAGCTGTTTAAGAGCGTAGGCTGCACTACTCAATTTTTTACTAAGTGCCTCTATTTGAGGTTTCCAATTCAATTTAGAATCTATTATTAGTCCCAGAAATTTTGTTGTGTCAGCTTCATTGATATTAATATTATTAAATTGAATATTAAGATTGTTGATTGTTTGTGTACGTTGTCTAAAGTGCATTACGTTAGTCTTTTTTAAATTAATTATTAAATTATTATCATTTAACCAATTTATAATAGATATTAGTGAATTATTAATGTCATGTTCATATGTGTTTATGTCATTACAAGCTATTGTCAAAGTGCAATCGTCAGCAAAAAGTGTCATCGGATTTTCAGTTATTTTAGGCAAGTCATTTATATACAAAGTGAACAACTGAGGCCCCAATACACTGCCTTGAGGTACTCCGTATATAACTTCGCGTTCTTCTGATCTTGAAGTTTCTTCACGTTTACGTTACTAAGAAATATTTAAAACATTTTTATGTATCATGAAAGTATGGGCATGTTGTAAAACTCGATATCAAATATATTAGTTCCACGGACGCTCACGTTGCTGTCAGAAAATCAAATGTCTTCATTTTGTCATCGATAGTTTGAAGTCCAGCGTACTTGTTTATTATAGGTCTGTGCTAAATGTATTTTCTTTATTTCTTCGCTCTTACCCTGACGCCTAATTACACAGATTATTCGGATCATTAATCTACAATTTTACTAGCTCAGTAGCTATGTATATAGTTAGCTTACTAGTACCTATACTTAACTAGTATGACTATGCTTTTGTCAGATGCTGCGCTCGAAATAAATTAGTTAGAATAAATAAATTCCTAGATTCAACCGCGACAACGCTCAGTCTAATAAACTGAATTTACGAGTAAATCACATTATGAGAGTTCGCTCGACGCCACCGGACGCCATGACAGATTGTCATTTGTCTACCAAAGTTTATACATTTTCTCTATGACGTGTTTGTCAGACAATTTTGCGGGCGTTAGCCTCTGAAATACCTCGGATTCAGTATGTTTGAGTTGGTAAAAAAAATATAGCCGTAGGCATAATGGTAGGTAGCTTTTCCCAAATTAACTTGAAGCCTTCGAATCTAAATGTATGCAAATCAAAAAGACTATGACTATTTACGAATGGATATATTATTCTACATATTTGCCGTGGGATAGGACGAAATAGTTATTTATTCAGTAGGTTTCGTCAATTTCAGATAGGTATGGAAAAGAGTGTGGGAGAAGAATTCGGCTCTTTGCATTTATACACCAGAGGAACCATTTTCGTAATTTTAAGAACGTTCACAGTCTGATCTGTCTCAATCTGTCAAACATAACCGTAATTTCCCTACATTCTTGACAAGTTTTTTTATTTTTTTTATTCCTTTATCGGCCAACTAACAATTGTTTACAATGTAATAATATTTAGAGTGCTATCTACCATAATCTAGGGTTAGTGTAACAATTTCTTACAGGTTAGCACCGCATGCCCCATAAACATTAGGTGTGCCACAAGCACTGTACTATAAAATTAAAATTGATATCTTATTAACTAAAATAAACAAGTTAAAAATAATATTACGTGATGGGATATAAAACTAAAATATGCGGTAAAAGTAAAATTCATTAAAGCAAAGCAAATAGAGACAAAACAATGAAAAAAAAAAAACGGGATTAACGGAAAAAAACGGGTTTTTGACATTGGCGCCGATTCCCTTGTTCACAAACTAAACTAAATTTAAGTTCAGTGCATCTTTTTCTTTCTATTTAATTAAGAAAAGGACAGAAGATAAAATATTAGTTTAGTCCTGTCAAATTAGTCAGCGACAGACGCAAATTGACGTAAATTAGTAGCCATGTTTTTAATGACGTCTAAACTGTCTATGGAGTATCTTAAGTTGACAGGACTAAACTAATATTTTATCTTCTGTCCTTCTCTTAATGAGATAGAGAGAAAAAGATGCACTGAACTTAAATTTAGTTTAGTTTGTGTACAAGGGAATCGGCGCCATTGTTGTCGCTTAGATGAGATTGCGACTAGATTTTGAACGTTTTTAATTACGGGAATTAGCCTTCTGTCCGTGTCTATCTATCCACCAATCTGAGGGTCTACTCTCTAAGCACGACTTCCGTAGTTTCGGGCGAAGTTACGGGTGTTCCCGTAACTTCGCCCGAAACTACGGTTCCCTACTCCGTATCACCTACGGTCCTCCGGGCGCGGGCATAAGATTTCTTCAGGGCCCGAACTAAGAATGAATGACCACACCATTTGACAGTTGTCCTTACTCCGGATGTGTTTTTGCCCGTCTGAAAAACTTAATTAATGGGGAGTAGGGTTCATTTGGATGTATCGAACTACTTTGGAACGGGCCCAAACTTAGAGTGTAGGCCCCCTGCACCGGACCCACGTGGTAGATTATGGCTCACTCTGACTCACAAAAGAGAAGCCCAGTACTGGGAAAATTGTAGGCTGACCGTAGATACGGTCACTATAGATATCTTATAGAAATTCTGCGATCAGCTTTCTTTTTAAATCATGAATTCATGACTACCTTTTAAAGAAGTAAGTGTAGTATTGTAGTAACTGGTGACAAAACCTGTCAGTTTGACCATTGCTCTCATGACTCTACGACTATTGTCCTTTTCAGCAATGTGCCAAACCTTGACTTTAATGTTTATTGATTTAAATTTACTTACAGAGATTTTTCAATAATCAGTGTTTCATTTAAACTTATACAAAGGTTTGTTACACGCTTATTTTAAACTTAATTACACTGGCGCCGATTCCCTTGTTCACAAACTAAACTAAATTTAAGTTCAGTGCATCTTTTTCTTTCTATTTCATTAAGAAAAGGACAGAAGATAAAATATTAGTTTAGTCCTGTCAAATTAGTCAGCGACAGACGTAAATTGACGTATTCTTAGTAGCCATGTTTTTAATCACGTCTAAACTGTCTATGGAGCGTCTTAATTTGACAGGAATAAACTAAAATTTATCTTTTGTCCTTTTCTTAATGAAATAGAAAGAAAAAGATGTACTGAACTTAAATTTAGTTTAGTTTGTGAACAAGGGAATCGGCGCCACTGTCTGGGACTGCTTCGTTGGCCTAGTGGTTGCAAGCGCTACTGCTGTGCACGAGGTCCCGGGTTCGATACAAAGGTCAGGCAAACTGTTATTGGGTTTTCAATCTGTATTTTCTCAGTAGAAGTCTGGAGTCTAGATTTGTGGCAATAGGCTCGCCTCCTTTAAAATGGGACTTGAACATAACTGGCAAAAAGTGAGTGTACTATAGCTACACCTCTGCCTAACCCTTCGAAGAAACAAAGCGTTGTAGCGGTATCTACTACGTCACATGCGAACAACGCGTCATATTGATGCCACGCAAATCCTGCATCTCGCAAGCAGAGTTTACCGCGCAATTAGCATACGTACATACAAACTTCCCGACATCAGTTGTTGGGTATTGCCCGCCAGACACAACACCCGTCTGGTTGTCTCTGGCTCCCTTTTCTATGGAGGATGAGTAAACTTTACACCCTGTTCCTTATACCTCTAAAGCGTCATGTTATACTAGCCTACAGCTAATTACAATTTGTCCCTCCAAAAACAAATAATTGTCGTATCGCTTTCAACAAAATATCGTATTTCTCTTCGTCACCGATACCCTTCTAAGCGATCCCTTACAAAATACCATAGACTAACCCTAAATTGACATTTATTTGCGCGGGAAAACATTCAGCTGTTACGTTCTGTTGTTCTTGTTTCAAGGAAATCGAACCATTAATAAATACTTGTTGTATGGATTTTTCCGAGTATTAGAATAAAATCCTCAGTATATTAATAATCCATGGCTATAAGTACCATAACAATCTATCTTTGTTTCATTCATGAAAATAAGTAAGCCCAGTGATTTTGGAGTGTTGCCAGAATAATACATAAATATAATTTCTTTTTGCGTATCCCTACCTTTTTCCGGATAACGGCCAGGATTTGTTTTGCTGTTCGGTTTCAAAACAAGAGCCAAACCATTTTTATTTCCCGATATTTTGTGAGTTTTCGGATTATACAGAGTGGCCTGGCTGGCCAATTTTTGTTTCCATTTTTTTTTTTTGTGAACGGGGTTTTGAAATGATTTCCACTATATGTTCATTGTAAATATAATAATAATATTTTATTCAGTAATAAATTGGTAAAATATTTACATAGTCTTAGTTAGAAATAACTTACAAAGGTATAATAATGTTAGATGCCTGGATGAACCTTTATCACAAGCGGCATGAGCATACTTTATGGTAATTGTAGGACAATACATTTCTTAACAATATTTAACATTAGAAGTCTTGATATAATGACAAAAATTTATTAATTCGTTATTTTATACCTAGTTTACTTAAATACTATTTACTTTTTATTTTTGGGTGGAAAATCATTAAATGACCTCTCCCGCTCTGGGCTGAGCGGAAGGGTGTGTCAGACTTTTACTGAGTAAAACCCACCCGTGTTCCTTCAGTTGCCTGTGCCAGGGGCCACGGTATCTCTTTCGAACAACCCGCGGCCCTGGCGGCATCGGCCCTAGCGGACCCTGTCAGTTCGTGCTGACATATCTTTGAAGCGCGCGTGGAACACAACGCGCCGTCGACCCGAGCCTGGTCCTATCCCCTACCTACCTTACCTATCTACCTTACACTATTTACCTACCTTACCCCTTACCTTGTACCTTATACTATTTACCTTAAAGATAAAAATAACAAAAAATGTAATTGTAAAATGAACCAAAGTATTAGACACACCAAGGGGCCTCGGTTGATTTAAAATAATATTATGGCTAGACGAGGCGATGGAGTAAAGCTGTGACCGAACGGTGGCCAAGGTTAGATCAAAGAAACCAGGGGGTCTACTCCGAAGTAGTATCGGCCAAATGTTCGGCCGTTTCCTGCTACGAAGTTTCTATTTGGTTCGGTCGGTTCCGATCCTACACTCTTTCGAATATTGACTATGGTCCCGACCCAACTGAGCCGAACCGAACTTTTTTCGCATTTTTCAATAATATTCGGTTCGGCCATGTGTCGGTCCGATCGGAACATTCGCACTTTGCACTTTGGAGTAGGCCCCCAGGGTCGTCCAAAAGCGCGTTGGGTTGACGATATCGTCAAAGGGAACACCTGGATGAGAGATGCACGGAACCGGGAAGTATGGCAGAAGAAAGGGGAGGATCATATCCAACAGTGGGTGATTCCGGGCTGAAATGATGGGTCAGGGGGCTTTCGGGACCGGGACCGCGGTCCGATGATGATTATGATTATGGATATCTTTCTTTTCTGACACATCTTAGCACAAAATGTTCAGTGCTTTCAATGTTAAAAGTACGCCACTAATCTCAATGTTAATTGAAGGAAAACAACGTGAGGAAACCGGCATATCATAGAACCAAAAAATCGAAGAAATGTGACATTTACCAACACGCACTGGGACCGCGTGGTGGATAACGGACCACTCTCACAGAGAGGAGGCCTGTGTCCCAGCAGTGGGAACATTATAGGCTGATTATGCATGAACTGAAATATCAGTTAATAAAATTTCCCAAATAAGAATTACATTACTTACTCAGAAAAATAAAAACTTCAGTTTTGAATATGTCGCATACGTCATAAGATATAATCTAGATCTGCATTGTAGACGCTCAATACTTCACTATAATAAGGATACAGCAGAGTAATTGCGTAAAACACTAAAAGTAGCAATGGCTTTCATTTTGACAGTTCAACAACATTCATTGCGTTATTTACGTTGTTGAGCAGACACATTTTTCGAACATATGAAGCAATGGATTAACAATATCGTTCAAAATGATTCAGATTGAGGTTGATAGTGTAGAACGTAATTAGGGTTCAGGTCTCAGTCTGAACCAATCTGCTAACTAACCTCTCTCGAAATATATTCACAAGGGTGTTCAAAAGCGTAACAGTACTTGTTTACAGTCCATGGATATCTTAAATCTTTATTGAAGGGTTCTAAGTACCCACTTTAACCCTTTCGCATCAAGTGGCAGTGTGGCAGGGCTTTTAGTATGGATCGGTATTTATTTGAAATACCGGTTTTAATTTCATCGGTTTTCAGATACGAAGTTAGTAAGACAATTTCTTTAAGAAATTATGTATAATAAAAAAATTCAAGATCCTAGATTATTGTTAGACGCTAGAGGCTCTACCAATCTCAGCTTTGAATGGATGGTCTGCTGCCCCGAAAACTGTACATAATGATCCCTCAATGAATGCTCAAGAAAAAATCCTCTTTATTACCTGTCTGTCAAGTTTACCAAAACAGTCGCAGTCGTGCAATTTTGAAATGATTTGTAATTATAGTCAAATCATTGACATTCATTCATTCGTCGATTTTCATTAAAATGATTTGACTATAACTACAAAGTTATAGTCAAATCATTTCAAAATTACTCTACTGTCGACCAGTTGTGTCATTTTGATTTTTCATGAAAAGAAAACTTCCTGCTCCGAAATGTAGCAATCTTTATCTGCCGAGCCTTATCCCAACTATTTTTGGGGTCGGCTTCTAGTCTAGCCGGATGCAGCGGAATATCAGTATTTTACATGGAGCGACTGCCTATTTGACTTCCGCAACACGATACTCCTTGGTAAGGCTGTTTGTCAGAGATGCGGGCTTCCGACGACCCGTAACGACTGTCAAAGATTCACGAATTACAGCCGGGACTGGAGGCACGGGGCGGCTTCGGTGTGTAAAGATTCACGGGTTGATAGCAGCAAGCGTAACTTAACCGGATCGATCGACCCGAGATGCTGTTATTACTTAGCCACGAGCCCCTCCAAAATGTAGCAATATGGAAAAGAATACGCAATACACTCCTTACAAATTCAAGTACAAAATACCACTATCGACTACTACACGACACTATCGAAGTTGACTATACTGCATTCTTGCTAGGGTTACAGTAGGTATCTATGTCCGGTGCAGACACCGTTCGTGCCTTTACATATTCATAGAGGAAGAAGTGAGGACAGTCATAACTTCCACCACTCGCGCCAGAAACTGTCATGTTTCATTTTATATGCGGTGTTGTTTTCCACTGTTAGATAATTATATTTTATTTACACCGTGGTATAACGTGTAGGCTAAAGAGGGGTAGGCAGGACACTTAACTTTAGATTAAACGTGTTTTGGTGTTAGAATTACAGAGACAGATATACCAATTGGAACCATGCACTAAGCTTCTGACGTTTCACAAGTGCCTATGCACGAGTAGGTTTATTTGGAATAAAATATTTTGTTTTTTTTTTTTTTTGCGAGAGAGCACAAACCATCAGTGCAATTTAAAATGGAGTTGATTTGTGAGCTTTTTTTTGTTCAGAATCTCCAACATAATCAGCCTCAATAATAAAAAACCGGCCAAGTGCGAGTCGGATTCGCGCACGAAGGGTTCCGTACCATTATCTATAAAAATCACGTTTGTTGTATGGGAACCCCCTTAAATATTTATTTTATTTTAATTTTATTATTAAAGTGAAAATACAACTGAGTATTTTGTGAACATCAAGTGCCTACCTGTTGCCATTATTGATATCGAGCAAAAAAGGGCAAAAAAATCGTGGTTGTTGTATGGGAGCCCCCCAATTTATTTTGTTTTTAGTATTTGTTGTTATAGTGGCAACAGAAACACATAATTTGTGAACATTTCAACTGTCTAGCTATCGCGGTTCTTGAGATACAGCCTGGTGACAGACAGACGGACAGACAGACGGACGGACAGACAGCGAAGTCTTAGTAATAGGGTCCCATTTTTACCCTTTGGGTACGGAACCCTAAAAAAGGGTACTTTTACGTATGCTCCTTCTATTATAGGAGAGCACTGCTACTACTATTAACATATGTATAACTAAACACGATAAAAATAAAAATACTTAGTACTTAATCTTGACTTGACTCACGAGGTTGTCGATATGTGGCATGTGGACTCAGCGATCATTGTGCCGATAGTCGTGACAGCCAATGGGTTAATAGCCAAGAGCCTCGACCAACACCTGAGAAAGCTCTCGTTGGGCAGCTGGATCAAGGGCTTGATTTAGAAAGCGATACTTCTGGACACGGCTCGCATTGTCTGGAGGTTCCTCTCTCTGGAGTCCTGACCGCCGGTAGCTTGGATCCTGTTCCCGATACCAGTGGGCTACTATTTTTAATGTATTTTTTTTTAAATCTTTTTGTTTATAAAAATATTTAAAAATGTTTATAAGTATTTAAATGAAGTAACAAAATAATAAAGTACTTGGAGAAAAAACATGTGATGCTTTGTACACGAAAGTCCTGGGTCTCATGTGGGTAGTGCTAAGAATAGATTCGAATTTTAATAGCCTCACACAAGATACACAGGCAATAGTAAAACTAGCTAAATATATTGGAAGTCAATGTTCTGCACGGATTTAGCAAATGATAAGGGTTGATTCGGAAATTTTAATGCTTTTTTTAGGCTATTCTGTCCCACTGCTGGGCAAAGGCCTCCCCCAAATCCTCTTCTTCCGCGGTATGCGTCCAGGTCATCTCGCTATCTCTTTCTGGGCCAGCCTCGGCGGCGCCGTCCATCTTCAGGCACCCATTGTGTGGAAATTTTTGCCCAGCGGTCAACGTACATGCGGCTGATGTGACCTGCCCCATCCCATTTGAGCCTGGCAGCCTTTTTTCCTACATCCAGTATTGGAACGCAGCGTGGTGTTCCGAATTCTGTTCCGTCCCCAGCACCCAGAATGCTGCGTTCCATTGGCCTTTGGCAAATTCCAAGGCGGAACTTTTGCCACTCGATGAGCGACAAGGGCTGAGCAACAGGTTAGGACTAATTATAATATGGAATTCTAATTATAATTGATTAATTCTGATTCTGTGTCGAACGGAAGTGGCAGTGGGCTGGCCATGTTTGTCGAAGGACCGATGGCCGGTGAAGCAGACGAGTCCTGAGTGGAGACCACGTATTTGCAAGCGTAGTGTGGGATGCCGCCCACCTAGATGGATGGACGACCTAAAGAAGGTGGCTGGGACAGACTGGATGCGAAAGGCGGAGGACAGAGTGTTGTGGCGCAGCCTGGGAGAGGCCTATGTCCAGCAGTGGACTGCGATAGGCTGAGTTAATTGATTTCATTAAAGGGTCGATTCATACAATAACGCTGAGTCAAAGCGCAGTATAACCAGCGAACCCTTATAATAATACGTTTAATTAAAAGCCTCTGCATAGAGACGTGGACTTAGTTTTTTTTTTTTTAATGATATAAACTAGTGCTTGACTGCGATCCCGCCTGATGGAAAGCAGTGATGCAACCGTTTGGTGGTAAAGCACACTAATTTATTATGTGCCTATTTACTCTAGCCTTGAATACATTTAAATTATAATCGGACAGGAAGACCGCTGCAGGCAAATTGTTCCAGTCCTTCGATGTACGCGGTATAAACGACGAGGCGAAACGCTTGGTTCGGATCGTAGCGGTGTCAACAAGGTAAGGGTGGAAACTCTTTTTGAAAATTTAGAATGTAATGAGATTATGGCATTAGAGAGCAGTGGTGGCCCAGTGGTAACGGCCGCGACTTACGAGTTGTAGGTCGTAGGTTCGAACCCAGACAGGAGCTTTACTTTGTGTAAATTATTTCATCATCACTGCTCTCTAAACGACGAAGGAAAACATTGTGAGGAAACCGGCATGTCTTAGAACAAAAAAAAAATGGAAGACATGACATCTACCAATCTGCACTGGGCCCGCATGGTGGATTGCCGCCCACTCCCTCTCACAGAGAGGAGGCCTGTGTCCCAGCAGTGGGAACATTGTAGGCTGATTATGTATGTATGTATGGTATTATGAGCAGGATATGAGTAGCCGCGCCGAGCCAAACTCTTTAAACAATGAGAAGAAAAAGTAAACAGGAGAAGGAAAACGAGAACCCAACCCTACTTTTGAGACATTAGAGCTTACCAAGCACAAGAAAATGACTCTTTCTTATCTTATTTTTACGCTCATTTTTCCGTGGCAATGAAACAATTTATCTTTCTTCATTCTTTCCTTGTCCCCTAATATCATCAGCCGTTTACCGAGTCATATTATGTCGATGCAGACATTGCCATTAAATCGCAGACGCGTTGGCGCGACACAGCAGAAATAGCAGTTTTAATGCAAATCGGTCCCCCAAACGAGTTCCTCGGATCAGTCCAAGCTTATGCAACTAAGTTGAACCTCTAGATTATTTTGCACCTTTTTTAGCATACCCTGCTCCTGCCTATAAACGGCGTTGTCTGCTGTGCGATTCTGTAGCAAGCTTTGTAGGCCCCTCTCTGTCTGATATTTCCTACCATCTGAGTCTACATTATCGATTGTATTATTACATACAAAGAACCATCTTATGTAGACCTCCGGTACCGAGAATCGATACCCCTAATAACACCCTCTTGTCTATAACTGAGGGGGAGGCAAGGGTCAAGTTAGCCCGGTAATGATACACGCAGATCACGCACACATAGGCACTCCCCCGCGCAGTCGCAGTAGCGCCGCACCACCCCACCCAACTCACTTGCTAGAACCGGCAAAATTCTTCTACACCCCCGTGGTGAACAACCAAACGCAACAACTTGTACGAAAAACAATTATTTTAACCGTTTAAAACGTTTCTATTTATATCTATAAAGCAGTGTATAATTTCAGCTTTAATTGTCGCTTAGTGTTTTGTAGTATTAGCGCCCATTTTCCAAAAAAATCAACAGTGAAACGTCCAATCACGGAATTCGAATACGGAAGGAAAATGGCGGAGCGCGAGCCGCGCATTTCATTTCGAATATAGAACTCAATCGATTTATTCTAATAATTAAAATTCCTTTTTCGAATCTTTTTTTGTAGCGAGAATGCTAGTGAGGACTTTGAATTGACTATTTTCTACGCGAGTGGTGGGACTCTAAAAATCGATATTCCGGCGATGTCGATTTGATTCAAGGGTAGTTTTACGCTGTCCTCGTTCGTAGACTGTTGTACATGTCACAAAAGAAAGAAGAGGAGTAGATTAGCGTCGGTGGAAGTCGACATGACGACGGAAACTGCAACGCCGAACCAGGTGAGTTGTCTTCGAGTGATTTTGCCGCAATGTCGCGGCAGGCGCTGGCTTCACTGGCTCGTGTCAAGGACATTGGCCTCCAGAATTTAGCCACCTGGGGGTTATGTAATAGTTCACAATTTAAAATGTTATTTATAGCTTTATAAATCGTATGTATTCTTAATGTAATTTAATCGCAGGAGAATATTTTCAGTTGTTTTCGAAATTCCATAGCATTTCTTTTTTTTCTGTGCGGCTTAAAAATTAGTAATATATGGTATTTATTTGCAACAACAGTATTGATTATTTTATACTGATTAGTTAATAAATAGTACGTCTATATTGAAATATAATCTGGCATACAATTATCTCATGCAGCTGTTTGTATTCAAATGTTTAATTTAAACCTGAAAATGTTTTTTTTTTTTTTGTTAGGTTTTAAATAGTTTTACCAATGAAGGCAACAATGGACATGAGCATAAATACATTATACCTAAAGAAGATTAAAAAGCGATTTTCTCCTAAAGTATTATAGAGGTATGAGGGACAGGGTGTAAAGTTCAAAGGTCTCATGAAATATATTCAAACATGGTAGGTGCCTACGGATACATGCATTGTACGCACGACGACATTTCAAGCTATACATTTCCAGTATAAGCTGATTTCTCACTGTACGAAAAGCCTATAGAATGCAAGGTCAGCTACAGGAGTACGCGTAGCATGAACACCATAGAAACGGAACGGAAGAATGACAGATCGATTAAGTAAAAGAAAAAAAAAATTTTTTTTTTTTCATGAACTATGGCTCCCCATTATATTTTTTTAAATTTTCACCAGCCTATGTTACACAACGCAACGCTTCTAACGATACCGCATACATTGATATTGGTTTAGCCGTTTAGAAGTTATAGTGGGATAAAGCAATCCACAAACATACATGAACCCTGAAAGCATAACACACCTTTTTTTGGGCAGTCGTGTAAAAACGACAGATTTCTTGAGAAATCTGTCTACAATCTGTCATTTTGTTATTCTTCCGTCGACAACACCCGTTTCTATGGTGGGAATGCTACGCGTGCTGGAAGGTGTATAGCTACGTATGTCGTCGGGTATACCTTCAATTTTACGAAGTCAAAGGTCGGATTTTTCAATATGAAGTTGATCTTGAAATCGCCATTCCGCTAGCAACTAGATATATATACAAAGAGTCTTGCATTTTTCATATCCATCAACACAAAACAAACATAGTATGTTCTATGTTGTGGGTTTGGTTTCCGCACTTAGTCCTTCAAGTGAACCATTGTGCGTGGGCCATGGCGGCCACCAGTAGTTATTCCAACCAGCCCTCTTCCCTCCAGAAGTTGATTAGGTCGCCTGGTCTATTGAGTACATCTGTGTAAGATCTGGGTGTCCCAGGAGTTTCTGATCTAATCTGGGTGACGCCTGTGCACTAGAAGAGTACATGCGCAACGGTTTCATCAGCCTCCATGCAAGCCCTGCTCAAGGGACTGCCCTTGGGTAGCGGGATCGTCCGAAAGGGTTACCGCTGCCCTGGAACATAAAGGGCTAAGGAGGGAACACGGGTGGGTTTTAGTCAGTAAGAGTCTGACACTCTCTCCGCTCCACCCAGAGCGGGAGGGGTCATTTGATCCTGAAAAAAAAAAGGGACTGCCCTTCATAACTATTGTTACAAAACAACAAAGACTCTTATTAAAAGTCATTATCACATTAAATATTCCATTCTAAAAGATCCTCCTGTAACTTTCTATGACTGGCATATTAGAACATAGTTTGCCATAATGCCATTAGAGACCATAAGTGCCACTGGCAAACTGCCATCTCATATGCATAATGTCAACTTAAGACTGGCAAGTTGGCAACTCAGTGGCAATTGGCAATTCACATAGGCACTTCCCTACTTTAACTTGTGGTTGAGCAATAACAGCCGCACGGGTCGATCGATGAGGTTAAGCTGCACTTGCCGCGGTTGGTACATGGATGGGTGACCATCTTTACACAACACGTTAAGCCGTTGGTCCCGGCATAAATAAGTATGGCATAACATAACATGACGTCTTATTCCCCTAAGTTTTAGGCAGAGGTGTAACGGATTTACGTGCCTTTCGAGGTACTCTGGGGGCCTAAAAAGGCCACTTTAAGCAATACCTCTAAAAGCTATTCATTTCCTTAATGAATGAATTCCCAGCAGATTATTAGCAATTCCTCTAATTTCCGTAAAATTTAATTTCATATTTTGGTGTAAACATTGCCGCATGAAAAAATATTTATCGGAAAATTTTTCATTACAGTTTTTAGTAATCAAATAGGTGTTTTAATTTTTATTTCTACAGTTTAAATGTTATTTCATTGTGATATGAATTGCACACAGATCATAATATGAATTAATGTCAGTTTGTGACCATTTTACGATTTTTAATATGATCATATTGTTATCCTATTAAGATTCTGCCAAAGTGGCCTTTTTAGGTCCCCTGATAGTCATCGCGTTAAATAGTGATCACTCGAACACACCACTATGTTCTTCCACTTCATCTTTGTGTCGCTGGCACGACTGCGTTTTAAATCTTGTCGGCCCAAAAATTCGCCATTTCCACGGCGTCGTCGGTAGCAGAGGTCACTTTGACCGCATGTTTTTGGACACAGAAAGCATAAAAGTAGGAAGTATGGTTTGCGATATACCTCCACAAAATTCTTCAACACAAAAATACAACACTTCAACGAATTTCCTTTCCAATCGAAAAATCATAAAAAATTTCCCGATATTAAACAGGCCCTTAATAAACCTGCTCTTAAAGGTACTGTAACCTGATCAGGGGTGTGTCGTGTGCGTTGAAACAATTTGACGAGCCATTAAGTCCGGCCTTGACTCCGGTAGCCTTACGTAAGTAGGTATGGCTTCGGTAAAGTACTTATATATGTACTTTACAGCTTGACGGGATTTGATTGGATATAAAAGTGCACGGGTTTGTTGTTTGCATGAAGAGAGGCAGACAGTTGTATGGTTTATAGCTCAGATTTTTTTCAACCTGTGTGTTTTGTTCCATTTGTAGCTTGTTATCATCATCATAATTTCAGCCCGGAATCACCTACTGCTGGGTATAACCCTCGCCTTTCTTCTGTCATACTGCCCTGTTCTGTGCGTCTCTCATTCAGGTATTTCCTGCGACTTTCACGATGATATCGTAAACCCAACTCGCTTTTGTCATCATCATAATATTGTCATCATTCTCCTGCTCATATCTCAACTTATTCAGGGTCGACGCAGCATGGCTTTTTCTTCTATAATTCTCTATCAGTCGTCATCTCGGTAGTCACTCCCTTTCTAGCCATATCAGCTTTCACACAGTCCATCCATCGTTTCTTTAGTCTTTCCCTTACCCTGGAGAGCAACACAACCTACATATTACTGCCACCAAGCAGCATTAGTGTTTTCTGATTTGAAAAGTATAGAATTAAAAGCAGACATTTGAGCTTTGTCTCTGGGATGGCATCGCATCTGACTCCTCTACCTCTCCTCTCACATATCAGGTCCAGTTGAAAACCAGCGTCAGGCACTAGTTGTCTGGCATTTTTGCTGGACTGGGCCTTTTTAGCGCAGCCGTGAGGCACACTTCTGCTAGTTTCTTACATCGGAATTTACAATTTTTATTTGTTTTTATCTTATGTTTGTATCTGGTGTATTGTGTGTCTTAGCTCTGTGCTAAATAAATGTATTTTCTTTCGTTCTTTCCCTAATATTTATTTAATTCAAAAAAGGAAATTACACATGTGTAGCTCACGATGTTATCCACATCTTAAATACTACAAAATTATTATGGAACAAAAGATAATATAATATTGCAGATGTCTAAAGGCAGCACGCGGCAGTGGTCAGTTAACTATCATCTGTTGGGTCTTCTGCTCGTTGCTTTTTTATCAGAATCATAAATAACTAAGAAAGGGTCGCCCCTATATTCTTTCAAACTTCTCGTTTTGTTGTTACCTTTGGCCAGTTTTTTTTTTTTTTTGTAGTCTACGAAGTCGTCTCTCGAGCGTTTTAAGCAACGCTTTCTGTCCACGGGTGAGAGAACTCTGGGTGTTTGTAGACCATCTGTCGAAACGTAATACAGTGCAACCTCGATATAACAAATCGGAAGGGAACAAGTAAATATTCGTTATATCAAGTAATTCGTTAAACTTAGGTTTGTTATATTGAGGTTAGGTTGGTCTAAAATTTGTTATAAAGATGTAAAAATGTGTCGAAACTTGTCGCGACTGAATCACATACTATTGGTAACGTTATATAAAGGTTTTGGGTTGAAAAAATTCGTTAATTAGAGGTTTACATTTTTTTTTTGATAGTTGAAAATTCGAGGTAAAGAGGTTGTTCGCAAAAAATCTTCGCAATGTAAAGGTATATTTTACATTGGACGTTTGAAGGGGATTACGAAGAATTCGTTAAATCAAGGCATTCGTTATATTGAGGTACGTTATATTAAGGTTGCACTGTAATAGTATCTCAATTTTACTTACTTGTGTTAATGATGGACAACTTAGGACTAGAGAAAAACTAAAACTTCTACGTGTTAGTTAGGCTGTCCTTAGGCTAAATTAATTTTAGAGTGGCTCATATATTATTAAACTTTCCTAAATGGTCTTTTTTTTTTTTTTGAGGATGGGAAATCATCAAATGACTCCTCCCGCTCTGGGTGGAGCAGTCCTAAATGGTCTAGAATATAAACTTAAGCTTACGCAACACCAACAAACCTTGAAAACACAAAAAACCGCACTTACTGAAAATTGACCCCTTAACCAATCCTTTATTAACCTACCGTCATACGTAAAGTAGGCTGCTAAATATGGCCACTAACGCGCGTTTTAATTTAATTAATGTTAAATATGAACTCATAACCAGGCGTCATCGGGGTGTTGTCAAGGTTCAGCGGGTTAACGGTCGGTAGACATGACACTAATCACTAATTAGGTTGTTTTGACTAAGCATATGATCGATTTGAGGGATTTTTAGGGTTGGAGCTGTCAGCATGTATTGAGAAGTATGTCCCTTCGTCTGTGAGGTAAGCTAATCAAGTTCGGTAACAATAGAAAAAGTAATTGTGTCTCCTTAATTACTGTTAAGCTAATAATGGTCTTGAGGTTTTAATAATTTGCTGAACTTAAGTTTCTTTGTGTTTTAAGAATATAATTAAATAATTAAAATAGGTTCTGTCCGAGATTTCTTTCGTGTAGAAGTCGTAAGATTCACTACTCGTATACAGGGTTATTTGTAAAACACCAACAACCTCTTAAGAGGTCATTGTACTCATCATTATGAACAATTTTTACTATAGGACCAAACCCGAAATCGCGAAAAAAAAAATCAGCTGCTCCCTACATTTTGACGAGTTATGCGACCATAAATGTAGGGAACAGCTGATTTTTTTTTCGCGATTTCAGTTTTGGTCCCATAGTAAAAGTTGTTTATAATGATGAGTACAAAGACCTCTTAAGAGGTTGCTGGTGTTTTACAAATAACCCTGTATACTACAACAACAGTCACATTTTCATAAAACTTCCTCGGCCCCCGATCCCCTGTGTCGCATCGCATCGCGCGCCCGCTTCTCTACTTAGTTTTCGCTTAGCATTATTTCTGACTTTTATTCTTTTCGCATGTTCGTAGCGTGATGTTAAATGTAGAATTGGGCTTCCTCAAGGATTAAGCAATCAAATGCAAAAATATTTTTTCAATTCAGACTATTAGTTACAGAGATTAGCGAGTTAAAACAAACAAACACTTGAGCTTTATTATATTAGTAGGTATAATATATGTAGATCATACCGGCCTGTGAATGCCCCAGAGGATAAGTCTGCTTACGAACGCTAGATAGGAGAATCCTACTAACATTATAAACGCGAAAGTTTGTATG